>CM037914.1:12681000-14095000 GCA_021346845.1 Apeltes quadracus
TTTTGATCAACAAAGTCCACTTCTCCCTCTTAGCAAATGGGTTTGTTTGCAGGAGGAAATACCAACAAGGGAAACACTGAGGGACGTTGACACCTCGTCCCGCCTACTGCTCCGTCTACTGGTTTCCATGGTTACGCATCAAGCCCTCGCGGCAACTCGGACGAGCGTCACGCTGGGCAGAAAGCGGCGGAGCGTGTTGTCAGTGTTTTGACACTATTGGGAGGAGAGAGTCGCCGGCAGAAAGCGCCGAAACAGAGACGGACAGTTTAAAGCTCAAGGCTGATGGAGATCAGATATCACATATACATATGTATAATATATAAAATATAATATATCTAATATATTATACATATATATATATATATATATATATATATCATAAATAGATATATGGTAGTTCCTGCGATACTGAAACAGAATGGATCATTTACACAGGTTTGTTATTATATGTCTGTCTAAACTGCATCACAAGACGGCATGGACATTGTTCCGGTCGGGATGCGGGTGACTCTATATAACGCCAATCCAGGTAACCGTAGCAACAGTGCTGCGGCTTTGCCCCACAGCAACAGCCGTCCTTCACTTTTGAAACCGACGTGGCCTTGTGACCTACACTTCATCCGGAAACAATAAAAATTTAACCAGTAAAACGGGTGCAATCAGAGGAAGACCTTCAGTGATGCAGATTCCCAGAATTCCAATCACATTGAAAAAAAAAAAAAAAAAAAACTCAACTGATCTTTGATTGTAAAGGCCTCGGTTGCCCGCTTTTCTTTCTCCGATCGACAAGTTGAAGCTCAAGTATCATCAGTCCGTCGGTCTATTTATAGCCCACACGAACGAACAACACACTCTCTCTCTCTCACACACACACACACACACACTGCTGGTGCGGCAGGCTCCCCAGGTGTAAGAGCCGGTTCCAGGTAACCGGTTCCCAGCGGACACCAGCCGAGCGCAGCGCCCTCCCCGCCTGTGCTGCTGTGGCGGTAAACTGACCTTGCCCCTCCCCCCTCCCCATCTCTTCTGCATGTAATAAAGGTAGGGAAGAGTGCACCAAATCAAACTGGACGCGGGAGGCAGGTATAAATGTACATTAACATTTGTTTGGGTTTTGGTCGTTACATTGAGTGTTAAGGGGGGGGATGTGGTGGGGGGGATCGGGGGCTGTAGAGTGGCAGAGATAAGTGAAGCAGAAGCATCGCGGTGGCCGTCGAGGCCCTCGGGGATGGAGACGGGATCACGGCGGAGAGCAGGAGATAATGGAGAGAGTGCTCTCTCCTTTTATCCGCCGTCCTTTGTGGGTCTACGGGCCCGCGGCGGCGAAGAGAGGAGCGTCCCGCCAGCAGGGCCTCTGGTCTCACACACACACACACACACACACACACACACACACACAACACTCACACTGCGCTCAATGCTCGCCGAACTGGGAGAGCACGCCCGGATGAACTGGCATGCGCGTCTCTCCAGTGCCACAGTGTGCAGAGCACGTCGCCGTCCCCTCGGAGGAGCGCGACTCGGCGCATTAGGCCGGCGGGGCGAGCTGAGGCCGAGTACGGACTCGTGGACGCCCAAAGTCATTAGAGGCGCTACTCTGAAGTCGGCGAAAGAAAACCTGACAGTAGTCTGTGACGAATGAAACGTTTTCATTCTGATCTAAAAGTAGTTTTAGTTGAACTCGTCTTCTTTCCTCTGATGTAGCTGTTATAATATGTATTCATGAGACAGTTCCTCTATTTTGAAGCCACCTCACAAAAAAGAAATCCCCAACCTGAAAGTAGCTTTTCCCCACCGAACCAAACCGTTCAATCTGACGAGTCCCTTATAATCTGCACTGCAGATTAGTTAAGGATCAACCTCCAGTAATTCAAATCCTACAACATCACTATAATCGTATAGAAATCACTGAGATTATCCCTTAATCAGCAGTATAATTATGGAAAACAGTGTCTCCTCCCAGCGAGGCGAGGAGGCCGTCGGTCGGATTTTCCGCGGCGTTGACATTTAGAGGCCGAGGGTGAGAGTCCCAGTGACGTCATCGGGTTATGGTTGACCCCCCCGCTCTTCATCGGGTAAGAAGCTTCTCTGCATGGAGTCTTATTTCCCCTCTCCTGCTCTTCCATCCCAGCTCACCGTCGTATATCGTGGTGTTTGGCCTCGGGGCGTCGTGGGGTTTCCTGCCTACCGGTTCCTGGATGGGAAACGGAGGAAGCTCGAGGACGCCCGAGCATCCCGCAGCAGTCAGGATGTCCACACTTGAGCTGCTTGTGCTGCGAAACGAGGCGCTAGGCCAAGCGTATAGATGAGGGCTGTCCTGCCTTCTAATTAGAAAACCTTTGGAGAAACATCCCTCCACCACGTTCTCTCCTTTTACTTTTTAGTTTAGTTTCAGCTTGAACTCCAAAATGGAACACGATACTGTTCAGTTTTCTGAACTTAAGAATGAGCTGTTAAGACCTTCATCTGTATGAGGGAGCCGGCCGCCATGCTGCTTCAGCACACGCAATGCAGTCTTTACAGTCTTTATGCTAAGCTAGCTGGCTGCTAGTGGTACCCCCATGTCCAACGTACAAACATGAGATATATTTTGATTTCAGCAAAACTACATATATATATATCGGAATGAATAGAGCTGAAAGGCCGTCTTCCTTTGATCGCTTTGATCCCCTAAATGGTTTCTTTGAAAAAAAAGCATGGCCAGCACAGTTATTTGGGAAAATCAAAGCAAATGTGAAAGACTTTAGCCGCACAAATAAACTGGCGTTCGGACGAGTTTAGCGGCCGTCCGTCTCGTCCGATGGTCTCGGTTGACTCATCGGAGGCCGAGTGAACGCGACTGGCGATCTGGATCCAATGTCCATCGGGAAGGACATTGGATCACAGATGGAGCTGTAACACTTCCCTATTCCAGGATGGAACGAAAGTGGCACGTTACGCAGGTGGCTTCAGGACACCCAAACATCATCGCCATCGTTTCTTCGTCTGCTGCGCCACCTAAAAAGGAAAAGGGCATCTCCTGCGTTATTTCGATGCATGTGTGAATTATGGGGCTTGTAGCCAGAGGTTTCCACCACTGCTGCATCCAGTAACATCAGGGTTATTTTTAGCAGCACACCGCCTTGTCAGAGGGAAGAACCCCCCTCCCTCTCTTTAACAGGGGGGGGGGCAGTGTTCCTCTGAATGGGGGGGGGGGGGGGGGGAGAACTCACCTGTACCGTCTCACACACACAAACCGTATAACACAACGAGGACTTTTAACGTGCGCTTGTTGCTTAGCAGCTGCTCCAGCTGTTTGCCAGCTGCCTACCTGGATTCCGGAGCCGGGTCGGGCTTCAGGCCGTGGAAGGCAGCCGATAAGGTCAGAAGCCAGCGGGGGACCAAATTCCCCTTTTCGCACTCCAGGAAGGGCGCGGACCATTTGACGTGCGTCTTGTCCGGGATAAAACCCTCCCGTCTCCCGGACGAGGCGTCGGGTGACCCGGAGTCTCGGCTCGGCGGCCTCTCGGGGAAGCCGGGCTTCCTCCTCTCCCCGACCGCGTGGTACCACTCCGTGTCCGCCGTGCGGTTGTGCAGGTGGCGGTGCGCCGCGCCGCCGGAGAGGTCACGCAGGGCGATCTCGCCGCCGGCCCTGGTGGCTTGGAGAAGCAGCGAGGGCCCCCCCGACGCGGTGGGCTCCGCGCCCAGAGCCACGACCGCCCGGTGGATCCTGGCGTCGCCCTCCAGCACGCTGCGGACCAAGGCGCGGTACCACTCGGTGTCGCGCCGCAGGCTCTGCTCCCCGGACCTGTTGGCTTGCAGGACCGCGCCGAGGAAGTTGGCGGCGTGCAGCACCGCGTCCAGCGCGCCGCTCACGGAGGGATGCGGGGCGCCAGGCGGACCCCCGCGCAGAGAGGTGAGCTCGTACCTCCGCGAGCAGTTGGCGTGCCGCAGGGCGCTCGAGTCCCCCGTGTGCAGGAAAGCCGTGACCGCCCGGTGGAGGCGCTCCTCCTGGGTCCCCCTCGCCGTCTCGATCCCGGGAGGACGCTCAGGCGCGACGCGGATCTGCCCCCGTGCGCCCGCGCCTCCTTCCCCGCGCGCCGACCATTCCGCGTGGGCGGGGTTCGATCCGATCACGAAGCCCACCTGCAGCAGCAGCGACAGCCGGAATACAGCCATCTCCCCCAGAGATGACTCTCATCAAAAAAACAAGCGTCCGCAGATGTTCAGGGGGGCTAGAGGGGGCCTGGAGAGGGAGAAGGGGTCGGGGGGCTGCCGATCGGAACTACGGTGTCGATGGGCGGGCGTGCTGGAGAAGAAAATAATAACAATAATCTTTTTTTTTTTAACTAAGAAATTGCTCCGCTAAAGCATCGCTTCGCCACTTGTGGTGTTCTTGCGCGCTCCACGCCTCTGATGCTGGAATCCGTGAAAGCAGAGGAGGAGGAGGAGGAAGGAGGGAGGAGGAAGGGAAGGAGGGAGGAGGAAGAGAGTGGGAGGAGGAAACCTGAAGAAACCTCCGTCTCTGGCCTCGCTCGATCTCGTCTTCTTCCTTCCTTGTTGATGTTGAGCATCCGCTTGCAGCTGCTGCCCCCCGCTTCTCTCTCTCTGCTTGGCTGTGCGGTGGTCCTCCCCTCTGCGGGGGTAGGGGGTGGGGGTGGGGGTGGGAGGGGGGGGGCAGGTTGTTCTGATGTTTATATATTTTCGTAGGAGTCGCTTTTCGCTTGGATGACGGAGACGCGCTCCGCCCTCTTCCGACCACAGCGCGCATTGAGTGAGAGCCATTGGGAGCTGTGGGAGCCATTATTATTATTATTATTATTGAGGGCCAATAAAATGTCATTCAGCTTTTCTCAATCCCGCCTCCAAATGACCTCTGCTGAGGTCATTTAGTACAGAACAGGAAGCATAAGTAACAGTTTGGGCCACAATTTTTGTGGTTTTTAAACAGAGTTGATCTGCTTTTTTTTGAGTCCTCGCAGCAGTAAAACTGTCTTTCACATCTGCTGGATTGAAGCCTTTGAGCCTCTGGTTTCATTAGTTAGATGTTCGAGTTATAGGTTTGTGGCCGTAGAGATTTAGAGATGTTCTTTGTTTAAATAAGGCGGCTCTGTACCGAGTCGCTGAACGGGACGATTAAAATACAACACGTCTGATGCATTCACACTTCTCGGGTCAAGACCTTTTGTGGCTCTCAAGGGTCAGTCTCACACCTCCGAGACAGGGCAGTTAACCCCTGTCAGTCGCCCATCAATCTGCCCCCCCCGCCCCCGCGCCCCGCCCGGGACCCACGCTCCCGTCTCACTTCACATCGATTCCTCCTCCTTTTGTTCACCTTGACGTCTGGTCCGTCCGGCGACAGCGGCTCCCCTGCAGTGCGAATAAATTAATTCCAGTAACAATCATCTTGTGGCAGGTCCTTTCTGTCCCCTCCTCTTCCTCACGGAGGGTACATTGGGGGTGCAAACGGATGCGTTGGGCGATCAGCGGGGGGGAAGCCTCGGGCGCAGAAGAGAGGAAAAACCAAATCACATGCTGATATACTGAAAACACCTCGTGAAGAGAGGTCATAAGGTCACAAACCCCCGCAAACCCGTGCATCCAGTTCTAAAGTCTGGGTCCGTGCAGCGTTGGGCGAGTGTTTTACCGGCGTTCGGTGCCAGTATTTTCATGCCAACATTTATTAATGTGACGGTTTTCGGTGCCAAGGCAGACAAAGATTCCCAGTTCCCACCCTGTGGGTTTTGTTCTTGGCAGGAGGGGAGAAGCCTCTAAAATAGAATCAATTCAAGGAACAGCTCCACTGAAACCAATTCAGCAGACTCGTGGCGGGCGTCCTTTCGCTTTAAGGGCATTAAAGCCAAGTCTTTAGTCTCGTTTTGGATGAAAAATATGCACAATGCATATTTTAAATGACAGTATCCCCCGTGCAAGGAGACGAAATTTCAGAGGAGAAACCCGGTATTAACCACGACAACTTTTGATGGCTATTTTTTTTTCGATAAATCAAAGTTAAAATGATTTTCACAGTATCGACCGAATAGACCGAAGTGACGCTCAGAAAACCACGAACAAAAACAAGGCCCCCCGAAATCAACTCGCTTCAGCGGATCTTCCTCCCCAACGTGTTCCCCTCCTCCTCCTCCTCCTCTCCTCCATCTCCTCAGGTTCGCATTGAGGAGACGGGAACAAGCTGGTACCTGCAATTATCCACGCTCACTCAGCCGTGGGCCTCGAGGTGCTGAGCAACAGCTGGCTCTCGCTTTCCCTTCACATCACACACACACACACACACACTCTCTCTTTCCTCACACTCACCTGCCAAGCAGCTTGATTAATAAGGCCAAAAGCTCCCAGCGAAGCAACGCGCAGACACGCAGGCGAGCGAGTGGGACACGTGTTCCTGCACAGGAAGGCGATCGGTCCTCAAGGAGGAGCGGAAACGCGAGCGCGTCGCCGGGGTGATTGGGAAATATTGAAGAGTGATTTTACGTCCACCGTCGTCAGGTCCGTGAGGAGGAGGAGGAGGGACGGGGAGACCGCTTCCACTTCTCACACTGTTGTTCTCTCTGCAACAAGAAATACAAGTAAAGAAATTACAATAATAATAATAATAATGAGGAAAATCCAGAGATCTGTGAAAGGTCGTCCTCCTCCTCGCTGCTGAGGCTGCCCCTGCTTCAGGTCGCCATGGAGACGGGAGTCATCTCTCCTCTTACAGGTGGTCGTCGGGCAAACTGTGGTTCGTGTTATGGGATGGGTCTTCAGACAGGCAAATGAGTGCAATGTGGCTGGGATGTGGTAGAAAGGTCGTAACATACTACACATTTCTATCTTTTCCTGAACTCAGTCGTCTTGTTGCCTAAACTTAAGACGAGCAATAGTTTATTGTTGTTGGAAAAATGAGGAAGATATCATACAAACTTGATTAAAAATGTACACTTCTTGTTGATGAAGTCCAAAAAGGAAAGACGAGATGAAATGCCTTTTTTTGCCGAGCACAATCCCCCCCCCCCCCTCTCACGGTCGAGCTGCTCCTCTCTGCGGCGGCGCTCTCAAGAGAACTTTAACCGTCTTGTTGAAGAATAGAAGTTCCTGAATGTTCTCTTTAATGAAATAATAACCACCCTTCTACCTTCAGTCGGGCAGCTGACGACTCAGCGGACTGTCGATTTTCCACGAGTGGACCAGATGCCGCGGCTTCCCCGACGGCAATTAGTGGAGCGCGAGCTCGGATCATTAGCCGGGCTTTTTAATGCCGCCCCGAGATCCGCCGCCGCGCAGCTTTCATAACCCGGCGCGTCAGGCGGGGGGGAGGAGTTTGACTGATGAGACAGAGGGCGATCTAAACGGAGCGTTTGTTACGCAACCATTAGACATCAATCATCACGCGGCGAGTCCGGTCCGGTCACACCGCGATGCACCGGCGTGGAATCATCTCAGGAGAGGATTTTCCCCCTGGCTGCAGATATGGATCCGACAAAGCTATTTACTCCATTATTTGACCTTCAGACTGGGAATTACCCCCCCAACAGGAATTTACTGTAGCAGCACTACCAGTGTTTCCACATGTCAGTGGCCAAGAGGTAGACATCCCCATCTAGTGGGCCAGGGCTCTGGCTAATGATGTGAAGAAATGAGGCATAATAGGCTTTAAAATGAGCTCTATTACAGTTTAACCAGAGTGGATGTGTGGTTGTTGTTGTTGTTGTTTTTATCCTAATCCTGCAGGGTGGATTAAAAATACACGTTTTGCAAAACATTTTTATGACCCTTTGCTCATTTCTTAAAATATTGCACCTTTGCAGATGTAGATGTTCTATTCATTCTTCCTCACACGACTTTCAAGAAGGAGTCCTGTATCATGCTCTCCACCTCCTCCACCAGCGCGCCGTAATCCGCCCGCCGGACGGCGTTCGGCCTGCGGCCCGCCCCCTCCAGGCATCGCATCAGGCCCGCGTGCATCTCCGGCGCGGACGTGGCCGCCTCAAGCCGCCGCAGCTGCCCCGCGGGGTCCTCGGGGACGTCCCGGAGCTGCAAGGCCCGCAGCGCGGCGGGGGCGAACTTCCCGTAGTGGGCGGTGGCGCAGAGCACCGCGGGGCACGAGTTGTCCCGCAGCCCGTCGGCCACCGCCTTGGCCACGGCGGTGTGCGGGTCCATGAGGTAGCCCGTCTGCGCGTGGACGGCGCGGATGGCGGCCAAGCAGTCGCCCTCGGAGCACCAGCCGGCCGCCACCTCCCGCCGCATCCGGCCGAGGAGGCGCCCGGCCACCCGGAAGCGGCGCCGCCCGTCCAGGCCGGCGAACAGCTCCCTGACGAGGGCGCCGTCGCCGCCCGACGCGTGGTGGACGAACCTCTCCAGGTTGGAGGACGTCAGGATGTCTATAGCCGGCGAGCAGGAGGGCGCCAGAGGTCGCCCCCGCAGGTCGTACTCGCCCGTGGCCAGGAAGTCGGCGACGACGCGGTTGTGGTTGGACGCGCAGATCACCTTTCTGATGGGGACGCCCATCTGCTTGGCGTACACGGCGGACATGGCGTTGCCGAAGTTACCCGTGGGGACGCAAACGTCAATGGGGTCCCCGAACTTGATGACGCCGTCTCTGCACAGATCCAGATAGGCTGAGGAGTGGTAGACCACCTGCAGGGCGGACAGAACGTCAACAACAAGCGTGTTTAATCTACAAAGATTAAAAGACGGAATAAAAACGTCAGCGTAGAAAGAGGCTCTTTGAGTGATCGACCCCACCTGCGGCAGCAGTCGCGCCCAGTTGATGGAGTTGGCGGTGCTGAGGACCGTGCCGTACTCCGCGGCGAGGTGCCCCGTCAGCCCCGACTCGCCGAACATCCTCTTGATGCTCCTCTGGCAGAAGTCGAAGTCGGACAGCACGGCGACGGCCCTGGCGTTGCCCCGCGCGCCGCTCGTCATCTGCAGCTTCTGGGTCTCGCTCACGCCGTCCTCGGGGAAGAACACCAGCACGCCGGTCCTGCGCGCGTCGACGCCGAGGCCGCCGAAGCCGCTGAGCACGGCGCTCCCCGTGTCCCCGGAGGTGGCCACCAGGACCAGGTAGTTGCACATCGGCGGGAGGCAGTGGGCGAAGAGCCGCGGCATCAGCTGCAGGGCGAGGTCTTTGAAGGAGGCGGTGGGGCCGTGGAAAAGCTCCTGGACGTACTGATTGCCGACGAGGTGTTTGACCGGCGCCACGGCGCTGCTGGAGAAGTTCGCCCCGTACGCCGCCGAGGTCATCTTCCTGAGCTCCGGGGCGGAGACGTCCGCCGGGTGTATGCACTGTTCCAGCAGCACTAGCGCCCGCTCTGGGTACGACATGGCGACCAGCCGCCGCCACTCGCCGGCGTCCATCTTCGGGAAGCCCCTTTTGGGAACGTAGAGGCCTCCGTCCGCGGCCAGGCCCTCGATCACCACGTCGCCGAAGCGTTTCCTTCCACCGGACGACGCCGCGCCGCCGCCGTCGCCGTCGCTCCTGGTCGACACGAAGGTTTCCGCGGCGTGGTCGCGGTACCTGGCGACGGCCTTCAGCACTTTCTCCGCCACTTCCTCCGCCGTGACCCCGGCGCCACACAGCACCCGCACGTCCAGCCATTTCTCATAGAACGGCTTCCTGTAGCGCAGGATGTCCCGCATGGACACCCCGGCCTCCTGGCCCACGACCCTGTTCACCTTCATCGCGGCGAGCCTCCGCATCACGTCTTCGCTGTCCACGTCCAGGTAGACCACCACCCTGGACTCTTTGAGGCGACGCATGGCCGTGGCGTGCAGAGGGTTGGAGCCCGTGAGGGACACGACACACCCCGAGGCGGAGAAGTTACAGAGGGCCTGGCCCTCCTCCTCCAGGAAACGCTCGCCGCCAACCGCCGCCAGCTTGGCGGCCACCGGCATCTTCCACGCCGTCTCCAGGACGTCGTCGTCGACGTCCACCACGGGCAGTCCCAGTCGGCGGGCCACTATCCTGCCCACCGTGGTCTTCCCGGCGCCGGGAGCGCCCATGAGCAGGATGTTCTGTTCCCCCGGTGGCGAGGCCTCGGTGCAGAGCCACGACCTGGCTGCTGAGAGCGGACTCAGGCGACATCTCGCCGCTCTCAGGGCGTCCAGCAAACCCATTGAGGGGACTTTTGCCTTGCTCCTGTTCACAACAGGGACTTTTAAAACGCCGTTACACTTTTGTTTAAAAATGAGAGTCCAACGTGGACTAGAGATGGTAGTGAAAGCGTCCACCGTGTATGACGTCAATGGCGTGTGCCCGCCACTGCTGTCACGCGCTCACGCGTAACGCGTTTCCGTAACTTTCAGCACAGTTCGGTTGGTTTTAGTCAAGTTCTTTTAGTTAATAAATAGTCTCTGTTTTAGTTCAGCGTGTCGGGTTGTGACACACGCTTACAGCCAGTGTGCACGGACATCTACGGCCAGCCCGGAGGGACAAAGTAGACGAAGCTTCGACGAGAAGTCAAAGGTAAACCAGTTTTACCTTTCTAAAACAATAAATTTTAAATAAATAATGTGTTATTTACCATGCAATCTAACCACAGGCTCATAGCTGTTACGACCGAATCCCTCCGCCAGCCCCGCATCTGTTGCCAGTGATCTTTGTGCTGCATTCATAGGCTCCTGGGAAAGTTGGACTTTCGGGAGCAGAAGTCAGAATATAGATATTATTATTATTATGATATTTCACGACATCTAAACAGAGACGAAAACGAATAGCTGAATACGTCCTGAAACATTTGCTTTGGGTGACAACTGATTATCTGTGGAAACGATGCAGCGGAGAGATTTTACACTTTACAACTGTCCGGAGATGCAGCTTTTGCCGCAGCAGTTGCCTAGCAACTAACCCGGCAGAGTGTTGTCAAACAAATCCACGATTTACCGGCGCTAGCTAACGGTAGTTCGGTCAAGTTAACTAATCTCGCTAGTTTATCACAGTTTTTGTGTCTTTTTTAGTGTTTAAAGTCCTCCAAGATGTCGGAGCCACCAGAGAGCGTTTACAACCTGATTCCGAAGGAAGAGGTTCATCCTCAAAAACCGCAGAGGTAACGTTGATGTAGCCTAGCTTAGCAAAACAACCTGGTGAGCAGCGTTGTAACGTTCTAAATTGTGTACACATTTTATTTTAGACTATAAGGATGTAGTGAGTGAATGTTGGTAATGAATATTGACAATTGTTTATTCATTATAATAGTATTTATTATTAATGTCATTTCTTTTCTCGTTCATCTGAAGGTATATCTCCAAGTATAGACCGACAGTTCTTCTTGAGGAAAAGGCAACCAAGGATGCAACGAAGACGATGGGACCGGCAAAAGTAGACGTCCCCTCCCCAGAGAAATACCTCAGGAAGCATTCGAAAGAGCCCAAATTACACGAGAGTGGGTTCTCTCGTAGACTGTTCAAACAGTGTGTGGGTTCATCTCGTGTTGTGTTGTTTAACTTCCTTTTTCTGTTTACTTTCAGAGACACGAGGTCCGAAAGAGGTTCGTCACACCCCCGCCGCGAAGAAACCCGCCGTTCCTGCCAGGACAGACAAGCCGCCGATGGGCATTCACACCAAGAGAGACTTCATAAAGACAGCTGCAGCGATGCCGATGAAGCCCCGGCCTACGTGGGTGGACACCCCGAAGGGACACAAGCAGCTCCTTGAGAATTCAGGACTGGTCCCCAAATACATCAAGAAGAAGGTTTTTCTTTCCACCACTAATCACAAGAACATTGATTTAATTTGATTAAATCATCTATCTGTGGACCTTGATTTAACATTTCATCAGGTCCACTTCATGTCAGTTTCCGGTTCCTGTTCGCAGCATTACGGAGAAGTGCCGCAGTACCTGCGGCGGCTCCACGAAGAGGAGATGAGAGCTCAGGAGAAGTACGACGACTTAGTGAAGGAACAGAGGGAGAAGAGAGCCATGAAGCACCTGACTGAGGAGGAGCGAGGAGCCACGCTCAAGGTACTCCAACAGAACCAGGCGCGTTTTAGTGGCATTGCACGTACCGGCTTTCGTGACTGTTACATTGCCGAGCTGATTATGTGGTCTTGGTTCACCGTGCAGGGTCTGAAGAAGTCTTGGGATGAGCTGCACCAAGAGTACCAGGGCCTCTCGTTCGTCGCGGACAACCAGTCCAAGAAGTCCCACAGGCTTCAGCTGGAAGCGGCGATGAAGCAGCTGGAGTACGACATCGAGCTCTTTGAGAGGTTCAAGACCATCTACATACCTCAGAAATAAAGTGCTGGATTCAATCAGATGTGCCGTGTGTCCTGAGATCACCAATCAAATGTCACATGAGCGCGAGAAAAGGAGAATTACACTCACACGTTTTCTCCGTCACATGAACAATGAAGCAAAGATAAAACTCTACAGCCCAGATAACTTCAAATTTAGGACTTATTCCCTTAATTTGACAATTACACAATTTATAACCGGTTTAATAGATATTTCACAGACTATTGCTGTTTCTAGATCGACCACTATTGTATTATTGTACTCCTAACTTTAAAGGAAAAAGCGTGATCATTCATATTAAATGTCAGATAATTGAAAACAAACGTGTCTTCATCCCTTCTTTCTTTTCACCTTCCTAAAATGTGAAATTGAAATTCATCCACTGATTAGTTTTCTTCCGTGGCCACGAGCCTGCACAGCATCACATGCAGCCGATTATCCCGTTAAGTCTCCTGCAGTAACACAACGCTGTCCTTTCACACACACGAGTGCAGCGTGACCCGCAGGCCCGACGCGGCCCAGTGCCTCTCCTCTTTGTTCAGTGAGCGGTCGCTGGGAACAACCAAACCGTAAGTCATGTTTGCGAGAGTCCACCAGTCCTTTGATGTGAAGACGGAATTCTTTGAATGATTCGATTTGTTATTATTATTGTTATTATTTATTTGCGCGTGTGTGTGTGTTTCCGCTGAAGGTCACTGCTCGTTTTCCATCCTGAGCCTTTTTACGTCGGTGAACACGACCACAAATGGACAACGCAGTGATCAAAAGACCAATTGTGGTATTTTCAGCGTAAAGATTTGCTGTTTTTATCAACATGGAATGACTGCTATTTCTGTGTAATTACGTCTCGGCTGATTAACATATTTTTGATTCTCTGAAAATTTCCTAGAAGATATTATTGTATTAGTAAGCAGCTTTTAAAGCAACTTCAAGCTTTTTATTTGCTCTAAGAGGTATTTAATAAGGCTAAAGTCAGTACAATATGAGTAATAATAGTTTGAGCTGTTTGAGTGTCCTTGTTTGTAGCTCATATACGTCATATTCAATCTTTATATGACAATATAAAAATAAACAAATCTATCATGGGCCTTTTTCTCTTAGCTGACTACATCCAAAACTAATGAAAATGTTTTCCAATGATCTAAATTAAAAAAAATACCAAATTGCTTTGAGTTTTAGATGAAGGATTTCCAGGTTTTCCAATCCCTCTACTTCGACTTCCTGCAGTATAATTTAGACGAAGAATCCCGTCCCACAGCTCGGTACTAACAGTCAGCTGTCCGTCAGATACCGGACGACTGGCCCGGTTACAGCCTGGAGCTGTTTTCCTTCCCTGAACACTACCACGAAGACATAGACAGTGTTTACATACCGCATGGGGTCATCATGAACAGGTAAAACAACCACATGACCCCCACCTGCAAGGGGATTGAACAAACGCTCCCCTGGTCCTTTGCCTTTGCCGACGTGCGTTCTTTCTCTCCCTGCAGGGTGGAGCGCCTGGCCCGCTACGTCATGGACGACTTCGGGGACAGCATCGTGGTGCTGTGCGTCTTGAAGGGAGGCTACAAGTTCTGCGTGGACCTGGTGGAGTTCATCAAGGTCCTCGGCCGCAACTCCAACAAGTACCTGGAGACCCGGGTGGAGTTCATCCGTCTGAAGAGCTACCTGGTGGGTGAACTCTACCGTTTTGTGGTCAATTGTTATTCATATTTCGGCCACCAGATGCCGCTGTTGCTTCTGTTTAGCGAGAGAAAGAGACATTTCAAGGGCGAATGGTTGCGGAGCTCAGGTCACAGCCCGTGGCCCCGTCTAACACCTGGAACGTACAAAGCCAGCAACAATACAGGAATGATTGTAATGATGACGCGTTGCTCCACAGTCACCTGGTATCATTCTTGGGTGTGTTTTGGCGCACAGGACATTCCGAAATGATGTGATTTACGCACACGTGGTCACGTTCCCTCGCTCCCTTCAGAGCACAAGGGAGGATCCACTGTTTCTGCTGTCACGGAGGTTTAAGTAGCTGAGGACATTTGATTTGATTATGGATTATTTTTTTGGGTCTTGCCTGGACATTTCAACCACAGTGAGTTCATCATAATGTCCCACGCTTTCTCAAAGGCAATATCTTTGAGATTTTTCTCACCCAGAAAATGTGCCTGCGGAGGGTTGCAACAAGTTGTAAAAACGAATGAATTTGCTGCTAGCTGAGGTGTGATGTCAGAGGTAATAAATACATTAATGAAAAACTGAACTATGTCAAAGAAGTCTGAGGAGTGTTGAGGCTGTAAAACCACATAAAACCCACGTTGGAGCATCCTGGTAACGTGGTGTTGTCATAAACAGCAGCGGCCCCTTCACACGCCACGGCGGCCGGTTGTCTGAGTGATGCCGCTGGGAGTCAATCTCACGGCTCATCTCGGGGTCATGTGACCTGCCCCCTTCAACCTCCCAGGGCCGGGATGTGCACATCACGGCTCCTTTTTTTTTTTCCAAGCGATGCATCTGTAGCCGACCAACACCGGCTTCAAAGCCGGAGCCTTTCAAAGCCTCTTTGCTTCTCCCGCTTTGCCAGCGGAGCAGAGAGAGAGAATCTTTGTTTGTTTTGCTCTCATTGTCCTCGTGCAGCAGTTCTCCTTCTGTGCTTTTGTCCTCAATGACACGCACAGTGTGCACTCTGACCGCCTGCTCATCCCCTCTTACGGTGACCTAGCGCTGACTTAAAACTGCACTTGTTATACGTTTATTTATCGCTTATAACAACGTCTTCTCCTCCTCAGAACGACCAATCGACCGAGGAGCTGCAGATCATAGGGAGCAGAGACCTGTCTTTCCTGCGTGGGAAGGTGTGTGTAAATATGTTTATGCTTATAGAAATAATGTCCTCGATGTCCTCAGTTGTGTGCGCCTCGTGAGCGTCACCCTGTGAAAGTGGTTTGCCCTCCAGCAGCCCGGTCAAGAATCAGCCATTTCAGGAAAAAAACAAAGTTCCCACAAAGCAGATTCAGTGACTGCGGCCTGTGGGAGTAATCCCTGCTCGCTGCATTATTCTCGGCGATGGGCGGGGCTCACAGCGTTTGTTTACACAGCTGACTGGGTGCCTGGACGTGCCCGCCAGCGTTTTTGCTTTAAAAAAAAAAAGGCCGATGTCTGAATTCTCGAGTGAGATGTCAGCGTGTGTCGAGTTCCCGCAGGGCGGGAAAGGTCAACGGGAGTGAAAACAGAGTGACCGCCGCCGAGCACTGAGCACATGACTCACGCCTCTTTACCGGCCTTCACAGACGCCCCCGGTCGAGTCGCAGCTGCGTGGCGTTTCAGTCTGCGTGTCAATCGGCTGCGTGGCCGTGGCAACGCCGTGACGGAACGCGTGCATCCTGTTGAAGAGGAGGGGCGTCTTCACCCAAAGCGTTACCATGGCGGCGCAGCTCCGTTTGCTGGAGCCCTTTAATTTCACAACGAAATGAATGCGTTTTTTAATTGAGACTGAAATGCACTTATTGTGTTCAATGTGTTTGAGAGTCAGCAGCGGTGACTCAGGGGAGCAGACGTGGGTTTGTTTGTTCCACTTGTTGATTAGAACCTGACATGTCTGGATAACAATGAGCCGTGAGCCGCGCTGCTCAGCACAGACCTCCGTGTGTTTAACAGAGGATGATTCGCAGTGAGTTTAACCACCTCCTGACTCCTCGTGCGGCGCAAACAGGAGCTGCAATGGGTCGGCGGGAAGATCGGAACACAGTCTGGTACACACGTTCATGGATTATAATAACCTTTACGCTCATCTGATGTAATAACGGTAATAATACTTTAAGCTTTACAAAACCAGGCAAAAAAAAGACAGTGAAACAAACAGAACACTAAAATAAGAGCAGTGGAGAGTTTCTACGGAGACGTGATTTCCCACCATGTCAGCATGCGTGACATTAGCATGAGCACCAGCACAGACTCTTAGGCCCTGATCACACAGAGGGGCTTTTACAGGTCGAAAACACAATCCGTTATTGTTTAACTACGCGACACCTTATTAACACCGCGTCTTAAATAAAAACCCTCATCTGCACGTATCCCACTACCACTGCCGGCCCGAGCCTCTTGGGGGCCCTAAGCAGAATTTTATTTGGGGGCCGCCCCTCCCACCACGCCCACGTCACCTGTGCTAGAAGATAATTGGTACAAATGTCACGCTATACTGTTATAGCAAAAAATTATAAACGAATACAGTGAGGTTATAATACAAAACTAGGGCTGCTTGCAGCATAAGCGAACTAAGCGGCTGCTTGGGGCCCCCAAGCAGCCGCTTAGTTCGCTTATGCCTTGGGCCGGCCCTGCTCACTACTACGGCCGGTTGTTTTCCGTTCCAATAACTTTAACTGCGTTTCGTAAAGTCGTATATTAAGTTTTTACCAGTCGTCCCATAAAGCCTGTGATCCCGGGATCCTGGTAGACCCATAAACCCCCAAACAACGACGCTTTACTCAGTCAAATAACTTCCAACGCCCGGTCCAGGGCTGAGCGGTTTGCTCGCGGCAGGACAGGTTGTGTTTGAGCTTTCTTGTTTTTTTCTACTCACCGGGTTGTGTAACCGCGTTCAGGTGTGGACCGAAGGGGAACATTGGCCGGGCGCCTACATTTTCTCCAACCGCTCTCCCCGAACCATAGATACTCTCACAAAGAGCCCCACACACTCTGCCAAGGGAACAAGGAGTCATTTGAAACCCAAGCGGCGAAGGGAAAAGTGCGCAACGCCCGGGACACTTAGAGGAGACTTTCTTCGCTCCCCGCGGACACAGATGTTCATTGCTGGGCGAGCGGAAGAGTCGTGACTTTGTTGCTATGGATACCATCTGCGAGAAATGCACATTGATGTTTGCTAACGTCTTTCTTTCTTTCCACATGTTAACAAAGAGTGTGCTCATTGTCGAGGTGAGTGCCTCTTTTTTTTTGTCTACAAAAGCACGGAAGGAAAATAAAGCAGTCTCTCTTTGAAATCATGTTTTATTAGTGAAATATTTAAAGTTTCTGATTGCAAAACTCTGCATGTAGAGAAATATGCAAGTTATTTGTTAACGTCATGCGGTCTTTCAAGCTATAATCTCCGTTTTGTCCGTGCTTCTCCTCCTCCTTCAAAGCATTCCTCCCTCGGAAGGTCTTCATCTCTCTGTTTCCCCTTTGCTCTTCCCTTCCCCAAGGCCATAGTTGACACAGGAAAGACCATGAAGGCCCTTCTGAAGCACGTGGAGACCTTCGAACCCAAGATGGTGAAGGTCGCGGGGTGAGGCAGTGTTTCGGTCGTCTGTGCCCCCCCCCCCTCACTAGGGGAAATGCCGAGCGCGTGACGAGCTGGAGAAGAAGATATCACTTGCCCCGCAGTCGCTGCGTCGTGTCCTCGCGCTGCTCCCTCGCAGATAAACATCTTTCCTGGCGCGCGTTGAAGGCGTTGTTTGCGTGTTGGATGGCTGGAAGGTTCTAACTCACAGGGACATTTTTCATATGGAAGCAACCATCCGTAATACTTTTAAATACCACAGTCGGGTCACGGTTAATTTACTGCCTTTCGGCACTGCTGCATTTCGTAAAACTGACTCGTGTTTCGTGCGTTTCAGTCTGCTGGTGAAGAGGGTCCCCAACATGGCGGAAGATCTGACCGACTGTAAGTTCTTCTGTCGTTTTACTTTTGTGTGAGCTGAGACCTTTGTGGATCTCACAGTAGATGAATGGTTAAGGGACACGCAGTCGCATACAACCTCAACGTCTCTGATTCGATCTCGATGCTCCTCGGGATCCTCTCTGACGTCCGTGTTTTTTCTCTGACAGACGTCGGATTTGAAATCCCCAACCACTTCGTTGTCGGTTACGCCTTGGACTACAACGAGTACTTCCGCGACCTGAACGTAAGTCGCCCGCCGCCCACGTGACCTTTGACAGAGCTGAGAGGGGCGAGGCTGAAAGAGGCCGAGGGGGCGGAGGGGGCAAGCGCGGCCGTAAAAAAGAGATGCAGCTCCTCCGGCTGAAACCCAAACCCACCCAACAGGTGAACAAAGCAGCTCACGTCCAAAATCTCCGTGAGGCTGAACATTAGCCGCTGAGCGTTAGCCCGCCATGCCAAACGCATTCTTACATTCCTCCACCGAGCAAATAAATCACCCCCCTCTTTCCTCCTGAAAAAAAGAAAGTCTGGCATTTCTGCCTCTGTGTTTTCTCTTCGGGCCGTTCCCCCGGCGCCTTAAGCCCGTCCTAAACCTCCACCAGCTTTGCATCAGCGGTGCAACCGGTCGTGTCTTCTCTCCGCTGCGCCCACGACGCGTCGTTTCATGCCAGATTTCTCAGCCTGAAGTTAGTAAATGCAAACTTATGTGAACTTCTTCATTTGCGCGTCTGCAAAGATGTGGCCCTCAAATCTCCCTCTGACTCATGTGAAACACTGTGCATGTAACGTATGTACTGTACCATTGTGCGTGCATGCGTGTGTGTGTGTGTGTGTGTGTGTGTTGGAGGGGGTTGAAAGTCTTTACGAGTGTTAGGAAACGGTGGGGGCGACCTGTGGAATGTGGAGGTTAGTGTCTCATTATCGCATCCCTCCTTATCGCTCCTTATCCGGCTGAATAAATATGAGTTGAACCTTTGGGCCGCCCAAAGTCAGATTTATGCACGTGTCACATCTTTGATTACCTTTCCTGCTTTGAAATGATTGCAGGCTTACATTTGGGGGGGGTAGAAAAAATAGTTTATTGTCATCAGATGCAACGTTTTTTTTTTTTTGGTCAAGATTGAAACATTCTCAGGTGGAATCTGACATCACACACGCTGGTTCTTCTCCCTCTTTCAGCACATCTGTGTCATCAGCAAGATCGGGAAGATGAAGTACAAGGTTTGAGAAGTAACGCGCAGTTTTACATTCGTGGCGAAGAAAAAATGTCTATTTCAGAGATAAAGTATTTATATAGATATATATCTGTCGTGGAGGCCTCGCGTTCACCTCCCTGTATTTTCTGGTGATTCAAGCAGGAACAAAGCAGTGGGTGAAGGAAAGAGAGGACCTGCTGGGCAGCAGGAGACGACTGTTGGGGACAGATGGAGGGAGCTTATGGACGCTGGCATCTCTGTGCCCAGTCTGACTCACCACACTGTCTGTTTGTCCACAACTTGAATCAGGCCTGACTGGAAATAACTGCATGAGGATTTTGTAAAAAAACAAAACAAAAAAAACAAAACATACGTCTGTTGAACCTTTTTATATGCAAACTCAAAGATGTTTAAAATTGTATATTTTATTTATTTGATTGCAATTTTTTTTTTCAAAACCTTCTTTCATCAAAGGATCCCGATAATAAAATGTATAATACGCAAACGCTCCGTTTTATTGAATCGCACATAAATTGTCACGTTATCACAACATGCGCTGCAATTACAGTCTGAGTCCTTGATCTCAGAGGGAGACGTAAGTAAAGATCTAGATATCATTATAACTACACACACACACACACACACACACACACACACACACACACACACACATGGGCCTTTTGTATGTTCTGTTGCCTTTGTGGGGGCGACGGAGAGAGTCAATTGTGCGCGTCGACAGACAGACCAGAACACGCTTCACCTCACGCAGCGTGCACTCGGGCGGCCTTATCACCCGGCTTTAATCGCCTAAAAACTCCAAACAGCCGCCACATTGCACAACGGGAACGCAGGCACACACACACACACACACACACACAAGATTCGTCATTAACGTCCCAACTGAAGGGACGGCGCACTGATCGGTCTCCCTTCATTGTCGAAGACGACCTGGAGAATGGCGTCTTTGCGTGTGGTTGTCGTTGGTTTGTTGTCGTCGCCACTGCTGCTTTTCTTCGCTAGCAAACCGATCACACGCCTTGCGGCTTGCGTCGGCTTGGGGGGGGGGGAGAGTACGGAGCGCTCGGGTTCGAGTTTCCCGTCCGCGGCCGTAAACGACACCTCCGCCAATGCATTTGAAGGAACGCTGAATTCCCGTCGGGTTTTGTTACTCGTCCTTGAACCCCTGAAGTGAGATAACCCAAGACGGAAGAGAAAACTCCACAGCAGGTCGCACAGCCCACAAAGGCCTCCATTGTACCTCCGGCGCCGCGAACCCCTGTGTGTCCTTATCATAAAACATCAGCACTTGGCGGTAGTGGTTAACTTATCCCGGCACTGATGCCCCCCCTCGCCCCCCCCCCACTGCCCTGGGAACCTAGAGGCCATTGTCCTTCACCTTGATGCAGGGCTCGGTGGAACAAAAAGCCCCGCCGCGGCTTTGTGGCGCTCCGTCGGGGGGGACCGAGGACGGGGGGGGGGGCGGGGCGACCGCAGAAAGCCGGCTGCAGGTGAACCGCGCTCGGCACAAAGGGAACAAAACGGGAATTGTACATTTCAATGGCAACACATTCATGCGTTCGACATACAAAGCCGGTGGTTAGAGACGGAACTGAGCGGATTTAATTTCACACACGCACACACGCACACACACACACACACATACACACATCCAGCGGAACAGGTAGTCACCCTTTACCTGGGTTAAAACAAATGTCAAACAAATAGTCAAACCTTAGTAGTCTGACCTTTTTGGAAACGCGCTGCTTGCTTCTTTTTTTTTAGGGAAACATGGTTAGCTTAGCCTGGCTAAACTAGCTCGCTTTGAAGAAATAGCATTTTGGGAAATAGACAAGTTTGCTAGCTGCATTGTTTACACATCTGATGGTTTCATGATGCGAATGAACCAGCCCTTCAAACAAAACCTGCGTCTGTTGCAATCGATTTCGGACCAGCAGACGCCAAACTAATTGGGTTTCCCAGTTTGGAGCTTAATAAACACTGTTTGACCGGCATCTCGGTACACAAATAGAAAGAACATCCACTGCAGTGTTTGTTGTGTTCCAATTAAGGCCTGATAGATCGACTGCTGCTGGGTTTCATCCAGTCACCACGCTCAGTGCCAGATGCACTTATTCAACCTGCAGAGGGGAGGCAACGTCGTGCCCTTAAACGCTTAAACTCTCAACTGTAGTTTTAAGATGAGAGATTTGATTGAAATTAGCGTGTTCTGACTGAAGGGGTGTTCCCACCTGACCTAATCCCGACGCCGCTGGGCTTTGAACCTGGGCTTCATGTGACGCCCTAATCCAGCCAAAGATTTCACTGCCGCGCGACTGAGCTCATAATCTCTGCACTGCTGGACGCCTGAGTCACTCTGGCTCCGCGACACATTTGCGTACGAGGGAGTTGGCAGGTGAATGTAAAATCTGTAACATGGACTATTGCAAACATCTGGGTGGAAGACAGTCAGTCGCGAGCCGGCTTCGGGGAAAAAAAAACGAGCAGCGTGTGTGCACGACACGGGGTAACACGACCTCGGTGTTTAACTGCAGAGACGTGCACTTACAGATCACGACTCCTCCGCCGCTCATCGATCTGAATCTCCTCACTCTGCCATTCATAAAAAAACAACACGGCACTGTGTCTGTGTCTCTGTGTTACGTGCACGGAGGAGAGTGGAGTAACTCAAGAGGGCCATGGTTTTTTTTTTGGAGGGCGGGGAGGAGGGGAAGGAGAGGGGGGGGGAACACAGAACAATCACTGTTGGCCCATGAGCTATTGAACCAGTAAAACATTTTTATAGTTCGCTTGTGAATTTCTGTACGCACATGTAATGCAGAAAAACATCATCAAAATGTTATTTTAGCAATAGCTGGGAAAAGTTTACAATCACGCTTTATGTCCAGTCAAGAGAGAGACCTTCTTGCCGCATTAACAGTGTGGTATGTGCATGTTAAACCACATGAAATACATACGCACCTCGTGTCCACCATCGCTGCAGAGTCCCACTTACATCAGTTTAAGTCCTCTATTGTCTTGATGATGGTGCACCAGCTTTTTTAGACAATAGCTCCTCTCTGAAACCGGGGAAACCTTCGCCACAGTGTGGGTCAAAAGACTCCTATTGTCCCATCTTCCATTGTGCCGCAGGAGTAGCCTGCAAACACAACACTGTCAGCCTTTGTCTTTGTCCAGATCAGCTGTGCGGCCCTTCTTTTTTTTTGTTCACGCTCCCCCTGTCCCATGTGCCGGCCATCCATGCCCTACATGTCACCGTAACAAAGTTAAGGACCCCGCTCTTACAGTTGATGATGGATGAGCAAAATGCGTCTAGAACCTTAGAAAAGGGGAGAGCGGAGTATGTGCGTGTCGGGCCTCCAGGGCCCACGAAGATGCCCCGTTGGCATTTCATTGGCTCACTTTAAAGGTCGGAGAAGCTGAGTGACTGGTAATAAGGCGTTTATCAGCTCACAGCCGGCGGACTGTTTAAATGCATTGTGCGAGGGAAAAGTGATGCTGTTGATTTCGTTTTTATTAGTAAGAGAAGAAAGTGTTCAGACAAACGTTAAAATTAAAAATACCAACAGGCTTCCTGAAAATTTTAAAAGTTTAAAAAGTGCTACACTTTCTACAGAACCCCTAAACCGTTTCATACTGTTGAAGCACCTCCACCACTGCGCTGGCATTTCATTACAAAACAAAAGACGAAGTCCCAACGAGCCGTCTCCTCCTCGTCCAGCCCGTTATGCAACGACGCCTCCCATTGGCCCGCTGCGGAATTTCCAAATTCAACCCGCCTCTGCGATTGGACGACGCGCCCCACACACACACACACACACACACACACACACACACACACACACACACACACATGGGCGGCCCGCGGAGGGCGGGGCCTCTGCCAACCGCGGGACCGCGCGGTAGTGCACGTTTGCGCCCCCCCCCCCCCCACCCTCTCCCCCACCCACCCCCCTGCTCCTGCTCCCACCCCCGCTGCCGCCGCCGTGTGGGCTCCTTCAGCGGCGCGGCGTAGCCCGGGAACGACGGGCACGCGGATGAGGACCGGACGTTTATTTTTGTATTTATTTATTTTTTCGAACCGGAGCCTCCGGACGACAGAAATGGGCGCCGAAAGGGCGTTTGCCGCGTACCCGCCCCCCCCCGACCCCCTAACAGGTAGCGAGCCTCAACGGTCCGTCGGCTCAGAGCAGCGCAGCCAGCGTCCCGCTTGGTAACCCCCCCTCTTTTGCCATCTTTAACCCCTTCAATGGCCCGAACACCGAGCTCTACCCCGGAAAAATGGACGTGTTTTTTTTCGAGTATTTCTTCTGAATTTGTATCAGGTAGGTTTTTTCTTTTTTTTTTTACGTAAACGTCATCACCACGGCAACAACCTGTCGTGCGCGCGGTGAGATCAGGCGCCTGTCAGCCGCCGGGGGGCTGTTTGTATTTACAGTGAGGTTTAAGTCATATAGTAGCTGGATGTGGCGCTTTCACACCGCAATCCGGTTTATTCCCCCCCCCCAACACACACACGGACACACACACCTCAACCGAGAGCTGTGAATTCCGCTTTTATTTGACATGTACGTCCCGTTTTCAATCCACTCACGTGTGCGAATTATCTTAGACAGCTTGTTATATATTGCATGTTATATATTTATATACTTAATTTTGATCAAGGGTTTGCAGAAAAAAAAGAAGAAAAAAAAGCTCCACCATCCACCTGCCGTTTTCCACTTTGAAGCATTGATTTGATCGATCAGATATGTTTACCACTCATTTACATTCAGGGCTCTCTACAATGTGACGAACCACCGTAATGCTCCTCCTCGGTTCCTTAATTGAGCTCCTTGGAACGTGTCTTCAGATCCAACATCAGGTCATCATGGTCCAATAGTCCAGTAGTTGTTAGCAGCTTTCTTGGTTTGGAGTTTGGGTTCTTGACCTTCTGTCCTTGGTGTTTTCTTGTGACCTTTAGTGGCCTTGAATGTTTTAAAGAATGTGAATTGCAGGTGATGTTCTTGGGTTAATAACTGTTTGACCTGCGTGGGACGGGGTGCCAGTGTCTCACTAACTTCTCTTCTTTGTCTTTTTTAGACTTTAGCCGCTGATGGACAAGACGAAGGAGGACAGTGTGGATTAGCACTTTTATTTTTTTTTTCTTTCTTCTTTCCCTTATTCGTTTTATTTTGTTGGCTTCACCCCCCCTCCCCTCACCTCAATGCGGCCTCCAAAGGACTCCTTCCTCCTCTGCTGCCCGGAATGAAATGATGGCGGCGCGCTGGAGCGATTCACCGCGGGACAACGAGGCGAGCAAACGGGCCGGCGTGACCCCGTCCCGCGAGGTGAGACCGTAGAAAGACACCAGCTACCCCCCCCCTCCCACACTGTCTAGCATCGGCGTACACATTCCTCCTGGAACAGCTCATTCTAGGGTGGATTTTTAGGTTGGATCCCCCCGAATACGACCACCCGACCATCGGCGACGCCTCCTCGCTCGATCTGACCGGTCCCCTCTGTGGGTCCACAATGTCCCGCTCAGTCGGTGGTTACATCATCACTGTCAGCATCGCCGCGGTGTCGTAACAGCGTTTCAGCGGTGGAATGTTTTTGGATTAATCCATCATCAGAAAATGGCAGCAGTGTGCGTGTGTGCGTTTGTTTGTGTGTGTGTGTGTTGGTAATCCTCTTACTGTCAGAACTACCCGAGGATGGAGGACGAACATCGTTGGGAGTAAAGCAGCAGTGGAGCTCAGGAAGAGCACAAGAGGGTGGTGGTGTGTGTGTGTGGGGTGGGGGGGTTGTTTTAAAAATGCCGAGCGGACCGTTCAGAGAGTGAAAAGTTTCAGAGCACCCCCCCGTACCCTCCCGTCCCCGTCCCCGTCCCCATGCCTCATGCAAACACAACTCTCACCCGACTGTCACGCTGCTCGTTTCTGTCTCTTCCGTGGGGTCGAACGGGAGGTGAAGCCGCAGGCACAATGGGCCCCCCGCCCTCTCCCACCCGCCCCCACCTGCCCCCCGCTGCTCCATCATCTCAGCTCGCTAATGAGGAAGATCGCAAGGGGCGTTTTTCTCCCCCAACACACACACACACACACACCACCCTGCTGCCGCCTAAACGATGGTAGCCGAGCTGTGGTGATTTGGGCCCAGCTGCCCTGGTCAACGTGGGGGGAGGGAAGTTGGGGGGGCTCATCGTCGTCCCGGCCTCGGCGGACCTGCTGTCACTCTGACACCAACCGCGTCGCGATGGAGCAGCTGAGGCTCAGAGAGAAAGGAAGGAGAGAGGGACTTCCATTGTGCATCACACACGTCGCGTCGCTTTGGGTGCAGCAGAAACGGCGGCCATGACGGGTGTTGCCCTGAAAAACCCAAAAGAAAGAGGGTAAACAAATAGGAGCACATTGATTCAGGCCGCGCTGTAGTGATGCTGCGCTCTAAATATAGCCCCCCCCCCCCCTCCACATGCCGGTCTTTCCCCCGTCATCTATTCCCGCGTGTTTCCAGCGGTGCTATATTTAACCCGTGGAAACATTAATGCCTGAGGGGGGAAAAGAGGAATCAGTGTCCTGGAATATGGCCGCCTGTCCCCTCCTCTCTGCGGTTTAAAGCAGCGGCACAGAGGACGCTGGTTCGGGTCGGCGTGCTTTCAGAGGGGGGCGGGGGGGAGAATGCCACAAAGAAGAAATACTTCCACACACACACAGCCGGTAACACACCCAAACCCAATTAAGCTCCCCATGATCTCACTTTTTAAAGATCTTTTCGGCTGCAAAGTTGGTTAAGAGCAATCTGAAGACAGGAACTCGCCTCACCTCTCGTCTCTTTGCATGTCAGTGAGCCGTGACGGCGCGTGACCTCAGCCTCCTTAAACACGCAGTACTGTGGGTGGTTTTGTGCGCTCAATATTGTGCGATTGGATTATATTGGCTTTGGCGTGGGGCGGGGGGCGGGGGGGGGAGCAGCGGCAGCGGCGGCATGTTTTTGCTCTTTGCTGACCTGCTGTCCGTCTGTGATGGCGGCTGGTCCTCCTGGTCTTTTTTTTATCGCTGCGTGCACTCATCGGGCCTTTGACGCGCTGCACCTTGCATGATTCTAGAGTTCTGCTCAAGCTTCTGGTTTTGCACGGTTGCGCTCGGCATATAACGTGTTGTGCACAGCGCGTCACTGCTGCAGATCTTTTCAGCGCGAGGAGACGACTGGACACTTTGATGACTTTGGTGTTTTCTGTTTTTGCCGAGAGCAACCTGGCGATGCAGAGACAGCGGGTGGAGGGGGAGTGGGGGGGGGCTGCGGGTCTTCTGGGATCTAGTCCTGGTCACTCCTTTTATGGGATGGATGTAAAAACAAGCTTTTGTTTTTCTTTCCCGCTGTCTTGACAGCAGCTCCGACTTGCTTATTCTTTCTCTTTGGGGCCTGAGAATGATCGGCATTCCCAGTGAATCACTCCCACCGGGGGGGGGGGCGCGCTCCTACGTGAAGGGAAGCAGAGGGGCTGTGTGTTGATAGGGAAACACATGGGGCGACTGAAGAGTTATGGGGGGCGAGCAGAGGAGCGAGGTGAGCAATCACCTCCTCCAAATAGTTTTGTTTATGGCGTGTTGAGGATCCAAGGTTCCCCGTGTCTGGACCCTTTGGGGTGGGAGGATTGGGGGGGGCGAGGGGGGGCTGGCACGTGAGACTCGGCTGACCTTACTGCCCAGACTGTGCGTAGCCTCCTGACCCGCCTGTACTATCACTGAACTTGTCTCCCAGTGATGTGACCCTGTAGTGTTTTACGGAAGGTGCAGAAAGTCTCCGCCGACGCGCTGCTGCACCTGTGCGGTGACCGCAGTTGGCTTTTGGAGGCCTTTATCCCCGGAGGATGTGGAGCTCAGTGAAGGGTTATACATGGATATGTTAAACTCTTTATTCTTCATCGTAAACCCATCCTTCAGCGGGGTCTCTCTCATGTGAACTAATTAAGCCGCCTCGGAGCGAACGTCACAATCAAAACCATCCGGACATCAAAGGCTGGAAGCGACATAATAAACGAGCCCAGACAAACTATTTACTGGCGTCCAGTAGCCTCCTAACTCGCTCCCTCGTGCATCTCCGGCTCCTTTCCCTCCCTCCACAGCTTGATCTCTCCGACATCCAGCATCGAAAGTCTTTAACGGGATGTTAATTTACTTAAGAGAGTGGCGGGGGCTGCGGCACTGATCTCTGTGGAGGGAGTGGGGGGGGAGGGGGGGTTGTCTTGTCTCTGTGAAGCTGTTTTTCTGCAGAGTAATGAAATAAATAACTCCGGCGGGACACGGCACCGCATTGCCTGCAAAGTGCAGCATCGGTCTGGAGTGAGAGGCGGATAGCTCTGCAGACACCGTGCATGTGTGTGTTTTGAGGTCTTTTTTTTTTTTTTACGGGATCACACTGACAACTCGACGTGTTCCAAGCCCGAGGGGAGGGCACCTTCACTCATTCATTCGGCTCCATCCTGCACCGCGGGGTGGGGGGGGGGGGGGGGGGGGGGGATCTCTGAAGGCAGAGGGCGAGGACGAGGGAAGAGAGCGCTCTGCTCTGTAGCGCTGCCGGACGGTCCGCATCCCCTCCTGCGTAACCACGGCGATGCATCTCCTCCGCGGTTGCGCCACATCGCCGATGACGCTTCCTTTCTTGCGTCCCGCTCACAGGATTTTACTTTTTTTTTTTTTCACCGCGATGTGAGTCTCTGAGCAGCAGCGGTTCATTAACACATCGCTAATGAAGCGCGGCCCGGGGGCGACGGCCACGCGGCGCATGGGAGTGGAACCCTCCTGCAGGCTGCTGATGATCCTGCTTCCCTCCCCACCACCAGTCCTCCCAGCACCGCCCCCTCTCCATCGAGGTGGCGTCGAGGAGTGAACTCCTCTGGGAAACCGTAACATGGCTCATCTCAAAGTTCTCGACTGCATGATCAACAACAACTGGAGTCTGATCTGCGACCTGTACTGCGCCTGGAGCGATCAGGTCGGTTCCTCTTCATGGCGCAAGCCTTTGATTTCTATGAGGCCGGGGGGCAAGTACGGGATTATTTTCTCATTTCTGTTTTTTATTTGGGGAACCTTTTGGAGGGAACAAGATGGTTGACATCGTGCAGCCGGTTTCCTTTCGCCCTGCACTCTTCTCTCTCGGGAAGGCATCCCTGACATCTCGCATATTAATAGCCGGAATTCATTCAGTAGAGCAACCTGCAACTGGAGACTCTGCCGCGCTCGGCACGCTGACCTGCGCGTGTCCCTGCTCCTGCAGACTGAAGCATTGTGCTTAAACGAGTGCTTTAACTTTCTCTCTTTTGTAAACAAAATATATTCAAATACATTGAGATTGGGAGATGTTCAAGTCCAATGAGACGGGATGTCAAGGGGGCGAAGGTCACAGAATGCGACTCTGATCATATGAATGTGGACGTTCTCCTCGTCATACAGCTACTCTTTGTCGCGCCGTCTAGCATGTGTCCATTTGTCCCCTATAGGCACAGGAGTCAACTTGGCACCCTCGCTCACACTCCGTATCTCACATACATGCCCTTTCTGAGTTTCCACTGGAGAGCCACACAGACGCCACATTGATTCCCACGTTTTTTTTTTTTTTTTCATTCTGCGGCGGAATGCCCGATTGCGAAGCGCCGCGGCGCTGCTGCTCTCCGGCATGTCCCCCCCCCCCCCCCTTTGGCCACTAATTTAATTTTAGCAGCGCTGGAGATTGTCTGCGTCCCCGGGACGAACTGACAGGCCTCTGTCTCCGCGGAGCTGAAGACGGCCCTTTGTGCGCCGGCCGCATGAGGCACAGAGAAGGCCTCATGAAATATTTACAGGCTGACACCTGGTGTGAGGCGGAGACTGAGGAGCCGGGAAGCGGCGGCAACAACACCAACGGCAACAACAGCGAGGCCTCAGTGTGTCGGCCGGCCGGCCACGAGTATTTTGGCGTCTTACCGTCCGGCCTGTCGATGTCATCTTTTCTCAGAAGGTCTGAAGAATGAGACAAATATTCTCAGAAGCGCTCAGAGGGTCGGCGTCTCAGGGCGTTCACTGTCACTGTCCGACCCTGTCGAAAACCTCAAAGAGCAACCATGATTAATAATTCATAGATGAGGAAACCAATTATACAGGGCTGTGCTCGCATCTGGGTGGCTGGGTACTGGGGGGAGGGAGGGGGGGGGGGGGGCATTGGGGACCCTAATTGGCCCACCGGCTCTCTGTGTCTCTGAAGGGCCGGGCTGAGGTTGCTGGCCGGATGGATGTGTGTGTGTGTGTGTGTGTGTGTGTGTGTGTGTGTGCGTCTCTTTGTTCTGAGCCTTTATTGCGGGGGGGAGGGGCCTCCTCGGCGGCGTATCGGTAGCCACCTCAGCTGACATCCCTGTCGCGATGGACCACGCCCACGTCAGAGAGAGGCCTCCCCATGCGACTTTACGTGCTGACGATTACTCGATGGGAATTAGGATCAGAAACAAAACTAGAGCTCAAATAACTGGTCAACAAATAAGAAGCCTTTTTAGGTTCTGGCCAAATTGTAGGCGTTGAATAAATACATATCTGTTGATTTGAAGCTTTTATTGTATAACATCAGTTTGTTGCACATTAAATCGTACCAAACGAACATACATGTGAGTGGAACTCGTTTCTGGTCTCTGGTCACTCTGGTCTGGTCTTTGGTATCTGGCCTTTGGTCTGGTCTTTGTATCTGGTCTCTATGGTGTCTCTCTGGTCTCTCTGGTCTCTGGTATCTGGTCTCTGGTCTCTTGGGTCTCTCTGGTCTCTAGTATCTGGTCTCTGGTCACTCTGGTCTGGTCTTTGGTATCTGGCCTTTGGTCTGGTCTTTGTATCTGGTCTCTCTGGTCTCTGGTATCTGGTCTCTGGTCTCTTGGGTCTCTCTGGTCTCTAGTATCTGGTCTCTGGTCTCTCTGGTCTGGTCTTTGTATCTGGTCCTTTGGTCTGGTCTTTGTATCTGGTCTCTTTGGTGTCTCTATGGTCTCTCAGGTCTCTCTGGTCTCTGGTATCTGGTCTCTGGTCTCTCTGGTCTGGTCTTTGTATCTGGTCTCTCTGGTCTCTCTGGCTGTTCTTCAGCCTGTCTCTCCCTTTCTGTCCTCTCTCTTTCCATCTCCATCTCTCCTTTTGTGGAGAGGAATTCCAGGCTGTTGGCCCCCACAATTGCCCTGCTCATTAGCATATGAAAGCTGCAAAGAGAGGGGGGGTGAGGCGGGAAAGGGGAGGGGGGGGGGTCCTAAAACTTCCAAATCCGTCCGGAGCGCTCTGGTTTTTAATCGGCCTCACAGAAGCACATGTGACGATGTCAGAGTGAGTCGGCTCTTTCACTCGCTTCTTGTTTTATTCATGGCCGCCGTCCCGCGTAGAACCGCCCCCCCCCCCCCCCCGCCCCTCCCCACATGTCCGTGATAACTGACGGGCTTCATCTTCTCATCTTCAAAGCCCAGATGTGACACTGGCCGCTTCACAGACACCTCTCAGGCAGAAAATCAATCCGAAGCACTGCCATCCGGAGGGGGGGGGGGGGAAACACTCGCTTCACTGGCGTGAGATCTTAATGGAGTCCCGAATGAGACCGCATGGCATTGTGGGGTGGATTACTGTGAGAACGCTGGGGGTAGAGCGCAGTGACGGGTGCTTGCTGGGTGATTTCTTAGTGCTTTGTCAGAAGCTGGACTGAAGTAGTGGCTCCAGGTACACGCTTCTTCAGATCCCTACTTCCTGCTCCGTATGCGGATCCACAACACAAACATGGACAGTATGATATAAAAATAAGATTTGCCTGCTGTGCCCCACATCGCCAAACACCCCCCACTCCCAACCCACTGTCGGGTCTGTCTCTGCTCACATAGCCTGAGCTTTATTCTCTTTCTTGCTCGTGCTGGTAACCTGCAGCACCTCAGTCAGCAGTTTGCAGGCTGCAGCGAGAGGCGCCGTGACCAGAATGCAGATGCACGTAACGCGTGACGGCACGTGAGCGTCCGTGCTGCGGTAAACGGTTTGTAAGAGCTCGTCTGCCACGGAGGACGAGCTGATAAAAATAAAAAAACACAGGACAGGGTGACACGTAAAGGACGCCATCCTCCGCTAATGTTTCTACGCCACAGGAACGAAGAGGGGAGGGAAAGGGAGAGGGGGAGGATGTGAATGAGAAGTAGCTGCATGCTGCTCAGCCTCCTTTGGCCCCGGATGAGGAAAAAAAAAAGTGGCTCTGAAAAGATGCAGCTCTCTTTGGTGCAATGCAGACAGGGCTGGGAGGAGCCACGTCCGGTGGGCGGAGCTACGACGGCACAAACGACAGCACGTGTGGACGCGTCGTTTTGTTTTTCCTCTGTGTGCTCACACATGCTCCCCCTCCCTGCCTCCCTGTCGAGGTGAGGCTACGGACATTGCCGCGGGGGGGGGGGGGGGTTGCCACGGAGATTTCGCGCGCATTCACTGAACGCCGGTAGATTACTGTGCAGGGAATCCACAGGTCGCCTCTCCCCCGTGCCACGCCCCTCTGCTGACGGAGCTCCGCCCTCCCGACATCCAGACAAATGGCGAGCCAGAGGGCGTGCATCATTCAGGGCACCCCGTCGCAACTTGAAAAGCGATCTGCCGGTGTCGCCGGAGGGAGATGGTGCCAAGTGAGCGTTCTCTGCACGCCACAAACGACACCCATCTGTCTCTCCCTCGCCGCGCTCCTCCTTTAAGGGGCCACTGTTGATGCCGAGGTGATGGAGAACTCAGCGGACACTCCCTCTCCTCGCCGCCAAATGGGACCCGGGGACGGACAAAGAGACGCTGCAGTTGTGGGTTTATTGTGCTGCGAGAAGGGGCAGCCAATGAAGGACAGGGGATGGAGGGGGCGGGGGAGGCCCTCATTGTTTCCAGCTGGTTCTGGGTGTGGTCACCGTGGACTGGTGACCCCGCGGCGTTCACGTCTGTTCCCGGGCCTCCTTCTCAGCCGTCTGCTGGGCGGCTCCTCCCGTGCTTCTTTATGTCAGCATATGGTCGCGCACGTGTCCCCTTTAATTGGGATTTGAAGAGGAGGGGCCAAAAAAAAGCCCCTCAAGACAACAAACACCTGCTAATGAATCAGTAGATTTTTTCTCAGGGAGACGTTCACTGTGCGACAGTCTGACTGCGATTCGACACAGTGTACAAACGAGGAACGGGAAAAAAGCAACAAATACGTCGCGAGCGGCCAAACAGTTACGCCGTGTGCATGTGCACTCTGAAGAGGCTCCATCAGGGAAAACGCCAGACAACACGGATGCAATCTGCTCACCGAAACCGAATTATGAGGGCCGGGTTTAATTGCATCACATCGTTCTACATTTTCAAACTCGGTGGACGGGGTTGTGAGAGAGCGGTTGAAGGAAGGGGTGGTGAAAGTGTCTCTGGCAAACCCCCAAAATGTGCGTGTGTTGGTGTATGACGGCTAATGGGGGGGGTCGAGAAACGGTACTGGGACCAGTGATCGAGCTGCTCCCAGTGGGGGCATCCATCAACTGGGCTGCAGGCCTTTTTTTTTCTTCTTCTTCTGTGATCGGAGTGATGCTAAGGACCGGCGCTAATGGACCCACACACACACACACACACACGAGGCAGCGCGCCCAGAGGGGTGGGTGCATGCAAACCCACCGCCGTGCGTGGACCATCACATCCACGCGTTTCTTTTAGAAATATTCACACCCCCTTCTGGGCCCTTTCCACATTCCACTGGCCGTATCTCACCAGAAGGCCCCAACTGCTTCCAATCAGCCGGGTCACGAGGCGCTCCAGATGGGCCTCGGCGCTGGGTGGGACTGCCGCGGACGACGCATTGGCGGCGGAGGAGAAGGAGAGGGGGGCTTGTGCTCGTAATAGTCAACATATTTGTGCCCCCTCTCCTCAATCCTCCCCTCCCGCCCTGCATTGCATCACCCTCCCTGGAGACCGGCGCTGGACAGCTTGAGCTGCACAGTCTTTGCGTTGTGAGCCTCTCGTTTTTTTTCGCTAGCTGACATTTTTCCGCCGTCGGACCGCTGTTTTTCCGGCGTGCGCTTTGGGGAGAGAGAGAGCGCCGCCCCGCCGCGTGCTTTCACAGTCCGAGGAAAGACGGAGTTCCACACTGCAGCTTTTGTTTTTACCGCAGTTCGTTTAGACCCGATGGGTGCAGACCGAACGGGGGGAGTCTCTAACCCCAGCAAGCGTCTGCCCCATCAGACGAGTCCAAACTGATGACATTGATCAATTCTTTCCTGCGTATCGGCGTGCACATTAACCCGTGCACTTATTCCTCCCAGTCGGTTGTTTTAAAGGCCACGAAATCTGTTCAGTCACCATAAATTCCCTGCGTTTTCGGTCTTGCTTTGACAGTGTTTACGCCCCGTTACCTGGATACCGCAGCCCCCCCCACCCGGTGCCGAGGTCTCGCCTTACAGGCGGGTGACGTCGCCCCCCCTCCCCCCCCCCCCCCCCCCCCGTGCTCAGTCTGGTTGACATTAAAGAAGTCGCGTGTTGGGTTTGATTTTAAAAAGCAACAAATAAGGCTGTTTTTGAGTTGCCGGTCGCTCTCTTCACCGGGAATCAGCGCGTCGGGTTCGACCTGCTCAGCAGCCGATCGCAGGGTTGCGGTGGCTGCACCTTTTTAAGGCGCCTCACGCCGGGCATCCCTCCCTCCCTCCTCTGTGGCTGCCAAGCGGCCTCTCGTCACCTCGCTCGATGCGTCCGTCCCGGTTTAGACTGGAAAAGGTGCCGAAGTAATGAGCTCTGGATTAGGCCGCCGCTCGCTCTCTCCGCGCCTCCTTTCCCTCAGCAGGCCGTTCAAACGGGACTTGTTGACTTTTTAGATGCTGTTTAATGTTTAACGAGACCCCTTTGTTTGCGTCGCGGGCCTCGCACGGATCCGTGACGTGCTGCACATCAGGATGGTCACATGACGAGGCTTCGTTGTTTGGTCTGCCGTTGCCTCACACGCAACCCTTCACCTCCCGCCTTAACCTAATTCCATTTAAGATGCTGCTGAAGGCTTAGCATGTGTGTGTTTGTGTGTGTGTGTGTGTGTGTGTGTGTGTGTACTTGCGTGGCAGTGTTTTTGTTGTTGCAGGAGAATCCCTCATCCGCCCCCGCTGACGGATTATAAACCGATCTAATGCTTAATCACCCCTCCCTCATCCCCACCAACCATCACCGACTTCTCTTTTACGTACGAAGGATGCAGAGAAAAACGGTGTCGAAGGCAGCCAATCGGGCGACCGCGCAGCCTGGTTGTGTGTTTGTTTGGTTTCGGGCCAAACACAATCCCAAACTGGCAGAGAGGCTTCGGGTGTTCCCGATGATTGTGTTTGCCGTTGGAGCCATCTGGTTCTTAATCTCCGTCAGCAGCAGCAGCATCAGCCGTTAGCCTCTCTGCCTCTTTGCCTCTTTGCCTCTCTGCCTCTTTGCCTCGTTGCCTCGTGCAGTAACACACGTGCCGCATCTCATCGCAGGCCGCCACAGTGACCCGGTGTTTTGTGCTCCGTCTGGTGCCTCCGGTTTGTTGGTCTTCGAGGGGCCGGCTGTGTTTAAATTGTGATGCGTATTCAGAAAGCGTGCTTGATTTACGTAATCGCTGCTTGTAGGCAAGGGACAACGAAACTATTAATAACCGTGGATCATTTAAAGCGTTTGACTTGGAGGATAAATTATTTAGGATGCTGATGGAGGCTATTTTGTTTGTGCCTCCCACACAGCACTTCAATGTCATTTTCTTCAACGGGTTTCTGTGTGCGCGACGGTATTTGTGTAGACGAAAATGAATCGTCTTACTTACCCTGTAATGCAAAGCAGGACTAGACATCCTCTTGATGGAACAGTGCTGTTTATTTGCCCCCCAGCTGCTGAGTGACGGGTGAATCAATCAATCAATCAATCAATCAATCAGTTACTTAACAACTCTTATCTTTAAGTGCTTCCTATAAAGGGTTAGTCAACTTGGACTACTTTGCCGTAGGTTAAGAAGACACGAACAGAGCTCTGATCCGTTAGCCCTGCGGCATCGGGTCTCCTGCGGCAACCCCCCACCCCGTCTCCCCCGTCTCCCCCGTCCGCCCCGGGAGGAAAACATTCCAGTGAATAATGGCTGAGCTGCAGGGAGAAAGCTGCCGAGCTAAATAGCCTTTTCTTCAGCTCATCTGGCCCGGGTCCTCATTACATAACTGGGTTCTGTTGGGCTGGGGGGCGGGGGGAGGGGGGGGTTGTTAAACAGAGACTCCGCTCCACTACGAAAGAACGCTTTGATCCGATCCCACATCGGGCCCGGGTGACGCCATTCTTCCCCGCTCAGTGAGCACAGGCCGGTTACTGTTCGGTCACACCTGCCCCGCCCCGTCTGGGTCACGTGTCTGTCTGGGTGTCTGCTTGAACTCCGGTGACCCCCGGTGAACCCCGCTGACCCCGGTGACCCCCGCTGACCCCCGCTGAGCTCCGCCCTGGACGAAGACTGCCAGCATCTCTTGGATAACCTCTACTCCCTCATCTCCCAGTTCCATCTTCCTCTGTCCCCCATTCTCCCTCACACTCCTCCTCTCGTATGCATCATAACAGCGGTGAGATGTACTGCTCTTGGGCTGTGTGTGTGTGTGTGTGTGTGTGTGTGTGTGTGTGTTGTTTCAAAGGGTGTGTCCCACAGTCCTCATCAGCGTTGGCTCCGGTGCAGAGCGCCTCTCTCTCTCTCTTTTTTTTTTTTTTACCAAAACCAGATCTGTCTCCTGCTAAACCTCTTACAGTCCTCTCAATGCATCTGCAATAAACCCCGTTTCAAATGTACGCGAGTGTACGCGCATGAACTTTCACCTTTAAGGTGGGCAGAATATGAGCAGCGTGTGCATAAACGCTACAGAACCAACACCTCGAGGTGTCAGGAGACGAACGGCGACGCCTCAAAAGGACAGATGAATTCATTTTTTAAGGACGCTCAAACAGGGCGATGCTGCAAAGATAACACTTAAAAAGTGTGTGTGTGTGTGTTGACTTGGGGTGGGGGGGTTGGTCCTGTTGTGACCGTACAGTTCAACAGGGGGGAGCACGCGCTCTCAGACATGGCGGCTCATATCAAGATGAATATTTCATATTCCATCACGCTGCGAGGTGTATTTTTAGAGTTGAGCTCGGGAAGAGGAGGCTGCAGGACATGAGACGATCAAAAACCTCCTAGATTAGTTTACAACTGTTTAAATAATATGTTTTCATGCGTGACGCGTAAGAAAAGGGGGCTCTCAAAAGCAGGTTGACTCCTTTGAACCAAGAAGCTGTGGATTTTTTTAAAACAAGAAGTTCATATTGTTTCCCCCGTGTTAGCCGCGTAGTCTATTTTTAATTTTTTTAAATATGCTTTGGTGCCAGACTAAATGTTGAAGATTAAATAAATGTAAAACAGTCCCACAAAATCCCTGTAATCTCTTCTGAGCGTTAATTCAGTTTTCACGGCGGCGTAACCACGGCAACGCCGTTCCTTATTCTCTTTAGCGCCGCTAGACGTCAACTTTGGGATCATCTTGCGTTAACCAAGAACACGTGCAACATCTCTCCCATAATCCCTTGCAGTTGCATAAATATGAGCGGGAAGGACCATCGAATGCATGCGGCTCCCTCGCACGTGAGTTGTCACCAGCCACACCATAATTACCCCCCCCCCCCTCAAACCTCAAACCTCAGCCGAGGGAATTCCAAGATCAACTTCCAGCTTTGTGGGCTCTGTGTGAGACGCGCGTTGACTACGGGCGGCGTCCCGCCTCCTCAAAGGAGCCTTTTCACGTGGTAGTTTACATTCGGGGCGGCGGCTTCCCTCTGGCCTTTTTTAGGGCCCTTGAATCAGGTGTTTGTCTGTGTGTGTGTGTGTGTGTGTGTGTGTGTGTGTGTGTGTTTCCAGACGTGGGCGTCGACTTGGTTCCTGATGGAGCCGGGTGAATCCCGCCTCCCCTCTGGCGCCGCCTCAGCACGTGAAGCGCTTGCGTCTGTCTGACGCGTGAACTTGAGCCATCGGTGCGTAATGACGGCTGTTCGATCCCCCCCGTCACGTTTTGAGTTTGAGTTGGAGAGGTGTTTGAGTGGGTGGGGCGGGAGGGGGGGGGTCTTCGGCCGTCATCACAAACAAACATGTCCTTCCTGTTCCCGCCGTCTGAGAGCAGCTGTGCAGGAGTGAATGAGCGGGCTCCTGAATGCCTGATTGGCAGCAGCGTTTGTGTGGAAGTGTCGAGGGACCTCCGGAGACAATTGTCCTAAACCCCCCCTCACTCCCCCTTTGTCTCCGTTGCCCGCAGCCTCCCTCTTTTCTGCACAGCGAAACATTTGTTCCGTGGTTTCTGCCTCATCGACATATTGATGGCGAACTCTTCGGAGTTCAGGTCGTCGCTGTTGGAGCTGCTGCGTCGTGACTAATGTCAGATCTGGATACTTTTTGGATGCACAGACTGCTAGTGCATTCAGTTGATGGACTAGAAAGGAAAAAGCCAGGCGGGTGGTTTAACATGTTAAGTCGACCGGCGTTGACTCGTCGTTTGGTGTCAGCACCAAACGCCATCGTTGTTGCAGTAAGCCTCACCTCGCGGAGCCCAGATGCAGCGCGTCCAAATTAGACTCACACCCGCCAGGAGTCCTGAAAAGCCACCCGGAATCAGAGAGAGAGAGAGAGAGACTGACTGCACACACACACACACACACACACACAGCTGCTAGATATGGAAGTTGGTCACACACGAGAACCAGAGAATCGAAGATTCATGATTTCTTCTTCCTTTCTTGTGTCTTTAATCCCCGTCAGCTGCTTCTGGACCACAGGCTTTAACCCCTTGTTACACAAACCAGAGCTCAACATCTGAAAGGAGTTTCACTTCTCAGGGAAACCGACACACCCACACACACTCAGGTGTGTGTAGAAAATAGCTGGAGCCGATTTGTGTGTAACCGGCTTCCATTACGACATTGACAGACTATTGATTGGTCTTCAGACCTGGATGTAAGTGTCAGAACGCGACTCCTCTGCTTCCTCTCGCTGCAACTAACCCAGATCACTGCGTTGAGTCCTGCAGAGACATCTCAACAAGTAAGACAAACGCATCTCCAGAAGAGACGCACATGAATCACTTCTTCCACTTTCTGCCCGTAAATAACGCCAGCATCATCCCGCCGGCAGCCGACATTGTTGTGGCGTGGTTCGTTGCCGCGACGACAGCACAATATTTGTCAGGGGCGGCCCGCCTGGCTTTTGTGTGTCTGCATGGCACCGAAGTCGACTCCAGTTCTAGCGAGGGACCTCATGTGTTTTAGATCGGCGTGTGTGTGATGCGGGTCGAAGCGCCTCGCAGTCAGACGCAGAGTGTCGACGCAGAAGTGACATTTTCTCAACCTCACTTGTACGTGTGCAGCGGGCCGTCCCGACACGTTACCGGCGTTGTTTTGGCGTCGACTCCTGCCGCCCCCTTACATCCGGGTGAATGTGGTCACAAGATGCTCGCGACAGAACATTCCTCCGCTGGCTTCCCGATGTTGTTTTCATCAAATAGTCTTTATTTCTTCTTCTGCTTCATGCTTCATCCGTATTTGGAAAGGTGAGCCGGTGACTGCGGGACGAACGTAACTCCCCAGCGAGGCAGAAATGCCGCTGTCCTCGAGCCACATCTCAGGGACTAATTCAACGCTCAGCCACAGGGCGCGTAGCGGCGCGAAAGCCCTCCGGAGCCCTGAGATGAAAATGTGATTAAATATTAAATGGAGGCTTTGGCCGCGCTCTCTCTACCAGAGAGGTTTACTAAAAGCCGCTCGGGGCGGCGTCCGTCCGTCCTGCCCTCCACCCCCCCCCCCCCCCTTCGCTGCCGAGCAGATCGTCCACGGAGAAGAAGAAGGGCTCCTCTGTCTTCTCATCGGGATGAAGACCAAGTTTCACCGAGGTGGAGACGAGAACGCGACCGTCAGGGTCGGGACTCGGACCGGGAAAGAACAACAAGACCTCAGTTAGGGAGATGTCAATCAAGCGGCTCGTAACCCTGAAAATAACAGGATTACAACGGAGGAGGGGAGACGCCCGCGTCATCACGGCTGATTGAAAGTTGAAAACCTTCCATGTATTCTGTAGAAGAATAAATAATAATAATAAAAAGATCCTTTAAATCAAATAGATTATTGGGAGTTAAGCGATCAGACTGTTGTCATTGGGCCACACCTATCACAAATCTGTCTCTGGATTTGGCATGCCGCTTTAAGTAAACTACACTTTTACTCAATAAAACAGAAAGCCTGACGAGGGCGACGCTGCACGCCGCGTGCAGGAACGAATAAACAACCACGCAGAAACTGCGCTCGAGGATGTTTTTTGCCTTTTTTAGTTTTCACGGAGCCCACATGCTTCCTTATCTGTACGAGCTCCACATGACTTCCCAGCGCAGGCTGTGAAAACAAAGCCCAGTTGTTCCCGTGGAAATCCCTTTGGGAATGTCCCTGATAGTAACGCACCTTTTTGACTGTGTGTGCGTCTCTTCCGCCTTCTTAAAATTTGTTCTTATGATTTATTGATTAGCCTCGACACGCAAATCCGCCGACTGGCCCATTAAAGCTAAAACTAACGGTCTCCAGTGCGCTGGAGAGCGATGGAGGAGGGAGAACTCTCTCCGTGGGTGTGTGTGTGTGTGTGTGTCTGTGTGCGCGCTGAGTGGGTGGGAGCGTCAGTCCGTCGGCTCTCTGCAGCTCACTCAGCTGCTCTGCTCTCCTCCTCGGGCCGAGTGGAAACATCATGTTTTCCGCGGGACGCCCAGAAGAACAGCTGACCGCCGTACAGAGGAGCCGAAAGGACGGGTAGCTTCCCTCTCTTCCTGCAACCTGACCTCACCGCCTCAACCCCCCCCTCTCCCCCGGCGATGCCATGCTGGCTCAGAGGAACGGGCGCGAGGGCCCGCGGGACCCGGACGCCGCCGCCGAGGGTTGCTGCTCCCTCTCCGCCTCCCCGTCGGCGGACGGGCTGCCCCTGGGCCCGGCTGGCCGGGGCGGACGGCTGCCTGACGGAGCCGCACTGCCTGTGGTTCCAGCTGCTGGCCAGGGCTTACTGGGGCGAGGTGGAGCTGGGGCTCGCCGGGCCGCACCGCGGCGTGTCCTGGGCTCGCCTCAGAGAGGCCTCCCGCAGGAGCTGCGCCCGCCATCGGGTAAGATGGAGCGCGACCCCGTGGCGGCTGTGCTCCGCTTCTCAGCGGGGTTTTTAGGAGCGCTCTGACTCTGGAGGAGATGTCGGTGTCTGGGAGCCATGTAAACGTTTACATGGGAAGCATTTCACAGGGGGAGACGTGGGGGGGGGGGGGTCCTGCTTAGGAATTCAGTGTGCGTCATCTTGCTCTCTAGCGGTAAGGTAACATCCTCTAACGTGAGCGTGGCTGCTTTCATTTATTGTCGTTTCACTTGCCTAGTAAGCTGTCAATGGAAGGTGACATTTATTTTCCAGCTGTGCCTGTGCGTAGCGAGGACCGAGGTTCCCCTCCTGAAGCCATATTTTTCCTCTCGCACGGCGAGCGAGTGTGACTAACGCTGCAGTCTGTGGTCGCAGCGGTAGAGCCATGAGGTCAGACGTGACTCACGCGCTTAAAACAAAACAAACGGAACAAACCAGAGCGCACAATGCCATTCAAATGCGCTGGGGTGGGCATGCAAATGCACCACCCGCAGGCCACGGCACCATGCACCATGCGGCAGCACGCAGATCAAACGCCCGGCGTGCACATGCTGCCGGCTGCATGCATAATCCACTCACATTTACAGCTCATCTGCAGCAGATCCATAGTATTATTTCACTGCTTCTTCGCTCCTTCTTTAACCCAATGTGTGTGTTGGTGTACGTGTGTGTGTGTGTGTGCGTTCCTCCCCCGGTGACGTTACATTTCCAGCATGCGATCAAAACAAGCCGCGTCGCTCTCCCCCTCCCCTCCGCGTCCAGCTGCACGCCGCTGGGTGTTGGCGCTGATTTCACCAGTCGCACCACTAAGCCCACGCCCACACCGCCCCTCCGGAGGCCCCTACATCTGCTGCGGCCATACGGGCGGAGCAGGGGTGGGGGCGGAGGGGAGGGGTGTGTTTTGGTAGGAGCAGTGCCATCGTCCCTCTGACAGCGGAGCTGACGGAGGCCTCGCTGCTCAGGAGGCTCCCAGCTGACTGACTGCGACCACACGGAGACGCTGCCATTAAAAGCGATCGGAGGGTTCCTGCGTCATGGTTACGGAAGTTGTAGATCTGTGACGTCGTACCGGAGGCGTAGGCGGTGTATTTTGTGTTGTTTTGTGTAGGCATGAAGGTGATGTTCCTCACGCTGCGAGCTGCCAGCACGTCTGTGTTGTTTTTTTTAGCGCGTGTTGGTCACAAGTAGGAATGCAGGAGATGAGTCCGTCATGGTGCAAACACGGCAAACAGCCCCGCAAAGCCCCAAACGTGCAATAACCGATGCCATGTGTGCGGCTGTGTGGAGCTGGCGGCACCGCAGCGCGGCTTAGACGGCGTCCCTGATTATTTTGATGGATATCGTGATCACTGACATGAACCGCAGCGTAGGAACAAAACGGTGTAACGTTTTTTTTTTTTTTTTATCAGGGGAGAAGTTGCTCAACGTCCTGCCTTAATCAAGAGCTTCTGGTGAACGTGTCACATTATGGTATTACGTTGCAGAAACAACTTGCTTTTAAACTCTTGTAAACTCTCTTTTCCGACACCTTATTCATAAAAAGCGTCGACCTCGTCCACAAAAAACCTTTTTGTTGAGCAGAATCAACTCGACCTTTCTTTAAGTCATTATTTGTTCTTTGTCTCTTTCGTTTTGTTTGATCTTTGAGTGTTGCGTTATCTGTACCAGGGGTTCCCAAACAGGGTTGTCATGACAACCCAAGAGTCAGAGATCTAAAAATCCTTTCGTTTATTTTAATAGTTCACAAATTTGATCAGTATCTCTCTAAAAATCTGTAGGCAAAACACAAAGCTGCAGCCTGTGGCTCGTTAGCTTAGCTTAGCTTAGCATAAACACAGGAAATGCCTGTCCAAAAGTAACACAATCTCCCTGTGAGCACCAATAAAGCTCAACCTTTGGCCTTTCTTGTGCTGAGCTAACCTAAATGGCTTCTTGCAGCTGATCAGCCCTAACTCCCCCCCGCTTTGTTTCTCCTCCTCTCAGGCCAAGCAGAATGATGGGCGCGACCAGAGCGAGGCGTCGGCCGTGGCTTCCCTCGCGGCGGCGGCTGAGGAGGAGGAGGAGGAGGAGGAGGAGGAGGAGCCCTTCTCCTGGCCGGGCCCCAAAACGCTTAAACTGCGCCGCACCTCGCAGGGCTTCGGCTTCACGCTGCGGCACTTCATCGTGTACCCGCCGGAGAGCGCCGTCCACAGCTCCCTCAAGGTGACGCCCGGAGAATTAATGTAATAACCATAATCTCTCCTAGAAGTTCTCGCGGCCTGAAGACCAGTCCGGCGGTGACTAAAGCGATAGGAAGTCTCCCCCCGGGGAGGGATCGCCGCGTTGTTTGGGTCAATGGGTCCAGCGTGGGACACATGTGGGAGTAATGGGAGGATGTGAAAGTTTGGGAACTTAAGGTGGAACGGACGATAGCTCGAGCTGAACAGAAACAGAAAAGAGAAAGATCCCGTCTATAAGGGAGAAAATGTCTCTAACACCTGGACATTACTCTCACTGATCCATGATATTACATCTGAGGCAGATATTTAAATCTACACAACTTAAGCTACATTTTGTCTTGTCTCTGAGCCGACTGTCTTGAGTCACCATTCTGGGAAATATTATAAGAATTATATAATATAATTAAACTCCTGATACATTCAATTGTAAATGCTTTCAGGGTCTTAATCGCAGCTGGAGGGTTTTGGGGTTTTAGCTGGAGGAGGGGTCGCAGGGAGACTTTAAGGCCACGTGGAGAACGTGTGTCACTGAGTGCGCCGATTCCAACTGGCACTCGGAGGGAAATGACGTCTTTAAATAAAAACACCAAAACACAGGATTGTATGTCCCCTCCTGTGGATTTCACCACCACAGTTTTAATGGTGTCAAAGGATAATAAACACTTTTCTGTGGATAATCTAATCCTTCACGCCACAATATTTATAATTTTGATGCGATATAAACAGATATTCATTGTTACACTCATTATATTCAACTGTGCTGCATCTGCATGTGAATATACTGCTACTACAGAAAATATATCTTATATTTTCTGTCTCTTCCAGGATGAAGACAACGGCAGCCGAGGTGAGTGTTCTTTCCTTCTCTCCTGGGAATTCCCTGCATGCATCTGTGATGTGGAACCTCAGGTGTCACACAACCCCGCTCGCCCCCCTCTCCCTCAAGGCGAGATCAAATTAAGATCGACACCCCATCACTGTTATTTATTCCTACTCCTTGGAGAGAAGGGGTCTGAGCATCCGATTGACAGCTTCATAAATATGCTTATTTGACGCTGGGATGTAAGAAAAAAAAAAATGTCAGCTGCTTTTCCGCCCGTGTCCCAGAATGCATCTGAAGCCTTGTGTGTCCGTGTGCACGGAGACTGAACAGCAACACAAAGGTGCTCTTGTTTGAATAAACATCCACTTCTTTTTCTCACCTCGATGGTATTTTTTCGCGTGAACTCTTTGTTTCGGTCGATGTTTCTTTTTTGAAAAACAAGCTGATTCCTTTTCGGGGCAGAAGCTGCAGTGTTTTCTGTTTGCAATAAGAGGGGGGGGGGGGGGGGGGGGGGATTACGGTCGCCGGCTGTCTTGTTTGGCTTGTTACGACGCCAAAGCTGCGTGGACGGTGGAAGGGGAGGAACCGGGGTCGCAGCAGGGTGAGCGAGGGCTTCAGGGACGATTCTCTCTCTCTCCGCCGCCTCCCAACGGGAAATTGAGAGATTCCTGTAAGTGTCCCTCATCATCCCTCCTGGCCCTTGGTGTCACATTCCTCAAAACACACCCTCCCCCTCCCCCCCATGATGTGCATGAGAAGCACCCCCCCTCCTTTCCTGATGCTGTTGACAGGTGGGAGAATCAAACAAGCCATTGTTAGGAATATGAAAACAAACGATTGAGTTGAAATCTCGAGGTCACGTTATCATTTTGATGAGCTGCATCTTATAAAGAAAAGGCCTCACTTCCCCGTGTGAGCGTGTGGGGAACACCGATCCCGCCTGAGTGCCATTTCTGTATATGACTGCAGCCAGTTTGGACTCCTAATTACAGGATTTTGGAAGAACCAAACTGACGCTGTCAGTGATTTGTTTCCAACTGGCAATCTGACTCCCAGTGATCTTCACTGTTTATAAAACGCGCACAAAGCTTCCATTTTATTAGTCACACCGAGGTGAAACTAATGCAATCCAATCCTCACATAATCCCTCATCAAGCTTATATAACGGAGTAATAGAAACCACTCTAATGTTTACAGCAATAAAACACTGCTCAACCCAAAAGTCCCGTTTCAGTGGACGAGACGTGAAGTTCTGTGAAGTTCTTTGGCCTCGGTGTCGTTTCTCTGTGACGTCCGCCCGTTGTTATCGTTGCTGTGTGACCACCCAGCACACTGCCGGCCACGCCCCCCCAAGACCCCGCGGCCCCCGCGGCCCCCGCAGCCCTCAGGAAATACCACGAAAGAGATGATTGAGATGAAACATCCAAAAGATTTGCATCCTGCAGCTCTTTGACGACCCCGCCCCCCCCCAGCGCTACACACTGCACACTGCCGTTTATTGACTTGACCCTGGGCCAGTTGTGATGATGCTGTTGGGGGGGGTCGACTAGCTGGGTCGCTGGAAACACACCAGAAAACAGTGCACAGTGTAGACAGCGCGCGTGTGTGTGTGTGTGTGTGCGTGCGTGTGGTGATCGGACGGGTTTATTTCCCTTCACAGCGGTTGTCTACATACCAGATCTTCCTCCTCTATCTCACTTCCTCTCCTCTTCCCTCCCTCCCTCCCTCCTTCGCGTGTCTCCTTCCCTGCAGCTGCACGCGTCAGCGGCGCGTTGAAGGGGCGAAGCCGCTTAAGAATCCGCGTCGCCCCGGCAACACCAGGAAACCTTCTCCATCTGTTTAAATATTTGTTTTTCACTCAACGTGAGACACTTTTCTTTTTTTTTTTTTATTCAGGTTTGAGCCGGTTCCCATAAAGTCTGCCGGGGGGCGTCAGGCAGAATTCCCCGGGTCTCTCCGAGCGCGCTCCGAACCTCCGTGCATTTGTTTTCTTTCTTACTGACCTGCAGCTTAAATCTCTGACACTGAACTCCCCGAGTCTAAATCTCCCTGTGATTTCATTCTGGCTGGTTTTGGAATTTACCGACAGCTTTTCTATTTATATATATATATATATTTTTTTTTATCTCGAGTGCCAGTGGTTGTAAATCTGACAACTTGTTGACTTCGCTGAACATTAAGACTGAAGTCATAAAAGCTTTTTAGGCAAATATCCAAACAAAGTTAAAGCTCACCGAGTTTGTGCGCGTTTGTCGCCCTGCAGGGTCACAGACACTGAAATCAGCAGGTTCCACATGTTGGTCACTTGTTTCCTCAGTTGAACTTGAGCTCCCCTCCGCTACAAAGTTTTGACTCAATTCACAGAAACGAAACGCCATCTTCTTTTGGTGTGGTCACTACATCCTTTCTATTTGGAATTCATAGAGATAAAAGGGGACGGAAAGTTCTCGTCCAGCTTCCTGTCTGTGCTGTGAAAACACCAGTTGTGTGTGTGTGTGTGTGTGTGTGTGTGTGTGTGGTGATGTAGGTCAGCCATGTGTCTTTCAGGTCAGCAGCGTTACAGTTCAGGAAATGACTTATTTTGAAATGATCCTTCCCCTGCAGGAATGTGGCTCCGCCTGCTTTTACACATTCTTGTGTACTTGATATCTTTCCACATGTGTCTCTGTTACAATAGGAAACAATTATCTGACACACATTCTTTACGTTTGCCTTACGATATTGATAATTAAACTATTCAATAAGCAAATCATCTGCTGATGATCCTCATGCGATGTGCTTGATACAAACATGTACAAGCTAGTTTGATGCAGGTTTCTCAAAAAAAAAAGATCAGTCCGGCGCTTTTTTCTTTGTGATGCTGCGTGCAACATGCTACGAACATGCTGCGCGTGAGGACAAACTGCTGACTCGGCAGCGTGTGGAGACGAGCCCTTCGAGGTTGTGGCTGTGGGTTTAGTGCGTGTTTCCTGGAGACCCGGCAGGTTGTCGTAGCGCAGGTCGTTGTGTTTGCGCCGTTCCTCTTCACGCAGGCCGAGCTGCACTCTGTGTTTTTCCCGACGGCCTCCAAGCGGTCCGGTTTCTACAGTGAACAACCTCCCTTGAAGGGAGTCGGACTTTATAGATTTATTTAAGTGTACTTGAGCTTTGACCTTCCCCCCCACTATGGGGGGGGGAAGCACACCGCGCCGCCGTCAATATGTCTCCCACGTTCATATCTCTCTGCTGGAGGGAGAGCCGACGCGATAGCCATCACAACGCACACACGGTCCTCCTCCGCTGGGAGTCCAGCTCCTCGCTTCAGCGCCAAGAAGAAGCACATCTGTGAAGGTTGCATCCAGATGCCAGACTCACACAAGCGAGGGTTAATGCAGCGAGCGGGGGGGAGGGGGGGGCGTTAACTTCTGCACCTTCACCTCTGATGTCCTACATTGTGTCGGTAACATTACATACGTTCTGCAACAGCACTTACTTATTTATTCATTTCCTTCATACGTGTGCGCAAAGAAGCAGCGGTAGTCTGCAGTAACGTTTCAGGCCACCGGGGGGAGACGCGGCAGCGTTTCAGCAGCCACAGGGGGTCAATGTGGACGTATCCAGGGAGGGAAGCGCGTGGTGGACGGCAGCGTTGGAGATGTATGGGAATAATATTCCCCACATTCTAACATATTTCCTCAGACCACTAACATCGATCATGCTGATCAGAGTTGAGGCTGAGAATTAATCTTGCGGGGCTGAAAGAATTAGTTGAAGATCGGTGATGACGTCATCAAGAAAACATATTTCTATGTCTGGGGGGCGAGGGAGGGTGTGTAACGGTGGCGGTGCGTTCTGGCCTCGCTCGGCCTCTCTTCACTGTGTGCGTGAGACCCATCGCCTCGGTGCGTGTGCTCTCTTGTTGCCAGGGCGACAGCGGAACCGCCTCGAGCCGATGGACACCATTTTCGTCAAGCAAGTGAAGGAGGGAGGCCCCGCCCACGGAGCTGGACTCTGTACAGGTACGCACACGCACACACACGCACACACACACACACAGTCTCTGGAGAGCGCTGCGCTGCTTCTGATCTTCCAGCCGCCCCGTCCCGTCTCGCGTTTCGCCTCGAAGCGCCAAGATCTCGCGTTTGCACCGTCGGTGATTCCACTTTCTCGGACCCCGCCGGGCCGAACAGACACGAGTTGCAAAATAACAGATGGGTCTTTCGTGGGAGGCCGGACAAAGTGTAACATGCGCTGTGTTATTTCAACCTCTCTGTGATTCCGTCTCCCACTTGCTTTCTGCCTTATTCACCCGTGAATCACTTCTGATTTTTAAGCAGCGAGGAAACAAAAACAGAAATACTTTGAGCTCCCTTCCGTCGGCGTCACGGGCGGATCAGCCCTCCGTGTTACAGGAAGCGCTAAGTGGTCCAAACCGTCTGCTTTTATCTGCTCGCTCTCCTCTCCTGGGATGCAGTGCAGTGTTATCTGGTTTCCCCCCCCAAACTCACCTCGCCTCTCTTCCTGTGAGACGGCTGTCGTCACAAAGCTTGAATGGACACGGCATTCTCCCTGTTGATGAGGCGTGTTTGAGCCCTGGAGTCGGATCACGTGAGGTCGTTTCTGTGCTGTGTTTCTCCAGGGGACCGGATAGTGAAGGTGAACGGCGAGAGCATCATCGGAAAGACCTACTCGCAGGTCATCGCTCTGATCCAGAACAGGTACGATCAGCCTCGTCGCACATTCAACAGTACGACCGTTTTTTACAAGTTCAACCTTTGGTCAGTTTTGGGCTCTGTGCGTCATAATAGTTTCTGTCTCCCCCCCCCCCTTCCCACTATCAGCGATGCCTCACTGGAACTCTGTGTGATGCCAAAGGATGAGGACATTCTGCAGCTGGTAAGCGTTCATGACTAAATATTGCATGTATGCTTAAGAATGCTCGACGTTTCATACCGGACCAGTTATCATTCCAAAGCAGTTTCAAAACATTCATGTTCAGTTAAATCGCAATTACAATGTATTTTCAACTTGGTCCTGTCGGCCGTTCCGTGCATCAATCAGGCTATGCTGAGCTAAGCCAAGCTGGCTCTGCACCCAACACACGATTTGAATGCCACGCCTTTTGCCGAGGGGCGCTCCCCCGTTGAGTCACGTCGGGCCGGAGTCCGACTCGCGTAAAACAAAGGGAGCGAGTGTTGCCCGGCGCGCCGCAGCAGATAAGCTTTGTCGCACTGCGATTACCAGACGCGATAAAGCCAATCGTAAAACACTCGCCGTGTGGCCACAGCAGGGCCTGGTGTTTAAAGCGCCACACGTTGAGTCTTCCCACGTCCCGACGCTCGGCGATGCAAACAGCAGTCGGGCTCCGGCGCCGCTTCGCCGCCGCTCTGGCAGCCAGAGGTCCCGGTCGGCTCCCAGCGTTTTGCTAAATTCCACACATAGCTTGTTAGCTCGGGCCGAGCTTAAAAAACAAAAAGCCACAGAAACATGCTCCTGGCGTTTTTGGAACGAGTCTGAAGCCTCACAAGGCCGAGGGATTTCAATGAGGCAATTGTCTCTTTCCCAGTATTGAGGAAGAGTTCAATTTATCGTCAATTAGGAATCGCATTACTTTCTAGTTTCTTGGAATCTTTTATGGGTTTCATTTTTGGATGAATTGAGGGAAAGTGGAATACAAGATGCCGTTTTTAATGTGATGCGTCTCTCATTTTGTATGACGGGCGGCGTCTGTAGAGCTGGTTCACGCGTATCCGCTTGGTGTCCTCGGGAGACGGCGAGCGCCGCGCTCACGACCCGAGGGGGTGTCAGCTGACTCCTCTCGTGCTCTCACGGTCCCCCCCCGAAGTCACCGTACGGCAGACAGAGACGAGGGCGAGGGAGACGGACGAAGGAGGCCCGGAGTTGTGTGTTTTTTAGCGCGGGAGCTGTGCCACGCGGGGGGGGTGGCAGAGCAAAGGAAAGGAAACGAGGAAGCCAAGGGAGGATGAGGAGCATTTGCTGAAGCTCTGTGGTTCTTTCTTCTTCCTCTGCTGCGCTGCGAGCGTATTTTTAGCCCCGCCTCACTTCTCTGTGCTCACCTGTGTGCTTCTCTTTATTCCCCCTCTGCTCTCTCTGCTTGCCCTTCTCTAACCTGTGGACTGCAGTTTTCCAGGGACATCACTGCTCTGGTAAGAAGGGGAAACTACACTGACTAATCACTTTCCTCCTGCTGCAGGGCTCGCATCACATGTCTATAACACATCCCCCCCCTGTCCAGCATGCGCTCTGTGGTTTAGTGTTTGCAGGTTGAGGGAACAATGTGTGTACTGGAAAAACAAAATGATCTGGCACTTTTCCCCCTTTGAGGAAATTGGTTTCTCATTTACCGTTTGATGGATGCAGATCCAGAGGGAGGGACCTCGCAGCAGGTTCGCCCTCGGTGCAGTTTGTAACCCGACACTTCAGGTAGAGCGCAACCGACTATAGTCCAACACCTCAGCCCCCCCCCCCCCCACCCCCCCTTCCCCCTCTCCTTTTCACTCCCGAAGAGTGCGCGTGCCGAAGGGAGGAGGAAATGTTTCCTCTGAAGTCGTCCGTCATTCGCTGACTCGCTAGGAGTCGAGGAGCTGCGGTGAGAGTAGGTCTCAGCAGCCATGCTGACAGAAGTAGCGTTAGCTGCCACAGGCAGACAGAGGCGTCCCCCGTTCATCCTCCCGTCCTGCCTCGGGGGACCGAAGGTGAGTGAGGCCGCTGGCTCCGCGGGGGGTAGGGTGGGGGGCGAGGTGGGGGGATTCTGGACGTTATTTGCTTTGGTGGCTCTCTCACCCGTTTCCCCATCTGATTCGTGGCGCGCCGCAGCATTTGTTTGCAGTCTCCCGGGGAGCGATTGAGAAACTGTAACCGGAGCCCAGCGCGTCAGTTTAGGAGGAGAAGTGCTGAAGCGCCGCGTTTACTTTTAGCACGCCGTTGTTTTTATTGTTGCACACCGGCGGGGTTTCAGCCGTCCGTCACTCGAGGGACTTCTGCAACAGGGTTTGTCTTGCTGATGATCTCATCAGCTCACATAACCAATCTCTCACCCTGGAGATGGGAGCAACCCCGCTGTCGATAAGGGCAGAGTTCGACGAGGTCGCGGGTGGGATGCGGCGGTGAATTCATCATATTCTTGGGATTCTTTTAGCATTCGTAGCCACAGCTCTTTTGCACCTTGCCCGTGGTTCCCCTGGGGTTTAATGTTTAATCTGTTTCAGCTCCCTGACCTGCGCTCAGCGAAAAAAAAACTGACGTTATGTCCCGTAACCTCTTGCAGGCGTATTCCCAGGATGCATATCTCAAAGGAAATGATGCGTACAGCGGAAATGCCCAGAACATCCCCGAGCCCCCTCCCTATATGCTACCCTCGCATAGAAGTCAAGTCTGCGGGCATGGCTCAGACCTCGGAGCCTGTCGCCGTCGCTGAGAGCCCCCCAGGGCCGGCTCAAGGACCGGCAAGGAGAGGGGGCGCCGCGGAAAAGGGCCACCAGGTCAAAAGCCCCGCCGCGCCCCCCTCACAGGCGTCCGAGTCCCAGACGGTGGTGTGCGTCTGCAGCGAGAGCGTGAGGACGGTGGCGACGTCTCCTGATGCGGTTGAACGGGGGTCCCGGGCGGCCCGGGCCGGACCGAGCCTCAGGACGGAGGAAGACCGGCACGGCCCCTCCGCAAAACCCTCGGCCCCCCCGAGACCGCTTATCCCCTCGGTACCCGGGGGGGCGCAGCTGCAGCACCGCTCGTCCCGTCCCGCGGACAGCCCGGCCTGCCCCGCCTCGCCGGACACCTTCTCCTCCGCCGCCTCGCCCAGCGGCAACCACTACTCCTCCCTCCCCCACCACCCCCACCGCCTTCCCGCACCGGAACATCGACTGGAAGAACTACACCACCTACAAGGACTACATCGACGCCAAGAGGCTGCACACGTACGGCTGCCGCACCATCCAGGAGCGCCTGGACAGCCTGCGTGCGGCGGCCGACTCCACCTCCGCCTACGCCCAGCAGCGCACGCCGCCTCCCGCCAGCACCCCGCAAAGAGGGGCGCCGGGCCCTCAGGTGAGGTGGAGAAGCGCCTCCAATGACCGCGGGGGGGATCCGAGCGGCGAGGGCGCCGCGGGGACTACGCTGCGCAGCGTCTCCCAAGAGCGGCTCGGCGGGGGAGGCGGGAGGACGGCGGCGGGCGTGAACTGGCCCCGGAGCGCCTCCGAGGACGCTCTGCCTTTCTCCAGCCCCGCCGGGGTCGCAGAGCCTCGGGCGCGGTCTTGCGACTACCTGGGGCAGCGGGCGGGAGAAGCGGCGGGGTCGGCGGCGGACCGGCTGATGCTGTGTCGGGGCGAGGAAGCCCGGGCCAGCAGGCAGGGGGCGGGCCCGAGAGCGTTACCCCACCCGAACAGGAGCCTCGCCGGGCGAGGGGGCGGCTTGTCCAACTCCGCTCCCGTGTTCACCAAACTCACGACGGACGCCGCGGCAACGTCGAGGACGGACGGGGTCGTGATGAGACCGGCGCGCCTGTCTGTTAAAAACGCCGTCTCAGAACCCTCCGCCAAAGACCAAAGAGCCCACGTGGTGGGAAACCACCTGGGCTACTCGCCTCCTCTGCACCTGCAGCACAGAGGCCGGGCAGACAGTCTGAGGATGGAGAGCAGGTCGGAGGCTGGCCTGGCGGCCCGGTCCTCCTCTTGCTCCGGCGCCTCCTCCAAACTGCCTTTGCAGAAACAATCTCACAGTGTAGCGGTTGCTGCGGCTCCTCCCCTCGGCTCCTCCGCCCCCAACGGAAGCTGTCGGCCAAAAGCCGAGAGCCAGAGAAATGTCGAGTTCCACCGGCGCCCTCCCGCGGGTCAACGGCGGCCCGCCGGGAGGCGTGGAAGGACCGGACGCCACAGTCGTCGTCCTGAGAAGGGACAAAAACTGCGGGCCGCCCCACGTCCGCCCTTCGTCCTACGTGCTGGCTCTCAATGACAGCCCGGGGGGAGGGACCCGCAGGACGCCGCCGCCACTAATGAAGGCGGGCTCCGCGGACGCGGCCGCGTGCAGGACGTCGAACGACGGCTTCAGGCAGATGCACCTCAGGAGGCTCGGAGACGCTCGACTCGAGTCCGGCGCCAACGACCTGGACGGCTCCCTGGACTCGATCCCCTTCATAGGTAAGTCTGCGTGCCGGCCTTCTCTTTTAAACGACTCACGTTTCCATAGCAACAGCAGTGAGGGGGTTAGTGCTCGGGATGAAAGGGTGACACGTTTGTGTTGAAAGCTGTGCAGCCAGTCGCCACCAGGCTCCTATTGAGCTCAGTGGATATGGTGTTGCACGTTCTCGCGTGACCACGCTATCTCTGATCGCCGTCTTCAGACCAAAATTGTTTTTTATCCACGTTGGCATCATGTGCTTGGACTGACATATTGATGTGTTATTTCCTGTCCAAGTCAGGAAATGCCGTAGATAGCAAATCAAGGAAGCTCCTTGTACGGATGTGCGTGCTAAGACAGCGATACATACAAAAGATTTCAGAAGTTTGGCTTATTTTATGAACGAATGAGTCCTCGATGAAGTCTGCATTATTTCCAGTGGTTCGTCCGTTCTGTGAATCTTATCGGGGGTTTTACATGCTCAGATAATCCAACACAAGAGACGAAACCCAGCCGGCGATGCAAAGGAGAGGGTGTGTCCGTGTCCACTTTGCATGGACTGGACAGCATGCACGAGCATTAGTGTCCCATCTTAAAAATCCAGATTTAGCAGGACCGTAACGTGGTTTCCCTTCCAAATACCCTCCTTGTTTTTGGATGCAAAGAAACACCTCTGTGTCCAAAGGAACCAGGTGGCAAAAAACAAACACCCGAAGCTCATTTTTGGCTTCATGATTCGGTTCACACAATCACAAAAGTGTTCGCTGCCGTGCCTCACTGATCACGCCACAAGCGCCTCTATTGTGTCTTAATGTCTTCGTCAATAAGCCGTGGATCAGCAGTCTCACAGGTTTGTGTTGGTCTGTGTCCCGTGTTGGCGGCGGTATGTGGGAATAAATTGGTTCCTTGTGGCGTTTTGAACTCTGGGTGACGTTGGGGTCAGGTGCGTGATGATGCGGCAGGGTGACGGCGTCCTGCAGGCCACCGTGACGGATTCACACACACACACACACACACTCTCTCACAAGGCTGCTCTCCAACTACACCCCCCCCACCCACTCCCCGAGTTGGCTCCTATTTCCCCCGCGTTGTTCGGGCAGGAGAAACCCGAGACCATCGTCCTAATGGACTGTGACATAATGGAGAAATAAGAGCATTCCTGCGGCTTCAATTAGATTTCACAGCACAGTTCCAAATAATAGAGGGAACAACTGCTGTACATTAGGCCTCTGCCAGACATGTTGCAATGAGTCTGAAGTACGGACAAAATGTCACCCCCCCCCTCAACCAGCCCCGAGGAAGAGGAGGAACCTGGGCTTCTTCTGTGCTTCCCCTCAGTAAACGTCTCCACACAGCACAGTGCTGGAGCTCTTTTGTGCGACTTATTACGGCGGAAACACAACCCAACAGGCTCGAAGCCCGACCCGGCGTCCGTCCTCGGGTCAGCAGTCGCTGAACAGTTTAGCATAGGCGGGACTGAGCTCTGCAGTCGCGGGAAAACTCTTTGGGGACTTTCACGGACTAGGGGAGATTTCACAGCTGTAATTTGTACACAACTAACAAGCAGATCAGATGTTGCAGGAATTTAGATTTAGATTTTGACGGCTGAAGTGCTGCACTTGACTCCACGCTGTTGAGCTCCACCTGCCCGTCCTGCAGCAGCACGGACGCCGATATGATTCATCGCCTGCTGCGTCTCCTCATTTGTTTTTTAGGGCTCGCCGTCCGGCTGACGTTCGCATATCAGACCTTATGACACGCGCCTGCGGTGATGTAATGCTGCCGCTGTGTTCGTTTTAAAGAGGGACGGAACAGAACCTTCTACCGTCTGCATCTCTTTGCTTCGGCCCCGAGTGTCACTATGACAGCGCTTTATCGCTGCTTGCATGTTTGTTCAAGGGGAGATAGCGTCATCACGACGGGTGTTCACGATTAACGGGACCCGACATCTCTCTGACGCGCTAACAGCATTTCCCCGTCGCCTTTCTGTCCTCAGACGAGCCGTCCAGTCCCAGCACGGACCAGGACAGCTCACACGTCCCCGTCATCACCACCATCCCGCCCACGCCCGGCTCTCTGTCGCCGCTCATTCGACGCCATCTGTCACATGACCAAGGTTTGTTCACACGGCAGCTTCGGGGGGAAAAGCCACCGAGCCGCCCCGGTTTTTGCAAACGATCGCCTGTCCCCCCTCTCGTCAGATTCTCTCCGCCTCACGGTCGCCGAGTCCGATTCGGGCACGAAGACGGAGCGGTCCTAAGTCGTACGACGAAGGCCTGGACAACTACCGGGGAGAAGGCATCGGGTGCGTTCCTACGCACGCCATTAAAGGATTGATTGGCGCAAAAACAATACCCGTTAAACCTCTGCTTTTCCATTCAGCAGGTCTCTGATACCCGGTCTGAAGAGTCTGAGGAAGGTGAGTTCCAGCCCTGTTTTTTGTTTAGTCACATGACTGGCACATCCTGCTGCTTTATCAGCACACTAGTTCACACCCAGAAGATAAAACACAACCAACGTCAGGCCTTGCTGGTGAATAATTAATTCATAAAGTTCATTGTATTTGTATTTACTGTTTCTCTGTAACTGTACACTTACAACTAAAAACGTCTTCCAGCTGTTTATTTTAGATCCTTGATATTCCAATAATTATTTCTCCCCATCGCAGGCGGGTGACAGGTCATCCGAAGATTCGGGGTCCCGGAGGGATTCTTCATCCGACGTCTTCTGCGACGCCACCAGGGAGGGTTCGCTTCACTTCAAGCAGCTGAACACGGACAAGAGCAAGGTGTGCGGCGTCTCCGCGCACCCACAGGGGGGCGCCGTGTGACCGCGTTGATCAAGGAACTCGCGTGGAACTCGCGCGTGAGACGTTGAAACTCCGCTGACTGCCTCTCTTTCCGCAGCGCGTCGGCGGAGGCATGCGCCCGTGGAAGCAGATGTACGCCGTGCTGAGAGGCCGCTACCTCTGCCTGTACAAGGACAAAAAGGAGGGACAGGCGCACGCCAGCTGCCAGGCGGCGGACGAGCCGCTGCCCATCAGCATCGAGGCGTGTCTCATCGACATCTCCTACAGCGACACCAAGCGGAAGAACGTGCTGCGGCTGACCACGTCGGACTGCGAGTACCTGTTCCAGGCCGAGGACCGGGAGGACATGCTGGCCTGGATCCGGGTCATACAGGAGAACGGCAACGCGGACGAGGAGGTGAGCGTCCGGCGATCCGGGACAGAACCTCCACCTTTCGTCCCGTCCCTCAATCCGTTACACTCGTCTTTTTTGTTTTTTTGTTTTTTTAGAATTCTGTCTTCACCAGCCACGACCTCATCAGCAGGAAGATCAAGGAGTACAACACCTTGATGAGGTGAGGGGCCGAGGGAGGGGTAGGAGAGAGAGAGAGAGAGAGACAGAGAGAGAGACAGAGAGAGAGAGAGAGAGAGAGAGAGAGAGAGGCGTCGGTCGGGTCGGGAAGCTCATTTTGTGTCCCCGCCACGCGCAGTCCGACCGGCAGCAAGACGGAGGCGTCGCCCAAAGCCTCCCGCCAGTCGCTGAGCATCAGGCACACGCTGCTGGGAGGGAAAGCAGACCACAAAGCCGCCAGTCCCCCCACAGCCAAAACGGAGCAGGACAGGAAGAACGTGCACAAAGGTAGGAAAAAGACCCCACCCTCCTTCTCGTCCCCGCCCCACACTCTCGCGTCTCCGTCTAACAAACTGGTGTTGATGCGTTGCAGACGACACCAGCCCCCCCAGGGACAAAGGCACGTGGAGGAAAGGCATCCCGGGGCTGATGAGGAAGCCCTTCGAGAGGAAGCCGTCCCCCGGAGTCACGTTCGGCGTGAGGCTGGACGACTGCCCCCCCGCGCAGGCCAACAAGGTCCGCGGCGATCTCGCACCATTTGTGTCGGTAACGATGAGCGCGCTGAAGCTCGAGCTGAAGGCCTCGTGCGTCTTCTTGCAGTTCGTGCCCCTGATCGTGGAGGTGTGCTGTAAGCTGGTGGAGGAGCGGGGATTGGAGTACACGGGCATCTACAGAGTCCCCGGCAACAACGCCGCCATCTCCAACATGCAGGAGGAGCTCAACAACAAGGGCATGAACGACATCGACGTCCAGGACGATGTGAGTGGCGCCTCGTCCGCCGACGCGGCTTTTAATCAAACTCTCCTCGGAGTTTATTTTTCTTCTTGTGTTTCTTGACGTCAAGGTTTTTCCATGACTTCTGTGTTTTGCAGAAATGGAGGGACCTGAATGTGATCAGCAGTTTGCTCAAGTCCTTCTTCCGTAAACTTCCAGAGCCGTTGTTCACGAACGGTGTGTGAGTGCCCTCTGGTGGCCGGGAATCAGAACTGACGCGCCGTGCGGACCAAGAGTTTGCGTTTCCCCCCTCCAGCTTTTGCCTTAATGTATTTACATCTTCCTGCAGACAGGTACGCGGACTTCATAGACGCCAACAGAACGGAGGACCCGGTGGAGCGGCTCAAAGTGCTCAAGAGGCTGGTGAGTGGCTTTGACGATTCATTTCATCCATATATATATATATATATATATATTTGTATTGGCTGTTGAATGCAACAATTAATGAGTAGGACTGAACAGAAGAGGAAAACCTTTCTGCTCTTTCTGCTCACAGCTGCACGAGTTGCCCGATCACCATTACGAGACCCTCAAGTTCCTCTCGGCTCATCTCAAGACGGTGGCGGACAACTCGGAGAAGAATAAGGTGTGTGACGTTTCTCAATCACGTTTCCATCGGAGGAAGTTAAAGACGTGCATTATACGGCTGTTTTTTTTTTAATTCTTTTTAGATGGAGCCGAGGAACCTGGCCATCGTGTTCGGTCCCACGCTGGTGCGGACCACCGAGGACAACATGACCCACATGGTGACACACATGCCGGATCAGTACCGGATCGTGGAGGCGCTCATTCAGAACGTGAGCCTTTTTTTTTCACTCGCCGTTCCGCGGCGTCACGTAACACACGGAACCAGACGGGATGACTGACCTTTGTCTTCCTTGTAGTATGACTGGTTTTTCACTGAAGATGGAAATGGAGATCCGGTGGTGAGTCTATTGGCTTATTTACCAATCAAAACCATTTCCATAAACGGGTCACACAAAATGGGGTTTACATATAATTTATTTGGGTTTGGTGTCGGTGTTTAATTCACGGCATTCAAAACACACCGGCTGATTTGGTAAATTGAGTTTTAGTCGTCCTGAATCGGGTCCTCGGGGGCCGTTGCGTCTCCCTTCCCTCAGGCCGCATCGCGTATCGACGGCGCCGTGGAGTCTCAGCCCGTCCCCAACATCGACCACCTGCTCACCAACATCGGGCGCACGGGCGCGTCGCAGGGCGAAGTATCAGGTAACGCGCCGCCTGTGGCGGGCCGACTCTGTGGTGGGTTCCTCTCTCTCTCTCTCCCTCTCCCTCTCTGTCTCTCTCCCTGCTCTCCGCTGAGCGACCGCCTTGTGACCTGGTAACAAATGTTGATGATAACGCTGCTTCTGCCCCCTTTTTTTTTTTTTTTTTTTGCTTCTTTGGCTGTTGCCGCTTGACAGAAATGTCTGCGGCCAACCACTGAGTCTCACTGCGCTATTTATTTGCATCACATCAAGTGGAAAGGATGCAACAGATTGTCCCGCTTCTCCATTTGTTTTCAGAGAGTTACCCCCCCCCCCTTCTCGCTATTTGTTGGATTTTTTTCTCCCGCCCTTGATGCCGCCACTGTTGCACTATTAAGGTGTTCTTTGTTACTCAGAAGTAGACGTTTTTACAGCGAAAGGCGACCTGTGATTCCTCTGTCTGTAGTGAGGCTCTGTCGGGTGTCCTAAAGGCTTTCCCAGCATTCACACATACTGATCTTGACACAGGCCAAGTGGGAGGAGTCTATCACACCGTGATGACACTGATGGACTCTATAATGTCCGTGATGGACAGCTGGAACTGTAGGAAGAAGGAGGATTGTTGCCCCCAGTGTAGCTGCCTAGTCTGCAGGAACCCGCAGTTATTTTGAAAGCCAAAGAGAAAGAAAGAAAAAAAACTAAAAACAAAAACAAAGCGTTGCGCAAAGGAGCCGCGACGGGGAAAGAGAAGCACCTCGGCGGGTGCGCCGTGTCTGTCCGAGTGTACCTAACCCGGCTGAAAGGCTTTCCGCTGTCTCTCCTCACTGTCTCGCAAGCTGGCCAACAGGAGAGGCGGCATGGTACGGTTCCTCCGTCTCAGTCGGCGTGCACTCCATCTGTGTCGTGGGGGGGCTGCATAGGGGGGCTAAACAAACACAAGCTAGAAGGAGGTAGATGTGATTACGGAGCAGGTGAGGACTGATCATAGGTTTTCCTCGCTCTCTCTCTCTCTCTCTCTCTCTCCCACCCCCCCCCTCATGCAGTGACCCCTCTTCTCATATAGCTAGCCCCTCTGTGAGCCCCCCTGTCACTCCGTCTCTGTCGTCCATTCATGTTTTGGTTTCCGTCCCCGCCGTGTCACTGTTGTCATGGCAGCTCATCGTTTTATCAAAGCTATCGCTCTGTGAGGCGTCAAGCCTGGTTATTATTGTCAACCAGAGTGGGTCTGTTTGCACCCACGAGGTGTCCAGACATGCACCGGCACGCCGTCCTGACCGACCGCAAGGTTTCCTCAATTCTAGACCGTTTCACGCAGGATTAAACCAGTGGTTCCCGACCTGAAGGTTGCAAAATGATGTTTGCTTTTTTAGACTCTTTTGCATCTTCTTGAGTCTAAATATAAGAATTGAAGCAGCCTGCAGAGTTCATGGTTCTACCAAAATAAAAACATCAGGGACACCTTCAACACGTGTTGCCACTAGTATGACGGAAACAACAGGACCACGTCGGCCATTTCTTTAATCAAAAGGAACCACTGGTTTGCACCACACGCCACATTTGAGAACACGTTGTAAAGCAGAAATACAAGTATTTCTTCGGTATCTTGGATGTTGTTTTGAATCATGGATATCCGTCTCCATCGTTGCGTCGCATGGCTCAACCCCCCCCCTCCACCCCCTAACTCCCCCTCTCACCCTAATCCCCCCCCACCCAACCTCAGTACTTGTTGTGTTTGCAGCTGCAGTCCCACTCAGATTCACTCAGAACCTGAGGGTGACGTAGCGGCCATCTGTGGGACGCACGGCCTTGTGTCTGCTTGTGTGTGTGTGTACTTGTGTGTGTGTGTGCGCGCTCACTCGTCTTGTCCGCTGTGTGTTTTCACGCCAACGATCCTCCTCATCAACATTGTTCCATTTCTTCCTTGTTTTTTTTTTCTCCTCGATTCATTTTCACACGTTGCACCTCGTCGACGTCTGTGTGAAAACACCTGACGTGTCACCTGACCTCTCTTCTCTCTGCACCCACAGATTCACCGACTAGCGACTCGGCCAAATCAAAGGTGAGTGTGTGTGTGTGTGTGTGTGTGTGTGTGTGTGTGTGTGTGTGTGTGTGTGTGTGTGTGTGTGTGTGTGTGTGTGTGTGTGTGTGTGTGTGTGTGTGTGTGTGTGTGTGTGTGTGTGTGGCCAGCGTTAAACCCTCTCAGACCGCTGACCGGGTAGGATGAGGTCGCCTCCCCCTCCTTTTCCACCAAAATCACAGGAAGAATTATGATCATATAATGTAATTTGGTCGAATTCATCAATGATTTGAGCACTTTTGCTTGATTCGTAGGTAGACGTTGGAAGCATAGATACCGCAGATAAATACATTAAAACTCATTATTTATTAACATGCAAAGAGCAGGCTGACTCTGAAGCAAAGCATTGATGCCGTTTGAGATAAAACGGAGTGAGGTAATGTCATTTTCATCGCTGCTCTGCCGTCATGTGGCTGCCCCCCCCCCCCCCCGCTTCCACGCCACAGCAGGGATGCTTCAGTTCGCGCTTCGCCGCTGCTTCTCCCGCTCCCGTCGGCATGGAAACAGTACTGTGCTCCCCGTTGACGCCGTCTGTTAATGCTCCTCTCTCTGTGCACTTCTCTGGCTCGCGGTGCCGCGCGGCAGCAGGTGGAGTGAAGGGTTAAGTTCCCAGGCAGCGGTGAAGTTTTCCTCCGTTTGTTCTTTTTCGACGCGCCTCCTTCCTTCGTGGCTCTTGGCGTCGCAGGTTCTCACTTTGGTGTCTTTTCTCCTCCTCTTCGTCCTCGCCTGTCCCCTACGTGCAGGGTTCCTGGGGCTCGGGGAAGGACCGAGAGCTCCTGGTCTCCTCCATCTTTGCTGTGGCCAGTCGCAAAAGAAAGAAATCAAAGGAGAAGCCGCAGGCCAGCAGCTCAGATGACGACCTGGACGGCGCGTTCGGCAAAAAGGAAATCCCCGGCCCGAAGCCGAATCACCGCGGCCTCCCGGCCGAGGCGCCGGACGAGGCTCGTCCCGGCGCCGCCGAGCCGCCGGTACGCGCCGACGAGAGGAAAGAAATCGGGCCTGTGGAGGTCACCCCCAAAGCCAAGAGGGAGCACAGGAACAACACTCCGCCTCCGCCCTCCCCACACGCCCCCGTCTACCAAACTCAGGCCAGATGCTCCGTGTCCGACCCGCTGTCCCACCTGGACGAGAACACCTCCGACCTCGGCACCATGAGCTCCGGAGCGTCCGTGCCCCGGTCCCGGCCCAGGAAGTGGAGCGGGACGTCCCCCGACCTCGCCGTGGGGGCCTGCGCCGGGCCCGCGGCCGGCCCGGGGGCGTCCGCCGGGGCGGAGGTGAGCTCCATCACCTCGGATTACTCCACCACGTCCTCCATCACGTTCCTGACCGGCGCGCTCAGTCCGGAGCTGCAGGGCGGGGAGGAGGCGGACGACGAGCGCAGCGAGCTCGTCAGCGAGGGGCGACCCATGGAGACGGACAGCGAGAGCGACTTCCCCGTGTTCGCCCCGGGCGGAGGCAGCGGCCAGTCCACGCCGCGCCCGGACCCGCGTCCGGACAAGGCCGAGCTCGGGGGAGGCGCAGCGGCGCCCGGGAGCGGCGGCACGCCGAGGCTGGAGGCGCGGCGCCTCTTCCCGACCCACAGGATGATCGAGTGCGACACGCTGTCCAGGAGGTGGTCCCTGAGGCAGCAGACCGACAGCGAGTCGTCGGCGGAGGGCGCCGCCGGCAGCGCGGAGCGCGGCGAGGCCAAGGCGGAGTCCTCCACGCGGCTCTCCCGCGTCCTGGAGGTGATGAAGAAGGGCCGGTCCACCAGCAGCCTCAGCTCGTCCTCGCGCAGCGAGTCGGAGCGCTCCGAGCCCGCCTGGCACCTCAGGATCACCGAGCGGCTCAAGCTCAGGTTACGCTCCTCCGCCGACGACATGTTCACCCAGAGGAGCCGCGGCCCGGAGGCCCGCGGGAGGAAGAAGAACATCCGCCGCCGGCACACCATGGCCGGGCAGAGGGACTTCGCCGAGCTGGCGGTCATCAACGACTGGCGGGAGCAAGGTGGCGTGGACCAGACGGCCGAGCTGTCCGCTCTGGACCGCCTCAAGCCCAGGTGCTCCTCTCAGGACTTCTCCATCCGGGACTGGATCACCAGAGAGCGGTGCCGAGGCCCCGGTTCCGGCGCCGAGGTCGCACCTCGAGCCGTTGCCGAGGGCGTTGCCCCGGAGGCCAGCGACGTGGCTCCCGACAGACCTTCTCCGCCGCCGCCGCCGGCAGGGGAGCGCGTCAATGGCGGCGGGCCGCAGGGCAAACACAGAGCGGGCCTCGAGGCCGACGCCCACCCGCACAAACTGGCCGGAGCGCAGGTGGTCCGCTCGCGGTTCTACCAGTATCTGTGAAACGCCACCAGCCGTTTGAGACGATACGGGGAAACAAAATGAAGCGGGAGTGAATACGGGAACGTGTACGAATGTGGGTATTTTAGCGAAGGTCAATGCACAATATTTTTTATACAAAGTGTACTTTATGTATCTACTGTACATACTATGTATAGGCTTATGCGATTGTTACTGGAATGAAGAGATGTTTATGAGTGCTGGAACAGACGTGGACAAAACTCTGCCCTCCTCTGTGGACTGTTAGACAGCACTAACGAGCAGGAGGGAAGCTCAACTGGACTAGTTAAGGAATCATGGTTCAGTTCTTCCTGTTATAAGCGGTATGAAGAATGTATTACTCTCACAGAATAACACTAGTTGCTTGTGACAACATTGTCACTTTCAAAACAATAGGTATGTGTTTTTTGTCGCCTGTACTTGAAGTATATGGATGTATCTGAGGGCTGCTTTCTGAGCTGGGTGCTGTGGGAAGGTTTTTTTTCACAGCACAGTCATAACAGCCAGATATTAGCTTGATGAACTGGAAGATTTTTTATAGTTTTATCAAATAAAGACTGAAAAAAAATTAAACGTAATGAAAGGCTGATACCGTAGTATTTAATGCTTGGTACAGTGGTTTTTATTTCCAAACTTTGTTCAGTTATAGACCAGTTTTCACACATTGTTTTTATCTCAAGAAGAAAAAGTGCCTCTTTTTTCCCCCTTTTTATAAAAACTGTTTTTACCAGCAGTTGACAAGAAAAACACTTTTCGGAGAAAATAATCTCACAGGCATTCCAGAGATGTTTTTCGTTGTGGGGTCTTTCCTGTTGTGAGTTAAACTCCCATCGACGTCAGGCGTCTGTGTTTCATTATAGATTTAACCCCCCTTCTTTATTTTCAAATGCAGTGAAATGCGTGGCCGCTTATAACCTGGGAGAAAAAAACAAAAACAAAGGTATCTTTATAACCGCATGAGACAATGTTTTCTGGACCGTGAACATCTGGCCTGTGGACAGAGAAGCAGACAACAAACACTGGAAATAAATCACCTTTATCAAACGTGTGTGTTTTGTCTCAGTGGGCCTCTTTCGCCGGTGGATGAAATCAAGCATTCTGATTGGTTGAGAGAGAGAGAGAGAGAGTCGCGTGGTTCGCACTCAAAATGACATTTAACGTCACATCCTGCGCGACCGTTAACACCAAACGTGTTTCACGTAAACTTCGACGGTTTAAATCGGTTGTTTAGCGTTCTAGTAAAAGTATTGATTACGGGATCTAAATGCTGAAAGTTAAAGCGGCCTTAATCCGAGTCGGTCGCCGTGATCCGGACAAACGTCCGTCGTCTTCGAGGGAGTTTGACCATCGGTGAAAGGGTCGACACATCCGGGAACCCAAATCCCTTCACAATAAAACCCCCGCGTCAACGCCTCCGAACACCACCCTTGAACTTTATGACACTCTTGTACACCTTATTGCTTGAGTTTAGCATGTTGAAAAAAGTTACTGTATAATACGTCAACGGATGCATTAAATTACCGTTTCAACATCCAATGACGAAAATTTACTTTTTCAACTTTACGATCGTTGTTTACCTGCAAAGCGAGGAAATTACTTCAAAAACAGGCCATTTCTTAGGCCTCTGCTTGAAAATGGCCTTTTCTCTGGAACTACTTTGTCTATGTGGATTCATTTCGCTGTCTGAATAAAGGGGAACAGCTGTGGCTGTGATCAGACTGGAAGCATCAGTATCTATGTTACTGGTTAAGAAATAAAGGACCCTACACATGTTGCCATTGTTGCATAAAATAAAGAATATTTATTGTTATAAATGTATTTATTTATGCAGACAGGCAACGTGGAGCCACCTATCTGACCTGTGTGACCTACGTCGCTTTTGCACGAGCTTGTTGATCGAAATACTGCAACTCCGGTTTCAACATCGACTTACATCATCGTTTTGTAATTGAGTCGTTGCATTCCGATCCATCATTTTACTCGCAAAGACTCATCGGTCCGTTTGGTTTTTGTTGTTTTGCACAATAATAAACATTTAACGTGTGCTCTTCTTTTTGACCCACCTCATATTTGCAAAAGCTTGTTGATCTAAAACCCTTTAACTCAACAACAGCAGGTTTAGTTTGGACCTTATTAATAAAGTAATAATAATAATTATGTTAACCTTATAAGTGTCATTTTAACTGCTAAAAGTGCCACCAATAATGAAAGGCTCCCTCGACGTAAATAGCTTAAACCTGTTTCCATATTCAACCCTCCTCACGCCTTGTGTGTGTTTTCATACCTGAGCCTGTGGCTCATGAATATGATGCAGCTCATGAAGAGTCACATGACGCGGGAGGGACACAACGTGCGCGTTAACACACTCCCAGCCGGCGTCCATACCTCGAGCCCTCTCTCTGGGTTTTGTTTCATTAACAGCCGCTGACTTCACCAGACCTCCACCTGACATCCCGAACCCTCTCACACCTGAGGTAAGAACGCGTGAGGTTTCGTGGCACGGCCGAATGATGTTAACATGTAGACGTGACAGGAGGAAAGATTTAATTTTGACTTTTTATTTTTTGTCCTTAATTTTATTGTAAAATGTTTTTATTCCATTGTAGCGAATTGGGCTAGAATCTAAATTCCTTACCATGTCAAACAGTCAAACAGTGACAGATGCGACGTTGTAAGCCCTGTAACATTCTGAACGTGTATTTTTCTTTTAGTCCAGCTTTTGTATTGATTCCATCAAAAACAAGACAAAATCTTTAGTGCCAACTAAAAGTCAAGTGTTACAAAAGCGTTTGAAGGTTTGGCTTTTACGTGAAACCAGAAGAACGGGTTCTGCAACATCTGATGTTGTGTAAGGATACAATAGAAAGATGAGATTCTCAGCTGCTGTACTAGAAGGGATGCATACAAAGAGTTGAATGCTGTGTTTTGTTTGCACAAAGCTATGGAATCATATTTCATATCTCTACGGAGAATAGAGGTCATGTGGCACGCCCTGCACAGAATACACAGGAGACGTCAAATGAATGAGACGTTGTGTATTTGACCTCAAATAAAATAGAAAAGCACACATGCAGCTACACTGGCTACATACGAGTCAAAAAAGATGGGCCATTCAATTCCATTATTAATATATATGTATAGTTTTATTCACAACTGTGCTATTTCATTCTATATATTATTGATGTTAAAAGGGCAACACAGGCCCTTCATTGATTGATCAACACATCTATGACCAATCAGATAATGTGTATTTGGGCCATTCTGCACATTGAGGTCTTCTACTTTGGGTACTTTGGTACCTTCAGGTCAACATGTCTGCAGTCTACCTCCTCCTGCTGCTGCCGCTGGTGTCCACACAGACCTTTCACTGGGGGTCCTGTCCTGACCCACAGGTGCAGCCCAACTTCGCCCTTACACAGGTAAACACGCCTATAAACATTCATAAGCACAGTCGATATGCACCGAACCGCACAGAACTAATGGCACTTGTCTGGTAAAAGTATCTGGGCCGGTGGTACGAGATCGAGAGGCTCCCCGCCTCCTTCGAGACAGGAAAGTGCATCGAGGCCAACTACACCTTGAACGAAGACGCCACCATTCAGGTGCTGAACTCCCAGCTCATGTGAGTAGGAGTTTTTGTTCGTTGAGTTTTGTGTTTGAGATCCCACCTCTGAGGATTAATTAAATAGCAGCATTTTTTGGAAACGCATTGATCACCTTACTTATTCAGTGTCGATACCAACAGTTATACTATTGTTAAACGTGTATTTAAACATTTAGCATTTACCCGCACCGCTCCAGATTCAGTGCCTCCCCCCGTGTTGGTTTGATGAAGCCCACTTGTTTGTTGTTTCTCGCCTCCCACAGAGAAGACGTGGTGGATGTTGCAGAAGGTACTGCGTCGGTTCTGGACGAAGCAGAACCTGCCAAGCTCGGAGTCCGCTTCTCTTTTTGTGAGCAATCTTCTTCATCTTCATCATTCTGTCACCTTTGCCGCCGTCTTCCTCCTCTTCTTGTTTTTCTATCTCAGTTCAGCAGGCCTGGGTCGCTTTGTTTTTTCTCGTTCTCGGTGTTGACACGGTCAAGTCTGTTTTTTTTTTTTGATTTTCCGTATCATCAATATGCAGATGATGTTTTCCTTTATATATTATGTGATGTGAAAGGAAATGTGTCCCGTGTGCGCCTAGTACCTGAAATATCTTGGCGTTATTTGAATGTACACGTCCAAATAGTTATGCATTTCCAAACTAATACTAGAAGATCCACTTGAAGATAGAAATTCACTCTTTTCTTTATAGTTTCAGATGTGGACTATGAGCTAGTAAAAATATGAATCTTGCTCAAACGTCTCAGTTTGATGTAGATTTTATTTTGCACTGGTTTGTTTTGCAAAACTCTGCGTTGTGAACACCTTTCTCTCTCTTTTTGTCTTCTGCTCATAGTTTCGCCCTTAGGCCCTTACTGGGTTCTGGACACCGACTACACCAACTACTCCGTTGTCTACTCCTGCACCAGCTTCTTGAACGTCTTTTACGTCGACTTCGCCTGGATCCTCAGTCGCACTCGCTCCCTGCCGGCGCAGACTGTGAGGGAGGCCAAAGATCTGATGACCAGGCAGAACATCGAGCTGTGCAAGATGAAGCCAACGGATCAGACGGGCTGCCCGGACAACTAGGGGCTCACGGGGCGCGGCTCAATACTCAAGCAACAGTCTCTCGTCTTGTGATTATCGCAGCCAACAAATCTCTGGATGTTTAGCTTTGATTGCTGGTGTTTACCAGCGTCCCCCAGATCTCGATTTGTAACTATCGCTCATGTCCCGTATTCTTATATCCACAATGTAACTGCTCTGGGATTCAATGATTGAGGGGCGTGTTATGTCATCTGAAATGTACCACAGTGTCGCAATGAATCAAACACGTTTTCTGGTAAACAACATGTTGGATGTTTCTTCATATATTAAACCTATATTCAGTAAGGAGATCATTTGGTCCCTCTTTATTTATGTACTGACTGATCACAACTAAGCAACAAGTAGAAGATATGAGTAGTGTAATGTTGAGGAGATTTACAAAAGCAGGAAAATAAGTCACAGTGTAAATCCTTTAAGGAAAGACATGTTTGTACATTAACCGAGGATTAAGAGGTGAAAGTTGAGCACGTCACTGCTCTGATTGTGAAAATAAATGTGATTTACTCATTGAAAGCTTGAGCACTAAACATTCCGAGAGAGTTGGAATCAAATCGGCTGATTTGATTTTTTTCTTCTGTTGGGATTTCCTATCCCCCCGAGTTGGTTAATGAGAAGAATCCAATACGGCACTCAATTAAAGTTAAAAAAATTATCATTTTATTTAGAAGAGATAAAGTGCTACATGAGCAATCCTCCGCAGGTATACCTGGAGACCTGAAACGCGCTTCGCAAGCTGTCCCTCTCAGAGTCCGTCCGCTGTCTGACTCTGCTCTTTTTTATAACCTCTCTTGTCCTTGAACGTTGGTTCAACCCAGTTCATCCTTCTGTAACATTCTGCCTTCCCCGAACAATGAGTGCCTGGTACTCCTTCACGTAGCCCTCAGCCTTGCCCTGAAAATGGGTTCAAACTGGCTCTCCCTTCGGCCACACATGCACTTTCTCAGATAATATTTTATCTTCATTTTTCCAGTGCTCTCCCTTCCACAATTCACATTGTCTGCCTTATATGGTCTCATCCGGTCACACCATCTTTTCTACAAGTCAAAAGATTATAAAAAAAACACACAAACAGAAACCCACATCTCACACTTCCTAAATGAAACCTTGAATTCTCAACTTACAATAAAAAAAGTCAAATGTTTATTTTTAATGGTTAGGGATAAGTATTCTGCATGCTCTTTTGAACCGAGAACATCACATTTCGTTCGGAAGGAAAGATGAAGCTGTCGGTCCGTCTCAGAGGTCAGTTTCTTTTTTCAATCCGTAAAATTACGTGCCACGTTTAATAATCCCACGAGGGCTTGTTGTAACTCTCACCTTTGCATTAGTTGATTTAATCAGAACAAATCAGCACCAAAAGTCAATAAAATGAGTAGGTGTGCTGACAAACGAAAAACTAAATATTGAACCCTTGTGTGCATGTCCACGTGACGAGCACGGAGCTAATGAGCAGCCTGCTGCCGAGGGAGGGAAACAACGGGAACAATCTGAACTGTGTTTGTCTCCACAGCTCACTCACTTTTTGACCAGCGCATGCAGACCACAGACCCCGTTAACCCTTAACTCCTGAGGTAAGAGCCGTGTACGGCACGGCGTGATTATGTTTAAATGCTTCCTCCCTGAGAAGACGCAGCGTTGCATCGGCGTCATATCAGAGTGGGCCGTTCGGCGCAGAGTTGTCTTACTTTTGGTACTTTGGGTACCTTCAGGTCAACATGTCTGCGGTCTACCTCCTCCTCCTGCTGCTGCTGCCGCTGGCGTCGTCACAGACCTACCACTGGGGGGGCTGCCCTGCCCCCAAGGTGCAGCCCAACTTCAACCTTCCACAGGTAAAACGCGTCCGCGATCCTCCATAATAAGCACGGTCGATGTGCACTGAAGGGCACAGGACTAATGGCACTTCCCCGTAACAGTATATGGGCCGGTGGTACGAGATCGAGAAGCTGCCCTCTACCTACGAGAGGGGAAAGTGCATAGAGGCCAACTACGCATTCAGGAAAGACGGAACGATTCAGGTGCTGACCTCCCGCCTCCGGTGAGTCGTGAGGGGTTTTTACTATGGATTTCATGGTTAGCTTCCCAGATTCTACCCTGGAGAAAAACCCTCTGGTCTAGTTAGCTGCATGTTTCCCATCAGACTATCAATAAATCAGCAGCAGCATTTTAGGAAATATGAGAAGTCATAGATGGGAATATTTTTACCATTCAAGAGTGGTGGAAAAGTATCAATCTGTGGAGTCTCTCGGCGTGACTCGTGGCTTTGGCTGGGCGATCAGTTAACTATTTTCGTTTAGCATGCACTTAGACAATTTAGTGCCTCCCTCACATTGCTCTGACAACGTCCTGTTCCTCTTTCCCTCAGTAAAGACAAGTTGAGGCTATCAGAAGGAACCGCGGTGGTTCAAGACCAGAGAGAACCTTCCAGACTCGGAGTCAGCTTCTCGTATTGTGAGCACTCTTCATCTTCTTCACGCTCTTTAACATTTTTTGCTTCGGTCACCTTTGTGCCGTTGTCTTCCTCTCTGTTCTTCTTTGTCAGTTTAGCAAACTTGTGTTTCTTTGTTTTCTCTTTTCTCGTTTTAGATAATATATTTATGATTAAAGGAGTAATAGCTCAACGGCTACTGAAGGAAAATGTACAATGTACAAAGTGCTTCTGTAGGGAAAAAACGTTCCCGTCATCACCGAGTTCTGAGCTGGTCCTGCTTAAAGAGGTCACGTAGCTTGCGAATGATGACGTCATCGGCGGACAAGTGACACAGCGGCTTTCGGTGCTTTTGTGATGACAACAAAACATGTTGTTCGTTCTGGATTCCTCCGCACACGGCTGCGTCACTGTCGACACTAAGCCTGCTGTTTAAATGCTGTATCATCGATATGCAGATGACGCTGTGTGATTTCCTCTCAAAGGGAAATGTGTCAAAGTTGGAAGTAGATAAAAATATTAGAGGTTACACCCCCCCCAAAACAGACTTATATTTAACTCAACAATAAACATTCATGTTTTAAGACTTCTTCTGTAATCTCCTGAATAATTTAATCCAAAACCTCCTCAAACGCCCCAGTTTCACGTATTTAATAGCTTTGCGTTTTGCCTTTTATAGGAGAACATCTCAGAAACTTTGCTTTTTAAAAAGTCTCTGTGTCTTTTGCTCCCAGTTACGCCCTACAGCCCTTACCTGGTTCTGACCACCGACTACACCAGCCTGTCCGTCGTCTACTCCTGCACCAGCATCCTCAACATCTTCCACTACGACTACGCCTGGATCCTCGGCCGGTCTCGCTTCCTGCCGTGGGAGACCGTAAGATACGCAGAGGAGCTGCTGACCGACGAAGGGATCGACCTGTACAGGATGAAGCCCACAGATCAGACGGGCTGCAAGGACACCTAGGGGTCCACCTAGGGGTCCAGCTAGGAGTCCACCAAGGAGTCCACCTAGGAGTCCACCTAGGAGTCCACCTAGGAGTCCATGTTGTGACTTTTTAAAACCTATAAATAAACATCAATGCTCAAGGAAGTTGCAAGCGGATTATTGTGAAGTGGTTCCTTGTACATTAAATCTCCGTTCATTAATCAGATGACTTGGTCTTGCTCTTTATCCATGTGTTGACTAAACCTGAGTGACACAATGAGAATTTAGCGTTCCGTTCAATTTACTCTCAAGAACTAAATCATGAAACATTACTGAGAGAAATATGTGCACTCAACAAAAACGACATCACAGACAAACAACCTTGAAATATAAATCAGTGTATCCTCACGATCTGCAAGAGGCTCGGCTGTGTGTGTGTGTCTGTTTGCGAGTGTGTGTGTGTGTGTGTGTGTGTGTGTGTGTGTGTGTGTGAAAGTCCACCGGCGCTTCCTGAGCTCCCCACCCAACAGAGACGAGTCCACCAGCACAGAAGCAGCACCTCTTTGCACGTCTTCACTGATCATTCACAGGTAAACGTTCTGCTTTGCTTTTAGGGATTATAATCCTGCGTGTCCTTGAAACTAAGAGCATCATGTGCTGTTTTTTCATTTAGTGCAGAAAGATGAAGCTGTTGCTCTGCCTCGGTGTTCTCCTCCTGTCCGTTTGTCAACTCAGTGGTGAGTTAATTATGCTTCAGTTTGATATTCATTGAACCAAAGTTAAATAAAGTTTGTTTAAAAATGTTTTAAAAAAAGATGAGTAACAAAACCCAATTAGATTTGATACGTGCATGCGTAAATGTGCATAGCTGTGTATGAACAACGATGGTTTTTGACTGCACAAGGAGAACTTTGTGAAATGATTACTTATTTTGGCCTCAGACTGTGTGCGTGCCTGTAGTTGTGTGTCTGTGTGTGTGTGTGTGTGTGAGTGTGAAATAGTTGGCACTAATATTTGAGGAGGGGGCAGGTATTCTGCAGACCTCTGTGAGGCGGCCCAGTTTTCACTTTTCTGCACTTGAATCCCGTCTTTGTGCCGGGAGGCTTTGGAATGCTGGCGAATGTTAACTTCCTTTTTTCTCTCTCTCTCTCCTCCCTCACAGAGGCCAGAGTCATCCAAGACGGAGGTACTATATATTTATAAATTAACACATCTCATTTTAAATTCCTTCATATTTTGCAAGCAACACAAAAAGCCCCCCAAAAAAGATCATTTAAAGGTATTACTTTTGACGCAGCTGTTGAAGGCCTCATTCTGGGTAGTTTAATACATAATTTATTGACATACACATAATCGGTGTATGCAGAGAAGCTAAAGCCGGACTAGATTGTATTACATGATCTACAATGGAACTTTTCCTCTAACGAACGAATTGGAAATTATTGTTCTTAAATTCCACCGACACGCATGTTGCATTTTGAAGTGAAGGTTTGGCTCTTTTTTTCTTCAGAGGAAAAACGTACCCTTCTTCGCTTTTCACACACGTGAGCTAAACGTTCACGCCCTTCCTCTGAGGGTTGTGTAAACACATTCTGGAGTTCTCTTCAAATTGACCCGGTGAACTGGCCGAAGCTGAAGATCAGGCAGATCCAGACCGAGCAACGACCAGCAGAATGTGGCGTACCAAAGTGTATCAGTGACTTCATCCTTCCAGCTGTCTTCTGTCACACTGACCCGTTGTGCGTCCTCAGCGCCTTACGAAGAACCGGTGGGCGTTCCTTACTGGCCCTACTCCACCTCTGACTTCTGGAACTACGTTGAGTACTTCAGGTCCATCGGCGCCTACAACCACATCAACGAGATGGCCCGGGCCTTCTTCGCCCACCAGCACCTCGGGGACACGCTGGGATACGAGACCAATGCAGGACACGAGCACTGAAGTGGCCCGGGAAGGAGTCAGCAGGAGGGAGAGGAGGGGAAAGAGCTGATGTGATGTCCTGCGTGAATAAAAAAAGGGAATGGCTCTTTGAGAAGAAAATAAGGAAATGAATGCAGAGCAAACATAATGAGGTGGATACTTTTTCACAAGTATGTCACTGTATGTAGAGTTAGAGTTATAAAAATGGACTAGAAATGTAGGGTATATAAGCTTTTGTAGGTAACGAATATTATCGTTGTGTAATATGCCACAAAGAATAAAACATTTTCCAAATATGTAATAAAAAATATACAACTGTCTTCCGTTTTTTTTTATTTTCTTATTCAATCATAAGATCCAATTTTCTCTAATTTAATGGTTGCCTTCTTTACCATTGTGTATATTTTTAGGAACTTGTAATCAACTTGAATTTAGTTAAATGTTTTTTAAAAAAAAGGACTAACTGCTCATCTTACACTGAAACAAAAGTTCGTCTGTGGACCGGAACCATTAAAACAAGCGAGTTCGACGTAGCCGAGCCCAATTTAGCGCTGCACACATTTGTTTTGTTTCCGTGAGCCAACTCTAGTCCATCTAGCAGCAACTTCGAACACACAAAGACCTCCCCGCCGTGTTCTTTCAGCCGAACCGAAACTCAGACGCAATGAAACCCGCCGTGGACGAAATGTTCCCGGAAGGAGCCGGACCCTACGTGGACCTGGACGAGGTGCGACGAGCGTCACCGCTAGGCTAATGCTAGCTAGCTAGCAAGCTCAGCTTAGCTGTTGGATAAGACTCGGACGTGTTTACTTGGGAAAATAATAATGACCATAATCAATATGATAATGCATTGTATTTATAGACAAAGTAAGACAAGTTGCATGACCCACTAGGCTTTATATTCAGTTTCTAAAATCACGTAACGTGAACTCACCCTGTCGTTTTATTTTGTGTATCAACGTTACGTGACTTACAGATCATGTTCACTGCGTGTTTGTAAAGTAGTATCCATCAGACCTCCAACACCACGCATCCCCATCTCTATTACACAAGTTCCATTTTGAGTTACGCTTCCGTCCCCCAGTAGCTTCTTCATCCCATGTTGTTACATTTTAAGTAATGTTTTAAAAGTAGTGTGATTTGCTGATGCCTTTTTAACTGGTTGTACTGCTGTGTGTTGACAGGCAGGGGGCAGCAGCGGGCTGCTGATGGACCTGGCAGCCAATGAGAAAGCGGTGCACTCTGATTTCTTTAATGGTCAGACACAGTTTTCTCTTCTTCTCTTCCCCCCCCCCCCCCCCTGCTTTTTTATTTTTAATCCGTTGTGACGACCAGTCTTGCATATATCTTTACTTAAATCCCATGATATGTGTCACAACTGAAACCTACAACAATCCACGGCACACACATGGTGATGCAACAAACAAAAGTCTTATTTGAGTTGAAGAAGTAAACCCTTTTCAGCTACAATGCTAAGTAAAGCAAGTAAATAAGGGTTTTCATCTGGAATGTTATAGCGAAAAGAGTCGCACCCGTAAAAGCCAAATATTTAAAGCATTCTCTGAGAAGAAGAGTTCCTAGTTTGCACACGTTAACTTCAATGCACTTAAATATTCCAATATGTATCCACGGCGACGCAAAATGGGAAGAAGGATTATTGGGGAACCGCAATTTTGAACGTTTTAAGCACGATAATCCAGTTTCTCTCGTTGAGCAAATTGTCTTTCCAAATTTACCCTCTAAAATTCTGTCAACTCTGTAAACGCCAGTTTCACACCCATAAACAAACACACACACACACACACAAGAAACACTTAACTCCATGAAACACTTAAGCTGATCTGTTTTCCGTCTTCCGGCGTCGGCTTCAGGCAAAACAAGTTGGGCTCAGCGGCGCATGAGCCAGAAAGAAAAGAGCTGATTGTTAAAAAGGAGAGAATGAAAGAAAAGAAGGAGGTCGGTAAAGTGAGCTTTATGGTCGCTCTCAGACTGAAACTCAGCGGGACACCTCGCCAGTCAGCTGCTTTAACACACACACACACACACACACACACTCTACATGGTGGTTAACACGGCTAAAACTGCCATTCAGTGAATTCTAAGCTTGTGGCACTAACATCCTTCAAGGGCCCTTCATGCTATTAATGTGTCAAAGATGGAAATAATACAACCAAGATTTAAACCTCTGCTCAGTTAACAAAGCCACTGATCTTTTATGTGCAGCAAACGCATCGGGATTGAACGTCAACACGAAGGGAGTAAGCAAGACTTTAAAAATACATTTAACTCGGGTTCTAAAAAGTCCGGTTCAGCGGTCAAACCGTGTTGTGAAGAACGGGCGTCTCTGAGGAGACTCCCGGTGCCGCAGCGGCTTCTGTTTAAAAGCTGCAAGGGGTTATGGGTAGCCGAGGGGCAAGCTTTGATTTGACTCGCCGCGTGTCGCTTATTAGGCAGAAACAGGAACGTCCGGCGCCGGGGAAGACATGAAAGGAAGAGCGGCTCGAGCCTCGATCGCTTTCAGCCGGCCGACATTCTGGCGAATGTACGTAAAAATACATAGAAGTGTTACGATGCAGCCTACGAATGGCTAAAGACGCCTGGTTTGATATCAGGAGAGAAAGAAATCCACCCGATACAAAAATACACGTTGGGTGGATAATCAGCAGGTAATATTTTAACGTGACCAGCTAACTTTTTTATTTTTGTTGTCTCTTTTCCTTTCGTCCTGTGTCGCTGCTTTCACTCCCTGCAGACTTTGAGGATTTGTTCGATGACGACGACCTGCAGTGACCTCGTGCAGCGACCTCGTGCGTGTTCCTGTGACCGTGTACATATCGTGGAAATGGGCCACAACTTCTCTCCTCTTTTGTACAGCCCCCCCTCTCCCTTCCTCTTCCTACATGTGTCCCACCATCTTAACGGAATAAAGATTTTCCTTCTGTTTTTACAACAAAAAAAACAGGTGTCTGTGAATTCTGAGAATCCCGAACATTCCTGGTTCAGAGGGAATTATGAGTATGGTCTTGGCGTCGTCGTGTTTGAATCTGCTGCCGGCTGGTTTGCAGGTTTGTTGCCTCCGTGAAACACCTGTTAGGAAAACTTAATTACAAACGAGATGCAGCGCGATGGACCACTGAGTGTTCAGTTGGGGCACGACGGGACACGAGACGAGCCGCGAAGAAATGTGGAAATACACAAAAAAAACATCTGACAACTGAGCTGCTGCAGCGCACTCGTGTTGGGATTCTTCAGGTATCGAACCGCTCCATCGGTTATCCCACCTTACTGTAGTTCGAATTGAATTGGATGTATTTTATTTGTTTTGAGTTTCCATGAAGGCCCACACACGTTAATGCATTTACACCACACGTGTGCGTTAGAATATTAAACATATTGGCAGAATTTACAGAATGAACCAGATTTATTTGGTAGAATGTGTACGCCCCGATGTTCATCGATTAAAAAAAAAAAGTACTTTCAGTGTACTTTAAAATGTATCTGTTAAAAGAAAAGTGTTTTTTTTGCTTCAGATGTGCTGATGCTGCCTCTCAAGCCCGTGCCTGCGTGTACCTGTGTGCTGCTGGCATGCCTGGACACAGTTAAACTGAGGAGGAAACTGTAGATTATCAAATTCCTCTCGTGTGGACCAGCTGTCTGTTTTGTGTGTGTGTTTTGGGGTTCAGACAGGAGCTGTGGTTTGGCCCTCATCGAGGGTCCCTGAGAAGTGCTTATGTGGCACCTCGGCTCCCCCTCATTAGTTTGCGATGCCTGTCTTCTATCCGCTTTACCGTCTTTCGGGTTTTCGTTTGCTTCGGAGTGATTGTTCGAAAAGAAGAATCAAAAAGAAGAAAAAAAAAAGTGTCCCTTAAATTTCACCTTAAATGTGAATTAATTATCGATAACGTTGAAAACACCTGGGACAACTTCTCAAGCCGCTTCCCTCCACGTCTCCATCTCTCCCCCCCCGCCCCGCCTTCTTCGCCCCCCGGCCCTCCCACCTTGTCCCCTGCTTCCTTCCTTTAATTACGGGGCCTCTGATTGGCCGAGACTTTCTGACGCCCCCCCCCCCCCGACCGGGCCTCTCGTCGAGGTGTCCCTCGGCCCCCTCAGGTGGGCCCTGCTTGCGTTTTTTACCGTTTAAAACCCTGCCAGCCTCCTTCCTCGGGTCAGTCAGACAGGCCGCGGGGACCCGAGTGCACACCAGGAGCCCCAGCCGACGCACACAAACACACACGCACACGCACGCACACACACACTCCGGGTGGATCGAGTCACCTGGTCACGTCTGGATCCGCAGACCGAAGATTTAAAAATCACCAGAGGTAAGAGATTCTGCACATCTGGGAAATGCGCTTCTGTTGTCACGTTGGATATTTGCATCGTTGTGTGCCGAGAGGTGAAGGCCGGAGAGCTTCGGTCTGAGCGCCGGTGCGTCTCTTCCACAGGAGAAGAGGAGCAGCAGCAGCAGCAGCAACAGGAGGAGGAGGAGGAGGTCACGTCATGGCTGGAAGGAGGAGAAGCGCTTTCTCCGGTGCGCTCATCACGACGCTGCTGGCTGTGATTCTGCTGCCTGGTGAGTTCAGCAAAAAAAAAGTCATGTTAATAACGATATGAAAAACATCAAAGATTAGAAAAGATGGAAAATTGCATCAGCGAGATTAAAATCTTAATCTGAAATAATAAATACAGCTGTTGAATAGATGCTTTCGCCCACACGTTATTCTCAGCACTAATAGGTCCTTTTCCTTCAAAGCAGACAAAGACACACTTACATAAGAAAATCTCAAAACATAATCATGTTATCTGGAATTGAATGATGAGCTTGTGTCCTTTAAATAAAAAGCTACATTTGCTTCATCGCGCTGGAGAAAAAGGCATCGTGGAGAAATGAACTCAAAGGGCAGTAATTTCACCACCTTCAGAAGAAACAATGTGGCAACCAGGTTGTTAACGGAGCCTCTGAAAACGCACACATCACCCGCAGCACAAATTACATGATCAGCCTCCCTTTCAAACGCTGCGAGTGCAAGAAACCTCGAATCCCTTAGAAAGAAATCAACCACATTTATTTTCAAAAAATCTGACCGGATTTTTTTTTAGCCAATCCTGGAGAAAAAAAACTTGGCAAATATGTGATTTTTTATTTAAAACCTGATTTCTATTTAACCACTTGGACTTCTACTGTACAAGTACACGACTATCAGCATCCCTCCATCCTGTCGGTGGGACCGTTTACACCGTTGGGTTCTCGTCACATCGCTCGGCTACGGCTCTCGTGTAAATGTAGTGGAGCATTTTCCTGTGAAAAGTATCAGAGAAGCAGAAGAAAGCATTTCACTTCTAAAGTCTAAAGCTATTATTACTTTGCACTGCTGGTTTCAGTTTGCCTTATATTTATATTTCATATTACTGAAAGCTCCAGATGTATGTCGCCGATAATGTTTCAACATGAAGACTCTCCTTCACCACCTGGTCCCAGTTTGCCCTCTGTGTACTTATACCATATTTATAAAGGGGGGGGGGGGCAGCCTTCCTTTAGAAATGGTTGCAATGGTTAAAGTGGGAAAAGGTCTCTTTCATGTAAGAAATGAGTAGCTGTCAGCATCACCTCCTCCTCTTAAAGCTGTTGTTTCCAGATGTGCCAGCCTGTTTTTTTATGGGCTCGTAAAAAATCGAAACGCCGGATACACAGAGGCAGCATTATTTACCCCCCCTACCCCCTCCCTCCCCGCCTCACCTCACCTCCCTCCCTCCCTCCCTCCCTCCTACTTTTTGAAACTTCTCTCCTTCGCTTTCTACCCTTTGATGTTTGACATCACATCTGTCTGATAAATCCTTCGTACAAGCAGGAGATTGATGCGTTTTCTGTCTCCGTCACACGACCCCGAATGATCCTCCTCCACTGGACGTCTCTATTAAACCTCCTCCTCCACCTCCTCCTCTTCTGTAAGACATTAACACCTTTCACACACACACACAGCTGACTCAGCTGTTCCGTCAGCCGCGTGGGGGTGAAACCGCGTGTGCACGCAGCGCTTTGAAAGGGCACCGCGGGGTGCAACGTTACGGGCTCACCTATAAAATCTACCAGGCAGCGCCAGTAACCCCCCCCCCCCCGTCTGAGGTCACACATTACTGCTTATGAGTAACAGACGCAATTAAAGGTCGCACAACCAGGATTAAGCAATCCCCCCCCCCCCCCCCCCCCCCCCCCCCAAAATAATCTTGACTTCAGCAACTTTCGGGTCTCACATCTGCTTTTGCGTTTCTCCGTTTTTTTGCAGCATTCCTGTCTGCTGGACCAATTGTGCCAAAGCCGAAAGGAGACGGTAAATATGTGTGTTTGCATGAAACCACCATCTGAGTTTGAATCCCTGTTGTTTAAAATGCACTTATTGTTATTGTAAGTCGCTTTGGATAAACGACACGCAACAATGTAATGCAATGTGATCCCCCAGTTTAATGTCTGAAGTCAGATAGCAGCAAGTACGGGTAGTTGAGGGCTCCGTGTGACGTTTGTAACTTGAGCTCAACGTGGAAGTGAATTCAAGGCGCCTTCGGGATCAGTAGTGATCTCCCTCCTGCCTTCCCCCCCCCTCCCCCCCAGCGGGAGGAGACGTCCAGGAGGCCGCGGCCGCCGCAGAGTTCCACCGCAAGCTGATCCGAAACCGCAGGAACATCAGCTGGTACAAACAGAACTCGGACTTCTGGGGCTGGTACAAGTACTTCACTGACAACGGCAACCAGGAGGCAGTAAGCACACACACACACACACACAGTATATATATATATATATATATATATATATATATATATATATATATATATATATATATTGCCCTCTAGACAAGGGCTTCCATTTGGTTTCAGAACAAAGCGTATATAACTTTTGATATAACTTTAAAATTGACGCTAAATGCAACAATCGCGTCACAAATATTGTTTCCGAACGGTGCCCCTTGTTCCCCGATGACCTCATCACCCTCACCCCCCCAGGTTCAGGAGATGGACCGCATCTACCTGGCCTACCTCCAGAACAAGAACCGCGCCGAGGGGCGTCGCTCCTACAAGGCCTACCTGCGCCACCTCGGCGACGTCTACAAGTCCTGCGCCGATTCCGACGACCCCGACTGCGTGTCGTCCTACACCAGCAGGCCCAAGCCGGAGGCCCCCAAACCCGCGCCGGTGAAAACCTGCGACCCCACCCAGGACGCCTACTGCCTGTACGCCGCCCTGGTCCAGGGGAAGAGCCCCTACCAGCCGCTGGTGCTCCCGGCTGCCGCCGCGCCGGTGAAGGCGCCGGCGCCCCTGTATGTCCGCTCCGCTGCTCCGGCGAAGGAGCCCCAGTCGGGGTATCGCTACTACGCGCCGTCCGCGGCCGCCTTCCTTTCTCAGGTACGCTTGCGCAGAGTGTTAAAACTGGGATGTTCCACGCAATGTTTCAGCAAAAGTGCCAAGAAACATCAATCAGCGTTCTTTCCAGCCTCGTTAACGCCGTTCAAACATTCCTCCCCGCATCTCTCGCGCTGCAGGAGCAGAAGGCGGAGCTGCTGCGGATCTGCGGCTCTGACGACGTGGAGTGCCTGCAGTACCACTTGAGAGCGGCCTACGGGTACGGACCCGGGCCCGCGCCGTCCTACGCCCACCTCGGCTGCGACCCCGCCAAAGACCCCAGCTGCAAACCCAAGCTGGTGCAGAAAGCCCCCTCCGGCCTCTACCTGCAGCACCCCAACTGCGATCCGCGGGACCCCCGCTGTGCCTACGCCGCCTCCCTTGTGGTACGCTGTTGTTTGCCGAAGCGGCCGCTTACCAGTTTGTGTTTTTTTTCGTTTGCTTTGATTATGATGACTCGTGTTTTCTATGCTCCTCCAGGCGCCTCGTGCCCCCAACCCTCCCGCCGCCGCCGGATCCTGCAACCCTCTGTACGAAGAGGGCTGCAACCCTCTCACTGCCACCAGATTCGCCAGCTCCCCGCAGGCCTATCAGAACGAGGAGGAGGACGATGCCGCGGCCATTCGCGCCGCTCCCCCCGCCGCGCAGAACAACCCCTACGCCGCGTTCAGGGACGCTTACGCCAGCGCTAACAGAGTCAACGATCCCTACGACGCGTACCGCCAGGCCAGCGCCCCGGCTCCTCCTCCAGCCAACGACCCGTACGCCGTTCTGCGCAGATTCATGGCCCAAGCTCAAGGTGACAACCCGTACGCCGCACGCGCGGAGGCGGCTCCGGAGTCCAACCCCAACGACCCTTTCGCCGCCGTCCGCGAGGCGGCGGCTGCCATGCATCGCCGCGGTCAACCCGCCGCGAGGCAGCAGTTCCCCTTTTCCAATTACGAGCAGCCCGCCCAGGAGGAGCGCCACCCTCTGGGGCCCCCCGGTAAAACCAAGGAGGGCTACGACTGCTTCATCGGCTACGACCGCGAGTGCTTCCCCGCGAAGCCCGCCGAGCCTCGCTCCGGGATCCACCGCCGCGTCCCCTACGCCGCCGAGGCCTACGAGCCGCACCTGAACGCCGACGGCAGCCGCAGCGGCGTCCTGGAGCCCTCCGACCCGCACTGCGACCCGGAGTACGACCGCAACTGCCGCCTGCGGCGCCGCGACCCGCGGCCCGAGGAGGAGGACGAGGCGGCGGCGGCGGCGGCAGAGAGCGAGCAGCAGCAGCAGCAGCAGCCGGAGCAGGAGCAGCAGCAGGAGCAGCAGGAGCAATACGAGCCGGAGCCGTACCAGAGCGGCCAGGAGGAGCCCCGCAGTCCCTACCAGCCGCTCTCGCAGGGCGCGCCGAGCCTCCAGGACATACTGAGGCGCTACGGAGACCAGTACGGCGAGCAGGAAGACCACAGGGCCTACGCCAACGACTACCGCAAGAAATAAAACACACACACACACACACACACACACGCTCATGAAGACGGACATGAACACACGGTCCCATGCATCCCCGCAGCTTAGCCAACGGCCGCCTCACGCAGTAAGAGAAACGGGACACGAGAGACATCTATGGACCCAATGAGCGAGCACCTGCACGTCCATCCGCACGACTCCGCTTCTGAACCCCAACGCATCTCACACTTTGTTACTTTGTGTCAGTTTCATTTTGAATGTTCAAATAAAAAAGCTGCAGGAAGCTGGTTTTGCATTGCAGTCATTCCTTCGTCGGACTCTTGATTCAAGAGTTTTTAATGGACTTCATTTGTCTCGCATCTAAACCGATTGCATCAGTTTTTTGAAACTTGAAATTGTGCATCAAATATTAATAGACATACTTCAGACCGATGTGGCAGATCGGAAAGTACACGGCTCAAGAATAAAAACAAGTGAGAATCTGCAACAGATACGCATCCACAAGTGAATTCACACACACACACACACACGCACACACAGACTGCTCTACAGGTTCTTTCTAAAAAGAGGTTTCTCACCCTGTGACCCCTCCCCTCTACCACTCCTCTGACTCAATGATTTCTCCTGCTATTTTCTACCTTCAGGCTCGCCGTGACCCTCCTCACGCTGCGGCTTGACTTTATTGATCCGAGAGCTCTCAGACAGCGGAGCTCGCTGTGCTGCTCGGACCGTGGCAGAATCCTTCCATCAAGGTGCAGAAACATTCACCACACGTATTGGGATACATTTATTATATATATTTTTTTGGGGGGTGGAAAATATCACCTTTGATATTGATGAACACCGAATCCTCACGGGGTCATATGAGGTCACGTTATAATTTTATAATCAGCGACTCAGTGATTTGGGTTTCTTTTTTGTTTTCATAGTTTGGATGCCCCGAAACCTTCCCATTTGTAACTCATCTGGGACGATGTTACACCCAATATCAAAATACACCGTACAAGAGGAGGGAGACTGACAACCGGCTGGGAGCGACAAGGTCAAACCCCCCGCGCAGTCGAGAACGCGTGCACACATTAGACGACCCGGGGTCCAGCGTGTCCACGCGGCGGACGCCCGTCCCCGCTGTCAGGGCGGATTATTTGCCGAAGACCGAGAATAGATCGGACTGTCAGAGTAATTACTGCACGCCGTTGACGCGTCGGCCCTTAGTTGGCAGCCTCGCTGTGCTTTCAATGGACGACTTCGACGCTCACGTCGACATTTCTGACGTGGGTTTCAAACGGGAGGCAATAAAGCAATTTGCAGTGGAGTGAAAAGGTGTGTGCAAACGTCTTCAGACCGTAATAATAGCCTGAGCGTCACATAAGTGAAGACGCTCATTAGGACGTAGACAAGGAGAAGGCGGCGGGAGGAACTAACAGGGAAAGGGGGGAGGAGGAGGGAGGTGCACAGCGGCAGGCCGAGTTCCCACAGAGAGACGCGGAGTGTGTCCTGTGTGCAGAAACGATCCGCAGCACGTCGCTGTAGTCACAACGTGTTTTTTTTTTAAATATGCTTATTCATTTCTCGACGGAGGTCAGAACGCGGCGCCTGGTGCCTGATTAGGACATAACGTGCAGAAATGGGAAGCCTGCGGATCTTATGTTCTTTATAGTTCAGTCGTTAGTGTTGCACCAACACACCAGCTGCTCCAACAGGGCCAAGGGACACGAGGCAGAACGAGAGGTGGCGTTGTCTTAAGACCCGGAAACTGATTTCATACTCAATTACCATGACAACTACTAACAATTACTCCAAGATGCTGGAAAGAGTTACACAATCCACATGCATAGAGTATCATGTGAATGTCAATTGGTTTCTGTTCCCAGTGTAAGGCGAGTGTTTGACAAAGTTTCTGAAGGCCAGATATCACACACACACACAGAGACACACACACTCTGTTTCCCTTCAGAAGGCCTGCTCCCGGGTTTCCTCTTGTCCTCTTACGAACTCTTGATGCGATGTTCCGCTTGAGGCTCGAGGGCCGCGGCTGCGTGAGGAGGCTGCCCGACGGCCGGCGACAGGTTGTCGCGGCAACCTTGGCGCCGTGATAGATGTGCCCGGCCCTCCCCGGTGTTCATCTGGCCGCCCTTCGCCCCCGAAGATCTCGTTCATCATCCGACGGCAGCGTCGAGCATTAATCGACGCGCGTGTGCGTCCACACGCTGGTTTTTTGTCTTTTGGTCTTTCTGCGTCCAGAGTGTTCCAACCTTCTCGTCTCTCCCTCCTCCTCCTCCTCCTCCTCCTCCTCCTCCTGTGCGGCTCCTTTTGTCACGTTTAATTAAAGCGAAGAGAAATGGGACGCCGTGAAAAAACGTGATCGCAGTGCAGCAGCAGCGCGTCGGTCCAGCGAAACACTCGTGTCTCAACTTTCCACGTCTGGGCCATCTGGAGCCGCGAGGCCTCCGGTTAACGCGCGTTCGTGTGCGCGTGTGTGTGTGTTTGTGTACACATCTGAGCAGCAGCTGTCTAAAGCAGCAACAGATGGCTCCTCCACCTCCCTCCTCCTCCCCCCGGGGCCCTTTACTTATAACCCTTGTTGCAAAGAGAAAGTGGAGGAGACGAGTCATATTTACTAATCAGGTGACATTGGTTACTCCGCTTTAATTAAATCGCTCGCTCTATTTGATGTATTGTGCTATTAAAGAAAAATAAAATGATGAATGCCGGCACCAGGTGACCAACGTGTCCCTGGATTATTGAGAGGACTGCGTCACAAAAGCATCATGTTCATTTTCACCATCCAGTTTTACACAAATCTGATCCCCCTGAGGAAGAAGCAAACACAGTAATACAACAACACATTAAAAGGCAAGGAAAGGCATCCTTAAACAGCTACGAATGCATAAACAAACAAAGCACGCAAACTTCAAGAGTCCACGAGAAACCTTCCTGATTAATTTGGGCTGAAAGTGTTTTATTAAACAGCTGGATTTTTCTGCATCTCTTTTCTTGTATTCCGACCAAGTAAATTAAACCCAAATGTTCGTTCAGCCCCGAACAACTTGCTGCCTTTTTCCATTGCAGCCTGTCGCACAAGCACAACATGAGGTTGGATGTGTGTGCAACAGGAGAGGTACTTCCCTTATTCAAAGGCACCTTATTTTGGGCTCATGTTGTATGTTCACATAAAACAAGCTGTTCGGTTTCAGGGTCGCTCTTTAAATCCAGACCAGATTCGTTTAAGTGTCTGTCAAGATGGGGAAGTGTGAAATATTTCTAACACGACAGTAATTGATCTTTTTTTAAAACGAACGTGGACTTAATACGTGTTGACTTTTTTCCACACAACATATTTTGTCTTTTGTTTCAACCTAATATTGTTTTACTATTTTCCCCCCAAAATTGTTCTTTTTTTAACAAAAAAAAATGTCAATCTAATTTTTTTTAACTTGATTTAATTTTTAATTTAATTTAATATTTGATGTAATGGAAAATATTTTCCAAATATATTTTGACATTTTTCTCAAAACATTTTTTACCCAGTATTCTTTTCTCTTTTTTCAAATAATATTTTGACTTTTTTCCTCCAAAATATTTTCTTACCTAATATTATTTTTTTCCCATGAATTATATAAAATAAAAAAACATTATATATGTATATATGTATGTATTTTATATTATTTTCGACCTAATATATTTTGACTTTTTTTTCAAGTCGATTGCCATCCTTTGGACAAAAAGTGAGACATACACGTCCTGCTGTGCTGGAGGCCTCCTGCTTACATTTCGAAACTGAATCCATAAATTCACACAGATTTTCCACTTTGGGCCGCCAAATGAAGCCTTTCGGGGGATCGAGGCCATCCAGCTTTTTGGAGTCAGCCATGACAGTCTGGACCGCACCGCTCGGCTTCTTCAATGGTTCCGTTCCACTCGAACGCACCTCAGCAGCCTAGTCGCTTTACTGCGACGCCTGTAATCCATCACTGAACACCTGGCATTGATCGGGAATTCACGCCTTTTGCTATCCGTGGATATTCATAGCCGGCGTTCGCAGCTGCGTCGAAAGCACAGAATGGCGTTCGAGGCTCCTCTCGCCGTGATTGAGCGCATGTTTTTATCTCAACCTAAAATGCACGAGCCCCTTCATGGAGACGTCTGAATGTGTTTTTTTATCCTGCGTGCCTTCATACGTCAGAGCCGGAGTCTCTGGGGAGGAACAACGTTTTGAATACCCAACATACAGCGAGCTCCCGGTGCGCTGAATGCAAAACGATGGAGCTGCGTGCGTGCGTGCGTGCATGCCCTGCGTAGCGCCTCCACACAATAGATGCGGTGGAGCCTTTTCTCTGCCCTGAAAAGCAAATGTCTCTTCACACGAAAGTAACAAAAGTCCTCTTGTCACCGTCGCACATCTCGTCCCACCCGCAGCAGGAAGGATCGTTCTCCATGTTGTTGAACTTTTGGTTTTATTTCCATCAGGTCTCTCCTGGATTGTAATCCGGATAACCTGATGGCAACACAAGCTTGTTTCCTAATATCTGCACTCCAGATAGCTGGCGTGTGAAATACTACACTGAATGCACGGGTGAAGACTCAGGGGAATTAATCAGGTCTCTTTTGCAGAGGAGATCCCCCGAAATAATTAAAGCTTAAATACGCATTTCTGCTCAGCATCTTCCTCACTCATCACTCCCACCACACTCGGCACGTGTTAAACGTCATAAACCGATGACATTACGAGTGAATTTGTGAAGCTTTTCTTCAAAAAGGCTTTACGGTTGGAGCTTGTAACACAAAAAAAAAAGACTGTGACTGCGGTGTTGATGGTTATCGTGCTGCACACCCATCATGAGTGACTTAATCATCTGGATCCGAGGAGTCGTGACGAATCATTTCTTGCGTTCCCTTAAAAAAAAACACACAAACCTGGAAATTCACCTGTTGGAACACAAATGCAGAGGAATCTTGAGGATGCTGAGCAAAGGCCGTTTTTGTGCAGCGCTGCAAAGTCTCTTTACAGCAAAATGACAAAATGACAAAGAATTTAAACACATTTTTGTTATTAACCGTCAGAATATAGTGAACAAGCCTCGTGCTCTTCGTGGTTAATTATGTGAAATTGGAGCCGGGCCTGTCAGCTTCGCCATCATTACAACGCGTCATGTGACACAACGTAAAGGTCACGGCTGCTGGTTGGAAGCTGATGATCAGGCGCACGGTTCACTCGTTTGTGTTTTTAATTGCACACTCGAGCCCTCACACACGTAAACGTGCTAAAGTAACCTTTTCCAAGAAAGATCCACGGTGAACAATAATTATTCTGCAATCATTGGCTTTCTATTCACAGCATTGATGGAATGCACGACAGCTTGGGTCGGGTTATTATTGGGTTTATTGATGTTTGCGTGACGCTCGTCTGTTAGAGAATGACAAACCTGCGGCAGCCGCATTCAATTCAATGCTTTTTCCAATTTTACCGGCGACTAAAAAAAGTCTTTTCAACACAAAAGAGCATTTTACTGGATTCAGCCGCATGCGTGTTCGACGCGTTAATCCCTGCGCCACCTTTTTTAAAGCCTAATGGGTAAAACATTAACACACTCAGAGCGCCATGTGTTATTTACCTTCTGCCTGTGTGTTCGTGTGTGTGTGTGTGTGTGTTAGCGGCCCGCAGCTCTTTGTGTATTCATTTGCCGCCAGTTCTAATATTCCACTGAAAGTGCAGTTTGTTCTTCGCTGAGGTTGTTCGGAGCGTCGATCCGCTTCCCGACCTGTCAACGAGGGCCGTGTTAACAACTCGTGGATTAATCAGCATTAATGAGATAACAGGACGCAGAGGACACGGGCACGTGATCAGAAAGACACAAAAAAAAGGAAACACTGGAGACAGTCGAATCTGTTTGTGACACGATTTCATTTATGCAACGTCAGCGAATGAAAATACAGCGGGAGACGACACACAAAGAAACACGCGTCTACGCAACGAGAAGATACTTAAACATCAGGTTAATGAAACGAAATCTGGCACGTGTCCCTCACGTCGTGGGGACGTGTCCCTTTTCGTGGCTTTCGTATGAACGGGTAAATAAAGGCGTAATGAAAACTGACTCAGTTCTTAATTACATACGATTGTTTTAGCAGAGCTTTAATGCTGCGCGTCAAATCCTCAAATGCCAGGCGTGGAAATGGGGTCAGGAAGAAAACGCTCCCCCTGTGAAAAGGGAACCATCGTGCTCACAGTCGCTCCACGCCTGAGCTGACACAACATGCCGTTGCCCCCGTTTCCCCCCGTCAAACGAAACGTGAAACTCCCCCCTCCTCAGTAGTTTCTGAGTTTAAGAAAGAACTTTATTTAGACGGGTAACAAAGACACTTCGTCACTGCAAGCACATTTCCACCAAAGCTCCACCCGTTTTCCCCGTTTGTGTGCGTTTTCTCCTGCACCACAATGTGCGACTGGCACGTTGTGTGTTTTTCCATCTCCGCCGTCGTCACACAGCAACGACAACCTGGGACGTCCTCGGATTAAAGCGTCCCATGGAGAGGATTTGTTTGTTAATTGGAGACCCGCTCGTCACTCCGCTCCCTGCAAACACGCCGCTCCACGCCATTGTTGTTGTTGTTGTTGTTGTTGTTCTGTTTTCATTCCCTGTAGTGGGCCACCAGAATCCTTTTGGGTTTGGCAGCAGACGGCGGCGGGGTCGCAGACGCGTGACTGGCGCCCTGCGAAGACCTCGGGGCGGAGTTGCGTGTGGGCAGGCCGGCGGCGGCGTTGGTGGCGGAGGACGCGCGGCGTCCCTCCTGGTGGCGGACGGCGCGCAGCGTCCTGGTCGGCCTCGAGAACGTCCTCAGGGTGGAGCCTCGCTCGGGCGCCGAGCAGCTCAGGAAGGCCCTGAAACACCTGTAGAACTACGCACAAAAACCAAAAACACACGCAGACACGCACATGCGACGGGATTACTGGCGGCTTTAAGAGTCAAACGGTCAAACATCAACAAAAGACACCACAGGGGGGGTGGAAACATTTAAAAACACATCCGCAGGAAGCTTCGCCAGGCCGTTTGTCGGGGTCGCGACCCTCCGTGTCGGCGTGCAGCAGCCGGCGCGCTCCCCTGGATAAACGTAGTGTACTTAGTATACTCTCTGGCTCCACACGTATACGTTAAGTCTACTACATTTCTCCAGGGCGCCGCGGGGGAGCGACGCCTCGGGCGCACCTGGTGACGTCATCAGAGCCCCTCCCCCCCCGCGTCGTGTTTCCAGCCGGAGGTCACTCGAGGTGTGAGAACACTTATGCGCTGTTCTAAGGTTACACCTGGAGTGGAGAGTTTGACAACAAGGCATTCATTATTAAACCAAGGTGCAAATTCGCTGCAGTAGAAATGCGCCGGTGTGATTCTGCGGCGCAGGCGTGATTCTGCGCAGCGCTTGAAGTCTTCAACTCGCCTCAACACACCGCGGCCGCGGTCGTGGGCTGGGAGGAACTGAAGACTGAAAGAGCCACACAGTGCGGATTCCTGTTGGTTCATCTGCGGCCCTGAAAGGTCAGTCAGCGGCTTGATCATCACACACGCGCACACACACACAAACGCACATCCAGATGCAGGGAAACTGCGTCCTTCATCATCATCACAGACCGTTAAATGTCTCCCGAGCTCAAACGTGACAAAGAGGCAGGCGAGGCGACGGAGGCCGATAAGAAGTGACAGGCGGCAGATAAAAGGGAGCGGGAGGAAAAGGTCAGTGTGTGGTTCCCCGATCCACACAACGCACACTAATCAAGAGCCGAGCCTCCCTTCTTCTTCATTCAGTTATTGCTTCTTATTTTAGATGTATTCATGACTGCGTCCTTCTTACTTTTAAACTCCTTTACCTTCTTTTTCTCTTCTTTTACTTTTGCTTCGTCGTCGCTTTCTGTTTTACATTCCCTTCCTTTCCTTTCCCTCCTTCCTTCTACTTCCATCCCTTCTTTTTATTTACTTGCTTCTAACTTGCTTTTTCTTCCTTCATGCCCTTTACTCGTCAATGTGCTCTCTCTCTCTTTTCTTTGATTATTTTAGACAAATCTGTGTTTCTATGATGTGGAACCACAAAGGTGGAGGTGACACTGTGCTGTTTTGCTTCGCCGTCCATTACGGCCTCAAACAGATCACCTCCTCTTTCACATTTCTTTTAGTTGTTTCTCACCTCCGTCTTTCATCTGGGTGTTTTTGCGGCTCTTATGTGTCGCACAGCTGGAAGTGTGTGACTTCCTGTGCGAAGGCGTTGATGAGGAGCCGGCGGACCGTCTGTGTGGCGCCCACGCCGACCGCTCATTCGGCTCGACAAAGCGGCGGAGGTCATTAGGCCTCGACGTCTAAATTGAAAAAAAAAAAAGACGCACCACTCGCCTGTTTGTTCATGAAGATGTAGATGAACGGGTTGACCACGGTGGAGAACTTGGCCAGCAGCGACGGCGTGACGCTCGCCTCCGGGCTCAGGAGGTCGCTGGGGCCAAAGGTCGCCAGCAGGGCGGCGACGCCGTACGGCAGCCAGCAGACCAGGTAGCACGCCACCATCACCACGACCATCGCCAGCACGCGCTGCTCCCGGCGCCGCGTCACCGGCGAGCTCACCACGCTGACCTGCAGGGGGGGGGGGGGGGCACCGGTCAGTGCGAGGCCTTTCACAGATCGGTCGGCCATGTTTCTATGGACTCGTTCGCATTATTCCTTTTTGTCTTCTGCTGATTCCAGGGCCGATGATGCGATTTGCTCACTGAGTTTCAGTCATGCGAGGAAGACTTATCGACGAAGACGCCGGTGGACGTCCCCCCCTTCTCTCCCTCCCCCCTCCCGTCCTGCTGGGCGAAGAGGACACGCTCGTTAGGCGGTGCAATCAGGTTCACAACACCTTCAAGCTGCGGTTGTCCCTTTGCTGTCTTGTTCTCTCTAACGAGAAGAACCTGCAAAAACCAGGATTATTAGATGGTTCTCATTTACTGGAAAACCAATTTACACAAAAAAAAAGTCCCAAGAGACGGATAAGTTGCCGATTGCCAGAGACGAAACGCTCGTTAAAAGCAAACACCTGACGCAGAGAAAGCGGAGTCGTGCACGACCATCCGATCGGGGCCCGAAATCCTTTTGAGTGAACAACAAAAGAAGGTTTTTAATTCAAGGAGCATCACGTCCTCCTCTGCCGCCGTGAATGCTGAATGACCAAATAGTGAAATATTCATACAATCGGGTCGATACGATGATGTTAATGAATAAAAACCTGCAGGATGAGTTTGGGGGTCATGCTGTTTGATCTGAGCTGTTCATTTAGACTTCTCAAACAGCCGCGAGTGATTCTGCACTCAGAACGTAACGCAAGCTGCACGAGCCACGGGACAAATTAACAGCACATGTTTTTACATCACTGGCTCCTGCCAACATAAGAAGCTTCCCTGCAAGCTTTCTGTTGTTATTATTGTTAGATTTGGATGAGCGGTACACCTGCAAATCAGGTGGAACGTTCACAGATTCCTTCATACGTTCCTGTGTGTTTCTCTCTGCTCTGTTCTGCTTCGGAGCCTCTTTAACATTTGAAGGATGATGTGATGAAAGCTTCGGGGTTATTACCTCCGTAACTTGTGAAATCTCATCAAACCCGAATCCTCCCAATGAAGCAGAATGTTTGAGTGACCAAAACGTGGAACAGCAGCTTGTGTGAGCGCGGATGTTACAATCCACCATCATCGCTGTAATGCATGAATGTAACACGTGAGCCACAGCTGGAGAATGGAGAAGGGAAGCAAGCGCCGATGTAATGATCTTAGCAAATGTGAGCTGGTGTGAAGAAAGTTAAAAAAAGTAATGTAACGCCGACAAATAAAAATGCAAATAGAGGCACAACTGCATCGTGATGCACGTTAACGCCAAAGAAACACACTTATGTTGCAACACACTGAGAGATTACACCGCTTTCTGCAGAACTCTGGGCCTGCAGGGGATTATCTTCCCCCCAGGTAGGATAACACCAAGGCTGCTGAGACACAACAGTGCACACACACACACACACACACACACACACACATACACACCGTCACGCATGCCAACCACATGCAGGCCGACCCGATGCCCCATCTTGCGTTGCTTTGTGTGTCCTTTCTGTCATCAGGACGTACGTTTAATCGACTCCTCACTGCGTCCGGCTCCGTTCGCCTCAATCTGCCCAGTCGGAGGACGACTTTCTCCTCCGTCCTTAAACCCCCCCACCCCGTCCCCGTCCCCGTCTTCCGGGGAGATGCGTGCTCATCTGCCCCCTGCAGCCAATGAGGAAATGCACCCGTCTTCTCAGCGATAAAGGTCAGATCTCGACTGCTACGGAAAAGAACATCTCTCCCCCCCGGTGAGTGAACATTGTTGAAGTGAACGCCGGCCGACAGGTGTGTGTGACCGCTGATGGGAAGCCGTTGTGCGCACGGAGACAAAGGGAGCGCTGCTCCAACTCCTGAACACACGTCGCCACTGCTGGTTGGACCTGCTGCCGTTTGTTTTGAGTCACATTAATGTTTTTCTGCCGTTTTCCCCTCGAGATTATTTCATCCAATACTAAAATATTCCACAAATTAGTGTCCATACATCCACTACAGGTGTTTTTTAATTGGATGTAAACAGGTAAAACCGTATCCTTCCACTACAAACACACTAAAAACGAGACCAAGGTCCACAAAGCGTCGAGGGTTGAGAGCCACACGGACCCGTGAACCAGCAAATGACCAATTTTTTGTGCAAACAGCATCAACGCACAAAACCCCCGGGGCGAGGGAGAGAGATGCAGGGAAGCAAACAGTTAAGGGGACACATGTGACGCACAACCGGAAGACAATGAGGCAAGCCTTAATCTTAGTAACGCTCCGCAGTGCGACGAGGACGAGATAAATCACCGGAAAGCGAGCGGCCCTCTGGCGTTTAGTCTCTCCGCCGCGCAAACTGAGACTCCGTCAGGGTTTCGAACGTACAGTTTAAACGCCAAATGCCTTTTGAAACCTTTCGGCAGCGATATTTTCACCTAAATGCCCCCCCCCCCCCCACCTCCCCTTTCCCAGGTGAGAGGAGTCACCTGTCTGATGGCGTGCAGCAGCCGGCTGTAGGAGTAGAGGATGACGCAGAAGGGCAGCAGCAGGCAGAAGAGGAACAGGCAGACAATGTAGGAGACGTTGTTGGCCGTCTGCGTCTTCCAGTCCACGGAGCAGGTGGTGCCGGGGCCCTCGGGCCCGTACCGGCTCCAGCCCAGCAGCGGCGGCACCGTCCAGGCCGCCGCGTAGAGCCAGGAGAAGGCGATGCCCGCCAGCGCCGGGCGGAAGTCTCTGCCGTCGGCCACGGTGGGCTTCACCATGGTGCTGTAGCGCTCGAAGGAGAGGACGGCCAGCGAGATGAGGGACACGACGCCTGAGGGGGAATTAAAAGGATCAATTTACCGCAACGTGAGCAAAAGGTGGAGCGGGAAGTTCTCATCCGAGACTACATTTCTTAAACGATGTCAAACGATGTCGTCAACAATTAAACGACTAAAAAGTCAACATTCATCGTGAAGTAAACGGAGTTACTCTCCTGCAAATTACGAACCGTTACATAGTAAGTAAATAACGTGAAACCAATTTGAACAGAAACATCGATTGCCTTCAGCTACCAGTGCATTATCTTATGCATGAATTGGATGTGCTGCAGTGCACTGTGGCCGACCTGAACAACTCTCCAACCGGAGCTAATCAGCACACGTTGGCTGACGTGCTGCTCTCTGGACTCTTCACCTCCGTCACAACGAGTCTCCATGATTACTGATAATTAGCACGCTTCTATGCGGCGTGGGCACAAGCACAAACGCGCCGTCTTGTACGGACATGCATCTGTTTTCACGTTACGTCGTGGGGACTCGCCGGGATTATAATTGTTGTCCCCCATAATGCATTTTGTTCGTCGAGCGCGAGACATTAACAAACCAAATCCAACAGTGAACGGCGTTTTAAAAGTAAATGTTGCACATTGGAATATAAACATTTGGGTGAAAAAAAGAGGCACTTTCGGTTGAATGTTGGTTACTAATTTCTTTAGAACTTCACCACTAGGGGGCGGCAAACGAAAACGACAAAATCCGACATGTTTGAAGAGCTTGTGCTTGTGTGTTGAAAAATGGCTGCCGTAGAGGTCGATGAGCGTAAAAGGTGTCGGGATTGGGAACCCAAATCATCATCATAATGGATGGACGAGTGAAAACCGGGGGCCTCGATCGCCCCCACGGCGGCGCAGCACCGAGCTGCACAGAATTTGTCATGTTTATCCCCTGAATGAGTGCAGAGGCTGCCATGCAGGGGGGGCAAACTGCTCATGCGGATTTCATCTGAATGCATATTCACACACACACACACACACACACACACACAGATGGCGCAGCCTTCAGGAGCCTTTCGGGGTCTCAGAACACGCGAGCCGCAAGTTGGCGACGCCCCGCTGTGGCTAAACGTGCAGAAATCTACTACTCCTCCAGTTTGTGGTTTGAATCCCGGGGTAAAAGGTTCCGCTCCAGGAAATTGCACGGAAGGTCATTTTCTGAAGACACGTTCTTTATTTGTTTTCGTACGCTTTCTTGCACCGTCGCAGCATGAAAACACTGTTCACGGGTTATTTGGGGCCTTTTTTTTTTAAAATGGGCTGCTGTTCGTCTGTTGTGTCAATCAATTCTGACCAAACTACTCGGGGACCCGTCTCTACTCCGGAGAGTCCGTGATCGGTCCAGTCCAGAGTAAAACGCGTGAGCGTCTCACTCAGTTTCAGTCTATGATCATCTCATGTACGGTTTCTATGTAATTGGTTATTGAGGCCAAGGGGGGAAGAGACATCAATGGCTCGCTTGGATTAACATCCTTTTTCATCAGGACCGGAGAGCGCTTCTTCATCTCGATGGACACCCTTTTCGCTCTTCTCCTGACTTGCTTTAACAGGAGTCTGACCGACGACGACAGGATGGATGTCAGTTGGTTAGGATGTGTGCCTGAGGAATCGGGACTATATTAAGACGCTGTTGACCCTGTTGGTAATTGCACAGCAGAGTTATTAAGGAATTGAGTCTGAACCAATTCATTTAATGGAAAAGAGAGATGGAAGACAGAGTCCCGGACAGAAAGACCAGACAGCAGCGAGATCTTATTTAAGAGCAACAACTCCCTGATAGAAACCCAGACTCCCAAAAGACTCCCAACAACACGGCACTCGTGCAACACATTCAGGTCCAAAAAAGATGAACGACGCCTCGTCCACAATCCACAGAGAGACAAGAGTTCTTTAGAGCAACAACACCTTCCTTTATGTCCAAACCCCGCAGAGAAAACGACTTAAAAGCAAAAACACTTAACCTCAGTAGCGAAGCCGGACTCCAGAGAGGTCACGACTGACCCGAGACCAGCAACACCTCGCGGTGCCCCGAAGAGAAACAACAGGGGCAGCGGGAGCAGACAGAGGAGCAGGAGGTGAGAGAAGGAGGAGGAGGAGGAGGAGGAGGAGGAGGGAGCTGTGAGCTCTTTGTTTAGTTAACGGATTGATTGTTCACTGAAGTGAGCGTGTACGGGAATAAAAGCGTCCATTCAGTGCGAGAGCCTCTCTGCCACAAAAAAACGTGAGAGGTCAACCTGTTCGATTCCCGGCGCTGAGCAAAGAGCTCTGTCAACAGTCCGGTGTGCACACATTTGTTTTTTTTTATCCAACTAAAATAAACGGATGAAAATAAGAGCGGAATTAATATGTAATTCAGAAATGCTTTTTCCATGTTTTTTGGGGTTCATCTCTGCCTCTGGGACTGAGTATGAATTCTGACAATACCGTGTCATATTATTTACGTCTGCAGGATGTTATGTTGGCCGTGCTTATTGCGGCTGATCACGGTGAATGGAGAACCATGCATTCCCAGTTTAACAGGATTATAATTGAAATAATCCTCAATTTTAGTGAAATTGGTTAAAAAAAAGGATTCTAAGCTCACTGCTCATACTATTTGCTGCAGGCCTTTGATTTTCTTCATACGTCTCCACAGATGTTATGTTTGAGGTACAGTAACATATTTAAACAAATTACAAGAGGAGCGTGCAGTCAAACCAATCCTGAATTTGGTTGATTTGGTGAAGACCTTTGTTTCCTCTGATTCTTCTGGATGAAAGTGCATTTTGCGCAGAAAGGCCGATCTGAATAAGAAATACATGTTGGGGATCAGGAGGTGCACACTTTCAGCCACGGCAACACTCAAAATGAGATCTCGGTCGTCAATAAGTGACCGTCGGCTTATAGCTCCTTTACGCCAAAGTGAACGAAAACAGCTGCTTACCCAAACACGCGTTAACGAACCCGTACCAAACGCAGCCGGCCCGTCCGATCAGCCACCGGCCCTGCGTGCTGGCCGCGAAGCTGAACGGGGTTCCCAGCACGCTGACCAGCAGGTCGCTGGCGGAGATGCTCACCAGCAGGAGGTTCATGGGCGTGCGCAGAGCCCGGTACCGACAGAACAGCGCGAGCACCAGGAGGTTACTGAGGAACCCGAAGGTGCCGATAAAGCCGAGGCACACCGCCACCACCAGGTGCCCCCTCGGGCTCAGCGACGCGGCGGGGAGAGAGTCGGACACCTGCTGGTACGCGTCCGTGGCGGCGGCAGCGGCGGCGGCGCCACCGGCTCCTCCCGCGGGACAGCAGTGCGCGCAGCTCAGGCTCGCGTTGCAAACGATCATGCCGGGCCGATCAGCCGCGAAGTTTGCGCCAGCCCGAAGTTTGCGCGCCACAGGAGAGAAGCGTTCCGGTGTCGGTGCCGTGGACTCCGCCGCCCACCTGGAGGAGGGAGGGCGCACAAACGTCTCCCGGGTGAAACCGTGCGCGCATGTGGAAGCTTTTAAGGGGAGGGAGCGGGGAGGTTAGATCCGCCCCCGTGCCGCGCGTCCCGGGTCCGCAGAGGAGCGCTCCTTCGCTTGCGCGGCGCTAAGTGAGCATTTATCACCCACAGCGCCTTTTAACGTGGGTGGGGGGGAGGGGGGGGGGGGGGGGTCTCAACACATGGCGCAGCGGGGTGGTGTGTGTGTGTGCGTGTGTGATGATTTCTCGTCGCATCAGTATTCAGGGGATAAAGGACACCGATAAGCCAATGCGCGCACTGCAGGACTCCACTTTTCATCTCGTTAACCAAAGGAAGCCGTCGGGATGGATCCATCCAGCACCACTGCCCAAACTAATTCAATTCACCCAGAGATTCCTCCCGCCAGCAGGAGATAATCTACAAGGTGCCCGCTCGGATCAGCCGCAGGGAAAGAATCGAAGATGAGCTCATTTGAAATATTATGTAGGTTAATCCTTATTTCCACCAACATGAAATATATTCTCCTCTGTTACGGCTTATAGGGTGAAGTTATAACTACAATTATATAAATATTTAGTAATTGCAGAAATGCAAAGGAAATCTATTAACTCAATCTCAATCCAGTCCAATGACCAGGAATTCCAATTCCATAACAAGATAATCGGACTGTTGTTTGAAAGCTGACAATAAAATGCCAATTCAATTCAGTACGAATCAAATGATTCTGGTATCACAAAAAAACTAGGTCTGTGAATAGAAAAATACAAAGAAATGAATTGCACATTTTCAAATTCATTAAACGAAGCTTGCGAAAAGTTGCACTCTTGCACTAGAAATTAATTATTAACTATAAGTTTATTTAATGAAAGTGGGAAAAATGTAGCCGTGTTCATGAAAACTTGAGTAGGACTTATTTCACAGTACCTTTGTCTCTTAAGGGACTAATATGACTTTTATTAAGAATACTAACCCTATGCATTATAATTAAACAAAAAGTTACACAACATTATGGGCTGATATCGCTTATTTTGTTACACCTGGGTTGTCACAAACTTTACAAAAGAGTCCATGAACACAAATGTATGTAGTCTTTCTGGAGTTTGAGACGTGAGGAAGGTTGAATATGGAAACAGGTTTAATCTATTCCCACGTGAAAAGGATCCGGTTTAAAATCTGTACTTTTCAACTTTAAACTAGACATTAGTCTTGATTTTGGCCATTTGAAGTAAATATCTATTGTCATTTAGAGTAACATATCGTATATATCAGCATATTTGGTGAATTACACATTTTCTTGTAAAAAGGTTTTTACAAATCAGTTAATTTTCAGGAAATTAACTTGGAATAACTGGAAAAGTGATTCAATTGAAAAACTATATAGATATCGATTTATATGATTCACATTAGAATGTTCACAGATGTGGAAGGGTTGGTTTACCTTCTCACAGGACAGAATTGCGGCTCCTCAGCCACATCTGTGTGGGTTTTTCATCGGGCCCTCCGCTTTCCCGCACACCTCCAACACGGTTTTGTTCAGAATTGGTATAGAAAAGAATAAAGATTTGGATTTTTTTTAATTATCTGTGTATTTTATTCAACATTTCATTTGCGTTTTCTGATGGTACATCAAAGGGAAACTGTTGATCATTTCTCTTGATCATTAACAAGGACTAAGGTCCTAAACATCGACGGAGCCTTTCATTGTTGGTGATTGTCACTTTTAACAGTTAAAATGACACTTTTAAGGTTAACATTATAATTACTTTATTAATAAGGTCCAAACTAAACCTGCTTGTTAAGTTAAAGGGTTTTAGATCAACAAGCTTTTGCAAATATGAGGTGGGTCAAAAAGAAGAGAGCCAAGCTGCTATTCACCCCCAAATCCTTCTCTTGCAAATACAAACATGACTCAACAAATAAAAGCTCTTTTAATTCCTGGAATGCATCAACACTTCTGTGGAAAATGAATTAGGTTTTAAGTTAACTACTGCAAGTAAAACACAGACTTTGTGTCCTACTTAATAATACACAGTGAATACTTTTATATTCACCTCTAGGAAAAGGTCTAAATGGTTATTTTGAACAAATCATAAAGTGCAGAGGAAAAAAAAACGGCTGGATTTCATTAAAAAAAAAGGTAACGCAGGAAGCTCATCACTGCAGTTACAGGTCGGGTGGCTGCACGAGTCTCATGAATTCATTAAACTCCTCCATCGCTCCAATATCACCTCAACACGTGGCGTAACACATCAAAGTGGTTTCTACGGCTGAAGGTTACGGAACGGGTCGGCAACCATGCAGCCGAGATAAGAGCGCGTTCATGGAATACTGATTCATCGCATTTCCAAGCGTTCCACAATCCAGTGGGTTTGGCGGGAAACTACAACAATTGTAAAGAGTTATTGAAGCTATTATGACATTAACTAATTACATAAGAGTGACACACAATGTGGATTCACTGAAGCATAAATCGTCTCAAAATTAAATCTTTGCGGTGCAACATGGACTCTGAAACCCGTCAAGACGAGGGACAAGTTTTACCATAAGCCCCGCCTCCAGGGGATGGAGGGAAATGTTGCTTTGATCAATTAGATGACACGGGTGCCATAAGTGTCCAATTGGCATCGTTCCTCTTCTTTTCTTCATCAGCCCGTAAAGTGGGACACGGCTGGTTCCAGCCAGTTGCCTCTTTACACATTAACACATTAACATAGCTGTAACATGTTGTAACCTTCTCTCTTCGCCCCGTCTTTCCTCGATGAGTCCAGTCTTCGTTTGAAATGAAAATCACATTTCACTGTGTCTCATTGGACCAATAAACCTACCAGTGGGAAGAGCAGACCCCCCTGTGCGTGCAAAAGGATGTTTATTTCCATATTAGACGCATAACATTGAGCTCAATAATGGGAAAATTCAACAGTGAAAACATGCAAAGCAGCCGGCACGTCGCCTCGCACGCCGCCGGCATCAGACCGAGAGTTCAAAGCCAAAAAGCCAAAAAGCTTCTGGTTTTCCATTTGGACGAGTTTCTTGGATCTCAGATGTTTTTTTTTTTTTTTTAACTATGAATCCACACAGAAGAAGTCGGTTGTGTTTACTTGCTGCTTTCTTTCTCTTCCTCTTCTTCCTCCTCCTCTTCCTCCTCCTCCTCCTCCTCTCGCTCGGCGTGCCGGGGGACTCGCTCGCTTCGACCCATTACCCACATCAAACGCCACCGCGACCCTTTGACCTCTGGCCGGCTTGTGACTACAGGAGGCCAGAGGAGGAGAAGAGACACAGCGCAACGTCGTTGGGGGAAATCGCACTGAAAACATAAAAACCGCGACGGTAATTTTATTCATACAATATTTATACAGATTTTATTTTACAAAGAGACGTCAAATTCAATCGTTCAATTTCACCATTTTAAATTCTCATTAAACTATTTTTTTAAATGCATTTCATTACATGATTGCTATTTACAAAAGCACTAAATCAGTTGTTTCCAAAAAGCCTCTTTTCCTGCAAACCGTGATCCCGTTAAAGCGCATTCAACGCCTCCCGTTTCTCGGCGGCTTTCAACCCTTTCGAGACGTCGATGCTCTTCAACCTTTGCGGGGAGAATCGACGGGCTCCTCCTCCTCCTCCTCCTCCTCCGACCAATCAGATGAAGCCGCTTCACATTTCCCACAGTGGGATTTTTCTCTTCTCCAGCATTTGCTCATTTGTTATCCAAACGACGCGTTCATCTGATGTTCTACAGACAGATGTGAAGTCATTTGCACAGAAGCCTCACGATGCTCCTCTGCCCTCCTCTGCTCCTCTGCTCACCATGCCATCGCTGCCCATTAGGAGGAAACGAGAGAGGAGCAGGAGACACAGGAGCAGCACCAGGCGATCAATAACACAAACCTTAAGGTTGTTCCGCTCTTCATTTCTTCTTCTCGATATCCATAGCTTGATTTATACAAACCTGTGTGTCTAAAAGCACGACTAAGTGGACAGAATTACAAAAGAGATCAGTACAGACAGATAAGGGAAACAAAGTTAGAGGGGGGGAGGCAGGCAAATGTCAAAAAGAAGGCATCATGAAACCTGGCAGGCAAAGTGCGGCTCAGTCTGCAGATCTGAGGAAGCAGAGTTTAATGGGGCCGAACGGATCCAAACCGGATTAATCTGCACGGGTCAACATGCTGCATGCTGCATGCTGCATGGCTGCAGCTTCTTCATGGTGACGATGAGCTTCTTTCCACTCTAAGGACTGTTGACTCGTTGAAGATGGAGGTTGTCGTTAATCGTTAAGAGTGTCTCTCTCTGCAGCTTCTTTTTAAGGGAAGCATTTTTCTATTCTTGCTCCTGTTACCTCTCCTGGGGGAGGGAAACACACATTTTCCTCTCGGTATGACAAAATCGATCTCAGCCCAGTTCAGGGATGAGTCACTTTCGCCCTCTGCCTCTCCGCTCTCTCTTCCTCTGTGCATATTTATATAAGTGTCCAATTACTTCCTTTCATTCAGTTTCATTCAGTCCAATCACACGACGTGGAACCACATTTCAGCGCGCCGCGCTTTGTGTCCCCGTCCCCGCAGGTCCAGACCATTTTTTTTTTTTTGGGACACTGAGAGAGGGTTTGCAGAGTTCACCTCCCGTTGAACTCTGCAAACCCTCACGCTCGAAGGAACGCCATCGGGACGAATGCAGCAGCTGTTGTAGGATGTGGTAGGATGTGGAAGGATGTGGAAGGACGCATCCTCTGAAGAACCCTGTCACGGTGTTCGATAAACGGTTTGTGGGCTTACGAACAATAACGGCATTCAACGGTGAAAAAGTGCTTTTGAAAAAAAAAAAAAAAAAAGTGCCACTTTGTGTTTTCTGATGTTTTCATCATTTCCTGTTTCCTCTTCGCACCACCTGACGGACTCGATCTTCTTCCTCTCGAACCCCTCCGGGCCGCTGAGGAACAAAGGCACCTTTTCAGAGGAGGCCTCGCTCGGGGGGAAACCAGTCGGGGTTACTTTGCTGTGGTCCGTCTCTTCCTGCAAATACGCAATTACTCAGTTTCTAATTGAAGTTATGAGGCCGTGTGTGTGTGTGTGTGTGTGTGTGTGTGTCTGTGGCGCTGGCCAGACTTTGACCCTTGCAAGTAGACTCATTAGAGCCCCCGGTCAGGCATGGCTGCTCATCTTTGTTCCGGCCTTTCGCTTTTCCAGAGGGCGGCGTTGTGTCAGATCTGAAGACTGGACGTTTTTTAAGTACCGTCGTGCCGTCCAGGCACCACACGCACGCCGAGCAATCGGACCACAATGCACTGCAGCGGCGATCAATTTAGGGAAGCGAGGGAATGTGTCTGAGTGAGGGAGGGAGACAGGAGGGGGGGGTGGGGTTCCACATAATGGAGAGGTCACAGGTTTGACCACAGGGGAAGCAGAGACGAGTCTTCCATTAGAGGAAGGACTCGCCTGCTCACACGTTTATAGGGAACATGTTTAAAGACGAACTTACCTCCGGGGGAAAATAAGAAGTGACGACGTTGAAAACTTTGCAGTGATCACAGCAAAAGGACGGCGGTTATGGAGTAAATTAAATGTGAAAAAAATAAATTGAAATATACATTTTCTTTTATGAAAGGTAATTTATTACAGTTCAAAAGAAAATTGTTAAAACAGAGTTTCAAATTGGATTGTTCTTTGTTTCAGATTGGGTTCACCTGCTGTAACGTGTTAAAACCACACAAATCTATTTCAATAAAACAGACAAAACATTTATTACAGTTAAACATTTAATGCCGTGAACGATTGAGCATGTGGACGTCTAACGGCCGCAGGAACTCTGGAGTTCTGAACTGAACACTTTGACTGAGGAAGGGAGGAGCAGCGGGTGGGGAAACGGGCGGAGGAGGCAGCTGGTCGCCGGACTCACAGCAGGACGACGAAAATCAGACTCCACCCAGTCTGACAGACTTTAACGTGCATGAAAAAAAAAAGAGAAGAGAGCGACTCCACTGGACTTTATTATAAAACACTGTACGTTGTATTATGCAAACGGCAGAGAGAGACACGCTTTCCTGCGCGGACGCATGCTTTGTGTGCAGCGCTGGGAACACGTGCACACGCTCGGCGCAGCAGGTGCATCGCGTCAGGTGTTTATGACGATCGCGCGGTTTTAAAGCAAAACCATCAATTTTATGTGATTCAAACAACTCGCCTGTTAAAGGTTCAACTTAAGAAGATTGTAGAGGACTCAGAATAAGATTAAAATGATCGCCATGGTAACACCTGTTTCCTATTCACTTGGCCAACTACATACTGTAAGTCTCACTGGCAGTACTAAATCAGTTTAGTACTAAACACAATACAGCGTCTTTATCAGTACGTTTTCATAGAAACATACAGCCTTACAGATTGTACGTCCCTTCATCGACAGCAGGAAGTCACGGCCGTCCACTGAGTTCAAGCATCAGTCCAAGCTAATGCGTGCACACCTGCACATGCAACACATTCAAAGCACACTCACACCAAGCAAAACGTATTAACGCAAGAACCAAAGACAAAGAACCGTTCAAGTAACCATGAGACGTTCCGCCAGCTGCTCCGGGAGCTTCCGATGAATTCACAGTTCGATGCGGCGAGGAGGCACGTGCACGCGCCTCCTCGCCGTGGCTCAGGCGTGTCGACCCCGGTCACATCATGGGATGCAAAGCAGGTCTCTGGTGGCGAGTTCGGCCTCCGGCTGTCACTTCCTGTGAGACGGAACGTGCGCACGGTGAGAAAATCCATCAGGAAATTCCAAACGCTGCTGCAGGGATGCTCGAGGAAAAAGTTACAACTCTAACTTTCTTTTCAGAACACTGCAAGACAAAAGTCCCTGCTTTGGTTACATTTATATAATAACTTAGGTTCACACTGAAGTCCGACTTGTTCTAATTGCTCGCTGTCAGACGGACGGGCGCAGAGGAGCAGGTGACATTGTTGTTCTGTTGCCGGGGGAACTCGAGAGGGTTTTGTAACAACCGCCGTATCATCATCATCATCATCACAAAACAAAACACACGCCCCCCCCCCCCTTGCGTGAGCGGGCGTTTCTCATGCCGGTCACGGCGGCGGTTGGCCTACTTGTTCCGGTGAGGCCCGTACGTGTCCAGCATGAGCGCGCTGGCCTGCTCCAGGTTCAGCTGGCAGCGCTGCAGCAGCTCCTCGCACTCGGCTCTCGACCGCAGGCCCAGACGGAACAGCTGCTCCACCTGCGATATGTATAAATATATGTAAATTTCTCATTTACATACATTTTTACACGTTGACTTTTTAGCAAAAGCCTTTGATTTCAAGGCGCCCCGACATGTGCTCAAGGACACGACAGGATGTTTTACCTTTAAGTGATTTATGGCCCGAGAGACGCTCCAGTTGTGAGTCTGCAGGGCCGCCTGACACTCGTCCAGCGTGACGCCGTGCACCGCCCCCTGCACCTGTCCATCACAGTCATTCAACGTTTTATTCTATTGCTATTGAAACCGCTGTATCAGGAAAATAAGTCATTGATCAGATTTACATTTTTTATCTGAACCTGTAAAATGAAAATTAAAAATGAAAAAGTTGTGCATTCACTTACCTGGGTGACGCTTTGCTCCTGTTGCATGCTGGGACCTGACGTCGGCCCGTTGTTGTTGTTGTTGTAGGAGGAGTTTGGTTTGGCTCCGCCGGGATGCTGAATCATGGGCTTGACTGCCGCCATATTGGCTCCTCCATATCTGAGGTGACACACGGAGTTAATGATTCTTTTCTTTTTAAATACATAATGAAAGCTTTTATGACCAACACGTTAGAGAACCTGCTGGACATCAGCAACGCACCTTTCAAGAAAAGCCGGCCGCTCTGGCAGCGGGGCGGGGGCGGAGCTGTCGACCAGGGAGGAGAGGCCACGCCCCTCACTGAAGCCGAGAGGGTCCAGCAAGGAGCCCGAGGAGTAGGAGGAGCCACGAGCGGCGAGCCGCGACCCGGCTTGAGCCGGGGAGGAGGACGGGTTGGAGGACAGGAGGGAGCCCAGGTGTCCGGAGGCCCGGCGCGGGGAGGCGGTGAGGGGGGGAGGGGGCAGGCTCAGGGGGTAGGAGGACATCGGCGGCGCCAGTGGGAGGGGGGACGAGGAGCGGGAGCCCGGCTGAGAGAAGGCGTGGTCTCTGGGCGGGAGCTGCGGGGGCGTGTCTTCGCCGTTGCCCAGGCAGACGGAGCTGGAGCGCGGCTGCGAGTGGGCGGCGCGGGTGGAGAGGTTGCGCTTGGAGGGCCGCAGCGGGGGGACGGGGCTGCGGGGGGGCAGCACCGGCCGGTCCTCGAAGCAGCAGGTGAAGGAGGAAGCGGAGGTGGGGGAGGGAGGTGGCAGGTAGATCTGTCGGTGGGGGCCCAGCGGAGCCAGGGGCATGGGCAGGGGGGAGGAGGGGAGGGAGCGGCCCGTTGCCATGGGAACCTGCAGCTTCACCATCACCTGAGATCCAGAGAGAAACGTTAGCAGCGGCCTGCCTGCGCGGGTCGTCAAAGGCCGCTCCGAAGCTCCGCCACCATTACTTCTCTCTGTAGTTCTTGGAAGAGGTCGGCCGACTGCGACTCGCTCCTGGTTGCCATGGCGCCGCCGGCCGCGGCTTCCTCAGCAGAACCTTTGTTGATGCTGCGGACCTCGCGGTCCTCCGACTGGTCCTCGAGCTCCGCGGCGACCACGTCGTAAGTCGGCTGAGGGAGAGGCCAGTCCAAGATGGACGGCGTGTCCTGAGCGCGAGGACGATGGAGTCAAATAAGTGCAATCTTTACACAAATGTATTCCACGTCATTTACAACGAATTCCAGCTTCGCCACAATGATTGAAGGGAGCCTTGAGATATTCATCCCATGCAAGGACAAAACATGACGCGTGACATTTTTTGGCGTGTGGGGCGTCCTTTGACTTAAAGATGACGTAATGATGGAACACAGGAGGAGCAGCGAGGTTAAAAGATGAAACTGAAATCACCACCTGGAAAATAAGGCGCCGTGAAGCATAAAACCCGCAACATTGGAACCCCTCGCCACCCCTCAACGGCACCTTCAGCGTGTCCTCGTCCGGCCGCCGCGTCTCCGTCAGCGGCGAGGGCGTGGCCGAGCTGAAGCTGTCGTCGGTGAAGTCGATGAGCGACACCTCGCTTTTGGCCGAGCGCATGGCGGACCCCTCCCAGGGGCGGAGCTTCAGGCCCAGCGACGCCCCCAGCCTCTTCAGCCCCGAGGAGGAGGAGGAGGAGGAGGCGCCGCAGTCGTCGTTGTCGTCGTCGTAGTCGTCCATCACCGAGTCGTAGAAGGGCTCTGCGCACACACACACACACAGGTAAGGGAAGGTGTATCTGAAGGGCAGATGGGAGGCAGCGCGAGGGACGGAGAGGAACACTCACTCTTCAGCAGGACGGCGGGTTGAGGCGGCCGAGGAGGAGGTTGCTCTGGTGGAGACAGTTTGAAATCACTTAAAAAGTACCTCACATTTAGGCACAGCGCTTGAGTACATCTACGCGGCCACGCTCCATCTACTGGACGGGCCGAATTACGGGGGAAACTTACTCTTGGACCGGTTGGGGAGTTTGGTCGGCCTGGCGCTGCCCGGGTCCATCCCGAGGACGTCGGGGGGGTCCATGGGGTTCCCCAGATACAGGCTGAAAGGAGCACAAGAGCATTTAAAGGAGGACCTTTCCATTAACTCTGATTTATGATCGTTCAGCCCTTTTTCTGCTCATTAAAACAGCTCAACAAGTAGTCGGCGTGTCGGTGTGATGAAGTGATGCACTGCTGCCCCCTAGTGGACAGTAACGGTAACTCCGTGTAAATGGAACATGCCACGTTTAGTGCAAGAAAGGTCATGAAACGAAAAGGACATATTACGGTACAATAGTATTAAAGACCTGTCTATGCGATCTGCGTGTCCCCAGCTCCTGTGGGGGTCCGTGTCTCCGTGTCCCGTGTGGATGAAGGAGTGTTTGAGCGGTCGGCTGATGTCGCGGGCGGACAGACCGGCGACCGCCGTCACCACGTGGCGAGGAAACTGGCCGACGCGCAGCGTCCCCCTGTTCTGGCCTCGCCACCAGTAGTGCTCCGCCCTGAAACGACCCACGAAGGAAAGGAAAGTAGGTTACCACGTGACCTCTGTCACGCGATCAACGCACACATGGCAGCAAATCAGGCCAAAAATAATTGCACACACAAGCAACAAACAATTTTTCTGTAGCGAGGACGAGTAATTACAATAATTTTCCACAACTCAAGGAATCCAAAGTCAACAAAAGAAGCGTTGTCTTGAAAGAATGTCCTTTGTTCACACAAGCAGGGCTTTCAATACCCGGAACATTTAATAAAAAATAAAAAAACAGACATTCTCCTTGGTTGCGTTTGGTTATGTTTGACCGACCTTCCCTCGATGATGGTGATGACGTCGTTCATTTTAATCTGGAGCTTGCCTTCCTCCTCAAAGTCCTGCAGCGCCTTCATGTCCGTCGGCATGGTCTGCAGGACACAAAGCCGTGATTTACTGCCGCCGTCAGTGGGATCAGGAGTGGCCAAACACCTGCTGTCCTCCTGCATAATGGGGATTTATGGCTGTCCGCTCGCCCTCCTTGTGTTTGACCGAAGTCTAACTTCGAATGCGGGACTTTTTCGAGAGCGTGCGTCCGTCGCGTCGGCGTCTCCGTACCTCGAGCAGGAAGTCTCTGAGGGCGACGAAGGTGGGCCGGTCCTCCGGTTTGGGGCTCCAGCACTGCAGCATGACGTTGTAGATGTCCAGCGGGCAGTCGTCCGGTTTACACAGCCGCTCCGCGTCCACGTCCACCTTGTGCAGAATCTGCACGCGGACACAGTAACAGTAATATGAGGAGTCTGCGATTATGTGCACAAGATGTTTCCTCCTCTCACTAAAATAAAAGAACACCTGGCTTCCGTTGAGGCCCAGCCACGGCTCCTGTCCGTGGGCGAACATCTCCCACAGCGTGACGCCGAACATCCAGGTATCGGACGAATGGGAGAAGGTACGAGACTTCAAGGACTCCGGCGCGCACCTGTGGAGGGACGGAGACGGAGACCCTGAGAGGGGCGAAGAGAAGAGAGCCGCACCGGGGCGCCGTCGACCCGGGACGTTCTCCTCACCACGGGAAAGGCACTTTGTGGCCCTCCTCCATGACGTAGTGGTCGGTGTGCGTCGGCAGCGCTCGCATCAGGCCGAAGTCTCCGATCTTCACGGTTTCGTTGGTGGAGAGCAGAACGTTGCGGGCGGCCAGGTCCCTGTGGAGGAAGCGCCTCTGCTCCAGGTAGGCCATGCCGCACGCCACCTACACGCCCGCACACGGAAACGCCGCAGCTAAAGGCATCTACTTCACGTCGGATTTGATTTCCCGCATGCAAGTTTGTGTGAGCATATGAGGTTGTAGAATAGCATGAACCAGATTAAGCACCTATAACATCTGCAGCAGTAATCCAGAAACATCACACACACACAACAGTAAAATATTAATATCTTTCTGCACTTGTTTGTCCCTTAGGAGACATTTGTTCATTTGTTCCACTGCCTTTATTTACCGACAGTGTAAAAATCGCCTCTGACACACAAGGCTCAGCGCAGGTGTTGAACTGACCTGCACGGCGTAGTTGCACAGCGAGGAGATGAGGATGTGACCCTGACGCTTCCGCAGACGATCCAACAGGGAACCCAGCGGCGCCAGCTCGGTCACCTGCACGCGGCACGCGGCTCGTTGGTACTCGCACGTCTAACGCGTGAACAGTGCGTGTGCGTGTGTGTCTGTGTGTGTCTGTGTGTGTGCGTGTGTGTGTTACCATCTTCATGGGCTGCGTGAGGACGATGCCGTACAGCCGGATGAGGTTCTGGTGGCTCAGCGAGTGCATGGCGTTCACCTCTCGGATGAAGTCGTCCAGACCGTCCGAGTCCAACACGCCGGCCTTCAGGCACTTCACCGCCACCGACAGCTGCAGCGGCACAAGGGAGGGAGGGAGAGACGGTGACCTCGGCGCTCGCTCGCCCCCCCACGTCCCTCATCCCCTGCTCCTGCACTACTTCCTCACCACTCTGCCGTTGGGTCCGGTCCACTCCCCCCTGCGCACCACCCCGAACGTGCCGTCGCCCAGCCGCTCCAGCAGCTGCAGCTCCGACTCTCGGATCAGGCAGGTGAGCGAGGCTGCCGGCTCGCTGCCGGCCGGCGAGGCGTCGGACGGCGCCCCCTGCTGGGAGTCGGCGTCGGGCCGCTTCACCGGGAACACCTGAGAGCGCCGGGGCCACAGAGAGACGGCGGGAATCAAGTCGCATCGGCGTCACAAGAGTCATCGGCACGCGGGGGGCGACATTTTCGCGCGACGTGTGTGTGTGTGTTTGCACCTTGCTCATCCACGACTTGCGTTTATAAAGGGCTCTTCTCCTCTTGACGGCCTCCCAGAGCCTCCTCTGACCTGCACCACAACAGAACGACTATGAGGCGCCGCGCGGGGGGACGGGACTCAGCGCGGGGACAGACTTGGAACGAACCTGGGCGTCCCATGCCGATCTTCTCCAGGTCTTCGTTCTTCACGTAGTCGAAGTGGGAGAGCCGCGTGACGTTGAGCTCGTCTCGGATCCGCAGGAAGTACTGCTGCAGCTGCACGTCCGTCAGCAGCTCCAGCAGCCACTCTGTGCCCTCCTCACACTGCATCTGTGCACACGCACACACACACACACACACACACACACCTGAGGTCACTATACAGACATGTTTTTTTTAGGATGTAGCATAAATTGTTCAGTTATCGATTGGGACACTGGTGTGCAGTGGAAATTGAGCAGCTATTGTTAGCGACAAAATCAATAACCTCCTTCGAACTGCAACATGTTTCGTAATTTCATTAATTACACATTAATCAAAGCTACCAATGCAATTGAGTATTGTAGGAAGTAGTATTAATATAAAAAAAGATGGGCCATTTTATCGAAAAACAAACTTGTCATTGCTCTGTGGCAAACAATCGCTCCTGCCCCGGTGCATGCTGGGAGGATTCCTACCATCTCTAGGGGATGCGGGCTGCGATCACATGACCAGCGGCCCTCAACCAAGGGCCATGTTAGAACATGTTAGAACCGAACGTGGTTCCAACACTCTACTCGTTAAGCCTTTAACTCAGAGAGCGCGCCGTTACTCGAGATTACTTCATCCGGGATTAAAGAATCAGACCGAGTTAAGAGGAAGATTAATTAGATTATTTAAAGTGAACGGGATCCTTTCAGTCAGAATCTCTAGAACGAGGTTCAGAAGGAACGGAGCTGCTGGATTGAGTCAACGTAAAGACGAATGGAGAATAGTCTGTAGATGCAGCTACACACACACACACACACACAGACCATATGCCCACTCTTTATCGCACACTGCATCTACACACAGACGCACACAGCGTTACCACAGAAAGAGGAGCGCAGCCCCTCCTCCCTCCACATCCCGTTTTTACCATTTCTGCCCCGACACTGTGTGCATTGCTGCCGTCCCTCTCCTCCTCGTCCTCCCCCTCCTCCCGTCCTCTGGCGTAGGGGAGACGCTGGTACACGTAGCTCTCCCCCATGCTGTGTGCCGCTCCTCTTGTCCCGCGCCTCCTCTCGCTCTCCTTTTTTTCTGTCTAGCTGCTAGTGAGAGGAGGCGTTAGCTGGAGTCTAGCTTGCTCATCTCCTCTCGGCTGCGTGACCTTCTGCGCTCAATCGATCGCCGCACGGACGCACACACAGACGCACACACACGCATGCACAACGGGCGTCATTCGACGCCTCTCTCTCTCTCTCTCTCTCTCTCTCTCTCTCTCTCTCTCTCTCCTCTCCCTCTCCCTCTCTCCCTCCCTCCCTCCCTGCTGAGTCACGGCTCCCGGCAGCGTCGGGCACCTCCGCGCTTCCCTTTACTCCTCCCACACCTCCTCGCTCAGCATCTCCATCGCCGCTCAGGCTCAGCTGCCCCCGGCAACCGCTGATGAATAATTCAGCAGCTCTGACGGGCGGGGGGGAGGAGCAGGGGGAGCAGAAGGGACGGGGGAGGGGAGGGCTCTCGGAGGAGAGGGGGGGAGGAAATGTAGAGGCAAATGGGGGGACAGATGGATGGCTGAATGGGGGGGGGGGATTCTACCCAGCATGCATCTGATGGATGCAGACATTGAGAACCAGCGTCACACTATCGAATGACGGTTTAAAAATAAACAAGTGAACAATGAACTGAAAGCCATTGATAGTAAATAAAGTAAGCTGATGAGGGATCGACAGAATAAGACCCTTATCGGGGAAAAATATATGTGACGGTTTTCTTTCTTTGCTTAGACAATAATTAGAGTAATATTTCTCATTGCAGACTCAAGCCCCAAGATTCAAGAGCATGCTTGGTAGCATGCTAGCATGCATGCTAAATCTGTCATCGTCCTCCCAGCTGTTCCAACGAAGAATTCAAAATATTGGTCTTTTCTACAACACAACTTGTTTAATTTGCCTGGATCGAGGAATGAGAAAGACTTCGAGCTATCGCCATTAGCCGCACGCGGGCTAACTGGCCGCGGAAAGTCAGAGCTTTCGTCTGAGTTTTTAAATCGAGGGCGATGCCTTAAAAATAGGACGGCTAAATTTAGCTTTGACTCAGCGGCACGGAGAATCCGTCAGACGCGAAGAAGAAGATTATTCATTGTGCTTCTGTAATGAATTTAATCAACTTTCTATAATGAATAACAGCAAACTGCTAATTTACAGAAGCTGGAAAAGACGTTTGGAATTTTTGGCTTTAAGTGTGATTGGTTTTCCCTCAATTGACTAATCCATTTAGTCACATAATTGTTGCTCATTTTTGCCCAATGTTCAGTCATTAAGGAGGAAAGGACACTTTGTGCCGATTCTCAGAAGAGAATAGCAATACAAAACTTTACAAACTAAAACAGAAAAGATATTTAAAAACGGATTAAATAGAACAATAAATAATGTAAAGTGTATGAAGGGAAACTAGCGTAAAATATTCAGAGTGGCAGGATCCTGAGATTGAGAAGTGTAAAAGAATAAATTTGGCACATAAATAAAAATGCAATATTGCACATGATATGTTCCCCTTTCTAATTCGCGGGTAAAATTGCACTTCAGCAGACATTGCAGCGCTTCCCTCTCATCTCAAACCGAGTGTTACTGGTCTCACCCTGCAGACGTCCCGTGGTGGATCAGGAGGTTAAAGCGGAGGTCACCTGGAGGTCACCGGCAGGAGGCCACGGATGGAGAGACCCCACATCTACATCAAGCAGAGGAAACACAAATTAAGAGATGAACTTGGGCCGTTCAAAACCAACATCACAAGCCGGATGACAGTTGATTCAATTGGGATTCAACGTTGTGACGATTGCACACTTTTTTATTTGTGCAATAAAATACTGCTTTGCAGTACTTCCCCAAGATACATGAAGATGCCTGAAACCAGAGCCGGCCCGAGGCATAAGCGAACTAAGCGGCTGCTTAGGGCCCCCTCTGGCCACCAGGGGGCCCCAAGCAGCCGGCGAGCTGCGAGCCGGCCCAAGCTGCCGACGTCTTGCCGGCGAACCACGAGCCGGCGGAAGCAGCCGGCTCACGTGCAAGCATTGACAAGCATGAATAATAGCTCAGATATAAGGTCTCTGCTTAGAGAGCCAGAGATCCGGGTTGGATTCCTGCCTGGGACCAGATTTTTTTTCTTCTCTTTTCACTTTTTGACCACGTTTCTGGCTGACCGCTGCCCCCCCCCCCCCGACATGCGAGGGGAGACTAAGGCCCGTTCAGTGCTGCAAGCAGCCCTAGTTTTGTATTATAACCTCACTATATTCGTTTATAATTTTCACTATAACATTATAGCGTGACATTTGTGCCAATAATCTTCTAGCACAGACTGCGTGGTGGGAGTCAAATTCTGCTTAGGGCCCCCAATAGGCTCGGGCCGGCACTGCCTGAAACACAATTGTCCACGTTGCACCACATAACACTGCAAGACAATTAAATTAAATTAAATTAAAAGTGATAATTCTGCATGTATTTGAGGAGCTGCCTGCACTTTGTAGCTGCTCGTTCTGTTCTTTCACCATGTTGAGAATAGCTGAGCGGGTGTTAATTGACCAGGCTGCCGGTAAAGCGGATCAGCTTCCGTCACGTAAAGGCTCACCTGGCTGTCTCTCCCCTGAACCCCCCCCCCTCCCCCTCCCCCTCCCCTCTGGGGACACATTCACTTCCTTTAATGCACTTTTGTTTTGGTGCAAAACGTCGCATCTCACACATCGAAAGGAACAAGATGACAGAAAGACAGAAAAAAACCCGCACTAACCTGTGAAGACGGGCTTTGGGGGGTGGGGGGGGGTGTGAGGGAGGACACCGCTCCCCCCCTCCTCATCCTCCGGTCACTCCTCGCTCTGTCCCCCGCCTCTCAGCGGCCGAGTTTACCGCGGAGTCGGTTTATTTCAGCGGTTATCCGCTCGTTTACCGCGCGCTGCTTGAGCGCCACTTCTCGGGATGCGTGAGCGTCACCGCGCGTGACGTCAAAGCACGGACAGAGCGGCAGGCTGGCGGACTTCCGGTTTACAAAGTAAGAGCTGTGGTCCAACGTGATCATTGAGCAAATACGCAGTGTTCCATTTATATGCAATTGCCTTTAGATGGGGCAAACACGGGCATTAATATTCCAGTTAGTGAATCCATGTGAAATAAAGCAAAAACCAAAATTTTGGAAACACTGGCAGCAAAGTATGCTTTTAATGTGAAACGCATGGTACCAGAAGTGTAAAAGCAGGTTGATTCATACAAGAGATGCACTTGACATATCTGCTTGAATCAGATCAGTTTAAAAAGAAGGATACAAAATCGTTATTTTGCCCTCAATATTTGCTGTAAAGTAAACATGCAAGACTTTCATAGGGAATTAAATAACACAGGCCATGTGAACCACAAGAAACCTCAACAACCTGTGCATCCGCCGTGGTGAACCTTCATTCTTCACCATGAGAAACAAAAAAAAATGACCAAGATTCACTGCATGCTGAGCCAAAAGGTTTTATTACACTTTTCTACTGAAGATGGCGATCACAGACAAACGCTCTGAAGAACAGGTTTGTTTCGAAACAACAACAACGGTCAGCAGGATATTTAATGCGTAACCTCAGCTTCCCCTCTGGGTATTGAGTAACTTCTCATTGTTGTAACTTCCTGTAGGACAATAGAAGCTGGAGATAATAGCGTGAAGCACAAAAGAGGTGACACCAAGAGAATAAATGTAACGTAATCTTCAAATATTTGATTGAAATTCGGTTTGGTCTTGAGTGTTTAGTCATCAAATAAAGAAAGTGGATTTTACTCTTACCTTCTTTTAAAGAATATTTGCTCACTGTGTTCAGGTTCAAAACATTCCAAATGCCATTTAGCTCGTCTTTTCCTCTTTAAATTACCCTCATTCTGGGAAAAGCAGTGACAAACTATTGTTGGAATAAAATGCTCAAATAAATAACAGCAATAGCAGCTTAGGTACAAAAACATTTTGTAACTTAAATCAACAAAACAATGGTTGAACCCGAATTCCTTGGAAAGTTTTATAACACGCTGAGACTTTTGAGCTACACCTCATTAAAGCGATACAGCAACATGCAGTGAAGAGGGGACGCATGCAGAGAGAGTTGGAGTGATTTTTAGCGAGCAACATGAATAATCCCGACATACCGCTTGTTGACAGCTATAATGACATAATATTTATGTGTTCGGTCGCTTGATTGGGAAAAGCAAAAATGAATCAAGTTGAAACATAAAACAAAAAATGACAACAAAAAATGTCAAGTATAAAACTCTGGGAAACACTGTCCCCGATAAGTTGTTCCACTCTTCCAAGTGAAATATGGAAGACACGGCTTCCGATAAATACACGTAAATCACACACAAAAATAAAAATATAAATCACATACACTGGTAGGCAAAAACTACCATTACTGCTTTGCATTATGGGAGTCACTGCTACCGATAACGCGTTTCATTATGGGAGTCACTGCTCCCGATAACGCGTTTCATTATGGGAGTCACTGCTCCCGATAACGCTGTTTCATTATGGGAGTCACTGCTCCCGATAACGTGTTTCATTATGGGAGTCACTGCTGCCGATAATGTGTTTCATTATGGGAGTCACTGCTCCCGATAACGTGTTTCATTATGGGAGTCACTGCTCCCGATAACGTGTTTCATTATGGGAGTCACTGCTGCCGATAATGTGTTTCATTATGGGAGTCACTGCTGCCGATAATGTGTTTCATTATGGGAGTCACTGCTCCCGATAACGTGTAAACTGCCCCAAAGTACACTGTGAAACTTAAATGGCTTTCTTGCAAATCATGGAACCAATCAGATCAGATCAGTTTTTGTAGAAAAGAATGTCGTTTCATTTTTTTTGTGCATTCTCCATTACATTTTTTCGCCACCAAGACTCAACGTCTATTTTGCTACTAAGTGCTGATTAAATCAAGTGACAAATTCTGATTTTGCTGGATATTTTACAAATATCCTTACCATTCTGTTTTAGTTTACCAATTTTCTACCCCATATTTCTCCCCTTTATTGAGTTTTAAATAGAGTTTAATGTCATATTCAAGCTGTAATATACGCCAAAAAGGTGACAATTGAGCCCATAAATATCAAACTTCTCTCACAGGCTCCATTTAGTGAGCAACAGTTAAGTCTTTGTAGCAGATGCTGCCGGAGGATGAGACGGTATAACCGTCATAATTATGGAAGGCACGGCTTCCGATAACGTAGTATAAAAAGACAAACAATAACTTTATAGTAGGCACGGCCACTGATAAATAAAACGTATAATAAAGTATAAATAAGGTTTCCCTGTGTCATGGCGAGAGGTCGCAGCCCCGCTGTTTGGACGTGGAGGAGGAGCGGAGGCCGGTTTTGTCAGTAGCAAACATTTTTCTTCAATAGCTAAATCGCTCTGGAGTTAAGTGTATTTTATGGTTAAGTGCCGATATTGTTGCTCCTCCCACTGCTTACCTCAAATTGTCTTTCAACACACACACACACACACACACACACACACACACACACACACACACACACACACACACACACACACACACTCCCCAGCTTGTCTTTAGATCTCCTCGTCGAGGTCCCAGATGTTTCCCACCATGCCGTTGGCACATCCCTGCAGGTTCCAGGTGGCCAGAGCCAGCTGTGTGTGGAGCTGCTCCATGTCGGCGGTCTCGGCGATGGACGCCAAAGTGTGGGGGCCCCGACCCAGCAGGAGGTGACGGAAGGGAGTCTCAGCGGGGGACACGTACGGCGAGAGGAGCCCGTGCTCCACCTGCAGCCATGAAAGTGATAGAAATGTTTAAAGTTGATTACCTGGGCTGTGGGTCAGTGCAAATACTCACAGAATTAACATTATCATACCAATCATTCTCATTTAGATTAAAGTATTGTTATAATTATTATAGATGGCTGTAAATACCTTTTTCCCCTTTAAACCTTGAACCCATATACATTGTACAAAAAGAGAAACTAAAGCTATTCCTTTTTCTTACATTCATGAGCCTCCCGTTGAGGATCCGACAGGCCTCCTTGTCGTCCAGGTTGCTGTTGCTGATGTCGTTGTTAATGCTGCTGGCGGCGCGTTGGAAGGAGCCGCGCGCTCGGTTCAGCCAGGTGGGATTCACGCCCTTCAGCTGCCCGGACTGCGCAACAAAAGAGTCGAGAAAAAAAAAAAAAAAAAAAAAAAAAAAAAACATCAGCGACTTTCTGAAAAAAGAAGCACATTCTCGTCTCTGCGGCAGAATGGCAGCAAAACGGCGGGCCGACCTTCAGGAGCTGGTTGACGCGCCGGTAGATCTGGGCCACGGCCTTGGTGAGGACGGCGTTGTAGCGGCTCACGTCCAGGAGGAGCAGGCGGTCGTGGACCAGCCGCAGGGCCATCTGGCCGGCGAACTGCGCCGCCAGCGCCGCCATTTCGCCGGTGCGGTGGCGGGTTTGGTACCCCAGGTGATCCATGTTGTCCAGGTCGGTGCCGTAGTACATGTAGGCCTCAGTCTGCAGATATTGAGTACATTTAGATAAATACTTATAGTGGGTAAAAGTAAAAAATATCCACTGTTTTTTTTTGCCTCAGGACTCACGTTCGGAGAGATGAAGTGGAAAGAGACGGAGGGAATTCCAGAGAAGGCCAGGAAGGGGTAGGCGGGGTCGTCGATGGACATTGGTCTCATTCTGCACACAGTAACGTAAAAAAATATCAATATGGTCAAACAACGCATTTTTAGTCAATCGGCGGGATCAAACATAGTTCTATCGAGAATAAAGTCTACTTACATTTCGGCCTCCCAGTTACTCGTTTTGATCATGTCGTACACGGAGCCGGAACCGGCGGAGTTCTTCACCTGGACGAGCACAAGTCACATGAATGCAGACGCCACGGGTTTGTACAGAAGGTGATCGGATATGCAAGCGGGCCGTCGTGTCTTTACCCCTTTCATCGTCTTCTCCAGGAGGCTGTAGAGCAGCGGACTCGCCGAGGCCACGAAGCTCCCCTGACCTGGTGAGGAGACGCGTTCAAGCCACGCGACAATCCCAGACAGCGGCAAACGCGCAACGGTGCGTCCCGTACTTACCCATGACGACCCCGTCCAGGCTGATGTAGGTGACGACACGCTTGTGAATAGAGGACATGTACGCCTAAGAACGAAACGCAGACATGTAAGAACACAATTAAAGGGGAAAAAAAAGAGAAAAATATTTTAGTTCTTTTGTTTCTAGTCATTCGAGTTCTCACCTCCAACCACTCGGTGGCGCCGACGCTTCCATATTCTCCAGCGCTCCAGCTGGCAAACACCAGGCTTCTCCTGGGTCTGAACCCATCTGGAGAACAGAACAAAAAACGACATTGTGTTCAATGCAGGAGAAGAGACCGTGACTCTGACGCTGCTCAAAAAGTCGCGTTGCTTTAGCGAGGACGACCTTTCTGACATTGCTCCAATGAAAGCGACCGCTTAAGCCTTTGTGAGAGTGTGTGTGTGTGTGTGTGTGTGTGTGTAGCAAAGGTTCCCTTCGTTACCTTTCTCCACCATCTCGCTGACGGCCTTGGCCAGCTCGATCAACACGGAGGTGCCGACCGTGGCTTTGGCGTAACCGCTCCCCAAGAAGTCCCTCTGAGCCCCCAGAACGACGTACTGATCTGCAGAGTCACACACGGACACCGAAGAGTTGAGTGGCGGAGTCGGGAGGAAATGACCCCCGCGGCGCGGCGGAGGAACACGTACCGGGATCCACGAATCCTTTGATGACGCCGAACACGTTGTGGATCTCCTTGTTGACCAGGACGTTGTTCACCTCGACGGAGACGTTCTCGACGCCTCCCAGTCTGTACGTCATTGACAGGCCGCCTTTAAACCCGCTGCTCGCATCCGATACCGGGCCGCCGATTCTCCTGGGGGAGGGGAGGAGGGGTGGGGAACAGTTATAAGGTCAAGGTCATTGCTGGAAGTAGTGGAATGAAGTCCACGGAATGAAAAGATATTATATGAAAAAGGTTTCAAGAGAATATGGGGGGGGAGGGATTTAGAAAACTACCTTGAAAAAAAAAGAACCCTCATTTATATCAAAACTTTAGAGCAGATTCAAAAAGTTGTACTCTGGGTTCATAAATAAGTGTGTGTGTGCGTGTCTCCTTACTGTAGAAGAGCTGAAGCCATCTTGGCGGTGATGGTCTGCGCTGGGATCTTGGGGAGACCGGATGACTTGGTTGGGGGGAACTGCGTGTGGTTGAAGGAGGGGAATCCGGGCGTGTAGGGATCGCCTGAACCCAGGTGGACCTGAACGAAGACGGACACAACACTTCACTCGCTGCTTCTTCTTCTTTGGCTTATAGCGACACGCTACGGAGCTAGCGGGAGCAGACTTACATGCCCGTAGAGGGCCGTGTCCGGGAGGTACGTGTAATCCTGAGCGTCGGGGTAGATTAGAACGGCAGCGGCTCCCTTCGTGGCAGCGTTATCCACCTGAAGCGACGCCATCGGAGACAGGACAGGTAAGCGTTTAGGAGAGTTCCCCGGTCCACCGAGAGACAAAAAGGCTACGGAGGCGTCAAAAGGCGGCCGGTCACCTGCTCGGCAAAACTGATCTGTCCGGCTCGGAGCAGCAACACGCTGTCCCTCAGGGCGACGTTCTTGTTCTGCAGGACATCCAGATCCTGCGGGCGGCCGTAGTTGCCGTACACCAGCTTGCCCTGTGAACGCAGGCGGCGGGTTCAACTCCCGCTTTGGCTGAACAGAGGCAACGGACACCAGTTCACCGGACACCTCGAGGCCAGACTCACCTGAACTTGCCCAGTAGCACTGTAGGCCAGGTACCCCGTCGGCTCGAAGACATCGGCACCAAAACGGACGCGGTTTGGACGCTGGCTGCAGACCGGAGGTCAAAAGCTCGTTACCACGTCATTCAGCTGGTTTCCATTTGTTGGGTCTTAAATGTCTAGTTTCTCCCCACTTTTTATAATTCATGCTTGTTTTTACCATCCTCCCACCATTTGTAAAATAAAACCCACCTGTCTGGCGTCTGCAGCTGGACGTAGTGGACGTCAGTCCAGGGATCCATCTCCACTTTCTTGAACTCGTCAAATATGCGGTTTGCCAGGCGTTTGTCTTCAACACTCCCTGCCGAGCGTCTGGGTAAATCGTACTCACTGCGGGGAAACGGACACAAACAGGCATTTAAACCCAGTCATGCATCATTTAGTACATATATTTAAGAAGAATATTTTGAAATAATGTTTATTCTTGCTGAACTTTTGCACGTAGAGACCTGAGAGATGATGCTCGGTGTTCTCAATGTTTGAGAAAATTATATATATTTTTACCTCGGTTTGGATGAGAGCGCTTCTTTGGATGAGCGTCATCCATTACGGTCACAGAGCTTGTTGGGTTTCATCCCTTAAACGACCACACTGGACTTCCTGTCATAGGACGCCGTCTCCTCCAGTTGTTCCCATTTATAATTCATCTACCCGCTCGCAAGAAGTTTGAAGGCTATTTAGACTATACGTACCTATAAAAAAAAAAAACCCCTGCCCTAACATTCACTTATATTTATGTGTGCTCTCAAAAAGGTGTGCACACGACCCCGTGTACCTCAGAGCTTGGCCAAGGGCCTGAGGGGTGAGTTTCTCAGTGAGGAGCTGCGTGACGTCGTCCCAGTCCATCTGAGCGCCTGCCGGGGGTTCGACCTCGGCGGGGGCTGCCGTCGCTTTCAGCTGAAGCGGCCGCGTCCGGCTCCGGCTCGTTGGGACAGGCGAGTTGCTCCACCCGAGATTGGCGGTCGCTGAAGTAACCGATCATGAAGCCTAGAGGACGAACAGGGACCAGAGGAGGAACAGAGAGGTTCAAGAGAGGCTTTCTGACCGGTTGGTACTAAAAATGACACATCGTGCCAACTCTCAGACCTTAACACGGGTCTCCTGTGCGTTTTTAAAAAAGACACAATGAGCAGCAATGCAAACTTGTTTTGTTTTTCCTAAAGTGCCGTGTTGCTGTATGGTGCTTTACAAATAAGACTCCTTTGCCGAATACGGAGGGATGGATGGATGCATTATACTTCACCCGCAGTTCAAAGTCCTATTGATAAAATAATTAATGACGAGATAAACTGACTAACGCGGTCAATTAAAACCGTTCAAACATTAATGAAGTCAAATTCGAGTGAAATGCATAAATAGCTCAAAGAGACCCGAGGAACTGAATCACATCAGACTTGTTAATAATAAATTAAAATCAATCAATGATCAGCGGTATTCACGGAACTGAAACTGACACCTGGAAACGATCCTTCTCTTCCTCCAGAATTAGTCAGCAGCTTCCCGCTTGAAGGCCACAAATCGATTCCTTCAGACGCCATTAATATTGTTAACTCAATATTAGGAGAGAAATTTGCAGTATTTTCCTTTTACAATTCTTTTAATATTGATAAATTTCACCACAATTACATTCATAATAATCCATGCTGTCACTTAGATGGAGAGGCGCCGACATCCGAGCACCACGGCGAGCCAGTCTTACCCGTGAGAAATATCAGCAGGGTCCCCAGCGCCAGGTAGCACAGGATGCTTCGCCGATCACGCCGAGGCGCCGGCCTGAAGCTCGGCGACCCGCCCGCCGAGTCCTCGACCGCCTCGTCCGACAGTTTGACCTCGGCGTGTCGCTCTCCGTCCTCGGCCGGCTGCAGAGTGAAGCGGCTGTAGCGCTCACTCTTAACCTGGAGGGGGGGGGGGGGGGGGGGGGGGGAGGACGAGAGTGAAACTCTGCACCCACTCGTACAAGATTCACATGCTGTAGTCTCACTGATCCTTCGGGAAACACCGACCATATAACGAAGCATCACACACAAAAAACGTGCTTTAATCACAGGTAACAAACATTTACCATGCTGTTGAATGCAGTCCTCACTCGATCCATTGCTGCTGCTGCTGATCCAAACACTGAGAAGGACAAGGCAAAGTTTTCCGGAATTAGAAACTCAAAAGCAAAGACAGAAGTGACGAGGAAAGGGAGAGGAGTTTCTATTCAGAGTAATATATCAGTTAATAAAAAGAAAGTGGAGGCGGTTTTGCCCTTCACTGAAGCCGACGAGTGGCCTTCTCGTGATGTTTTCACAACACAACGGCGATGCCCGTGTTTTCTCTGTAAACATGTCAGATGCAGACTACACCAAGACGAAGCGTCAGCAGCACCTGTGGTTTCTCGCCAAGCTTCTTCCGCATAGCAGGGCCTCCTCGTGCAACTTGCTACACACACACACACACACACACACACACACACACACACACACACACACACACTTTACCGCTTAGTCGATTAACTTCCTTATTGCTGAGCAGGAGCGGGAAACAGATAATGGACCTTGAATCCGGTCCTGCAGCATTTCTTGCACTTAAACACTTAAAAGACATCCGTGTGTCTTACGATAAAAGGGTTTGTATTTATTTTATTTTTAAGAGTCAGTTTTAAAAAGACCGTTTCACCGATAGGGGCCCCAATGTCATCGATCAATCCCACCGATTATGTTCTTGATTGATCAAATTCACGATTTTCCATTTTGACTCTATTTTTATTCATGTAAAAAATGAACAGAAAAGCAACAAATTCGTAGACACTAGGAGGTGTGAATATTAGCATCTTCGACAAATGTGAATTAATAACAACAATTAAGGAAACACCTAAACAATTCGTTGCAATGACACGTTTTAAAAGTTTAAACTGAAAATGTAACAAGAGGTTTGCTGGAAACTCAAATGTTTAATGAATTGTCAATGTTTGCAGATTAATTTCCAGTCAGCTCACGATAGAACTGTCGATTAAGGAGCATGCTTGAAGAAACACTGAACTGTAAAATATAGACGTTGCTCGTTGTCGGTGTATTATTTTAACAGCATCAGTACGCGAGAATATCGGCCCAGTCATTCACTTAGGCGTTATTATATTTGATAAATTAAATAGGCAATGTTACATGTTTGAACAATTGAGCATAAACAACCCGTTTCGGAGTGGCATCAAAACTAAACTCTACTTCCTCGTCACACATTGACCGTCTGAACGCACCGACATTGAACAGGTGACATTTGTAGCATCCTTTGTCGGTTAAGCTAGTTAGCTGCACGTTTGGAGTCCTCCATTTTTCATTTAAGTTGGGGGGAGGGAGGGTGACTCGCGCGAACACGCAACGCAACAACCCGCCGGACTGGGTAACGAACAACCGAAAGAAAAGCCAGTCGATGTCAGTAAACTCACCTTAATGACGGTCACCTCGCGTCTCCTCGATGGCGAGCTGCTGCCGCTGCACGATCAACCTCACTGCCGCGCGGCGGTGAGGGTCATGGCACGCCATTGGTCTGGCAAAATGACGCCAAGTGACGCGGTCGAATCAGGTTGCCGGTATCGCGGTCAGCAGAGACGCCTGGCCAATCACAGCGCTTGAAAGCTGCAGAGGGCGGGTTTTCAGGAAGGAGTGGCGGCCGGATGGCACTTCCGCCTGCTGTCCACACGTGTTTAAAGTAATGACGCTGCCACCTATAGGCGCAGTAGCTGGCAAAATGTATTCGGTGGCGTGCTTCATCGTGCAGTAGCAACACCGTCCCAGACGGTGTCACCTCAGTGCTTTGTGTGAAACATTAGCCCGTGTCTCCGGGGACATTAACCTCCATCTCTGGATGAGGAAACAATTTGTCTCTCTCAGGGCAAGTGCTGCACACGCAGCAGCACAGATGGTGATGTGCTACTCCTTAAGATAAACCACGTCCTTTACGGTTTGGGGCAGTTCGTTTTTCATTTGGAAGTGGTTTGTTGCAGCCTGAGTGGATTCGTTGGCGGTTGTGGGAGAGTTTGGTGACAGGGTGGTGTCTCATAGTGCAACCGAATATTGTGACAAGAACACACACAAGCCACAGAAAACGTCTCTTATGTGAGACTTAGATGCAGCATTTGCAGCTTTTACTTTCTCACCCAGAGAAGTGTTGTTTTTTTTCTTCCTCTTTGGCTTTAAACAATGAGTCATCCTCGATACAGTAGATGTTAAAATGCAGTGCGCACAATCATTTACACATTCGAAGTCAAGGTCAGCCGTGTATCATCCCTCTTGCGTCACGGATAAATGAGATTCCAGTCGGATCACCTGAATGACATTTCTCCTGCTGTGTGCTTTAATCACACCAGATTGCCTTTGTTATGTGTACAGCAGCTTGTCACCGCACTCCACCAAAGTGACGACTGATTGAGAAGAATAATCTTAATTCCTCATTTCTTTGCAGCATCATTCTGCCGCTGCAGACTCATTCATTCTCCCCTTCAAATAGTCAGATCCAGAGGGGATAACAACACTGCAGGGCGTAGCATGGTGTGTGTGTGTGTGTGTGTGTGTGCGTGCGTGCGCGTTTGTGCAACGCAATGCTGGGGTAAACTGTACATGCGCTTGATGACTTTGTTATCGCGAGAGTTGGGCCACACAGGTGCGAGGACCGGAGCTCAGATGGATGCTCCCCTCAAATACTGTTGGAAATATTGCTTTTTCTCATGGAAAAGCTCACGAACAATCCTGGAGAGACAAAGTACTGAGATGCTCAGTAAAGGATAACTGAGTTTGCTATTTGAAAAGTAAACTGTCAAATAAAGTGTCTTACTTCCCTGCAGCCTGTGTTCATCATCTAACATTTACGCATTAGAAATGAGTCATTTCTAATAAATCAAACACAGTCTTGATTATTGAGGTAAAATATGTTTGATGTAGGCCTATGTAAACTTAACTCCAAATCCCTCTTTATGGTAGAAATAGCTAATTCCGACTGTCGAGATCTGCATTATTATAATTAATTCAACAAATGATGTCCCTTTGCTCCCAATTCTTTCCGTGGGAAAAATGCAAAACGAACGAAAGCAGAATTTACGTGGTGCACCTGAAGGCAACAGACGAGGCCGAGGGGGGGTTTGTTCATCAGCTCTTTGCCGTTTTCTGGGTCCTCGCTCTGCCTCTGCCGTGTCATTGGAGAGACGGAGAGAGATATACAGCGAGAGAGAGAGAGAAAGCGAGAGAGGGAGGGAGGGACGGAGAGATAGATAGGGGAGGTGGGGAGGAGGAGGAATATGGTTTCATCAGTCGCTCCTCCCGTTTCAGCGCTGCTTTAGCGGAGCTACATGAGCAGGAGGTCGCGTCTCGGTCCGACACAAACCTCACACAACCACCTCCGCCCCGCGACCGATCCGCCCGCAGGAGCTCAACCGGCGCACCGGGACACATAAATGGGTGAGACAAGCGCTTATGTGTTTTTTTTTGTTTTGTTTGTTTGTTTGTTGGCGCTTTTAATTCAGAGAAATGGTCCCAAAAAAAATAGCATCTGGATGGGCAGAATGAAACGCCCGGTCCAGATGTGCGCGGAGATCAGCCCCTCTCCTTCCTTCCTTCCTTTCCTTCCTTCCTTCCCTTCCCACCTCACCTGTGCTCTGACGTCGCTTCATGACACCGCCGAGCTGTTTCCAAGTGACAGCATGGTTCTTTTTTTTCCGTGTCGCCCCCCCCCCCCCCCCCCGTGCTTTTATTCATGATCGGAATGCCTCGCGTGGGCGCGCTGCGCTGCGCCGCGGCCCACCAGGGTGATGTTTCGGGAAACCGGCGGGTCACATTGATGAGTTGCAGATGTTGACACGTTTGCATTCGGCCCGCGCGCGGCGTTGGACAGCGGTTCGGTCTATGTGTCTCTCTGCGGGGATCAAACGGGCCTGACTGTGACATTCCTCTCGGCTCACCAGCGTTTCCCACGACGCGTGACACTGACAGACGGACTGCACGGGTTCTGCTGAGCGAGTAATCAATCAGTTTAGTACCCGTGCTAATTGGATAATTATTTCCCATTTAGCCACTGGGGGAGGGAGAGGGGGGGCACGCTTCCATCTGTGGCATTCCTTTGCAGGATTTGACCATGAAGAGAGATGCAGTCAGCCTCTGTGTGCATACTTTCTACGGGGCCCCCTGTTTCTGACGCACTCAAACAAATAATGCACAGCAAGACTCGAGGGGAATAAACACGCACACGGTCACAATAACACGCGACTAACAACCGTCATGGTTGGATGGCCATGATGAGCAGATTCACTGTGTGGCTGCTTAATTCATCGCCAAATCGCTGTTACATGCAGCTCGAACGAGGCTACCGGCCCTCAAACGGGTCTCAACCACACCTGTTTTGAAATATCCAAAAGGGACATTCACACGGTCAACATCCCTTTTTGTGCGAAGGGTTACCCAATGCCCCTGAAGGACGCTGGTGACGGTTGTGGGGGGGCCCCAAAGTGGGTCAATCCGCCCTTGATATTTGTACAGTGAGTCGCTTACTGTTATCCCAAGATGGCCACTTTATTAGGCAATTATTTAATTGTGTTGGAATTGATCTATATCGTTGGATATGTGTCGAATGTATCCAACCACAAATAAATGTTGCCATATGTTTCTGAAAACTATGGTACGTTCAATGTGGATGTTGCACATTGAGGAAGTACACGTTTTATGAATGTGTTTCAAATCCCAATTCAAGCCGGTGTGTGTACAAGTCCATGAGAAGAAGGAACCTTCTTCTTCTGCGGAACCTGCGTGAACATGGTGAGCGCGACTTGAACCAGGGTCCCGTCTCCTTCAAAGCAGCGCGACGTTGGGGAGGTCAGGCCTCAGGGCGTGGCTCGCTTGTGATGGACCGGTCACCAACCGAGAGTCTTTCGCACGTCGTACTTGGCCCTTCCCGTCTTGGAGACCTTCTGGTTCAACAAGACGTCTCAAGAAACGGCTGACATCACGGAGACGACGTCCACTTCGGACGATGTTTGCTTGGGCTTCTGTATGTAACGGCATTCTGGCGCGGCGTTCCACACGTGAGGCGTGAAGTGAACGTCCTCTTCTGTTGTTCCACCAGCGCTTTAGTGGCCGTGTCTCTCTGCACCAACATCGAAAAGACAAAGACAGATACACAAAAGTCTTATCTGAGGGAGGGGGGGGGGGCTCTGAAGGCATCCTCGGAATGAGAAGCATTCAGTGCGGGTCAGTGAGCGCAAACACTTAGTCACAAAGTACGGAGAATAGTTGCAATTTATCTTTGAAACGTATGTGTGTGTGTGTGTGTTTCCTCTTATCTAAAGTGAATGCAGCTGCTGCTGCGAGGACGCCGCGGGTCCATCCCAGTTTTGCTCGGGTTTGGCCTGCAGGCTCTTGAGATGTTTGGTCTTTGGTCTCCTCGAGGCCTCCTGTTCGTCACGCTGAGCCTCTCCCGCGGGGAAGATCCCTTTTTCTCGATTTAATCGCTTCCTCCGTGTGAAAAGTCGAGCAAACAAACCCAACATGTGGACATTTTTTGTTTGCCGGGAAACAGCAGCAGCAAACCACTATATGTTCGACAAGTAGCAAATGTCGTTTGGCGCGTTGAAGCACCGGCGGACGTCACGGCCAATGAAGCTGAAGGGCGGCGCTCGAGTAAACGAGTCGGCCCGAAACGCCACGGCGACGAGCCGAACGCGGCTAATTGGCTGCTTAGAGCTGCCGGGTCGATGCGTCACTGTCACTTCGTCACCACGCCTTCCATGAGCCTCTGCTGGTGTTTCAAAGGCCGTACAGATGGGGTGTTTGTGCACCAACCGTTGCAGAGGAGGCGCCTTTATTCCAGGTGTAGGTGCAATAACCCCCCCCCACCTCCCCCCCAGACAGAAGTAGAACATCCGTGGGGGCTGATTTCCACTCAGCTGGGTGTCCGTTTAAAGCAGCAGGACAGCGCATGTGGAATTGAGTCACAATAAACCGCAGCGTGTGATTATGAATGCAACCGTCTGGCTCACTGATGGGTTTGTTTTTGTTGTTTTTTAAATAGCTTTTGTATAAATGGAGGGAGCCACATCGGGCTTCGGCTGCTCACACAACAGATTTTAGTAAACAATGAATTCTTTGATGGTTCTGGTGCTTTTCAAGGAATAATAATGTGCGCCTTTTGCTTCGCGCACGAGCCTCGTATCGCTTTGCAGTTCTGTTATCGCCTACCAAAAGAGGCTGTTTGCTTCTTCACCAAGTCTTCCTGTGTGACTTCCCAGCATGCCGATCTCTAGATCCTATCTGCCGTTGACTTTGTGTCACTTTAAGCCCCGTCTTTGCACCCGGCGCTCTGTGCACAGCCACAAGCCGTGGCTTTCTTCATTGGTGTGACTGACGCGGACGGGTGGGTGCACGTGTGTGGGCGCGCGCTGCGACGTGGCGTTCAAGACGGCCGCCCCGAGCCATCGATTCGCCGCGCCAACGTCTCCATCCTAAAACAACAGCAGCAGCAGCGCCGGCTCGCTCGCTTCCACCCTCGTGGGACCTGGCTCTTCCCCCAGAAACGCCGTCTGTGCCACGTCTCATCTGCGGCTAATCTCTCTCAGCTACCTCCCCCCCCCCCCCCACCCTGCCCCCATCTGCTCGCCACCCAAACTTTGGTCACAGTCGTCCTCTCTTCATCTGCTCGCCACGGCCGCCTCTCGTCCTCGGTTCCTGTGGAAACGGGAAGCCTCTCGGCTCTGCTGTGCCGGTTTCCTCATAAGTACACATCGTGTACATGTGCGAGTGAAGGGAGGAGGCCAGCGCGTGAGTCATAACTACCCCTTTTAGGCTGTTGTTCCCATGGTTACTCCCCCTCCCCTCCCCCCACCCACAATTTGGACACAGAGTGGCCACTGTGTGTGTGTGTGTGTGTGTTAGAGAGGCAGGCTGCGTTAAGGGTTAGAGTTAAGAAGCTAAGTGACTCATTGGCTACATTTCTACGCGTATTAGTGGACGCAGCACGAGGTGTTTGATGTTTGGAGTCTTTTTTCTTTTTTCCAGAGAACTCATTTAAAAGTGAGCGTAATGAAGAGGTTTTTTTTACCTCTAGTAGTACAATGCATTGTGGGAGCATGGCCCTGTGTTGTGCCTGCTCTAACAGATGCCACCGTCAGTGTTCACTCATCAGTAAGAAAACCATCGATGGAACGAGGTGACACCTTTTTGTTGCTGCGGTTTATTGTGGCCTCACTTGTTCTCCCCTCCCTCCCCCGTCTCTCTCTCTCTCTCGCCCCAGTGGAGGCCGTGGTGGAGTTCGACTATGAGGCTCAGCAGGACGACGAGTTGAGCCTGTCGGTGGGCGACATCATCGTGAACATACGGCGGGACGACGGAGGATGGTGGGAGGGCGAGCTCGGCGGGCGAAGGGGCCTGTTCCCGGACAACTTCGTCAGGGTGAGTCGTCCACGTGCGGAGTGAACAGGCGGCCGCAGCAGCCAATGAGACGAGCCGGGTCAGCTGACCCTGAAAAGACGGGACAAACTCCATCCAGGTCTACAGTAAGAGTCAGCTGACCGCTCGGTTGGTGCAGTGAACGGCTTCACAGGTTGGCAGCCCGTCCTTGCATGCAGACAACGTTTTCTTGCATTTTATGTCGAACTGTGGCTTTGCGGTAATGAGATGGAGGAAATGCATCTGGCTCACTGTACTGTGTGGGGAGGGGGGAGGGAGGAGGGAGGAGGCAGGAGGAAGGAGGGAGGAGGAAGTAAAGCAAAGCATCACCAGACAGCAAAGAGCGCCGCCCACATGTGGACTGCAGAAGAAGTCAGGTGGTGTTGACTGGATGTCACAGCACTCATTAACTGTCGGGGAGCAGGACAATGGGCCTGTGAAGTGTGTGTGTGCGTGTGTGTGTGTGTGTGTGTGTGTGTGTGTGTGTGTGTGTGTGTGTGTGTGTAATACCAGACTAGTGTGTCACAGGACTGCAGTTATGGGAATCAGCGACATTAAGCCTTGCAATGCTGATGTGTGTGTGTATGTGGGGGGGGGGGGGGGGGGGGGGATGCAGGAAGTGGACAGTTTGAAAGGGGGGGCAGGAAGCGATGGTATGCAAGAATCCCCCCCCCCGTCCCCCCACCCCCCAAACCCCTTCTGGTGCCGCCGTGTTTCAGCTCACAGGTGAAGATCAATGCGTTTCACACAGTGAAACAGTAAGCTGTTATTTCCGAGGTCGGCTCGGGTTAACTTGTTAACTTGTTAACTGTTAACTATTAACTACTCATTCAGGACGCGGCGGTTTAATCCGGCGAAGCAAACAATGTTACACGGAGTCATGAGACTCGCTGAAGATCACTTGTCTATTCATCAAACCACAAAAACACCCCGTTTAAACGTATGAATAGGTTACTGCGCATTAAAAAGCAAAGGAAAATGGCCGATAGATTACGTCCAATCGGTCCACCTGGTTGCAACCGCCTTTTCTGACTTGTTGCAATAACAATTGGGCTTTTTGAGAAGGAAGTGAAATAAAAGTTTGGGACATCGTCCCTCTGCGTTTCCCAACGACCGATACAAGCGTAGCTCTCACTTCTCCCCCCTCAGCTTCCTGCGTCCTCCACCGGCTCTGTTTTTAGCATCATCTGTGACCGAGCGGGCGACGGGGAAAGGTCACAGGTCGGCGGAGACGGGACGCACAAATCGGTGTCAAGGCTGAGCGGAGCGCTGCGTGAGCCACGCGAACGCGACGCAGACAAACCCCCCCCGCCCCCCTCCAGACCCGCGGTGCACATTCTGCAGGTGCTTCCTGTTGAGATACGATGAGCCAAGTCGTCTTCCTCTCGTCGGCTGGGCTTCCTCTGACTCGGGGTCAGCACCGATTGCCCCCCCACCCCCCCCGAGCGCTGCACACTCGGTTGTCCTGGATTGTCTTTTTGTTTCCTCCTTTTTGCAGAACCGCGCGGCCGTTGTTCTCCTGTTCATGCAGCCTGAATAGATAATAGACACAAGGGTTTGAGAATTGATGTTGCTTTTGAAACACAAACCCCAAAAGTGAGTAGCCACCGCCTCTCCTCCACCACTCGTAAAAATAACGAAAGCTGTTTTTTTTTTTTCCTCTTTTTTTGCGTAGGTTGTCTTGTGTCTTTGTGAGTTCAGAATGTTTTTTTTCACCAGTCGGTCTGTGCAGCAGAGTTTCTGAATGAGTGTGTGTGTGTTTTTGCAGGACGTGAAGGCATGCAGCCGTCCACATGCACTGCAGAATCGGTGGGCTTTTTAGCTTTAGCGCTGCATTGGCTCTACATTAGCACTGCATTGCCATAAGAAATCTCGGTTTTTCCTTTTCAACCCCACGGATGTGGTTCAGTCTCACAGCGCTCGGTCGTTTCAGTGAAGAATATAACTAATAGATTTACCATGACTCTTGGTGCGTGGGGAAGTCATAGACGAGCTGCAGCAGAGAGACTCTCAGCTTGAAGGAGAAACGCAGGTGGAAACACCTGACCTGCCGTCGTCCAGAGGGAAATCCACCTTTAATACAGGGACTATAAACACAGTGATGTAAATTAAGAGGGGACTTCTTATCTGGCGCCTGGTCGCTACGATTTCATTGAGCACCCAGAAACCCAGAAACGACGCCGAAGAAATGAGGAAGTGTTCGGCGGTGGAGGTGTGGGGGGGGGGGGCGAGTCTGTGCGGATACGCAGGTCTTTGTGGGGGGAAAATCCCCCTCCTGGCTTCAATGTTTGGACCCGTCGCAGAGCGCAGACGCCACATGTCCCAATTTAATTGGCCTCTCATCTCGCTTCTGCTGAGTGCCAAATTAGTTTTCCCCTTTCAACGCGGAAGCCGCACTTCCTCCTGGGCCACGGCCAGCCTCCCCTCCCCTCTCCCCCCCCGAACACCCCGACTCCCCCACGCGGCTCCCGAGACGCGTCTCCGAATAAGATGAGCTCCGGTTGTTGTCTAGGAAATGTCTTCTCCATGTGGGTATTTTTGGATCTCTGAGGCTCATTAAGGCTTTTTTTTTGTCTTCTGGTATTCTGCGCATACCAGGCCATACACAAACCTGTGTGTGTGTGTGCGTGTGTGTGTGTGTGAGAGTCTGAGCTTCTGTGAGTCAGTACACCAGTATGCTTCACTGAGCCGCGTTGGCCACGGGGGGGCCGGGGCTTATGAAACAGTGTCATGATGAATGTGGTGGGGAGATGTGAGACGCCGTGTGTAGTTCGTCTGGGTCTCTGTGTGTGTGTGTGTGTGTGTGTGTGTGTGTGTGTGTGTGTGTGAGCGTGTGAGCATCTCCTGTTTTCTTGTTGACTCTCCCGTCGCTCTGCGGATTCGCTCGCCCGTTCTCCTCTCGTGCGGGCGGCGAGGGGGTGGGGGGGAGGAGAAGACAGTGAGTTGTGTTTGTGTGTTTTTGTGCGTTTGTCCGAAGGTAAACAGCGAGGCTCACCTGGGTTACTGACATCGTCTTTATTCATGCGGCGTGTTGCATAACGAGTGACCTTCACAGACAAGTCACAGAAAAATACAATAATCTTTTCATCAAAGGAACTCGAGTGTCTTCCTGTTGAGTTGAACTTTGTGTTTCCAATTCATCGCTCCAAGTATTTGCATTGTCACACGTTAACGTTTCCTCTTTTCTTTGCAACAGAAGGTGCAAGTACTCAATGTACTTTTTAGTCGAACGACACCCACATTTGTCATCATTTAATGTTCCACTGTTGGCTTCTGTGTCATCTGAGTACAGTACATTCGATGACCCCTACGTTGATTACACATCACGTAACGGCGAGAAAGTACTATGCGGATTCACCCTCTCAACCCTGTCATCGTTTATCATTCATACGTTAAATTACAGGACAACGTCAATAATGAGTCACTATGTTTAACTCAAACGTCACTTTGAAAGGCCTCTTGTTGTGTTCACATTCGCTCCACTGACTCATTCGGGCCTCGTTTCGTTTCCGTTTCTTGCTTCTTCACCTGAAACGACATTTGTCTTTCGTCCTTCTCCTCGTAGGAGATCAAGAAAGAGGGAAAGCGGGACGGGGGACAGGCGAGCATGAGCCGATCGGACCTCTCCAACGGGAGGGCCAGCCCCGTGTCCGACAGCAGCGTGCGATCGGGCCGGAAAGGTGCACAACGGCACGCACACATACATACACAAACACACACACACACACACACACTCAGACACTCGCGCATAGATGGTCATCAGACAGATTTATGTCTTCCGCCTCAAACACGGATCCTATTAGTGCGAGGGGAGGTTTGGGTCAGGCATTCCTGACACACACACACACACACACACACACGTGTGTAAACACGGTGGTTGGATGTAAATACTTATTTCGAGTCCCACTTCTCATGCTGTTCGATACTTCTACCCGTCACATCAGAGGAATGTTGTATATTCTACTTCACTTTAAAAAGAAAAGCTGAAAACCGTTAATTATCAGAAAATACTAAGAAATTGTTCAAGTAACAATGAAAGTTTTTCTTTGTCACGTTTGAGCTTCCTGCTATGAACTGTTTTGTAAACCCGTTACAGGCTTATTATTTACATTATGTGCTCATAATGTAAACCATATGAACCTATAATAAAGATTACCATTAGCTGCAGAATAATATAACATATTTTATCGATCATCATTCTTTTTATTATCTGAAACACATTTTCCGGATTATGTTTTCACATACTTTGACTTATGTATTCTAACAACATGGGATTAGTTCTTTGATTAAAGTGAGGGATCAGAATATTTCCTCCACCACCTTTACCTTGGCTCTTCAATTTTGCACTGGTGTATGTATTATTAATTAATGCTGTTCCTCTGAGCACATTTAAATTTGCACGCTCCCCTGCATTCGACATGAGTGACGCCTTGTGGACAAAAGAGGAAGTGCAGGGCCAGCTCCCAGCTGGTGTGGAATGAGCAGGCCAATGAGTGTAAGGCCGGTGGGAAGCCTTTCGTAAGACTGTCCTCCAATTGAAAGGTCAAAGGTCGGCCTCTCGGTCCTCGGCCACAAGGGCCTTTAATAAGTCAGTCACCACTTGTCGCTTATTCTCAAATGTGTGTGTCTTTGCAGCAGAGCAGATCCGTAAGCGAAGATGTAAAGCGGCGTTCAGCTACGCGCCTCAGCACGAAGACGAGCTGGAGTTGAAAATCGGAGACGTCATCGAGATCATATCAGAGGTAAGACTGAAAAATGTACTTTTATAAAGCTACAAAGTGCATCCAGACTGAAGGACATGCTGGCGTCACTGGGACACAACAAAACTAGAGACTGTTAGCTAAAACAATCTCCCCTGAAAGCTTAAACACAAACAGTTTAAATCTGTGTGTTGTGTTGTTTTGTGTGTGTGCGTTTGTGCGTGCGTGCGTGTGTGTGTAGGTAGAGGAGGGCTGGTGGGAAGGATTCGTCAATGGGAAGACTGGAATGTTCCCTTCCAACTTCACCAAAGTTATCCAGACGGAGTCGGAAACGTCCTCCCTGAACACATCGCAGGAGGAGCTGCGCAGCGGCCCGACCAGTGAGTCTCAGCCAATCGGGGGGGCGGGGCCTAACTTTTGATATTTGAATTGTCATGACATTTTTTTTAAATAATGAAAAAGATTCCAATGAATTTGTGGTTTGTGTGTGTGTGTGTGTGTGTGTGTGTGTGTGCGTGTGTGTGTGTGTGCGCGTAGGCAAAGACAGCCCGGGCAGTGAAAGCGACGGAGGAGACAGTCGCTCAGAAACGGGGTCGGCAGAAATCCAGCCCAAGAAGGTATGGAGCGAGACTTCTCCTCCTTCTCCTGCACGCTCCTCCTGCGTTCTGTGTAAACGCCAGATTCCTCACACGGGTCTCTAGACTATGGCATGCTGTTTTATACACAATTAAATAAATAAATACATACATAAAAAAATGAATAGATAAATTCATGAATATAAAATTTATATGAAATAAATAAATGTGTACTTATGAAATAAAGGTCTCTTGAAATAAATAAATATGGATGAAATAATTAAATGTATTTAATATTTATGTATTTATTGCCTCATTTATTTATTTCACGATGTATTTCAAATGCATATTTATTTATTCATGTAATTATGTATTTATTTAATTGTGAATAAAACGGCATTCCATAATGGACATCAACAGCCTTGTTAGCAAAAACACAAACGGTGTGAGCTTCACACAAGGTCGGGTTCTCGCGCCGACAAAGAGCTGGTGGAATACGGGAACAGACGTTTGTGCTGCTTGCGTGTTAAGTGATCGCCTCGGGCAGCCGTGACGTGCCGTCGCCTCTTTTAGCCGTTCGTTAGCCGGAAACGGAGGGTCCCACTCTCATTGACCACCAGGGGGTCAGTGTGTGAAACCCAAACCGCCGGGTGGTTTTAGCGGCGTCTTCCCTTTTGGTCACCGCGCTGAATTCCAGCCTTTCGACTTTTTTTTTCACTCGTAGGTCCGAGGGTTCGGCTTTGGCGACATCTTCAAAGACCGGCCCGTCAGGCTCAGACCGTGCTCCATGGAAGTGGACCCAGAGGGGGACAAGGTGAGGCCCCCCCGACCCCCCACCAAATCTCAAACACAATAACACTGACTTCATACATTTTTTAATACAGTGATCATTGTATTCTGAGGAGTGACGGAAGGAAGTCCCGGCCCCCCCTCCTGCCTCCTCCCCTTCCTCTCTTTAAGTTTAACAGCACAGGAAGTGGTTTTATGTAGACACACACACACACGCACACATACACATACACACACACACATACAGCCTGCAGGGATTTGACAAGCAAAGCAGAAGTGAGAGCTCGGCGGGGCGGAGAGGGAGGAGGGGAGGCTGACGTTCACATATTCACACCCGCTGTCTCCCGCTGCCGGCGCTGATGCAGCAAAGCTGCGCCTGCAACCGGAGGAGAGGACGGTAGGATCGCGCCGTCTCTCTTCCACTTCTGCTCATTCGTTTGCTGGGTTTTTTCCTCCTTTCCTCTCTCGTGTTTTTAGTCTTTTTTAGTCTCTCGTCCTCTCCGTTCCCCGCGAGGTCGCGCGCAGTCCGAGGTGGAGCCGCTGCGCCGTTTGGCGGCGGCGGCGGCGGCCTTAAGGACAGGTTTTTTTTTTTTTTTAGGGCTTCGTGGATTTAAGGAATTAGTGTTAGAGATTTTTTCCCTAATGTCTGCTTCGCCAGAAACTACTAGGAACAAGAAAATGTTTGTATCAGGAGACATAAAACTCTAAAAGCCTTCGAAGGTGAAAGACGCAGGATGGAAACGAGACATAAGTGAAGATGATGGTTGAACGTTGATGGTCTGAAAAGTGGCGAGTGGGAATCGAATCTGCGGCTCCGCCGGACATCTGAGAGACGTCCCGCCGAGCGGGAGGCGCTGGTGTTGCTTTATGAGGGGGACGTGTCTCTCTAATGAGGCGACAGCGGAGCCGCGTCCACATGGGGACGGAACCAGAAGGTCATTTAAAAAGGGCAGCTGGTAAAAAAACTCAACTTCTGTTGAGTGATTTATAATATGCTGTTACAAACCAACTGTTCCATTTGATAATAATTAATAATCAAGGCCCTTTTAAAACAAATTAAATGTACGTAAATATATATTTTAACTTGAATGTCTAGAATGTAGTATCTGGCGGCATCTAGTGGCGAGGTCGCAGATTGCGTGTGTGAAGACCTAAAAAAAAACTTCTTTTCAGGTTAATGTTGTATTCCATTTCTGTTAATGCTACGGATTGTTCTTTCTAGCACCCACTGTATTTTAACAGTATATTATATCAAGGTGCTTTTATTTGCATAGGATCAGAACACTTCCTGTGTGCGTCTATAAGAGGCACAGAAGCACGTGGCGCTCGGACGTGGACGTCCGTGACGCCGTCTCGATGCTCGTGGGTCTCGCCTGAGAGGAGCTGGTGTGTTTTTCTCTCCCTCGAGCAGAACGGAACAGAACTGTGTGTGTTTTCGGGACAGACCGGGTCTTGTCAATGTGTGTGTGTGTGTGTGTGTGTGTGTGTGTGCTTTCCTGTGGAAGAGCCACCGCGGTTCCACAAACATCGCCGAGGGATCCACTCCAGCCGGAAAACAACGGCTCCTTTAATAACCTGCGCACACACACACACACACACACTGTCAGCTCGGTGGCGATCTCATCCTCCCTAATTAGACGGTCAGACGACGGCTGTGAGGCTCGGCTATTGAGTTGCCGTATTGCGCACAACATCCAGGAACTTTTCTTTTTTTTAATATTCTACTTTTTATTGCTATTTTTTTAATATGTGCGAACGTTCCTTCTCTGTGCTGCTAAACAGAACTGCAGAACAGCTTCACTCGGGAGGAACGTAGGCCAATTAATGTTGCTAATGTTAGCATGCTAACGTGAGGAGGGTCGACGAGCAGGATCATTAGAGACTCCGCCCACTCCCACATGAGAGCTTTGGGATCAGGTGTGTGTTCCCCACACACACACACACACACACACACACACACACACACACACACACACACACTCACACACACCTGGAGCCCATCTCCTCGTCAGGTACAGACGTGAGTCGCTCCAGGGTCGATAAGTCGACAGCAGCAGCAGCAGCGGGGGGGAGGTTAGCGTTTATGAAAGAACCGGTTCTGTCTCACCTGTCTTCCGCACTGCCAATGTGAGTACGTCCACTGAAGGCCTACCCCCCCCTCCTCCGTGCTTTCAGGTCAACGACGGGAAAGCGCCCGGCGTTGCCACGGAAACCATGAAGACCGAACCTGACGGTAAAGCCAAAGGTGAGCCGTGAAGACAAAGAGCAACGCGCCTAAGGCCTCTTATTTTTGAACACACAAGTCTTAATTCTTCACGTCTGACTTTGATTGACAGGTCGGGAGGTGTGTAAAGTCCTCTTCCCCTACGAAGCACAAAACGAAGACGAGCTGTCCCTGAAAGAGGGCGAAATCATCACCATCCTCACAAAGGTGTTTCTGTGCTTCTGCGTCGTTTGCTCACTCTGAGTCGGCTGCAGATCAATTGGAATCCACCTTCTTTTAGAGGCTTTGACGTGCGGCTCTCTTTGGTGCAGGAGTGCGCCGACGCCGGATGGTGGAAGGGGGAGATCGGGGGGCGCCGAGGCGTCTTCCCGGACAACTTCGTCAAGCTGCTGGACGTGGACAAAGAGGTAACTTACAGTGCGGGGAACCGTGCAGGAGCTTCAGACACCCGATGCGTGAACGCGTTTCCATGTCGCTGTGTCTCCAGAGACCCAAGAAGCCGCCTCCTCCCTGCGCGCCGTCGGCTAAGCACACCGCAGGTACAGTAACCTCCCATTTTCCCCTCTGCTGCTCCCCCCCCCCCCTCCCCCCGTTCTTTAAAAAGAGAGAGAAACCTGTGAAAACTCTGACCTGTAGAGCGAAGGTCGGAGGTCAAGAAGGTTCCTCCAGAGCGACCTGAACACCTGCCGCAGAGAGACCAGGATCGAGGTACAGTCCAGAGCCCCCGACGGGCCGATCGCTCACTAACCAGCGCGCCAGCTGATCGCTTGTGTGTCGCGTGGCAGAGACTCGGTCGACGAGGAAGGTTGTAAAGGGGCCCATGAGACAATTTATAAATAATTTGGATAACGGCAAATGAATGCACCTGTGTGCACTCGGCTCTTCCAGGTTTTAACGCTTTCAGGATGAGCTCCGTTCGGTCGATAAGTTGTGAGACGATTGCTCCTTTTATTCTTCTAGAGATTTTTAGTTTTTTGTGGATCATCATTCAGGGTTATTTGTCATCGTTTGACCTTTTTGGCCCCCCGAAATCTACTGGAGTGGACTCTCAAAGTTTCTGTTTGTCAAAAAAATCATTTTTTTACTAAATCTCATGAACTAAATCCAGTTGCTTCTCTTTATTTCTTTGCTGCTTGTTTGGTTTTTCCCTTCGGGGACTCCAGACCTTTCCTCTCTGGCTTTGCCTCACCAGCGCTTCCTACCTTATTGTGAGACTGTGTGCGACCTTTTTTTTTTTTTTTTTTTTTTTTACATCTGTGTGTGTCGGGTCGGTGTGTGTGCGCTTAGGTGACGATGTGAAGCTCGGAGAGATCCCAAAGCCCTTCCTCCCGTCCACCCTTCCCAAGAAACCCCACCCCCCAAAGACCATCACCTCCTCTTCCTCACAACCCCCGCGGCGTCCTGAGAGGCCGCCCGCTCTGGCGTCAGTACACACACGCGCACACACACGCCGAATCCCACGTCCTCGTGAGCATACACAGCCTAACGTTGTCGTATGGTTTACCTGCTCAGGTGCGAAAGCCCCGTGTCAGAGGGCGGGGCTTCGACACCAGATTCTGCCCCAGACAGGTCACATGAGGCTGGTGAGTTTGACCCCACGCGGCTGGGATCAAAATGTGGCGCCGCTGCGTCTCTTTTCCCGCCCCGCGGCTGACGACCAGCCGCTCTCTGTGTTGCAGGCGTGGACCTCGACGTCGTGGTGCCGACCACGGAGAAGCTGAGTCACCCGACGGCGTCGCGGCCGAGGGTGACGGACCGCCGGCCGCCATCGCAGGTCATCTCTGCAGTGAGTCTCCAGTCCTCCAGCAGCTGCGTTAATGTGCCGATGCCTGATTTAATCACGTTCATGGTGGATTACAAAAGAGCGTTGTTTATTTATTCAAGACACTTTATGCAAATGGCTACATAATGAATCGAAGTACATTGTGCGCTGAACGGAGGACGCGCTTTGTTTGCAGTCCTCCCTGGACTCCCCAGCAGTGATGGACAGGAAGGAGAGGCAGGAGCCCGAGTCCGTCCCCTGCAGACCGGGAGACCTTCCCGTGAGGAAAGGAGTCCCCGCTGTGCCTGTACGACCACCTTCGTCCAGCAGAGGGCGCCAGGCCACATGTTTCCGTGTCCCTGAGCAGTGTCCAAACCGCATGCATGCATTTTGTGTTTTTAGTTATGTAGCGATATTATTTTTTATAACGGAGGAAATCTAAACCAGTAAGAAGAGCAGTTTGTTCTTGACACAAGCCGGGTTTTAATTTTAGTTTATTAATTTCAGGTGTGGTTTCATGATCCCATCTCTGATTCGTTTGCGTTTGCCTTCAGGTACCAGACAGTAAAGCGCCGCCGGCCACCAAGCCCTCCACCCTGACCCCGCCCAGCGCCAGCCACCGCCCCTCGTCCCCGTCCCCCCCCTCGGGTCTGAGCCCCTCCCCTGAGCTCAGGGGGAGGGCCTCACCTCTGACCCCTCCGACTCTGGAGGAACTCAGGAGCCAGCTGAGGGACCTGAGGGCCTCCGTGGAACAGCTGAAGAGCCAGCACAGGTACGCTGAAGCGATGAAGGCTTTTTGTTAATGACGGTTTATAGATCTTTACATCTTAGCCCAGCTAAAGCACACAAAGTTAATCATTATACACGTGTGTGTCAAGAGTCATAGTGTAATTGTATTTTACAGGAAGGAGATGAAGCAGCTGACCAGCGCGCTGGATGACGAGAGGCGCATTCGTGTCAGTTTACAGGTGAGACTCGTGAAGTTCTGAAATGAGTTTCAATTGAAAATAAAAAATGTCACCCGGAGAGGATTTTTAAGAGCAGCAGCCGAATGTCTATAACGTGTGTGTGTGTGTGTTTTCTGTTGAACAGATGGAAGTAGAGCACATAAGGAAGAGCCTGTCGAAGTGAAGACCGAAGCATCCTCGCGACGCCACGTCGGAGGCCAACGTTCAAAAACATTTCTCCCTGTCGGCCGATTGCACTTCGACCGCAACAAAGTTTGTGCCAAATGATGGTCATGAGAAGCAGCAACAGCGCCCCCCCACCCTCCCCCATCTTCCCCATCTGATGTCGCCTTATCCACCGTTTACTTCTTTGTTCTCGTCTTAAAGAGGCTTCTCTCGTGACGTTTACTGCCATCTCGTTAAAAGCTCGCAGCACCGCCGGTGCGTAAAGGAGACGCACGCTTTCCTAGTCAGTGTCCACACTGCGGCCTTCACCTCTTCACTGTGTGTGTGTGAGTGCGTTTTTGTTTTTGCATGCTTGTGGGGACTCGCCGTCAGATTGGGGACATCTTCAAAGTCTTCAGGTCTCCTCGTTAACATCTCGGTTGGATTGTCTCACACGTTTGTTTTTTTGGTACACTGTCATCAACTGCCTGTTGATAAAGGCTAAAACTATGAGCACATGAGCCCCCCCACCCCCTCCCTCCCTCACATCAAGTGAATTCAGTCTTTCCAACATCACAGCCGCTGATGCTACAGGTGCTAATTAAAGGAACAGTCTGCCATTTTGGGAAGTTTAGTTTACTGTGTTTGATCTCTAAATGGCAGGCAGTTTCTGCCCTGTGATGGTCGGCTGTGATGTCGCTGCATGGACGCCTGTATTTATTACCTGTCAAGTCAAGCGCATCGCCTTCTAGACCAAAAAGTATTCTTTCACCTTGTTTTGCACCACAGAAGAAACTGCTGTGCTGGTCGCACCCCCCCCCCCCCCCCCCCCCCCACCCCTATAAAAACCAATGCATCAGATGAAGAGTGAAAACAGGGTTGGAGGAATGTAGTCAGAAAGGACCCGAGCGGTCAGATGTGCGAGTGTAGTAGCACGTCCCTTCCTTAAATGTGCACAGAATCTGTGGCAACCCGTCACTGTGGCCTTCCTGCTCTCGACTCCAAATCTTTTCTTTTTCTCTCACTTTTTTTTTTTTTCGTACGACAAGAAAAATGCTACAACTGAGTCTGCAAGTGGTTTTCTTGACTCTGTCCTTTTCTCTCCAGGATGGTGATAAATATATACTTTTATATTTCAGTGTAATAAAGATGCTATTATGTACTGTACATGTGTTTGTTTAAAGAAAAAAAAACGATGTTTAAATGTTTACTTGTAAAATGTGTAGTATACTAAGAAGGAACATGTCTGAGAGAACAAGAGCATTAAAAGTCTCGGTTCAGCATCAACAGGAAACTGAAACCACCGCAAAATGTACTTTATTAGAACAGGTTAAATCCCACAAGAACAAAATACTCATTCCTAATTTATGTGGGCGTTTCTATGTGTTCTCCATGTGAATTGAGCAAAACATTTGACTTTTGGATACTAAAAGAATATACATATATTTATGTGTTTCTCTAGAATCATGTTTTAATATGAGATGGGATAATTGAAGAGTCACCTGAGCCTCCGAAGAAACCAAAGTCCTCCCGGAGGAAAGACTCACTGTTGCCATGGCAGCAGTTCTCCCCGTCTAATCGTTTTCAGATATTTGAACTGCTGCTGCTTCAGTCCATGTATTTACTTTAATATCGTCCACTTCAAGTATTCTAATAACATTTTAATTAAACCGGGTAATTACTGTAAATATTCTACTTCAATCTCTTCAAAAAGACAACATGAGACATAATAGAGTTGTGGTTCCTGTAGGAAACATTAGACCCTTTCCAGTAAAGGACAAATGGCACTGGCCCCATTTCCTACATGAAAAATAGCTCTTCACCCCCCCCCCCCCCCCCCCCCCCCCCCCCCCCCCCCCCCCTCCCCTCTCGGACCTGGTCGGATCCAGTCTGGGCGAAGCGGACTTCTTGGTGCGAGATAATCTGCGGATGATGTGAGTTAATGAGGCGCAGATGTTGGGGGACAAACCCGGACGCGAGTGACGGACTCGAAGAAGCAACGAGGGGGGGGGGGGGCGTGTGGGGGAGAGAGGTGGAAAGTAAAGGGAGAAGGAAGGAGATAAAGCAGAAACACCTCCTGGGTTTCCAGCAATGGATACGAGCCAGAGCGCGCAAGTAGCCGACATGGGAGGAGAGCACTCCGCCGGGGTGTGCGCGGCGGACCGGGACCGGGACCGGGGCGACGTGACCAGCCCCTGCCCGCCGGCCAAGCAGCGTTCCCTGCGGGTGGTGTACGTCCTGAACGACGGGCTGAAGTCGGTGATGGCCAGCAGCCCCGAATCCGGCGCGCTGCAGTGTCTGCAGAGGGCGTGCGACGCGGAGAGCGCGCTGCTCACCACCGTCACCTTCGGACGGCTGGACTTCGGAGAGACGTCCGTGCTGGACAGTTTCTACGATGCAGGTCTGTGTGTGCGTGTGTGTGTGTGTGTGTCTCAGTGGAAGTACGTGTTTTTTCTTTTCATTTCATTTCAAAATAAAGTTTTATGCGCACGAGTTGAGGATTAAGTTGTTTCCAGCGCATGGTGACGTCATACTTTGTGAAACTGATGTTTTCCCGGTGAATCACCAAAGCCCTCTTGGTAAACTACTTATATATTTATTTTGGTGATATTTTTGACTCTTAACTCACTCATCTCGCCGACAGCTGTGCTTATTATGGGATGTTTGATTAAAAATAAAGGCGGTTGAAAGAGTCAGTGCTCCCAGCCTGAATCGGCTGCTAGTGCTTAACATGAGTAATACTATTGGTTTGTCAAATATGAACGCGTTGAACAGAAGCCTGGCAACCTGGGACAGCATTGAAGGCTTTAATGACCTGCTTGTTAACGCCTCAATAAGACATGGATAACTCTTTAGGTGGTGTATTATTGTGAAGAACACAGCACCCACTGGGACCAAAGGGCCTCTTTGGATGAAACGGATGATGGAAACAAAGAGGCACAGAATCTCCCTCCTTTTTCTTTCGGGATTCGTTTTGGTTGTCGTTTTTTCATCATCGTTGAATTATTAACACTTTTCAGATTTAACATTTCACAGCTGCGACTAGTTTTCCTGTGGCGCTCCTGTGGAGACCAAGATGCCAAACAGCACACTAGCACCCTAAAAGGCCTCTGACGTGTACGTACGTGCACCAGACCAAGGCTTCCCTCCACCGCCGACGACTAAAAGCCCCTCTGCCAATAGCAGACTCTGCTGTATGGATTTTAACATGAGTTTCTCTCCATCACTGCGTCCCGATGACGTCGCCTCTTCACTCTTCCCCCTCCCCCCCTCTGCAGACATCGCCGTCGTGGACATGAGCGACGTGTTTCGGCAGCCCTCCCTGTTCTACCACCTGGGCGTGAGGGAGAGCTTCGACATGGCGAACAACGTCATCCTGTACCACGACACCGACCCCGACACCGCGCAGTCGCTGAAGGTGCTCCCACAATGCCCCTCTGCGAGCCCCCATTCCGAGGCAGCTCGTTGGGGCAAAGTGGTCCACGCTGTTATGTGTGTGTGTGTGTGTGTGTGTGTGTGTGTGTGTGTGTTGGTCGATGTGCTTCTGTTTGAAGTAGTAATGTGCCAGTACAACACGAGTACACGTGACCGCTGTTGCTGTCTACTCTTCATAAAATCCATTCTCATATGTCCTTTTTGTTTTTTCAGGATATGGTGGCGCAAAAAAACACAGTAAGTTTATATATGTGTGTGTGTGTGTGTTACAGAGTGATTTATGGCCACACGCTGTCTCAGGCTATTTGTGGAATAATATGCTTGACAAATGCCGTTCTTCTTCACACGTACAAATGCATATCTTCCTGCTTTCTCTCTCTCTCTCTCTCTCACACACACACACACACGTACACACACATTCATGTCAAGTAGCTGATTTATTCACGTATGCGTTGTGTGTTTACTCCTGTGTGTGTTGAGAAAGCCACTCGTTCTCCAGCAGTGGGTTTTCCATGGGTTCAGTTGCCTCCAGAATACAGAGGCTCTGGATTGCGTAACAAAGTAGGTACCATGCTGCACTAGGGCATGCTGGGAGATTGTTTCACAGTCTAATAATAATAACCATAATGAAACGCGGGGGAGGGGCGAACGCTGACCTCTGCATGGGGCTGTTGTGTGATTAGGAAATCACACGCCTTAACAACAGCGCACAGAACCCAACGGGGGGGTCAAATGAGGAAAAAGCCACCGATTGATCACAATGCAGACCTGCTAACGCCGTTAAATCCATGAAAAAAAAAAAACTGTTGTGTGTCTTGGTGTGCATTAGTTCTTGGTATTTTAACACCCACAGGAGCCTCATTACTAGAGCTCACCTTCACGATCCCAGGAGCCCTGATCGCTCTCATTAATCTGCACTCTGCCCATCCCTCCCTCTTCTTGGACTCATCAGCATTCTGCATGTCAAACCGCGCCGTAAAACCCCCAAAATCTGCATCGTTACATTTACCCCCCCCCCCCCCCCCCCCCCCTCACCCCTCCCCCTTTGCAGGCGTCCAGCGGTAACTACTACTTCATCCCCTACATCGTGACCCCCAACCACGAGTACATGTGCTGCGAGAGCGACGCCCAGCGCAGGGCCAGCGAGTACATGCAGCCCAGCTGGGACAACCTGCTGGGGCCGCTGTGCGTGCCCCTCACGGACCGCTTCACCGGCCTGCTGAAGGACATCCACGTCACGTCCTGGTGAGGCGGCGTCCAACGCGCCGAACCCACGTACGTGTGTGTCTATAAAGAAATCCGTCTTCCTCCCCAGTGCGTCCTTCAAGGACACCCTGCTGAACGACATCAGGAAGGCCCGGGAGAAGTACCAGGGCGAGGAGCTGGCCAAGGAGCTCTCCCGGATTAAGCTCCGGATCGACAACACGGAGGTTCTCACCCAGGACATCGTGATGAACCTGCTGTTTTCTTACCGGGACATACAGGTACGTTCCACGTCAATGGAAACAAAAATGCGTCCCAATAAAAGGCCAGAAATATAAGTCCAATCGCGCTGCACCCGCCAGGACTACGACGCCATGGTGAAGCTGGTGCAGACGCTGGAGATGCTGCCGACGTGCGACCTGGCGACGCAGCCCATGATCCAGTTCCACTACGCGTTCGCCCTCAACAGGTGGGTTCAAACGCCGGCCCGGAGAACAGCGGGAAAGAAGCTTTTTTTTTTTTTTTTTTTTTTTTACCCCACCGGAGCTCCGACGGCCACACGTCCGCTTCTGACTGCGGTTCTGAATGTGTCGGCGTGCAGGAGGAACAGCCCCGGGGACCGCGAGCAGGCTCTCGGCGTGATGCTGCAGGTGTTGCAGTCCTGCGAACATCCGGCGCCGGACATGTTCTGCCTGTGCGGACGGATATACAAGGACATCTTCCTGGACTCGGACTGCAAAGACATGAAGAACCGAGACAACGCCATACAGTGGTGAGAACGCCGCGCTTTTTTTTCACGCGCTCTTAAGCGTGGTACCTTCCGGGGGGGGGGGGGAGGGGTTGGTGATAATCATATCATTTGTGCAGGTACAGGAAGGGGTTTGAGCTGCAGCCAACTCTCTACTCTGGCATCAACCTGGCCGTCCTCTTAATAGTTGCGGGCCAGCAGTTTGAAAGCTCCATGGAACTGAGGAAAATAGGTAAGAGGAGGACCTGACATCCCCTTCAAGCATTGTGTGCTGTTTGATCAATCAATTAAAGTGTGCTGGAACAAATATTACAACCACATCAACTAATATAGTAACTGCAAAATGAAGAGAGTACTGAACACAGTTGTAGCCTTTGCTATCTAAATGGTATTAAATCAATGTTTTGCAATGTTTTCATACTTTAAACGCGACGCCTTCAGGTGTGAGGCTGAACAGCCTGCTCGGGCGCAAAGGCTCCCTGGAGAAGATGAACAACTACTGGGACGTGGGCCAGTTCTTCACTGTTGGCATGCTGGCCAGCGACATCCCCAAAGCCACGCAGGCTGCGGAGAAGCTCTTCAAGCTTAAGCCGCCTCTCTGGTGGGAAACAAGCATTTATGTTTAAACCTCCTTTTTTTTTACAAATGCATCATTTCGACGCTTGTAATAATACAAGCAGGAAGTGTAAGACTCCTCGCTCAGGAATCCAACAAATCATCTGTGCATTTTTCCTGCAGGTATTTGCGGTCGGTGGTGCAGAACCTGCAGCTGATACTGAGGTTCAAGAAGCAGTCGGTGGAACATTCTCCACAGCGGGAGAGACTCAACTTCTGGATGGACATCATCGTGGAAGCCACGCAGGGAACCACCAAGCGGCTGCGCTTCCCGGTAGAAACGCGGCGCGTCCCTCCCCTCCCCCCGCCGGTCTCTCCGTAGACTGTCGCCGACGTAAAGGGCCGTAATGTCTCCGGTCCTCTTGTCTCTGTGTCGCAGGTGTTGATCCTGGAGCCCACCAAGGTTTACCAGCCCTCGTACGTGTCCATCAACAACGAGGCGGAGGAGAAGAACGTCTCCATCTGGCACGTTTCTCCCGCCGAAACGGTGGGAGAAACGTTCGTTCTTTGCCTCCTCACTGCTTCGTTTCATCGGCGCTGTTACCTTTCCTTAGTTTAACACTTCATTCGCTGTCATTGCAGAAAGGGATCCACGAGTGGAACTTCACTGCTATGTCCATCAAAGGCATCAGGTGCGAGTTTGTTGCTGTTCGTTTTTATAAAACTAAGCTGTCAAACGTGCAGCTGACCGCTTCTTCCGTCCGCAGCATCAGTAAGTTTGACGAGCGTTGCTGCTTCCTCTACGTCCACGATAACTCCGACGATTTCCAGATCTACTTCTCCACCGAGGAGCAGTGCGGTCGGTGAGGACACGCACCTCCTAGATGTGTCTGTGTAGGTGTGTGTGTGTGTGTCTGTGTGTGTGTTTGTACAGTACGTAGATGTGCGATTGTATCGAAACGGGGGGGGGGGGGGAAAAGCACAACGCTGTGACGTCGTGTCAACAGGTTCTGCTCGATGGTGAAGGAGATGATCTCCGACGGGACGGGGAACGCCGTGGAGCTGGAGGGGGAAGGAGACGGAGACACGCTGGAGGTTTGCGACGACGGACAGTACACACATTTTTTTACTCCGGCTCCTCAATTCGGGATCGCTGAATGCCAAATGCGCGCGTGTTGTTCCAGTATGAGTACGACACGGACGAGACGGGGGACAGGGTGGTGCTGGGGCGGGGCACCTACGGAGTGGTGTACGCCGGCCGGGACTGTCAGCAACCAGGTCCGGATCGCCATCAAGGAGATCCCCGAGAGGGACAGCAGGTAGGCGTGTCGCCGGGGAGGATGAGGAGGCTGTGCCTTGGTTACTGTTGCTAGGGCCGCACAAGCCCGTCGCTAAGAAACCGGGTCCGTCCGTCCGTTCTTTTTGGTCTTTTTTTCCACTCTCCTCTGCGTGTAAACTAGATACTCGCAGCCCCTCCACGAGGAGATCGCCCTCCACAAGTACCTGAAGCACAGGAACATCGTTCAGTATCTGGGCTCCGTTTCGGAGAACGGATACATCAAGATCTTCATGGAACAAGTCCCCGGAGGTGCGTCTGTGTATGAGAGAGAAAGATCACCGAAGACTCACTGCACTTCATATTCATAATAACTGCAAACACCACATCACTTACTCAAAACTACGGCGTTCTAAAAAAACGGCACGTCTGCTTATTTGATTCACAAAGTCGAATGTCGGAGATCGACGCTTGTGACCTCTGGGTTACCGCGCGGTCTCTCTAACCGCACGGTCATCTTCCCGTCTCACGATAGGCTTTGGACACTCCTTCTCTTCCTGTCTCCAGGAAGCCTGTCGGCGTTGCTGCGCTCCAAATGGGGTCCGCTGAAGGAGGCCACCATCATCTTCTACACCAGGCAGATCCTGGAGGGGCTGCGGTACCTGCACGAGAACCAGATCGTCCACCGGGACATCAAGGTCTGCGTCCCGAGGCACGAGACACGTTCCCAACCGTTACGTTTTTCATTAAACTTGTCACCGGCTGTTTCTCCCATCAGGGGGACAACGTCTTGGTGAACACCTACAGCGGCGTCTTGAAGATCTCCGACTTCGGAACCTCCAAGCGGTTGGCGGGCGTGAACCCGTGCACGGAGACGTTCACCGGTAACTTCCTCTCCTTCTCCACAAAGCCGGCGACATTCAGCGAAGGCTTCGATTAAAAAGGTTTAATAAGAGATGACTTTCCTCCATCTGGCATTTAAATGGTCTACTATCAATGAAGGAAACCATGACAGAATGACACCGTATGCCAACAAAAAAAGAGAAGTGATTACTGAGAAAGAAACTGCAGACGTCACAAGTCGGTAATTCTGTCTCGCCGGCATAAGCGGAGTCCTATAAATGTTGAAATGCTATAAATATCAAAAGGCCCTCAACATGACGAGAGCCTCTATGGAAACACTCAAAGAGACCTGCACATTCATCGGCCATCTGGCCTCCTCCAGCTGCCAGCGAGGTGTGTGATTAGATTAGCCGATCAAGCAGAGGCAGAAGGGTGTTTACCTTTCATTAGCAGTGCTGTGTGTGTGTGTGTGTGTGTCTACTCTGTCTCCATCTTTGTTTAGCTCTGTCTGTCTCCCAGTATTGACATCGGTATTTGGAGCAGACCACAAATTCCAAATATGATACGGTGAAATAACTTGAATCTCACGTCTTCAGTCATTTACATTTCTTTAACGCCTGCACTTGGTACAAGTCCGACTGTGTTTGCAACACATTTTCCCCCTCTCCGTCCGCAGGCACTCTGCAGTACATGGCTCCGGAAATCATCGACAAGGGCCCCCGAGGCTACGGGGCCCCGGCCGACATCTGGTCCCTGGGGTGCACCATCATAGAAATGGCCACCGGGAAGCCGCCCTTCCACGAGCTGGGGGAGCCACAGGCGGCCATGTTTAAGGCAAGAGTGCATCTCGCGTCACACGGGTGAAGACGGGAGACAGAGAGAGAGAGAGAGAGAGAGACGTATTCACAGCGTTGAGTCTTCTGTTCCAAGGTGGGCATGTTCAAGATCCACCCGGAGATCCCCGAGTCGTTGTCTCTGGAGGCCAAGTCGTTCATCCTGCGCTGCTTCGAGCCGGACCCCAACAAGAGGGCCATCACCTCGGACCTCCTGAGAGACACGTTTGTCAGGCAGAACAGCAAAGGCAAGAAGAGCAAGATCGCCTTCAAGCCGTCAGGTCGGGTCACTCAAACATCCACACAGGCACCGAAGGTCGCGTTGGGTTAGCAGATATTATCATCTATTCGGCGTCCATGAGAGAATAGTATAACAGTAACAAAATAATACCAACGATAGTATCAACAATATACAAAAGAATATGCACATGTTTTAATGAAAACATAGAACAAAGATAAAGAACATTATTAATCCCCAGAGGAGAAGTTTAGTAAATTGAGGTTTTCTGCAAACTGACGCACAGTAGAATGTGTCTCCCTGTAAAAAGCGTTCAGTCGGTGCCGTCCGAATTCCTCGGAAATGAAATGATTTCCTGCCAAAGTAGACAGCGGCATGACGAGTAGCAGCGGGTGATCTGCGGCGGGGGGGGGGGGGGGGGTCACTGGCTGCACACCCGCGGCCCCACTGACCTCCTCTCGTCCCCACTGCCCGTGCAGACTACATCCCCAGCGTGTCGCTGTCGCTGCCGGTGCAGCTGCAGTGCGAGGCCGTCGGCTGCAGCAGCAGCAGCGAGCCGGGTTCCATGAGCCCGGACTGCGACTCCAAACACGACGTCTTCTTCCTGAAGAAGAAGAGCCCCGACTCCGAGAACCCGCTCAAGCCGCCCAACTCCAACTACCTGAGGTACGAATGAAGCGCCTCCTTTTCCTCCGGTTAAAGTGCACCAACTTAACACCAACTTCAACCTGCAAATGTACTCCTCGGCCTCAGAAACAGCCTTCTTTTGCCGGTAACATTTTGGGACGGTACACGTCATGTGAGAAGATGTGAATGAATGTGAATGAGTGAGCGTGTGTGTGTGTGTGTGTGTGTGTGTGTGTGTCTCTGTGTGTGTTTTGTTGGCAGGTGGCCTCACGCTCCGCTGCCTTTTACGACCCATCAGGTATAATAAGGTCTGATAACTTTACGAGCTTCTGCTGGCAGACTGAGCACACACGAGCCATCACACCAACATCCATGCGCACTTACACACCTGTGTGTGTGTGTGTGTGTGTGTGTGTGTGCGCACTCTGCTAGGCACACACAGTCGCCAGGAGAAGCTTCTATCTGTAAACAAGCCGCCGTAAACCCATCAGGCGCTTCATGTTTCGTTTTATATGGCGGTGAGATCACTGTGTGTGTGTGTGTGTGTGTGTGCGTGTGTTTGTTGCAGTGTTCCGGACGAGGGTTCGCCGTCGTACGACCGCAGCGCGCCCCCCTCCCCCGAGGACAGGGACGGCGGTCTGTTCCTGCTGAAGAAGGACAGCGAGCGGCGGGCCATCCTGTTCAGGGTCCTCAACGACGACCAGGAGAAGGTCATCTCCAACCTGAAGGAGAACCACATCCAGGTGTGTTACGCTCTCATGAAGAAACAAATGAACCAATAAGAGGTTCCTACCTTGTTTTTAATGAAAAAGTACCAACAATTCATATTCATTTATACTTGGTGCCCGGCTATAATAAGCTATTTGCGTAGCTTATTTAAGAACATGTGTTTTTTTTTATTAAAGCTGTGTATTATCCGACTATTTATTATTTTAGGTTTTACAGGTCTTTTCATTCATCATTAAAAAAAAGGCTTGTATTACACGATGCTACCACTGGGTGGCGCATATGTTTCAAAATAAAACAAAGAAAGTACTTGGGTTACTTGCATTATTATCAGTGGTTTGTATTCCTTCTTTGTGTTTAGATTCTGCATCTTTGTGGCAAGTTTTCTGATTTAAAATACCATAAAACAATGAAGTACTGTAGAAAGGATGTCTACTAGGTCTGTGTGCGTGTGTGTGTGTGTGTGCGTGCGCAGGGCATTGAGGAGCTCCAGCTCTCCGTCGACCACATCAAGCAGATCATCTGCATCCTCCGCGACTTCATCCATTCCCCGGAGAGGCGCGTCATGGCGGCCACCATCTCCAAGCTCAAGCTGGACCTGGACTTTGACTCCACCTCCATCAACCAGATCCAGCTGGTGCTCTTCGGCTTCCAGGACTCGGTCAGCAGACGCGGACCTTCCGTCCAAAATGACGCGGATGAGATAGAAGCACCATTGTCCCCTTTCATTTTTTACGTCAGTAATGAATAGTTTCAGATTTGCCTCCCAACAAGGAACTATGTCGAGAAAAGCTCCATATTTGACCCCAGATTCAACTGAATTGTAACTTTATTGTAACGTCCCTTGTTTGTTTTGTTTGTTGTTCTCAGGTAAACAAAGTCCTGAGGAACCATCACATCAAACCGCACTGGATGTTTGCGATGGATAACATCATCCGCCGAGCCGTGCAGGCTGCGATCACCATCCTCATTCCAGGTCAGCCTGGAATGAGGATGCCATCTGGTCCTTCCCGACAGTCGCCAAATATTAACGCCGCGCCACGAGAAACGAGCTGACGCGTTCCTCCAACAGAGCTGCAGACCCACTTCGGCCCGGCGTCCGAGTGCGAGGGGGCGGAGAAGGAGGACGAGGTGGACGAAGAGGAAGAGGAGGCGGAGTTCAGTCCCGTCTTGGCCTCTGCCGCTGACGACGCCGCCGCCGCCGCCGCCATGGCTGAGCCCGCCCACCCCGTGGCGTGCATGCAGAACTCGCAGGAGCATCTGCGCTCGCATCATCACCTGGGCGTACAGCTGGGGCGCCTCAAGCAAGAGACCAACCGGTAGATGCACACACACACACACACACACACACACACGGAAGAATGAATAAATAAATAGTGAAACCTCCTTTACGCCGTGACGATCGATTCGATCGATTATTTCAAACGATGACGAAACGATTGGCCAGGCATGCACATGCAGAGCACTCATGTTGCAATAGGTGAAAGGGATGGAAAGAATGTGCAACGTGATGAGCCAACCTGCTCATGTATTCTTCTCTGTTCATTTTTGCTAAGATAAATAGAATCTGTAAATAGAGGGTATGAACACAGGTGCATCCTGGGTGCAGGCGATTACTGAGTTGTAGTAAACCGATACACAACATGAATTTCACTGTATTTGCCGTGATCGTTTGTGTTTCGACCAAGCCACTTTTCCCCCCGCGGCACTCATGCTGCAATAAGTGAAAGGGATGGAAAGAATGTGCACACACCCATAACGTAACCTGTAGATAAACGCACACCCACGAGCGCACACACACGCACCTGTCGCGGCAGGTGTAATCGAAGTTTACTTTATAACCTCAAAGGGTGACGAAACACAGCGAGGAAGAAAAACAGACCTGCATAAACCAAAACCTGACCTAAACGCTTCCATATTTACACACCGATATCATGTCTAAAGATCAGTAAAAACAGTAAAATGTCCTTTTTTTAGAACATAAGAGGCAAAGGAAGATGGATAAAAACAGAATGTGTGGAATTGAAGTTAGAGATTGTTTAATATTAGAAAAAATAGAAGAAAAATACTTTCTTGATTAAATGATCAATTAAGAGAAATTACAGGGAAAATGTCTTTTAAAAAATGTGAATTTTTGTGAAAAGATTCAGATTCAAATTCTGATTTGAATTGATTGGAAGTTTTCCTTGTGAAGAATGCTTTGTTAAATGATATGCACATGAACTTCCTGGATTGTGAGCATTCCTTTCCAACCTAGAAACCCAGAAAGGATGTTTATGTGGGCGAGGAAGCCTCCTAGAAAAAAAGAACATACCAGTCGTCACAAAAATTTTAACGACCCGGAGGCAGCACTGATGTCTGTCAGCTAGAGAGAGAACTCTCCACTAAAGAGAGTCTTTAAAGTGCCCCCCCCCCATTAACTACTCTTTAACACCTCTGGTTTGTCATAAAATAGACCAGTGTATTTGCCGCGCACGTTTTTGTGTTTTCGACAGCTTTGCGGTTGGACCAAGCCACTATTCCTCGGCCTGCGGGGTTTATTGGCTGTCATAAAGATTGTGACTGTCGCTGCAGGCTGCTGGAGGAGCTGCTGCAGAAGGAGAAGGAGTACCAGCAGGTCCTGAAGGCCACCCTGCAGCAGAGATCACATGACACGGAGCTGGTCCGAGTCCGACACAGGCCGCTAGGTGAGCCCGTCGACGGAGGCCTCGTCCGTCGGTGCCGTGCGCTTCGGCTCTAACCTCCGCACTTCTTCCTCCGAGCAGACGTTCTGCCTCCCTCCGTCTTCAAAATCCCGGCGGACCACGAACCGGACAAGCCGCTCGCCGATTGGCTGAAAGAGCAGGGGGCGGACGCGGACACCGTGGACAAGGTCAGGGCCTCCGAATCCGAAGCGGCGCGTTCAGACGGGTCTTAACCTGATGGTGTCGTGTTGTGTTGTAGTTCGTGCTGGAGGAGTACACGCTGACCGACGTGCTCACCGAAGTGACCAAAGACGACCTCCACCGCCTGCGTCTACGGTATCTACTCCACACAATACCTTTCTCTCAGCAGAGACTTTAATATTTATTTGTATCCAGTCCTGTGAAGAGTGGCACGAGTAGCTCTCGGATGACCTCGTCTCCCCCCCCCACTCCCCCACACCCTCCCCCCCCCAGGGGCGGAGTGCTCTGCCGCATCTGGCGCGCCATCCAGCGGCACCGAGAGCGAGAGAGGCTGAGGCCGGACGAGCGGGCGGGAGACGACGCGTGACGGGACGCAGCTCTGCAATGCAGGAAACACGCACACATCTGCACACATCTGCACAAAACCGGCCACGCGTCTCTCTCTCTCTCTCTCTACACAGCAGACCGAAGCACTCTCGTGCACGCAGTTAAATGCTACAATGTGTCCTTTGAAGGGACACTGCACTCCGAGTCTTTCTCACAATGTGGCCCTTCAGTGGCGACTCCATACGTATCGACAGAATTTTGCCCAAAACTCTCACTTGACCCTGGCTTGTAAGGCCAGATGGCGACAAACAAAACAATTAAGCAACCCCCAAAATGAAGAGAAGGGATTGTAATTATCTGTAACCCCAGACCGTACATTGATAAACTGCTTTGTTGCCTTTTGTACAAGAACTATAAAGAACCAAGTTAAGTGTTAAATGCATCATAAAGAAGCACCAATCACCAATTAAGATTGACATGATATGGAATCCAATCACGTTTTGTTTCTTTATTGCACTAAAGAAATAGTTTTAAGTCTAAACCTTTCAAATTGTTAACTGCCACCACTTCACTGCCTTGACAATTGTACGCATGTTATTAATATTAAGTAATAAGTTATAACTTTTCCTCTCTTTGTTCTGTGTATTTTAAATGTTTTTAATTTTAACTGTTGTGCGAACATGCTCGTCAGTTTCATCGATTGCTTTAAAAAATAAACCCTGGAATAATTAAATCGTCGCCCACTTGTGTGTTGATTATCTTTTGCCATGTGCATAAGTGAAATGCGTTACATCGTTTATACTCAAACCGGTTTGCCTCCTCACAGACTTGCTCTGGAATTCCAGTGATGGTTTGAATCCCAATTAAAACTCACTGCGTCAGTAAAGCCGTAGCACGGCAGAGCGTACGATAAAGTTCCAACAAAATGTATTATCCCAACAATTATGAGATTATGAAATAGAGCAATTAGGGCTACTGGAGTTTTTGTCTCCTTTTAGCGGCCTTGAGCCGTGACGCATGACGGCAGTAACTGATCACACTGGAATGAACCAGTCTTTCAGTTTGCACTTGGCTGAAGACTTTCCTTCTTCGTTTGTGGTTGTGCTTGTATGTCGCAACCACGACATAACTCCATTCCATGAACAGCATTGAAAGTAAAAAAAAAAAGAAAAGAAAAAACTCCATTAACGACATTCCACCGTTCATTTAACTGAACGAGATTTAAAAGAACCAACTGGTTTTCTTTACTGACGTCTTGCATCACAGTCCAGTCATTTACTTAACTAAACACCTCCTTACGTCCGCATCATCAAATGACAGGTTCGGCGTTTCGCCTCTCACGCAGCGCACGTTGTCTTCTCACGTCAGTGCAGTCGAGCAATCATTGGCGGCCGAGCGGCCCGCGATGCTCCTGCGGCAGTCTTTCGGCTCGCACGTTAATCATTAAGCTGGAATTGTCACCATCTGAGCTGACTGAAATTGCCGCGCCGACCTGCAGGTTCACTTTTACCTCCTTTCATAAAGTAACGTGAGCGGACAAAAGAAAATACAGCAACGTAACACAAGAGGAAATATTGGAGCCAATTTGGGCAGGTCACACTGTGAATACGCCGAAATAATTCTAAAGGGAAATAAACTGACCCAATGAAACTGGTACAGTTTTTTGTTGTTGGATGCAAATATTCGAGCTATTTGCCAGTTGAGAGTCTATTAACTATATCAGCAGTCTCAGTGGCGGGCCGAGCCGTCTTCTTCCTCGTGTGTGGGCGGATCGTGGTTTCTCATTCCTTTGTGAGCTTTTCTTTGGTAACCCTGGATTGCTTCACGGTATCAGATTTTGGAACCCTGCACCACTGGTTATTTTTCTTAGATTTTAATTTTTTTTGTTTTTGTTTTGTTAAGGAGATACAATTTGTGGAAAGTAAGAGCCGGAACATGCGGCCTCCTGCTGACCTTTCAATGCTTCCCGTTATGAAATCATTGTTGGCATACACACGATACAGTGCATAAACCCAATCAGAAAAAAAAGTTTGTATCTATCTTGTATTTTGTGTGTGTGTGCGTGTGTGTGTGTGTGTGTGTGTGTGTGTGTGTGTGCAACCTCATGGAACCAAATCCAGGTCAAAGGTTTGGTTCATTTGAAAAACAAATGTGAACCTGAAAGTTTTCTAAATAAAAATAAGTGCAAGAAAGGTTTATATTTGCAGATTCAAAACTTTTAAAATTTGCACATACAGATATTTTTTTTCCCCATTCAGACTTTTGACCCTAATGTGGTGCAGAGGGGGGGGGTGGGGGGGGGGGTGGGGGGGGGGGGGGGGGGGGGGGGGGCATCAACGCAGTGGGGTGAAGAAAGGGATAGAAATGCCAAAAAGTTGTCGCGCCTTTAAGGACCAGGAAAGAAATGTGAGAAAGTGTTCACACGCGGGAGGTGGTTATGTTGGGGAAATGTGAAACATGAACTGGCCGCAGCAAATCTTTAACAAAAGCTGGCGAAATGCAAGTGAAGGAATCAGGCTGGAATGGGGTCAACCTTTACGGTATTGACTTACTGTATTGACGTCAATACCGTAAAGGTATTGACCGTAAAGGTATTGACTTAGGCGAAAAGGCCCACAGCCGCCACAATGCGCTGCACAAACAAACAAGCACACAAAGGCAGAACAGTGATGTGAAATCTGAATCCAAATTTCTCGACTGGTTATTTGTTCAGTCCAACCTGTGTGGGTTTATTGTCTTCACAGAGTTCCTGCTGTGTGTAAAGCCCGCGCTGCTTATTTTAACCCCACCGGGCCGAGCAGTCTTTGAATGTTGTAGAGCAGTGGTTCTCAAACTTTTTACACCAAAATACCACCTCAGGAAATACTTGGCTCTCCAAGTACCACCATAAAGACCAACACTATACAGTAAGCCGTACCACACTTTGAGAATCACGCTACGCTAACATGGCTAAGATAAGATAAGAAAAACTTGATTGTCTGTGACAAGTGGCAGAAATTTGTCTTGGCACCAAGTCCGGCTCAGGTACGAGGAGCCGGCGTCCTTCCTTCAGAGGGCGTGGAAGCGAGGCGGTTTAGTGTCGGGCGGGTTCACCGTCTGCCACCGTGGATTTCTCAGAGGGAGGGACTCCTGCCTTTTGTTGTCGCGTGGGTGTGTAACCAGTCGCACAGCAAGTGCTTTCCGTGCATTTTCCATGCTGGACTCGTTTTTACAAAGATTTCCATCACAAGATCCCCTGTAATCAGATTCAATTTCAGCAAAAGGAGCATCTCATACCAGACTGCAATGAATCGCTCGCCGTCCACCGTGACCCTCTGATGACCTCTCGGGCCGATTTACAGCTGTGACCTCAGATCACGGCTTCCGCGTTGTTCTTCTTCGGGATTGCGGTGGAGCTCAAACCTGGTTCCCTTTTCTTTGATGATATCGCTCACGTGCATCCAGCATATTTGCGCACATTTTCTAGTTTTTAACTGAAATCAGCCGTTTGAGCTAACGCAGTTGGCAGTTACTTCGGGGTAACAGAACAAGATTATCACTTTTTTTTCCCGTCCTGCTACAAGGTTGACGAAACTGCCGTGCCGTTGATTTATTATTGTTAGAGGCGCGGTTAAACTCACCTGTGCACGAAAACAATGAGGCAATTGTCTCCACCGCTGTGAGTACAAGCTCAATATAACATCCTTTCATGTGGTGACGCTTCGTGCCACCTGTTGCCTCACCCGTTGCCCCACGGCACTTAAATCACAATTAGGAAATCAAGGAAAGAAAAGCTCACACATTACCATTGTCAAATAGAGTCCGCGGACATTCCCACTTTTTACAGACTGTTGTTATTTCAGGCACGCTGGCTATTTTTAGCTCCCTCAAGGGCTGTGGACAGAAATAGATTGCAAAGTCAATAAGTTGCCAAAATCCGATTGTGCCATTAAACAGAACTTTGCACATGCTTCAGATCTCTATCCTTAAAATAAATAAATATATCCTTGGCTTTTAATAAATTAACTGAAGTTGCATAAAGAATACCTGGTGCACATGAACCTGTGACCCGAGGCTAATGGAAGAAGAGGACATCTCTTTGTGTCAAAATAAATGAATCAAATGTAATAAACCTGTGGGTATTTCACAGTATGCTGTTATTTTAATCAGGTTTGCTATTTTTAGCTGTGGTATGGAAAAAAATTTCCAGGAAATATCCTTGGGAAATAACATTAAATGGGGAATGTCCATTCACTGCACTGTGTTCAGGCTTTATATTTTAATCCTGTCGTCATTGAACGTTGTGACGCAAAGTTCTCTTTGAAACCATTGTGGGACTTTATCAAACGCAGGATAACTTGATTGTGGCAGTGATTAAAACTAGTGTATTTAACCTGCCGAGTTCGAAGTTCAATAGTTTTTAGTTAACGACGGTATGTGGGAGTTGCACCAGTTTGTGTTTGGTAAGATCCCCAGCCCGGAAAACCCCCCAGCTCATCACATTCTACCAGATACGAGTCAGGAGAGACTGTTACGGTTAAGGTTGAAGGACAAATACCAACATCAATTGCTTTCCACTTCCCCTGTTCTCCCTCCGTTGATTAAGGAATGCAGAGAAGAACAACTTCCGTGAACGGGGTACATCAAGAACCGCAGAGCGGCGATTTTACCTGAAAACGAGAATGGCAAAGGTCAGCAAGAATTAGACGAGCGGTGATGCAGCCACTTGGCACGAGTCCAAGCGGCACACCTGAGCTGCCTCCTTTGGCTCTCACTTCAGGTGACACCTGACTGACAGGTCCAAGAAATCAGTGTGTGTGTGTGTCTTTTAATTGGGAAAAAAATGTGCACAAAGTGACTCAACTTTGACACACACACACACACACACACACACACACACACACACACACACACACACACACACACACACAAGATGATGACATTCCTTGCTCGTGAGAACAGTTGCATGAGAGGAGCCACTGAATAACTTGTCTGTGAAAGATTACCAGTTGATCATTGATAAAAAGTGATGGTTCGCAATCCTGTCACGGTTTGGGTCCCATGTCCATCAGTCTCTGGTCCCTTGTCGCGTCATTGTCTGTTGTCAGTGTGAAAAATTGTGAAATGCAAAATATTCAAAGCAGCATTAATTGACTTTTTTTGGGTCCATATTAAATCAGGCGCGCGGGAAAATATAAATAACGTCAGACAGAGAATTAGTAATTATTTTAAAATATATATATATTTTAAATCCAGCTCCAGCCAGCAGGGGGTGCTGCAGCTCCCTCAGCACCCCCCTTCCCGCGCCCTTGTATTAAATTGTCCTGTAATCCTTCTTATGCGACACCCTGCGCATATGATCCCTTCCACAGGTCATGCCCACTTGTACACACACTCCGCTCCGCAGGTGTAAACTTGCTCCATTTCCTGTTCATTTCCACGCTCTAAAACAATCGCGCACGCGTCACGCAATCCTCACACGCACACGCGCGGGGGAAATCCCGCTGTCAGCTGGCACGGCTACTTAAGGAGCGCAGCGGGAGCCTCGGTCACACTTCATCCCCGCAGCTCACATCAACGAGTTTAAAAACCGGCGCAGCCACAATAAGTCCGACCGCGAGAAGAACTATGGCGAGCGGCAAAGTCGGTCTCCTCGCGCTCCTCTGCTCCCTCGTCATCCTCGGCAACTTCATCGGCGGCGCGCACTCAGGTAAGCGGGGAAGGTGTGCTGGGCGAGCGCGCCGTGTTGGTTGGTTGGTGCCGTGTTCCCATGATGAGCGCACGTTATAACAGGTCGTGTGTGTGTGTGTGTGTGTGTTTTGTCTGTGCAGCCAGCTGCTGCGTGATGTACGCACAGCGCCATTGGAAGTGTCAGCGCATGATTGGCTACAGCATCCAGACCGTCGTCAACTCCTGCGACATCAGCGCCGTGATGTGAGTATAAACAGTCTCAGACCGCCTCTGCAAACGCGGCACATCTGGAGAATCTGGTTCACTCATGGAGACTTTAAAAACAAATGTCTTCTTCTCGGCGGTTCATTTTTGACATTGGTAAAACTATAATTGAAGATGCGGTATTATTGTGGCATGAAAAAATGTTATAAACAACATTTTAGAGGACACTGGTGTGTGCAAAGGTGTTTGGTGTTCGGTCTGAATCTGAATACAAAGTTAATGAATCCTGCTTCAATGAAAGCAAGCACGGGACTAGATAATAATCCACCGTCAAAGTTTGACCAAATATAAATCATTTGCTGCATGTTCCGTTAACCGGGCCCGCTGTTCACCCACAGATTCCACCTCCCCGGGAGGTTCCTGTGCGCGGATCCCTCCTCCAAGTGGACCCAGAGGGCCATGAAATGCCTCGAGTGAGTATACGAGCGCGTCCGTCTCGGGTGCTTGGTGCTTTTTTTAGGCACTAAACTAAAATGAGCGTGGTTTCTATTGCAGGGAGAGGAAGAGGAAGATCAGCAGTCAGACCACCACGCAGGGAAAGCTGACGTCAGCATCTGCCTCACAGAGCAGATGAAACCTGCAGCACATCCACACGCTTCTCATGCGCTTTAAAATGATTATCTAACTTATTATAATTGATCTGTTTTATAAACAGGGGTATTGCACATCTTACAAAGTCTTGATTTTCTTTTGCTGTGAAAATCGATTTGTTAAATATTTATATATTGTTGCTTTTTGCTGAACTCTGATATTTTGTGCTCAGAGAAATGAAGCATACAAGTGGGAAGTTGTGACTGTAATTTATATGGTCAAAAACTGTATTAAAATATTTGTTTCATAAGACATGTTTACGTCCTCGTGGGTTTCACCAGATTCATCGTTTCCACACGTCAATACATTTTCATTATGTATGAAAAATGTGATTTAAAGGTCCATTTAGAGATACATTTACTAAATATAGAAGAGTGCATTCAAATAATGTCACACGATCATCACAAAAATCACTTTACAATGAGAATTTCAATCAGTAATTCTCATTTGTTCACGTTAAACCCCTCAACGTAGAGCAAACCTGCTTCTATCATACATTTTTATAACCTTTATCCAGATCTTTAGTAAAGATTTTAAAATCAACAATGTCTTCTGCACAGATTTATTACATTTTAAAACGTTGGGGGAATTGAGTCCACGTGTGTGAAGTTTGCAATGAGGGGAAACAAACATGTAAAACACAGGAAAAACTTAAAATGCTTTAAGCCAGTTTACCAAACAGCAGCTTTGTTGGGTGTTTCATAGATGATGAAAACCAGTTGACCCTCAGTCACTCATGACTTGGTCTCCCGGTGTGGTTGAGTGGAAGCAGTTTTTCCATTCCAGGATCTTCTTTGGTCCTCAGAGCCTGGCGCAGTTTCTCCCAGAACAGATTGGGGTGCTGGCCGGCTCGAGGCCAGCTCAGGTAGGTGCGCCTCTTCAGCAGCCTCCTCATGCGGTAGTAAGGGGACAGCTCGGCCACGGGGATGTCCTCCAGGAACACCAGGACCAGCACGTCCTTCTGCTCGTCGAACAGACGGAAGCTGCGACGGCAGAAAAAAAATCGACGGGTCACTCCGACCGCCTTCGGTTCCGAGTCGGCGAGGATCTCGGAACGTGACGCTGTTGGCGTTGTTTACCTGGCCACCTGGATCTCTCTGGAGCACCACTCGCTCTCCAGGTACCTGCGACTGATCACGCAGATGGTCTTCCTGCTCCCGTAAATGGCGTCTGTGATGTTGTCCATGATGGGTTTACCTGAGGAGGAAGAGAACCACCTGATTGGCACACAGCATGTACTCTGGTGACACCCTGTGGAGTCCACGTGAAAGTGCACCTGGCTCGAAGTCCCGATGGTGCAGACACAACCTCCAGCCCTGCTCCCCCTCCAGCTTGGGCAGCAGCTCCCGGATGACCCACGGCTCGTCGCTGGTGTTGTAGGAGACGAAGGCGTCGTACTGGTTGGGTTGTTGCTTGTTTTTAAGCCTGCTGTCAAAGAGCAAAGCCAGGAAGAGGTAGTAGGCGTAGGCCAGCTGCCACCTCAGGAAATGGTAGGTGAAGGACGTCGACATAAAGAGGAGGATCGTGCACGTGGTGGAGACGAAGTAGATGAACTCTGTGTGCACCGTGCAGGACCTGGCGTCCAGGTCCAACAGTTTCATACCTTTAAGTTCCGAAGGGTAGTTGCACAGAAACTTGTCAGCTTCGTATACCTGCGTTTGCTTGTCGTTAACTATCCAACTACAGAAAAAAGCGTTGGCGCAGTCGCAGGTGAAGCTGTTGCCTTCAAGATTGAGGTAAACCAGGGACGGCATGGACTCAATAACTTCCTCTGTTAAAACTGAGTATTGATTCAATTTTCCCTGCAGGTACTTGAGCTTAGTGAGGTTGGCTTCTATCAAAAAATCTAGAGAGTCAAGACTTGTTTTAGAAACGTAGAGGCTCTCGAGGCCTTGGATCGGGAGAAACAACTCCGAAGAGAGGTTCCTGATGTCATTGGCGCTAATGTCGAGCGTTTGCAGCCGCGGGGTGTACACGAAAGTGTCTTTGTGCAAGAACAAAAGTAGATTTTTCCTGCAACTGAAGGACGTAAGATTAGTCAAACCGTCAAGGAGGTTGTACGGCAGCGAATACTGCCCCCTGCGGCCATTTCCGAGAAACACCAACGTCTGCAGACGGGACAGCGCAGTAAATGGTGGATGAGTCAAAAATGCATTCTTATATTGAATTCTATTTTCACTCAAATCCAATGTTTCTAAATTGATCAGATCATTGAAACGTTCCCGAAGCGTGGATTCATCAATTCTATTTTTGCTCAGCTGAAGATCTGTAAGACTGCTTAATCCCTGAAAAGCCCCACGGTCTATTATGTTGATCAGATTATTGTCTAATGCCAAGATCTCCAGTGACTGCAAGCCTGAAAAATCGCCGTGTTTTATGCCAGTGAGTTTATTTATATTCAAACGCAGCTGTTTTAGATTTGGCAGGTGGATCGCAAAGGCGCCGTCTAATTTGGAAATGCTGTTGTTCTGTAGTTTCAAAACTTGCAATTTGATCAAACCCCCGAAGACGCACTTTTTTAGAGCCGAGAGTGAATTCTGATGCAAGCTGAGAATTTTCAGCTTGGTCAGATTGGCGAAACTGTTGCATTCGAGTGTTGCGATGTAATTCTGGCTGAGATCCAGCTCCTCGAGAGTCGGCAGATTACTCGTGGCCGACGGAACAGAGAAAAGTTTATTTTGACCCAGATTTAAGATCTTCAACACCGGCAGCGAACTGAAGGCCTCGTCATAGACGTTTTGAATTGTATTTTTGGCCAAATCCATCTCTGTTATGTTCGCGCACAGCTGGAAGAATTGCGCGTTGATGTAGTGCATGTTGTTTTGCTGCAGTTGGAGTTTGGACACCGTCGGGATGGAGCAGGAGACGTTGACTAGTTTAGTTAGCCGTGTGCCTCGCATCGCGTTCATCCTCAGAGACGTCAGCGAGGGGTTGAAGCTCTCTTCGAGCGCTTTCATGGCGTCGCTGTCTATTTTGAGCCCGCTGATGTCGAGCGTGGCCACGCCGCCGAGAGAAGTGTTTTTACGGATGTCCCACTTCATCGCATTCTTTTTCGAACCGGCGCGGCCGATCACCAAGGAGGTGAGGTTCGGAAAGACGTCGGCGGTGACCGTGAAGACGGCGATGTCATTTTGAGACAGGTCGAGGGAATTGAGTCCCAGCGAGGTGTTTGTCAGTTCCCACGAAGAAAAAGAGGTTATGAGGTTACTTTTCACCGACAGCTCCAGCAGATTTGGCAGCTGCTGCAAGATAACGTGAACCTTGGTCAAGCGGTGCAGTCGGTTGTAGGAGAAGTCCAAAAATGTCAGGCTTGTCAAGGACTTAAAAGAGGTGGCGGACACGTTCCTGATGCGATTATTGTTGATTCTGAGCTCTGTGAGGTTGCTCAAACCGTGAAAAAGATCGTCTCCAATGGCGGTGAGCCTGTTGTTGTTCAGAATTAGCCTCTCGAGGGAAATCAGGTCGACAAAGGCGCCGGCGTGTATCCGTGAAATGTTGTTGCGTTTCAGATCTAACGTTATCAAAACGGAAAGATTTTTGAAATCGGACGCCTGTATCGTTGAAATCTTGTTCTCGGATAAGTAAAAACCTTGAACCGTCGAGGGAATATCTCGAGGAACAGCTTTGAGGTGAAGCTTAGAACATATAGCGTTAGAGTCACTGATTCGGCCGAACTTCAGATAAAATCCTTTGACTGGTAAAGCAGAACTGCTGATATTCAGCAAGAAAAGAAAAAAACTCTGTTTGAAACATGCAAATCCTCTTGTTTGCATTGTTTTGTCCTGTCGCACTCCAACAGCCATTTTTGTATGTTCTTTAATCTCTCAATGTAAAGTCCATCTGGGGGTCCTGAAAATCCCAAAAAACAAATAATCCCAATTATAATACTACGGTAAATTTCTGTCATCTGTCATTTAACTATAAATGACTCAATGACGGTTTGCGGTACTCACCGTGTCACACAAAGAAGAGCTGATTAGTCGCAGCGAGTGAACGCGAGAAAAGGTCTCCAGCCCGTCGTCTCTGCTCCCTTTTCATGCGGATGGTGAGGAAGTGAGAGTTGAAGGAGGTGCTTGAACCCACTGCGACAGAGAACAACATGTCACGCACAAACACGCACACATTCACACACGATTCAAAAAGAGCTTCCACCTCGTGTCAGCCGTTGATAACTTTTGTCCTCGTTCCTCAATTCATTTGTTTACTTGATTGCTGGTTTTAATCGCTTCCTCTAAAACGTGAACTTATGACGACTAAAGTGTCCAACAAAGAACTGCCGCTTCCTCTTGTTCCTTCATCCACCAGACAATGTGAGGTCCGCTGAGGCCGCTCGTCCTCAGATTCACACCTGAACCGGAGAAATTACTACGTTGAAATGTAATAGCTTTGAAATAAAATGTTTTTTATTTGACATAAATAACAACAGCAAAATAAGTCATCTGCATTTAAAGATGTAACCAGTGGGGGATTAAGCATAGCAGGGTGATTTACTTTAAAAAATATAGTAGCATGAAAATGCTAAAATACTGAGGTTTCCAAAAGAAAAAAAATACTTATAATTTACAATCTTTGACTTCTTTCATCCTTCTTCTATTTATTTTCCTGAAATCAGAGCACTGGACTTTTGCGATTTTACATATTTGTGCAGTATCGTAGTCTGTTTGACAAAGAAATCCCCTTTGATTTAATAAGTACCGTATGTTGAAATAACAGTGGCGGCTCAATGATGTCATGGTCACTTGACGCCTTCTTGGTTCACGCAAACCTTTTGCCTTTCGTGGATTTGATGTTTATTTCGACATCCATCTCTCTTCCCACAGGGGGATTTCTTTCACCAGCGTATTTCTAACAATCCGTCGGATGACCACTGACGGACGAAACGTCTACGCACGAGAATGTGATTCATTTCTCTGACCCTATTTTCACTTCTGCGTCTTCACTTCGTTATGAACATTCCTGTGAAGCAGTTCAGAGTTTAGCAAAGGAACGTCAAAACATTGAGGAGCGCCCCACGGGTAATTATCAGCTCTTTAAAATGACAACAATGCCTGGCCTGGTTGATCGGTAGAAGCCGCAGCTAAAGCTAAGAAGCCGCGTTGTGTTATCTTGTGTACCCAAAAATACAACCGCCGGCGAAAGAGAGAGGTTCCTGTGAGGTTCCTTCATGCTGAGCTTCACATGACAAGGGAAGTGAAACACTCACACACCGCCGCCGCCTGCAACGAAGAAACGCTTTCATGCACTGAAGCGGAGCAACAACAAGCTCTCGTCGTAGAGCAATTGAACGCACAACAAAAGCTTTGTCTCAAACACACATGTGAAACGTTTTCATGAAAATCATTGGAAAATACGCCAACAGATTATGGGTTGTTGCCACCAATGTATTTCTATTACTTTTGGGGATAAGAGAGTCGGCCTTTTGGTTTCTTTTTTTTTAATTGGTCTGCAAAGGACACCAGCTCCAAAGACAGCTTCAAGTGTCTCAGTGTCTCAATAATATCATATTAATATGTGACCAGCAGAGGTCTCCGTTGTCGCCCTCTCTGCTTCGGCTCACAGCTTAACTGCCTCTACATCACCTGTGCGTCCGTCCACCTGCAGCTGCTGCAACACTTCACATCAGAAAAGGAACCATGCGGCCAATTTTCCCTCCGGTGCTTTTGTGTTTCCCTTTGAATCACTGAGTTCTGTGTGAATTATGATGTAATATGTTTGTGTGACAACTGGAAGGGTGAGTAGATTCACCTTCAGCACACAGACACAGACACTGATGCAACGCAAGCAATGAATGATTTGATTAAATTGAATAATAATCAAACTTTCATTATGTGATTGCACTGACTCAATTATCTCAACGGTAAACATTAATATGTATAAGAATTAATTTAGAGGCTCTCAGAACACATTAGTCTTCAATACAGGAAACAGTTCTGCTGCAGAAAGGAAACTACAAACGTAGTCTAAAAAAAACAAGGTATTTCCCGCCTGCAGGCGTAACAGTGATAAATGATCACGTGGCTCCTTAATGGCTGGATTTCAAAATATGCAAATGTCTACTAACAACATCTGTTGTTCGATAAGACAAATATGATTTGATGGTAAAAAAAAAGCCGGTTGGATTTCTCACAGAGCAACAGCAGAAAGTGCAACACGCACACGCACGCACACACAAGCGCGTACACGATGTCCATACACCCATATGCTCCGATTAAACGTCTTCTCAGGATGAATTTCCCTATGATTCTTTCTCTCCAGTGAGACATTTACTGATATGTGCGCATGGAGCCACCCACGGGGCGCGTGCACGATTTAATCATATTTCGAGAGAGAGAGAGAGAGAGAGAGAGAGAGAGAGAGAGAGAGAGAGAGAGAGAGAGAGAGAGAGAGAGAGAGAGATGCTGCCGGGTGTTGAGTCCGGTGTGACTTATCTCTCTTGCTCTGCTGCTGTCGGTAACGGAGCGGCTGAGCACACACCTCCACTCTAATCTCTGTCACACGCAAACGCGCACACACCGGGAGGACTGGACTGGCCCACTGGGAAGAGGAGAGGGAGGGGGAGAGAGAGAGAGAGAGAGAGAGAGAGAGAGAGACACACATGTCAGACCAGATCCAGCAGGAGAATGTACCGGAACCCGCTGCACTCACGCCCGGCCTGTCCCGCACTGAGGGCGGCGCTGCGTTAACGGGACACGATACCGGGTTGAGCCAGGCGCGCAACCGGACCGGGGCGGTGTGAGGAAGGAGGCACCGGGGGGGCCTGGATGGGAGGTCGTGGGGGGGAGCTGTGCGGTTAGAGCCTTTTTGGGGGGGCAGGTAGGGGAAACAGCCACGGAGAGTCGGCGCAAAGTTTCCTCGATGGCGCTGGTGATGGAACCGGTGAGCAAGTGGAGCGCGAGCCAGGTGGTGGAGTGGATGAAAGGTAGGTTACGGCAACGCACGCACGCACACGCATACATATGCAAATGCTCAAACACACGCACGCACGCACGCACGCACGCTGATTGATTATGACTGATGAGTAGTAATGCAGAAGAGACGCGGGCAAGCTGGCAAGATGTTATGCTGCGTGGGTGGTGTGTGTCTGCGTGTGTGTGTGTGTGCGTGTGTGTGTGCGCGTGTGTGTGTGTTCATGCAGCATCCTGGCACCTGATGATCATGATGGGTGATGATGTAATGTGTGAGTGACGGGAGGAAACCAAACTTCAGTGGGAGTAGTGGCGGATTTAGGAACTTTCTAATGGAGGGGGGGCTCAGGCCTCCCCCCCCTCCCCCCCTTTTAAAAAACACAGTCGGCCCACAAACTGTATGAGACACCAAACACACTGCGGTAGAGGCTTCTTTTTTTGTGTCTCCTTGAGGTAATGTTGTTGTTGTGTTGTGTTCCTCCTGGTGTCACTCCGTGTTCGATGATCGACGTTCCTCCTCAAGTGTTTCCATGCGGCCGCATTTCACATCTCAGTCACCTCATCCGGAGATTTTACCAGCAGACTCAGAGGACCAAGTCTCCCGGATGAGAGAAGAGATTTTTGCCATGAGCTTAAATTCACAAATGAAACATGTTCAGGTGTGATAACGCTGTCGGACTGAGAAGTGGGAGAATGTCCCAAATGTAACTGGGACAGCACCTTTTAGACAGAAAAAAAACAAAATCATAACGTTTATCTAAAAGTGTAATGACGTACTAATGACGAGAATTTGCAGTGACCCAACCAGAGATTTCAGTCATTCATAATTGATGAGGCTGATTAGGTTTGTACCCACGGGCCTCATTGAACCCTTTTGCACATTATTATCCGGCAATGTGGCGATATGACTCTATATTTCATAATATACATTTCCATAAAGATCAGAGATTGGAAATTAGTTCCTTGAGGCTCAATGTTTTGCTCCAATCATATTTACCTAGCATTATAATAAGATACACTATTGACTCAACATCCATCTCAAAATTCAATTCAATTCATTTTATTTTGTGTAGCCCAAAATCGATGAATACGATTCGTTATCTCACCTAATCTACTTTGATTTAATAGCCCAGATTCAGCTGTGATGAGTATGTGAAAGTCATGCAGAACTCTCCGTCCAGTGAGTTTCAATTTGCCCTTTTGACCTTTAACAGCATCCCACGTCAGGTCGTTCGCTCTCATGCTTTCCCAGCCGCTGCCACACTCACCACATCATCTGAGAGAGAAATGACGAATAACGACCTCCAACATCCAACATGGCGAATGATTGTTCTGCGTCGCGTCTGTCGCTGGTTCGATTGACGTATTTACTCGATGTCCTGTGTCAGTTTCCCAGAGCCTCGTCATTGGAGAGGTTATTGCCTGCCTATGTGCATATGGCAGGCGGCCGCTGTGTGCGTGTGTGTGTGTGTCTGTGTGCGTGCGTGTGTGTGTCTGTGTGTGTGTGTGTGTGTGTGTGTGCGTGTGTGGGTGGGTGGATGGTGAGTTGTTGTTCGTCCCGGACCGTCTGTGCAGAGCAGCTGACAGACGCACACAACCTTCTCCAAACAGAAGGCCCCACCCGGGTCCCTTTGGACACGCGCAGACACACACATACACATACACTATGTGTGTGTGTGTGAGATCACTTCATGTTCCACGCTGTTCATTTGGCGACGTTGTTGCCACCTGTGCTACACATCAGTGGTAATGCGAGAACCTGCTGGGAATGCTGGGAACTCTCGCCCCCAATATGATCCTCACCGTCAGACTCCATGAAGTCTGAGGTGAAGGCTTCGAGGCTTCGAGGCTTTGAGGCTTCGAGGCTTCGAGGCTTTGAGGCTTCGAGGCTTCGAGGCTCCAGAGGTTTTAGATCACGTAAAACATTCGAGAAGCGTGTTTGTCCCTCCGAGCGAACAGGTGATGCCTGGAGGGAATTCGGTTGGAGCGGTTTTGGGTCACTTTGAGGCCGACGAGTCGTTTAACTGCAGTTTAAAGTCACTCCGGTGCGACGCATTTACAAACGCCAGCCTTTTTTAAATTAATGTTGCGTTCAGTAGTTTTCCAATTCCAAACCTACATTTGCAGCACTCAACAGGCAGAAGCCTCCTAACAGAGTAAAAATATTGAAGGTCTATTAACACACTGATTGACACGTCAGTAAGGCGAGAAATTAAGAAACCCTAATTGTTTATTGTAACTAATAACGTGTCATAATAAAGTCTCGACGGACAGTCCTTGACACGTGACAAGACTTGTGTCTTTCCAGAGCAGCAGCAACGTAAATCCCGCACACAGCGGGACGGGTGGATGAAATTGCAAAGGGGGGTGGAGGAGGGGGTTGGAGGGGAGGGGAGGGGGGGACTCGTAACAGCCACCTGAACGCACAAGAGGCGGAGAGAGACTCTTATCTTAGCGGGATTACAGTGCAGCCATGTAGGTGTGTCATCGGACGGAGCAGCTGTCGTGGACAGCTGACGGAGCAGTTGTGGGAGGAGTGAAGGGCGGGACTGAAGACAAGGAGGAAGCACACCGCAGGCCCGAAACTGCACAACGCCAGTTTCCTTACTGCCTCGTCTTCTGCACCATCGGCCGGTGGGGATGCTACGTTAGCGTTAGCGTCGGCAATGCTCATCCACCTCGACCAGAACTCAAGAGTGCTTGGAACAGATGACACACAACCCGAAGGGGAGGGCCCGGATATTTTATAGGACTCTCGAACATCCCGAAAGTCACCGCAAAATGTAGTTGCATTTGACGTGTGTGTGTGTGTGTGTGTGTGTGTGTGTGTGTGACAGAGAGAGAGAGAGGGTGTTTGTGGGAGTTTGGCTCTCCCGCTGTTGTGAAAAGTGTGCCTGCTGTAGGAGTTAAGTGTGTGAGTCAGCGATGAATCACACTTTTTCTGTACCAACTAAACGCACGCAAGCACGTGAACTCTCCCTCTCCGACACGTACATCTTCACACACGCACACATGTACTGTACACACAGATACACGGGCTCCACTGTTGCACCGATAAGACGCCACGGCAGGAAGATGCCATGATCCAAACAGCTTATTGATGAGTAGTTGGCTAAACCAAATCCGAGCTGAGAGTGATGCAGCCTCACGTCACTCCCAGTTTGACTAAGCGATGGTGATCACCGGGGAACCTCTGCTTCGCAGTCAACATCTCCCCTCCTGTTCCTCCGCCTGCGAGGCCCAACGTCGTTCTAATCCGCTTCACGTTCATCAGGCCCCCCGACCCCCCTCCCCGATTAGCCGCCATTAACGCTACGGCGCCGGACTTCAGAGGAGACGGCAACGCAACGCAAAGTAGTTTCTAAAATGCGTGTGCTTGAGTTTGGAGGTTGGTGTAAAAATGGGATTATTTCTCCCATTATTTATTAGTCATAATGATTCATTAACATCGGAGCAACAATTCATCACGATGGAGAAGTTTGAATTATTGAGTGTTGCTCAGTGATTCATTCCGGCTCCATTTTGCTGTCACCTCTTGAAGTGATTTGGTTAGCTCGCTGCAGGCTACTTAGTGTACCTCGGTGTCAGGTGACCTTAGCGTTGGACCTGGAATCAAATTGTCCGGTTTCTTTACGAAATCAGATAAAGGTAAAAAAAAAAAACGATGCCTCGTGTTCAAATGCGACTCAAATGCCAGTGGAGCTTAAAAGCTTTACGCTCGAGATAAAACGGCGTGTTTCTGTCGTTCATGATGGATTTCAGGGCTTTGAAAACGGAACGCTTCCTTCAGACTTCAGCTGCTTAAACGACAAATGCGGCTTCCTCGTCGCTGATGAGAGATGGAATTTGTGTGTCTGTGTGTGTGTGTGTGTGTGTGTGTGTGCACATGTGAATGCATGCAATTTAGCAGCTTTCTTTCTCCGACTCCTTTTGCCATCCTTGTTTCTTTCTTCCTCCCATCTTTGCTGGTTCAGCATTGATAGATGAGTGTATTATAAAGCGGCGACTTGAAGCGGGGGAAATCAATGCTCATTTCTCCAAGGTGTGTGCATGTGTGTGTGTGTGTGTGTGTGTGTGCGTGTGTGCGTGTGTTTGGCAGTTGGCTGTTTGTTAAGAAGTTAGAAGCTGGATACCTTCATTGTTTTGGGAGCCAGGGGCTCGGTCTTGATCTGCTTTCCTTTGACTCAGCAAACCCAGCCGGTATCCTATCCAGACGCACACACACGTGCACACGCGCGCACGCACACAACAACAGACACACGAGCACGCTCATTAACGAAGCACGCTCACGCACCTGCAGATCCAGAGAGACCGTCCCACTCACAACACCGACGTTACACAATCCCACAGAGCTGAGTCCTACCTGGGCGGCTGCTTGATTGCCTGCTTCCTCCTCTCAGGTCGGCCTGTGATTGGACGCGTGAGTCAGTGGCACAGGTTGCTTTTAGCAACCGACACACAACATGTGTTTTTTTTTCGAGGAGGAAAACTGCAGATAAAACGTGGGGTGATGAAAGCGGATTCGTGCTTCTGGAGAGCAGCCCGACACCTGTAATTCAATATGTGCGGTCATCGATGAGGGGGACGGATCACGAAGAGCGATGATGTCATCGCGATGAGGTCATCATGTCTGTCTACCTTAGTCGTATTCTCATAATTGCCACAAAAATGGCTACAGGCATGCAGTACCCCAAAAGCCTAAAGGATAACTGTTTTAGAAGACTAGTCCATTAAAGTGCATCCGTACATCAGTACATCGTACATCAGGTTTTCAGAACATTTCAGAACCGATCCACTTACCCTCACTGCATGCGGCCGTGATCTCGTTTTCGTGACAGGCGGCGGCGTGTTTTATTGTGAGTAACGGTGCTAACGTGTGTCCGCCAGGTCTGGACGACTGCTTGCAGCAGTACGTGTGCGTGTTCGAGCGTGGCGGCGTGTGCGGGGAGAGGCTGCTGAGGATCAGCCACGCCGAGCTGGAGGAGCTGGGAGTTTCTCGCATCGGACACCAGGAGCTCATCCTGGAGGCCGTGGACCTGCTCTGCGCCCTGGTGGGTTCGCTCGGCCCGAGACGCCATCAGCTGCAGCTGTGGATGCGGTAGCGCTCCGCTTGAATGCGTCACGTGAATATATCACTGGATCGTGAAGTTCATCATCATTTTGAAGTCGCAGCTGTTAAATGGGGATTCAATCTGCAATCAGTTCCTATATCGTTACATATTATATATTTTTTAACATCTAACTGGGAATTTCCTGCAGAGGAACTCTCAACTTAACCAATAGCATTACCTCAGAATCTCTTTTAGGTATAATTGATCAAAATCTCGAAAGAAAATAATAAATAATCTGACCATATCCTGAAAATCCCTGCATGCAAATGAACGTAAGCCACGTAACAGCAGCAGGGGGATGAACATTTAATACGAGTCATTAATATTCTTGAGAAAAGCCGCTGAAGTTGTTGGTGGCGGTTTCGCGTCCGCCGGATCAGCTGGTCTTTGTTTGCTCGCGTGTGCAGAACTCGGGCCTGGAGACGGAGAGCGTCAGGACGTTGGCGCACAAGCTCGGCGCCTCGGCCAAAAACCTGCAGAACTTCATTTCCGGCCGCCGCCGCAGCAGCCAATCGGAGAGCAGGTCCTCTCGGCGGCTCCCCAACGACCTGCTGACCTCCGTGGTCGACCTCATCACCGCCGCCAAGAGCCTGCTGGCGTGGCTGGACAGGTGAGCGGTTCTTTGTACATTAAATTAATGTGATGTAATAAAATATGAGTTTGGGGACACGGAGGAATACTGATGGGCCTTTGCAGACGTCTCATATTTGATATTAGTGAATATAAGAAATGAGAAAAGGTAAGAGACTAAATTAGATCGAGGTGGAATAAGTTATGATCAAATGAGATGAGACGAAATCTGATGAGATAACGTATAACTGCAAAATGACCGACAAATCCTAATGGAGTACAATGAGAGTTTTTTGGCGTCCCCCCCCCCCCCCCCCCCCCCCCCCTCCCTCGTCGTCGTGTAAAATGTGTGTTTCTACTGCGCGATGGGATTCACTAACGCTGTGAAAAAGGCCCCATGTTGGGCTGCGATCCGTCCTGTACTAACACCCCAAAGAGGAATCTGCACTGGGTGGTTCCCACCAGCGGGAGACCTGAGTAAAGCATTTTAACGCTTTCATCTTCCGTGTAGTTATTTGAATGCATGTTAGAGGTGCAGCAGCAGTTCAGGCAGAAAATGTACAACATTTACTAACCCCCCCCCCCCCTCCTTCCCCACGCTAATGACTTGAAAAGACATCGTGCAACCTTTTCATGTATGAAATGACAGCGTGGGCTCAGCAGCACATTTCCTGCCTTGATACCCTGATGTACCTGCTTGTATCCCTCGATGCGCGTGGACGTCTCAGTGCGGCGGGGAGAGTGACGTGATTATTCCCCGCTGGCTAAAAGTTGGCAGCATTTCTTGTTTCTTTGAGCGTATCTTTTCCTCACTATTTCCTCATTATGTGCACATTTGAAAAGCAACAGTGAATTCATAATAATAATAATAATAACATGGCCACATTCTTGGCTGACAATTCTGAGTACGAAGTTGTGGGTGTTTTTCCGCTTTATCTCGCCATCGTCTGAATGTGTTAACAGAGAGAGAGCAAACATCTGTACGTATGTACAACATCTGTAGCCTTAGGTTCTGTGTATATATAGATATATCTATATATATATATATATAGCACACAGCCTCAATACTGATGACCCAAATCACACGTGCACACACCACGGAGACACTGGAGGCTGTCGCTGAATTCTTATCTGGGTCTTTAGAACAATGATGTCTTAACGTGTGAGAGTGTGTCTCTGTGTGTGTGCGTGTTTGTCCTTCTGTGGTTCATTTACTTTGGTGAAAGACGTAATCAAGTACTGTACTTAAGTAAAAATTCAGTTTGTACACAATTGCAATATTGTTTTTTCTACTCCACTACAGTTATTTAATCTGGAATCTAATCTAATCTAAATATGCTGCATTGTTCCCAATAACAACACGACCCAATGGTGTGTACAAATGCAGCTGGAACTGTTCAATACAACAGAGAATAAATTAGCAACCGTTTTGAGAAGGTTTTTCCTTCCACGGTTTTAAATGTGAGAATTTGCATGTGTTGTATTTTAAACTGCGAGCACTTCCTCCATCATTGGTTGTTAACACGATGCACATGAATGTCATCGCGCCTGAGCGATGTGTTATCGTAACACCTAATTCCCACCTGAATAGTCTGTTGTGTCGCAGTGTGCAGAGGGATTCTTTTGTGCACATTGCAGAGGCAGAAAAATGGCTTTTAAGACCCTTTTTTCTCTCATTAAAAAAAGAGGCGCCCTGATCAGTGGGAGCTGCGACCGTGCATCCAAACACGTGGGAGTCTTTTATGAGACGATGGCAAAGTAGCACCGAATGCACTGCGGCCCAATGACCCTCTCCAACGCACACAAAACGACAAACAACACAAAACGGAGATGGAAACGACGCGTAGTCTGAAGGGTTTGTGGAAAATGGTGCTCTCAGCAGCCTCAGTGACATTTTTATTTTCCATACGCTGTGCAAGGACAACATTTGGACATTTCATGAGTCCTCTGTGAGGAACTGTGGCGGTGGATGCGCTCGGTCGAAGCTGCGCACTTAAGCTGCAGTCAAAGTCAAAGTAAATCAGTCACTTTTAATGTTGATTGGTTAATCTTAGCAAGTAAGTAATTCATTCTTTTGCACAAATTGCACACTTTCTCCGCACAACCAATGAAGTGAAACCTCCGTCGTTACCTCTCTGTCATCACTTCACTTCACGGTGCAGAGTTAAAACTATTCCCTCTGGGATGAGACTTCGACCTGCGTCTTATAAATATGTGTGTGTCTGTCTCTGTGACAATGCCGCTGTCCTTCTCCTGTGTGCGTAATCCAACGCAGCGTGAACATTATGAGACGTTCTGCTGTCTTATCTGTTCCTCCCAGGTCCCCCTTTGCGACAGTGGCAGACTACTCAGTAACCCGGAATAATGTAATTCAGCTCTGCCTGGAGCTCACCACCATTGTACAGCAGGTGTGTGTAATTGTTTGCGTGTGTGTGTTTCTGTGCATCCCCCTCAGAGCGGTGTGTGTGGGCGGGATGCAGCAGCCTCAGACTCCCCGCCACCTCGAGCGAGACTCCATTCTTCTGCTATTTACGTCCTTGCAGTCTGTTTTTCACATGACGCATGTGTGTAAATACATGTGTCTGGTTGCGTGGGAGTGTGCGAGCATGCAGACCTGTGACACACACACACACATTAAACTCCGCCTCTCCCCCCCCCTCCCCCCCCAGGACTGTACGGTGTTTGAGACGGAGAACAAGATCCTTCACGTGGTGAGTACTGCTTCCTCACCTGCTCCAGGTGCCCTCGTACCTCCTCACCTGCACACTGCTTCTTTACTGAATCTCTTAACTTGGAACACACCATTTAAATCGTTAAAAAAGCTACTTTTGCATTGCGTTTTTTAAACCAGATACCAGAAACCATTGGATTGGCTCAGTCAAATCACAAAGAAAACATGTCTAACTTTATTGCCGTGCTGCTAGTTTTATGCACATTGGTGTTACTCTGAGTCAGTTGTTCCCGGACTGGGGGGGGGGGGGGGGGGGGGGCAGCTGCAGTTTAATTATCCATTTGCACGGCAGTCATTTTGGCTTGTCAAACACACGCGTTGCTAACACAATCGCTAATTGCTGCACGGCTTTGCAGAGCCATTGTTAATGTCATTAGTTCTGCTGTGAAAAGGGTTTATGACTCTGACGTCTCTGGTCCTCTGAGTCTCGCAGGCGAAAAAGGGGCGATGCTCATGTAGACGCACGTTGATTCCAATTCCAACGGTGCTCTTGAGGTCACCGACAATAGATTCTTCTATTCGTTAAATTGACCTCCCTTATTTTGACACCAGAACCAGTTTTATTTATCATTTAGGTGAAGGGATCTTTTGAAATGCACAACAACAGCTTATGTCAATAGCGGCCAAATACGGAGCCACTTTAGATCACGAGCAATGCGTCTCTTTTCTCAGTGAAGCCAAAGACCGATAGAACAAAAGAGGCAAATAAAAAGTTTGAATAAACGCCCTCCGTGTTGTGACTTGTCCCGTTTGGCTCTTTCTTCTTCTCTGGTAGTGCAAGACGCTGTCGGAGGTGTGCGAGCACATCGTGTGCGTGTCCTCCGACCCGCTGGTTTCTCAGTCCGCTCACCTCGAGCTGGTCCACCTCACCAACGTCAAGACCTCTGAAGGCCTGGTAGGGACCCGCGTGTGGGTGTGCGTTTTAAATCACATCCAAACATGATGCCTTCACGGCAGAATCACACAAAAAAAAAGCGCAGCATTTTCTCTTCTAAACCACCAGCGGATGAACAAACACATTTCGTGGTTTTGGGGACTGAAATTCAGTGTCCGATCGTGGTGTCATTGCTGAAACTCATAACACCGTCAGTTAGAGATTAGCCGCCTCCGAATCTGGATCGGCTTCCCGGTTTGGTTGGCAGAATTTCTTGCCTCGTTAATCTCGTACTGAACCTTCCGCGTCTCCTCGCCGTTCCTCGGCACAGAGGTGTGAGGAACGTGTAGGCAGCGGCTCCTCGTCTCTAGCTGTCGCTCTTCACGATGTCCGACACCGCCGACACGCTCGTTGCGTCAGCCGCAGCGACTTAATGCTAATTGGCTCAAGTTCGGCTGGTTCACAGCTCTTTGCCGCTGCTGCATGTTTCCAGCCAAAGATTGTGTGTGTGTGTGTGTGTGTGTGTGACGTCAACTTAAGAAGCCCACAGTTCAATTCGATCTCGTACCGAATCTCCTCAACTATTTGCACAAGTGTTTACGGAAAAAAGGCCACAGCAGATAAATGAATGTGTTGTATACGTTTAATTAATGCAAGAAGCTGCAGCCTTTTCAGCCTTAAGATATTTGCTATTGTTGAAAGATGAACCAAAAGGTCCCCGAAAAGCGTGACGGTTTATTCGTGGAGCTAAACAAACGCCTCTTCCTTCCCTCTGTCCTCCAGGGAATGTACATCAAGTCCACCTACGACGGCCTCCACGTGATCACAGGAACCACCGAAGGGGTAACGGGCAGTTTCACACATACGCTTACTAAAGCACCGCTGGGCGGTTACTTTTATCCGTAATGAAGAAGAGCAGCGCTGCACCAACACACATATATATGTTTATATATGTATATATATATGGAAGCCTCTGCGATGCTGCTGCGGCGCGTGGAGGGTTGGAGGGGATCAGTGACCCGCGGTCGATTCACCGTCGCCGCTTTGTCTTCTGTCTGCGTAGTCGCCGGCGGACCGCTGTAAGAAGATCCACGCAGGAGATGAGGTCATACAAGTCAATCACCAGACTGTGGTGGGTTTGTGTGTGTGTGTGTGTGTGTGTGTGCTCCATATGTTCAAACCCTTTGGGGTTTATTCACATGTTAATTACAGATGTCTGGTTGAAAAGTGACCTAAACCTTCGCTTTAACTTCACTGATTAGGGTCACTTATATGTTAAAGTGGCTATTCTGTTTTTTTTTTAAATCTAATTATCTAATTAGAACTACAATGTACTATTTATCTCTCTGCTTTGGCTCAGACAAGCACAGTCAGACCAGCTGGTAAACGCAGAGGAGCATTTATTTACTTCAGGAGTAGGTGGAGACCAAAAACAGAGCGTAAAGGAGCTTGAATATTGATCATAAATTTGTTTGCTTGGGCTAACAAGTTAAATCAAGTAAGAAAATGTTTGTGTTTTCCCACCTTTTCTAGCTGGAAAAGCTTCATCTCAACCCAGTTTTCCAATGTTTATCCAGGACTTGAATTATGGAACCTGTCAATCACATTTGGAGTTGAACCTTCAACCTTCTCTGCGCCCTGAATTTTTTATCAGAACTAAGGTCAATTTGGGAAATGTAATTAAGGCCTATTTAGAAATAATACGGGTACAGGTAAAAACAAGAAAAACAGTGAGCGTAGAGCAGCCATTTTTGACATGGCTTAGTGGAAACAGTGGCTGAAAAAGAAGATGTTTACATGATGAGCTGCGCTTGTTTTCAAATTGAGGCCAGGTTACATCACACCAAAGCTCTATAGATAGACTCACCACCTCCACACCCACTTGCCTCGCACACACACACACACACACACGCACGGGAGAACCAGATCCAATCACGACACGGAAACAACATTAAAAATACAACGTTTGCTTCACAACGAACCGGACGCTTTGACCGCGTCCTCTCTCCCGTCGCGCAGGTGGGCTGGCAGTTGCGCAACCTGGTCGGCTCGCTGAGGGCCGATAAGGGCGTCGTGTCGCTGACCCTGAAGAAGCGTCCGCAGAGCACGCTCAGCTCCGCCCCCGCGCTGCTGAAGAACATGCGCTGGAAGCCCCTCGCCCTGCAGGTGGGACCCGCTCCTACCGTTAATAGACTCACATAGGCTCACATAGCTCCCGACAGCACTCCTGCTCCCCGCGGGGCGACGAGCCCGGCTGGTAAATGGGTCAGGGGACTGACTGGGCCTCGGTTATTGTTTGACAACAGAAGCGAAATGCACCTCTGATTAGCAGTGATTACTGACGCTAAAGGGGGAAACCGAGCATATTTTGTCTCTTACAGGATTGTTTTGGGCTTTGTAGTGGTGCAGTGCCGACCCGAGCCTCTTGGGGGCCCTAAGCAGAATTTTATTTGTGTTTGCTTCACAACGGACCGGACGCAGGGGGGCCCCAAGCAGCCGCTTAGTTCGCTTATGCCTTGGGCCGGCCCTGTAGTGGTGAAATATGCTTTAACGTAGTCTTGTGCTGAAAGAGTGATGATTGTCTGTATTGAAGTTTAACGTGTGCAAAGCAGAATGACGATGATTAAGTTTCCCGTTTGCTGCCGTCTGATTCGTCGACTTAATTCATGCAAAAATACAACTTTTCAGGCTCCAAGTGACGCATTTGTGTCTGGTGAGCCACGTAGGTGGGACAAGAGAGTTTTATTGAAATAATCTACTGAAGATTTTCAAAAATTCGCAGCCAACCAGAAGCCCCGGCAGCAGTTCGGCCACGCCCTCAAGCACGCCCACCAAGAGCTCTGCCATCCAGGACCTCTACATCCCGCCCCCGCCCGCCGAGCCGTACACACCCAGGTGCGGCCGCTTTTTTGAGTGAAATTCAAACCTGAGCACGACCTTGACCTTGATGAGCGTTTGCCTCCGCTGTCGACCAACAGGGACGAGACAGGGACGCTGCCGGGAGACGAGGGCGGGCGTAACCATGGCGGCGTGAGCGTCGCCAAGCGCTCCGAGTCGCCGAACTCCTTCCTGGATCAAGAGTCACACCGGCGGGAGGAGGAGGAGCCCGTGTACTGCACCACGCCTACGTACGGTACGCTCAGGGGGACCGGCGAAACGGGCGAACGTCACGACGGGGGAAAAACCACTTGCCAGTGAACACAACGTTTTTATAGAAAAATAATGAGAAGAATTATTCACAGCATTGAAATTCTAATTCTAAACCAGCATGCGACTGCTCGGCACTTTGCATGTCTATTCATTCTGTTTGAGGTCTGTATTTCTGCACGGTTGCAGACAGAGATTAGGCTCAGCTTATAATGTTGGTATTATACTATTTGTAGGGTTAGATTTCAGTGGAGGATGCAATGGATCGTTGCTCAAGTGATCCAAACATTACAATAACTCTGTTGTGAAGACCAAATGTCAACATTGTTTTTATTCGGCCTCAATTAATATTCGCTTTCATTTAACCTTTGAAAAACATGTTTCTAAGTTTATATATTCAAATAGTATTTTGCAAATTTAGCCCGGTTAAATAAAGTTCAACGAGAAATTTCAAGTAACCAATTTGCATCGTGTTGAAGAAACCGTCTGATCTCTCAACTGCCAATTTCGCGGGTTTTGTTGTGGTTGTTGTGTTTTAAGTGGGTCATAAAATTACGGCGGTCATCAGGGCTTCACTTAGAAATGTAACTTGAACATAAAGCCGTAATGCGTTCACACATTTCACGCAATACAAAAAACCCCCAGATTCCTAATTCTGCCATCTGAGAGCACGAAACCTCGATGGAGAGTATTAAGCTGTGTGAGCGTGTGTGTGCGTGCAGGCAGGCTGAGGCCCATCTCCATGCCTGTGGAGTGTAACTGGGTGGGCGACTATGAAGATCCAGCCAAGCTTAACAGAGAAAACCGCAGAGGTGAGCGCCGGTGTGTGGAGTGCATATGTGTGTGTGTGTGTGTGTGTGTGTGTGTGTGTATGTGTGTGTGTGTGTGGTTAGATTCCATTAAATGTCCCTCTGTGTTACAAAGACATCGGCGTGTGTGTGGGGATCAATGCGCCTCCTTCCCTTTCCTCTAATTCTCCCTGTGATTATCATCATAGAGGCAATAGGAGGGGGATGTGGGGGGAGGGGGAGAGGGTGGGGGGGGGGGGGGGGGGGGGGGGGCACAGGTACAGTTGGTACAAAGGCAGAGGAGATGAAAGGCGGCTGTGAAGGAAGAGAGAATGAAAGAGAGACACGAAGGAGGGAGAAACAACCAAATAAAAAGACTATTCTCCCTGACCTCCACCTGAATCGCTCACCCAGTTACCATGGCGACGCTGCTCTTCTCTGAGTCTCACTCTCCTCCGGCCGCTGCCTAGCAACCAGGGGAGGACAGGGTGGGAACTGTTCAGCGAGGGAGAGAGAGAGAGAGAGAGAGAGAGAGAGAGAGAGAGAGAGAGAGAGAGAGAGAGAGAGAGAGAGAGAGAGAGAGACCTGAGTTTCCTCCCCTGGTGGGAAACATGAAGAGGAAGTTGGACAACCGAAAGAAAAGAAGGAAGAGACTCGCAGACTCACTTTCTCGTGCGCGCACACCTCGTTTTGATTGTCGCTCACACAGTAAGACGCGGAGAGGAATGTGGATCCGTCACTCCTCGTCGTGTCGGCTCCGTCCACTACATCTCAAACCGCCCTTCATTTGCACCATTCATTCGGCGACCAAGACAGCGTTGTGTGTGTGTTATGGTGTCAGACGCACACGTGGGGCTGATTGTGTTGTGACTTGAGTTGATGACTTCCCAGAGGCGACGCTACTGCGCTACGTGGGACTCTCCGGCGTGGACGAGAGGAGCGGCCCTGACGACTACTCCTCCCACACGGCTCGCCCGGGGAAACGGACCAATGACACGGCCAAGCGCGCTAAGAGGCGGAGCCACCACAGCCAAAGCCCCTCCCACTATGTCCTCCAGACAAATCAGAGGGATTCTCCACCGAGAGACCCCGCCTCCGTCTATCACGTAAGTCTCTTATTTTGTGTTTTGAGCGCGTGCCGACGGATGTGTTGTCAGTGGAGAAGTACAAACACAGCTCATTCTCCATCAAAGTGCAGATTCAACATTGCGTTGTGTAGTTACATAATCCGGACCAAACAAGGTTACGGAAGTGCTCTGACTTCGCCTCCGTTGCCTCCTCGTATTAAAAACAAGTTAAACGAGGTCACGCTGCTGGTTGGTTTAGATGCAGCGCCGATACACTTGAGCCGTTTTCCCCCCCGACGAGAAGCCGCCGGAGTGAAAAAGGCCGAGCCGGTGCAGGCCGCCCGCCGGGCCTGTTGGATGACCGCGTGCTGGCAGATGGCGTGTCGGTGGGTGTGGGCGGGACCTCGTCACACGTCTTGCTGAGTGTGGGGCCGTGGCTCCGGGCTCGGACACGCGCGTAATTCTGTGACGTCACAGCTGAGCTGGAACCTGCTTACAGACCCTGAGACCCCCCCTCTGATGTTAGTCCTCCAGGTTTTACTTTTGTTATAGAATTGTTATATTTAATCCCAGAGGCCCCCCCCACCCCACCCCGTGGCTCTGCTCTCTCTCACCTCCTCCTTTCACCTGGACGCCCTATAACGCCGCCCCTCGCTCTCCCTTCCTTTGTTCTAAGTTTAGAGGACCAGAAGTCCTCTTTTGTATGCTTGAACCCCCCCCTAAGTGCTCGCCTCTGCGAGGAAGAGATAACGAGGGAACGGTCCCTCTGCCTCCTCCCGTGTGTTCGGTTACATCCGTCATCTTCTGTATCCCAGAATTCCTTGCAGTAGACAAAAGCCACTGATTCATGCTGATGCCCTGCTCTCCCCCATCCCCCCCCCCTCCCTCGCTCTCCCTACCCCTCCCTCCCCCCTCAGACCTACCAACAGGCCTCCACTCTGCAGGCGAAGAACAGGAAGAAGAACCGAGGTAAGCGGAGAAGCCACCTGTCGGTTCCGTCTCTCTCGCGGACGCCGAGCCAAAATAGCAAAACTTCATTTTATGGTTCTGTGATTTGCTCATTAGTTTTAAGGAAAAGACTTTGACTTCGGCGCCAATTAAAGACGAAATGCCGACACATTAACAGGTTTTGTTTACAAATTATTTTACATAACGGGCTCAATATTAACCCAAATCAATACCCCTTCATTCTTTTTTTTCGGAAATCGGAAACATAATTATCTGTAATGTTCTCGCCAGTAAACAACTTTCACATGCAGAAATAATTTATGAAGATGGAATATTCAGCGCTGCATAATAAGTCGAGAATTGCACTTTTAGTGCAGAACCCATTAATATGCAAATGTTGTTCGTTTCATCCCTGACAGAAGTGTCGCACTTCAAGGAAAAGTCAATTTGTAGCCACTTAACATGTGCGGCTGACCTGCTGTGCGTCCGCGAACACAAACCTCTGATTGCTACTAATTGAACATTGTAGAAATGCATCTGGATTTTCTCCACATTTCACCCCAGAAAGTTCCCTCTGTGACTTTACAGCAGTTTATATAAAACTGCCTAGAATGAGATTTCCTTCATTTATTTCCATGCAGGTTGTTTTTTTGTTCATATTGTCAATACTTTCCTCGCACACAGAGCTTCACAGATCTTTTAATCCCTGTATTCCCATAAAGATTTGCATTTTGAAAAGTTGAAATCTGGATGTTTCTGTCATTATGCTGCAGGCATTTGAACGCATCGTGCTCATTTCACATACGGCATGAGTGATGCGTGTGTTTTCCATGTGTGCCTCATTTATTCCGCATGGAAACCCAGTTATTTTATGTTGCTGTGAAGATTCAACCAACATTTCTCTGATTTCTCTCAAGCAAATGGGACCGAGGTTCCTGACGATCAGCATCTCATCTCTTAAACCTCTTTGTTCTTTTCCCAACTCCATCACTTCCTCTGCCCCTTCTGACCGCGGCTCTTTCGTCTTTGCTTCGCCGCGCTATCGAGGATCAAACGTGCTTGAAGGGATTTTCTTTCACCCGTTTCACCATCTGCCGACGTGCGAAGCTGCCGAAGCTTCGGCTCCATCTGCGTCGTGTCGGGCAGCAGCTTTTGTTTGTTTACAGATATCCAAAGTTTAAAACTGCGCCGGGCGATAATGATTCACACGTCAGCCTTCGTATCAAACAAGTAACGGAATGTAAGTTGCTGCTTTTTTGCCGTCTTCCTTTTCTAAAAGCAATAAGTGCCAAAACCTAGAAGTTAAATTAGTGTTGGTATCAGAGCTCTGATCTAATTATCTGAGTACGTGTTTGAGCGTTGATTTCCTTGTGCGGTGGAGAGTTGTTCCCTAGAGATAACCTCCGCCCAGCCGTCCACTGCCCCCCTTTGATGCAGCGCGATAAACGTTCCTCCGCGGCCTCCGACCGGCAGCGGCGTTTCCCCAGCGATCTCTCCGACGAGGAGACTGTTTGTGAAAAACGCTTTCATTTAACGAACCGCCTCCCGCCCTGCTGCAGTGCGGCAGCGTCCTGGGATTCCACTGCCGGCGAGTGTTTCACGTGCAATCGCACACTTCTCGCTCTCCCGCAGCGATTTTCTCCGTATTCTCGCCGTCCGTCTTCATGCTCCCTTTGCGTTTGGTTCCAGGACGGAGTCTGGCCTCTCTGAGCCGGCGCCGTGTCTCCTGCAAGGCGCTGGGCAGAGGGGACTGCGAGGGCTGGCTGTGGAGGAAGAGAGACGCCAAGGGTTACTTTTCCCAGAAGTGGAAGAAGTACTGGTTTGTTCTCAAGGACAACTGCTTGTACTGGTACATCAATGAGGAGGTGGGTTCGTTTTTTTTTGTGTGAAAGAATTTAGTTAAAATAAGCACATTTAAAGGAAATAAACCACATCAGGATCACCTGGCGTTCTCCGACGACTTCCCTGTTATCTTATTGTGTCTCATTTAATTCCTCCTCCGGTTCAGGATGAAAAGGCCGAGGGCTTCGTCAGCCTTCCAGAGTTTAAGATCGACCGGGCCAGTGAATGTCGCAAGAAGTAGTGAGTCCACGATGGAAGCAGCCTCGCATGTTGTACAGTTTGCATTTTTCTAAAAGGCAAAAATGACTCTCCTTGCCCCCCCCCCCCTCCTCCATGTCTCTCTAGTGCTTTCAAAGCATGTCACCCTAAGGTCAAGAGCTTCTACTTCGCAGCAGATGGAGTGGATGACATGAACAGGTAAAGCGCCGTGTGCCAAACGCGCATAAAGGTCGCAGCGAAGGGCAAAGCGGCGCAACTTCACGAACCCCCGAAGCACAAAACGAGGGTGTTTTTTATTTGACGTTGAAAAGAACGACCATGAAAAGCAGCAATAACGAAGAAAACAGAGAAATGGATTTCACTTCCCAAGTTAAAATCTACTACGATAAAAACAAGGACATTGAACAGATACAAATATGAGGCAGAAATCAATCTTTATATTTAGATGCATTTCTCTCGATATTGTATCCTTCAGATAGCAACCTTTTTTTTTGTGATATCGTAACGCGGATTCACTGCAGCTGGATGTTCCCCTCCTCCGTCAGGTGGCTGAGTCGTCTCAACATGGCCGCTGTCGGCTACGCGGAGCGGGAGAGGATACGCCAGGAGCAGGGTGAGCGCTGACCCCCCCCCGGGTGACTCGTCGCCACCGTTCCCACGGCGATAGAGGACACCGTGGTGTCTGACTGTCCGTCTGTCTGCGTGTGGGTTTTCCTGCAGATTACTGGAGCGAGAGTGAACACGAGGAGGACACCACCTCCAGCCCCAAGCAGGACAGTCCCCCACCTCCGTATGATACCTACCCACGGCCCCCATCAGTGAGTCACCAGCACACACACACACACACACTGTATCACACACTCACGTAAAGTACATGCCGTACTTGAAGGCGATAATGACGCTCGCTGCTCCTCCACAGTCCATTTTAACATTTCAGTTATTGCTAATTTGGCCTACAGGGAGTGGTGGGGGCAAAAAAACGGTATAATTGATGCTGCAATTGGCCCACGCGCTGCTTTGCTCCACAATTTTTCTGCTTGAATAAGAAAACAGCAGCTTTTTCCCCAAACACCCATTTCCGCCTCCTGTCTTTCTCTCCTACTTCCTCACTCACACACTTGTTCAATCACCCTCCCAAGCGTGCGATGCCACCATTGAACGAGGCCCCAGTTTCACTCTCCCTTCTCCGTCCGTCAGATGAGCGCCTACCTGGAGGGCCGGACCACTCGGCTGTCTTCCACGGAGACGTCCCGCTCCCGCTCCTCCCAGGAGGACTTCCTCTGCGGCGAGGCGCCCGCGGTGGCCGCGGAGCCGCAGTACCACCCGGGCCCTCTGGGGTGCGGCACCACGCACAGCGGGAGGAAGCCGGGCGGCAGCGGCAGCAGCGACGCGCAGTACAGATGTGAAGCCGTGGAGGTGCGATTACTTGTGGCGCCCGTTATGTGTCCATCAGTTCAGACAGGTTGAATGATTAAATACGAGCCCTCTTCTTCTGGATTTTGCTCTTTTAAGTCTCCGTAGAACATGCGACACAATTCAAAATTGTGAAAAAAAACGTGGTTGTTGTGTCTTGTAGTACCGATCCAGTCCTGCGGGGGGCAGCAGCGAGACCGGGTCTCCTGGCCGGTCCTCGTCCTCCCAGAGACGGTCCTGGCAGGACCTGATCGAGACCCCGCTGACAGAGGCCGGGCTGCACTACCTGCAGACCGGACCCCTCGGTACCGACACACCGCACGCCGCATGCACGCAAACCCCCGATCACACGTACGCAGATATACGTACACAAGCTTTAAACAGCTGCAAGATAAAAGCAAGTTAAAGTAATATCCCAAGGAGCAACACGGCGAGCTGCACATAAAAACAGCATGTGGGTGTTTGACAGTGACAAATGTTTGGTGCAGGTCTGTTGTACTTTTGCAGTCAGTGTGATCGATGGTCTTCCTGCAAACAGGGCAACGCTCCACAAAGAGGTTAACAAGAACAACTTATAGTAAACATGTAAAAAAACCGTACCAAATACTGTATTTATTTAATTCTGCATAAAATATGTATTTCAAATGTATCAGAAAATAGGATAGAAAGGTTTTAGTTTTAACGATCTCCAATTCCTTTGTCTTTGGCGACAGAGGACGCCGTCTTCGCTGAGCCCGGTCCGGGCGGCGGGACCATGATGGCCGGAGCCGTTTACACCCTCCCCGCGCAGAGGAACGTCGCGTTGCCCATGGCGATGCAGAGGCTGATTCCCATGGCAACCCAGGGAGGGAAACCCCGCAGCTTCACGCTGCCGAGAGACAGCAACCTGCACACGCTGCTCACGCCCCCCGCCAAAGAGCAGCAGCACGCGCACAACGGTGAGTCCGGTCCGGGGGCGTCGGGGGGAAACGCGTGTGGCGCGGTGTCGTGCCGAGTGAGAGCAGAGGAGGGGAAGAATGTAAATGTGTCCGACCGCGAGTGACGGCCACTAGAGACCGAAAGGAAGAAAAAAAAAAGAGATTATTTTAAGATGAAACCCTTGACGTCAGGGAACGGGCCGGGAATAATTTACGCTCCCAGGCAAACATGCATCCATTTGAAATCAGCGTCGGTATCGAGCCCGGTGACACGGCGATATGAGGCTGAGGAGACAACAGCGCGCCGGTTGCCAAGGTGACAACAGCGCGCCGGTTGCCACGGTGGGAAGGATGTGTGAACCTGCAAACACTAAAGTGTAATAGTCACGTGCTTGAGTCAGTGGAGCGGAGGAGACGACAGGCCCAAGGACAGAAGGGACAGGGACACGAGCACTTTATCACCATCATCATCCTCATCGTGAGAAACACGGGTCAGGACGGTCGTTGCTCCATAAAAAACACCCGTGGACGAGAGGAGGCCCTGAAATGAACACTAACCGTGCGATTCTGTCTCCCTTCCCCCCGACCGCGCGAAGGCGGCAGCGAGGGCGCGTCCCTGGGCGATCTGTTCCGCGCGTGCGAGCAGGGCGGCGTGTGCCCTCTGGGTCGCGGGTCGGACGCCAGGGGTCAGTCGGAGTGCAGGCAGTCGTTCCTGCGACGGGCCGCCGACCCCCAGCTCAACGAGCGCCTGCACCGCCTGCGCATACTGACCTCCACGCTGAAGGTTGGTTCCGGCAACACGGGGACACACGTGCGGGGAATGTGGAGGCGCGAATGTGCACACGCAAACACGCAAACACACCAAAAAGAATAAAAGAATAGATATCTCAAATAAAGCTTGGTAAATTTAGTGAAGATCGTCACAAAAGAGCCGAACAAACTTATGATGTCTTAATGAAAGAATCAGGTTAAATAATTGCCATTATGAATTTTTGTGGACTTCAAAATTTTGTTCCCGCGAATGCAAAACATAAAAATAAAAAAAACAGCAGGCTGTGATTGGCTTGTTGAAACCTTCCCATGTGACGTTGCTTTGCTTTACGCAGCGACTCTCATGAGAATTAGATGACACAATGAGGGAATCTCAAAACAACGTTAAACAGCTGTTGACCCCAGGAACATCTTATATCACTCATATCTCCGGTTTGTTGCAGCTCTTGCAGAAGAAAATGCTGCAATTCATCCGTTGTGTTTGTTTTTCATCCTTTTGATTGGGAATCTTTCTTTCGAAAGCTTTGCTGCGATGTTCCCCGTACAGAAACTGTCCTCACACACTTTAGACAGAAAGTATCACCGTTGTCATTGTGTATTTTCCTCGGCCTGCATTCAAACCACCATGACGCTCTGAGCCCGACTGCCACGTTCACGCTCTTTTGTCGGGTCGGGTTCGTTTTGTCGTTTGTCCCGTGAGAGTTTTGGTTTGAGAGTTTTGTCAAGCAGCCGTCTGTGGCTTCGTGCTCCACGGTCGCCGGCGATGTGTCTGCGCTCAGCGCCTGTGAATGGCTCTTTTGCTGTGGCTGTTTTCTCTTTTTCTGTCTCTGTGGAGTTTGCATCCTGCGTGTAAGTGGGCGTGGCTTGTCAGCACGGAGGGGGGGCGGGGTCGTTCTTTGTCGCCGGTGCCTCCTAATTAACGGTACTGTCAAATAATGGGAGCCTTCAGCAGACACCACAGTCAACATGTGACATATGATCCACTCCTGCACCACGTTGTCTTTGTGTAAATCATATTTTCCCTGCGTCTTTAATCCGTCAAAATTGATTCGTTACATTTCATAATGTTATATTATATACCGCAAATCGAAAAACCTCTCCTGCGAATATATTTCCCAAATCTCTTTTCCTGGCGTTGATATAAAACACGTCAATGAAAAAAGATTTGAACAGATCGACGCAGACCAAGGACGAATTACCGGGATCGCGTTTAACCGGAGCGGCGCCCGGCGGTCCAACCGCTACCGGAAGATATTCCATTGAGCTTCGATGATGAGCAGATAAATCGGTCCATGTGGATTGACTGGATGGCTCACACACACGTTGCAGACCCTCTCGAAGGCTCCCCGGCTTAAAACAGAACAGAACCCTCCCCCAGAACTTAGTGTATCCCGCTAAGTATGTGTTCTGCTTCGAGTGCTTCGTGCAATTTTATAAATCTAAAAAAGTGCCCCCCCACATCCCCCATCCCACCCTGTGTTTCTGCCCTCCCCCCCTATAGGACAGGGAGGGGGAGCTAGCGCTGGTTGACCGGCTGCTGGCCAATCCCCAGCTGTCGTCGGCCGAGTTCCAGGAGTGGAAACGGGCCTATCAGGAGCTGTTCTCTCAGGAGCCAGACTCGGCCGCTGACTCAGACCCCGGCCCGCCCCTCACCCCCTCGCTCTCTCACACGCACTCCTACATCGAGACCCACGTCTGACGAGCGCAACACACGCACAGACACACACACACACACACACACACACACACAAAGGACACCCACCCACTTGCTCCAGTCGCTCTCATCTCTGGTTGTGATCGGTGACGGATACGGTGCACGAGATGCCCGCGTGGTCCCTGATTGGCCACGCCCCCTCAGGCCCCGGCTCAGTGGGCGGAGCCTCGAGCCATCCTCCTGCGTCACACGCGCCTGCTTTTTCGTGCTCTTTTTCAAGTACTGGACGACTTTCACCGGTTGGTTCTTCCTGACGCGGACGGAGACCTTCAGGGTCGTGTCTTCAGGAGCCGCCGTGTCCCATCACGCTCGTAACGACGGCACAGCATCTCATAGACGTACGATGTATTCTATCAAGCCTTGTACTTGGTGATATTTTGTGTGACAGCAAAGGACAGTTTTAGGGAGTTTTGATAGTCCTGGTTTGCTGCGCTGGGCTGGACCTGAATCGTGCACAAATCGCCTGCAGGAACAAGACGAACTCTGAAGGAGAACACCGTCTTAACAACACCTTTGACACCGTTTCCTCACAGCAACGATAGGATGATACTGATGCTGTGGTATTTTGTTTTCCTCCAGCGACACTTGTCCTAGAAAGAAATCACTGATATGGGTCAGCTGCCGGTGTTAGAGCTCCTAAATTAAATCCGAGACGTGAATGTTCCCTTTAAATCACCATCGATTTGGCGGAAACATGAAACGTCTTCGGATCAAAATGAAATGTCCATTGAAACCAGCTCAAGACATAACTATTCAAACTGAATTATTTTAACAGTAGACCTTTTCTCCGTGTGGGCCGGACTGGAACTGGTTGTCATCCTTTTAGTTTACCTAAACGGCTCTGTTGCACCCGGGCGGACTAATGACACCTTTATCATTTTTTTGTTGGTTGATAAAAGAAAGATGTGTGGCGGCTTCAGCACTTCAAATCCGGATCCGCCGGATTGTTTGAGTCGCCGTAGAAACGAAACAAGCTGAAGTAATAAGCAGGGAAAAATGACAAAATGTCTCCTGAAACGTATGTTACATATGACCGTTTAAAAGTTTCTTTTGGTGTTTGTTTTTCCTCGTGTATCCTGCATGCAACATAGAGAATACGAGGAAACATTTGCATAGGAATGGAAACATGGATCTAATAACAATATAATAGTTTGTTCTTCGTACGCTGCTGCCAAATGGCTTAATCCTCAGAGCCGCTGCACTAAACCATGAAAGCAATCGCGCACGCAATACACACAAGCGACACAGTCTGAACGCTCTCTCCATGCTGCTGCCCGTGGTTGGTTGTAGTAGCATGTCGGTATTGTATAAACACAATATTCCTTTTTCTGTTTTTCGGTGTTTAAAATCTGTAGATAGGGTGAGATCTCTCTTCTCAGAGTGCAAATGAAGTGTCTTGGATAATGTTCTCTCATCAGGGTTTAATGTCTCCAAACGATGGCACAATAATGAGTATTTATTTATCATTCTACACGTTGCTGTCGGAAAGGAGAGGAGCGGGTGAATAAAGTGTGGTCATTTGGATCGAGGTGTATTTGTGGTTTGTTCTCGCTCCGGAGGAGGAGGAGGAGGAGGAGGAGGAGAAGAAGGAGGAGGAGGAGGAGAACAGCTGCTGTTCCGTCGACGACGCAGGAAGAGACAGAGAGTCTGTGACACACTAGCAGTGATCCGCCGGTTTAGAAACTCCGCTCTGCTCCCCCCCCCCCCACATGAGCGGTTCCGTCCCTCCGCCTCGGTTCCCCCGCCTCGGTTCCCTCAACGCTGCTGTCACGGCTCATCTCAAACCAGCAGACGCTTCCAGCTGAATGTTCTGTTTCCAAGCAACCACGACAGCCCGACTTTTATTGCAGTTTAAGTGACTGCAGAGGCTGTTTCCCTCACGCATTTCTATGCACACGTTGTGCAGTGTCGCATTAATAAAGCTGAGAAAATAAGCTGGTTTTTTTATTTGTCTTCATTTAACTCACGTGACTGATCAGATGTCCACTTCTGTAGTTGGGGACGTTCCCATGACGGCTGAATACTTTTTCTCCAGACTTAAAAAAGGTTGCAGACTTCAAGGTAAGCGTTTCCTCGCTTAGCTCCATATTTAACGCATGAGCGATATCTTAAAATGCGGATTTGTCTATTTCCCAAAATGTGGAACCACGTGGAAGAGCAGCTCGGCTCAGGTTAAGGACAAAAAGCAAATCTTTGCACATAGGGAACATAATGTGCACTGTAAAATGTATGTTAAATATACATGTATGATACAAAAGCCAAAGTGCTAAAAGCATGCTGATGGTGCTAAGCTAACTGTCTCCTGGTTTTTGTCTTAGCTTTCGGTGCCTTTATAGATGTTTTCACTCCGGCTCCGCCCTCTTCACTTTTGTCTCAACTATGAGGGAGACGGTTCCGGTGTCCCGTGGACGTCTTCTCGCACCGGGCGTCCTTCAGCCCGGCAGCGGCAGCACCGTGCACTCGGCCCCGGCGAGAGGTCCGGGGAGCTGGCAGATCTCCCGCCAGCGATCCGTCTTGGTGTCGTACTCCAACACGCTCCTCACTATCACCTGCCGCCCGGCGCTCCACCTCCTCCCGCCGAACACCAGCAGGTTCCCCGCCGGCGTCGACGCCATCCCGTAGTCGAAGGAGCCGGTGAGCAGCGGACGGAGGCGGGTCCAGTGGTCCGACCGCGCGTCGTACTGCTCGATGTCGCAGAAGGGCTCGTACACCCCCAGCAAGGCGTAGATGAAGCCGCGGGCCGTCGCCATGCGGTGCCCGAACCTGCCGATGGACATGGGCGCCCGCTTCTCCCAAGCTCTGCCCTGCAGGTCCCAGAACTGGACTTCTCGGCTGCTGTCGCCGCGGCCGTCTTGGCCCTGGCTGACCGAACGTCCGCCCGACACGTAGACGCCGTCGCCGAGCACGGCGGAAGCGTGGCCGTAAAGCGGGCGAGGCATCGCCGCTCCTCTCCGCCACGCCCCGGTGGCCAGGTCGTAAACCTCGACGGACGCCACGGACGTGCGGGTGCTGTCGCCGGGCCGCGTGCGGCGTCCGCCGATTGCGTAAATGGCTTCGCCCGCCACGCAGCAGGTGAACTGATCCCGCCCCTCCAGCATGGGCTCCATCGCCTCCCAGCGGTCGAAGCGCGGGTCGTAGCGCCACACGTGCTTGGACGTGGCCGCGGCGAGGGGCCTCACCCCGTCGCCGCCGCTGCCCCCGCCCCCGTTCACTTCCTCCCCGCCGATCACAAAGAGGAAACCCCCCACTGAGACGGCGCAGTGGTTTCTCAGCCGCCGCGGGACGCCGGAGCTCAGGGGCGAAAACGTCCGGCTCCTGGGGTCAAACGCCAGCATCTCCCGCTCCGGACAGTCGGGGCTGCGTCCTCCGCCCACGAGCAGCACGTGATTGGGCGACGCCCTGAGCGTCGACTGTTTGCTCTGTCTGATTGGCTGAGCCGGACCCAGGCCGTGGTACTCCAAGGCCCGAGTCAGCTGGCTTCTGATGAGCGGGGTGGCCATGGCTCTGTGGCTGAGGCCGCTGAGGTCGGCGGGGGCGACCAATCCGAAACGCAGGTGACTCAGCAGGAGATTCGACTTCAGCAGAGGGAGGGGCCCGTTCTCGTCCAGCCAATCCAGAGCCAGCCTCAGGAGCTCCACCTCCCTGACACCGGGCATCTCGTCGGCGTCGAGCACCGCCATCAGGGATTGCACGTTCAACCTGAGAAGGTCGTCCCTGCTTTCCTGCACCAACGCCCCCATCTCCATGGCGATGGTTTGGTTGGCAGCCTGAAGGGCATCTGGGAGGGCGTGATGCTCGGCCAAGTTAGCATAGCAACAGCAATTGTCCTTGTTCAAACCGTCCGTCATAAAGCGCTCACATATTGACACGGCGGTCTCCACCTGCAGGTACCTGGCCGCCGCCAAGACGACAGGAAGCGTAGGCGACGATATGCTGAGCCACCCGGAATACAGGAAGTCCAGAACGGCGCCTAGACCCTCAGGCGTCAGCGCCGGGAGGCTAACGGAGGCCGCTAATCTCTCCGTGGTGGTCTCTCCAAACAGAGCCCAAAAATACTCGCTGGAGCTCGCCAAAAGGGCGCGATGACACGGGTAAGACACGCCGGCGACCTCCAGGACGACGTCGCACATGTTCCCCTGGGAGCGCAGGCGCTGGAAGCCGGAGAGAAGTCCGGTTCGCTGGGAGGAACTGTAGAGGAGCGAGTAGCTGTCCATCCAAAAGATAAGAGGGGGATTGCAGTGAAAAGGAGGATTAATTGGTGAGAAAAAAAGCTTGACAGGAGGAAAACGTTAAAAGCGGAAAGTGCTGTCAAGGAAGAGCTGCACTAAAGGACGTCTGACGGAAAGAGAACCAGACATTATTAGGAGGAAATAACGGGGAACAAAAGAGGGTTGAGAGGAAAAGAGGGTGAAGTGCGCTTCCCCACTCGAGGTCGCTCCATCTGTGTTTTCGTCTGCAGCGGTTGGCATGTGACACCCCTGATAGGAGGATGCCAACACCCCCTTACAACCATAAAACACAATCCACCACCCCCCCTCATCCTTGTATTGGCCCCCTCCCAAAGCCCCCTGTCTCTCTCTCTCTGATGCTTTGTTGGCTGCCCTTTCCTTCGCTGCGCCCGGGAGGGAGTATCACCCCAAACGCAACCGGGCCAGCGAGCAGATCACACACACACACGCACACGCACACGCACAGCTAGGTTTCAGCATCCAACGCGGCCGATGAACTCATCGGTAAATACAGCTGCTCGCAGTCTGCGGACGGCAGGCCGCCGTCGCCTGTCGCCTGATTGCCATGGCGACGGTAAAGGGAAAAACACAGGCACGGCTCGGATGGTGCACATCGGAACCAGGGGAAGTTCTGCCAAGCTGTTTGCACGAGTGTGATGAGTAGCGCCTGGCGTTCGGTGTCGGGCTAAGCCGTGCCCTTCTGGGAGGCATTTGACCTTATTGTGACACCGCGAAATCCTGCAGATTGATGTCATGTTATTATTTTTGTGCGGAGACGAGGAGAGCGGTGGTCTGTGTGACAACGAATGCGTTCTACAGCCGTCTGATTGATTTTGCTACTCCTGAAACATTCACATGAATATGCAAACGACAAATTGCTTCACTGCTCGCACTCGAGGCTCTCACAGATCTGTGCTCCGTGGGAAGGTTACAGGAGGAAATAACCAACTTCTGGCGAGTGTTTCCTGATCCTAAACAACCCAGCAGTGTTTCTCTGTCCTTTGTGACCCGATGGAGGCTAAACTTAGCTACAGCTGTTCTGTGTGTGTGTGTGTGTGTGTGTGTGTTTGCTGTGCGGACATGTGATGTGATGAGGGATATCTGCTGGGATGGCATGCGTGGGTGCGCTAAGTTGACGCCGCATTCCTTTGTGAAACAGTTGGATTTGGAGGATCAAAGCGGCTTTAAGCACAAAGACGCCCCCGACTCCCCAAAACCCACCAACACCTGTTACACCTGTTACACCTGCACACGACATGAGAACATCAGAGATGTAGAGATCAAGGCTCATTGCAAAGCAGACTTGAGAGACACCACATCTTCCATCAAAGAAAAGCATGACTTTTTCATTTGTTTTTTTTGCCGAGTTTCGGGGTATTTAATTTAGCCTGAATGGATCTTTTTTTCATTAATCATCATGTGTCCTGAGCCCTCAAGAAAGAAGTGCCACGAAATAATCCCCCATGAACAGTGTACCTGTCATCAGGAGCTCGTACAATTTGTGTTCAGGAGACCCCTTTAGCATGTTTGATAAGTAAAAGTACTCTGGCAGTAATGAATAGAACCGTTTGGATTTTCAGAACCGTTTCATTTTATTGCAACATTTTCCTGAAAATACCAGTTTCGTGGAATCACATCAATGAAAGTAAAATGTTGCATTCCCCCTAAAAAATTGAACCTGAATCCCTTCGTATTATTGCAAATTGTTACAACATTTTGAAATGAAGCATTTATTAGAATGTATGAGTGTAAATCTGTGCTGAAAAAAAAAATCACATCCCTTAAATGAATGTCACCTACTTCAGACCTCAAAATACACCCCAAAAACTAAAAAAAGAAGCAACGGATATGGTGGTTATCGCAAGTCACGTACTCCTAAAAGTCCAAGCAAAGTGGAGTCTTGAGACGAGCCACAACGTCCCGCTTCATCTCGACGTCTTTTCACTTTTTGCACACGTTTTGAGAGTTTGGACGGACGGGACGGATATGGATATTCATGCAGGGCCTATTCGGGTAACCGCCGTTAGTGGACGCCTGCTTCTCGGTGGCTTCGGGTTGAACACTGGGACACATTTTTCCTGCAGACGTCGGCGTCGCACAAAGCTGGGATTAGTCGGCGGCCCGCTGGAGTCTTCGGCGGCAGCGGGGGAGTCTGTGCTCGGGAAAGATTGTCCGCCTTCCTCTCCTCTCCGCCCGGCTTCGTCCTGAAGGAAAGAGACAGATAAAGGAGTTTGAGTATGCTAATGAACACTTTCCTCTCAGGCTTTCCCCTCTCTTATTGGTTCTGTTTGCAACTGAGGGTGGCGTTGCATTCTGGGACGAATGGTGTCCACTAAAAGCACACACCAGGCCCATTTGGAGGCGTTTCATCACATTGCCGTGTTTCGGAAATAGCCTCTCGTGTTATTTTTTCTCCCTCGGAGAGGAAACATGTTTTTAAATCTCGAACCGGCCCCTCGTTTCCCCTCCCACGCGCCGCCGCCCACGTGGTCCGGGCCGGGCCGAGCGGCACGCTGTGTTTGGGTATTTGTGGTTTCTGCGCCCCGCTGAGTCTCAGCGCAGCCTGGCCCTCTCACACACACACACACACACACACAGACACGCACACACGCACACACACACACACGTTTCTACAAAGAGTAAATTTAGAGCCTGACTCAAACTGCCCTGCCCACACGGAGCCATCAACACTTGACCCAAACAGACGACGCACAGCGCGCGGGGCCCCCCGGTGGCAGCGATGATCACTGCGCGGATTTATTGAGAGAAAACTACATCTTGTTTGGTTGGGATGTGAATAAATGACCTGCAAGTCACTCCTCGTCACCCTCATGAAAAACGTTGTCTTTGTTTCACTTAATTTTACAATTTCAATTAGTGACAAATCATATTTAATCCGGAGCAAATCCTTTGTTAAAACTGTAAATCATTCGTACATACACTTGTGAATATATTTGTCTCAGTGTCCTTATTTGCGACCCGGGAGTAATGGGTATTGAATAAACATTTTGCTTCCTTTGAATGACAGTGAAGTGAATATTCTGGGATGATTTGGAGGAGATTTCTCCCTTTGCGATGTGGATTAATCTACAACTCCCACAAACAATTGTTTTCATTGTTCATTAATCTGCAAAAGATTCATTGATTGTCAAACTCTAACGTGAGAAAGTAAAGCATCAAATCCGTAAATCCAAGAGGATGATTTTTTGTAATATTTTGACAAAATGTTTTAATGGAGTTTTTTTTTTGTGGTTTTAGTCCTTTACATCAGTGAAGGGGGGTTTGTCTATACCTGTATTCATAGTTTTGGATGTGGTCATTCAGTTTTGAACCAGGCTGGATTTGAATGCTTCACAAAGACACAGTCACACGGTTTGTCTGCTCATCTTGTCGCTTCCTGTCTCGCCTTGTTGTATTTGCACAACAGTCAAAATAGCAGCGTCATATATTTCCATCTCAGCCGGTTGGTTTGGGAATCTTTGGGAAATGTATCTAAATAATGTTCACCATCACATGCACAAGTCACCGGTTCCTTTAGGAACACCGCTAACGGGATGCTGCTCAGTGTTCATGACACTGTTTCAAAGTAAATAAATAAATGATATTTAAAAAACTGGCATTTTGATCTCCAGCTGTAAAGTATGGTTAGTATCGTATTAGCATCCTGTTAAATACTGGCAGAGACCCGTTTCCTCATCAGTCGAGTTACAGGTTATGTTTAATAGAAAAAGTAATTTGTACCATTTCAAAGGTCGAAATTTAGTCGAATTCAGTTCTGGAACGTCTTTTTTCTGTCCATCTTTACAAAGTAGATACAACATGTTAGCGCTCTGATTTGCAGACCGGAAAGCTCAAGAGAGAGAAACTCTTCTAATAGTGAACCAGATCACTATAGAACGAGGAGACGTTCCCTAATGGGACCTAAAGGCCAACTATAAAAAAAAGCACATAGCAACGAGGGGGGGAGCGGGGGGGGGGGCACCTGCATGTTAGTCCTTGGTGACCCATCGGAGTTCGCTCTTGACGTTTTTCAGCTCTGAAAGGTTAACGGCCGGACCGGGCAGCTTCACGCCGCCCGGCAGCACCTTCTTCTCCTCCGGCGTCGGGGCGGCGGCGCTGGGCTCCTCTGGGGTCGGCGCCTGAGCAAGCAATGTTTTTATTATTATTATTATTATTATTATCATAATCATCTCCAATACTTTTGTTGTTATTATTATTATGGCTGGAAGCCATAATACGTCACTATATTTAGTGTACATTTTGCATGCCTTAAATATTCCACTCAGATTACTGATCATAAACCTTTGTTTCTGCATGTGTGTGTGTGTGTGTGTGTGTGTGAGCTGCTTCGTTGTCTCACCTCTTCTGTCTCTACTGTCTCCTCTCTCCTCTTGACAGGATGACCCGCCCCCGGACGCAGACCTCCCATCGGGATGTTCAAATTAGCCTGACGGGCGGCGAGAAGAGCCAATGAGACGCTTACAACACTTTCAACACAAATGACCTGCCTGTGCGTCTTTGCATGTGTGTGTGTGTGTGTGTGTTATTTGTAAGCCTACATCTCTCTATTTTCGGCCATCACTTCCTGTTCTTAAAAAGGTCCCTGCATCTTTACGTAAAAGCGGGACACACACACACACACACACACACACACACTCAGCGATCTGCCTGCTAACTTGACGTTGATGATTTGATGTGTGTTTTTTTGGCATTGTGCTGCGCCGTATTGTAAATATGCTCATATTGTACAGCTGTACAGAGAAGGAGTTGTTGTGTTTCACGGAGGACGTTGTGTTTTATTTCACCAGAAGTCGGAAAGTTAAATTGCAGTTCTGCTTTGTAGGAGATCCTTTTGTTTCTGCGGGTGGTGATTTAGTAAACGGGGCATTTAGAGTCTGATAAAGCAGGGAACGCTTTTTTTGGGTGGGCCTGCTGTGATTGACAGGTCTGTGCCACCACCCGATCCAGCAAAAAACAACAACATGGTGGCCGGCGTAATCCAAGATGGCGACGGCTCGATTGCCAAACTGAAGTGTGTGAAGAGTGACGATGTGAGATATGTCGATATGATTTAAGTTAAGCACCTGATTTATGTAATACTAGAGTGTATAATGTAAAGTGATTTTTATCTTGGAATGGTACTAGACGTGCTTAAAAAACAGGTAATTACCCCGTTCACTGATTTACTGCATTGCATGTTAAAGGTCCATGCTGTTTTTTTTTTTTTTTTTGCTGGTCTTAAAAAAAAAATAAAGAAACATTTCATTTTCATGTGAAAATCTATTATTTTTTAAACAAAAATATATATTATTCCTATTGTGAATCGGTACTGCTGCTCCGTGTTTGTGATGAACTTGAAAAGATGGTGGAGGCTGAGACGAAAAACCTCACGTTTGTATCGCAGAGGTGAAAAGATGCCTGTCCCATGGTTAGGTAGGAAAATGAGCACAATGGGAGATAAGAAAGATGGAGACATGCACGCACAAAGCCATCACAACACAAATTACACATTTACAAACACGCAGCAACGCAGACAACTCCTCGTCCTTTGCCTCGCTGCGACTCTGCACTACCGAAGCCTCGATGCCTGCATCATGCACAGTCCGAATTCTGTATTCCGCCTTTGCCAATAAATGCTTAAATGTGGAAACATCTGTCGTTTTATTTTTTTATTTTTTATTAATTCATCAGAATGAAGAGTTACAACTTGACATGACGTCTTTCAAATAAAAGTTTCACAGCCACACGGATGGAAATGTTTTACCTGAAGGGCCTTGACGTTGGTCGACTGTTTAGACATAATCCTCCCGGTGAGTCCGCTGACCTGCAGGAAGCACAGATCACAGACATTCAGCCGTGTGTGTGTGTGTGTGTGTGTGTGTGTGTGTGTGTGTCAGGGGCATTGGGACTCTGTCTCTGTGGTTTTAAAGGGCCGGGGTAGCATTTCAGTCGCTTAGCGACTCTCCCGGATAGAAGCAGGTAGAGGAACGGTGCCCTGAATCATTCATGAGAGGCAGGCAGCAGGGAATGTCAAAATAAGAGCGCGACACTGCGTGTGGGATAGAACCTCTGCATTCAGTACAGTGATATGAGGCAGGTTGGGATGGGTTTCACCTTTTTAAACTTTAAATGAGTACTAATTAAATCACACCAAACCACATAATTGTAATTATTTACAGCGTCACAGCAGTTTGTTATGTTTTGTTAATATTTTAATAAAGTTTGTCAAAGATCTCAAACCTCAAATGAATATTTTTAGGCATGTTTCTGAATTTGTGTAATTGACTCAAAGTAACTTCCCTTTACTCCTCTCCTGCAAAGATATTAGAGAATCTAAATGATCTTTTCCATCCAAATTGTAAAATGTGTCAACTTCACCAACTCTGAATAACAACATTGCTCAACCCTTCCCCCCCTCCCTCTCTTCCTTATTTTATCTTAGCCTGCTTTCTGTCATTTGCTACCTGCTTTTTGCTGTTCAACAGGGACCCGAGTGGTTCCCGATCGTGGAAGTTTCCATGGCCTATTTATCTTATCTTCGAGCGGAGGACCGCAGAAACAGAGGCCTCCTCGGATACCGTTGCTAAGGGGCTGTTTGTGCGACAACGTGGAGCGAGCGCTTCGCTGTCCTTGGCCTAAGGGCGAAAGCCCAGACGCCCCGAAATACACAACCGCACACGCGCACAAAAGGTTATTTATGTTGGCCGAGAGCAGCAGCTGCTCATCATGGCGCCTTCGGTAAGGACTCACTGGCTCTCTCCCTCACCCTCTCTCTCTCACACGCTGAAAACAGGCGGCACAAGTATTCCTCATACTTTGAATTATTTAAATATTCAATCTTTGCGTATTGACACCTAACAAAAAGGCTCTTTCAGGTATGTGCTTCAGAGCGTGCTGGTATTCATGGAATATCAACAAGAGGTGCAGCTGCACAAATAGCAGCATGGACACATCTTTCCTTCAGCAGCAGGGTCACGGCGGCTGATGCTGCGTTTCTACGGTAGTAGTGACACTTTTTGTTGAGCGGGAAATAGCTTTGTTAAACATTCACATTTCACAAGTGATGCTCTTGTGAGTCTTCCTCCAGCACCGTGATGAGGGCACCCGCAGGCCAATAACTAGTTTTAATGCTAGTTAGCGAATGTTGTCAGGCCAATAGGTTAAACTACGTTAGCGTCATGAAGTTAGCTTCCTAAAGTTAGCCTTTATGGTCACAGTGATGCTACGTCTTTGGTCCATGACAAGAGCAAATTCAGCACACAGACATGAAAGGTGTACTGTTCTAATAAAAACGTGAACTATGCGGGTAAAGGTTTGGAACCAATGGGTTCTAAGGGGGGAGGGGGAGGGGCTAGGAAATGACACACTAATACATTGTTGGTTCTTGAATGAGAACCCTGATAAAAGTTCCACTGAACGGCCGTTTTCTTCTTCCGGACTGTGACTTATAAAAAAGTACCAATGACCTAAATCTACCTGCCGTTCCAAAACAGGTGAACAAACCAGATGTAACGCACCCGTTTAGGACACAACACCGCACCGTGTGATGCGTGACTCTTAGCACTCACACCTTCTATCCACCTCTCTCCTCTCTTATTCTCTCCGCCCTGTTTCTCTCGTAAGTGGCGGAAGGATTCCTCTCGTATCTGGGATTCGTTCTCCCTATAAATAGAATGAGTGTTACACAGAAGGGACCTGCTTTCCATCCGCACACTCTCAGACACACATGGACGCGCTTGTTGGGCCGGGGTGAACATTGTCAAGCAGCAGCACCGGGCGCCCGGATCTCCTCGCTTCCAGACGTTTTTTAAAACCGGAGTGACAGTGTAAAGTTGAGGGACGAATGTACATAATGACACGTGTTGGTTCAGGTTTTTGCACACTTTAGTCCTCCAAACGCTTCTCCTAATGTTGCCCTACATCCCTGCTGTGACACGCACTCCACACACACACACACACACACACACACGTTTGTGGTTAGTGGTTATGCTGCTGCGTCTACATTCATACACTAAAGCACATCAACGGGCTCAGCGGGGAGCTGTGATCTCGCAGGGTTAAAGGTGTGTGTGTGTGTGTGTGTCCTGGCTTACCTCCTGCCGTGCGTGGCTGCTCTGGCCTGCCTGCGCTCTCTCTGAGGTCCTCCTCGGCTACCTGACCTGTTTCCGCTCGCTCCGATTGGCTCGGAGAGACACAAGACTCCTCCCAGAGAGGAAGGGTGAGCCATCACGAGAGAAGTAGAATGAGCACTCACCCTGGGTGTGTGTGTGTGTGTGTGTGTGTTTCTACATACCTTTCTCTCTGAATGTCCCTGGACTTTTCCTCAGGTGGAGTTGTCTGACTTTGTGGCACAAAACCCCACTGAGCCTGTGAAACGTATCTGTCGTGTGCCCAGGTAGTAAAATGACTCAAGTGGCTCGTTATGTGTTTCAGACTATGCAAATAAGACACACACACACACACACACACACACGCTGTCTGTTGGCAAGGAAGAGCCACACCTACTGCCGGGAAACATCCCATCATCACTGACCGTGTTTAGCAGAATGCTTCAGCTCATTGGCCGACTGTTGAAATGTATTGCTGAAGTTTTGCAGCGAGCAAAACCTAATTTAGAAGGAAAAAACAGCGTGTGAAGGTTTGAAAGGCAGCGTGTGTGTGTGTGTGTGTGTGGTGCTTCCTCCCCAGGGGGCACAGATGTGTCTCCCTGAAGTCAAACACAATACCTACGGTCCCCTGATGGTCCGAAATTGGGACGTCAGGGGTCATCAATTGTCTTGATTTCTTTTTTAAATGATTTATTCCCAGTTGATACCCCTACAATCAACACATAGTCAATTTACTGACTCAATGTGTTTGGCTTCTCCTTTTGTTTTTCCACATGATTTAATTGAACAGTTTGAATGACAATAAGGAAAGCAAAGCTCCCATGTGTCCCCGGTACCTGTCGGCCTGTACAAGGGACTGTTATTGTATTTCTACAGGAGTCACACTTGTTTAAGTTTGAGAACGCTCATGTGGGGAGGTGAGCTGTGGTAAAATTCAAACCAGGAAATGGAAAACTACTCATAATGATGATAATGAGTGCTAACGCTGCAGAGTGGGTCCAGTGAGTTGTTGCTGTCTGGCTGTTCGTCCCTGTGGTCCGCAGGCAGCTGTTTAGTTGGCAGGATAATGGAAAGTTAGAAGTCACATGCACACGAAGGGATCCGCCCTGTTGCAAGCTGCTCGTGTTGCTCCACCAGCACTGGAAAAAGCCACCAACTGTAATTTGTTTAATTAGTGAACAGATTTGTTTATAGTGTCCAAGATGACTTGACCGAACATAGTTGTTTAGAGGGAAGAATTAACCTTTTACCTTTCATGGAAGAAAATGCCTCCGAAAAAGTGACGATCGCAGCGTGATTAGAACATGAATGCTGACGACCAAACTTCTCCCCGACACAATGAATTGTGGCGTGTGGATGTGAAATTCATCAACACCGTCTTTCCTCCACAAGCGATTTTAAGTCAACCGGGGGACTTAATGAGTCAGCCTGGGAGCTTTTCTCCTCGTTGCATCTGAGTCAGACCATCAACATTTGTCGGTGTCCTTTTACACTACGGTGTAAACTATGGTAGGATGAAATCCAATATCCAGACTCACACTTTTATTTTTTTTTGGTTTTTACTGCTGCAGCTCTTCCAAAGGAGCTCTGCAAAACCTGATCAATTATTCTGCTCCTCATTTTGAGGGCAACCTTCAGGTGCTCTTGGTGAAGTCGAGTTGCACATGATTGACAAGTCATTAACGCAGTCAAAGGGTGTGGAAACAGAGAGTAATGACATACTGATTCAAACAGAGTATATGACGTGAAAAAACAAATACCGTTGCAAAAAAGGCTTTCACACAACCAGTAAACTGCTCTGCAATGCAATTAATTTACTGAACTTTTTTACATACACTGGCCAGCGAGCTTCCACATCTCCACGAAGACACAAAGATCAACTTTTTCTTTTATTATACGGTAAATTTCGCCTGCAATGATTGTACTTTATATAATTGTAGTAGAACAAAGTATTAATAGCAAGTTTAAACGTTCAGATTCAGAAAAAACGTATTCAGATTAATAAAATGAAAAAGTATGAAAACAAATGAATGTTTTTTTGTTGATCATGACAGAATTAATACACAGACGTGTATTATATCTAACTGCCTTACATGTGACGTCCTCTTCTAACACGCGGGGGCGGCAGCGCCCCGTTTGATTGGCGCGGATCATTTTTTTTTTAAAGACACAGAACAAGAAGCGCTACCCGGAAGTGAGTCGCACAGTGATGATGACAGTTCTTTTGTATTCAGAGCAGCTCTTCTCCCCCTCGCGTTTTTTTATTCATAATGTTGACATTTTCTTCTTTTCTTTGCCGCATCTCGTTGAATGTTTAACACGTTTCACAGCAGGCAGCTCAGAGAAGAAGGAGTGATGGAGGCGGTGCGGTTCGCTTCTCCGTGCGCGGTCCTCTGATGCACCATGATACCCGTGCCGCTGCTGGTGGTGGTGATGGGAGGCTGGTGCGCCGTCTACCTCACCGACACCCTGCTCAAGGTGCTCATTCGTTTCCTTTGTGACCGTCGAACAAGGCGGAAGCAAGCTGGCTAATGTGCAGAGAGTAAAGGCAGGTTGTCTGTCGCTCAGCGGCGCAGCTAACGTTAGCTTACCATCGAGTTGACCTTTACGTTTGTTTGAATTTAAAGAAATCCCAGTTGCGTTGTTGATTTGGTCCGCACAGTAAACACTCGTCAAGACGGATAATAAATCGAACAAAGGGTGTTTTAAATGATCTGCTTTGAGCACGAATGTGCTAAATAGTGACAGCAATGTGGTGACATGTCACAGATGTGGCTGAGAGAATGCTGAACAAATGGGGTCCTCCTCAAAAACATGTCTATACCACCATGACTGTTTGCTAATATACCGAGCTCTCAATTACATTTTAAACTCCACATATCATTGTGGTTATACATCCTGTATCATCACTCACTTCCCTCTCTGAGTGCGATGACTCGAGGTCTTCTTCCACTTTCGCCCCCCCCCACCCTGCAGTTGTCCCCGACCCACCGGATCCGGTACGAGTCGTGGTTGGCGAGTCGAGGGCTGATGTTGTCTCCTTTCCACGTGAGGTGGCAGACCACCATGTTCAACCGACTGTTTGCGTACTGCGCCCGCATCAACCCTCGAGCACAGTACCTGTGGTGAGGACGGATCAATAAGCCTGACAAGTTGATGGATTATTTTGTTTTTAATATAAGGACACGTAAAAGGAATATCTCCTGGAATAAAAAGTAAACATCGTTATTAATATCTAATGACTTAAGGGTTTAATTTCTAAAGGATTTACTAATTGGTTTAGAACAAGTATCATTAATACAATATCTGGCTGTTTAATCGCCAATAACCACATTCAAACTCCACTTATCCTCGTCTGACCTCCAGGTTCAACAGTGGGCTGGTGTTTGGCATCGTGGCCATGGTGGGCTCCGTGGTGCTGCTGACCAGGACGCTGCAGCAGACGCTCGCTCAGATGACGACGGACAGCCCTGGGGTCAGAGGTCAGCAGGCCCTGCAGGTGGTGGTGAGTACGCGGCCGACAAAGAGTAACGGGAGTCCGGAGCATTAATGTCCTTCTAAGTTCAAACAAAGCCGGCGATATTCAAAGGAGGGGGTGAAGTTATTTAGTAAAGTTGAATGTAAATTGAGCATTTCCCTCCCCACTCGCGTCTCTTTAATAGGTGAGGTGTCACGCAGCCGTGCATCAACGTGAGCGCCGCCCCCAGTGGACCACAGAGTGATTTATGGGAAGCTATTAGTCGGCCATTTACGACCGAGTGTTCAGCCCTGGGGGAGAGGGGGGGCGGTCACAGCCAGCGGAGGAGGAAAAATGCCGACCACACAGAAAACCACAGCTTCAGCAAGAGATGAAACTATTAATACGACGAGTGGGGGGTGAGGGGGTGGGGGGGGGGCACTGTGACCGATGTTAATGTCTACCAGCTTAGCTTTGCCGTGCCGATAGTGCACATTTTAGTTTAATTAAATCTTTGGATTAAAATCCAACAAACAAGTATTTCTGTTGTGTTTTTGTGTATTAACCACAGTTGTGTGTCGTTAGATCCCCGGCGTCAATCTGCCCACAAGTCAGCTGGCCTACTTCTTCGTCGCCCTGCTGCTCAGCGGAGTCATACATGAGCTGGGCCACGCTGTGGCAGCGTTGAGGTAAAACGCGCATCCTATGAATCGGTCTGTTACCATGACAACTGACACAGTAAAGAGCCTCCAATAGCCATTCAGAGAGGTTAATGGGTATTAGATATTTTCTATCTAATTCCAGAAGCTTAAATGAGGTATTTTCCAACCTGCTGTGGTGTCAGTCAGTTCCTCCCATCACGTTCGTCTTTCTCGTTTGAGGCTTTTTTCTGTGTGTGATGTATTTCTGACCCCGGCAGGGAGCAAGTCCGAGTGAACGGATTCGGCATATTTGTGTTTGTGGTTTATCCGGGTGCGTTTGTGGACCTCTTCACCACGCACCTCAGCATCATATCGCCGACTCAGCAGCTTCGCATCTTCTGTGCCGGTGAGTCTCTACATGCAGGGGATGTTTTTTGGATTTGTCCGTTATGCACAAGTGATTTATTGTGATCACAGCTGTTATTCACAATTACTGAAGGCATTTTGTTTAATGCTGGTTTCTGTTTTTTGCTAGTGGTCACTTATTTCTGAACGCCGAACAGCTGCTTCACATCGTATCATTTCACTCGAGTTGAGCATTAATGGGACAAATGTCTCATACGGGCCACCATAGGAGTTGTTTCCGATGAGGTCCGCTCAATAATAATGTCGGTTAAAAAGCATTTAAAAGCGCTGTTTGAAGCAGCGAGAAAAAACGAGACTTATGACGTATGACTCAAATGATTGCAAAAACAATATTACGTAAGCTCAAGAGTTAAAAGATCAGAGAGAGAAAACGGTTCAATCTCCCTCCGACAGATTCTATCAAAGGAAAGAAGTGAAATAATATATTACTGATTACAGTTGCATTTAAAATCCAGCGTGACACTGCTGCAACAAACCAGATCAAAAGGGCCAATTAACCGACGCTCCGTTCACATTTCTCTGCGCTGTCCGGAGCCTCCGGAGGGCAGCGAAGAGCCTCCGTACGACCGTCTGCGAACTCGCCGCTGAAGCCCTGCTGGCTTTTCCTTTTCTTAAAGAGTAGTCAAGAAAAAAGCGAGCGCCCGCCCCGAAGGGAGCCGTCCAATCGAGTCGCATGACAAAGCGCGGAGGAGAGGGACGCATGCTACTCCCACCGGGGGAGCGGTGACGTAACGGCACGCTGTGTTTATTTTCCTTTGTCCCTCCCCACAGCGGAGGCGTCTCGCTCATAACATGTTTATTATTCATTCCTAGAGAGGTGGTGGTGCAACTTTAATAGTTTGTTTACTGTGTAAAGTCAATAAGGAAATGCGTATGCACCCTTTAGGTCTGAATTTTCAAATCGTGCAAAACATTCTGGGATCTACCCCCCCGCCTCCCCCACCCAAGAGAAACAAATTGCTGAGGGCTTTCTCACTGAGTGCATGTCTTCTGCCTTTGCAAGGAGGAAATCTGAGCTGGGACCTCGTTGGGCTTTTCTCTCGTTACTTTTTCCTACAGTGCGAATCCTGTGGGGCAAACAACTTTCACTGTTATAATAAGTCCCGATCCTTTGTTTTGCTCCTTGTTGTGTAACGTGAAGACGTCTTTTGTTTTTCTTCCTCCAGGAGTGTGGCACAACTTTGTCCTGTGCGTGGCGGCGTTGGCTCTCCTCTTCCTGTTGCCGCTCTTCCTGTTTCCCATGTACTCGACCGGCGGCGGGGCGCTGGTCACCGAGGTCATCCAGGTCAGTGCGCCGCCCATCGACCATGTTTTCACTTGTAGCCACATGCCGCTGTCTCGAACCGACGTCCACGTCTGCCTCTGGAGCAGGGCTCTGCGGCCGACGGTCCCCGGGGTCTGTCGCCCGGGGACATAGTGACCCGGCTGGAGGACTGTCCCGTCGGGGGGGTGGAGGACTGGAGCCGCTGCCTGTCTCGCCTCTCGCAGACCCCACAGACCGGGTACTGCGTCCCCGGCGCCAGCCTGCAGCCCAGCTGGGCCCACGGCCGAGGCGAGTCTTCCGTCGGTAAAGGTTCAGCAGCAGCAGAAGAGACGCACGCGCTCCAAACCTCCCCCCTAACCGCCCTAACCCCCCCTAACCGCGGTTCAAAGTTCACCGGAAGTAAATGATGAACTGTCCGGTATCATTTTGCGGATTTGCCACCTGTGAATTGAGTCGGGTCAAAGCCACGGCGCCGCAGCGGGAGCTGTGATTGGCCAGCTGTAGGCTGGACTCATGTGGGAGTTCAGTGGTCAACAGCTGGCCAATCAGGGCTCCTGTTGCTTCTCTGTGGTCCTTAACCATTCCAGTGGCAGACTGCTATCTCCTTGATCTTAATGTACAATCGTTTTCACAGCGAGCTTTGTTGATTTCTTGATGAGTCGATTGAACTGCAACCTGCAACTAATTTGATCATCAATTCATTTAATTGCCCAAATAGATAATAAATATGACAATTGGCATGTTGATCATCCCTTGATCATCTCATTTAGAATCTTGAGAATCACCCGAGGCAAAACAAAAGCGTCAAATTCATCTTTCTTTCTTTTGTTCTCAGCTTTCAAGCGATTGGATGGAACGATGGACTGCTGCAGCAACAACAGCCTGACAGACCTCTGTTTCTCCTACATGAATCCTCAGGGCAAGAACAGCAGAGGGAGAGAGGTGACGCACGCACACATACGCACACATGCGCACACATGCGCGCGCGCAGCCTCTTGTGTCGGCTTCATCGTGTGAGACAGCCCCTCCTATTCAATCCCCTTTTCTTTTTCCTCCCATTTCCAGCCACTTTGTTTACAGCTATATGAGCTGTAAGAATGGTGCACCAAATCACATTTCAACATTTAAGTATTAATGTTTAACCCGAGAAGAGGCCTACAAAGTGGAGTTGTTTACACTGACCCCCCCCCCCCTTCCCTGCAGTACGCCTGCATGCCGGTGCGTAAGATGGTGTCCGGGAAGCAGGTGTGTCGCAACGACGGGGACTGCGCCGCCGCCGCCGCCAGCATCTGTGTCACTCCGTCTCTGGAGAACCGGACGCGCTTCATCCGCGTCACCCACCCGCCCAACACGCACATGCTGTTTGTGGGCTTCCCGCCGCACCTCCAGTACGCCGGTACGCTGCAGCCACCCGCCTCCTTGTTGTTTTCAGTCATTGGGAGATGTGGAAGTTTGTAAATATTACCAATTACACAACCGGGCCTCCTCCCAGGGTGGAGTAATTGGTGTTTACGGTGCACGGCGTTGTGCTGACTCTCCGGGCTTAAAGTGTTGGACAGGAAGAGGCTTGTTGTCGTCTCTCTTGTAACCCCCCCCCCCCCCCTCGCCCCCATCCCTCCCCCCACCTCCCTTCCTCTTCTCTTTCCACAGTGAGTCTGACCAACTTCATCCCCCGCTTCGGGTTCCTCCACCTGGATCTGCCCGTCTTCTTGGAGACCTTCTGCAAGTATCCTCCCGTGTTTGAAGGGTGGAAGCAGATGTTGACTCACCCGAACAGCGTTATATTTTAGGCGGTAGAAGCAGAGCGCCATCTGTTCCCTCTGAGGGGTGAATATTTGACCCTTCAGAATGAAAACAAAAGCATCACCATCCTGATCGGCCCATGTGGACGTTGTCTTGAGGTCAATGCTACATAAATATCCCTTTTCAATGTCACTTTGCGCCCCAACCGGCTCTTGAGGGGGAACCTGAGCTTTCTGATTGCGGTACTTGTGTCATGTGGGGAGAGGATGGAAGACGCTGAACTCGTTGTTCAAAGTTGTACCTTTTTTTTATTTTGTCTTTAGGTTTTACAAAAAAAAAAGAAATGGATGGACTGCATCTTTTCTAATATATCAAAGTAAACCTAAATAATCAAAATGACCACTTATCTCTGAAGCTGCTGCTGCAGAATCAAATCACTTCTTGCCATCGGGGTGTAAAATAATCTCCCCAGGGGGATTTGTTGTTCCCGTCTATCCTTGACCCTGCCGCCCCTCAGGTACGTGGTGTCCCTCTCCGGCGCGCTGGCCGTCGTCAACTCGGTGCCGTGCTTCGCCCTCGACGGCCAGTGGATGCTGAACGCGCTGCTGGAGGCCACGCTGGTCACCGTGGTAACGGACCGCCAGAAGCGCGAGCTGATTGGTTTCTTCCTGCTGCTGGCGGGCAGCGCCCTGCTGGCGGCCAACGTGGCGCTGGGCCTGTGGATGGTCACGGCGCGGTGAGCCCCCCCTCCCCTCCCCTCCCCCCCACAGGAGAGAGGACGACGACTAAAAGAATGATTCCAGGGAGCCGTTTGACCATCGAACTGTGAACATTCTGGGCGCTGTCGGTGCTTTTTACGGCTTTCCTGGAGCACCAGCCTTCTGCCCGCCTTGTTACCGCCATATTTACTCAGAATTCACATGTACAAATAAACAACGCACTCACCGCAAAGCGCTGTCCTGTGACTGTTTACAAACGCTGCTTCTGTGTAAAAAAGCTTGTTTAAGGGTCCAAAATGCCATATTTTGCCTCTACGTGCTGCAGAGGAAGTTGGACTCTCCAGAAGAACGAGGCATGTTCTAAAAGTTTCTACACCATCCCACATGATGGAAAGATGTACCAGCTAGTGTTCATGTGAAAGAAACCGCTTCTCCGTCTGTACGCTATTTAGTTATGGAATATCAGTTGTTTGCAGCTGTTTGCAGCCGGACGGCCCTTTTGGAAAGTCTCCTTCTCTTCCTCGCGTGTTGTGTTGGGACGAGGACTTTGTCTGTGAACTTTCATTTCGAGTCACTCGAGGAATAAGAGACTGCTTTAGTTAAGGGGTTGTCTTTCCAACCTCTTTAGAATATTTTTTTCACCTTTTTATTATGAGACGATAAAAAGCATCCAGCGAGAAGTGCAAATACTGCTCACTCGTGTTCAGAATATATCTGCAAATATATAAACGTTTTCTCGGTCAGCAACTGTGAAATCGTAACCGCTTGGTGAACTTTATCGTTGCGTGATTCGGACCGTGTCGCAGGGAGGAGTTTACGTGTGTGTGTGTGTTTGGATTAAATATTTTGCTGACTGACGTTTGCTCCATAATCTTTGCCAAATGATGCTTGCGTGTGGCCTTGCATGTCAGATGTGGCTGCTTATCTCGTGCTAATGACAGCCGGGAGGGATGTTTGGAAAAACAGACCTCGGAGGATGAGGAGGGCGAGGAAGAGAGGCCGGAAAGGAGGACAGAGTCGGGCCCGTTGCCACAGCCTGTGACTGTAATTTGATTTACGGTAATATAAAAGCTCACATTTACATGATGACGTGTAAATGTTCATATTGTCAGATCCAACCCACGCTCGTACATCTCACGGGCCTGCTGGTACCTGCAGAGGGAAGGTCAGGAGGTCACCAGAGTCGGTGGGTTTCATCCTCCGGGCGCTCAAGGCTCTCCATCCAACGGCTCTTCAGACATTTCAGTCGGGATAATAAGAATAAAAGCAGGAGGCGAGCGATGAACAGCAGAGCGTCCGTGTGTCAGCTTGATGGATGGGAGCTTAAAGCGGCACACAAAGTCGCGTCTATATAAGGTCTCTGCGGCCGACGCCCCAAACCCCCTAATGAGCATGTGCAAAATGAGGTTCTCACCACATAGGAGGGGGAGGACCAATCAGGATCGTCGGTGTCATCGCCATCACCACCTCTGTCTATTCAAAGCTGCCATTGATGCGTTTTGACCTCGTCATCGTCATCGGATTAATCCATTGTAATCAGCGCTCTGTGTGTGTGTGTGTGTGTGTCTAATTTTGTTCTGGTCGACTGTCTGATCAGATAAACGTTTGTAGCAGAGCACCCTGCTGAGAGTACACACACACACACACAGACACGCTTAGCCGACTAACCCCTCAAGCTACACGATTAAACACAGAAATGTTCTGGTTTCATTTGTTTAAATGATCTCTGGTGATTAGTGGCCAGCCTGGTCCCCTCCGGCCTGGGGAGGGAGGGAGGGAAGGAGGAGGGGAAGGAGGGGAGGAGTGTTGTGGGAGAGGAGGAGTGATGGATGGAGGCACTGTTTGTAGAGTAGAGAAGTTTGAGGAGCAACAGAACGCACAGAGAGAGCAAGTGTGTAACTCAATGAAGATGTCACTATAACTTTTTGGATTTAGTCGTTTTTTTTCCAGTGCGGAAGGGGAATAGAGAGGGAGGGGGTCGGGGGAGTTGGGGGGGGGGGGGGCACCGGGGCAGTAAGCCATGGAACTGGAACGTTTAGGTGGTGGTGGGGTAAAACCCGAGAGGGGCAACAGTCGTCTGTACGGGATCGCCCTGGCCATGTGTGTGTGTCTCTGCGCCGCTCTGCTGCTCGCACTCATACTGGGTGAGTACACACACACACACACACAGATATCCACACACGTTTTCCCTCAACCTGCTTTGTAATTTGTGAGGAATTCCGTGGCGATGTCCTCAGATTATGGTACATGCGCACTGTAAATAACACATGGCAGCAAGCCGGACGGCCCGAAGGAGGACTTGTGGGTAACTATTTTTGGTTCATATAAGGTTTCATACACACACACACACACACACACACACACAAGCACAACCTCGTACTCTCCAAAATGCACCGTGGGAGTCAGGCTGAACTCTGGGAAAAAGGGCAGAGGGTCTGTGCTCGACACTTTGAGGGGTTTTATCTCCAGCAGAATGTGGAATTATGAGCAGGACACTTGGGTATTTATATGGGGGGCAATTGGCTTTAAAACATATGCAAACAATGTAGGAAGAATCCGATTCTGAATATCTATTCACGCCTCCCCGGTGCTTTTAAACGTGTCGTAATCAGTGCAGCTCCTTATTTCCATAAATGGAGACGGCACGTCTTTCTACATCTGAATGGAACAAAGAGTATATAGTTATCAAGCTAACATTTCCGCGTCGAGTCGCTGTCAGATTTTAAAAGCTGAATGCATCAACGCGAAGAGGAAAAAACAAAAACCAACATGAGAAAAGCAGAAGACGGACTCCATCCCCTCTTTGAAAAAGCTATTTATTATCAGATAGACACCCACTTTATTAATCCCCAGCAGAACATGTGTGTGCAGCAGCAGCAATAAAGTAATTGAAAATGCACAATATAAGCACAATCCAATAAAACAGCGGGTTATTATCATATTACATCACAGCGCGGCGCTCTCTGTCCTGTTAAAGGTCAGTCCGGGGTCACCCGGCGGTCGACCTCTCTTCCTGTAATCATCCGCAGCGAACAAACAAGAACGTCATTAAATGTCCTACAACACAGCTGAAACTCATCATGGTGCATTCAAAGAGTCCGTAGGCTCAGCTGTTTACGTATGCGCGTGTGCTGTGTGTGTGCGTGTGTGTGTGTGTGTGTGTGTGTGTGTGTGTGTGCGTGTGCGTGTGCGTGTTTATGTTTATGTTGAGGCGTAAGTATTGTTTTCTTTCTTTTTGAGGGGAGACGACATTCTTGTGGCGGCGTTGAGGAGAACTCCTCCGGCCTTCGACCGGGTGCAGGAATGCCGACCCAAGTTCATGTTTTAACTTTTCGATGAGTTTAGAAAGTGGTTCCGCACCGTCTGTTTCCGTGTGTGTGTGTGTGTGTGTGTGTGTGTGTGTTTGAAGTCTTTTACACTTAATAGAAACAACTCTTTCTTTTCCTTCCAGTCTCTCAGAAGTCTCGTCAGGAAGAGTTCTGTGTGACTCCGGAATGCATCGAAGCAGGTGAGGCCGCTGCGTCCGTCCATGCGTGTTTTGCGGGGTCACTGGTTCGAGCCCTCAAAGGTTCTCCTTGTCTCCTCCCTCCTCGCAGCGGGCTCCGTCCTGAGCAAGATGGATCGCTCCGTCGACCCCTGCGAGGACTTCTACGGGTTCTCCTGCGGCGGCTGGCTGAAGGAGAACCCGATCCCCGAGGACTCCTCCTCGTACGGCATCTACCCGTGGCTGCGACAGAACGTGGACCTGCGACTCAAAGGTGCGTTCGATTCGCAAACCTCCTCCGTTGGGTTTCCGCTCTTGAATTGTGTCTTTCTTTCTCTGCCAGAGCTACTGGAAGCTCCTTCAGAGGCGGGTGAGCTGGAGGCCGTGACCAAAGCGAAAACGCTCTACCGGTCCTGCATGAATGAGAGTGAGTCCGACGCACACACACACACACACACACACACACACACACACACACACCTGGTCCGGCCGTGGCGTTTGTGTGATGGCATCGTGCGTCCGTAGCCGTCCTGGAGGAGGCTGACAGCAGGCCCATGCTGCGGACCCTCAGGCAGCCGGCGTTCCGGTGGCCCGTCGTGGGGGAGGGGCTGGGGGGGGAGTACCGGTGGCAGGCGGCGGACTGGAGCCTCCTGAGGACGCTGACGGCGATGAGGAACCAGCACGGCAAGAGCGTCCTGGTGCGCCTGTACGTCAGCCCCGACGACAAAAAGTCCTTCCAGTACATCATCAAGGTCAGACGCTCACAAATCAAAAGCACTGAATCAAAGCAGTTCTGATTTTTACATTTGGGAGTTTTAACCAATTAAACCAAAAACAGAAAAAAATAGTTTTAAACTGGCTCACTTCTAATTCTAGCCTCAACTGCATGTCATTACCTCATGTTGTGAATACCTTTCGTTGCTGCGGACTACATGCCAACATATTCATAGCTGCTGCAGGGGTTGCAAGGTAAAAAAAAAAAAAGCGTAGCAGAAGCTGACCTGTGGCCTTTGTCTTCCTGCAGCTCGATCAGGTGTCCTTGTCTCTGCCCTCCCGGGAGGACTACACCACCGACACTCCCTCCGCCCGCGCGGTGAGTCTCTGCCTCATCTCTCAACCCCGTTTTACTCCGTCATCTGAAAACTCCTCTTCCTGCAGCCATTTCCTCTCTGCCTGAGTGATGAATTGTAGAAGGAAAAAAAAAAGTAATTTCAGCCTCACGAAATATAGTTTCATTTAAAAAAACTGAACCTTCACATTGGGAGTAAATGACTATCAGCTGCCTCATTATGTCTGAATTAAACATTTACGAAATGCAGCAGTCCAGTAGTTTCAAAGTAGTTTCAAAGATTGTGTCTTGCGTCTTGTCTGATGTTCGCGTCCCTCCTCCGCCTCCAGTATCGTGCGGCCCTGCTGAGTCTGATGGTGGACACGGCCGTGATGCTGGGCGCTCCGCAGAAAGCAGCGCAGGCCCAGATGAGAGAGGCTCTCGACTTTGAGACCCAACTGGCCGAAGTAAAGACTCAGGGAGACGATCTGATTAAAAACATCTACGACCGTTCGATTGAGGCGAGATTATTCACGTCTCGTTGTGTCTGCAGATCCTGATTCCCTCTGAAGACCGCAACAGTGACAGCATGTACAACAAAATGTCCCTTTCTGACCTGCACAGCTTCGTCCCACAGGTGCACAACATCAGAAAACCGAATGCATACATGCAACAAAAAAAAGTAGCCCAACCGCATTTACAAGTGGACATTGTGCCCGTCTCCTCGTCTCGGTCCGCAGTTCGATTGGCTGGGCTTCGTTAAAGCCGTGGTGGAGTCTGAGGACGACCCGGCTCGCGCCGTCTCCCCCTCGGAGCCCGTCATTGTCCGAGCGCCGCAGTACTTCAAGGACCTTTTCAAGCTCATCAACAGCACAGACAGCAGGTACTTTCACAATAAGAGCATCGCGCAGCACCTGGCTCTCATTGGAGGTTTGTCGTGGTGAGATAGTGAGATTACATGTGTACCCATCCTTTCTCTCCCTCTCCCTCTCTCTCTTTAGAACTGTAGCGAACTACATCCAGTGGAGGTCAGTTTTATCCAGGATGACCACGCTGAGCCGTCGTTTCCTTTTCAGATACCTGGACTTTGCTCGGGTTTGTATAGAAATAAATCTAAAAAGAGAATCTACGTTACATATTGGAGGCCTTGATGTTTTGGGATTAAATTTGCAGACTATAAATCAAAGTAAAATAAACTACAGATGACCTTTAAGATGCGTTCAGATTGTGGCTGAACAGAGATACATATATTGAGTTATCACTCTGTGGATTTCATACCATACTTGTTTTAGTTCAGCTCATATACAGATCTGTTAACAATGATTGAACTTTTGACATTACATTTTGATTACTTCTAGGCCGTGAATCAATAAAGGATTCAATATCTTTGCCACAAATGTACGTTCCTGCCAGTGTGAACGTTTGAGCATCACGCAAACACAATTTAAAATACTTAAACATCCGTCCCGAAAATCCTCTCAACTGAGTACTGACGAGAATCAGAGACTCTCTTCTGCCACGTCGTCACCGTGCACCCCCCCTCCTCCCCCCCCAGGTAACCACGGGAACCACCTCGCTGAGCCCGCGCTGGGACAAGTGCGTGAACTACGTGGAGAACACGCTCATCTACGCCACCGGGCGCCTCTTTGTGGACACGCACTTCGAGGAGGACAAGAAGCGCATGGTGCGTGAGTGACATCGCCGCGCGTCCCAGGGCCCCTGCGGGTGTTTCACTCTGTGCCTCCCGGCAGATGGAGGAGCTGATCGAGGGCGTCCGCTGGGCCTTCATCGACATGCTGCGGAAGGAGAACGACTGGATGGACGAGCCGACGAAGGCGAAGGCCGTGGAGAAGGTGGCATCCTCTGCTTCCTCGCCCGTTCTCTGAGAATCCCCGCTCAACCGTCTGAAAGTCCCTTTTCTTGTCTCGCCCTCTCAAGGCGCACGCCGTCCTGGCCAAGGTTGGCTATCCCGAGTTTATTCTGAACGACACCTACCTGAATGAAGACTTAAAGCAGGTGTGTGTAACGCCGCTTAGGTTCTTTTGCTCTCATCTTGTGACACGTGGAAAGTGTGAAGATGCTTGCGATTAGAACCCAACGCTCTCATCCAGAGCGTTATTTACTCTTCACAGGAGAAAAGAAGTTGTGCACTCCTTAACAGTGTGTGTCTGCGTTTGTGTGCGTCTTTCAGCTCTCGTTCAGTGAGGAGGACTACTACGGGAATGTGATGCAGACGTTGAAGTTCATTGGCCAGTCGGATGTCACATGGCTCCGAAAGAGCGTCCCGCGTACAGAGTGAGTTAACGGACTTGATATCCGATTTCTGTATATCCGATTCTGATATCCGATTCATTCTATAATGTGTGTGTGTGTGTGTGTGTGTGTGTGTGCGGCAGGTGGTTCACAAACCCAACGACTGTAAACGCCTTCTACAGTTCCTCTACGAATCAAATCAGTAAGAAGCAACATTTGATTGTGTTTGTCTGAGTCTGCACTTCAGTGTCAGAATAATTGTGAATTTGCATTAAAAACAAGCTAAATCGAACAAGAGAGGACGCGTTTTTTAATAGTTTCTCCCCTTACAAAAGTCCTTTTTTTAATCACAAATGAGCTAACACAGGCTGAAGTAGAAAGAAAAACACGCGGTAGAACCATCATTTTATCTTCCCATTCAGGATTTCCCGCTGGAGAGCTTCAAAAACCCTTCTTTTGGGGAAGAGAGTATCCCAGGTGAGTTTTTAGCTCAAAGGAAAACGGCACGCGTTGTTAGCAACTGAGCTAACAATATTAACGAATGACTTTCTCCAGGTCACTAAGCTACGGCGCCATCGGGGTGATCGTAGGACACGAGTTCACACACGGCTTCGACAACAACGGTAAACGCCGAACGCCGAGAGAAACAAACAACGCCAACGCGATGACCAGAGGCTTCTCACACGGCTGTGGGGATTGTGTGTGTGTGTGTGTGTGTGTGTGTGTGTCTGTGTGTGTGTGTGATGCTTTTCGTGGACAGGTCGCAGGTACGACAAAAACGGCAACCTGGGGCAGTGGTGGACCAACTCGTCCATAGCGGCCTTCACTGAGAAGACGCAGTGCATGATGGACCAGTACAACGGCTACCACTGGCAGGAGGCCGGCCTGCACGTAGGCGTTCCACAGAGCCGACGAGAACATTAGAACGAGTCACTACTCCGTGTCACTTACCGGCGCTTGGTTCCCGCAGGTGCGGGGAAAGAGGACTCTGGGAGAGAACGTAGCGGACAACGGAGGAATAAGAGAGGCTTTTAGGGTACGACGCTCGCAGCTTTGCTTGGGAGCTGTTTACTGGTTAACTGTGACGACTCAAAATGTCTCGTGAAAAACGTCTGTGAGGCGTCACAGATGCGTGTTTTTGTGTGCAGGCGTACCGGCGGTGGGTAGCGCAGAGCAGAGGCGGCGTGGAGGAGCCTCTGCTGCCGGGAGTCGGGCTGAACAACAACCAGCTGTTCTTCACGAGCTACGCACATGTAGGGACACTGACTGCTGGGTAAACGCCGCCGTGTAGAAGTAAAGAGTCACGTGTATCATCCTCACGTCTGTCCTGTGTAGGTGCGATGTAACGCATACAGACCAGAAGCAGCCAGGGACCAGGTGCAGAGTGGAGTTCACAGTCCGGCGAAATACAGGTGAGCACGCACACACACACACACACACACACACACACACACACACACACACACACACACAGTCCTCCGCAACGTGCCCTTCACCGCCGCTGTTGCCCTTCAGGGTCATCGGCGCGATGAGCAACTACGAAGAGTTCCGGAAAGTGTTCAGCTGTCCCGAGTCGTCAGTCATGAACCGGGGCGCCGAGTCCTGCCGGGTGTGGTGACCTTTGACCTCAGCTTGACTCCCGAAGCAGGCCGGAGCTGTCAGCAGGACGTCCGGATGAAGCTGGACTCAGCCGAGAGGGTTTACACACGATGTGGGAACAATAAAGAATGAGTTCTTCTCACAGAAAAACACACTCATGTTCAGTTAAAGACCAAAGGCATCTTTTGATGGGCTGCTGTATATTGTTACTAAAACAAATGTTTACTTCTTCCATAGTTACATTTCCTGCATAAATTGTGACTTGGGCCATTTAGGGGCCATAGGGGGAAGAGAGCGCTCTCCATTCTGCCAGTGTGACTCGAGAGCCTTTAGAATAGCAGTGAAGTTAAATGTATGTAAATGGTACAATGACTCGTTTCGATGAAACCACGAGTGCACCAAAATCAATTTATACTCAATAAATATAAGCAGAAAACACAAAAGTCAAAGACATTTTATCTTTAAAAACGATTTGGGGTAGTTTTTAAATAAGTGTGAGCACATGTATTTGACGTCAAATATTTAACATGAGGTTGTGCCAGGTGAGATGTGGTTTGTCTGTGTGTGTGCGTGCGTGCGTGTGTGTGTGTCTGTGTGGTGTGTGTGTGTGGGCTCTCCTTTGATGTATCTCCTTCTCGCCTCGGCTTCTGTTCCACTTTCTTTCAATCTCGGCCTCGTGTCAGACGCTCGTATTCATTCAGCCCGAGGCGGATTAACTCAGTGAATTACCGGCACTCCGACTACGCGATGTTCTTCCTGCGTCTGTGTCTCACTTCCGAGCCGCACTTATTTGTTGATAATTAATTTCTGCCAATCATTAATCAATAATTTCAATCATTAATTTGTTATTCTTTGGAGCGCAACAAAAAGAAAAATCATCTTTCTAATAAACGTTCAGAAGTCCAGAGTGAAATTAATTAAACTGATAACAATATTGATTCATTTTTGCTTCTTTTTCTTCATCATAATGTGATTGCGTTGCACTGTGAGGCTCTAATAAAAGTCTGGCATGATGCTCTTTCACGTCATCACTTTATCCGTGAGTGAGAGTCGAGGTGGATTCTGATTGAGATGGAGGACGGAGGATACTGATGGATGGAGGTCATATTGGGTTTGCATCTGAGAGCGTGTCGATTTATTGATTTTTACCTCGGGCCATCACAAAAAAAATGCTGTCTCATTTATTTTCTTCTGCGGTTCCCATGGTAACTTGATCTGTCACAAGTGCGAACACCGAAAATCTGAAAATCCATTCTACCCAATCAATTTGAAATCTTATGATCTGATGACTGCGTGACTTGAGTCGTTTATTTCTGGCACATCTGCCGTCTGGGATCCAAAGCCCCTGCAGTCACCCTCCCCCCCCCCCCCCCCCCGCTGATTCAGAGACTGATCGGAACATGCAGCCGCCAGATGTGGTTGGAGCGTTTTTTTTTAATGAGCCGCTGCCTCACTTTGTAGCATTACTTCACTGCGTTGCGATAAATCTAAGTTAGTGGCCGGTGTAAAAATGACCACCAAAGTGATGAAACCACTGATTTGTCATCTGGATTCAGTCTGTGGCTATAAAGAAAACACACCAATCACGTCACAGAGGGCCAGAGATTGACCCCAGAAATAGCTTAACAAAAAGGGCTGCAGGCAGTTTGTGGTTACCGTGGTAACGGATTTAGAATACGATCATCTATGCTTCCTACGGTATCTATGGAGTCACAAAATTGTCAATAATAATAATAACAATACAGTTAATAATAGCAACAATACCGTTTTTTAAAACAGTGTCGTTTCATATTTATTTCAGTTTGTTGGCCACTAGGGGGCAGCAGAACAAGGTATCATCCAGGGCGAACGTTTTACACGTGTGGGGGCGGAGCTGTCTGAGGAGGAGCATGAAGTGGGAGGAGCCCAGCTTGATCAGCTGATGGACTGACACCTGCAGCAGAACCACGTGCTGCAGCAATTGTGTGACTGAGACGTTTTGTGAGCTTCTTAGTTTATACTAGAAGGGTTGTTCATTGTGGTCCTACACAGGGAGATATTTTCCCCCTATGTATCACATTTCTTGGATGGTGACCAAAACATGGAATTGCAATGTCTATTTTGATTTAATGCATATGGAAGTACTATGGAAGTAGTACTTCCATATGCATTAAATATGGAAGTACTACTATTATCATTAAGTATTACTTAATGATAATAAGTAATACTATTAAGTAATAATATTTAAGCCCCTCATACATTTCTCAACGTGGAATATTCAACTCCCCGCTTCTTCCAGCCCATCAGTTGAAGTGAGGACATTGATATTGAATGTGTCAGTAGAATGTGTGGCAGGAATGCTTCTGCATTGAGTTATCCTCCGTATTGGGGGTTATGTTTAGTTTCCTCTATTTTTTTGGATGTGTATTTGTACTGCAGGACATTGACAAATGCATTATCACAGTATACCGAATGCTTCCCCACTGCATGAATGAATTAAGCCTCCAGGTTTGTCAAACCACAAAGCAGAAGGCTGGCTGTCAGTTTGTAACACACATTGTCTCGTCCTGCACGTCCTCCGTGTTCTCCTCAAGCGGAGGTTGGTGTGAAGGTGAGTCAATCCAGGGACACACAAAATCACTATGATTAAAACTCTCTCCACGAAGAGGCTGTCCAGTCATGCAACCCTGCATCCGTCCAGCAGAGAGCGGTGAAAACGAGCCTGCGGGGCCTGTTTTTTGAGGGAGGGGGGCCACAGTTTACAGGTGGATTCCAGTAATCGCTGATTTGAATTCGCTCTCTGAGAGAAAACGCCTCTTATCGGATATATCCCTTTTCGCTAACCGGGTTTCCCCCTCACGCAAGCGGGGGGGACGTGGGGAGTCGCGTCCTCTGGCTCCAAATCTCTTTCTGTTGTTGTTCTGTTCTGTGTGTGTGTGTGTGTGTGTGTGTGTGAGGGAGAAGCAGAGTGAGCCACGTGATGCGCTTTTTATCTGGATCTGTCTCCTCTGTTTCTGGGCCGTAATCGAATCTCTGAGTCTCTGAGAGGCCACGGAGACGCCTGTGTTTCTCATCTCATGCGCCTCCCCCGTGACCTCCCTCTCCCATCGCCCTGCGCTCGCAGCATCCCCCCTGGTCTCATGAGCTAATGTCCAAATGACATTTAGAAATTATCAATGCTGCTGACCACAAAGAGGATGCAGAAAATACAAAGGCAGAAAATAGGAGGGATGGATATACGAGATGGATCATTCGTCTAATAGAAATGTTCCATTTAGTAGTTGAATTAGTTCTAATTTCCTGGTGATCAGATGATGATCACTTGCATTAAAGTGCACGCTGAAAGGTTATTGTGGAATATTGGTCCAGCTCTAAACAACATAAATCCCAATAAACAGTCCAGTTATGTAAAAATGAAGTACAGGTTCGGTGAAATGTCTGAAAGGTAATGATGTGAAACATAAAGAAGTTCTATTGCGAGTAGATAAATACAGCAATTAACATTTAAGAAATATTTTAAGGAGCCTTTTTTCACTCGATCCGTCACATTATAAGAGTGAAATGTCCTCTAATCAACTCTTCTGAACACAGCCAAACAGTCCGTTAATGAAAGGAGCTGCCAATCACCAGCTTTTCTCTGTGTTATTGTGGTGGAATGGTTACAGGATTCAGATTTAGATATTAAAGTGGCCTTATTTATAGACTTCAGTGGACTTGGTGTTTTTTTAGTTGTTGCTGTGCACAAACCGGTTGCAGAGAAGCACTCCAAAAGTCGTAACTCTTAGTCTCCCTCCAAACCTGCTTATTAAATATGCATCCAAAAATTAATTTAGAACATACAATGCTGCAGGAGGCAGAATTTAGTGATGTATTTAATAACAGCAATAAAGATATTAAAGATAAAACATTATAAAGTCTTGATGGGTTATGATGAAATCATGTTTGTTTTTGTTTTTTTTTCAGTTTCCACGCAAAAAGAAGGCCGGATCGGCTGCGTCCCAATCGGGCACGACACATCGGACCGTCATGTCTGTGGATGGATGGATGGGTAAGTAAATAATACAGGAGGAGCAGGAAGGGGAATGAAGGGACTGACTCTTTATTAATGGATGGTCTCCACCAAAACAGATGGATTGGGGGAGGGAGGTGAGGGCGGAGTGGGGGGGGGGGGGTGGCAGGATGGTCAGCAGTTTCCGAAGAAGTCAGAGTTTGCAAGATGGGCGGGTAGATGGAGGGACGAGAGCAAAAGGACAGCCTGACCGAAGAGGTTCTCTCCTCTTTGCTGCCTGTTCACTCATCTGTCAACCGTGTGTGTGTGCGTGTGTGTGTGTGTGTGTGTGTGTGTGTGTGTGTGTGTGTGTGTGTGTGTGTCTTAGTCTATTCGCTGGCTGCAGTTTTAAACCCCTGGAGATTTTCACCCCTTTCAACTGTGTAGATTCAGAAAATAGCCTCGCAGAAATGGCAATGCTTTCAAAGGAGCCCCCCCTTAAACATCCACAACGTACAGACGCACACAATTCTGATTTCTATAAATCATTTGGTGACACGAATTAGAAACTGCCACGAGCCCCCTCTATCTCTGCAGTCTTTGGGTTTCCTCTTCCGCCCCCCCCTGGTAATGGGGATTAAAGGCTAATTGAGGCTTAATTGACGCAGATGTTTTTCTGGCTTTTAAACTAAAGCTAGACTGCTTGGTTAGGTTCAGGAAAAGGTGGTTTGGGTGTGTAGGTCAGGAGAGGGAGTGTAGCGCCCACCTTCCACTCGGGTAAAGACTGTTTTCCATTCTTAGCGCTGTTAGCCACATTAGCCGCAAGCCGCCGACTCAGCTGTTACAGGCAAAATAGATGGACGACTCACAATAACGTCAAAGGCCTTTACTACTGAATGCCATGTAACCCAAAGCCCATCGGTTTGATTCATTTATAAATGCATGCAAGTCGTCTCTAATGTTCAACCTCTGGAGAGGAAGCAGCCATCAGACAGACCACAAGGCTGCTTGATTACATGGGTCTGAATACAAAGACAGAGATGCAGACAGACAGGCAGGCAGACAGGCAGTGAGACAGTGAGGCAGACAGACAGACAGACAGACAGGCAGACAGGCAGTGAGACAGTGAGGCAGAGAGACAGATAGGCAGGCAGAGTGTGATCTCAAGCTGTCTACACTCATTATTATCTCCACATCTCTTCCACTCTCTGGTCGTTCTCTCTCTCTCTCTCTCTCTCTCTCTCTCTCTCTCTCTCTCTCTCTCTCTGTCTCTTTTGCTTTTAGTGTCACTGTATCAGACACCTCTACGCTATAATCAGATTGGGAGTCAGCAGGTGTGTGTGTGTGTGTGTGCGCGCGCGCATTGAGGGTGTGCTGGGTGTGTAATGTGCGCACTACTGTCTAGGTATGTGTTTTTTTTGGTGGGATTGGTGGCATCACCATTGCCATGGGAACCAGGGCTTGTAATAAAAAGAGTAATTTAGCAGGTGTCCATGGCAACGTACTACACAATGGCTAGCCTAAGAGATGCTTCACTCCTCCGATGAGGAGGACACTTCATCACATATCTATATATACTATTGAGTGTCCCTTGAGTTACATAGATGTCACAGAGCAAAATGTGAAACATTAGATGATTATGTTCAGTAGCTCCATTACAGCTATTATGATAAGCTTCCGAGGCATCCACCATTTTTTATTGTTAATAATAAATAAAATTGAGCATCAATGTCACTGCAGGGCTTTAAATAGGCCTTAATTATATATTTTTTTACTTCCTAGAAACCTCTCGTCTGCCACTCACGTGCTCATCATGACCGAGTGTTTGTTTCTCAGCAATGAAGCGCAGCGGCGGGCCCGAAAAACACAGAGAGAGAGAGAGAGAGAGAGAGAGAGAGAGAGAGAGAGAGAGAGAGAGAGAGAGAGAGAGAGAGAGAGAGAGAGAGAGAGAGAGAGAGAGAGAGAGAGAGAGAGAGAGAGAGAGAGAGAGAGAGAGAGAGAGAGAGAGAGAGAGAGAGAGAGAGAGAGAGAGAGAGAGAGAGAGAGAGACATAGAAACGGTGCCCGGTTTGAAAGCCGGTGATTATAGTGACGCTGCTGGGAGAGCAGCCCGGCGGCGGATGAACCACCGGGGCCATGAGGGAGGGGGGAGGACGGGGCGGACGACAGGAAGCCTTCTGCCGCAGAGGAAGCCCAGATTAAGCTGATTTGACAAACGGCTCTCACCGGCATCCCCGATGCATGCACGCGACGTCACCTATCCTGCGACTCCCACACGGACCCACCCACCTCGAACACCCGTCAGGTGGTGGTGACTTGAGGGAGGGGATGGAGGGGGGCGCGCGCGCGCCGGACTGGAGGGGAGGATAAACATCTTTTGGTCTGAATGCGTCTTGTGATCTCCGTCATCACCGGGTCGGTCTCCCCGGCTCCCCGTGTCGGGTGCGTACAGGCGGGCTTCGGGTTGGTGTAACCCGCCGTGCGTCTTCTCTGCAACCTGTCCGAGTGCACAAACAGAAGTGCTCCGATAATTAGCCCGATTCCGGGAGGAAACTCGGCGAGACCACTTTGGCTCTGCGTTTTTTTTTCTTCTTCTGTTGCGCACAGAGCCATGCGGCTCGCGGAGGGCTGAACGCACCAGCGGCGGTTAAACCTGTCGGTATGCTCCGTGTGTAACCGCAGAGCGCGGGGGGTGGAGGGGGGACGCCGCCTCGTTTAGCCGCCGTCTGTTCTTTGCGCTGCTCCAGCGGATGAGCCAACCCCGGGGAAAGGGGCGCCCTTGTGACCGGAGGAGGGTTGGATTCTCCCCGGCTGGTGACCTCCTGCTCCGGGGGACAAATCCTCCCCCGACCGGCGTCACCTCTCCTCCGGCAGACCGAGAGCGACGGAGCCCACCGATGCGTCCAGCAGCCCCTGATGCTCGCAAGTGCTCCGGGGCTTTCCGGTCGGTGGGAGAGGCTCGAGCCGCGGCCGCGCGCTAGGATGCTGCGCCAGGTGTTGCACGCAGGCCTGAGGACCTCGTTCCACGCGCTCGGCCGGTTCGTGGCGAGCCACCCGGTGTTCTTCGCGTCGGCGCCCGTGCTCCTCTCCATCCTGCTGGGGGCCAGCTTCAGCCGGTACCGCGTGGAGGAGGACGTGGGCAGCCTGCTCGCCCCAAAGCACAGCCTGGCCAAGATAGAGGGCAACCTGGTGGACAGCCTGTTCCCCGTGAACCGCTCCAAGCACGCGCTCTACTCCGACCTGCAGACGCCGGGCCGCTACGGGCGCGTGATCGTCACCACCCGAAAGGGCAGCGTGCTGGACCCGGTTCACCTGGACACCGTTCTGAAGGTAAGTCCAAGGCCAGCAAGGTTTCACCAAGGTTTCCAACTTCAGGGGGGAGGAGTAGTGGTGCTCTCCGCCGTGCGTGGAAAAATAACAACAACAACAACAACAAAATTAATTTTGGATGTATGGGGGGGGGCTGTTATAATGGGAAAGACTGTAGAATGAATAGAATGTGCTTCAAAGTGACACCGTGACTATCAAATCTATTTCTGGCCAAATGCTTATTGTAACAGGCATCATTTAAACATTTCCATCTGTACTCTGGAAGTATTCCCAATCCGTGATGAAGCGCTCAAAAGCTGAGGAAGCCGCTGCAGGCTACTGCCAACTAAAGATCATTATACACCGAAAAGGTGGAATATTTGACAATGTAGCTTCTGTGCTATTTAAATCTCAGTAAAGAAGGATGCGATCTCTCCACAGCATCCCACGTTAAGAATGAATCAATTACAGATCCATTGAGAAGCGCACACGGCGGTCTGCAGGCCGGAGCACACATGCAGGCTGTCTTGCTCCTCGTTCTCTGTGATTGATGGGCTTTAAACGCAGCAACACAGTCCCATCTCAAATAACTCCCAACAACCTTAATGGTTATGAAGCCGAGCGTTTTAATTACAAAGTGGGGTTGGCTGCAGCTCCGAGGCCTCTGCCTCTGCGGTTAGTTCTTCCTAATGGATTTATGAGCGTTAGTATGACACCCCCGGAGCAATCAGCCAAAGTATTTCATGGAGTTACGTGGATGTAATCAGAGTCTGCAGGCTAGTACACACATTGTGTTGAAGACCCTGTGTGTGTGTGTGTGTGTGTGTGTGCATGCCCTCGCGGCCACTGTGTCTAACAGGGTGTCACATCTGGTTATTGCGACCGAGGTTAACACGTACCAAAAGCAGCGTTGCCCCATGGAGGACGGCCACAGTCAAGAGACTAGTTTAGGGCTTTGCATCATTTTCTGCCAACAGGCTGAGAGAGAGAGAGAGCGAGAGGAAGATAAAGAGACAAGTTGGTGCATACAAGAGAAGGAAATAGTTACATAATATCATCTGGGAGGTTCAAGATGTATTCCTCCTCAGCTCGTCTCCTAGGGAATCGGTTTGTGAGCTCCTACGTTTCCCAAATTGCCAGTGCTGCAGGTAGCTAGAAGGTGGGCTGCAGGTAGCTAGAAGGTGGAGGGGCGGGGGGGTCTGAACTTGTTGCATGAGACAGCAACAGCAGCAATAAACGAGGTACTGGACAGGATCCGCACTTTGAGCGAGTAAGACGCGGTGGCTGTAGTGAAGTGTGGTCAGCGTGTTCCTGCTCACCCTGGATACCGTTCTTACCGATTAATCACTGGCTGTGCGGCACCGTGAGTCCAAACACTCGTATCGCTCTTTACAACACGACCACGCTGTTCAGACAGCTGGTAGTGAAAGCGAAACCTCCTCTTAGTGTTGGAAAATCCTTGGTGGGATCCCGTCAGGCAAGAGTCGGCCTGTGGATGTATTTTCATTTACGCTTCACCGTCAGGTTAAACCTTATCAACGTAGATGGTGCTAGCTCGTGGTCATGTTTCAAACATCAGCATGTTAATAGTGTCATTATGAGCATGTTAGCATGCTGGCTCATATTGTTGGAGCTCATGTTGTTTTTTAAAATCTGAATTATCTAAAAAGAATGTTAAGACAGATGTGTTCAAATGTTGATAATAGTCACATGTATTTATATATATATATATTTTAAATATGGTCAATATCAATGCATTCATTATCATTATGTATTAATCTGATCCTGATCGACGATCTGGGGTCCTACCAGGAGATATTTTTGTCCTTTGGCAAACAACAAAAACTGAATGAGCTATTGATCAATTTACCAGCAGGTCTGTGCATTGAATGAACTACAAATCATTCATCATAAGACATTCCTACACCCACACACACACACACACACACACACACACACACACACACACACACACACACGCACCCTCCATCTCTGGAGTCAATGCAGCACTCTGAGGTGGGAGACGGCTCTGCCCATGTTTCGCTGTGGCAGAGACTGGCATCAGGCCTGTTGCTTAGCAACCATCTCTGTGGATGCTGGAACTGTTGTCCTTTCGCCATAGAAACGGGGGAGGAATGTGGGTGGAGAAAGGCACACGCACTCCCGCATATCTCCCTTTCATATTCACACAGACACACACAGTAAGCGAAGGACGCACACGCTGAGATTTGCTGTGCTGCACACAACAAATACTTTGACAGGCTTTTTTTTTTTTTTGCTCTTGCCAGAGTTCATTCAAACTAAATTGGACCGCTGGGAAACTGTCTTCCTTGTGTTTTGTGTTGGCACGTGTGTGTTTTCTCCGCCTGCAGCTCCACAAGCGGATCTATCAGATGCAGGTGACGGTCCCGGCCACCGGTGTCAACAGCTTCAACTACTCCTTCTCCTACCTCTGCCTCCCCGACGACAAGAACGTCTGCATCATCGACGACATCATCCGCGCCATGGAGGAGATCCAGTCGGCGCGCGCCTCCAACAGCTCGGCGCCGCCTCTGCGGTACCCGATCACGGAGCTGGCGGACGGGCGGCAGGCGTACATCGGCCACCAGCTGGGCGGTGTGCAGGGCTGGGCCCCCAACGGGGCGGTGAGAGTCCAGGGCACGGGAGCCCGGGGCGAAGGCGTGCGATCCGCCCGGGCGCTGCAGCTCACCTACTACCTCCAAGCCCGCGGCGGCCTGATGGACCGGGTGGCCGGCCAGTGGGAGAAGGCCTTCTGTGCCGAGTTGCAGCACTTTGCAGCGTTGCACCCCAAACTGGGGCTGTACCCTTCCACTTCCTCTTCCCTGAGGACGGACTTCCAGTTCTCCTCGGTGCTGGCGCACCAGCCCCTGTTGGCCAGCTTGGGGGCGTGCGGCGTGCTGGTGGTCCTGTGCTGCTCCATGAGGGACTGTGTGAGGTCCAAACCCTGGTTGGGGCTGCTGGCTTTGCTGTCCATCACGCTGTCCGGCCTCACTGCTGCCGGGATACTCAACCTGACCGGCGCCACCTACAACTCTACGTACCTGGGCATCCCTTTCGTCATGCTCGGTAGGTTCGAACCAATTCGTTTGAAGGGTTAAATGGTATTTTGAGTCTTTGTTACTCCTTATGTCCATGTCTTCGTCAACACGGTCGCTCAGTTCAGGGTTTTTGGAGCAGTTGCGCCTGTTGAGCGCATGGAAGTCTCAGCATAAAATAAAGAAGCTCAATAAAACGCAAGATAAAGCCAAGATAAATCAAAGACGAGCTAAGTCAATACATGGCAGGTGTGAGCCACGCTGATGATTATCATTGCTTTTTATATCCCAGACTGCTTCACCGGTACCTGTGATGGGTTTCTCAGATGCCAGCCTCAGGCGGCCCGCCATGTCAATGTAGACAGAGCTTTTAAAATGACTGACAAGTGGCAAGGCATGGCAGAGACTAGTTTACATTGAGAAGTATCCAGATTAAGTTTTAGATTCCGAAATATTTTCTAGATTTTTGCAAATCAGGGCACAGTACAGTTTTTTTTCGATGAGACTTTATGAGGCCGTAAATTGCTGTGCCACCGGAAACGGCAGCCAAGTGTGACTCAATGAAAGTTAATCACAGCAGACGCGGACAATTTAATGAAGAAATGAAGAAAATGTATTAAACGTGGATCGAACGCACCACTTAATGAGGTGAAATAAATTCAGTGAATACGAGTTTAACAAACCAGGAGCAAAAATTCCCACCATCCGCGTGAAGGCGTAGTAGCAGTTTATCCTCAGCGCATTCATGACAAGTGCTGCAGGATGTGCTGCATGTAACCACTACACATGTAGTCTATACCGTAATTACTGTGGAGGAGGAAAGGCTGCTGTTAGGCTTAAAATAACCACAGCGAGAACAGAGGAGACGGGGGAATAGAGACCGGGAGGGGGGGCTCGATGAAATATTACGCCGAACCGGGGATGAGATGGAGATTCTCTGAGCGGAAAATGAAGTTAAACGTCTGTTAGAAGGATGGAGGGAGGGCAGGGAGGGGTTTTCAGGAACCAAGTCGGCAGACGGAAGAAAGTGGGAGGCAAGAAAGAAAGATGTGATCACGCCGGGAGATTTATGTGAGCTATCTACATCTTCCCCGCCCGGTAGATCAGACAGAAATGTTTTCTTATACACCTTCAAAGCTTAGACAAAAACCAAACAAGACCATTTACAAAAGAGAGAGAGGAAGAAAAATATATCATATCTTTAGTATTTTTTTTGTTATTTTTACTTTGTTAAATAAACAGTTTATTTAAAATTAATAGAAAAAATGTATAAATATTCGCACCATGAATTGAATATGTGATGATGATGTGTAGAAAGAATGATTGTGTTTGTACATCATTATCAAACCAGCTTTAAAAACTACAGATCTACAGATCAGGGTTTACATATCACAAATGTAACAGTAATGGCGAGGTTGTGATAGAAGGACGCACACTTATTTAACGGGTCATTTCCCGTGTACTCGGACGTGTCTCGAGGTGACGCGAATGTCACTTTAGCCCGTCTGAAGCTCCCGTCTACTCTCCGAATAGAATGAACACTTCTTCCACTGTCATTTGTTGTGTAATTCCCTTCTTCCAAACACGCACGCAGGCACACACACACACACACACACACACACACACACAAACACACACACACACACACGCACACGCTCTCAGGTCTCTTGGTTGCACCCACGCCTAAAGTGGCGGCATGTTACGCCTCTGCTGAGGTGCTAAGTGTTTCGCCTTGGTGAGGTCAATTGAAAGAGGGGAATGGGGGAGGGGTTGAGGGGGGGACGGGGGGGGGGGGGGGGGGGGGGGGGGTTGCATGTGCCACTGGTGACTCATGGTTGCCGTGGCAACCATGCTAAAGGATCACTAAAAAAGCACCTGTGTGCACGTTTCTAAACATGTACGTGGACGCACACGGGACTGGAAATGCTCAATGAGGTGGTGCGTTTAAATCCCCTCAAACGCCGATTGGAACAATAAAATGCTAAACACTCTTTCTTTTAGATGTGTTAAGGTACATATCTACATTAAGGAGGATTTACTTTAGTTTCTAATTGACCCTGTTCTTCTTTATATTTATCACCTGTATCGACGGTATTTTGAAACTCAAATTGCGACGCCACGATATCTTACGTCTGTCAACTCACTGTTTCACTAGTTCCAACAGGATGGAGCAGCAGGCGGGCTGAGCGATTGTGCCTCCTTATGCAACGTTGTGATTCCTTAACAATGACCATATTGAAGGGTGCATGCGAAACATTATCGGGAAAGGAAGAGATTGCTTGGAATCGAATCCAAAGATGTTGGATTGTAAAAAAGAATCAATGAGCTGAAAGGAGTTTATAATCTCCACAGTGCTTCAGGAAATAATGATCGTGGATTTATCCTCAAGAGCCGCTCCTTTTTTATTATTGCACCTAGTCAATTGTTCGGTTGTTGTTCTACAAGTCATCCTTAATTAAAAAGGTCACGTAGAGTACCCCCCACCCCTCCATATTAAACTATTGATTTAATTCAGCTTCCTTTCCTATTGGTTTTTCCATAAGGTCACGGACTCTTCGGCTCCTTCGAGATGCTGTCGTCATGGAGACGCACCCGGGAGGACCAGCATGTGAAGGAGCGCGTGGCGAGCGTCTTCGAGGACGTCATGCTGCGGCTCTCCGGCTCCACCATGCTCCACCTGATGACCCTCGGCCTGGCCGCCTCGCCGCTCACCAACATGGAGGCAGTGCGCCTCTTCTGCCGCACCGCCGCCCTGGCCGTCACCATCAGCTATGTTTACATGTTGTCCTTCTACAGCTCCTGTCTGGTGTTCACCGGATACCTGGAGACCGGCTACAGACACGGCTGCTTCTGCCGGCGGGTCCCCAAGCCGGACCGGCTGGACTCCAAGCCGGCCTGGTACAGGTGTCTCATGTACACCCGCTACCAGGACGAGGCGCCCGCCACCAACCCGCCGCACGCGGTCGATCCCGGTCACCCGCACACCGCCAACTCCGGCCTTACGAACACACACGCGCACGCGGCGAACAACTCGGCGGCGGACGGACTGGCCGCCAACTCCACCCACGCTCATCCACACCCGCAGCTGCACCCGCTCACGCGTTCCACAGCGAACATGGACCCCAATCCACAGGACTCTCACCTTCTGCTGGGGTGTGTGAGGCGTTGCTACGGCGACTGGATCACCAACACCTATGTCAAACCCTTTGTGGTTCTTCTGTATCTGGTTTACATCTCCTTTGGGTTGATGGGCTTCCTGCAGGTGAGCCAACTATACAACAAACCAACCATGTCATAACTCTTATTGAGACGGTTTGGTTTATCGTCGCTCTGCCCAGTATTTAATTACTTTAGATCAGATTTAGAAGACTTATTATCTCATATATATTATGTAGTATGATAGTGTGGGGTAATGTCATAGGACGGAAGGTTGTGGAGTATGAACTCTGTATTATAAAACAAAAATGAGTCAGCATGAAACCTTCAGAATAAAAGCTTCATGACTATACATGACGAGTACACATAAATGTACAACAAAAAGTTCATAATTGTTGAAATAGCAATGTATGTTAGTTAAAAAATAATTAGTCCAAATTAGTAAACAATATACTATAGTATTTAGCATTTATTGATTTTTAATTTGTTTTTGTTTTGTCGTGAAGTGAATCTCAATTACCATTTAAAATGACCATGTTTAAATCAAGAAATGTAATTCTTAATTCCCACGCAAGCCTGCAAATAGTTAGAAATAGTGAGATTTGGGAGAAATTAATGTGTGTAGGAAGCGAGCAGTAGACTGCATAACCATGACTTGAACATGATTTTGTAAACTGTTAGTTTTGCTGTTAAATCAATTCATCCTAAAGAGTTCAGGGAGACATGTTAGGAATTATTAATTTACCTTTCTTGAGTTTTCACCTGTAGCAATTATGTTTCTGTTATCGACAGGTGACCCAGGGTTCAGACCCCAGTGCGCTGGTTGCCATGGACACCGCGACAGTATTGTACACCCGTGCCCAGCAGCGCTACTTTAGCTCATACTCCCCAGTCATTGGATTTTACATCTACGAAAGCGCCCCCTACTGGAACGCCTCGGTGCAGCGGGACCTGCTGGAGTACGCCAAAGGCTTCCAGCGAATCAGCTGGCTGGAGGCTTACCTGAACTACCTGACGGATCGCAACCAGTCCACCAGCCAGCCGCGGGAAAACTTCACCAACACGCTCCGCCACGCCTTCCTGCGCGAGCCGCATTTCGCCCACTTCGCCGACGACATCATATTCGCTGAGCGCGGCCAGGGCGAGGAGCCTGACGTGGCGGCGTCCCGCATCTTCCTGGTGGCCAAGACGACGGAGAACAAGCGCGAGGAGATGTCGGTGCTGCTGGACACGCTGCGCCGCCTGTCGCTGACCTCCCGCGTCCGCTTCCTGATCTTCAACCCCTCCTTCGTCTACCTGGACCGCTACGCCGCGGCGGTCAGCTCCCCCCTCAGACACTCACTGCTGGCGGTGCTCTTCCTGCTGGGCCTGTCCTCGCTGGCCGTGGTGGAGCCGCTCGTATCCGTGTGGCTGGGCCTCACGGTGCTCTCCGTCCAGTTCGGCGTGCTGGGCTTCATGACCCTGTGGGGCGTGGAGCTGGACTGCATGTCGGTGATGTGCCTGATCTCGGCCCTGGGACACTCGGCGGACTGCAGCGGCCCCCTCCTCTGCGGCTTCTCCTCGGGCCGGGGGGACAGCCGGACTCGCTGGGTGAGGCTGGCGCTGGAGAGACACGGGGTGCCCTCGCTGCAGACGCTCATCTGCTACGGCGCCGCCCTGGTGCCCGTCGGCTCCGTGCGCTCCAACCTCACACACACACTGTTCCGCTGCCTCGCCCTCACGGCCGGCTGCTCGGCCCTGCACACGCTGGCGTTCCTGCCCACCCTGCTCACCTTCCTGCCCCCCTCCAAGAGCCGGGGGCAGCCGCCCGACGGAGAGGCGCAGAGACAGGAGGTGGAGTGCGTTGAAATGAACGACAGCACGCGGGTGGTGGACCAGATTACCACCGTCTGAGCATGGGCTGCTGGTGGTTGTGATGATGATGTTGTTGTTGTTTTTCTTCCATTAGTTTTGCGCCCTTTGTTGCCATGGTGACTGTGGTTTGAGAATTGGTTCACTGTAGTCGGGGCAGCGGCCCTGCAGCTGCGGGCAAGCATGCCGAAAACAAGGAGTGTAAGGAGAGAGTCACAGAGAGTGAGAGAGAGAGAGAGAGAGAGAGAGAAATGCAGGTTGGAGTTTCAAGAGGAATCATAAAAGGAGAGGTTAGCGAAGGCAAAAGACAAACACTGGTTTCCAATGCAGCGTATCCATGGTTACCTGCTTGTTGCTAGCGTCGCGTGGCAAGCGGATGAGCTCCATCCCAAACAGCCAACCGGAAGTTGAGGATCATCACAGAGAAAGTGACACATATTCTCAACCGTCCCAAAAAGTGGCATTAGATCTGAACACACTGTTTTGCTACTGCTTTCTGTTCACCCTATCAAGTTGCACAAACACGGCTACGATGACGTGAAGCAATCATCTGTATGACTTCGAGTATTTCTACCTTCAAGCCGGACAAATAAAGTCGAATCAAGAAAACGTGTTTTGTAAGTGGTTTGGCTTTTGGTGCAGGTTGTCGTACCTTTTTTAGCGACGTGGCACGTGGACACGCCGCTACGGGCTCCTCCGGTGCGCTTGGACGGAACCGCTTGCAGGATTTGCCTTTTTAGTTTGGAACACAAATGCCACGGGGGCCGTGAATTGCATTTTAACCGCTCGAGCACTCGCAGCGCATCGGAGGAAAGAACGAGGTCGGATGATAATGACTTTGCCCTTTTCGGAACGTCTTTGAGGTAGAAGATAACTGCTTAAGTAATGCCACAGGCAAAACTAAAAAAAACATGCTGCGACTGCCGCTATGTTGAAGCGCACTCGGCCTCAGCGGTTTTACACATTCACGTCATCAATACGACCATATCTTCATGTGTGCTGCGTAACGTTAGTGCACGTAGCAGTTCAGCGGGTGTCCAGTTCAGGCAATTTGTCAGTGATGAAATGCTCTAACTCCCATGTATTGCTTGCCACATGCTGCTTATTAAAGAAAATGGGGATGAGCCCCCCCAAAGTTAGGGAATGGTTTTATTTTCGTATTTAGTGACGAGTCAGTTTTACCGCAAAAATTAAAAAAAACTGCAAGCAAATTCTTCGTTTTTTTCATCTTTTCTTTCTGTAAGACTAAATGTGTGTGCTTTTTGCATTTTACAACCAACAACATCATTTGTCATCCCTCCATCAATCTGCAACGTGAGGCGTCACAGACGGGGAGGCAGGGTTCACTTCAGCTTTCCTTCCCACTTCTTTCCACAGAAAGAATTGTGCCAATTAAATGTCTTGACACCAGTCCTATATATCTCTGTTGTGTTCCTGCTAATGATGCCTGCTTTATTGGCGGTATTAAGCGGGCGCTCTTAGTGGACACGCACCATTCATTCACTCCCCACGTCACAATAACACAAAAGGCCATGACTTATGCACAGTACTGTTGCATGCATACAAATACAAGTTGTGATCACTGTCGACGTCCAGTTGAACTAAATCACCGCCTGCCCTTCATCACCGCGCAGATGGGTTTGAAGGGAGCGTGTTGGACGCTTTGTTCTCTTTCACAGGCTCCTTTTGCTCTTCCTTGATTCGTCCAAGCGGGCGAAGGTCTCCGTGTGTGTGTGTGTGTGTGTGTGTGTGTGTGTGTGTGTGTGTGTGTGTGTGTGTGTGTGTGTGTGTGTGTGTGTGCGTGCGCGTGCGTGCGTGCGTGCGTGCGTGCGTGCGTGCGTGCGTGCTTCCCATTGTCCATCCAGGCTCTTCGCCGACTCTCGCCTGAATGGAAGCATTGTTCGTGGCGCGTCGGCGGGCCAGAATCCCTCGCCACGCTTTTACCGGAAGCACGTGCTCGACCCCACGAGCCGGTCGACCGCCACAGGTCTGTCGAGGTGTGATCCGCACACAAGGGGAACTGTTCCGTGGAAAATGTAAAAAAAAAAAAAAAAACCCAACTCTCCACCGGGAGGTGGAACGAAACAATTCTTCAATCAAAAGGAGGCCCACGAAAATAAAATGGCCTTTCTCTCTGTAACCAGCAGCTCGTTGGTTAACACCTCGGATTGAGCCCTGAGGGAAGAAACACAGGAGGACGCTGCGAGGCAGCCCCCCCCCCCACCTCCCCCTACCTCCCCCTGTACCCCCCTCGATGGTGATGTCAATCAGGATGGAGCTGCTGCTGCTGCTGCTGCTCCCTCGGCGGCCGTTTGGGTCTGAAAGGGCGGTCGGAGCCGGGCGGAGAACGGCGAGTTGAGAACTGACATTTGTGTCGGCTACGGTAAATATGACAAGCTTTGAGCGAGTTAAGAGTACACGGGCGGATACGACGAGGTCACAAACTAACCGGCGTGAAGTGAAAGACATTTGGCATTACCGAAGTGAAGAGAATTAGCGCGCTAGCATTTGCTAGCTTAAAGTAGCGCTTTAAGGGCGATATAAAGGCTAGATATGGAACGTCCGCACATGGTGGCCATCTTGGTACAGTGCTCACGCTCACTCATAACATTGTTTTGTTAGTGGTGCATGTACTTAACTAATAATAGCTTGCTTCATTTTCAGTCGATTTTTCAACGATTTGGTTTGTTTTGACACTGCATACTTGTGAATAATGTTCGGTTTAATGTCCTTTTTGTATGAAAAACTGGTTATAATTTGTATTATTTATAAGTACGCCGTGTCATAAATACATCTCTGACGTTTATTACAAACCGAACCGTTTACAAATTGGTTGAAGGTGTTGTGGTTGTTTAAAAAGTACATGTATCACTACCAACACAATGTGATGTACGGCAACGCGGACGACACATCTACCCTTTGTATAATTATCTATGGATGGGAATGCCGCTGCTCTGGTTTCCGCTCATAAGTGCTGCTTGAGGTATTTGGTGCTGTCACTCACACAGAAACAATTTTCTTAATTGCCCCTCCAACACTGTACGAATTTGCATTTTAGTTTAACAAGCATCTTGAGATCACCAGCAGCTCTTGTGTGTTTTGAGTTCAGTCGTATTTCTTTACCTCTCTCAAGGCCAATTAAGTAAAAGAAATATCCCCGCTTTGCTAACAACAGAATAGTTAAAGCAGCTTAGTGTAGAAATTTGTAAGCTGAGCCAGTGTCTGACCTGCTGCAACTAAGCAGCCATCCTATTCTTTTTGCGAGGAGAGGATCTCACTTACGGGACGTTTTGGCGGGACGCTCAGGTCATCCTGAAATTCGATATCTTCGACCCTAGTAACGCTACACAACACATTGGACCAGACGTCTTCAGTAGTCTAGAGACAAAGAGTTTGTCCCTGTTTTATTTTACCGGCCTCCACATGTGAAATCTCATAAGCGAAACTTTATCCACGATGTCTGAAGGATCCCAGGGGGCAAATATCTCGATAAATTCGATGCAGCTGGAACGCGTGGACAAACGTTCTCAGCCGGCACCGCTTTGGATTTCTTCCCGTCTTTCATTTCCGGCAGACTGGCACACGAGTGCATTGCTGCCTGCAGCCCGGTGGGAAAACAAAGTGTTTTTGAGTCCCGAGCGATCGATAAACCTGATAAAGAGGACGGCATCTTGTGTGACCCCTCGGCTACCGGCGTGTGCACGCATGCTGGTGGGAGAATGCCTCAAGTCCTACAGTGGTTGCTAACACTGCAAAAGAGCTTTTTTTGAATGCAAGTGCATTTAATATTTATCTCCCAAGGATGCATGTTAAGGGGGAGCGTTGGAGACTAGAATATAACACATCATATTACATTTATGCACTCAAAGCGGACAAAGGGACATTTTTGTTAAGCCTTGAGGATTTCTTTGAGTGATTGTAGAAAGGAGAAGAGAGGTAAAAGCTTTCTGGTAGGATTTTGATTCAGTTGAGCTTGAACTGTGCACACAGACACACACACACACGGTCGGACTGAAAATAACTCACCTGAAAATGCTGTGTCACGAAGAAGAAGAGGGGCAACGTGCTGCAGTTCTGCTCCGCTCCACTGATCTGATACCGTTTTGTTACCTCTTCAGTGAAAATGAACAAAGGCTGACTCTTGATCTGTATTGGAAAAAATAAATTGCTGTTGTCTTTATTGCCCCCTTGTGGACAATGGTCAACTACTTAATTATCTGACGCCTCAACAGGAGCACACACACGCACAAACTAACGCACACAAGTGAAGCGCTCTAGAGGAGCGGCGTCGCCCTGAGGTCTTGTTCGTCAGATGCCATTTCTCAAATTCACAGCTACGCCGCCGGCGTCTTTGTGCAATGTGAACCTGTCTGTGTGTGTGTGTGTGTGTGTGGGTGTGTGCGTGTGTGGGTTTTGTGTAAGAGCTGTTTAACTGGTTTGTCTGCCTGATTGTGATATTTCATACTTGAGCATAATTGAGCGTAATTTTTGCCTGCTTTTAGACAATAGACATGCAGCCGCACACTCGCCCACGCACACACGCGCGCACACACTCGCTCACGAACCAGACAAAGGCTAATTCCCTGTCCAGGACCTGTCTGCTCGGGCATCCTGTGAAACCAGCTGCTGCCCTGCAGTCATGCTGGGATAGAAAGACCCCCCCCGACCCCGAATAAATGCAGAATACGACGGATAAGTCCGCGGCCTCAGCCCTCCTCCCGCTGCCCTCGAGGTGTGTCCTCGCGGCGTCCTTTGACGCAACGTCACGTAACAAAAATTCTGATTTCCTGTACGCACCTCGTCACACTCTGCCACACGCACACATAAACACACGCACACACCTGATGTGCGATGTACGATGCTCTTGTGCGAGAGGCAGGTGGATACGGCGCATAAGGAGCAGATCTACTGAGGACAGAGGAGAGGAGACGAGGAGGAGAAGCGCCACCGACAGCAGAGAAGAAGAACGCGGGGGAAGTTGTGAGAGACACTACGGCGGTTTTGTTTTGTTTGGACTCATCGCTGACGGGTGAATCGTGTCGTTGGAATTATGAAGAGACGTGTTCATGTGTGCGCGACTTCACACCCCTGAAGCTACGCAGCCTCCATATATGCTTTTGAAAAGCAACAGGTAAGGTACTTGAAACAAATCTTCTCATTTCAACATTTCCATGGACACTGTTTTGTTTCACTTTGTTCAGACTGTGGGAACGTGACAATAACAACATGGTTACTGAGGCTTCAACAGGCTTCACTTTGAGGGTCTAAGCTTTCTTTAAGTAAGTAATGATGATTTCTAAATGAATGATAATAGAACAAGCACTATTTGCTTGTCTCGTGGTTCATAGTAAACACTGTTTCCCCAGTCAGGGTTTTATTCTTAATCCATTTTATATCAAGTATTTCAAGTTGGTGAAGAGTGATAAACATTACCATTAACATTATTAGACCGATTAAGCTTCGACAGTTTATACAAATGTCATCGTTCCTTCACCCTGTAGATGAATATTTCATCAGTAAGGGTTAATTACAGGCGCTCTCTCTATTATGCTGTCATTAAGTCATTAAACGTCACCTTCACGTGGTTAAATGCCGTGGTGTGTTCTTTTCAGAATTGCACAATTAAAAATAGTTTTTAGGACACGAAGGGAACGGTATGTCTGTGGGTTAGAGGAAGATAACTTAGTGGGTTAATGAGAGTTTGAACTGCTTGTGATAAGTATGGGAAGTATATCTTGGTGTATTGACCATTCTAAAATGATATCCAAATTTAAATATTGTTGTATGTAAATTACTAATGATTCATCTACACGTCTAAAAGGCCAAACTGAACCCTAAAAAGCACATTCGATTGCATTTAACTCTATGTGCTGTATATTAAATTCCACGCAACAAGGAACATGCACAGAAACTAAAGATGCAAATAGCTTTACTGATGACAAACAAAGTTAGTGTATTTCTTTCATCAGGTCGTTTGTATTTTCATTGTGACAGTTCGACTGCTTACAGTTGGGAAGTCAACGCTCAGATTAACGTGGAATCTTGTACTTGTACTTATACTCACTGGCTGTTTAATGCATTGATCTAATGAAATATTCACATGTTTATGAGAACAAAATATCAATAGATCAAAAGACGATGTGTCATGCGGAGGAAAATAATTAACAGTTAAGTGTCTTTAAGATTGTTGTTTTGTTTTTTTTGCCCCAAAGACAATTCAGAACTACGTGGCAACTGAGAACGTTGCTTTTTCATCTCCTGGATGTTTAAATGAGTAACTTCTTAGCTCATTAGAGTCTTACTAGATGATCCAGTGGTAACGGAACAAAAACACCTGCATTCTCCTCCTCCTATATTAAGATTGATATTGGAGCCATTAAGCAACAAAGTACTCCAGGTAGTACTGGATACTGTTTCATTCACATTCAAGGCATCAAAACAATGGAGTGACCTCGAGCAACAATAGCCTGCTACCTGTACAGGTGAGGTGAGGTGTAACCCAAGCTGCTGGTTCCGCCCTCGCCCTGCAGTCAATCCGTGGGACCGTTTAAGTTTACCAGCCACAAAGGATTCAGAAACACAAACCACACGGGAGGGAGACAAACACACCCACAATAAACCCAAAATAAGAAGGAAGATGTTTTGTCTCTCGTTAATTCAGGTCCCTCATTGTTTCCAGGGGGATGCAGGGCCTCGGCTCCGGGGGACGGTGGAGACGGACGCATCGGTTCCTTCCTGTCATCTGGCTTCTGCTGCTGGCGGCCACGGCACCCAGAGGTGACCGGACACAAAGCGGATATGAGTCCATTCAACTGTTTACGCCACACTAGGATTTATTTGAGGGGCAGGAATGAAATAATTAGGCCTCGTTTTGGCAGTGAACTTCTGCTGCCGCCTGCTTAGACTTGTTGTCAATCGTTATGTAGTGATGAAGAGAGACTATTTAGTTAAGCTTTATTTAATCCGTGGGACGTGTTATCACGACATGTTGACCACACGTGCATTGGAAGGGATTAGTAAATGGCAATTAGTGTTTCCAATTGATTATCCCATCGACTGCCCCCACACACAGATCTGAGAATCCCCCATAAAGTCGAGGTGGATTCGCCACTGACTGGGCTTCACAAAAGTTATTTTTCTCCCCATTGTTGTAGCTGTACAATCTTACCTTATTTGGGCCTGAATCCATTTTTGTGTAAAGCAGAGCTAAAAGACAACACATATCAGACTCGCACTTACTGGGTGGCCAGACACGTAAACACAATGAATGCTGATGTTGCTTAATAGCTGATGGAAGTGCAGATAGCAAACACGTTGCTAAATGGGATAACACTTCACGGTTATGTAAACCATTGTAACTAGTTTTGCTTTCAATGCAGCTCTGCAGAGCTAACATTTGCATTTCCTTTGTCCATTCCAGCTGGAGGCCATTTCCTGGGAAACACTAAAGCGGTACTGAATGGCTGCGAGGAGCACTGGACCCTGCAGGACAGCGGCGCCGTGCCGGCGCTCTCTCAGTTGACTTTGTGCGTCGACGTCCGGGTGGTTGCCCCCGGAGCCTGGGTGGCCTTTTCGTACACCTCTGCCCACACGCCGATTCCCGAGCTGGGCCTGGAGGGAGATGACGAGGCGCTCTACGGGTGGCTGCTGGGGGTCCGGCACCGGTTTCCCATCCGGCTGTCCCCAGGAGACTGGCACAGGGTTTGTCTGAGGAGGGATGTGCAACGCAGCTCCTTCAGCCTGGAGGTAATACTCAGTGTACGAGTTAAGTAAATGTAACGCTGTGCACTATGAAAATGATTCATTACAGGAAAATGAAATATTGTTGAATATAATATTCGGGGAATTGAAGAGGACTAGAGGTTAACGTAGCATCAACTTTGAAACAGAAAAGACGCTGTCGTGGAGTCAAATACCAGACAACGTGGGTGGAGTTTGAAATGAAAGACAAAGCACAGCAAACTGTATCGACCAGTTCTCCCAACTCAAAACTCAAAGCCACATGCGTTGAACTTTTGTGATCATCTGAATGCAACTTACCCCCTCACCCGCCCCACCCCTCCCACCACCCCACCTCCGTCAACAATGTGACTTTGCGGTTCTTCGGCCCTGTTGTTGCCTGAGTGAAAGATTTGGGAAGTCAGCTGCACAATCTGTTCCAGGTCAACAGGACGATGGTGGCAGAGAGGACGGTCTCTGCCGAGGCCACGCCCCCCTCCGGCTCCCTCTGGCTGGGCTGCAGTCCCAGAGACCGCCCCCCGGGCGCCGTGCTCGGGGGGGTGGAGCTCTACTTGTTCCGCGTGTGGGCCGACCTGGACGCCCACGGACCCTGCCAGGACGGCACCGTGATTGGCTGGAGTGCCCGGTACTGGGGCGTGACCAGTCCCGCGGCCCTGCAGAGGGACTCCCACCTTCTGTGTGGTGAGACGGACAAACCGACTCTCTTATTCATCTCTCCAGTTCCGCTGTAGCTGTGACGTTGTGCATTAAGTACTTTTAGTGACTGACTCACTCAATAACAGAATGCAGTCTCATCATTTTACACGACTCACTTCTAACGCTGAGTAGTTGTGCATGTCCTTAGAGCATGTTGGATGTTGAATGTTGCATGTTTTCATGTGTCCAGTAGACCACAGACTGTTGGGAGGTCGGCTTCGTGCTTACAGAAGCATAACTGATGGTATGTATTCTCCTGCATGGCTTGTGTGTATTTGTGTCCATGCATTTGTGTACGTGCATGTGCCTGTAAGCAGGGAGGACAGAGAGAAGTACACACAAAGTGATAATAATACTGTGCTGTTAAGATACTTTTAAGACTCCTTTGATGCAGAGAAAGACCGATCTGGGAGTAGAAGTACCAGTCTCACGAGGTACAAAGGGCCGAACCTTAATTTACATTCACTGTTTCAGCAGCAACAGACGGATTACGACAATCGTTCTCACCTTCAGCTTGTGAGCTCAACGAGCTCTGCTCCAACAACAGTAAGAAGAGTCAGACCTTTGTCCAAGCTGAGAGTGTCATTCAGACAAATTTATGGCTTTGCCACTTCAATTCTTTCAGCAGATGCTTACTTCTGGATGTCCATAAGTGTGGAGGCCACAGGACGCCAGACTGAACAAGACGTCAACAACATGGTGAGAGTGGAGCCTCCTTTCTCCCTTTGTGGGCTTTTTTTCTTTTTTTTTTCTGAACCTGTCAGTCCCCATTTGCTCATTCCTGCACTTAAAAGCGTTAGGTGTCACCTCGTCAAGAACAAGTCTGGCCGGCCCACCATTAGTTTTTTTTAGCAGAACATTCCAAGCCTGTGGTGGAGCTGCAGTCAGTCGTTCATTCTCTGAACGAACCTGGATGATGATTGTCACAGTGTTACATCAATGTCTTCTGTGGTGTACGTAATGCGTATGTGTTTCCTTCCCTGTTACAGTGAATCAGGACATTAGCTTTAAAATGAAACAATACATTTCAGATCACAGGAGTTTGAAGGTGTTTTGATCCAAAGTGGATGAGCTGCACGGGAATCGTGGCTCTCTTTGAACTGTATACCCCCATTTAAAGATAATATGGACGCACGATGAGGACCCCAAAAACGGATTCTTTAGGTTGACCAAAGGCGAAAATTTTGTTTTATTGATTTTTATTAGTTGAATGGAATTAATTGAATGATGAATTAGTTGGTCGAAACAGTTTGTGCTGCAATTCAACAGCCGCTAATAGTCCTTTTTTTAGTCTTCTGACGCTGTACTCGAGTAAGAAGCATACCTAGGCTGGCGGTGTCTTTGAATAGCCGAAATCTAAATATAGGCAACACCAACTTCGTCTGAAACCTCCACTCTTTGTTTTAAACAAACTAAAATTGGAAACAAAAACTGTGCGACACGATAAGCGAATTGAGTAAAAGAACTCTACACAGTGGTTTCATTTAACCGATGTTATCTCGGTTATCTGCTAACTGATACCTCTCTGGTATATACAATAGTTGACACTGTCTTAATACCCCAACTCTGTGTTGTGTCTTCCCATCTTTCACTCAGGTGTCCAATGCGTTCGGTTGCCAGAATGGCAACGGTTTGTGTCTGGCTGATGTCCATCTTCAGGTCAGTCTAACAGGCAACACCCTTTCACTTCTCAGAGTACATTGTCTCTTACAAAGCAGGATGAGGACGACTCTTTCTCTCTCTTTCTCTCTCTCTCTCTCTCTCTCGCCCGACGCAGAGAGTGATGGTGAACTGCAGTGCAAAAAGTGAAATAAGGTAACGGTACCGCAGGGAGCGTCTTGTGCTAGCTTGTGCTTTAGATCTCACTTCCTCACAGAGGTGTGAACCCCTTTTGCTTGCAGACAAACAAGCTGCGATGTGGTGCTGCAGCTCAGCAAGGCCGTCCCGGCGTGTTCTCTGCAGCAGGCCGCAGGTTCTGCACTGCAGCTCGCTGCGGACAAACAATTCCGAGCAACAATCACGAGACAGGTGGAGAGAGTCGGTAAGCATTTTTCAATTAATTAATTAATTAATTAATCAATTAATTTACCTTTTTGTCGATGTGGTGATTGTAGTACACACACAAAAGCACAAATACAACACTGTTTCAAACACCTATTTGGTCATCAGTTAAACCTCGGAATAACATTTACACACAAAAATACAGATTCAAATTACTAGCAAAAACAGTGTAACTTCACATATGGTATATGTGAAGTTTATGTTTGGTTCAGCGCTGTTTTCCCTGCGAAGTTCCCGCACTAAAATGTTACAATGTTTTTTGTTCGATGACGTTCAGAAATATGCGCCGTCTGCCAGAAGGCTACTGAACAGCTACTCTGATGTATCGACACTGAAGATAGTTAGATTTCAAGAGTTTAAGTAGGCTAGCAGTTAAGTTGCATTCATCGCTATCAAGGGGGGAAAATCCTTGTCCCCACCGGAGATAAAAATAATTTAGCAGAGGTAGGGATAGGAAAACCAGAGGGGGGGAAATCCCCACCATCCCCCCCCCTACAAATCGCACCCTGCTCGTAACTACACTCTAACCCTCCAAAAACCCAGAAGAACACACACTGAGTTCTCTCTTATGTCGGCAGGCCGAGATGTTTGTGGGAATGTAGAGCCCTCCAGTGGCGGCTTTGTGAGGTGTACGTCCACATCCTCCCTGGATGATATCTGTCTGGGAAACAAACCGTCCGAGATTACATGGTGAGGGATGCCTTTCTTTTCCCGAATGTGGGAAATACATCCGTACATGTTTACCGCCTGTGTCTTATCAAGTTTGATTTCACTCAGCTCCCTCATTGAGCCCAACTCCAACACAGCTCCATCACCTCAGATTGAATCCTGCAGCCGTGAGTATCGAATCCCAGGGCCGCGTCATGTTTGAACAAACATCACTGTGCCATCCGCTGCTGTAGCTGTGTTTTGTCTGTGCTTCAGGTGAGGGGCCTCGCTTTTGTAATTGCACGGCGTTCTGCAGCTCCAAAAGTAAGACCGCGACCACAATACTGCCTTCCTGCCAGTCTTTGTATGTTTTGTACTATACATGTCACTCAAATGCAGCACAGAGCCATTTCCACGTCTGTTTGCTAAGCTTCACTAAGCTCTAGCTTTCCTATTGAAATGACAGACCTCAGTGCCACTAAGTCCATCAGATATTTCCCGAGATATTGAACTTCCCATTTAACTGGAGCAGACGGTTTCTCAGAAGGTGTGTTAGAAGTATTTTGTACGCTAACCATCACAGTCTTTTATTTTTCTGTCTTCAGGCCAGTTTTTCGCCTCAATAATCAATATCAACAGTGCCTCTGTTAAATCAAACTTCCCACAACAATTGGTATGTACAGCACAGTATGTCTTAGCAATATGCCCCAGTTTGCATGCTATATACTGACTTTGTAACCCTGTTAACAGTTGTCTCGACTGCGCGTCAAGTGTAACATTTTGTCAAAGTAAGTCTCTATGCATTTCGAATCCCTTACAGTTCATACGTGACGGTGGCACATGGAGTAGAGAGGGTGTGCTGGGAACAAGACGTAACCCCTAATTGCTCCCCAGGCTAAAATGTAAAAAAATAGGCCATAAGATCAAATATGAAATGAGACTTTGGATAAAAAGAATCAGCTAAACGAAATGTAATGTAATATGGGAGGTTATTAAACAGTTATCTGAGTACAAACAGTCAAAGTGTCAAGGTGGTTATAATAACATGTGAACAATTCTTTGTTTCCAGCTCAGACTGCCAATCCATTTTCCGCAACTACCAGGTAAATCTTACTTTGTACAAAAGTTTGATACTAACTAAAGTCTGCCTCCTCACTTTGAAGAGCTGCTTGTCATACTTCATTAATTTTCTTTATCTTTATCTTAATTTTCTTTATCCAGGGTGGTCATCTGCAGTGCCAAGGGACACAACAGCGGTAGAGATAACAGAATTCTTTGTGGTCTTTATTATGTACACATTATCATCTATGCACATAAAGAATAGCTTACCATGTTGAAAACACACCCTTTCTGTTAACAAAGTGAAACTAGGTTAAAAAAAGCATACTGTATTTTATGATCAATATCAGAATCTGAAGTGGGATTTGTCTACTGGTGTCTACGTTGTACAGCTGCATTGTGATACTGGAGATGTCTGGACCTGTCAATGAATGCTTATTAAAAAACCTGCTGCAACAAGTCATTGGCAACGACAGTAGCATGACGACAGAAAGGCCACTCTCACGCATGGGTTAGTCTCCAGGTTTATTTCATTTTTTCTCAAAAGCTCTATTATAGCTTATATGTTGTGTTAAATGCGTTGAAGATGGTTCTCTTTGTTTCCTCAGTGGTATGTGGTCCTCCGGAATTGGCTGTCGATAGTCTGTTGGCACCCAACCTAACCTGGTTTGCAAGTGACCTGCTGCTCTCTAATGTGTGCCAACCTCCCCCTACTCTCCTTAAATGGTAAGTGAATAGAACAGTGCCTTTACTGGAATGTATAGTCATGCATGTTGGGCAAAAGAGAAACTAATTCTCTACTTATGTGTATCGTCACTAAGGGAAATTCAGGAACTAACATACAGAACTGTTAATAGATGAGTCAGGATGAGGCAAAGGTAAATCATTAATCAAAGTAGCTGCTCAGAAAAAGATGGATGTTACCTAACACGATACTTCTATAATGGTCTACCGCGAATAAAAAGACCCCCACTATTAACTTGTTAGACTTTCTAGATCTGTACTTAACCAAATCAAGACAAACGCATCGACTGACTGTACAAGTTTCATGGTTCATTGAGCATCTCTAATATCAAAGGTTATGGTCTTATGGAAGAAGGATTTCCCCACCTTTCTATGTGTTCTTTTTCAGTGATGCAAATGAAAAGCTTGCTGTACTGCTGACCGACAGGTGCCTCACACAGTCTTCCTTGACTACACAAAGCACTACAACTCCTGAGGCCTCCACACCATCAGTGATCAACACTACTGAGCAAACAACAACTCAGCCTAACATGACCACTGCACTCAAAACAAATAACAGAACACAGTCCTCAATAGTCACACCTTCAACCAATACCACAACAACATCCAATGTAACAACAGTCACACCTTCAACCAATGACACAACAACATCCAATGTAACGACAGTCACACCTTCAACCAATGACGCAACAACATCCAATGTAACGACAGTCACGCTTTCTCTGAATAACACAACAAGCAATATAACGACAGTCACACCTTCAACCCATCAAAACACAACATACAGTGTGACAACAGTCACATCTTCTCTAAATGGCACATCATCCACCGTCACGGCAGTCACACCTTCAACCAATAACACAACAACATCAAATATAACTACAGTCCCACCTTCAATCAATGACACAGCAACAACCAATGTAACAACAGTCACACTTTCTCTGAATGTCACAACAACCAATATAACGACAGTCACACCTTCAATCCATCAAAACGCAAACACATCCAATGTAACAACAGTCACAGTTTCTTTGAATAAAACAAAAACATCCAATCTAACGACAGTCCTAACTTCAACCAATCACACAACAACATCCAATGTAACAGCAGTCCTACCTTCAACCAATCACACAACAACATCCAATGTAACAACAGTCACACCTCCAACCAATAACACAACAACATCCAATGTAACAGTCACACTTTCTGTGAATGTCACAACAACCAATATAACTACAGTCGCACCTTCAATCCATCAAAACACAACAACATCCAATGTAACAAGAGTCACAGTTTCTTTGAATGGCACAACACCCTCCAATATGACTACAGTCACACCTTCAACCAATAACACAACAATATCCAATGTAAGAACAGTCACACCTTCAACCAATAACACAACAACATCCAATGTAACAACAGTCACACCTTCAACCAATGACACAACAACATCCAATGTAACAACAGTCACGCTTTCTCTGAATAACACAACAAGCAATATAACTACAGTCACACCTTCAACCCATCAAAACACAACATACAATGTAACAACAGTCACATCTTCTCTAAATGGCACATCATCCACCGTCACGGCAGTCACACCTTCAACCAATAACACAACAACATCAAATATAACTACAGTCCCACCTTCAATCAATGACACAGCAACAACCAATGTAACAAGAGTCACACTTTCTCTGAATGTCACAACAACCAATATAACGACAGTCACACCTTCAATCCATCAAAACGCAAACACAGCCAATGTAATACCAGTCACAGTTTCTTTGAATAAAACAAAAACATCCAATCTAACGACAGTCCTACCTTCAACCAATCACACAACAACATCCAATGTAACAACAGTCACACCTCCAACCAATAACACAACAACATCCAATGTAACAACAGTCACACCTTCAACCAATAACACAACAACATCCAATGTAACAGTCACACTTTCTGTGAATGTCACAACAACCAATATAACTACAGTCGCACCTTCAATCCATCAAAACACAACAACATCCAATGTAACAACAGTCACAGTTTCTTTGAATGGCGCAACACCATCCCATATGACTACAGTTACACCTTCTACCAATAACACAACAATATCCAATGTAAGAACAGTCACACCTTCAACCAATAACACAACAACATCCAATGTAACAAGAGTCACAGTTTCTTTAAATGGCACAACACCCTCCAATATGACTACAGTCACACCTTCAACCAATAACACAACAATATCCAATGTAAGAACAGTCACACCTTCAACCAATAACACAACAACATCCAATGTAACAACAGTCGCACCTTCAACCAATACCACAACAACATCCAATGTAACAACAGTCACACCTTCAACCAATGACACAACAACATCCAATGTAACAACAGTCCCATCTTCAACCAATCACACAACATCCAATGTAACAACAGTCACGCTTTCTCTGAATAACACAACAAGCAATATAACTACAGTCACACCTTCAACCCATCAAAACACAACATACAATGTAACAACAGTCACATCTTCTCTAAATGGCACATCATCCACCGTCACGGCAGTCACACCTTCAACCAATAACACAACAACATCAAATATAACTACAGTCCCACCTTCAATCAATGACACAGCAACAACCAATGTAACAACAGTCACACTTTCTCTGAATGTCACAACAACCAATATAACGACAGTCACACCTTCAATCCATCAAAACACAACAACATCCAATGTAACAACAGTCACAGTTTCTTTGAATGGCACAACACCATCCCATATGACTACAGTTACACCTTCTACCAATAACACAAGAATATCTAATGTGACAACAGTCACAGTTTCTTTGACTGAAACAACAACATCCAATCTAACAACAGTCCCACCTTCAACCAATCGCACAACATCCAATGTAACAACAGTCACAGTTTCTTTGAATGAAACAACAACATCCAATCTAACAGCAGTCCCACCTTCAACCAATCGCACAATAACATTCAATGTAACAACTGTCACACCTTCAACCAATAACACAACAACATCCAATGTAACGACAGTCAAACTTTCTCTGAATGTCACAACAACAAATATAACTACAGTCACACCTTCAATCAATCAAAACACAACAACATCCAATGTAACAACAGTCACAGCTTCTTTGAATGAAACAACAACATCCAATCTAACGACAGTCCCACATTCAACCAATCGCACAATAACATTCAATGTAACAACAGTCACAGTTTCTTTGAATGAAACAACATCAAATCTAACAACAGTCCCACCTTCAACCAATCGCACAATAACATTCAATGTAACAACAGTCACACCTTCAACCAATAACATAACAACATCCAATGTAACAACAGTCACACTTTCTCTGAATGTCACGACACCAACCAATATGACTATAGTTACACCCTCTACCAATAACACAACATCAAATATAACTACAGTCACACCTTCAACCAATAACACATCAACATCCAATGTAACGACAGTCAAACTTTCTCTGAATGTCACAACAACAAATATAACTACAGTCACACCTTCAATCAATGACACAGCAACAACCAATGTAACAACAGTCACACTTTCTCTGAATGTCACAACAACCAATATAACGACAGTCACACCTTCAATCCATCAAAACACAACAACATCCAATGTAACAAGAGTCACAGTTTCTTTGAATGGCACAACACCCTCCAATATGACTACAGTCACACCTTCAACCAATAACACAACAATATCCAATGTAAGAACAGTCACACCTTCAACCAATAACACAACAACATCCAATGTAACAACAGTCACACCTTCAACCAATGACACAACAACATCCAATGTAACAGTCACACCTTCAACCAATGACACAACAACATCCAATGTAACGACAGTCACACTTTCTCTGAATAACACAACAAGCAATATAACTACAGTCACACCTTCAACCCTTCAAAACACAACATACAATGTAACAACAGTCACATCTTCTCTAAATGGCACATCATCCACCGTCACGGCAGTCACACCTTCAACCAATAACACAACAACATCAAATATAACTACAGTCCCAACTTCAATCAATGACACAGCAACAACCAATGTAACAACAGTCACACTTTCTCTGAATGTCACAACAACCAATATAACGACAGTCACACCTTCAATCCATCAAAACACAACAACATCCAATGTAACAACAGTCACAGTTTCTTTGAATGGCACAACACCATCCCATATGACTACAGTTACACCTTCTACCAATAACACAAGAATATCTAATGTGACAACAGTCACAGTTTCTTTGAATGAAACAACAACATCCAATCTAACAGCAGTCCCACCTTCAACCAATCGCACAACAACATCAAATATAACTACAGTCCCACCTTCAACCAATCGCACAACAACATCCAATGTAACAACAGACACACCTTCAACCAATAACACAACATCCAATGTAACAACAGTCACAGTTTCTTTGAATGAAACAACAACATCCAATCTAACAGCAGTCCCACCTTCAACCAATCGCACAACAACATCCAATGTAACAACAGACACACCTTCAACCAATAACACAACATCCAATGTAACAACAGTCACAGTTTCTTTGAATGAAACAAAATCCAATCTAGCAACAGTCCCGCCTTCAACCAATCGCACAATAACATTCAATGTAACAACAGTCACACCTTTAACCAATAACACAACAACATCCAATGTAACAACAGTCACACCTTCAACCAATAACACAACATTCAATGTAACAACAGTTACACCTTCAACCAATAACACAACATCCAATGTAACAACAGTTACACCTTCAACCAATAACACATCAACATCCAATGTAACAACAGTCACACTTTCTCTGAATGTTACAACAACCAATATAACAACAGTTACACCTTCAACCAATAACACAACAACATCCAATGTAACAACAGGCACACCTTTAACCAATAACACAACATCCAATGTAACAACAGTTACACCTTCAACCAATAACACAACAACATCCAATGTAACAACAGGCACACCTTTAACCAATAACACAACATCCAATGTAACTACAGTTACACCTTCAACCAATAACACAACAACATCAAATATAACTACAGTCCCACCTTCAACCAATGACACCACAACGTCCAATGTAACAACAGTCATCGTTTCTATGAATGGCACAACACCAACTAATATGACTACAGTTACACCTTCTACCAATAACACAAGAATATCTAATGTGACAACAGTCACAGCTTCTTTGAATGAAACAACAACATCCAATCTAACGACAGTCCCACGTTCAACCAATCGCACAATAACATTCAATGTAACAACAGTCATACTTTCTCCGAATGTCACAACAACAAATATAACTACAGTCACACCTTCAATCAATCAAAACACATCAACATTTAATGAAACAACAGTCACAGTTTCTTTGAATGAAACAACAACATCCAATCTAAAGACAGTCCCACCTTCAACCAATCGCACAATAACATTCAACGTAACAACAGTCACACCTTCAACCAATAACATAACAACATCCAATGTAACAACAGTCACACTTTCTCTGAATGTCACGACACCAACCAATATGACTATAGTTACACCCTCTACCAATAACACAACAACATCAAATATAACTACAGTCCCACCTTCAATCAATGACACAACAACAACCAATGTAACAACAGTCACACTTTCTCTGAATGTCACAACAACCAATATAACGACAGTCACACCTTCAATCCATCAAAACACAACAACATCCAATGTAACAACAGTCACAGTTTCTTTGAATGGCACAACACCATCCCATATGACTACAGTTACACCTTCTACCAATAACACAAGAATATCTAATGTGACAACAGTCACAGTTTCTTTGAATGAAACAACAACATCCAATCTAACAGCAGTCCCACCTTCAACCAATCGCACAACAACATCAAATATAACTACAGTCCCACCTTCAACCAATCGCACAACAACATCCAATGTAACAACAGACACACCTTCAACCAATAACACAACATCCAATGTAACAACAGTCATAGTTTCTTTGAATGAAACAAAATCCAATCTAGCAACAGTCCCGCCTTCAACCAATCGCACAATAACATTCAATGTAACAACAGTCACACCTTTAACCAATAACACAACAACATCCAATGTAACAACAGTCACACCTTCAACCAATAACACAACATCCAATGTAACAACAGTTACACCTTCAACCAATAACACAACATCCAATGTAACAACAATTACACCTTCAACCAATAACACAACAACATCCAATGTAACAACAGTCACACCTTCAATCCATCAAAACACAACAACGTCCAATGTAACAACAGTCACACCTTCAACCAATAACACAACAACATCCAATGTAACAAGAGTCACAGTTTCTTTGAATGGCACAACACCATCCAATATAACAACAGTTACACCTTCAACCAATAACACAACAACATCCAATGTAACAACAGGCACACCTTTAACCAATAACACAACATCCAATGTAACAACAGTTACACCTTCAACCAATAACACAACAACATCCAATGTAACAACAGGCACACCTTTAACCAATAACACAACATCCAATGTAACTACAGTTACACCTTCAACCAATAACACAACAACATCAAATATAACTACAGTCCCACCTTCAACCAATGACACCACAACGTCCAATGTAACAACAGTCATCGTTTCTATGAATGGCACAACACCAACTAATATGACTACAGTTACACCTTCTACCAATAACACAAGAATATCTAATGTGACAACAGTCACAGCTTCTTTGAATGAAACAACAACATCCAATCTAACGACAGTCCCACGTTCAACCAATCGCACAATAACATTCAATGTAACAACAGTCACACTTTCTCCGAATGTCACAACAACAAATATAACTACAGTCACACCTTCAATCAATCAAAACACATCAACATTTAATGAAACAACAGTCACAGTTTCTTTGAATGAAACAACAACATCCAATCTAAAGACAGTCCCACCTTCAACCAATCGCACAATAACATTCAACGTAACAACAGTCACACCTTCAACCAATAACATAACAACATCCAATGTAACAACAGTCACACTTTCTCTGAATGTCACGACACCAACCAATATGACTATAGTTACACCCTCTACCAATAACACAACAACATCAAATATAACTACAGTCCCACCTTCAATCAATGACACAACAACAACCAATGTAACAACAGTCACACTTTCTCTGAATGTCACAACAACCAATATAACGACAGTCACACCTTCAATCCATCAAAACACAACAACATCCAATGTAACAACAGTCACAGTTTCTTTGAATGGCACAACACCATCCCATATGACTACAGTTACACCTTCTACCAATAACACAAGAATATCTAATGTGACAACAGTCACAGTTTCTTTGAATGAAACAACAACATCCAATCTAACAGCAGTCCCACCTTCAACCAATCGCACAACAACATCAAATATAACTACAGTCCCACCTTCAACCAATCGCACAACAACATCCAATGTAACAACAGACACACCTTCAACCAATAACACAACATCCAATGTAACAACAGTCACAGTTTCTTTGAATGAAACAACAACATCCAATCTAACAGCAGTCCCACCTTCAACCAATCGCACAACAACATCCAATGTAACAACAGACACACCTTCAACCAATAACACAACATCCAATGTAACAACAGTCATAGTTTCTTTGAATGAAACAAAATCCAATCTAGCAACAGTCCCGCCTTCAACCAATCGCACAATAACATTCAATGTAACAACAGTCACACCTTTAACCAATAACACAACAACATCCAATGTAACAACAGTCACACCTTCAACCAATAACACAACATCCAATGTAACAACAGTTACACCTTCAACCAATAACACAACATCCAATGTAACAACAATTACACCTTCAACCAATAACACAACAACATCCAATGTAACAACAGTCACACCTTCAATCCATCAAAACACAACAACGTCCAATGTAACAACAGTCACACCTTCAACCAATAACACAACAACATCCAATGTAACAAGAGTCACAGTTTCTTTGAATGGCACAACACCATCCAATATAACAACAGTTACACCTTCAACCAATAACACAACAACATCCAATGTAACAACAGTCACACCTTCAACCAATAACACAACATCCAATGTAACAACAGTTACAGCTTCAACCAATAACACAACAACATCAAATGTAACAACAGTCACACTTTCTCTGAATGTCACAACACCAACCAATATGACTACAGTTACGCCTTCTACCAATAATACAAGAATGTCTAATGTGACAACATTCACACCTTCAACCAATAACACAACAACATCAAATATAACTACAGTCCCACCTTCAACCAATGACACCACAACGTCCAATGTAACAACAGTCATCGTTTCTATGAATGGCACAACACCAACTAATATGACTACAGTTACACCTTCTACCAATAACACAAGAATATCTAATGTGACAACAGTCACAGCTTCTTTGAATGAAACAACAACATCCAATCTAACGACAGTCCCACGTTCAACCAATCGCACAATAACATTCAATGTAACAACAGTCACACTTTCTCCGAATGTCACAACAACAAATATAACTACAGTCACACCTTCAACCAATAACACATCAACATCCAATGTAACAACAGTCACAGTTTCTTTGAATGGCACAACAACCAATATAACTACAGTCACACCTTCAATCCATCAAAACACAACAACGTCCAATGTAACAACAGTCACACCTTCAACCAATAACACAACAACATCCAATGTAACAACAGTCACAGTTTCTTTGAATGGCACAACACCATCCAATATGACTACAGTCACACCTTCAACCAATAACACAACAACATCCAATGTAACAACAGTCACAGTTTCTTTGAATGAAACAACAACATCCAATCTAACGACAGTCCCACCTTCAACCAATCGCACAATAACATTCAATGTAACAACAGTCACAGTTTCTTTGAATGAAACAACAACATCCAATCTAACAACAGTCCCACCTTTAACCAATGGCACAATAACATTCAATGTAACAACAGGCACACCTTCAACCAATAACACAACAACATCCAATGTAACAACAGTCACACCTTCAACCAATAACACAACAACATCCAATGTAACGACAGTCACACTTTCTCTGAATGTCACAACAACAAATATAACTACTGTCACACCTTCAATCAATCAAAACACAACAACATCCAATGTAACAACAGTCACAGCTTCTTTGAATGAAACAACAACATCCAATCTAACGACAGTCCCACCTTCAACCAATCGCACAATAACATTCAATGTAACAACAGTCACAGTTTCTCTGAATGTTACAACAACCAATATAACAACAGTTACACCTTCAACCAATAACACAACAACATCCAATGTAACAGTCACACCTTCAACCAATAACACAACATCCAATGTAACAACAGTTACACCTTCAACCAATAACACAACATCCAATGTAACAACAGTTACACCTTCAACCAATAACACATCAACATCCAATGTCACAACAGTCACACTTTCTCTGAATGTTACAACAACCAATATAACAACAGTTACACCTTCAACCAATAACACAACAACATCCAATGTAACAACAGTCATACTTTCTCTGAATGTCACAACACCGACCAATATGACTACAGTTACGCCTTCTACCAATAATACAAGAATGTCTAATGTGACAACATTCACACCTTCAACCAATAACACAACAACATCAAATATAACTACAGTCCCACCTTCAACCAATGACACCACAACGTCCAATGTAACAACATTCATCGTTTCTATGAATGGCACAACACCAACTAATATGACTACAGTTACACCTTCTACCAATAACACAAGAATATCTAATGTGACAACAGTCACAGTTTCTTTGAATGAAACGGCATCCAATCTAACAACAGTCCCACCTTCAACCAATCACACAATAACATTCAATGTAACAACAGTCACACCTTCAACCAATAACACAACAACATCCAATGTAACGACAATCACACTTTCTCTGAATGTCACAACAACAAATATAACTACAGTCACACCTTCAATCAATCAAAACACAACAACATCCAATGTAACAACAGTCACAGCTTCTTTGAATGAAACAACAACATCCAATCTAACGACAGTCCCACCTTCAACCAATCGCACAATAACATTCAATGTAACAACAGTCACAGTTTCTCTGAATGTTACAACAACCAATATAACAGTTACACCTTCAACCAATAACACAACAACATCCAATGTAACAACAGTCACACCTTCAACCAATAACACAACATCCAATGTAACAACAGTTACACCTTCAACCAATAACACAACATCCAATGTAACAACAGTCACAGCTTCTTTGAATGAAACAACAACATCCAATCTAACGACAGTCCCACCTTCAACCAATCGCACAATAACATTCAATGTAACAACAGTCACAGTTTCTCTGAATGTTACAACAACCAATATAACAACAGTTACACCTTCAACCAATAACACAACAACATCCAATGTAACAACAGTCACACCTTCAACCAATAACACAACATCCAATGTAACAACAGTTACAGCTTCAACCAATAACACAGCAACATCAAATGTAACAACAGTCACACTTTCTCTGAATGTCACAACACCAACCAATATGACTACAGTTACGCCTTCTACCAATAATACAAGAATGTCTAATGTTACAACATTCACACCTTCAACCAATAACACAACATCAAATATAACTACAGTCCCACATTCAACCAATGACACCACAACGTCCAATGTAACAACAGTCATCGTTTCTATGAATGGCACAACACCAACTAATATGACTACAGTTACACCTTCTACCAATAACACAAGAATATCTAATGTGACAACAGTCACAGCTTCTTTGAATGAAACAACAACATCCAATCTAACGACAGTCCCACGTTCAACCAATCGCACAATAACATTCAATGTAACAACAGTCACAGTTTCTTTGAATGAAACAACAACAAATATAACTACAGTCACACCTTCAATCAATAACACAACAACATCCAATGTAACAACAGTCACACTTTCTCTGAATGTCACAACAACCAATATAACTACAGTCACACCTTCAATCCATCAAAACACAACAACATTTAATCTAACAACAGTCACACTACACACAACAGCGAACAATGTTACTGCATCCATCAACGATAGGGACTCAAATAGTACAATAACTACAAGTAATACAACAATAACCACATCTACAGCTTATCCCAACAACACAACATTTGTGAGTGCAATCCCTACTTCCAAATCTCAAAACAAGACAGCCACAGACAATCAAACCACGTCACCCAATCGGGAAACACAGAACTCGACTACTTTGTCCCAAAACATGACAATGTTTACCACTTCAACTCTTAATAATACGGCACTCACCAAAAACGTAACTGTGGACAATGTGACGTCAGCCAAGAACATTGTCACCGGACCAACAATGGCTCCACTGATCAACCAGACTGTAAATAACACCGCAGCGAGAGTGACCAACATCATCACAACAACCCACGGAAATCAAAACGTAACCACAGCTGCTTCCGCTGTCAGTGCCACCATCAATCACAATGAAAGTATTGGAATCACCTCCAATATAAGCTCCACTTCAAGCAGTTCAACCGGAGACTTCAACCTGACAACAGGAGTTACGGGAGACCATTTGATGACAACAGGCTCTCCTGTTGAAGCTACAACAACAACAACTTTAAACGGTACACTTCCGGCCCAAATTAACACCACCACGTCAAAGCTTCCCTTTACTTTGTATTGGAAAACTGTTTTGGTCAAACAGACTGGAAACACTAGCTTCTTTCAAGAGTTTTTTTTTCATTGTTAAAGGCATTACAAGAATAGACAGTTTGTTCATCCACTTGGATCCCTGTGGAGTAGAATAGCAGTTTTTGATCAAAGTCTAAAGTAGTAAACTTCATCCACTTTACATTGATCTAATTTTGTCCACTATATGTCAAAAATTGATTCTTATCACTTGCCATGGTACAGGAACTACATCCACAACTACAAGCGAAGAGGAGGAACAAGCCAACCAGCTGCTGGATCAAACAACGGATGCGTCTAAGATAAACTCCTCTCAGGTGAAACTACTGATATATTTTTTTTAGCACTAAACAATGCTCTTGTGTGAAGTAAACTTTATAACTTCATAAATGTTGCAGGTGGCAATGTTGGTGGGAGACTTGGAGAAGCTTCTGAATGGCCCCAAAGTCTCTCGGGCTCTGGGACAAACGGCCGTCAACGTAATAAGTAACCTGATGGGGGTCAACTCATTGGCCCTGTCCGAATCTGCCAACAGGTACGACTCACGCTACCCTCAACCCACATGGACAAACCTATTCTGAGAAATTTGTCTAAAATGTTTGGTCTTTCGCCTACAGGCTAATTAGTCTGGTAGACAATCTGGGCATTAAGCTGGAAGTCGCTGGCGACACAGAGATCCTTTCTGCAGCTGCGCTGGTTCTGGCTGTGAGGGAAGTCGATGGGACCAACTTCCCATTAACATCCGTTAATATTTTCAACACTGATAATGTCCAGGTATTTTTTAACTTTGCCATCTGGTCTCGCTGCTTTTTAAGAAACACGCTTGGTCTTATGTAATACTTTTTTATTCTTTTTTTTTTTACTGACATTTTTCTAAACAAAAGCCTCATCCACCAATTCTTACGAGCATTTAACCAGACAATGGAACAAGTGCCAACGCTTTCCATTAACCGCTTGTCAATTTTCTCGTGTCCAGCTGCGTGGCCTCGGTAGATCCCGGTCCAAGAGGTCCGCGTCTGCTCTGGGGTCAGTGTTCCTGCCCTCCTCCCTCACCGATGGGCTGAGTCTCGAGCAGCAGGAGCAAGCCAACAGGGTCCAGTTCAACTTCTACACCAAACCAGCCTTATTCCAGGTACTCTCATCAATGATTTAGAAGCAGCATATTTAACCTTTCCTAGTGCCAGCAGTTGCTTTTGAATAAGGGAACTTTGACTTGCTTGTCTTTTTTTGTGCAGGATGCCTCGTTAGATAACCAAACCCTTGTCAGTCCAGTTCTGGCTGCCAGTGTGGCCAATCTGTCAATAAGTAACCTGGTGGAGAACATTCAGTTTACCATCCGAAACATCGACCCCCTGCAGGTGAGTGTGCACACGCATACAAACCATTCGTTTTCTTATAGTCCTGTTTATTAAGAAAGGAATCTCACACACAACTCAATTACTAGACAACAAAACCTAATTTTTAATCAATTACTTTTTGTATAGAATATAGTATAGTATATATATATAGTATATATATAGCAAAGTATATCACTTTCTCCCAGGACACTACTTTTGAAACCAAAAGGCATTGATGACTTTTAGCACAACTGTAATCTTTTACGTGTTACACATTACAAAGTTAAACATGCGTTCCAAACCAGGAGAAAAAAGGTTCACCATCACATGTTTGGAATGTGCAGTTAAGTTTAATCACAACATATTTGTTTTGAATGGTTGAAAATGCCACTAGTGATTGCATTGCTCAAACAAAATGAAGTAGGTTTAGAGCAAATAAAAAAGAATACTTGTAAATTCCCTTCAAATAAACCTAAATAGAAATATTTAATGTTTTGACTCAAAGATCCTTTGTGATACTTTTTTTCACTTTGTTCCCAGGGGAACTACACAGCCTCCTGTGTCTTTTGGCAAACAACTGGTGAGTTTGTGTCCACGCTAATTCGAAGGGGTTGAGTGGAATTTCCAGCAGAATTAACATCCATGTTCATTGTGTTTCTGTGGTTCAGGCGGTAGAGGATACTGGAGCTCTGCTGGCTGCTTTGTTGTCAGTGCCACAGCAGAAGAAACTACCTGCAGCTGCAACCATCTCACATCGTTTGCAATTCTGCTGGTTAGTTTGCATATCGGTTCATTTTAGTTATCGAGAATAACCGTATCAATAAACTCCTTCGATTCACAGTTACAACAAGGTGAGAAAATCAACAGGACTGACTCTGTCTTTTCCCAAGTGGGATTTATGTAACCGTTGTGTTTGTGTGTGTGTCCTGCAGGATTTGTCCAGAGACGTGTTAATTGACCGTCAGCAGGCGCAAATCCTCACTTTCATCACCTACATCGGCTGCGGAATCTCTTCCATTTTCCTCGCCTTCACCTTACTGACATATCTGTCATTCGAGTAAGAATCTCGGTCTCAACTAGGACTTGAATTTTAGCTTTACCTCAATGTTCAAACAAACTAAATGCATTGCAACAAACTCTTTCTGTTCAGTAAACTGCTGCGCGATATTCCTGCCAAGATCCTGGTTCAGCTGTGCCTGTCCCTCCTCCTCCTCAACCTGGTCTTCCTCGTAGACGGCTGGCTCGCGCTCTACCCAGCGGCTGGGCTGTGCATCAGCACCGCCTTCTTCCTGCACTACTTCCTGCTGACATCATTCACCTGGGCGGGGCTCGAGGCCCTGCACATGTACCTGACCATTGTCCGGGTGTTTACCCCCTACCTCAGCAATTACATGCTCAAGTTCTCCCTGATGGGGTGGGGTGGGTAACACTTGGCTGTTGAATTTCAAAATATTTGTAAATTTAGATTTTTTTATCGCGATAAACAGGGATATTTATGCTCCCTAACGTGATGTTTCTTTTCAGGCATTCCCCTTCTTGTGGTGATAGTGGTGATATCAGTGGACAAGGACAACTACGGCCTGGTAACTTATGGAAGGTTCACAGATGGCACTTCTGATGACTTGTAAGTAATACTAGAAACCTTCTTAAACATAGATTCATGTTTTAATTGATTTAATTGTTGTTTGACCTTTTATAACGAGGCCTTACTAGAGCAAGCAGTACGATACATTTCCTGTGAGCTAACTAAATGCTTATTATTGATTAGCTTTGAACCTTACTTGATCTGATCACAGGTAAGCAGTACAGCTGTGATTAGACAGGACAGTTATATTTAAATAAATGCAGTAATAAAAAGGAACTTTGAGTTGGGAAAGAAACTGTCTCAATTCAACACTGATGGCTCTTTACATGACCTACATAATCAAACGGTACTATCAGCAAACAGACCTTCTATATTTATATACAGTTATTCTTAATCCTTGCAGTCGGCTTCACCCGGTCAGATTCTGCAAAACTTTATGAAATCAAGCAGGTTCTCCAGAAATTCCTTCCGATCCGACTCGATCGGGGCCTCCAGCAGCGACAGGCTCCGCCTTGTTTCTCCACCTCCACCCACCTTATTTTTGTATTTTTATGTGCCCCCCTGTAGCTGTTGGCTGCGTAACGACATCGCCTTCTATGTGGCCGTGGTGGCCTACTTCCTCCTGATCTTTTGTCTGTGCCTGCTGACCTTCATCGTCGTCATGATGCAACTGTCCCGGATCAAAAAGCAGAACCCCCACAACCAAGCTCCCAACAGGGGGGTGATAACAGACCTGCGCAGCATCGCCGGCCTCATCGTGCTGCTGGGCCTCACCTGGGGGTTCTCCCTGTTCGCCTGGGGGCCCCTCTACTTACCCTTTGTTTACCTCTTCACTATATTCAACTCTCTGCAAGGTCAGACCTGTGTGAACATGCTGCGTTCCAGACCCCAATGTAACCACGGTTTTATCCAAGCCAAACCATAATATGCAAATGTGTCTGTTTATTTCCCCTGTACAGGACTCCTGGTCTTTGTTTTCCACTGTGCTTTGAAGGAGAGCGTCCGCCGGCAGTGGAGAACTTATCTCTGCTGCGGGAGACTGCGATTGGCTGAGAACTCAGGTGGGCACAAGCCTGTAGTCCTGCAGACTCCTGACTACTAGTGACTCCAGACTACTAGTCAGAGTCCTGTAGACTCTGACTAGTCAAACGTGTCCAAAGTTTGGACACGTTTTCTCATTGGATTCAATGTGTCCATATGTTGTGGTACCGTAAATGTGTTTTTAGCTGAACAAACTCACAGCAGCTTGGTCTTATGCACCTTTCTGCAGATTGGAGTCGGACGGCCACGCAGAACCAAAACACCAGGGGGATGTCCGTCACCACGGCCTCCACCTACGCGGCCCCCGTCAGCCCCCGGAGCTTCTCCGTCATCAGCAGCAGTGGAAGCGGTACGTTCACATCTCTGACCCGCACCACCGGCTTTACACCCCGAACATTCATAAAATCCCGTTGGTCTCCCGCAGACTCCGTGTTCATGGACAGCGGAATATCGGACGGCTCCAACAGCGACGCGCAGTTGAACGAGATTCACAGGCAAAACGCCTCCTCGTGAGCGCGAGGACCGGCATCCGTGTCCTGCGTCCCCTCGTGATCACAGCCGTCATCCAGTGTGATAGTTAGAGAAAGCCTTTAACGTGTTACAGATAGAAAATTGCGTCCAATTAGTTGTCTCAAGCAAACACATACATGTATTTGAGTCTATTTTTCTATGTTTTATATGTATTTGGTTTTCATTTTGCATAAAAAAACTTTTAGACAAACTTAAAAAAAAAAAGAGAAATTCCCAATGTATTCTGGGAAAGGATCTGCTACCTCGAGCCGAAAGCAGAAGAAATGAAGGAGAAAGTGCATACGCACTTTATACTTTATATTTATAAATAACAAGGCAAGATATAAAATATCTTTGTATTTGGAATTTAGGGTAGTGGCGGTTCAAAAGCATTTCAAAAGATGTGAGGACAGGATCATTACATATATATATATGTAATGATGTACATATTTGAGATCATTGTTTTAAATGAAAAGTTCACGTGAAGGAGCATGTTGCACGCCACCAGAGAGCACACAATAAAACCTCTACTTACACCTGCCGGCTTTGTCTTTGTTTGAGCCAGGAGGTTTTGCATCAAAAAAATGTTTTTCCTGTCGCTCAAGGTGGGACCACGACGCGTCGCCCTCAATGGACCGGCGGCCACTTGTATGAGTAAATACATTACTAACTGAATGAATTGTCTGAAATGTTGTACAATCAGCCACCAGATGTCAGCATAGACCCACACCTCATCGAATCCCATCTCAGCCGCTCACATTCACGACAAAACACAAGTGTTAACACTCTTATCCCATTTGTCTAAATTTGTCTGCACAGTTCAAACTTTAACAATGCAGTTTATGAAAGCAAACCACTGCTTTACTAGATCCTCAATCCTTATTCGCGTACGTATGTTGAATCCTTTTGTCTCGCGTCTGACACTTGGATTCACCGCCTCTTCTGGTGCTGATGAATAATTTGTCTGGTTCCCTTAACTGAAGTTCCCTGCAGCTTTGACTAACTAATGACACATCAGTGAAGGGTAAAGCCTTTTATTTTCTTGTCTGGCATTTTAATCAAATTTGAAGGTTAACTTTTAGTGCATATGTGCAGGTGCGGCCTGCACGCTGCCATCCCCTCTTTATCCCGATGCAGCTATGGGAACAAGGGAAGAAGTGCACGTTTTGTTTCTCAAGGGGAAGCTTTACAGCTCATCCCGAGCTAGTAAAGCTCACCTTTAGTGTCCCTGGGACGGTTGCGATCCTCATCAGTATTTAAGGGAAAGGTCCGTCTCTCCCCGAGGCTTGTTTCTGTAACACCTTCGCCGGCTTTCCTCTTGTCTAAAGAAAGGTGTATGAAATCCCACCAGCGTGCACACACATCTGAAGGCTGTTTTCTTCACTTGATTTATTCATGGTGTTCTCCAGGTTCAAGAGAGCGCGCGACCCTGCTTGTACTCGAGGTGCGTCGATCAAGAACACGATCGTACGGCTGAAGCTGAAGATGCTCGGCACGCCACCCCTCTTCTAGCTGACCTTGCATTACTAATTCTTTAGTTATGGCAGCATGGAGCCCTCACATGAGACTCATTTATGTACAAATATTTTAAAATATGGCTGGCTTTCTGTCCTCATAGCAATTTTGGTAGAGGGCGTCTTACTTTTATATGGATACAAGCACATTAAAAGGACTTCTTACTGGCAGCGCAGCGGTTCTGACCTTTATCAAACACTTTTCATTCACCGCTGACTCCTGAAACTCCGTCTGTTTGTAAACAAGTGAAAAAAAATCCCATTTAACCCTTCGCAGGCCGCCGTCTGCTTTCCTGGAAGAAGCGGGTGGTGCCTCGTGACATCTATTGACCGCTTTTGTTCAGGTTCAGCTCATTTAAAGTACACATGAGTCATTAGGGAGCTGGGTGACATATCGGTGCCGCGCGTCCAACTTTTAAGTGCCAAACTTCCTGCGAGGTTCGACAGCACGGCCGCCGCCAAGTGTGTTGAGCCAATGCACCAGCTTCCTCACTGTTAGGGGGGGGTCATTCATGCTGGTTTGAGTCGCTGGAAGTTGTGAACACACCTAGTTTGACCTTTTTTTTATCTTCTGACTAAACAGGAACTGCTTCCAAGGGTGTTCAGTCTTCCAACAGCTCCTTTTATCAGCTGATTTGAAAGCCCCAAACGCATGTTTATTTACAGCATTAAGTACATGAGGAGAGCTGATACTGCAGTGCGCACCTCCTGCTGAGGCTTTACTTTGGGATTTTTTTTATTGATTTTGTCTGACACTTTCAAATGTTCATACAAGCTTGTTTTCAGGCAACCTGAAGGTTGTATTTATTATCTGTTTATGTAGTTGCGACATTAAGTGAATACTTTGAAAACAAAGATTCAGCACTTTATTGTAGAGGTGATCAGGTGAATTATGCTTTTATACTGTGATGCAATATGCCGTTCGTTCGAGTAATAAAAAATGGATGCAATGGGAGAGTTGATGCTCTTTAACTTCAACATGTGGACACACGGCACTCAAACCCAATGCATTTTCAATGCAAAAGTTTAGAAAATCTCTTCAATTCATACAATAAGAAAAACATTTTTCCTCCTTTTATTCTCCACACAAACATTTTCTGTCTTGTATAAACAAAATGTTCTTTAAAGGTTACAGTAAAAGCTATAACAATGTATTATTGTATATAACATAACATTCCATCTCACAACATACTCAACACACGTCAACAGTCAAATCTCTTAACATTTCTTACCTCGATAATGTTCATGCTGTTTCTCTGCTTTAACCATCTGCTATCAAATTCTATTTAAAAGTTCACTTTGAGTTTTCAGCGGTGTCAAAACAGTTTATCCTCACACGGACGAATTTTGCAAGCGTCTGGTTTCCTGACAAGAACGCTAATTTAAACTTGAGACTGAGACCAAAGGAAATGACATCCTCCTCAGCGCTGGCTGTCAGCCGTCCTCACGAGGCGACGTGCCAATTACTCCTGGCAGGATGACGAGGAGACGGAAAGCCGATATTAAAACCACATCAATCGAGTGTGCCAATGCAAACCCACCGCGTGTTTTTACACCGCATGTTTTTGTAGATTTTGCAGATCTGTTGAGTGTTGATCGTGCCGATTCAATGCAATTATGTTTCTGAATATTCAACGTGCTCCTTCGTGCGATCACAATGCTATCGTTGGATTAACAGAAGGTCCTCCGAGGGATTACGTGGAAATAGAGCTGATAACTTCCCTAAGCATCCGCACAAAGTGAGTGAAGGTGTTCCCGGGTTTTTCAAAGAGAAGTTGTCCCTCAAGCAAATGTTTCAAGGTGACTTCAGTGATAACGCGTTACGGCGTGGCAGTAAAACAACTCAAAACTGCAAATAGTTCCTAATTTGCACACTTTAAATGAGGTCTTGGAAAACCTGCCGTATTGAGTTCACAGTAAAAAAAAAAAAAAAACATTGTGTTGACTTCTGAGACAACCTTGAGTCCAAATTCAACTCCTGACACAAGAAAGCCTAAATAAATAAATAAAAATGGCTGCTTAAATCTTTCCCTACCAGACAACCGTCGCTTTATCTGTCTCTTAAAAGCCTTACCTTCAGGCGAGGCTTTTCTAAATGGGCCTGGTCCCCTCCCTCGGCTTTGCTTTTGGAATAAAAATAGCCCTTCAATTGGACGCGCTTACCAAGTCAGTTAGCAGCAGGCGTCTTACTCTCTAAGGCACAGGGAGTAAGTAAGCAGTAAGAGATGCTAGGTGGCTTTTTCTTCATTGAAAGTGCTTCTCTTGATGTTATTAACACCACAGTTCTGAGTTACGAGATTGAGACTTACGTTCATCCATTTCCAAAGAAGGCAGCACGATGGGAAAGATGAAACTCCTTTTTCCCAGATGACGCTCGTGTTCCATTCTCCCTCCGCTGCCGCTCTTGCCATTTCTTAGGCATCTACTTGGTTGCCGCTGACAACCATGAGGCGGCGCCTTGAAAGAATGTTCCTTTCACGGGGTTTTAGAGCATCTGTAGTTACGAAAGAGAATCAGTACGTTAACAGTCCGATTCATAATTATGGCTGATGGCGTTTGGAGAACATGGAAAAAAGGCACCGTCACACACACATGTCAAATCTGTGAGAAACTTTTAATCAACGCTGAATACTGTAATAAATATAAAATGAGCTGGAGCTCTGTTAATTAAGAGCAATTTCTCCACGGCCTCAAAGTGATTAAAACATTTGTTTCCATGGAGCCCGGCTGTGGTTTCCCAGGTGATGAAGTCACGCCGTCATTACGAGGCGTTTGCAACGGGAGGCCTCGCGGTCTTTCTTTTCAAAGTCGGCGGGTTCTTATTAACGGGTTGCTGTTTCCACCATCCTGACCATCCTGACACTTCTTCTCTTGGACTTCAGATGTGACATCACCGGGGCCAGAAGTATTGTAGAAAGAAGGTGGTGAAGATAAGCGGCTTTTTGATAACAGGCTAAACGGTGAGACAATAAGAAACGTATCACATTTTTATTCGTGCCCAGAAAAAAGTCCCGTTTGAGGTCAGCCGAACCTCAAACTTTTAATTTCATATATGAAACATCTCGCGATGCATCAAACGACGGAGGAACCGGTGAAAGGCCGACATTGATTGGGCCGCAAACCGTGTTTGGCCGAGCTATCTTTGTCGCGTGTTCGATAATTGTGAGTTTTAAAATGTGAACCCAAGGTCGTCCGGATGGGTCGACGGCAGCTTCAAAGTCCGTCTCGTGTTACTTTGATCCGGTGTGAGGTTACAGACAGGCAGACAGGCAGACAGGTAGACACAGACGTCCTGAACCGAATACCGGGGCCACTGTAAAGAACAGGCACCCTGAATTATGCAACAGCGGTTCATAATTGAAACGCTCAGTTTGAATGTGACATTCACCCTTAAATGGTCCGAATTTAAATTGCTGATGCTTTTTGATTCAAGCGTCTGACAGCGTAACCATTAGAAAAAAGTATGCATGAGTGGATGAATGCACACGGCTCCTTTTTCTTAAAATTTAAATCGGCAACCTTGTAGAGGCCTCGGTCAGCGCAGCGTACAAAGGATGGAGCGGGTGGATTCTACGCACGGAGCCAGTACTTCACTCTCTCTGCAAATCCACTGAGCCGCCGACTCCTTCCTGGGACTCTGTGGTGAGGTTCCTTCTCTTCAACGGCAAAAAGTCATTCGAAAATGGAGGGCGGGGATCATTTTAACTTGATTATCTCCAAAGGCACATTTCAGGTCAAACACAGTTTAATGAAGCATAAATGTACTAATCACAGAGACTTTGCCATTGGCTGTAATTTGTCCACGCAACAGCCAAGTATTGATCGCTTCCTCTGCGCTTTCACCCTACACGCCCTGAGGTCGGTATATCAAGACTTTCACCCCCAAACGACAGCGATTGCCTGTGTTTTTTGAATAATTCTTACTGTAATACATCACTATTTATGGCTTCAGCTCCTGCAGGAGGCCTATTTGAGGGGTGAACACAGTACAGGTTCTACTTTCTCTTCCCTAATAATAGGAATGATGATGATAATAATAAAAAGGTTTATTCTTATTCCTAACACAGGCTTTGCATGTGAGCTTTCTGACAGCAGGAGGAGGGAAGGGATGCTGCCCTGCATGCGCCCCCCTGCATGTACCTGCAATGAGATCATCGGAATGCGTCCCCGGCCCCTGGGAGAGGTTGAAAGTGGAGAACAGAGGACAAAGGTGGAAGAGGTCAGCGGAAGACAAAAGGCACTCATTTTCCTTCATGAATACTTCATCTTAAAACATTATTATTGAGCTTCTCATCTAATTAAATCAAATGAAAAAATACTTTTTATTAGTAATACTAATAATTTTAGCGCCTCCAAATCACTCCATCATTTTCTCAAATGCAGGACTAAATGGCGGTGGCGGTTGTTAGAAAAAAAGGTTTGATCTTGTTCCCCCAATTTCAAATTCAGTGATCCACTTCTTCAAAAGTTTTTTCAAAAAAAAATTCGGGCACTGCAGGAATCCGCTTCCAGCCGGCCGGCCGACGTTGCTTCGCAGCATCACAGGTTACTTCTGTTACAGTTAATTAGCTTCAGCAAACGAGAATCATTTGAGACTCATTTAAAGAAGCAACCCTCCCCCCCCACCCTCCTCATTTTAAGGCACATTATTACATTCTCCACACAACAAGTGCTTTCCTCCTCCTGCTAAACACTTCCCCCCCTAAACATTGTGTAGTGTTCCTCAATGAGCTAATGATGAGGACTTACGGAAGCGTTGCCAAGGCGATACATTATGAGTGAATGTTCACTGCTTTTCTACTTTCGATGAAAGGCTGCGGTTTCCAGCCTATATCTCTTTCCATAAGTCGCTAATTGAATTTTTATGAGATTTAGCTCTCTAGTGAGCATAATTCCTTCATTCACTTCATTCAATGAGATCTGTTTGCAGATGTGCCTTGGGCCATCACTCATTACTCATTAGGTCGGTTATCACAAGCCTCATTATCTTTAACAAAAAAAAAAAGCGTCTCAGCAGAGTAAACCCCACATCACGGTTTCAAGTGATCAGGAATGTTAAAATAAAGGCCTTCTGAACGGCGTCCCAGTGTTTAATGGGTTATTCATAAAGAAAGCGTGCGTCGATGGATTGCTGCAAGGACAAAAGTTCGGCTTCAAGACTTTTTTCTGTGTGTGCGGCTCTTCCAAAGCGTCAGTGGGCACAAATAACGAGCTCATTGCTGAACTTTCCTCTGCTGCTTTCTGAGGCCTTTTTCCGAGTTAATGAAGCAGAGTGTTAAGTGTGTAGGAATCACAGCAGCGACTGTGGTCCCCTCTGAGGGAGGGGGGGGGGGGGTGTCATTTCAGGCTGTGCGTGTCCGACACACCGTGGATGTCCTTGGGTGCAGCGGAATTACACATCTGACACATTTTAAATATGCTTTTTCAAAAGCCAATCACTCTTTTGGCTGTCGGCCGTGCATGTGGCCGAGTTCCTTTATGCGAGCGAGCACTTAAACACGGTGCCTTTCTGTCCTAATTAAAGCGAAGCAACGCTTTTGCCTCCACAGCGGTCGAGCTCCGCAGGAGGCTGATGATGGAGTCCACGGCACCTTTTGAGATGCCTCCAACGTCTCCTGTTTCAACCGGGGTCATTTCACAGCAGCTCAAACGGCTTTAATATGCACCAGGTAGAATATTTAAGTACTTTTTTCGTCATTCTAGACCATTTTGGGACTAAATGTGTAATCTCTTGTGCGTCATGGCTGTGAATATAAACCTGTGTTTGTTTGACCTAAACATCGGCAATAATCCGATATTCAAAGACCGCAATACGCCTTTAAAATGATTCCTATAAAACCTCAGTCTGAAGGCTGGATGCCGGACTGTGAAAGGGAGACGCAAGTCGTTCTAATAAAAGGCATAATAAATGTTATGGGAGTTATGGTGTTAAAAGACACCACTGAAGGCATCGCCGCTCTAATAAAGAAGTCACACCTTCCTTCCATCCTGCAGCCAGAGGAGAAAATGAAACGCATGAAACCGAGCCGTGAAACCTGGGCCTGCTCCCCAGCTGACCTTCACTCTTACACTTCTTTTTGTTTTTTTTCACCCTCTTCACAATAAGGCGAGTACTGTAATGGCTGCCCTGCTGAATCGGATTTCCACCGCGGCGTTCGATTCTCCGTGTGCAGCAGTGAGACGGGGAACCGGGATTGGTCTGGTGCAGCATAATAGTGGAGTATTTTCCCCATACGTCTTACAACATGTGCTACACGTACAGTAAAACCGTCACCTTCACAGCTTCCGACCCCCCAGCAGGAAAAAGCCTGGTTCAACATCTGGTGGAGCTTTGCCGAGATGATTCCATTTCCAATACAGTTGGTTACATTTTTGATACAGCTATCGGGTGCGTTTGTTATCAGAGCCAGTAAAGCATTTTTCCACTTAAAAGGAAGAATAAAGATGAAACGCTCTGTTTAGGAGAGTTAAAAATAGGTATTTGTAGTTCTTCAAAGCTTATTGGGAAGCCGTCAAAACGTTGCTATGAATAGATTCATGAACCCTAAATTAAATCTCCACAGTAAGGCTCGGCCAAATCGTCCCCTGGTCTCTTATTGACCTCTGTGCAGAGACGTGGCTGTGGGTCCAATAAACAGGATGACGCCACACGTCTGTGTGCGCTTCCACAACCTGTTGTGCAACATTTTGAGACCCGGTGTCGACTAAACCGCCCCGAGCAACGGATCGAATGTTAGTCCGAGGGACGTGGAGCAGATGGAACATGTTCCAAACCACAAATACAGGCTGATTCATCTGTTGCATCTCAGAGGAAATAATGAAAGATGTCAGATTAAGAAGTGAATGTCGATGTTATCAGCGTGTGAAATGTAAATCAAGGCGTGAGCGGCTGCGCGTGTGGATTTGAACTACTTTTCGAACAAAGACGGGAGATCACGACGCAACTGAAGGGCGAAAAGCTGCGGACGAGTGGCTGGAGGCAACGTTTACAGGGCTTAATGTGTGCGAGGTCAATACCAGACCATTTACATTACTGCGGATCTGGTAACACACACTGGTTACATTGTGTCCGACGAGTCGAAACGCCTGCGGGGAGAAAAGCGAATGTTTAATGCAACATGATTCAAACTAGAACATCACCGCGGTTGCAGTTTAAAGCCTCGGTCTTTAAAACACAAACTTTCTGCGTTTTGGCCGCAGCAGGTTTTCTTTTAATTGGAACGGAACAAACCAACTGCTGTTCGGTTTCATCTACCGGTCGCACGCTGCTCACCGCTGACGGAACGGGCCTCATTAAGGTGACATTAAACGCGGCCTCTCTGCTGGCGTCTCATCGGGTTTGGCCCTGAACGATCGCGTTGCAGTTTGCAGCCCTCGTGGTTGTTTTTCCCGTTGCACAGACACGTCGTAGCCCCGCGGCCCCAAAATCTGCCGTCAATAACGCTGCCGTACAGAAACTGCAACGTGCCCACAGGGAGCAGGTGAAGCACACCCACACAGGCTCAAGCTGCTGCGAAATATATATAACGTTTGAACGCATTGAAACACGAGTATTCCGCCCCGCGATTATTCGATCAGTTGCGCTCCTCGGAGGTCTGGAGGCTCTTGAATGTCTTGAGTGCTCTTTGCTGGTACTTTAGGCGGAAGAGGTGGTTAGATGAGTAATGCATGGCAGTGGGGCTCCTCGCAGGTCGCACTCTGTGTTTCTTTGGGACGTTGGCCACATAATGGCGTTTAGCCGAAGGGGCTTCAGTGGAAAGCGGCGCCGGCACAAAAGAGACGAGGCTTCTAATGATTCCTCTCTGCCGTCCTCCCAGCCAGTACGAGCACTATTTGTCCACTGGAAGACATCAGACGTCAGGGAATTTTGCAATTCTAATAAACTACACGAATCGAGTGTGATTTAATTTGACCTTTTTTTTGATAAACGTGCCTCATTGAAGTTCTTAATTAAGCCAAACACATTTTCAGCAAAATCAGCAGCCGTGATGTCAGAAACTAGTAAATCACAGCCCACATTGCAAAGAGCCGATCCATCCTTTAAATATTTCGCCTGAGACGTTTACTTTGGGCCGGCTTCTGTCTAATGGGAGCCTTTTTAATGAATACTAAATGAGCCGTGTCTCCGTAGCGGCTCCACCACAAAGTTTCCTGCAATAATGGGATATTTGCCTTAACTGGCTCGGTTGACAGTTGGAAGTGATAATAGATGCTGAGCGTCGATGGCGTCTCTTAAAAAGTCACGTTTAATTGACTGCTTGGATTGGCTAATTCTGCGCATCATGAAACACATTTAAGATCCCGGTTCTGTGATATTTTTTATTTACAGGACATCTTGTGTAACTGCCAGACCTTCCCTCTGACTTCTCTCGCCAGCCGTCTGCTCTTCCCGCAGCTTCAAACGACGAGCATGAAAACAAGAATAAGAATCGCTCAGGCCCACCGCAGGCAAAAAAAAGGGGGCTTGCAATAAATCAAAGTTGTTTTGCATGGATAAAAAAAAGAAAGAAAAAGAAGTGGTTATCTGCCCTCTCAGTTGCAGCCTTTGACCAGTGGGGTATTTACACTTCAAACGTGTCTGCCTCTCGACAGCACATATTCCTGGTGGGGGCGGTTGGACCCTTGAAGTAAATACGGCCGGCCTGTTTTGGATCGTTCGTCCTCCCTCTTGGATGACTGTGCCGCCGACCACGGAGGCCGTGTTCGGCGGCACAGTCATCCAAGAGGGATGACGATTGGACGAACGATGGGCGGGACAACGGAAAGGAGCTTTGACACAACTTCCGTTGTTCTACTCGTCTCTTAGAAGAGGGAAGATGGCCATCACTCACCTTGAGCTGCACGTCAATTACACCCACAGTGGATCCGCCGTCTCGATGTAAATGCAAACGGGGGCGGGTACCAGGGGGAGAAGTGTTATCCCATTTGTGGACTATTAATGGTGACGAGCTTCAGCTCACAAGTGGCTGAATATATGGAAGCACATCGCGGCCGGGTTCCAGCTCCGTGCGGCGAGACGTCTGCCATTAAGTTTTTTGTTTTTAATGTGCACATCAGTCATTCTCAATGCGTCGTCACCGGGGACGCCGGCCTACAGAAGTGTGAAGCACCGCAGCGCTTGTGGTGAGAAGTTTGGGGGGGAGGGATTCCCAAACAGTCACTTTTAATTTGAATTAGAAGAAGTCTGACAGCAGCTCCTGGTGAATTATGTATAACGTGTGTGTCACGCACAGATTGTTGTGCTGCAAAGCTTCGCCGTGGGTTATTTGTTGTCTTTTTTGGTGTCAGAAAGTGTCTGGGGGCCCGTGGGGGTTTGTGCCAAACTGTTTTCCTCAATTCATTTTTGAAGCATCGTGTTTTTTTAGCAGATGGGCCAGATTTGCCTTAAATTGGCAACATATTTCACCAAAGAGATGAAAGCTCACCAGATCACTCATCTCCGTCTACAAACCCTTCCTTAATTGGAGTATTTTGCATAAGAGCCTCTTTCAGTTCAAACCTACACTATATTTTATGTTATGAATTCAAATTTGTATTCAGATTCTGTAATTCAACATCTGCTCTTTCTGACAAAAGCGTCATCAAACTTAATTATTACTTAAAATATTCCACTTTCAAAAACATGCCGCAGTGTTTTTGTGCCACACTGAATGTCCCCACAGGAAAGGTGCACACTTACTGTATCCCCCCCCCCATCAGACCATCAGCCATTCACTCGCTTCGGATGGGATTAACTACACGAGCGTTTGATTCCCTGCTGTGTGCGCGAACATTACAAGGCTGTTTGCAGGTTAATGAGGCTGCAGAAGAAACGGCTCCAAAGGGGGAACCATGTGATCTCATAACATCTAAGCTTTCGTTCTAAAGTGACTTCCTGGGACTTGGTTTCTGGAGTCCCGTGAGCCTGCAGGTTCTTTCTGTGACACGCAGAGGGACCACTTCGCCAACTCTGCGGCATTTAACCAGGCCGGATGAGTAAATCGCTGCACAGGAACAACGATTCTCACGTCGTTCGACACACCGACGGGCCACATGACATCAGATTTTTCTTTCATCGAGAGACGGGAAAGGCGGGATCGCACTCTCCGCTTTGCAATAAGGCAAAAGTCCAAAGTCAGGAGGCCGAAGAGGGTGAAGAACCACTTTGCAAGGTTTTCAAAATGAAAGCACGCAGCGTCTGGCCAGCTGCAGGCGTTCACGTGGGATCGTCCCTCTTTAAACGCCTCGTGTTACAGATACGCATGTGGGCGGTGAATCCTCGTTTGATGCTGAACGGATTCGATAGCGGGAACCTTGAATGCCACCTCACAGTGGTCTGCAGAGCGGCGGTTTCTTGACATTATCGCATCACTCGCATTAAAGTGATCATCATCAGGACGAAATGTCAAATCGGTGCAAAGAAAGAAAATCCCCGCAAAGCGTGAAAGCTCTTGGCCTCTCGACTCCCTGCAGAGCCTCTTTTTTCCCCCAATTAGTTTGGATCTTTGTCATCCGTGCGCAGAAAGAAATCCCATTATGCACAACACGGTAAACAAGCTTCTGCATCAAAATACCTCCGGATGCATTTTGATGTCCATTTTGTGTGAGTTTCACTGGAGTAGAGTGTCAGCTGCCCCGCTTCACAAGGTGCAGCGGCACACGGTAAACACGTCTGTTCCCTCTGCCATCAAAGGCTCGGCTGCACCGCGGCCTTAGACTTTAGAAATAATTCATAGGCACGACTTTCAAAGGCCGCGTCGGAAATGTTGCTTTTTTTCTTCTGTTCTTCGGCGGGAACGAAGCTGTGAGAGCGACTTTTTTGCTGCCAATTCAAACCAAAATCAAAAGGAAACCAAAGATGGAGTCGTCATTTGGAGCAAGGCGACGGCCGAAAGAGATAAATAAATACATGACACGGTGATGAATGCATTCTTTAGTTTGTTTTACGCGCATGACCGGCAGAGCATCGCGGGACGCAGACAGGAGCTTAATTGGCATCCAGATGTGAGTTGCTATTGTTTCCCATGCGATCCATATTATTGATGGACTGCACGTCCCGGGTGGACTAATTAGGAGCGGCTTTTTATCCATCTGCACACTAGTATAGATAACAGACCTATCAGAATGGGACCAAAGTTAAATATGGAGTGTTTTTTGTGACCTTTTGACACTTAGTGTGACAGTTTTTATCCATAGTTCCTTTCACGCAGATTGTATTTTATAATAATCCACATTTCTAACGTTCTATACAAATATTAACCATAAATACTCCTACTATCTTATTCCATCAACCTGCTGGTCTTAAAGTGACGGACTCACGGCAGTTCTGGTGGGCTACCCTACGTTAAAAAGCGGGCCTGATTTTTGTTTAGTGTCACAGAGAACCCACACAGCGCCGTGCATATATTCCATTTGATATTCTCCGGGCTGCTTGATCTTGATCCTGAGCTTGTTTTCTGTGCTATGAATAAATTACCGCGGCACAAAAGAAAATAATTTCATACGAGGGGGAAAAGCAGGTCTGCGTGGCTCGGCAGCGGCGGATAAGAGCGGCTGGTCTTATCAAACGCTCCCTTTCATGAGCAGTTTTTGGGGAGAGAAAAGTGGGACACAGTTTTTACGACTTTGTCCCGAAGCTGGCGGCTGCGACTGTCGCTGTCGAGCCGCACGCGAGGACTCAATACACTTCTGATTCTGGCATGTTCTCACCGCGACTCCCCGCGGGAGCCGGGGGGGGCCTCTCTTATCACGTGACCGGCGCGAGGAGGCGTTTGAGGTATCGGTGCGAGCGTTTTCATCGAAGCTCCCACGTGTATGTGTAATGTATTATGTGTTCTGCACATTTCTGCCCACAGCGATGCGCTTAATCCCTTCAGAGGAGGCTTTTTCTCTGATTGAGACGGTGTGACAGCGGTAACTCATCCGGGGAGGGATAAACGTTGAGTAAAAGTATACCTGACCGTGACCTTTACGTGGGTGAACTTGGTTAAGATTTGACTTTGAAATGGTTTTTGGTAAAGTTTTTATTTTAGGTAAAGGATTTACATGGTTTAAAGTTAGTCTTAGGTGGGATTTAGAAAAAAAGCCAATGAAATATAATGAAACCATAATGAATAACTTAAATAACAAAAATGATGAAAAAATAAAGTTGCCAGTTTGGTAGAAAATAATGTTGAACCCTCTTGACACTGGTTGGAGGATACAGCTGTTTTTCTCACAAGGTGTCATATGAGATATTTTGTGCTCCTAATAGCTGCATAAGTGGTTTTCCCTCCACATGGGATTATTTTGTGACGTTCTGGGTCGACTCATTATCTTAGTGTGAACTCAGTGTCGCAGCCGGATGAAGCTGCGTTGTGTCACCGCGTGTACGTGTGATGTAAGATAGATATAAGCAACGTGCTGTGCATCTTTCACCGCTTATAGGTCACAACTATTATGGCTGCTTATGAAAGAAGAGCAGTGTTTTTAAAGACGGTGGAATAAACGTTGAGTCCTAAATCGTCTGTGATTGAATCCAGGTTGAGTCGAGAGGAGAGGCATTGAACAATGAACACAACGTTGTCCCGGTGTGTTTCCTGTTTTACGTTGTGGTTTCCTGCCTCGTTGTGTGTCCCTGATTGTTTCCACCTGTGTCCAATCACCTGCACCTGCCCAGTGTATCCGACCGCGTGGCCCTTTTGTTCGCTTGTCGGATCACTGGAAGTGTTTCCCACGTCGGTGAGTTCTTGTCTCTGCGGTTTCCCACTTTAGGCATTTTGCATTTTGGTAAATAAAGTCCTTTTTTGTGCTCGAGCCTGCTTTCGACACCCGGCGGTGACACATGCAGCCTGTTTAAGCTACTGGGGAGTTATTATTTAAGTGAACAAATGACACAGAGACACATTGTTATTTAAATGTATTCATCATTCATCATCGTTTAATGTGACCAAGAACATTGTTGGAGGCAGTTAAAATGAAAACCACTTTATTTTTTTGTGACAGAAAACCAAAAAGGCCCGTGAACGGCTGTTACAAATATAACAATTTGAGAGCATGTTAAGGATTTGTTGTTTGTGTTTGCTTGGGAAAATGCAAAGGCTGAAAAACCAATTTGTTGTAATAATAATGCTTCAATACCTGGATTTCATGCTCTGGTAAACAGAAAAGGCTGTGGGTGTATTCTGTGGAATCATTAGATTCACCGGAGCCACGAAACCCTGCTGATAGTTTTACAGAAGTGTTCTGATTGCAGATACTTCAGAGCCAAATATGACGATGAATTACCAAGCGGGTCATGGGAAGCTTTTACACGGGCGAAAGTAAAACTTGCACACGTAATCAGCTGAGAGTGAAGTTCAGTTTGTCACCGTTTTCATCAGCGAGTATCGGTTACTTCTCGCACTCTGCCGCATGGAATCCTTTGGAAAACGTGGTCTCCGAACTGCGGAGGCACGTTGTGTCGGTCCGTGACATTTCATTACATCGCCATGGTAACGCCTTTGCTGCTTGGTAGCGAGCTGCCGCCATCGTAGGGATGCTGAGCCGCTAAGACGCAAGTGATCGGAGATGCCGCAGCTGAGGAGGGGTCGTCTTTAAAAGAGCAAAGCTGCTGCGGCTCAAACCGAATCACAACGGTCTAATTTAAGTTTTCTCACTGGGTTTAAAATAGAACAAACCTGTGAAGTCGGACGCGTGTCGTGTCAATGCTGTTGTCTTGGGAGTTGCGTAAGTTGTCATCACAAAGGGCTCATGTGGGTTCTTTCTCTGTGGCGTAAGTCAATATCTTTTTAACTCCTGTCCCGCTCTGGACTCTTCGTGTCTTTCGTCAAAAGTCCTGGTGTCACGTCTGTGCTGATGCGAGGGGCATCAGGACATTATCACTTTTGGTGTGACTGCTTAGAGTCACATTCGTTTATCCTACTGTCAACATGTTGTTCCATTAGAGCTCGACAGTTAGCATGTTTGGTAGTTTGGTAGTTTCCTTTTTTTTTTTTTAAAGAAATCTTGATTTTAAATAATCTTTAATTATTGGAATAAAAGCTCTGGTTTCAGCTGCTCCACGGATACAAAAGCTTTTAGTCTTTGAGTGTGAAGAACATAAATCTCATCAGTGACAAACATTTAAACATGTGATCAGTTTTTCCTCACTAATGGATTCTTCCATGTCTGCCAGGATATTGAGTTTAGAAATGTGCAGGTACCTCTTCAGTCTGCAGCGAGCTGTTGGGATGCTTTACAGTCCCCCCCCCCCCCCCCCCCCCCCCCCCCTAGCAGAGCAGTAACCATACGGCACAATAACTGACTGAAGACTGACTTTGCAAAGCCATGACAGTGATGATCTGTGTCGTGGGCCTGCAACTGTCTCACTCGTCTTGTGGTTTCCTCTCCATTCCTCCTCCTGCCAGCTGGCTAAGTGACTGAGGAGGAGGAGGAGGAGGAGGAGGAGGAGGAGGAGGAGGAGGAGGAGGCCAACGACATTAAGACATTAGCGCTGACATTAGCGCTGCATCAAGTCACCATGTGAGCATCTCTGTTTCCCCTTTTGAATGAGTCAGAAAGTCACGAGGGAGATGGCAACGTTGGACCACAGAAGATTCCCCCTGCAGAGCATGCATCCGTGCGTGCTCTGCAGGGGGAATCTTCTGTGGTGCAACGTTCTGTTTGCTTTTTGTGACTTTAAATAAATTAAAAATAATTTAAATCGATTAAAAAAAAGTTTCGATTATCCAATATTCACACTAAGCATATGGCATGAATGAATATCACATATCACACCAATTACTTATCACACAACTCTAACCCATTGGTGAAATACGTGGTGCTTTGTTTTTTTTCCATTAAAGCAGGAGTGTGTCTGTAAATACACGTGCGTGACCTCAAAAAAAAACCTATGCAAAAGGAAATTGGATGAGTTGTTGGTAAATGCCTTGCGTCCCATGTTCTACACCCTCCGAGGACGACGCAATGACACCAGGAACAGGCGATTTATCCACCTCACATTACCACCAACAGAGATCATTCAGGTTCAATTGCATTTTTTGTTTGTAAATATTATATAAGTAACCGTTGTCACATTAGAAACAGCCATTTTCCGCCATTAAAAGTTCTGTGTAAAACTGCAAGAGTCTGCAATGGGAAATCTTTGGCACCTCTTTCAACTGAGACATTATTTCATCTCCGTGTCTGAGGCTTTCCTCCATTTTCCTCTCAAGTCAATCAATACGCTGCATTTCAGAGCTTTCCTCCCCGTCTTGATTTAATCTTAAATTGCAAAGCGATGCGTCGTCTCTGTGACTAGAATCAATTTGTGGGAATTTCTAACCGATGTCCCACAGCCGTTGCCATTGACGACCGATGAGATAACGGCTATCGGGGGAGCTTTCTGCATAGTAACATCAACTGCTTTTTAATATCTGACGCACCGAACCAGAGCGAAGCCACCAGATTTAAAGGTGAGCACTAATTGTCCCAACTTGGAGCGAGAGGTTTAAGAGAAAAGAAAGCTGTATGAAATAATTAAAGGTATTATCTTCTCTACAGCATTTATTCTCAAGAAAAGTAACGGCCGGGATTGAGCTAAAATATCAATAAATCAGCGCGTGAACTAATCAAATGCAACTAAAGTGTTTAAAAACTGTTAACAAGACGAAAAGTCCAATCGACTGTAGTATACACCGAATTAGGTCACGAAATAAAACACTGAAAAGAAGCCCATTAAAAAAATCTAAATCTAAAAAGAGAAACTACAAGATCGTCTGCCGATTGATGCCACTGATGTCAGTGTGATATGAAGTGGATAAACTAATGATTCTCACCATATTGGGGGAGGAGGGGGAGGGGTGTCTGCGTCAAGCTGCAGTCGGAAATGAGATGCAGTTGTTAGCGTTCCCGCTAACGACTTCCCTCTCATGAGCTTCTGGCGTCTGCACATGTGCTGCAACAGGCTTCCTCCTCCTCTTCTTCTCCAGTCTTGTAGATTTGGAGTCGTAATAAGAACAACAGAGAGGTGATTGGGTTTGCACTCACCACTTTAAGATGCGGCTCGGAGTGTATTGGGTGTTTTATTTATTTGAACTTTATTTACAGCAGCAGGGTTGCGTCTAACTTGTAATCTAAATTCTATCTGGTGTTAAGATGAAAATCTGCCAAAATGCTGTTTGACCGAGCAGCGCTGTTATGGTTTGTGCAAAAGAGTGTCGGAGCCGAAGTGCCACCGAGTGTTCCCTCGTTCCAAAATGCCCACCGGAGAGAATGCGTCCAAACCTGAGTGACAGCGGGTAACGTGCATGTGTGTTTCCATTCGGTCTGCTGAGGCCTTTAAAAAGTAGAAGACTCAATCATTGAAAGCGCCACTTCCTTTGTTTGTGCCACGCTACAGCAGGAGTGTGGAGCGTTGGCATGGATACCGGAGGACCTACATAGCAGGAGGTCATCAAAAGGAGACGACGTGTGGCGATGAGGCTTTGGAGGAGGATGACGGAGCCACACACACGTTTCACTAAAGCCACAAACCTCTTTCGAGCTTTTCTGTGGGTTGATGTTTGACTCGTGAAGAGCTTTTTCGGTGTCTGGAGAAAAAGCTCTGGGTGATGCAGCATCGCCTTAAACTCACGCTCGAGTGGAAAGCGCGTTGTTTGATCTTAAAGGTGAGCTTGTTTTCCCTCGTCGACTCTTTTGAGGTGTTTGAGACGCGAAGACTACAGCTGCCATCTCCGCCGGGGGAGAGCGGGTTGGAGATGTTTTTAAAATGTTTCTCGGTCTGAAGATGCTGCAGTGAACTCTTGACGATCGGTGAATAAATCTGCAGTTGATGAAGCCGAAAGCCTCATCGGTCACGGAAAGAACTGTTGAGATGAAGTCAGACTGAAGTGATGCATCCTGCACTTTTTGATGTCCACACTTCGAACCCTGTCCAATTGCCCTTTCATGAAGAACTCTCCCATAATTGTGTGACAATTGCAGTTTTATTGCTGCATTTAAACAGTTTGAACTCTCCAAAGTTTCCATCGTTTAATATGCCCCTGCAGGCCCGGTCTGAAATCTCCCTGAAAGCTTTACTTTTAAATGAAACTTTGAATGCTGATTGACGCGACGCTCAAAATGATTCCACAGCGACACAAGGTACTTTTAATCACTAAAGAATGCTGACTGGCCATTTAAGCTGTCGAATTAAGGGGTTTTAATCGAGTTCTGAAATAGTTTCTTCTCTCCCGCTGCCGGAAGATTTCGGTTTGCAACGTCTCTTAAAAGAGCACCAGAGATTTCATGAGTGGGGCAATTACTTACACTTGTTCCCTTTTTACTTTCAATCAACCCCATAGTGTTCTTTGACTTGGTGCCTCAGACGAGGACACACTTTGAATAAGTCATGTGTTTTTCGAACTGATAAAAAGCAAAGGGGGTTCGGTAATATTAGCGAACCTCATTGAAAAACATCCATCCAACGGCAAGTCATTGATTGATATTGCCTGTTTGAAGAATTGCCTGATTTGTGTTGCGTGAACTAACATGAACATATCGGCCTTTTCATCACTTGTGAATGTGTTGGACGTATGTTGTCTTGACACAATTGACAGATGGTTGTTGGATTGATGTGAAAATAATGTAACGCATCACGCTGTGTCCTTCAGGTAGCAGCCCCCAGTTAGACACCACATGGGGGGCTGCTGGTCGGTGCTCTCCATCAAGGCTCCAACAGCAGACGCAGCGCTTTCTGCTGTGGATTGATCGACAAGGCTCCTTCCTTCGGAGGCGAAGCGCATGCGCAATTGCTGAGCGCGCAAATGCACACGCGCAAACACATCCTCGCACACACCTGCACGTAAACACGCGCACACAGGAATGAGAGCAGGTCGGTTTTTATGAGCAGTAAATGTAACATGCGGTAAGTGGGCAAAAAAGCGTCAGTTTTTTGGGGGGGGGAAGAGGAGAGAAGTTCTCATGGGATTTGTGTTTGTCCTCGTGACTAATTAGCAGCAGCAGCACGTCGGGTGAGACGTCGATCAGGAAGCCTGGCTGAGTTCTCTGGACTACAGCTGCGGGGACATCGGGCACGTTTACGCGTCTCTGCGGAACGCAACGGATCACAGAAGCATCGAGCTCCCGGTCCGCGCGCACAAGGTGAGCCCGCTCACCCAAACATTCTCTCCCACCCCCAACTCTCCTCCCCAATGTCACTCCAACTCTGACGGAGAGAAAACACCTGCAGGACTTCATGCGCCTTTTCTTTTCTTTTTAGCTGAAAGTTTCCGCCATGAACCAAACGGCCGGAGCCACGAACGCGTACCGGAGGTGCTCCAAAGGCGGAAAGGTAAGCGGATACTTGGAATGATGCTCTAATGGTCACTGCGAGGTGGAAACAAGCGCTCTTATTTTACACCTGGATGTCGTTTCCTGCTCAAACCTCATCTGCTTTAAGCCTGTGAGCCCCGTTACAAGGCTGCTAAGTGGTTGTGTATGGGATGGGGGGGAGGGGGGAGGGGGGGGGGGGGGGGGTGAGGATGCACAGAAACAGGTGTGTGTGTGTGTGTGTGTGTATTCCGCTCTTATTCCCAACACATCTGGCTCTGTCAACATGCACCATCAGTAAGATGATGAAGTGTGAGAACTTCTCCATCTCCAGCAGCTACGAGCTGCGGCAGATTTCCTCCTGTTTACAAATATAGATTTTTGGGGGCTAATGATATTTGGATGTGATGTGTATTGATCGGACGGGCTTCGCTCGTGTTCCTGTGACTTGTGTTACACACGCTGCGGCATCGTGCTGGTTCACTCTCAGCTTAATGGACGCGGCCTGTGTGACCCACGCAGAGAGAAACAGTCTGCACAGTCTGCAGTGCACATGAGTGGAAGAGAACGGGATCAAAAGATCAGAGAAGCAACACATTGGTTCAGCTATGTCACGTGACAGTTTGGAAACCAGTTTGCAGGTGAACAAAGATGTGAAACACAAAGGTAAAAGTTACTGATAAACCGTTGAAATTGTCAGCTGGAAGTAAAGAATAGACGTATAAATGAAAGTACAGGGATGCACTGATATATGCTGAATACATGGATCTTGTGTTGTTACGTATTTCTTATTACATATTACATTAGGAAAGAAATAATACATTCAGTTCCTCTTTGTGTCCAAAGCTTCTCCATGTAAACATAAGACAGCATGCATGATATCATCATCATCATCATCATCATCATAACGCGTCCAACTTGAGCCTGACATGAGTAAGACAACCCCCCAAAACCTTTCATTGAAGAGGGAAATGACTGAGATCCTTTCATGACATTATGGATGTGTTTCTGCTTTTCTGCTTGAATTCCACGCATGGTATCAGGGCTGAGGGAGTCGGATCGGTGCTAAAAGAAAGTCCTCTTTGATGAGCCCTCCCCCCCCACCCCCCCCTTCTCTGTGGGGAGTGTGTACCTCCAGTGGTGGTGTCAGTGGGCCGCAGAGGCCTGGATTAATGACACTCTGATTAGGTCCGCGTGAGGATGAGCCCTGCACGGTCACGGCCGGCAGCTTGTGACGAGCTCTCACAGGTCTGTAAACACCTGAAATGAGGAGGAGGAGGAGGAGGAGGAGGAGGGGGAGGGGGGGGGGGGGGTAGGTGTGCTGTGTCCAGGGATTAATATGGGGATCCTTGAGAATTCCATGTAGTGCTATTTTCCGCGTATCTTGTTTTGCGCGACCGACCCTGAGACGTTTAAAAGAGTGAATGAATCACTCTTGCATCCACGTCCCGTCCCGCAGCGAGGGAGCTAAAAGCACAGCAGCTTTTGAAGGCGTTTTAATTGCAAAAAGACGATCTGGTTTAGTGTAACAGCGCCAGTGTTTGGTTGTCCCTGCTATCACAGATCAGCAGCTTTTCTTTCAAGCCTCGGGGAGAATTTAAAGAGACGGATTCTGGGCTGACGGTGGCCTCTAAAGACCATCATGCAGTGCAGCAACGATGCCGCTTCTCCTTCAAGTAGTAAACCATTGAAACGATTTCCCGTGCTGTGATAGTTTCACATTATTGTTCTAGCTGCAGAAATGAAAAGCTCAGAGAGGAGGTATTACAGGATGCACACCTTTTTTTTTTAAACAGAACAATTAAAACAATAATTCTTCTCATTACTACTACAAATTAATCAATGAGAAAAAAAGAATGTATTTAGTTGCACCATTTTTTTAAGAGTGTCTGCTTGGAATTGTCTTTTCACGTGTAAGTCAGGTAACGGTGAAACATGTTCCCCCGATGAGTGAAATTAGGAGATGTAATGGAACTGTTTATAAAAGTCCACGTGAAGCATTTCAGGTCGTATTTGGTCCGGTGTCTGGACACAAAGCGGCCACCAGAGGGCAGTGTGGTACTTCACCACACGCACCTGCAGGAAGCGTCGCTTTGTCTTTGAACGCCTTATTGGCCCTTTGGGTCTGTCTCTTCTTCGGGTTGATCTTGCGTCTCCACTCGTGGAAGTGTTTCCTGGATAACTTGCACTGACTAGTTTGTTCCGTTAAGATCAAAGTAATATGTTGGCTCTTTTTAAGACATCCAGGATCTGAGTCTCAGCGAGACTCCCTTCTGCTCCTTCTGCTTTTGTCTTGTCTCGGTCACAGCCGGCTTGTGTGATGGTCTTGGCCCCTGACGGCGGCGCTGTGCTGTGTGCACACGCTAAACCCCAATTAGCTCCCCGCAGTCTCGGATCCATTCGCCACTTTGCTAATCTCTGCAGCTGGGGAGCCGAGAAAATCCCTCCAATTCTTCCAATTATAGTTAAATTAAACTTTTGCGTTTTCATAATTATTTACGAAGCGACGACAACAACTTAATTGATGATCCTTTGCAATGAATGTGTATTAACTGCTGCTGCCAAATATATAGATATATTTGATGATAAATTGTCAGTGGAACTTGTGTCCCTTCAAATAATGAGAAATCTATTTGTTTATCCTCTCACTATGTGGATTCATTTGTTTGTTTTTTTTAAAGCTAAAACTCATTTGTTTTAGCGGCTTACATCAGAATACAAATAACCACGATGGCAGCCAGTTGTTCAGAGAGCAGAAGTGCTAAACGGCAGCTAAGCCGAGTGGCGTTTGGATGGAGAGTGGACTTCTTAATTACCGCGGCTTTGTTGGCCAACAGCCGGGCAAACACCGGCGCCAACGCGCCAAGTATCGATCCCCGCTCTCATTACCTTGCGGGGGCCCATTGTAATGCACGCGTACCCCTCCGACTCCCTCACACGAGTCCATGGAAATGATCATTGATTTTCCTCACCTTTTTTTTTCTTCTTGTCTTTCTGCATTAAAATGGCATCTCAATCATCCTTTGAGTACATGTGCTCGAGCTCAGAGTCACATGGAATAGATTGTATTTAGTGTACACAGTGAAATTACATTGGGAGCCAAATCTGACAGCCTCCCCCCCTCCCTTCCTCTCCCCCCTTTGGAAGTGAATAATGCAGCACACTGACTCACTCACTTTTCAACACCAGCGGGTGGAGCGTTTCCTCCTAAAATGCATTGCAGATTTCTAATTCTGCTGTCGTAGCATTTGTGTTTTTGTAAAAAAAAAACCTGTGTGCTGACTTAATCATCAGGTGTTGCGCCCCCTCCCTCCCTCTCCCTCCCTCGCCCCCCCTCCCTCCCCCGCTGCAGCCAGCACGTAGACACAGTGAGCCGGACGTCTCAGTCCGACGCCGTGTTGGTGTCACTCCGCCGCGCTCAGTTTTTCTCGGGGCGACTGACACCTCGGGGGGCGGGGAGGGGGGACCTCTTGAGTGCAGCGGTTTGCTCGGGTCGCGACAGCCCATCTGGCGGCGTATCAGGAGCAGTCAACGAGGCCCCGGGAGACAAACGGCCGGGAGAAATCACAGGCGCGTCCACTCGGGGCCCCGCAGGGCTCGTCAAACCCGGCTGTCAAGAGTCTTGTCACTGAGGACTTTACAACCTGCGGCACTTGGGCGGACGTGCGATGCGGAGCCTCAATCGGGTTTGAGTGGAACGCTGGGTGAAGACGCTGCATGATGCGACGGGCAAAGTGGACAAACCGTTAATGTGAACGGCGCCTCGTGTGGTTCGTTTGGTTAAAGAGCGACTGCGGCACCAAAACAGGGTTCGACCTTCCAGGCTTCATGGAGGAGATGTCTTAACGGAGACACAGTGGAACTTTCCACCGTATCGTGTAAGAGAACGGCACCTCAGAATCTCCAGATAAAACACTCCGTCCTCGTTACAGTATGTGTGGAGGGAGGGGGTGGGGGGAGGCCTCCTACTGCTTCTCCGGTAGATTCAGTTTATCCGCGTACATCCTGAACCCACGCAACAGTGCTCGGGGCAAACTCCTCTGTCGAGTGTCCTCGGTCAGCTACCCAGAGAGACCCATACAAATAGCCGTGCCCCCCCCCCCCCCCCCCCCCCCCCCTCCTCCCCCGCGCCCCACATCTCAACACCAAAGAGAACAACAGAACAACAACGGCAAGAGGATTGATCCTGATTAGTGATCCAACTGTCGGTAGGTCTTAAACAAACGTGTCTCCTTGAAAAAGGCAGAGAACAAACCGTTTGACCTTTTTGAAAGGCTGAAGGTTTGAAGCGGCTCCGCTGCAGTGTGGTTATTTTAAATCCACGGGGCCGGAATACAAAGACGGCTTGAAGAATATGATGCATAATGACTCGTCAGAATAAACAGCTGAGCAGTCGTACCACCATGTCGGTCCATATGCTCAATCATTTTGATCCTGTGCGCTTCGGAGGTTAAGGACAATTATGCCCTCAAAACGGAGCATATTTTTGCCAATTAAAATGCACATTGCAGTGACATGCTGGGCCCTCTAATTATCATGAACATGAAATGGCAATACGAGTAAACAGAACAACAAATGCACGAGGGAAGTCTGTTATGTCCCTGGCTAATAATCCCTTGGGTGACGGGCCCCCGTAGCTTCAGGGTGTAAGCATCCACCTCCTTTTATTCATGAGGAAGTTGCTCTCTTAAGTGGTGGAGCTGTTTCTCGTCCTCGACGCCGGTGGAGACTCGTTTCGGGTTCATTCCCGTGGTTTTTTTTCAGCATTGATTTTTAAATCCCAGCTGTCCGCTGCCATTCCGCAGTCCATCCGTCTGCCGGGGCCGAGTGCCGTTTTCAGAGACGAAGTCCAACCAAGTCCACTGGATTCTCCTCACGAGCCGGGGAGAGAGTGTAAAACCTTTCCTTTCGCTCTGTACGTGTCAAAGTTCTGACTTCAGCGCGCTGCTTTGCTCAAAAGTTCAAGAAATTTGGCCGTTGGAAGCAAAGGCCTTGTTTTGCGTTGAAATGTGAAGGGGCAAAAAGCCGTCTGAGCATCGACATTTCATGATGAATTTGTCTTTTAACAATGTTATTTACCAACTTATTGTGCCGTTATTTCTGCACTTTCATTCAAGGTTCCATTTCCTGAGAAAATCCGAAGCGTCTTTTTAAACCACCAAGGCTCCTCATCAGACACGTTATGTGGAACCATATTTGGTGATTCCATAATTCCTCCTCCTCTTCTTCATTATAGTCCTAAGTGTGAATATCTAGGTCCTTGAAATCCTTTTCATAGCCCCCCCCCCCCCAAGCCGAGCCTCTCAGCCGTAAGCCCTTGAAGACCCGACGTTGGCTCCCGGTTGCTTATGCGTGTCACGCTGTGCAACAAAGACACCTACGGGTCAACTCCTTTTAATTAGAATCACTTCACTTGATTTCAGGTGAAGGCACATTACCTTTGTACATGCTCTGAATGTGATCAGTTGCCGTTGTGCTGCAGAATGAAGGAGTTTGAGCTTCCTGGCAGAGCAGCCGTGTGTTCATCCTGCTTCAACAACGCAACGGCGTCCTCATTTTAAGCCATATGCTGTCGTTTTGAAATTATACGTTTGAAGCCACTGCGTTTTATTCCTTCCTTTACAAGACAAACTGAGTAAATGTGTGAAATCAGGCTCTTTGTCACCGCGTCTTGAATAATCAGAGGTCTTTACTGCGGTCTTTAAAGGGCGATTTAAAACCCTCTACATGTGCAGCACATAATCATTTGAACTATAAGGCCGTCGTTTAGCCGTCTTTAGCCTGACCGGCTCGACTTTTACACGCCGTCCTTGTGTGACTGCACTTCCAATCTGCAGCCTTTTTATTGAAATGTATAGCGTGGCCCGTTTCCACATAACCAGCCGCAGCCAATTTCAGTGACTTATTGCGAAAAGCTGGCGTGTGAGAGATGGCACAACATCCCTGGCAGTTAGCAGGAGATGATTTGTGCTCTACATCGGCCGGAGACGAGACGCCGCTCCCCTCGACGACGAGCACTCCTGCCGCCTGAACGTAAACAACGGTTTTTATTGGCTTTTTAGCCTGCGAGCCTCCAAATCAATGCTGTGTGAATCGTCCCGGGGAGGCGTGCAAACACAGATCCGCGCCGCCAGGCCAAAACGCACCGGCACGTTAATACAAATGGATAAAGAGCGAGGGGCCGACGCCAGCCAATAATAACGAGGGAGGAATTCGGGGAGAAATGAAGGGATCAGTAGAGCAATCCACCATCTTTTCAACTCAATTCACAAGTTAAGCCGTCATTTAAGTTGAACAAAAGCATGATAGTTTCTGAAATTTCACTACTGCTGAACCTCACCTGGCTGCCTGTTTGTATTAGTTTCACTTAATGGGTTCTGCGCCTCCAGAGACGGGCCAATCTAAAAGGAGCAGCGAGGCTGCAGACAACAGCGTAAAGTGGGACAGATATGCAGGTGTGATGTCCAGAAAAGCCGCCTCGTCAGCACTATCCCTCATCCTAACCCGGTTTAATGCACGCACCCGGCTCCGTGAAGTGTTGCGTGGTGTTTCTCCGAAAAGACGGCGCCTCAGGGATTCGTCTTTTAGCGTCATTAGCTCTCGATGACGAAGTTAATACGCGGTTTAATGATCGCACGGTGACACCAGAACTCGGGAGTTTGAAGTTGTTGGTGAAGTTTTTCCAATTACCTCCAATGCTTAGTGAGATCCTTCGCTTATGACGTGCCTCTTTACGTAGACGTCTTTACAGCTGACGTTGGAGACGCACACTGGGACCGTGGTTACATCACGGAGGCATCAGCGACAGTCCTGTGCAACCTACTTAATGCAGGGGATTCTCATTCCAAGGCTTGTTTGCTGCTCCAGATCTACTTTTCATTCCGAGTGGTAACCTGACACGCGTGTCACTAAAGGAAGAGTTCGACATCACAATCGCTTATTTTGTTTTCTTGCCTGGAATGTTCCCGTCGGCCATCGCTGGACCCGCGGGGTCAAACGGAGACTTCGCAAAGGGTTTCAGCCCGGTGTCTGTGTGGACGGACGCGCTGCCGTTTGACAGGGTTGTTTACCAGGCGTTTTCCCGGCGCGTACACACACAGCGCGTGTGATTGTGTCACTAATTTACATGCTGACAACGATCTCCAGCGAGGTTACATCCAGCTGATGGATGGGGCGCGCTGTTGCCCCAGAAACCACCTTGAGGGATGTAACGTGACTCCTCCCCCCCTTATCAGACACCGAAGCATATTCCTGCACTTAAATGGGCGTACACGGGCCGCATCCAGCCTCCGTGGGCTTCGACTGGTGATGAAAGGCGGCCTTTCTTCCAGCGGCACGTCTGCATGCAGCTCGTTTCCAAGCAGCAACAATTACAAAGAGGACGAAAGGAGGACGTCTTTCATCATTCAGTGCACAAACTCCCGTGTAAGATCTCCGTGACAGGAAATTAGTGGTGTTTGTTTTTCAGGGGGATTCATTCAATTGATGAATGATAATGTCGGGCCCTAAAGCAGCAAATGTAGATAAAAAAAAAAACGGATTTCACTTCACAACGAGCCGTCGAGAAGGCACATTGATGCGTGAGAAACGTTCGATGGGAGTTTATCGGCAGGCTCCTCCGATTCAACACGGCGACGGCAGGTCCAATGAGAAGAGGAGAAACCGGGCTGCTCAGAGCGTCTGGAACCCCAACTGCCAATCACCTTCCCTTCATCGGAAACCAATCAAAGGCCTATGAAGTCCATTACAAAGAATTGACTCTATGTTGGTAATCTTCGAATGAGCTCGGATGACAATCGGGTGCGTGATCCGTGAGGTCCTTTTTTTAAAGACTTTTAGCGCCGCGTCAGAGTCGGTCTCGCCGTCGCAGTGTATCCGTCAGCGGGTGCATCTCCCCGACGGATAAACGCGTGCACGGTGCAGCCACCTCCGCAGCTAATGGCAGTTAGCACAACCGAATGGCCGGGTCCGATTGTTCTACTGTCCATGTGACGGATATTTGATCAGCACAGCGATGGACGGTCGGGTCCTGGTGGGATTTGGCAGTAACACTTTGAAAGAACGGCGTGTGGTAAACGGTTCTGATGATCTAAACGAGGGGCACCACTTTGATGCTGGCAGTTCTACACGGCAGTACCACGTCATGCTTACTGCAAGTTACCAGATGAAGATTCCCTTTTATTTGATCGTAAAACATGTCATTTCAGACCCTCAGAACTGATGGAGGTACGGTTTAGCTTAACAAGATCTCTGGCTGCAAACAGGAAACATGCTGCCGATGGCCTGCGACTGAAACGAAGAGCTTCCCCCCCCTTTAATTGGGTTAATAATTCTGCCCCCGTTATCACCGTTGCACTGCAGCGTCTGTTTAGCATGTTCATGTGTGTGAAACTAGCACTGCTTCAGCATGTCAAAAAGAGCCTTCCAGGTTTTGAGTAAATCATGCTTTAATTATCGATCAGGGACAGAGAAGGAAACCCGGTGAAAATGTATGACTTTTGTTTGCATCTATTGATTTTGCTTACCCTGTACTTTACACTCGCTCACATCCTTTCTGTGAGTAGCAGAGCCTGAAGTGCTGCGGGAACTCATCACCCGGCCGCGAGCCGGGCAGTGTAAGTTAAAGTGATGAATTCCATCCAAGTTCCTGACAAACGCCTGCTGTTCAGGGCAACCGTCCCATTAATATTCAACGCGCTTACGGGCGGCGCCGTGAGAGGTGATGGGGAGGCAGAAGTCCCCACATGTTGGGTAATAATTACAGTAACTTTTCTGCTTCGTACCGGCAGCTACTGCCGAGGTGCTGCAGGCTCGCGATTTGTTGCATGTCGTATTTTCTTCGGGCGTGTTGAGGTCGGTGCGGGGCTCCATACTTTGTAAGATCACGGGGCTTTTTAGTGTTCAAGTCAAAAAGTGCTTTTTCTTCAGGCGACCTAAAAGGTGTCAAAACCTGCGAACAAGCGGGCGATCTTCAAACCACACCGCACGTCAGTGGAGTTCGTGACGCCGCTGCTGGACACCCCCCCTCCCCCCTACCCCCCTGCATCCGGTGTGCAGGATTAATGTGCGCGTCACATGCCTGTGCGCCCCGGAATTCATTAGAGATGGTAACGCTCTGTCGTCTTGACGGGGCGGGGAAGGTCAGCAGAAACCTCTTATCTAGATTACGGATGCTACAGCAGCTTGTTTTCCTGTTTTCCTTCCGCTGAAGACCAGTTGTGTCAGGAACGGACAGCGAAGGGAACTGTTGGGAGTTTTCCCAGTTTTCTGCCCTTTAACTTCAGGTGGACGGCGACGTCCTCTTTGAAATAAATCCCTCACCACTGCGGCGAAACGGCAAAAAGACAAAGGTGACAGCAGCCCCGAGGATATCATGGCATCAAGTGATTACGCTCATAATGAATCCATCGATCTGCACTGTGAAGGTCTCGGGTTGAGTTTATTTCGAAGGGGGATTCAAGCCAATCGAGCAGTTTGATGTTTGATGTGTGTGTGTGTGTGTGTGTGTTTGCGCGTATGTTCTCGTATGTTGACGCAATTCAAAAGTAGTCCGTTAAGGATGCTAATGACTGTATTCTGCATCAAAGAAAAGGCAAATTCCAGTATGTTGAAATATTTAATGAATGCAAGGAGAAAAAGATGCACCTTCATATATCCACTTTTTTTTTTACAAAGCCATGGTAGTAAGAGTTTGTGCACCATAACTGATCGTCACACAACCGTCCCTCCACCACACACAGGACTCTACCGACAACATCGTAGAAGAACCACATTTCAGAGCTCTGGGGGGCGAAGCTCACTCGTTTCAGTGTGGATTCACTTGTGTGCGTTTGTGTGCTGCCACAGTGTCATTGTTGGTGCTCAGTCCGCGTGGCTCTGCGGCTCCGCGTTGGAGTCGGGAAGCATCTGTCCACACGCCAGCCTGCCACCCCCCCCCCCCCCCCCCCCCCCTCCCCCCTCTCAGGCAGAGCTGCCACGCGGCGCCTTGGCTGCCGTCTGCTCGGCAACAGTCCACAGCCTGTTTTTTCGTCTGCGCTTCATGCCGCGGCGGCACCAACCCGACCCCGGCTCCCCCCCCCCCCCCCCCCCCCCCGAGAGCCTTCCCACCCGAGACGGGAGCCTGCTGCTGGTGCGGCCAGCATTGTTGATACAGACGTCTTTGGCCGCCACCCTCGTCTGTGACGAATTCCGACTTGGCCTTCGGGGGCCGAGTACACAATAAGGCGAATTCAATGCTGCACGTGCACGGGCCCAGCAGAGAGTGTGTGTGTGTGTGTGTGTGTGTGTGTGTGTGTGTGTGTGTGTTGTAAATTGAAGAAGACGTGTTTTTAAGCTTTGCCTTCGCCGTCTGTGCAACTGCAGCGTTCTCCCTTTGTCAGCAGTCCAGCTGGAGCCGGGGGGGCCCCGAAGCCCCCACTAGGTTGTTTTGACAGCCTTTTTCACACTAATTAATACCAGGCACTTTTTAAATGAGATTCATGTGAGACGAGCTGCTCAACCAACTGCTGCTGTGAGTTCGGGCCACTCGGCGTCGTCGGTGGCCCGGTTCATTTCATCTTCAGAGTGCGGTGCGGTGCAGAAGATGCGCTTTAGGAGCCATATTGATTTAGAGAGAACCGAGGCAGCCTTCATCTTGGAAGTGGGTGACACCGACGGCTCGGTCTTAAGTGGGTGTTTCTCTTGTAACTAAGAATAGTACATAGTGAAAGCAATATTATAGGTAAAAAAAAGTAGTAAATATTTCATTTCTACTGTAACGCTTGAACGTCAACATGTAATTGGGCCCTTTTGGGATTAGTTATTGACGGCAGTAAGGGAAATCAATAAGCTTTTATCTGGAACTTAATGAGCCTTCACCGTAATTGAGATGGAGAAAAGGACATTACAAATGTCAAGGATCAAGATGAGTGACCTACGCTGTCAGGTTTAGGCACTAAAACCACCGGTAAGGTTTGGGGAAAGATAATCATTTGGCTTTAAGTAAGCATTAGGTTACAGCCGTCGGCTTCGCAGATGGAGGATGCTTTCTTTATTCTTTCATCCTCGCCGTAAGTCACCTGATCCAGCGCGTGCAGACTCAGCACGCTGGCAAAAGTTTGATTATGTTCTGCAGATGAAATATCTGCGAGAAATGTGTCCACGAGGAAAGCAGCCCCCCCCCCCCCCCCCCCCTTCCCTCTCGTATCACAAAGGATCACTCTCATCCCCCTCTACCGTGCTTCGCCCCCCCTCCCCCGTTCTTCTCGTTTCTGTTTTTTTGTATGCGAGGAAGGATTTTTTTACAGAGGGGAGGGGGAAGTGGGGGGGGCACGTTGTTTTCTCTAATCAATCCGCTCGGTTGTGAGCCCACCCACTCATGAACCGGCTCGCTTCCTCGGGGGGGTCTGGGTGGGATCTGTCTCCAGAAGTGTGCACATCCTCGATCCTCCCGCAGCGGACGGCAGCATGAAGGAGAAGAGTCTCATAGAGACTGCAAAGATGCAGGGCAACATGATGGTGAGCTCTCTCTCTCTCTCGCTCGCTCTCTGTCTTGTTTTTTTGTTTCCTCACATTCTGCATGACGCCGATGGGAGGTTTCGGTTCTGTTTTTCCCGTTTCGCGCGGCGGCGCACGAGCGCAGCGTGGAGCGAGACGGCCGATCGCACGTTTCCATCCGGCGTCTTACTCGCTGATCCCACTGAGGGAGGGGGGGAAGGAGGGGGAGAGGAGGGGGAGGGGGTGTCTACTGCATGCGAGTAGAACCGACCTGGCGGAATGCGAATCGCAGGGAGTTGGAAAGTTTTTTTTTTTTCTTCTTTTTTTTTGTGGTCCAGCTTTCTGTGACGCCGATCGTAATAATAACGGAGCTTTGGGGCTTTGCGGGCAGTAAAGTGACCTTTAGCCCGAGGGAGGGGGGGGTCTTATTAATATTTCACTGCATCTAAAGCTGCGAGCTGCGGACTCCTTCTGCAGGGAGCCGTGGAGATGACATGTTGTGTTATGCTTTCTGCTGATGCTCTGCAAACACTGGGCCGTTTTGGACCATGTGGGCCACAGCTGTGTGGTTCCTCTGATCGCTTTTATCCCGACATGACGAAAAGCATAATGAAAAGTGGCGTAAACAGGGTTTTTTATTTAATCCTTGTGTTTACTCCCTCCCAGCTAAAGGTGACATCCAACACGGCTCAGTCTTGGATAAAGATACAGATAACAAATAAATATTCAATTGATAACTTCACACCGCTTTAATTGTGTCCTTGGCAGTACATCTTCCCAGCTATTCACTTTCTTTAGACATCTGGTGTTTATACAGTAGATCTGGAAAGGTAATACGTTTTTATTTTGGGAAGGCTATAGATGTCTTAGTTTGCACCGTATTGACGTATTGCAGTATGCTGCATATCAAAGAGGATGGAATGTGTTGATTGTTGTTCGTATTGAACAAACTATAATTCATTTTACAGTAAATCAATTCACATTAACTTTCCATCAAAGGCATTGATATTATGTGTTAATGTGGATTCAACTTTGAAAAAAAAAAAACGCATTTCCCCAAAACAGAACCCCCCCAAATAATTCAACGTAGTCTTTTTAATTATCATCATTCAATCAATCATTATGAGTTTCAGAACCAGCTTCTCATTTGGAGCTCGTTCCTCCTGCAGACTCTTGACATTTCTTGGCCCATGTGGTCACCTTGATGAGATCTATGCATGTTTGTACCCGAACAGAACCAGGCCACATCGGTTCTGCTTCCTCCAGACGGAAAGAAGCAACCATGTGTTACCCAGTTGGACATTGATTGCTTGTTTCATTGCCTTATTGGTGTTTTCATTGTTTTGATTTATTATCAGCTGTAGAATCAATGCACCGCCGTGGGATGGAAACCAGCAGTTAGCGATACGCAGGGAAAGCAAACGATCCCAGAGACGCGCGCCGGCGTTTTATTGCACCGACTGATCGCGGCCTAACTGCCGCGTCTCAGTGGGAAGCTCAATAACCAGGAGAAATCGCTGCGGACTGATTTGTGAACTCCTTGCGTGACAATCGGACAGGACCGTCCCCCCGTCGGGGGAGTTCATTCAAACACAACACCCCCCCTCCAGGGTGTTGTGTCCTGCGCAAGGAGCTGTTGTCTCCCCACTGGCAGCAGAGCGTCTGGGTGGAAGCTTGCTAGATGTCTGCAGCAGACGCGTGAGCTTCTGAAAGGGCTCGGAAGCCGGTGCTGCTTAACAACTGGGGATGTGTACATGTATTATGGAGTGAGAGATGTAATCCATGGCTCCATAACTGCGGAAGCTAAAGCTCTCGTTGTTACCGCGCCCTGTGTTTGTTAAGACATCTGATCCCACCTGCTGATTTTATCCACCTACATCTGTCATTACGATTACTGCTCCACGCTGTGTTTTCCCTTGTTCTTCTCTGACCGAATCATTCCCGCTCTTTCTTGGCTTTTAAGAGGGACTCAGCTAAGTTGAGTCGATTCCACTGGAAAATGCTTCTGTCTCGCTGTCTGCTGCTCTCTGACCGCTGGCGGCTCCTGACTGCATGTTGATGGAGGGCGGCGCCGCGTGATTCAGCGTGCCGCTGCACAGCTAATGCCTTTTCGATACCGGCTCTGTGGCCGCGGGCCGACTCGTAGGTGTTGTTGTGTCAGTCGCTCACTCCGCTTGTTTTCCGCCTCGAACCACGCGAAGGAGAAGTGAAATCACAGCGCCGTGTGTCCAACCCCCCCTTATCGACCGCCGTGTGATGCCCGCTGCGCCCCCCCCCCCCCTCCCTCCCTCCCTCCAGCCCCCCAGCGTCATGATTTACCAAACATCTGGTATCTGTGCACCTGCTACCTGGAGTAAAAGCCTCAGCATTACCATCAAAGCTCTTCTGGCATCGTTAGCGCTGAAATCAGAGGCTTTGAGAAATGAAAAGAAAAACATGTCATTTCTGTTTTGATTACCAAATATATATATAAATATATAATATATATATATATATATATATATATATATATATAATTTTTATTGCTATCTTTAGATTCAGCAGCAGGAAGTAGCGAAACATGTTAATTAATAACCAACCAGTTCCATTGCTATATTTGACTCACTGGAAAACCAACAATTACCCACAATTATCCCAATATTTAGACCAACAACGGGCTTTCAGCACCGAGGCTTCTACAGCGGGCATTGGTATTCAGACATTCCTCCCTGTGGATGTTTCGGGATATTTATTTCCCTGATTGGGGTCAGGGTTTTGCAAAATCTGAAACGTGGGCGTCTGCCACTGAGCGACATGATTTATAGTGACCTTTATGCGGGCGGCGGTGTTTCAGCGCTGCCAGCTCACAACAGCAGCGTTTCATTAGGCTCACTGGAATCCATCACGCCGAGCGTTTCCCCTCTTTGGCCACGTTGGTTTGCTGAGGAGCCGAGCGACGGCTGGCGGATGCTCCGTTCATCAGCATCCAGCTTGGAATCATATTGGTTGTGTTCTTATTGTTGTACTTTTGTGACTTTTCGTTATTCACCTGTTGGCTCGACAGCCGAAGAAGGGTTCGGGGTTCATCTGGAACATTTCTCATTTTTTTGAAGTGTGAATTTATTATTTGAAGCATGTACAAGCAATCTCAAGGGAAACCGTTAAGCTCTGTGGAAGGTAACTAATAGAGAATCGATTTTAATATGTGTAGTTCATGTTCCAAGTTTGTTGATAAAGCCAAATGCATCATGAGTTGTTCATCAGTTACCCCTCTTAACCCCACAAGTATATACTTGTGTCTTAATGTTACCCGTTAAGCAGTTAAAGGCAGTTATACTACTTTATTAAATGGTTGTAAATCCATTTTGCTAAGAGTTTCATATTTTGATCATCCGTTCAAGTGCTTTAACGTCTTGCCAGTACAAATAAGTAATTGTATTATTCTGCCACGAAAACGCAGCCAGTCGGAGAGATTGAAGATCTATTAAAAAAAAATACTGTTACTCTCAATCAAACCCATGTTGGTAAGTGCACTTCTTTTTATTATCGCTCCGCTCCTTTTACTCACACAGGGATCATTTCCTTTCCAGACCTGTTACGCAGGCTTCCCTCCGCGGGCGCTGTGTCTTGTTCTTGCCGCCTGGTGCATGGAGATGTCCCACATAAAGTCCTTGAGACGTCCAGAAGCAGCCCCCCCACCGCCCCTCGCCGTGCACACCGTATCGGTCGTCTCTGTGTGTGGCCCCATCTGCCCGGCCCTGAGCCATCAATCAGCGCGCAGCCCGGATGCACCACGCCGAGTGCTGCGGGGAAAATAACGAGTGCACAGGGGCCGGACATCTCCTGACCCGTCCTCGTCAAGGTCCGCTCGCTGCAAAGATTCTCTTTTGTATTGAGATGCAGTAATTGGGTGGTGTTGGTTCCCTCCCTCGTCGGTTCCGATGTGTAGTTATTTGTCAAAGTGAGAGTGAGATCGTACCGGTGGGCGCAATGAGTTTCATGAAGTGTGAATCCGGGTAAAAGCCATGGTCCCATATTGAAAGGCTTAAAGGAATTTACCATGTACACTTTACAGTAGAGACTGGTTTCCTAAGAATACTCGATGTCTGACATGTTTCCCTTTTTAAGTGATTATTATCTCAACATGTAAATGAACTTGTTGAACATAAATGATGCAGTAACTCAAACGCATGATGGAACAGTGGTATCAGAATGGGCCTGAAGCAAAGACCACAGTTGTCTATCGAGGGATATTCTGCAGAAACGCGGCGACCTTTTACCTCCGTGACGTCGTTGCTGCGTCACCTCGGCGTGACGCATTACCCCTCTGAGAGCTTTCAAATCTACAGGTTGATTTCCTGATGCTGCACTGAAATATCTTCAGTGCAGCATCACTGCTGGAGAGAAAATGAACCCCAAAGCGAGTGTCACTCGTTGGAAAGTGCTTTATGAGCAGTTTTTGAGTGAAGGGGAAAAACAGGAGTGTGGTGCTTCAGCATCTGAGTCATGGATCGCAGCTTAAAATCGCCCAGTCAGCTGATATTCAGGGCCGTTTGGGCTGGCGTGGTTTGTTTCCCAGGGAGGGAGGTCCGGACCAGTGGACGGTTGTGTAACATTGGAGATCACGTCATGAACAAAGCTCCCGTTTCTTATCTCAACCGAGGATGACGATGAGAGATGAAGGCCTCTCTTCCTCTGCTTGTTGTTGCTCAGCATTGATGCTGATTTCCCTCAGTAGCTCTCGTTAGGACCCCGACGCGATATGGCGGCTTCCACCGACTTGCCCGTGGCATTGAGTGTAATCACATTGCACAGGCGGGGCCGCGTGCACAGAACGAGCACACGAACACAAGGGCTGACGCTACGACGTCACCTCAGTGTTTGCAGCGACACCGACGGACCGAGCGGGCGAGGCGGAGGGTCCGATGACAATATTTGGACTTTCAAATTGGACCAAAGTGTCGCACACGCTGAGGGGTTATTGCCATGAGGATCTGTTAAAAACTAAAGCTGAGGAAGCCGAGGCCTGTGAACGTCCTTCTCCCTCTGGTTCTACAAGAGAATCTAACAGCCGCAGAAACTTCACCCGAGAGCTGCAGGGGAGAATCCACAGACACTTCAGACCCTCTCAAAGCCCCAACATCTCAAACCGCACGACCGTCACCCGGCACTAGCAAATGGTCGTTAACGTCTCTTTTAGAAGCGTTCTTCTAGTCCCCCGGCTCCTCCCCATAATGCACCATGCATGCTGGGTGCCGTAGAGGTTCTGTGAGCTGCAGCTTGTTGTCTGTCATCGTCAAATCCAGACGATCGGCCCTCCAGGAACGCTTCTCTGGCCGCCGAGCGATCCGTGATTAATCTCTGCCATTTTGTTTCCTGGCAGAGGAAGTTGGGGGAACTGCCGGCTAGAATTCTGGGTAATGATGTACAACCCGCCTCTCTCGGGGAGTGCTTTGTGCATGGCCTTACACGGGGAATTCAATTAGCCCCTCTTCTGTTTTCTCTGGAAAGCTCTCCGAGTCGCGTCCGTCGTGTAAGCGAGAGGCTTCTGTTGCTGTGACATCCGACTGATGCTCGGCCTGCGCGCCGAGCTGCTGTTTCGCTCCCTGTTGTGTGGAAGAGGTGCCATAAGCACTTCCCCGGTTAGATGGGCTGTCTAATGAGATCATTAAAGCCAGCCAGACAGAAAATGAAAAAGCACCTGTTGTACAGGGGAATGTTGTGTATTCCCTAAACATTAGGAGAATATTACCTCACAGTGCGTCGGGAGATGCTAAATTAACCTCTGTGCACCCGCCGCTCGCGTGGCGCTGATCTTTTATTAATTATGATATGGAAGTTAGGGATTCATTTGAAATAATTCCAGGCCTCTTAAATGCCTCACGGACTTCCGTTTTCTCTCCACAGTAGATGAAACGGCCTCGCACATTGTTTTTTTTTTTTGTTCACACTCTGGAGAATTTCAGCCACAGCCGACGGTGGACGGGCTCCTTTTGAGACGCAGGATAACCGCGTGCGGTGGCCTGTACTTTTGGACCGTCGTGAGTATCTTTGGCGTCCTGACGCGCGCAGGCCGCACGTGCCACTCGCGCTCAGCGAAGCGTCACCGAGCACGCTGCTGCTGGGTCGGTGAAGCTAAATCAATGCATGGCATCCTGGGCTCGCCTGCCAGACCCCGCTGATTGGGCAGATGCTCACCGGCAGGTATCCAGCACAGTGTGTGTGTGTGTGTGTGTGTGTGTGTGTGTGTGTGTCTTCAAACACTCCTCATGCGTCGCAGTGGGGTTATGCAACGCAGACTTTGGGTTGTGGAAGTTGTAACATGATTCTGCTGTTTTTATTCCCCCCTTGCTGAATCTTTTTAGTATTCAAGCTTAAAACACCAATATACATCTTCATCTCCAGCTGCTGAAAGCTTCATGTTCACCGAACAACACAGTTGCGGTTTTTTGCGTTTCCGGCACGGATATCGGGACCACTGTGATTAAGTGAAGCTGGCCTCAGCAGGGTTTTTGTTGCTACGTATCGATCGTGAACAAAATACCTCAAGTCTGACATTGCCTATTTGTCAGGAACAGCAGAGGCGCACACCCAATAACGGCGTGCGGCTATAATTCATCAGCCAATCGACTCGCCTCGGCTGCTCCCCGGCCCTCGTTTACCACTTCAGGTGAAGTGATCAGCGCCGTGGCCTCGTTTGTTGATCACGGTGCGACAGAGAGCCGCTGGACCTTTAGAGGTACTCTGCTTTCTAATGTGGTTCGCTTTAGCTTTAGCTTTAGCCACTCGGCATCGGTCGCCTTAACACGACCCACAATCCTCCTACATTCACCCTTTTGACATTTCCCCTTCAGAGTCCTCTGCTTCAACGCGTACCTGTCTCCCACAGACGCGTGGCATTTAATCCACCCCCCCCCCCCCCCGCCTCGGAAAGGTCAACCTGCCTCTTAATCAAACAGCGAGCAGGCCGTCCCTCCCCTCCCCCCCGCCAGCCGGACGTTGCTGCCTGCCTGCCCCCCCCCCCCCCCCCGTCCCCCCCTCTCCACCGCTGAGTTTAAAGTTCACTCCCCTCTGCTCCCTGAAAGTTACCCCGAGCCACAAAATGGCCTCGTGAAGACGTGGCGAAGTACATTTGGTACTTTCGCCTGCTGATGAAGACGCTTTTCTCATCTTAGAATCGTCCCACTTCGACGACGGGCTCGGGGAGGTTTTCTTTTTATCGGCTGTAACAAGGTGTCATTACACTTTTAAGATGTTTTTTAATTTTTTTTTTAACAATATTCTATCATCCCTTTTTTTGTACTTTGTCAAAGTATCTGTTTTTTGCATCACAACACGTTGGAGTTGAGATTTGTCAGGTTGAAGCGATCTCCAAGCAGAAGCTTAATTTGTGCAGCATTTGAAAAAAAAGCTCCCGTCTGGGACCCCCCCCCCCCCTTCTTACCTCCCCCCTTAGCCTGCAGCCCATTACTCATTCATACTGTGACACGTTCCCCTCTGCCGGTGCAAACCCCCTCAAAGAGACTTCTGAAAACGAGTCCACTTGGGCTTGGAGAGGCTTTCAGCTCGCAGCGATGCATCACTTTGAGGCCTAATCCAGTTTGCTGGGCCTCATTGGTCCTCTGCTATTTTCCCAAGGCAAATTGCTCGTGGGGAAGATGTCCCCCTAATGATTGTTTCTAATGTAAAGCTAATGTAGTGGTGATCAAAGCTTGCCTTGAGAACTTTGTGTGTGTGTGTGTGTGTGTTCTTGAGGTGGCGAGAAGAAAAAGATAATTGCCTCTCAAAGTTTACAGGAAAGTAATTAGGAGGAAAAGTAAGAAAGGCCTAAATGTGTGGAATATTAGATGTGTTTATGGCAGTGAATGTTCAACGGAAGCAGAGTAAGTTTCAATGCTTCAGCCCTTTTTAAATACCACTCAGTGGTAATAAGGTAAAAAACTAAGAAGGGACAACCAGGTCAGATCTGCTGAACTACAAAGGGAACGGTTAATTGATTAATGGCTCTGTCTTAAAAAAAAAATGCAAGAAAATAGCAATTTTAAAGGCTGAAAACAAAGTTCTGATTTTTTTTTTTTTAGCATGAAATAAAACGTCCTCACTGATGTCTAAACACATTCCGTTCACATGCATTTGAGAACTGATTGCAAGTCCATTTTTGCAGGAATGTCAGATATTTTCTGTGGAGCTGCAGGATATTTTAACAAAAAGTCAAGGTGAGCCGAGCCGTGCGCAGCGGCCGTGTTTGCTCCCCATCTCTGCTCCACTGTCTCCGCCCACACTCGTATAGAAAGTTTGCTCCATCAAATGTAAATGAGTTCACTATATTCATATTTTTAATCCCCATACTTGCATTATATAAAAAGTCCCAACACACATCCACTTGCTTCTGGCCTCACAGTGAAAGCCTTTCATGTTTTTCTCCCAAAAAGCAATTGGAGAAAAAAAAGGACTTGCAAGCTGTCGGGAAAGCGGTTATTCTTGGCCTTCTGAAACAAGGCGCTGCTCATAGGAAGCTTGCATGAACAGCTGGCCGCTCGTAGATAAGCGGAGAAGAAGAACTCGCAGGTTTATTAGTCTTCCGAATCGCCACGCCATCTTGCAAACGCTCAGTGTTACTGTGTTCGAGTGGTTCACTGGGAGGCCGATTCGTTTGACACTTTCAAAGGTCAGATAATATGAAAAAGTAAAAGAAAACAGGCCAAAACTTTGAACAAACTGTCCAATTCATCCGTCTTTAAAGTTTGTCGGTGGTGTGCGTACTTTTCACGCCACAAAAGATGACGTGTAACCTAAAGTTTTTCCTCCAACGAGGGCTTGTGTGTTCCCGGACAGTCCGCCGCGCTGTAATTATTGGACCTGCCACTTTCTGACATCTTTAAACCCTCTTGGCAAAGTAGTTCACGTCACTGAACACAAACGTGGATAAAAGTTGATGCATAATGAACTTCCTGTTGATGCATTTTCTAAGTAGGAAATGCAAACTGGTATTTGTGTCAATGTCCGTTGGCTTTTCATGTGCTAAATACTTTTACAATGGTCCTAAATCCAAACTTTGAATTGAAATAGGTGCCGAGATGTAAAGTGAACAAAAAGCAGTCAAACTAACAATAAGAATGTCCTTCCCACCCTGAGAAAACATTAGCCTCCGTTCTGGTAAATGTGACTTTTTTTGATGCATCTCATTAAACTATAGAGTTCCGCGAACAAAACATCTGTCAATATTAGACGTGATGCTTTTACATCTCAATGTTCATTTCGGTGTAAATAGCGCCGATTTGCTTCCACTTCAGACGGCACCGTAATTGCAGCATTAGCTCCCTTTGCCATGCAGATGTGCCTGTAACTGAAGCCCTCATTGACATTCACAGGGGAGGCTTCCTCCTCGCTAAATGAAGCCAAATGCATTCCCTGTCTTTATGCAGGAGAAAGCCGCATTGACCCCCAGAGACGCTGAAATGACTCCACGTAACCACCGGCGTCTCTTGGCACTGCGGCGAATAGGAATATGGCCGCCGTCGCGAAGGCGCCGTTTATGGCGCTCGGTGGCGTCTGAGGGGTTCGGGAAGGTTTGCCTCCACTCTCAGTGTATGCATTACTGAGACGTAGCAACACCTGCGGAGAGGAATCGCGTCCAAACTTCCACGTCAGGAGCGGCTGAAGGCTGCAGGTTGAAAGAGGTGGAACAGCTAATCCGATGTATTGAAGCATCACAGATTGCTTAAACAAATCTTTCATACAGGAGCTGACAAATATTTGCCCTCATTTTTTTCCACATCGTGAGCAGGACTTCAGCTTCAACAAAATATCGAAGATATAAATGCTGCCACTCAAACCCGCAGGGACGGCGGAGAGAGAGATTTCCAACCCTCAGCTTTATCTCATGCATAATCGCTTGCACAAATAATGGATGATAAGCCTGGAGAGAGCGCGCCGCGGCTTCGTATCTGCAAATGAAACGCTTGCTGCGCGGCGGAGGAGAAATAGATGGAGGAGAACCGCAGTCACCTCTACGGGGACGAACTTTGTTGGCGCCTCGCGAACAAACGGCCTGGTTTGATGCTTCGCGGCGGTTTGACGGTCACGATGGCTCGGAGCACTGGAAGGCCCCTTTTCATGTCTCAATACGCCCCCCTCCCCCTGCCCCTCCCTCCGACGCTCGAGATCGTATCCCGTGGAGCGGAACCACATTTGTTAAACGACGCCAACAGTCTGTATTCTCAGAGGCTCGTCTCCTCCTTTTGGCTTTGTTTAACAGGGAGCTCGTTTCTCCACGAGTTTCAAAAAGGTGAAAAGTCTTTGTACTTGTGGGGCTTTCGTGTCGGCAGGGGGGGGGGCTGAAGGAAGTTCTCCTTTTTTAAGAGGCCGTGTGTTTTCAGTAGCGCTGATGGTGATGGATGGAACACATGTTGTCAAAGGTTGTCGCTGCAGGTTGTCGCAGCCTGGAGGAGACGGGGAGTTATGACTCCGTGGTCTTACAGCTGTCGGAGGACGGGACGGTCGGATGAATGTTGTTCATTTCCTGGATTTGTGGCTGTTGCGCTGCCGTTGGTCAGATTGGCCCTGAGAGGTTCTGTGGGTTTATGAGGTAAGGTCACGGTCAGCGAGCGGCGACGGAGACGAGGCTGCCTTTTTTATAGCAGCGATGCGGCGACGTGGCTCACACTTCACAGTTCATCTGCTTCCAATCTCTGCAAAATAAAAAAAGGTGAAACATGAAGCTCAATCTAAAGGGCTGAGTACAGCATGATGCAACAGTCTTAAGTCCCGGCTGTCATCCGCCCTGAGAATGACGTGACAAGCCTTTACCTCATGAAAGGTCCCCATCTCGGCCTCCCCTGCCTGCTCCACATCCGGCACGTGCTGCTGAATGGTGGCGTCGTTTGGATGGACGGGCGTGTGGTTCTGACCTTGGACGACTCGTCCCTTTCCCCAAACCAAGCCAACAGTGTGTTCAGGAGTGGTATGAAGTCCCGGACCCAAAGCCTCCCCTCCCCTCCCCTCCCCTCCCTCCTGGCCCTGTTTCTCCGCAGCAGATGCTGGATATTAACCGCGCCGGTGGACTGAGCTCCACTTGTGACAAACTGAGGCCAACGGAGGAGGTGCCTGGGATTAATGTGTCAGCGTTTCGGTGAGTGATCGGTCACGTTGAGGTGTGAGTGAATTACTTCGCCCTTTTGCGACAGGCAGAAGTCATCTTTAAAAGGCGATAAGTCAGGAGCGGCGTCGTCGATCAGCCGCTTACGTGAGGCCCACTGACTCCCAGCTCCTCTGCGTTGAAGGGCTTTCGACTGACTCCAATCCACATCTTCACTGTGCACTATTGGCATATGTTTTGTGTTTTCATCTCCTAATTCACTTATTTTACTGTGAGAAGCGCTCGCTTTGGGGCTGTTTGCCTGCCTTGTCAGGCCTTGAGAGCTCAGTGTGCAGAGCTGGGAGGTTATTGGTCTGCAGAAATGTCTGATTGGAGATTTTTTGGTATTTTCTTTTGGTGAAAAGCTTTTCCACGTTATGCAAGAACTGCTTTTCGGATTCTTTTTTTTCTTAGCCATTGTCCTTTTTGTCCAAATCTCCCCCCATGATTCCTCTTATAGCTCCATGGTATTGCCACATGTGGACCTGGCGTTGTGCCTAAAATAGACCAGCGGCGAGTTTCTCAGACAGTGGTTTTATTATGAGCAATGGGGCACTTTGGCGTAAAAGCATGGGGGGTGTTCAAAGAAAGGCCCATCACTTATCTTAAAAGCACGCAGCTGTACTCTGAATGTCAAGTTGTTAACTGTGGCCGCAATACGAATTCAATTCAGAGACCTGATTGAATTAGAAAAATGCTCAACTGCTTTCTAATGAAAAACATGAAGAGCTGCTCTAATGTTTTTGTGCTTTTTTTAAAGGGCCGACTTCCTGCTGCCCTGTGTGATTCTCCTGGCTCTTATTTTCATTATTGGAACATATGAGTGGGATTTGTATTCCACCTCCAGCGGAGCCGTCTTGCCTGTCGGTCTCCATCCAGCCTCGTCTTTGGAGGGAATATGTTGGAATTGGCTTCAGTCCTCGGGGACTTTTTGTTTTCTTCATTTTGTCTATTGGCTCCTTTCTGGTGATCTGGGAGGATTGAAGCGTCGGGGCTCGAGGATGTGATGAACGGGTTTTAAGGGTTGAGTTGTGGGGGAGTCTGTCCTCCTCAAGATAACTTAACATTGATTGCATAAAAACGCAGATGTTGAATTTAGTTGAAATTAGCAAACATGTTGACTTAATCTCAACACATTAATCTCAAATATAAATAGGATTAAGTTTACATTTATGTACTGATAAAAAAAAAACTGGCAGTATTTGATGTAGTTAATTCATTTGATTACATACATTGTTTATTCATAATCATAATTGGTTACACGAGCACATAATCCAAGTCAATTTAATTTAGGTACTTTAGTTTTAATGAATGGAATGCAACTGAAACGCAGTTTGTTGAATCTGTAAACCATAAAATAGAAGCAGTTGTAGGAGTGTGAAGGTGAAACCTGCCTCGCTGCACCTGAGCCGGGTCTCTGCATGGAGACAAGAGCCTGCTGAGCTTTAAAATCCTCAGATGTCTCTGAATTTGCAGTAGATTTACCTGGATCATGTTATATTTTCCCTCTGCTTTTCAACCCAGTCGCCTCTTTTTTTATGTCACCTGAGTCGTGTTTCTTCTGCATTCTGCTCCTGCAGCACGGTCACTGGAACCTGAACGCCTCTTAGTCATTAAATCAGTTTCACATTTAAGGTCCGCAGACAATTCGAGGTTTCATCTTTTCTTCCATTTATCGGTTTCATTCACGGACTTTTATTGTGAAAGTGTTGTGTGTCATTGAAGCGTCTCCTCCCGTCTCAGCCGACGTGTTCTGTGTCAAAGTCTGACCATGATCTTTCCCGAACCCCAACCAAGCGTTGCCCGACGCTTAAAATAACAGTTAAGTTGCTGTGTGCAGATATTGGATTGTAGGATTTGGATTTCAGACGGGAAACGAATGACACAATTTACCAGAGCTTCTTCAGAAAGTGTTGCTGGCTACAACCGGTCATTCTGCTTCTGGTAAATAAATAAATAAATAAACGCTGCATGAATTGATTTCAGTCTTGTGCTTGGGGCAATCTCCCCGAGAGGCTGGCGAGCTTTTTTATTTTTATGAGGAGCGTTTCTCCGCCGCTCGGAGACATCGCCAGCGCTTTATTATCGCCCCGTCACGTGGGCAGATTAAATGGATGGACACCTGCAAACACGCTCTACACGCATTGGACAGCCATGCAAACATCACGTAACGATCGGCACGTGCATTGATGTTTCCCCCTCCTTCCTTCCCACCTAGGCACACACACACACACACACGGCGGGAAGGGAGGAAGGTGGGGATGAGACTGAGCAGGACGAGAGGAGCCAAACACACAGACTGTGTCTGCAGCGACTGCAAGTGGAACTTGACGGCCCGATGAGAAGGATTGGAAGGTTGTGAAAAGTCAAAGAGGGAGGCAGGGGAGGAGGGAGGGGGGAGGGTAGTAGAGACTGAAGCTGGAGAGCACATATTTCCCAATATCCTGGCGAATGGATCTCTGCGCGTCGCTCCCTGATTGATTGGCTCATGTACGTGGTCGTGTCCTTGCAGGGGGGGCAGGGGGGGTGTACTACCAATCCACCCACTTCAGCTGGAAGCCTCCCGCTCATTCGGCTCCTGTCCAGAGGACTTCTCTGTGCCGGAGAAAAGGAGACGAGAAGCATTGGAAGAGCTTTTGTTTCCACTCCCGCCACGTCGATGCTAATTGCCGCCCAGCAGATCGATGCCACCACCTCCAAGATGGTAAGCCAAGATGGGGCATTGGTCCATGAGTGTCTTTGTACAGAGACTGAGTGCTTCGGTATTCTGACAGAAGTGGAAGTGTTGCATCGCGCTTGTAGTTGTAATGTCCTTTTCATAAACCTTCCTGTCAAGGTTTCCCTGCTCGCAGTGTTTTTGGAGGTTGGAGTTTAACATTATTTGGAGGACAAATAAGAAGCTTTTGAAGTTTCAGGGTTGCGAGGTGGTTCCCTAAACTGCATTAAAAATGAACCATTTAAACAGCAACTTGGTTCTGTACATAAAAGTGACTGCAGTGTAATTATGTCGGTAAGGTTTGAACAAGTAATGGGATTAAAGCGAAAGTAGCTTCAGTCACCTTGTGATCTTTTACAAACTGATTTTTTTTTTGTTATGTCAGTTTAAATCCTCATTAAATCCCGACAATCAACAAAAGGTCTTCAATATTGCTGCCATACATCTTGAATTGTATGAAATATCAATTTATTCTTGGTTCATTCTTACTCATTTTGATGTAAGAGAACCCCATTTTCTGCCATTTAGATTTAGAGGTTGATCTTTTATAAACTGATGGTAACAAACAGCAAGGCCACATTGGCTGTCGCGTCGCTGCGAGGCAACATTTTCCAGCTTTGATGCAGAAGACCCCAGTTTTCATGAATCACTTTACGTCATCAGCACAATGATAGACAGGAATATTGTGGGTCTTTTGAAATGTTTGCGTCGCTGTTTGCGTCGCTGTTTGCGTCGTTCTGTTTCTGTGAGTGTGGTCAATCGGTGTTGTGGACATGAGGTTTTTATCTCCGCTGCAGTCGTATTGGTCAGATAACAGCGGGGACAGTCTACTTTTTTTTGCCTTTTGTAGATTATAGTCCTAATTTGCTGAGCACGTGCTGTTTTCTATTCAGCGACGCAGTGTTAAAAAGTCAAGCCCGCCTAAAAGCCTGATGCTGCTTCAGATCTTGACAGGCCTCAGCTTCCTGTCTTCCCTCTGTGTCCCCCCCCCACGCCTCATTAACTAGTCACCCCCTTTAACAGTGATGTACCGGATCCGTTGCTCTCGGCGCTGATGGTTGACGTCGGAGGACTTTGCAGCCGGGACGTCCCAGATTCTCTACAAAGCTCCCATGTAGCTCCCCAGGCAGGAGCCACACATCACCGCTCAGTGCAAAGCTAATGGGCCTGATTCCAAACCCTCCGGCTCATGAAATATTATTCCTGCTTTAAACATTAGACACGCTTCACGTGCGTGCTAAGTAAGGAACGAGAGCGCGGACGTATTTTAACGGCATTTTGATGTCATTGGAGGGAACGCTTGGATTGGGTGAGCGTGTTCCGCTCAGGTTTCATCAGGCGTGGAGGAATATTTTTGTGCAATTTTGCAGATTAGTTCTGTTAAAAAAAGGCGAGATTTATTGCAAAAAAGGCGAGATTTCGTATTGATTCTTTCTGAAGTGACAAATGATTGACTGCATCGCACCGCAAAGACCGGAATATGAATGAGTAATTTTTTTTTTCTGCAGACATTTGTCTCTGGCGAAGCTTCTTGTGGCATTTACGTCCTACTTCTGCTGAAATAAATCAATAATGACTTTAAATCCACTTATTTCTATTTTCTTGTTTGTCATTCATGCAACCTTTTCACTTTTTGAGCCAGAACACACAACAAAAAAAGCTGAGTGGGCGAAAGACTAATGTGAAATTGAACGTATGGATTTTGTTGCGCTAATTGAAGTCCTGGCCAACGCGGGTTCACTTGGCCTCGAGTCAGACATGTGACTGGAATACCTTGGAAAACAAATTAAAAAGCCATCAGATAACGACAGCGGGCTGCCGTAGCAATAACACAGCTTTGTTCACCACCGTACATTAAAGGTGTGTGTGGGTGTATAAATGCCAGCAGTCCATGAGGACATTTAATGTAAACCTTTTTCTTTTCTTTGCACTCTATGTTCATTCCCCTTTTCTTTCTGATCCATCTTCTGCTTTTTCCCCCCACCTCGTTGTTCCTCGCCTACAAACCTCATAACCTCAGCGTTATGATTCGAGTGCATCCGGAGGGACGAATAAACCGAGGGCTCGAGGTGGGTGTCAGTCTGCAGCGCTTTCAGCAGAATATCAAGAGAAGCGATGGAGCAATAAGTGAGAGAGCTGCAAGCGGCGGCCTGAATTCTGTGTTTCGTAATGCTTTTTTAACCTGACGCCTCTTTCTCTGAAGGCACTGCTACACTATTAAAACCTACCTTTTAGGCAACAGACCACTTTAAACTTTAACTTGGTTTTGAAGAAACTTTTATTTCGGAGCGAATTTTGGACAAATGTGCAATAAGGTTTGCCGCAGTGGAAAATCAATCGTCGGTGTGAACATTTTATGGCCTCAATACAACTCGAGTTAAAGCCGATAAAGAACATATGATGCTCGGTGGAGTGAAGTGATTTCAACAAGCTGCACGAGGGCAGAATAAGACTCTGCAGTCACGTTCGCGCCTCCGCGGCGTTTCCTTTGAGCTCGACGCTACTCGTTTCCCGCTGAACATGCATGCAGGTTTGTAGCGGCTACTGTGTCATTTATAGATGTCTGTATTTCTTCCATGTCCATAGATGTGTGTGGGTGGTGTTTCTCCTCCCCGCTCTCTCTATCCCTCTACATTTCCCAGGGACTTTATCTGGCCTGTTTCAAATAGGATTGGGACTGGATTAGCCGTGCTTCCTGTCACTATGCCCGAGAATTCCACACATGATGTAGACGCGTGGAGAAAAGAAATTGCAGAATGTGCAGAATAACCTCCCCTCCCCTCCGCACCTCCCCACCCTCACTATTTTTCAATTCGATAACGTTTTCTTTCCTCCTCTTGTAATGCTTTGATTGGTCGTGAATGAGTTGGCGCGGTGCCATTGGGCGGACGGAGGTGTCCGTCAAAGAGAAACAGGTACCAGTCGCCATGGCGTCGAGGCGAGCAGGTTGTTTCCCAGCAGCAGGTGACAGAGCCCATTAATTTGGCCATTTAATTTTATGTCCAACGGCGTCAGGCTCCAGCACCTTCAATCTCCCGCTGTCATTCAAAACAGGCCTCTAGCCAGCAGACACACACACACACACACACACACGCAAACATAAACACACATGGAGGGGAAAAGGGTTTTAAGTGAAGCTGAAACCTGGTAACTTTAAATTGCTGCCGCGACATGCCGCCAATACTTGGAGGCAGATTGTGTAAAATTGGGTTCTCTTGTCATAAAGTAGAAGTCCAGCAGAGCAGAGTATCCCGGGTAATGGCCGGATTGATCCTCCCCTGTGTGGGGCCGGCGGATTGAAGCCGGAGGTTTATGATGGTGTTCTCAGTGAGAAATGTGACACAGCGGTATAAATCCACGAGTTCCATTTTCTGCTCTCACCTGAACGCATCACAGGTTTGTCTCACACAAGTATGCTGTCAAAATTTAAATAATAACAAAAAGACTATACAGCCATAGCGTCTTTTAAGTCATTGCTATGTGAAAGTCACTTAACTTACAAACAACCCCCCCCCCACAGTCAGTGCCGCCCTTAGAGGACATCTATCTATTAATACTTCAGCCATTGTTCTGACGGCTTTTTGTAATTACTGCCGAAGGGTCTGTATGTCTTTTTCCTGGCAGTGAATGACAGCAGCCAAACCCTTGAAAAGCAGCAATGCAGCCGAGCATTAGTGCACCAGAGCCGGATTATCCGTTTTTCATTTTAATGGGGAACCCGTGGTTAGGATATTATTGGCTTTGCCACTTAAAGAAATAAAGACTTAAAGAAAAAAACCTGGGTTCTTGGTTTTGAGCACCATTTATTCGAGTTACAACAAACGCATACAGACAGCGTCTGACATTTTGGAATAAGAGGACTTATGCTACACTGAGTGTAGGAAAAAGAAACCTGTGGAACGACCCATTTAATTTTCTCATTCAATATTAAACCTTTTTCTTATTCCGTCAGACATCGAAGACATCAGTCCTTCAGTTTAACTCATTTAACTTGCTGCTTATCAGGGTGATCGACAGTCTCCATTCAGCCACATTCATTTTTCTTTCATAGCCCCATAACTTTTATATGCCGAGAGTGACACAACTTCTGGAAATACTGCGAACAATAACTAGACAACTATACCTTCCATTCAGGATGGAGGACAGGCTGCGGCCTCCGAAGCGTTGTTCCAGTTCAGTCAGGTACAGCTGTTTCACAGTGACGAGTTGAGAAACAATATTAAACATAATATTAGAATATTTATTGTGCGGTTGCTTCCACAGAAGGAGATTCTCTCGCCGTGTTTCCAAATTGTGAATGCACGCGCATGAATATGCATCGTTCCACCAGGGGGCAGCCTTAGTGCAGAGCTCCTTACAGAGCTGTTTATTATTTGAGTGTTACTTGCAGTTACCTACTTGTCTGAATTCAGTTTTTTTTTTTGTGCAGACTGATTGTGTTCAGGATTTTTCTGCTTTGGTTCTCTGCCGGTTTTTGCTGAGATCAGCTCGCCGCTCCCCACATGCAGCACACATGCCCCCCGACTGCACGGCTGCAAATCCTCCTGTGATTGATAGCAGCGGGTAATCTAATGAAGTGCTGGCCCGGGCATTGACTGACCTGTTTTTTTTTACATTATTAACACCAGTTTGTAGATGATAACCCACATGCTCAGTCCACTTTAAAGTATATTCTATCAGTACTCGCAGTTTCCCCCAGTTTCACAAATCAGCCCCGGCTTTTTTTTTTTGTTCCTTCTTAATCACATCAGTACAGTGCCTGGAAAACTAAATTGCATTTGAGAGGGTGAGATGGATTTGATGTGCAGAGGCAAATGGGAATATTTTATTTTTGCCCCTCATAGGACCTTTCCTGAAAATCAATGGTAAAATCTTTTTCAGAAACATGGAGTCTGTATCTGTGGGTTTTCAGCGGAGGAATAACGTCATGCATCGGTCGGGTGTGTTTTAATCTGTTTAGGAAGTTTGGCAAAATGGAAGGTAAATCTGAACAGATGTGGGATGCTTTCCTGTTGGCGCAGGAGGTATATGAGCAGGATGTTTGCTTGATGCTGTTCCCAAAGTTGTCATTGTTCAAGCCAAAATTCAAACTCCTTTGGCGTAATGATTGGATACTTTTTTTTATTTCTGGTCAAATAAAACAAACTATTTGATGACTTCTTCGGTTGTGGATTATAGATATATTACAGACGATCGGCAGATTACTGACACTGTCAGTAACTTTTGTTGATTTGTTACAGCCCTGTCCACATGCTGAGGACTATAAAGCTCCACGTTTAAACCTAATTGAAGTTTATTCAACGGTCGAGGGAATTAATTGTATATAGAGCAACACTTTTGCTTCTTTTAGTGCTCATCAGTTTACTGAAGCAATGCTGCATGTTTGGTGTAATGTCCTGAATTTTTGGAATTAGTAAATGAAATGTCTTCAAATTGAAAACAAAAACGTAGCACTGTTCACCTGTCATATAAAACACTTTACAAGCAGTATTTAATTAAAAAAAATGTCCGATTTGTTCATCGTTAATGTCCTGCTGTATTGTCTCTTAAAAATGTACCATGCCTTTAAACTTGATCCTGCTTTCTTCCTTCGCCACACGGGGGCGCTCTCGTTCTGCTCCCGACACATCTTGTCGACATTGATGAGAAACTAATAGAGATACCTGAGCTCCTCTCCGTCCGCAAAGTCACGATAAGTTTCCACCGTGAACCTCCGCGACCTGATCCGTTAATGTGGCTCGTTTGTAACGCAAAGATCTGTTTGGTCCTTGAACGTTTACCGGCGGCCACTTTGGTTCCCACCACGGGGTGAGGGACAGAGGGAGCCGGGATCATCTAAGCTGGCTCTCTGCGTTTTACGGTTCCGGAACCGGATCGCTGCGTCCAGTCCCTCCAGTAAGCCGCACTCGGTTGCTGTTGTTGTTGTGGAATCCGCGTCGCTGCGACAGCGGCGAAGCCCGCGAGGACGTGCCCAGAATCCTGAACAGCGTGGACTCTTTTTTTTTTTTTTCCCCAGCTGAGCAGCTTCTAATCGAACTACCTCATACCTTCCTCTTCGGCCACCTCCAAGTCGGACTTTTTGCATTTCTTAATTTCAAAGCAGGTACTTTTTTTGTGTGTGAGTGACAAACCGTCGAAAATGGCGTCACTGTATCAGAGATTAACCGGCAAGATCGACACAAACAATTCCTTCCCTAACCCTCCGGAGGCGAGCCATCTCCTCGGGCAAGGAGTCGAAGGGGAGCGGGCCGTGGAGAACCAGCGACCCCCGCTGCAGTACCGCCAGCACTGCGAGGACGAGGACGTAAGGAACCTAATGCCGTCCCCTTTTGTTTCACCGGTTCCATGTTGGGACCAACCAGTACGACACAGGCCTACTTATGTTAAACGTAAATTATATCGTGGCTCTACTTTAATGCCCCATTGCTATTCATCGCAACTTTCTCTTTCTAAAGGCAAACGCGTGCGTCGTCTGTCTCTCATGGCGAGCCGGACGCTGCGTGGCGCTGTCTCGGCATTCAATACGTCACTCTGATGCCACGTCACTATTTTTAAACACTTTCAGAAGTTGCACATGTGCGGCTTTTGCTCGTGCCCGGCTCAAAGGGAGTGGTGCTAATGTTCAAATCATTATTATTGTCAGCAGAAAGTATTTCATATCGTAAATTGTAAACTGCTTTCATATACTTCAGCAGGGTCACCTTGGTTGTATAATCCATGGTTGGCCGTCCAATGCGCCGCCCGAGGCTGGAACTCTGCCAAGAGTCTGCCGGACGGGGGGGACGCCGGGCGCTGTCCGTGGTGCTGGAAAAGTGACTAACCCGCAGTCACTGTCCGTGGTGCTGAAATAGTCACTCACCGCATATTCACTGTCCGTGGTGCTGAAGCAAAGACCCAAACGAAGCTGTTTCTATTTGTCTGTTTACTGAATCCTTATATAATTTACTGCCCATGTGTCACTTCAAATCACAAGGTTTATCTATCTGAATACTGAGCCACAGAGGTTCTAAGTCTTCCCATGTATGAAATTACGGTACAGACAAGTTTGGTTGGTGGGCACCTGAGAGAAAATAATTGTAAATGGGATCTTTGAGGTCAGTTGCCTGGCGACCTGCCCATTGCAGTACTGGTTCCAGCCCCCCATGGCCTTGTAAAGGCTTAATGGTCACAGGTGATGGATGGATCTTCCAGTTCAGCTAGATTGAGATCGATGGCTGCCCCTATCCCTCTGCTGTCGTTGTCGTTTCTCTCAGCTGTCATCTGGTCAATTGTTTTGCCCCCAAAATCAGCTTCTAATTTTGGTCTGGACAAATTCTCCATTTCCAAAAAACCGAGCATGAGCTGTGCGGTTTACAGAGGAAACCAAACTCTTTGTGAAATTCTAGACGAGAGTAAAAGGCACATAAAACTTTAATATAGATTCCAAGTGTTCTGCTGTTTGAATAAATCAGTCATTTTTCAACGTTCCCGTGCGTTCATAAGTGTTTCTTTCATTGGCGCCCCACACCTGCGTCTCAGCCATTGTAGGCTAGCTTTTATGGTGCACAGCAAACGCTAGTGTGGTACAGGTGCACACCGCAGGCGGTAAAACTCTAGTTGAGGTGTACATGAATACAACACGAGGTGGATTTATTGACCCGCGGCCCTGTCTTTGTGTTTGTTGGTGCAGAGAACGCCGACGTGATCTGAAATCAATACAAGCGGTGATGTACGGCCCCTATTCATCAACCTGAGAGCGTGGGGGGGGGGTTGTCAGGTAGCACTGTCACTTTGTCAAGAGGTGTGAACACCGGCCTGTGCGGTGATTATCGCAGGGCGGCGATGTGATAAGGTGATCTCTGTTCTGTTCTTTGTCGGTGCGGTTTTGACCTTCCTCTGCCACTCTAATATACACAATGCCTGCACATTCACCCCATCTGTGCTGCTTTTCTTTGTAATGTCAATCCAAGCTTTGGCATCTATCCAGCTGTGTGGACTTAATGAGAGTCTGGCGGAGGTGACATTTGTATCGTGCTGTGTGGGTGAGAACTAGAGCCCACCGGGATGAAGAGCTCATCCACCCACTCAGCCTCCCCACGGGGGCCGCCGCGCAGCCCCGCCACTTCAAAACTTTATCCACTCCCCCACTCCCTCCCCCTCCCTCATCCGCTGCTCCCTCCCCGCACGTCTCCGTCACACACGGCCCATAGAAGCAGAATGCAAAATGAGGCTCTCATTTAGCAGCAAAGGCCTGAATTCACTGCGGCACAGTTTCAGTCGGGTTCATTTTGTGTGAATGCTCGCTTGTGGATGTCTTCTTCTGCCATTTTAACGATCTGGATCGATTCGAGTGGCCGTTGGAGGAACCACTGGTTTTGGTTCCGGCTTCATTAATTTTCAGCAAGTTTTGGTGAATTGAGACCAAGTGATGCTTTTGGTCTTAATTCAATTAGTGATCAGATAGACTATTATACACTTGCGACCACATGATTTCAGGGTACTGATCAGTGTTGGTTCTCAGAGGCTGACGAGATATTTAAAACAACTCATCAGAACTTTGATCGGCAGGAAATTTTTCCTCCCCCCCCACCTCCCCCTTTTCTCAGCGCGATCAGTCTGCAGGCCCACTTTCTGCAGCTACTCTGAGCACCACGGTTCATGCATGATCGTAAGTTCCACTGAGCATCTTATCTGCTCTCACAGTTCAATGTGGATTTGAGCCCCCCCTCACCCCCCCCCCCCATATCATGTAAAGCCTTCGGGTCCCCAGTTGAGCTGCTGTTGTCCGTAGACGCCGTCTCACGTTTCATCTTCATTAATTATAGACTTCCCCTCCGACGGGGAGAGAGCGGACGTGGATGTTTTAATATGTTCAGAGAAGAGGAAGTGTTGTCCCTCCGGTGTGATTCTGCATTTTCCTTCCGCAGGCCCCATTACACGCGTAAACATCTCTTTTTCATCCCCCTCCGTCTGGTACGGTGACTTCATAATGAGTCTCAGGAGATCTCAGGCGAGCATTGCTAAGATTCAGACCTCTTAGACACAGAGATGGGGGGGGGGCTGATTGATGTGTGTTTGTGTCCGGTTAAAGTATTTCACATACACTTTTTATTTATTTTTATTTTTATTTCTCACTTATTCTGCCATCTAAGGGCTTGGCCCCTGCACTTTGCATTAATAAGGATAAATAAATCCACAGCTTCACATAAATTCACACACGCACACACACCGCTCCTCACAAAATGCACACACAAGCCTGCATGCACACAATGAGGGGATATTTTCCTCTGTGGATTATGAGACAGACAGCCGAGACCTGAAATGATATAATATGATAGTATAAACACTGGTGAAGTAAACATACAATAAGCTGTATAGTAGAATAATGTATGTGTAGTTTTTAGTATGAGACAGCTTTGAATAAGTCATGAGAATCATTTCTTTCCCTCAACGATAAAAATTTTGCTGCTTTCTTAAATCACATGGTCCCAATCTTCTAATTTTAATGTTTTTCTATACTGCTCTCTGAAATCTAAAACGCCAAATTTATCACGCCTTGTATTCCCATTTAAAGAATGTGTTCACTACTCCTATAAATGTGTATTTAAGTCACTCTATTGCCATAACTAATCCTACAAATATAAGTGTGTACTATTGGGAATACTTTCTATTACGGCCATGTGTATAATGCATTATATGCTTATTTTACTTTATGAGCTTAAATCAGTCTTCAATTGTCAATACAAACAATCACTACTATATTAAAAAAAAAAGTATCTTAACATTTATAAACAATTTAATAATGACTTCTGAGGTCAAGTATCCCAATTTGTTAGTGTATTTTAAATCCTATAGCTGTATTTGTTCATATAAGGCATATTTAGTTCCACAACTACCTAAAATTTACCTAATTAGTTCACTTAGTAATCATTGTTAAACAAAATGTAGTGTTTTGTGTTCTTTCTTTTAATCATATTGGTTTAAAGCCTACATGAACCACTTTAGGAGATGTATTATCGCGTTATGATTCATTCGAAATAGATCATAATAAAACGACGCCTTATTTGCCTTTTCTTCCTTTTTCAACGAGCCGCTTTGTTTTTCATTAACTTTTAAGCGCTTCCCCACGCGAGCGGATTCTGTCTGTCAGACACTTTCTGCTGAGTGCGTCGCTGCTGAACAATACGGCGGCTCTCCTGCTGGGAGCCAACATTCTGCCTGTAAGTGTTTAATGGCCTTCAGTCGGTGTGTGGAAGAGGATTAGAGGCGTTCCGGATGAGCAGGTGGCACCTTGTGTGTGTGTGTGAATGTTGACATGTAGTGCGAGTGTCTGCAGAAGCTGATGCTCCCCCAAGCCTTTTCAACGTTTTATTTTCTAACACGCAAACACATTTTAACAACCCCAAATGTACCCAAACATTAGCACCAAGTTGTTTTATTGTGTGAGTGGTGTTCACACGGGCGGCCCACCTGAGCAGCAATTTGGCAAACAATCAGCCATGAGCATGAATCTGACACCTGTCTTGTTTCGTTTCTAATGTCTCAATTAGTTTAGAATGATGAACTGCTTCTTTTCTCTCTGATTACAGAACGCGTTTCTTTGTATCGCGGTGATTAGTAAATGGAAAGCGATCAATAATCGCACCTCGGGGATAGACTCATCAGTCCACACACTCGATTCAAGGCGCTGTGTGTGAATCTGTGTGGAGTGTTTTTCAATCTCCTTTCAAAATGAAAATAGAGGCCAAGAGACTAACTGGTCCAGATGCTTGTCCAATCGGGTAAACAGCGAATTTAATTGTTTTCTCTTGTCTCCAATCAACAATAACATCACTGAGCCTTCACTTGATTACTGTCTACATCTTCAGTGACAAGCCGCTTGGCCCCCGCGGCTCTGTTTCCTCGTGGAGGTCATTTCCCCTCCATCAACAAGCCCTTCAACTCTTCACGTTGATCAAACGAGACGCGCTCACATGCGCGCCGTCCTCCCCAGACGAGGAATTATGCAGCCAGCAGGGTGTAAAACCGCGTCAGGCTTTATTTATCAGGCGGCTCTGGCCAACCGAATGGGGCGCACGGCAAGGGCGGGACAACGGGGCGAGGACCAATCACGGCTGGCCGGGTAGAGTCACATGATTGGAGGGAACAGAGACGGCAGTTGACATATAACATGTTCATGTCTACGTTCACATTAATGAAATAACAAGTGTAGAAAAAATACTTTTTAATAAAAAGTATGGCTAAAAATATTCCCTATTTGTGCTTAGAATTTGTCGAGCAATGATTAAAACATGAACAAAGGGAGGGTTAACATGAGATAATCCTGTACCACTCACTGAGGGGATTTGTGAAATAATGGAATTCTGGATCAAATTTATCCCCTTTGAGGTCTAGCACAACAAAAAATAACATTTCTGCCCTCCTCCCTGTCGTCGTTCGACTTGCATCACGTCCCCCTGGAACCTTTTCTTTGTAGAAATGGAGGAAAAAAGGAAAAGCTCAGTAAACAGAGGGAAGGCTTTGGATAAAAAGAGGCCATCCATCAATACCAAGGTGGCGCCATGCGTCTCTCCAACCGGCGCTGCATTCCTCTCTGTGGCGCCGCCGCCGCCGTTCTGGCAGCCGGCTGACGAAAATAGATGGTTGGCATTAATAACTCCATCGCGGCGTAAAATGAATTCATATTGTGTGGAGAGGAGCTGGAGGACAGTCAGTACCCATAATGCTCCTCGTCTGGGTATCAAGCAGAACCCGTATCTGTTCTCCTGAAACACACCAACGGCCGGACGCAGTGTTTTGAAGATTAGGGAGGGAACTTGGAGGGGGGAGAGGGGGGAGGGGGGGTGTAACTGAAGCCTTCCCGCTGGTGCACATCAAGCATGAGATTAGATTTAAACATATGGGCGGTGGTGCATCAAACTCGACACACAAGCTGTTCTATGATGTGAGTTGGTCTGACCTCGTTGTGTTCCCTGAATAAAACCTCCCAAAAGAGTGAAGTCAGCTCCTCGCTCTGAGGCGTTTTCACTCCTCATCCCGAAGAATGGATATAGAACTCCAAATGAAAGCACATGGCGGTGAATCAAAGCTAATCCGTCAAACGCATTAAGCGCCCGGTATCCGAAAATAATCTTAAAGCTTTTTGACATTTGACGGTGCTTAAATGTCAAAAATTTCCCTTTTTTGAAATGAATGGTAGACGCTCTCTTGTATGTGAATCCGGCAACGTCGACGTCAGACAGTGTTTCTCGGCTGAATTAGAGGTTTGAGAGGAGGCTGTAACCCACCGTTTTCAGAGGGACTGAAGGCCAGTCACACAAGGCAGCGATCAATCAATGATACAGAAGGGGTGAGGGATGATGAAAGGAAAGCCCGCAGAGGGAAGGACGATGGGGACAGACGGGACACAGCGTCTGCACAAAAGCACAGCGGCCAGCTGAGAGACACTCGATCCACAACACAAGCGGATAGTTGAGTAGTGATCTCTGTAATGGAAGATGAATGGTGGCTGGGTGGTGACCAGGCTGGGATCACAGCAGAGGCCGGATCAATACAGCTGGATAGAAGCTTTCTGTCCTGCAAGCTCAACGAAGCTGTTACCAATTGGGGAAATGAATAAGATGGTTTTGTAAATTGTGCGCGGGTCAAATACATCTACCAAACTTTAGCAGACCGGAAAAAATCAATGATCACCAGCGGCTGGAAACGGAACTCAGTCAGTGCCGGTCGCTCACTGCTCTGATGTAAAAAGAAGCCTTCTCATTTTCAGCTTCATAATTGTATTTCGGGTTCGTACCAGAGCATTTCTGCCTGCTTTAATGTGGAGAAAAACGACGGGGTCATCTTATTTCACAGTTGGTAGGCTCTCCAGATACCCAAATCTATGTAGGTGAGATGTGAGGAAGTGGGACGGTCCCCTTTTATATAGTTAAATAGTTTTAACTATTTAAGGAGCTTTAAGGAGCACCTCCAACGCATCTACTCAGGGAATGCCACTGAGGAAGAGCAGCTCATTTTCAACCATTCCACAATTCTTTCTAGTGGGGAGATCATCACTAACATTTCTAGAGTAGCTGTGTTGTTTTAATAAAACAGCTGATTCAAGTTCACGTGTTGAAGGTCCGCTAATTAATTACATTAATAACCAGCCTCGTCTTCGCACCTAAAACCCCCCTGGAATAATTTAACGGCTGTTTTTGCCCGACAACAGACTCCTCGCGGGTCTGGACTACTTCCTGGAATGTGACTCCGGAGAGCGAGATAGATGTAGGATAGTTGTACAATACATGCCTGGATTTCTCTTCAGCAGATAATGATGTTGATAATCCGCTGGATCAGATCAGATGGCAGAGCTGCCTCGCAGGTAACACCTAGTGACACACACACACACACCACACACCGCCATTCACACCAGCACGCATCAATCCACAAAGAATGAACAAAGCATGCCTCCTCGCTCGTATGCCTCCACTTTTTCCTGGGAACAAAAGAAAAGCACTTCTCTGTCGCCTCCTCCAAACTTTGCTTTTTCAAGTGAAATCCATTGTGCCAGGTCTCTGCGGCTGAAACGCTTTTAACCGCCCCAACATTACACTCCTGAAATCCTCAGAGGCGCCTTGACGTGTTGTTTTTTTTTTTTTTTTGTTAAAAAGTTGAAAAGCGGAAGCAGAAGGTTCAACTCCACAGCGCACACAGGTGGGTTAAAAATAAGAAGCGCAACGTGGCCCTGATTGTCAGGCTGCTCGTCAGTGAACATGGCAGTTCTGTGATGGAGTGGAGTGTGATTGTGCATTATTAATGCCAAAAAGAAATAAAACACAGACAGCAGAGTGCCAATGTGAGAGAAGCATGTCGGAGGAAAGGTGCTGGGTGTCTACAAGATGCAGAGTATCCCGTCGGCTTGTTGCCCACATCTCTTGTGTGTTGGTGCATTGTTGGGTGCAGGCGTCGCTTTGGGCCCGCGCACACTGGAAGTCTGCCTGCGGTATTGTAAGGGGGGGGGGTGTTGTTCCTCCCCGTCCTTCGCTCCTCTCTCGTCCTCGTAACAGAGAGGACGTGCTTTTGTAAACATTTCAATGGGACTCCTCAGATTCGGTGTCCTTGATTTATTTTGATCTCATGTTCCCTGATTACACACTATGGTGGCAGAGTGCATGGAAATAACAGCCAACGCCCTGCAGGCAAAGAGTCCACTTGAGGCCGGGAATAACGGAGCACTCTGCTGTAGTTGAGTGATTACTTTATACCGTGTACGCTCATCGGCTTTGTTAACAAATCGAGTTTGTGTATCGGGCGTCTCTGCTGGTCAGTCTTCAGTCTTTAGAGTCTCGCTCGGTGAGTAATGCCTTTCTCTCCCTTCCCACACTGACCCTCCCCGGTGCTCCTCTCAAGACCCGAAGGCCCCCCGACCATCGCCGACACCCCGCCCTTCTTCGCCTTCCGATCTATTTCCTCCCGCTTCTTTTTCTTCTCGTTGCTCGCCTTTTCGACCCGGCGTTCGGTCGATTGCTGTCGGCCCAGCGAAGCGTAACGTTGGATCAGGAAGCCTCGTCTCAGGTCGGTGGACGTGTGGACCAAGCTCGCGTTGTATTGAGCTACAACTCCCTGGTTAAACCTTGTTATGCTGATGTAATTTACCTGCGGGGCCTTTGGCAGACATCCAGCCGAAGCCTTGGAGGTCTCATTTCTGTTCCAAGCAAGCCGGTATGTCGCATTTAGCGCGATGGTTTGGCAGCAACGGAGAACAAACAAAAAACACTGCGGCTCTTTGCGCTGGCCACAATAGTCCTCCAAGATCTGCAACCTCACCTTGCAACCTTTAATAGGACAACTAACAGAGAAGATGCTCACGGCTGCAGCCCAACAGGGACGTTGTGTTCTCAGCTGTTTCTCAATGGATTCACAATGTTCAACAATATTAGTACAAATCTGTGTGTCGGAGGAGGACAACTCCTGTGGCCTCCAGGGGAGGAGGGTGTTCATTCATGCCTAAATGAAAGCCCTCATCACTTTCCTTGCCTGTGTTTACATGAGGAGAACATTAGTGGATCATTAACCTGCACACACGCGTTGCATGTAGAGAGCGAGAACCCACGTTTCTTTTTTACTCGCCTTGAATCCGAACCACCTCTCCCCTTCATGTGCGTGAGAAATTACTCTGATACCAACGGAATGAAAAAAAAAAAAAAAAAAAGCTTTTTATTCTCAACAGAGAATATTGCTTTTCTGTGGCCGAGGAGATGCATGTGCTCAGAGTAAAGAAAAAAAAACAATTTTATTTGAACAGAAGAAATGGTATGCGCAGGGCAATTTGTGAAGAGAATGAGACATTTTCCATATGGACTCCTGGATGCGGCTTGTGGAGGTTCATTGACTATCAGGTGTGTGTGAAATACAACGGAATAATTGAAAGGGCCTCACAGCCTTCAAGGATATATTATTCTGTTAATCGATTGTATTTGTTCCGTGTCCTTAGCTCTCAATGTGGAGTGCTCTTTTTGTATAACGTTAAGGGTTTTGCTTTCTGACAATTGAAATACGAATACAACCCTTCCAGCAGCTCACTGAAATGTGATTTCTTGTAAGGAGGACAGGCAGAATGGTTCACCAACTGCACTGCTGCAATGCATTAACACAATTATGACCAAGTATTAAGACTATTAAGACTTTTAAGTGATGCAATGCTTATGCAAAGCATATCCAAAAATGCATCTGGGGCTTTCGGAGTGCTGCTTTGAAGAGATCAAATTAGTTGTGAAATATAGTATTTAAATCCTCTTCTGTCGAGGGTTTGAATCCTTCAATTGAGACTGTGGATGAAGCTTTGTTACAGAAAGGAGACGGGGGACGGGGAGTGTGGGAGGGGAAGGGCGGTGGGGTTTGTACATGAGCTGTGGGCAACTCGGTACCGCAGGAGTTGGATCAGTGCACAGCTGACGCTCCCGTGTGACGGCCGCTCGGCCCGCGTCAGCACAATCCACCAAGCAGTGGGCGTGAGACGGGCCCGAGGACACGGGGGGGGGGGCGGGACAGGGGGGCGTGTGTATGTACAGACGTCCCCGTGATCTCGGAAGCGTTCTTTGAAGCCGCGTTCCGGCTGGAGGGCGCGGCTACCTCGCCACCGTTTGATCTGAGAGGAAATGAACAGGATATTAATGACAGTTTCTGAGCGCTGTAGTGTCTGCACTCACCGGCTGGGGGGGGAGCGGGAAGGGAAGGGAGGGGAGGGGGACCAAGAGGCCTCGCTGGGTTTTGCACGTTGGCTGAGAAAAATATAACCCCACCCCTCCATCTGAGAGGATATTTCCTCCCGAGGCCGGCTGAGTGTCACTTTCTCAGGGATCCCCATTCGTTTGCTCTGCTCTCCCCTCCCTCTCGCTAAGCCCTTATCTTCATCCCTCCCCCCTCTCTCTCTCTTCCTCCTGTCAGACGGACAGGTAACCTCCCCAGCGTTCCCACACCGTCTGTGGTGGGTTATCTTTTTTTGCTCCATCCGATCCATTAGCAATCCATTTCCGGGGCTGTCAGCCATGTATGCAGCCGGCACGCTTTAGCCGTCACCATTTGTCAGCCGCGCACTGACCGGCGGAGGCCTTGCATGGGGGGCGAGGGGGGCGAGGGGGGCGAGGGGGGGAGGGGCGGGGCAACAGTGGTTGCCGGACATGAACTGAGTGGCACGAACTGCTCTTTGCTGTATGTGGAAACAACCTTTTCTACCTGGTGCACACACTTAATGTGTTACACAACAACGTCATTAGCTCATGGTGGCTAATGTTGGCTAATTTCGAAGCTATAGTTTTAATAAACTATAGCTTCGATCTTGGTCTTTAACTGCTGTACAGAATACAGAAGCCACTAATCCTACAGCTGCAACAGCTTGGTGGGTAAACAGAGGTATGCGAGGCCTTAGATTCACGTTTGTAATCCTCACTGAGTCAATTCAGCACACGGCTTTTTAGGATTTAGGCTTTACAGGCTGTGCTTTTGAAGTGGGTTGACATTCGGTCCTGTGACGTCTATTTCCCATAATGAGCCCCGTTAGCCTATAAAGAGCACATTTCACGCAACTTAATTTGTTTTGTGGCAGAGTTTCAGGAGACGTTGTTACCAGCGTAAGCTTTATTGCTTCTTTGATTGTATTTGCTTCGAGAGACAGGACATGCTTGAATGTACATTTGCTGTAATTATTATTGCAAACTGCACAACTGTTGAACATTTTACTGTTCTCTGGCCCGGGCGTCTCTCATCAAATATTTCAAATTGAAATTTGCATTGCGTTTACACACCGACAGGGTTGCAGTACATTAATATCGAGGCTCTCCTAAATGGGTGGCGTTTGCTTTAATGATGAGCAATATAGTTTTAACCATCTGAGCATGTGTGGGCCGCTGCTTTAAGTGACTGCGTGGGTTTTCATTATTCCCTGCAATCAGGTGATCTCCCGGTGGGCAAATATTGCACTTGTGTAAACACCCACAAATTACCTTCTTACCGTCTAAGCTCTCGGAAAATGTGAAGAGTCTCATCTCTCACATACGTGGGCCACCTGATGACGATCGCAGTGGGCAGCGGATGGTTTTATGCATGTGAGGTCTACATTTGGAACATTTTATAATGAACTTGTATCTAACTTCTGTGTATAAATTTCATTAAGATCAAGACGGTGGGTTATTTTGGATGTACTTATTTGTTTATTTGCTCATTTATTTGAGGTGTTTTTAGATGTTTTGGTGTATTTTCCTTTAGTCCTGTTAACTTCGATGATGAAACGATGCAAAACTTCACAGTTCTTAAATGTCGGTTTTGGGACTCGCGGTTCGGTACCTTTTAGGTACGCTAAGAAAAATTGACGTTTTCGAAATTAACATGAAGAGAAAAGTCTTGTGTTGAACGTTCAACATTCCACAGGAAAAGGAAGCACTGCGGGACTGTTTGGGTGCGTCCGCGTGCCAATAATCCCGACTGCAGGCTCCTGATCTCAAACCGTCCGTTTGCCTGACGGGGCGCCGCCACCAATGAACACTTTAGCAGTGATTGCTCCCTTACTGCCGGTGTTGCATTACTTTTCCACACTGCTGCTGCAGCTGTATCTCTGCACCACTGCCGCTTATTAGCTTAATCCCTTAATCGTATTTGTGGCGGCGATAAGGAGGCCTCGTGCATTCTGAATAAGTTGAGTTGCTGTTGTCGAGGACTCTCGTGGCGTGCGTTGCCTCCCGAGCGCAGAGCGAAACCCGATCTCCGACCGCAACGCTTCTCTGCCCCTCCATTAGGGTCCGTTAATGGGCAGCGGCGGTTTGGAGACAGAGGACCTGGCGCTTTGTCTTTGTTTGTATGCAGTTTCTGGGAAGTACACAGCGTAATGGCTCTGGGTGCGGCAGCGGCTGCTTAAAGGGGAAAGCAGACGGCGGCTTGTTGGCAGAGCACGTTCAGCCTGCTGAGTGGCGAGCGGGCGGCGAGTCGGCACCGCGACTTCACCATGATCTTCAGTCACACGACGGGGAGGCCGCTGGGCCTCCGCAGGAAGCCCTCCAGGGTGGAGTCGGCCATGAGATTGTGGAGGGTGAGTTGGATTTTAAGGGCTGGAAGTGTGTGTGTGTGTGTGTGTGTGTGTGTGTGCAGCTGCGCAGCGAGTGAAATAACGTGTTTTTTTGTATGCTGTGTGAAGATCACGCAGCCTGTTTGAGAATGTTAAATGCATCACTTCTAAGGAGCTTTAGGATTGATTGTAGAGTCAGAACTCGGTTAGAAGCTTTGGGAACGATTGGTGAAGCACACAACTTGGCAAACTATACAAATTTATGCAAACACGAGCTTTGATTAAGATTAATGAGGGACACGTTTTCCCTCAAGTCCTGATCTTTTACATAATTCGACAGGAGAAGGGCAGCTCTATTGGGTTACTGGTTATATTGTTATATAATAATATAATATTTCTAAAATGTCAGTGAAAAAGCTTCACCAACTTGTCGTTATTGCTCCTAGCAAACCGGTCTAATGAGTGAAAGACCAACTTCTGGTCCCTTTGAAAAGTATCCGTCAGATGCGGTTCGCCCCGGAGGACAGCCAGCCTCAAAGTTTGTCCGCTTCTTTAAAGGTTTCCCCCCGGAGACGAGGCAGCCTGATGCAACTCAGTGCTGTCTTTTGGTCGGACCAAAATGCTGCTCGGGGTGTTTGCAGCACCTACTCCAGCCAGTCAATAGGGAATTCCCCCAGGCAGCCGAGGGGCTTCAAAAGGGCAGAGATGGACTCTTTCTGCTCAAAGTGGAGTGCTGAATACAGATGCAGCGCGTAGGTGTGGGCGGCTCCTATGAAGGAAAGCCTGGCGTTGAATCAGGAGTGTGTCTTGATCCCTGTCGTCTCCGGTCTCTGTTTTCTTTGCCTCCAGCCGACCTCAATCTCGTTCGCCTTCCGGTGCCCCCCCGAGGGAGGCGGGCGGGGGAGCCCCTTCCCTTCCCTCCGCTTTAATCTCCATCACTCATCATGTGTGCGCAGACTAAACTCTGCCCATCTCGTCCCGCCGACCTTTTGCACCGCGCTGTTTGATCTGTTGCCGTGGCTCTTGGCTCCACTCCGTTGGGTGTCAATCAGGGCGGCCGTGCTCAACGACCGGCTGTGCAGCTCACAGCCCCCCCCCACGCCCCCCCCCCCCCCCCCCCCGCTCCTCGTTCACGGACTCACTCCCTGTTTCCTTGTGCATCTTATCCAATTCTTTTGCAATAGGTTTTCTTTTAAAGCATGCAACAGTCATCGAGAAGGTGAAAGCGATCATGTAAGATTTGTTCACGCGGCTTTAAATCTCCAGTTTTCTGTTTAGATACACACGTCCCCTCGACTCGGTTGGCCGAAGCCGTTTCTGCGGCTTTTTAGTTAACGATTCCTCTGGACCCCTCAGCTCAGGAGAGACTTTGATGCCCGGACTCGTTCACACTGTCTTGTGTTTAATGGCCCACGTTTAGAGGCCTTCTCTGCGCTTGGCAGATCAAGCATCACCTCGCGGGGCGTTCTGGCTCGGATCCAGTAGGTTCACGCAGTCAGTGAGACGGTGAGAGGGGCGACACGCAGGTCCGTCCTGCGTCACTCCAGGGCTCCGGCGGTGTTCGCTCGTGCTTCCTGTGGCGCGTCGCACCTCGTAAAGGTCACGAAGTGCTTCCTCCGTGTAGCCAAGCTGTCGACAGAAAACCTTTGTACTTGTTCTGGTTCTCCTTCGTGTCAAGTTGTCCAGCGTGGATTTAACAAGGTCTCCTCAAGAAAACAAGCAGCCGGGCGGCTCGCGAGTTGAACCTATTTCGTAGCTTATCTTCAACACTGCAGTTTTATTTTGTTTGGAGGCTCTAATTAATTTGGCCTGCTCTTTGAATGTGTCCCTTCTGTGTTGCGCTCTGTTGCACAGCTTTCAGACCTGATTTTCCTCCATGATATTTTGTTTTTGAACTACTCCGGAGGAGGAAATAGAGCTGCACTGAGGGTTGTTCCCGAGCAGTTATTGTGTGTAATAACTGCTGCTGGCGTCTCTCCCGCCTACGCTGATTAACTGAAGTACAACACGGCGGTAAATCCAAAAAGTCCAGTCCGGACTTGAATCACTTCCAATGTGGCTTTGTTCGGTGTGGATGGAGAACATGTGAACGCTCGAGGAATGGGGAAAGATGTTTGAGAAGCCAGAATAAATGTAACCCACCTCGTCTCCTACAGAAGACTGGCCGGCGCACCTTTCGTGACAGTTTTTCATAGTGCTGTGAGTTTAAAAACCCACTTGAAAGCAAATTTTGACTCGGGGTCAGCATATTTGAGTTCTAAGGAAAGATTGCCGGTCTGCTAAACCTCTCTCCTCCTGGTAGAAATCAGAAATAAAATACTCTGATATATATTGTAGCACTAGAAAGCGCTGCCAGTTTTAATCAGGAAAGGGACTAATATTCCCTCAGATGAAGATTGTTTTCACAGGATGATCCACGATCTACTGATGTGTAATTCCCACTTGTTTTTCTGCCTTTTCTCCCCCCAGATGCTTCCATCTCATGCATTGCTGCTCTCTGTAGTTTGACTTTAGCAGTCTGCCTTGCATGTTTCATCAGCCCATGAATCAGGAACAATACATTTTTCCTCATTTACCGGCCGGTCCCTCCTCAATTGTTGTTGCAGGGAATCTGGAGCAAATGCCATCTCACTGTGACTTCTTTTTCCCCTTTTCTGTTTTTTTTTTTAAATTCATCTTAATTCACGTAGTGTAACGGAGAACTCCACACATCTTACAAATTGATTTAAATCGCCGCTTCCTGCGGTGCATTAAACAACAGCTGTGTAATTGCTTCCAAGCCGAGCTTGATATTCTCGGCCTGTGCCGCTTCGGTCACCTTTACCTGCACAGCGGTGTGACGGATCGTCCCCCGTCAGGGTTTAGCTCACGAGCGTGCTGAAACGCAGCCCCCCCCCCCCCTCCCGCAGCAGGTGTTTGCTCAGTAACCCCGGCGTTGGGTCGAACGGGCTTCGTCCTGCTTCGCTCACACGGCTCTGAGAACGAGCGCGTACAGGTAAGTTATGACCCTCTCAGACGAGGTGCTTTACAGCCTCATACAGTATTTATATACACGGTGTTGTCAACCGCGCGCTAAGGATGTGGTCGGATAAAGACACCTAATCCACGACTGTCTCTGGGCTTATTGACGGAGCTGCAATGAGGAGGCAGACATTTAGAGATTACACCTTTCGGCTGCATTGTTGGGATTTATCTTTCTTTTTGTGACCTCATCACTGCTGTTACAATGTACTTGTAATACATCTAACTTTACTGCTTTCCCTGAACCTAGGTTGTTACCTTTCCTTTTTCAAAGGTGTAAAATAAATCTGAAAGCGCCTCGTGTGAACTCCGGTGAGTCACATGGTCAGTCTGAGATATTCAATAAGTGGTCCAACGTGTGACTGGCTAGTGTGGAAGGGCTGATGGGTGTTAACGGTATTAAATGACAATGAACTAAGCCATTCAAGGTGATTAACTATACATTTCCTCTGCTTTAGCCCATTTCCTTCCCATCAATCACATTTGACTGCCTGGCTACCCCCCCGCCCCCCGCCATCGTCTCCCCATATGTGTTTACCCTTCGCCCCAAATGTTTCTGAAGAACGCCTTTAGTGACGCATTTTAGCCCCGGGTCCTCAATGATATCTGTGTGTGTGTGTGTGTGTGTGTGTGAGGAATAGGATCACAGCGACCCCTTTTCATTATTCATGAACGGGAGACTCTGGTCACTGCAGGGAAATTGATTAGAGGTTTGATGCGAGCAGAGCAGGCGAGAGTCGAGTCGCTCAGGCTGCGTGCAGAACGCCTGCACAACACGCAGGTAATGGGGGTATTTACACAAAGCCAATGGGTGGGGGGGCGTCATGTTACATGGTACAGAATGAAAACGTTGATATTAATTGATTTTGTCAGTCCTGTTTCCCCATTTTAATGGATTCAGTGAGGTGACATTATGCAGTGGCAGGTAATTTCATCCCTGTTGGGACCTTTTAAAAAGATGAATTATGAAAATTTAAGTTTTTTTTAGGCCTCTGCTCGAGTGAAAAAAATTAGAATTAGGGTGTATCTGTATCTTTGCAAGCACAAGGTCCACTACCCAATTAGTACTGGCACTAAATTCAACTAAAACCTAAAAATGGCTACGGGCTATTTATGCCTATTTAAAAATACCCTTATGTATTGAATTAGGAAAAGTACACATATAATTCTGCATTTAAGCAATTATTTTAAAGTTCACCTTCATTATCACTTAAAGGAGGTTTAGTTTCTACGTTCGGTCATGAATGTTTGAGCGTCGATGTTTGTGAGGCAGATGTGATCCTGGATAAAAGGAATGATGAAAAAGCTGCAAAGATATCAAGTATCAAGCAACTCAAATATCCTCCCTGATTTCTGCACAGAAATCGCTTGTTCTCCTTTGTGTCAAAGCACTAATGAGATTCTTTGTGGACGCGCTGTGGTAATAAACGAGTTTGAGTTTTATTCTTCTGCTGTCGACGAATAACCGCCTTTGATCGCTGCGCGCCTCACTTAAAAAAAAAAAGTGTGTTTCTAAGAAGCGAGACGTTCTTAAGACTTTATCGTTTTCCATTGTGTTTTCAATCAACTCTCACACACACACACACACACATGGAGCAAGCAGCACAAGATATGTACGTAAGAAATGGCTGACTCCTTTCTCATTAGGCGGTGTGTACTTGCACAGATTTCAAGGTTCTACCCCGCAGAAATTAGTGTAGATTATAGGATTTAGCAGCAGCACTGTTAATATTTAATGAGCACCAAAGAATACATTTATTTATTTTTAGTGCCTGTCTAAAGTGTTGACCCATCGTGCTGCCTCCTCTCTGTATGCGCGGCCACGCTAACCCACAAAAGAAACCTCTTATCCTGTAATCAAATATTGATGTCATAATGGTTTTGATGTGAAAGCCTCTTTCTTTATTTGCAATGCTAATGGAACATTTGTCTCCTCAACGGCTGTTGTGTGAAAAACGAGACAAGCTGTTTAAAGCCAGGGGACACATTGTGGGACGGGGGATTGGCGCCCCACGGAGTCCGGTTCACAGCAGCCACATGGCGCTTTGGTAGGGAGCAAACGCGACAAACTGCCGCTCCTCATTCCCACAGAAGCGTTTGGGCCGCGGGGCCGGAGGCCTCTGGCTCTACATGTGCCATCAAATGTCAGCGTCCTGTGGGGGGGGGGGGAGTGGGCGTTTGGCGCCCATCGCGCCGCTGAAGGGCTTTGTTTTGGATTCATTTGGTAAAAGGCGCTTCTGACAGAGCGCATGTTTTCACAGCACAGCGTGCGTCAGGATCTCTTCACAACCCGCATGAGAGCCGGTCCGCTTTTAAATGTGTGATTGTAAAGGGATCTTTGAGAAAATGACTCTACTTGTCTCTTGATTCATTTCCTCGACACGTGGTCCGTTCTGCCCGATGATTGCAAATAAAACGGGAAGGAGACGTCCAAGGATGTCCACTCATCATATGCAGTCTATGGTCACATCCCATAAATACTACAGTGAGAGGAGCATGGACAGAAAAAGACATTCCAAAACGTACCACAAATCATTAACAAAGCTTGGATGCGAATGGATTGTTCTTTTTTTAAAACCCCCCCCAAAAAATGGACCGTTTAGTAAGCTCAGAATGAATCCGGCCCAGCAGATTATTTTAACAATGATGAGTTCTTCAGCCCCTATTTATTATATTCAATAAAAGCTCTGATGTTGGGAAACGGCTTTATCTGCCCCCCCCCCCTTGGTGTTAGTGTGTTTGTGCATGCGTGCACCGACGGTGTGTGCTGACTGTGACAGATAACTGCAGAATCTGGGGGGGGCGACCGCTGTAATGGCCTGGTGATGAAACTGGGGAGAGGCGATAACACGGTGACCTCGGACGGGCCGAATCAAACGGACAGGGCTCAGAGGGCGGTGCTGTGTGTGTGTGCTGAAGGCTTCTGCGGTGAAAGGAAGGATGAGAATAATCGAGGCAGATTCCTCCTTAGCGCTTGGCTCCATTAGTTACCGTCCTCTGTGATGCAGTAACGCATTTCATTAGCTCCGCTCGACACGCACAGCCGTGAACACAAAGCGTCCGACGTCGTCTCGGCGCTAATCCACTGCTGCTGTTTACTCTCAATCGCCACATCTCTTCCTCTCTGATCCCCAGCTGCAGCCCGGCGTCACGGCGGGCTCCCTCCTCTGGCACCAATCGCTACCAATTATCAGTTTTTGATGTGAAGGGTTATTGGGGGGGGGCTCTGTTCCAAATCTCCATTTCAGGCCCTCGGCTGCAAAGAACGCCGTCCTCCCTCGATCTGCCTGATGGCGCTTTCTGAGTTCGTCTGGCTGTTATGTCAGAACGTGGTGACATGTGATTCCCTGAGCGGATTCTGAGGTGATGGGCCCCTCGTGGCCCCCACATACCGTAGAAGGAGACGCGGTTTGTCTCTGATCAGGCAGCTAAACATGTACCCTGAGACTTGGAGACGGTGTTTGTGTTCATTTCGTATCCCTGTGAGGTTGTTGTACATCTGTTAGTGGTGGTTCTTGTCTCCTCTCAGTTCTTTGATAGCTATATTTAGTCCTTTTTGTGTATATTTTGAGAGTATCTGTGGTTGTTTTGCATCTGTCCAGCTGTGTTTCGAGTCAGTTTGTAGTAATATTGCATCTTTCTTTCAACGCATTGGCTTTCCAACAAGAAATATGACCTCTGAACTCCAGGTGAAGGCCGCTGACCCCTTTTGGCCTCCGTAGACGTGATGATAAATCCACCCATGCATATTTCACCCCAGGTGCTCATCCGGGTCGAGGCTCTGCGCTGAACGAGGTCAGCTGATCTCCCCCGAGCTGCTCTCCCTTTGGATTTCTGAGGCGTTGCACCAGATGTGGCTGAAAGTAGGATTCCACTGCAGGAAGGATGCTTTAACTGGATACTTCACATATGAAAAAAAGCTTAAGACTGAAGCGAGCGTGATTTCATGGATGCACAGCAGCATCGGCAGCCCGGACCCTTTCGTGTGATGAATAATAGACAACAGACTTAATTCCTCCGCTCTCCTCCCCAGCCGTCCTCCTGGATCTCAGGTGGGAAGCGTTTATCTGAAAGCTTCCCCCCCCCCCTCACCCCCCCTCCTCGGTGCTCGCGTCTTCGCTCCAACAGCTTGTATTCCTCCGCTCGGCGGACTCGCAGGTCGCCGTTGACGCTTTGATCAACCGACCGTGCACTGTTTTCATTTCCCTTTTTATTTGACAGTCTTGCGTGCGCCGTCTCCACCTCACTCACTGACACGAGCACTTTGGTATTTCCACGCTGTCATTCTCAGCGGGCGGCGTGCGGAGCTGTCCAAATGTAGCCCCTGTTGTCATTGTACTTTCAAATACGATTTAATGATTTATGACTGTCTTTTTTTTGTTGTTCCCTGTGAAAGCTCAGACCTGCCAGACTTTGATGTGCGGTGTACTACGTCGGTCCTCAAGCAACTGAAGGAAAGGATTCAAACTAATTGTCGGTTTCTGTAGTTACATGCAGGCCGCTTTTACATGTTTACATGAATAATAGTGTTGTATAACGATGCTACGTTGCCGCTACAAACGTAACCTGGTGTCTTCCTCTCTAAAAACGCGTGTGAGTACACGCATTTACAGAATGAGGACTCGGGAAATGACGGTCAGCAGATGCTGATTGCATGCAACGCTAATGAAATGGTTTAACGCGGCCAAACTCGGCCCCGTCCGATAGCCGCAGCACGGCGAGACCTCGGCGCCAAACAGCACTGATTCCAGGTTCCAACGCGTCCTGCACGGCCTGCCTTGAATTCCAATAGCTTTTTTCTTTGGTTTATCGGACCAGAAAGACGTAGAAGTCCACAGGAATCTGCTTCATCCAACAGGTTTATATTCAAATGCTGAAACGACCTTTTTATGCTAATAAAAACTGCCTGCGACTTCACTGCATTCATCATTACTGTATGAGACCCTAATAACAGAGTCTTTGTTTATCCCCCGTGCTATCAGTCTTTTCATTGTCCCGATGTCACACTTAGTTCTCGTCCTGGGCTCCGCAGAGCCCTGCCTGCCAGCCTCCATATTTGTCGCAGAGTGCATTTGCTCAAGAATCCGTTTCAAGTGAATTAGTTAGGCAGGTTTTTTTTTTTTTTTGCCCCGGCCAATCGGAAATCCTTCCGCTAGCTTGTGTCCCTTACTGGGGAGACGGTGGAAGGTCAAGTCGTCCCCCTCGGGGCATTCGAGCATGTCGCTTGATAGAGAGAGAGAGAGAGAGGACTGAGTTCCTCTCTCTCCTTTATCACCTCCCCTCTGTTCTTTCCCGCTGCGGACAAAGCAGGTCGTGGTGTTCAATTATATTGGGCAACTATACAGCAATTAATCATCAGAGCAAACGGGTCTTTACGCTGATTTTATGCAGCAGGCAGAAGCTCCAGGTGAACATGAATTAGGACATCATCTGTTCCCGTCAATTTTATGCTTGAATGCGACTTATTCATCAAAAAAGGCTCCATTCCCCTTTGTCCAAAAAATCAAATTCCTCCACTTGTTACGCGTGCGTCCATGTTAAGGATGGGGGTTGAATATCCGACGGTGGGGGAGCAACAGCAGGTGGAGGAGCGGCTCAGTTCTCTTCACCTTTCACTTGCTCCATGTGCGAAGGTCACCTGATGTATTTTTGGATTGAATGAATACACTCAATAGGCTTTAATTCAGACCCCCAAAAAGCCGGCGGAAATGTTACGTATTTCCAGCATCTTTCTCGCAGTAACCGCACAATAAACATATTGCACCAAAACACAAAGGTAAAGTGGCCAAGCTGTCGGGCCTCTCAGCAGCAGCAGCAGCGTGTTCACCGGTAATCGGCTTCGGCTGTTAGCCAAACACACGGAAACAGTAACTGTGCTCCTCCGCCGCCGCGGAAATGAAACGCGGGGGTATGGCACTCACAAAAGGAGACGGATTAAAGGGCTTTGAGTAAAGGCGGCGTCTCCTCCGGGTGAGTCTTCCTCTCGCTCTGCAGAAAAGAGGAGACTCTCGCTAAGTCCGGGATTTATTCATCTTTTATCAGGCCGGAATTCTGTGGATATCTGGTGGCTTATTTTTCACATTTCCGACGATCGCTCGCGACCCCCTGAACCTGGCCGGTTATTAGGAGCGTTGGCTTCGTCTTAATTCAGCCTGAATGAGCTCGATATTGGGCCGACGGGTGCAGCAGCACGAGAGATCAGCTGTGTACTGACAGCCAGGACACACCGGCCCTTTGCATCTGCATTCTGTTCACCGTCTCTAAGTTGGTGAATATCGTTTTTTATTTTGCCTGTGCAGATATTGATTGACACTTTTTCAACCCCATCCAGAAATAACCATTGTTATTGAAATCTGCGTCACGCAGGGGATTTTTCCGTGGAATCCGAAGAGGCCTGATAGAAGGAATGATTTTGATAAGGAATCGTTGCCGTCGAGGTTGTTTGGTTTGTCTTTGTCAGAATCCGCCCTCCTTCCCAGTTGCTTATCTCCTGTCTGAGGAGACGAGAGGTTTTAATGAGTAATTTTATCGCCCGCTTCGAGGAACTACCCTCCCGCTTTTTAATATTTCAAATTGTCCTCACCTCAACCCCTCGGGGGCGAACGCCGCATATCTCGAGTACTTCTTTAATTACCGCTCGAATCTGCTCGCCATCACGGCCGATTTGTTCCTCCTTTTCACAGCTGCAGACAAAGTGATTGACTTCCACGTCTAAAGGCACAGATTTGTGCCTTTTTATAGGACAGAGACCGGCGTGCCAGCTTCACTCCCCGATGCCCACTTCCCTCCCGGAGCCGCGACGCCTCCGCCGCATCATTCCGGAGTAAAATAACAAGGCGAACGCGGCGTATCTGGGTGAGGGGTGGCTTGTGTGTGTGGTGCTTCTTGCAGGACGGCTGCCAGCGCATATAAAAGAAGATCCAATTGCACCATGCTTCCCTCTGCGGGCGTCGCCGAGCTCTCGGGCCCCTTCTTCATTCCCACTCGGTGTGACCCGTCCGTTAAGAATCCTCTGTATTCAAACCAGTGTCCTACCCTTTCTTCTTCAGGCCGGAGGGGGTCGTGGAGGGGGGGGGTTCGATTAGAGCGTGCACCCCCACCCTGCTCTCCCCGCTGCCGAGCTCCGCCTTTTTATCTCGGCGCCACGGCGAACTAGCGGGCCCATTAGAGAGCCCAGGGCCCGGCCGACGCAGCACAGGAGCTCCGGCAGTGACAAATTCACCACAAAGCTTTTCCTGTGAGGAATGAAAGTACCACAGAGGTTGAAGGAATGAGGGGCGAGAGCGGGAGACCTAGTGAGGTGGGGGGGGGACCTGGTGTGATGAAAGGACATGTGGCCCGCTGTGACAAATGTTCCCCCGACTTGTGATTCATCACGGTGTGGAGGCTCCGAGAGCTTCACCCACTGCTGCAGCTGCGGGTGATGATGCACTTCACTTCCACTGGAGAGTGTTTGATTTCATTGCTTTTGCACTTAATGTTTTCATGCGTGTTTTTTTATTTACACGAGTCACATGATCGAAACATTGGACCGTGACGAGACGCGGCGATCGGTCGCGGTTAACCGTCATTTGGGAGGAGGCGGAGTTGTCTTAATGCCCCCGTGGAATAAAAGACCATTTGGAGTCACAGTTTCTCATCCAGACAGCGAAAGCAAAAGTGCTGAAGCGCACACTTTGGTTTATTGAACGCGCTTTAATGGAGCACGCTGCCATAACGCTGGACAAGCAGCGTGTGATTGGGCTGCAGGATGTGTTCTTTTTTTTTTTTTTTGTTTATACTGCCTCCGAACCCATTATGTCACTTTAGTGCCAAACCCCTTCTTCTCTTTTTGTCATCGTAGACACTGAACAATAAATAAATTGCGACGCGGGCGAACGTGTCCTTTTCCCCCGTGGGCCTGCTGTTGCGTTAAAATTAGGAAATGCTTACCTCGTCTCTGGTTGTAAATACCAGTGTGTTCTAATTCCAAATATGGAAAAGGGAAGAACAATTAGAAGAAACCGTAAACTAAATATTAACCTGACAAATGTTATGTTCTGCTCGCCGATCCAGTGCTGCTGCTTCTGGGTCCTGAGCCGCAGGTTGGAAACCTCATGCGATGAAATCCTTCCATTTAAGATGCAAACAGGCAGATGCCATTTGAATCAATACTACGTGTTGGTTCACATAAACAAGGCAGTATTCTGCAAACCAATGTACTTCCAGAGGCGTTATTGGGAACAAAATGTTCCCTTGTTTATAGTCGACTCGTATAAAACACAAAGGTTACAGTGAAACGTGGGATAATTCAGGATAGGATAACGTGTTGCTTATACACTGACGTCTGAACATTAAAGTCCCAAATGTTGTTGTATATTTGTGAACTACCCACTAACAAGGAAGCAATGAGAGGCACCGAAACACATTTTGGAATGCTTGACCGTAAAACTGTCATCCTGTAGAATATGAACTATCTCTGCCGTGAAGAACGATAATGTGTCATTATTAACAGCTGTCATTGGAGACGGAACGCTCCCCATAAGCCACATCAATTTATAACAACGATGGGAGCCCGATGACATGTGACGCCTCCTCCGGGCTCCTGCACTCACCGTCTCCTGCAAAGGGGGGGTTTAGGGGGGGGGGAGGCCCATTGTGCTGGTGTTCTCCTCCCCGTGGCCCCTCTTTCTCAGTGAAGGGAGAAATGCACCGCTGGAGGCGTCCATTAAGGGGTGCTGGACTCTTTCTCGGCGCGGCGGAGCTTTTGATGGGGCCTGGATCCGCTGCCGAAATGTGCCGCAGCATTCGCACCTCGACGCGTCTGCAGGTGCTGTTCGGGGCCAAGCGGTTCTCCTTGCGGGTCGTCGTCCTCTCAAAGAGCATCTTATGGTTTCATTGCTTTGCTTTTACATCTTTCTTCAGATTATTTTCATAGATTTCAGTCAGCTCAGTTTTCAAGGCGTGTTTCTTCAGTCGTTGCCATGACTGCGGTATCCAAAAACAACGATTATAACGATTATTCGTTCAGGGAGGAAACTTGACAACATTTGTACCTTTTCCACTCTACTTGCAGTTTTTTAGTGTTCCAGCAGAAGCTTTGGCATATTCTCCCCGAGAGGAATTACACATGCATCTAAAAATGCAAGTCATCACTCAAGACGTATTTGAAGACCGGCTTGGCATTTTGAGGTTCAGTCTCACTCGCCAGCAGAGAGGCCACACGCCGCGCACGGAGAGCATGCTAATGAGCGGCAGAACTCGGCCGCTGTTGACATTTCTGTATTGCGGCGCGGAGGAGAAACGGCATCCCGATGCGTCGTGTAGAGGGAGTGCAGAGAGCTCACACCGGGGAGACGTTGCTGAAGAAGTAATTACATTTTGCTTTTATTTATTTTTTCTACTCACAGTCTCTCGGTGTGAATCCCAGACCGTGTGGTGTCGCTCCGTGTCACAGTAATCAATTACCCACGATGCACCTTTCCCTGGGGCCATGTTGGTCTTATTTTGTCCTCCATCGTGTCTTGCCCACATTTGTCTCCATATGAATTGAAAGTGGTTAAAATAATCATATTTCGTGTCAATATAAGGAATACGCTGTTTTTGCGATTTACAGATCGAAAACACAGCAGATTTTCGTGGAGCGTTCCTCTTTCCCAGTTGGGTTGATGGGGATTTAACGCAGTATGTCTCCAAATATCTCAATTCAAAACATGCACAGCTGCGAGGATGCGACTGTCGGCTTTTTGGAAACTAAAAACCTTGGACAGACTCTGCTTTGGTTTGTGCTTCTCTAATTAAATCAAGGCAGGAAAACAGCAACGTACTTCAATCTGTGCAAAATGTGCCCAGTCGCTGTCAGAGCAGCGGCACTTCCCTTTTCAACTCATCCCCTCAATTTGGAGGATCAGAGGAGTACAATTTCACTTTTTAGAGCTTCAACTTCATTGACTTCTCAGCCTACGGAGGGTATTTTAACGAGGATGCCCGTGTAAATAAGTATCGGAGACCTTTCTGAGAAAGTCCACCTGCAACGAAGCAATTATAAATCGAAATGCCGGACGCAAAACGTACAGGGAGGGGCCTTTTAATGAGCAAAACGTCCTCCCTGAAGCAATGACTTTGTTTCCAGTAATTAAAGAAACACTATCAGTGCTAAAATAATGCGGCGTTGTATTGAGTTGCCAGATTGTTTCTTGCGCCTGCTAGGTTTCAAGCTGAAATTGGGCGAAAGCGCTTGAAGGAAGTTGATGATGGCGGCCGCCGACTGCTCGCTCGAGTGGACGCTTCTGGCACAGTTGATTCCTGACTTTGGAGGAATGTGTAATGTGTATTTAACCCCCCCCCTCTCCCCCTTCCTCTCCTCCCAGGAGCATCCATCACTGCCGTCCCTTGTCCATTTATCAGCACCGGAGACATGAGGTCTGTAGGCTGGCCCCCGTAGCGCCCCCCACCATCAGGTGCTTAATGTGTTCTCTGCCCACACGGCATCCGTCACCGGCCAACGGGGCTTTAGCCCAGAGTGGCCGTAGTTAGTTTGGAGCTGATTGATTGGCCGTTGAGAGGTTGTTGGGCTTTCATACATCACCGGTTGTGCCGGTAAACACAGGCTGAGGTTGTTTGGGGGTTGGGGGGCGTGGGGGGGGGCTGCTAATGTACCTTTTGAGCCACAAGTGGATGCTGCTGTGAGCGGCAGGCGGGGTGACATTCTGCTTCATGCCTCACAAGTGCAGTTACGGTTCGACTTTACCTCACGAGCGTTCTTCAGTCTTCAGGCTCTATACCTTCACCAGCACTTTAGCAGCGTTTAAAGGCCACTTACCGCCAGCAATTCGGAGTTTGTTTTTCTCTGAGAAATTGCCCGTTCTTGATTCTGGGTCTTGCACTGCATTGCTGGTCATCCGAAGTTTGGTTCAGAAAGCTGCAGCTGAGGAAATCGAGGGGGTTCATCCTCCCCCCCCCGAGCACGACGTGATCTCATCTCTTTTCGTCATATTTCACTGCTTGGGCGTTGCACTTGGCGCCAGGCTTTTATGTGGACCCAGAAGGCTTGAGTGTGATTTCCCGCTCTAACGATGGTCTTATCCAAACATTTAGTCAAGACAAAAATAGTAAATTTGCTAAAATATGATAAACCGGTACCTGCTTAACATTATGAGGATGTTAGCAGGCTGCGTTTAGCATTTAGCTCAAAGCACCACAAAGCAACTAGCACACACTTATATTCTGATGTTTTTTATTGAATGAGCAGGTGCGGCTCCTAACTGACTCTGCTCTGAGCTTCGCCTGCATGAAAATGGTTCATTGAAGAGCAGAAGACTCCCCAGCGGAACTGAAGCGATTACAAAACCAAATGAAACCGTGTTATCTCGTTCAAGGCTGGATTTGATCCCTTTTGAGGCGGCTCTGTTTTGAAGGACGAGCACTTTTCACATGAAGCATCACAGCAGACCTTTATTCAGGATTTCAGGCTAATTGACTTTGCCGAGCTGCCACCTTGTTAACGAACGAATTAGCAGTGCAGCACGTTGGGTCGCACACCTGTATTATAAAGAGTCCAAGTGGAGAGCAAGGTGTTAATTGACATGAAGTACATCTCAGTGAAAACTCAAATGTATTCTGAGTTGTTCGCAGTGTTTAATAAAGGTTGTTCAACACCACAAGAAACACGTTTGGTTCTCAATGTGAAATATTGACAAAATGAGAGCTTGTCGCGTGTAGATTTAGTTCAATCTGAACCTGATTACTGCGACATCTCCGACGCGTTCATGACTTTTTACTGCCACTGATCATTTTAAAACACTCACTAAAAAAAGCCCCTCTGGCTGATTGCAGCTGCATCTTATTTAATCGTACATCACATTACACCCAGGCCTCTAAAAGTTTGCGTCATTGCAGCAGCACATTCGTGTTTATTTCCTAATTGATGCAAGAAAGATGCACAACGCATAAATGAATCGGTCCAAAAGGCTGCGGAAAATACAGTAAGACTGAAGACTCTTCTACAGTTTGCCAGCAGCTTCACCGCAACAATGTTGCCCTCTTTTAATGAGATGGACCTTGTGATTACACGATGAGCATCGTAATGATGTGAGACTGTCCTCCTGGATGCACATGAATACTTCACCAGCTGATACTCCTCGCGAATTTAGCATTAAAGTGGCTGCATTTCATGTCAATGTGCACTTCTAATTGACAATCCACTCATTGTGCAACACATCCGACCTCTCTCCCATACGAACGGTGCGTGCACGTATACGCGGGTTTCAGGGCTTGAAGTGCGACCCCCCCCCCCCCCCCCCCTCTCCTCCGCCCCCCTTCCCTCCCTCTCCTGTCTCCTCCTCTTCTCTTTTTGCCTCATCTCCAGCAGTGCGTCCGTCCTCCCCATCACTTGTGATTTCACACCTTGGACGCCGCGCACGCAGCCCGGGAGCGCGTTAAATAGCTGCGTCTTCGCGTCTCTGCTCTCCCGGTCGATCTTCATCTGTAATTGCAGTTTTTCCTTCCTTTTTTTTCTCTTCTCTTCCTCATCTTTTCACCTTCTCCCGCCGGGGGGAGGAATACGGTTTTTCTCCCAGCTGTAGGGGAATCATGACCACGGCGAAGGAAGGCAGCGCACCGGCGAAAACGGCTCACCAGCAGGAACAGGTACCGACGGGCTCTGCTCTGCCTCCTCTCCCTCCTCCTCCTCTCTCCCGCCAGCCTCGCGCTCCTCTCGCTCCTCGCACTCCTGTCCGCCTCGCACGTTGCCATCGGCCGCGATGAGCGACTCTGCGCGGCGTTTTAGGTGCGTAGCCGCGGTGACTCCTCTCTTTGTGACCTCTTGTGTAACGATCATGTGGTGACCTACGCACGTAATACGGAGGCATTCGGGTCAGTCCATTTTTTTGGACAGACTTCTGCGTCGTTATAAAGCTGTGATCATTATCCTGGTACTTTGCGCACGACGTCCACCGAGCAGTTAGTATGTGCCTGCGTGCGTGCGTGCGTGTGTGTGTGTGTGTGTGTGCGCGCGCGCTATTCACCTTGCGGTAGGACACGCAAGTCCGCTCCTACAGCGAGCCAGGTGTCCATACAGCAACATTTCAAGTGGCACGTTAATTCCCCCCCCCCCCCCCCCCCCCAGAGTAAAAGCTAAACACCCTGTTGCGTGTCAAGGTGCTGCAGGGCGGCTCTGTATCACCCCCCTCCCCCCCCCCTCCCCCTCCCCTCCAAACGAGAACCTCACTGACCTGACCAGCCTAAATCACAGAGGACACAATGGAGGTTGTTTTTTAATGTCCATGTATTTTATATGCTGTGTTAATGGCAGGGTGAAATAATGCAACTCATGGTGGATCAGGTGACAAAGTAACGCATATTTGTATTGGCCAAAAAATGCTCCCCCATAGGCGTTGGAAGGTTTGTGGACTAGAAAGGTGAATGTAACTCTGTTTTAACAGCATCGTGGCGGGAGGAAGGCTCAGCTCTGTTTTTGTTTAGTCGTGTTACACGTTTCCTTCTCGACGTTTGGCCACTTATCACCTTTTAGTCACGAGTCACTCTGTGGTTGCGCCTTCAGTCTGCTCTCATTTGGTTTCCTTGTTTGGAACCAGTCCATCAACCCAACATGTAACTATAGATGACATCCGCCGGTCTCCGCCTGTGGAGAGGGACACTGGGCTCTGAGTGTCAGTCACGTCCTCAGGAAGCCAGTGCAAGGAAATGCTTTGAATTCAACAAAACGGATCCGGTGGTCAAAAGTCAAGGTCACTGTGACGTCACAAAACACATGAATACATTACTTATGTTATATATGTTGTGCATCATTGTAAATTGAATATCTTTTGAGTTAAGAATTTTGGTGCAACTGAATCAGGAAATGTTGACCTCTGACCTCTGACGTAGAATAGGCTGGTTTTCCTACATGGGAAAATGGGATCACGTTTATGTTAGACAGGTCTACTCTTGTTGTCTGACGTTCTGCAGTTGATTATTCAGCATTTTCGAAATGTCACCGCTTCACGATCTCATCTTCAAAGTGCTTGTACTTAAACGTAGCATTGTTCGTTCATGTCCACTTTATGAACAATTCGTTTTGGATAGGTTGACCCATAGTTTCAGCCCTAGACGGAAAAAGGAAATATCTGAATCAATCGTTTTTCAAAATGACCGCCGTAGAGATCTGTCTTGGAATAAGAGACGCATAAGAACACCCGCAAATGGTGAATGAATGGAGGCTGTCGGTGGATTTTCTTAAGGCGTGAAGCTCCATCAGTGTGAAAAAAAAAAACCCTTGCCTTAAGCCGATGTAACATTGACATGGATGTGGGGGAAGGCGCGTGCCTCTTTAACTGCGGCGCGCTCACATACACACAAACAAGCCGAGCCGCCGTGGCCTCCTGATTGATGGTCCGCTGGCCGGGGGCTTACGGTCCAGGGACAGAGGACGGAGATGGGAGCAGCTCCGCAGTAATCAGCTCGCCACCGCACAGGGACAGAGACCCACACCAGCAGCAGTCATTACCGCAACAAGGTGGAGGCACTCAGGGTGTGAAAGGTTGAGTCGGGGACGGCTGGAGCAATGCACTCACACAGGCGAGACAATTTGGCCTAAATTAGAGCTAAGGTGCCCCTTTTTTCCTGTTGAAAATCCTCCCTTCTAGTATCGTTATAGGGAACGGGTACGTCTGGCACAAAGTGTGGGCTTGAATTCCATTTTATACATCCTTTGTCCAGGTAAAAACGCTGACACTGACTGTAGACATATCGGTGCTGTTAGTGATTGTATTAATGGGAATAAAATCCCACACACAGTTTGGAGCTTCAAAGCTGGATCACAGTTCCCAACGTTTGATGAGGACACAGTTCTTCAGTTCACGGCTCTTTTACATTCTGGGTGATTAGCGAACTCGGATTATTCTGCAACACATGTTTGGTATGTGAGTGGGTTAACCAGACAACAATTTAAATAAATTGAAATAGTGTCACATGCGTTAATTCTGAGATACTTGGCCCCAACATTTCGTTTGTCGACGATCTTGTAAGTGCTTGTTGTACTCGTTTCAAATATTGATAGAATGTGTTTATTTGAAATGATGCTTGTCAGCCGTGAGCTGATGAATTGAAGCTGAAAACGTGTAGATGCTAACCTCAGTGTCATATTATCGACAAGTGGAAAATGCCAGAGGGGAGCATCGCTTCAACGCGGCGAGGGGCTTAAATATTTTACAATTGATGAGATTCGACGCGGACGTTTATTCAGCTGTTGGCTCACTTTCCCTCACCTCGCTGCCGAGGAACTGCTGCCTCAGTGGCCTGCTGATGAACAGCTCGAGCGATAAGTGCTCCGGCAGATGTTAATTAAAGTTGCACACGAGACACAGTGGGGAGGACAAAGAGTCGTCTGCCGTGACACTTGCCGTGGCTCCACTGTCTTTTGCATGAACGTCTCTGCCGCATGCGCAGCACAGCAGCGACGCCGTTCCACATCTGACACGCGCCCAATGTCATCGACGTCGTCGCGGCAGTATTGGGGAAACGGATCTGAGACGCGTTGCCGTGTTTCACGGTCACCTGTCGATCGGGCAGGTGGTCCCGCAACAGGAGGTTAGAAATGCCACACTCAATTAATCCCGATGCAACGGCCGTGATTTGTGGATTCACTCGACGGGACACAGTTGAGTCAATTTCAGGGCCTCCGTTCCAAATGTACATGTTGTTTTTCCTCTTCTTTCATTCACCCATGAAAATAGAAAATACAAGTTGTGGGAAATGCTAAGTACAAAATTGGAAAGTCCCATCCCTAATGTGAATGTACAGTGCTCCTGCCACAATCTGGGGGCTCGGCTTTCCGCTCAGGTCGACTCACCGGAAGATCGCTTTCCTTCGGGGAACGCACGCGTTATCTATCAGACAGATTTTTGATGCCTTCCTTACGTGCTCACTCAGGTGAATCGAACATGATGTCAGGTCATCCGCTATCTTCCTGTACACTTCTTCAGCTCCATTGTCCCCCCCCCCTCCCCCCTCCCTTTCATCGAGCCATTGCAGCACAGCCACTTCTTTTAAGGGAGAGATAAGCAGCGAGGCCAAAATAGGTTTGCAAAAGCAAAGAGTGAAGAGATGATTCACTTTTGGAATGTAAATAGATAATGGGTCAATTCCTCCTGTTTGCCAAGTGCCCTTGGCTGATAAGAGGGAACAGGAGATGGATTTAGTGCGGAATTTTATGCTCTGAATGTTTGTGCCATAGTTCATCTTACGGGCAATTACGAACAATTGAGCCGTGATGTTAGAGGTCTCAAGTGGTGATTAGAGGCGGGATTGCCAGGCAGCAACCACAGCGATTCATCACAATTGTTGTCATGATTTAAACGGTCTTTGCCAAAATGACTTATAACATGAGATACAGCAAAGGCAAGGCGGGTGGGGGGGGGGGGTCTTTAATAGAGCAATAAATATTCAGTATTTGGAGCAACGGTCAAACTAAATGTCATGAGAATCCTCCATCTCGCTAATGGTCTGCGTCGTCTCCAGGTGTTTTGTGTGTGTGTGTGTGTGTGTGTGTCGCCTCAGGAGCGGTTTTCAAACAGTGTGTAAAAGGGCCTCATTTAGGAAAAGGTCAGCATTTTTCTAGTCAGGTGTCTTCCTTTGTTTTATTGTAATTGCGTCCCACAGCTACGAGAATCAGCACAGGATACGCATAGAAACTCTGCTCGGCTCTCTTTATCAGAACCCAAGTGATCATATTTCCATAACTAAAGTCTGGCCCCGAATCTTAAACCAAAGCTGTATTTCCTTTCGTGTTCAGATGAATATCAGAATGATCCTAAAGACCTTTTGTGTGAGAAAGTACTGTGAGTCTTGCTTCGGACTGTCAGAGGAGTGTCAGCCTGTATCTGGGTCTACTGAGTTAATGTGTCTCCGTGTTGTTGTCTTCGTTTCAGCGGTCGCGTGAGTGTTGTGCAGCTTTTCGGCATCGGCGCCGCTGACAAACATTCAGAAGAGTGCGAGTCCCAAACGATTATCGGCCAATCGCCTATCAGCTTGGATGCGGATTAGAGGAAGCTGGCGCGCCTTCATCGGACGTGCCGCTCCACGGTTGTTTGTGCCAGTGTTGTGGGGCGGTAGTAGTGTGATACACGTAGCTGTGGAATGTCATTAACGTTGTCCTATTTTAAAACCTGGTTTTCAAACCTCGCCTTTAACGTCTGGGCATCTCGGCGTGTGGCACCGGCCTAAAGGACTGTCCGGTCTTACAGCCGGCGTTCACGCTGAGATTGATCGCCGCCAACCTTTAGTGTTATTGTTATAGCCGCAATAATTGTCCTCGTTGCGCAATGCCGACAGCGCTCCAAGTTGACCAACTCGGGGATCTTTAATGTGACAGCTCATCACGTTAAGGTGACGCGAGCGCGAAAAAGGCCTCGCTCCATTGGAGGAGCGCCGGCCGGTCCGCTGGCATCCGTCCCGCTTCCTCCATCTATAAAAAAACAAACAAACAAAAGCCATAGTGGACAGGAATCGGTCAGAGGTGACGATGCCAACCCCCCTTCTGATTTTCCACGCTTAATATTGGCATCGCTCACGTGCCTTCTGCGTGGTGTTCGGTGGCCGGGCCTGAAATACTGGCTTCCGTCGTGACACTTGCTAGGCGCGCTCCAAACGGCCAAACGGCAGCCCGGTTTCTATGGAGATGCTGCGGCTCCGTACGCAGGCAACACACTCGCACAGATTTAAACAGACAAAATGAGTGAACGGAAGTCAAATTCATTAATTGTCTAACAATCTTGTTTATGCTTCTCCTCTGTGGACTCGGAACTGAAATTGAATCAAGTGCTCAGCTGATGCGAGAGCGCACAGGCTGCGTTCCGACTTTGTTTGATCATCCAACACTACAGGAAGCTGGATTTGGCTGTTGGTCTATTGAAATGTAGAACATCGACACTTTGCTATAACTGGTATGACGCGCACAAAGCTAAATACGATCAAACGTCTGGCACGTCATTAGTCATTATCTCTTCATTTTTTGGAAGTGCCAACCTAATATTATATAGACTTCTAAATTAGGTTTTCCTGTTTTACAATGAAAAACCATCCCTTATCACTTCAGAAATTAGCCTTGAAAAACGTATAATACCTTTGCAAGCAAGCGGAGGTATTAAGGGATTGAAAAGGGCGGCGACACTGCAAAATGGAATGTTCCTCCTTCACCATTTGGAAGTAGGACATTAGAAGTCCCTGGGTTTGCACTCGAGGTTTATTATCTCATTCCACTGATCCTCATAGTGCTGACAATTGCCACTGAATTATAAGCCCTACTTGCTTATATCAGTGAAATACAGGTCTTCTTCCACTCAGTAATTTGCCATCTTTTCAGAAAAGAAGACCAAAAGACCTATTGGGTGTCATCAGCTGCACTGACACCTAAATTGTTAAGATATCTAAATTATCAGTGATTCCTCTATTAGAAGAGAACATTTGCTTCTTAAAGTCATTGGCTTCTCAGCACACAGGGCGCTCGTTCAAATCCATTTTATAGTCAATGTCCATGAGAAAGATGGTTTTCTTTCATATATAGTGTTGAAATTTGGACGAAGCTATAACTTGAAAAGGAGAGATGTGATTGAGATCGTTGTTGTAGACCCTCAGGTCAAAGGAACTCGGGAACGTTGTGTTTTTCTGAGCTGAAATCTCACAGATTTAAAGACTCATTGAGGTTCTGCATTTCAGTATCCGACGCCCTCCGTGACGGGTTCAAACTTCAGCTTCAGGTCCAATTAGCATAACGGAAGAAACCGGAGGATCCTGTCAAAGCCAAACTAGCAAGCTTCTGTTTCTACGACATCCTGGAAAAAAACAAATCTGAGCCAGTGTGCTGCAAAATGTCAGGTGAAAATACACGTTAAATCGTGACACAAATGTTACCAAGTTCAGTACTGTAGGCCTCAAAGTCGCTGTTTTTCTGTGTGGTGCTGAATGGACAGCTCCCACTACGTTTTAACCTGGAATTAGTGTCGATCGAGGGCTGAGCACGTTGATTTCTTTCTAATGTTTGTCTGTGGTTCTGTGTCGTCTGAGGTCGTGGTAGGAAGACAGAACATTAGTTACGAGTGCTTAGCATCGCTTTTCTATTCTATTTTCAATTTAATTAGATGCACCTTTTTCCAACACGACCGCAGTATAAATAAATAAATAAATATGGTTGTTTGTGTAAGCTAATAATAATGATGATAATTCCGATGTCTAAGGTCGCGCAATAGTAGAATAAAAGGCTTATGAAATGTAATCTTCATGAAATCTGATCCGTGGGAATGAAATGTAATCTTGTAGGTTTCTAATCAATAAGAAACCAATGTTCTACTCTCCTAAGATGAAATACATTCATAACGGTGAGACTGGCTATATAACCGGCGGATATATAATCATTGACCTTTGTGGTCAGGTCTCCTGCAGGGCGGCTGTATTGATTTTAACAGTTTCTACTTCACGAGGATCTATGTAGCTCACGAAGTCCGCCAAGTGTGCAAGCGCACAATGTTGTTTCAAGGAATCGTTGGATAACTATTGTGTTTGTGTATGTTGTTGCCTTGGCACAAAGTTCTGAATAACTAGTCGAAGTAGCTCTGACTCCATTCTCACCAGCAAAAATAATCCATGTGCGCGATAACTTTTGGATTTGTACGTTACACAATCATCGTTACAGGCATGATATAATACATTTACAAGATATGACTTACCAATTTGTTGTGCATTTCAAAAGTCCGTAGTTTGGTTGGTTGGTTCGACACAAAGGCAGAAATAAAGAAGAGTAATGTTGAGAGAAACCGTGTTTTTCCAAGCACATCCACAGCGAGAGGAAGTTTCCTGAGTAAACCTCTCAAACTCTCTGGACTCTGATCACAACCGGGATGAACCCATTAGAGAACCCCCTGCTCTATTTTAATGGCGCTCTCGTTCAGTGAAACCAGTGCTGGTTTCATGACGATTTAGTACGATGTACTAAGCAAAGCAGTCGCGTGAAAATATTGTAGCACCTTATCAAGCTTTCCAGCCGCCTTCGGCCTCACGCTCACCCGCCAATGGACCCCGCCATGACGACAAGCCCCCTTCCTCTCTGTCCACCCCACATATCACAGGAGGGTCGTCAGAGTCTTATTGGACAATAATGGTGTCTGTGATACCCAGCAGGTGCCTGAATAAACCCTCTAATAGAGCAATTATTCTCAAACAAAAGGTCACCTCAGGCGTGACGACAGGCCCGGAAATCAATAAAGCCCCCAATTATGGCCGAAGCAGGGGGCCTATATTTGGTCTCCGGTCGCCTTCCAGGGGAAGATCAGATTTCAAGGCAACCTCATTCCCTCACTGCGTCTTTGAGATTAAATTATCCCCTTTTTTTTCTATTTCAGGAGTCTTTGCTTCACCCCCTTTAAAAATGCATAAATGACTCAGGGCCCTTCTGATGCTGCCCCGGCGATAGCAGACGCCCAGGGAGCAGTGTGGTTTTATTTTGAGCTCACATTAAAGAGCGCATTGCCTTCTTCATGGGGGACACTTAAGCCTGCGTTTAGCCGCAACATCCGAGATCAAGACCTCTTCTGCAAGAGGCACCTGAGAGTAATTACACATTCTGCATATGTGTAGGTTGATCTTGAGAGGGAAAATTCATTTACTAAAAGCAACCATTGACAACAAACACAAACGTTAATGGAATGGCAGCTTGTGAGGTTTTAAAAGAGTCAGCTTAGTCCCCTAGTAGATGAACCTATAGGCTGTGATCTGGTCTCATGGTTATTGGAATATTCTGACATCCACTCATTAGAACAGACCCAGTATGCTGGGTTGTATAATGTTTTTCTTCATTGTTCTTGCCAGAGAAATATTTCAGTACAATAATCCGATTTGAGTTCAGTTTGGCGCATGCCGTCCATCGGGACAATCTGCCTTCTATTCCCATTCCTGGTATCAATGAAGTACCGCTAAGACCTCAGGCTGTTTTTGTCTTCTGGCTGTCGGAGAGAATTGTCAACCCTGACTCTTGAATCGCTGTCGGAAACCTGCTCTGGAACCAAAAACAAACTCTGTGGAATTGCATCTCGCACTCGGAAGGACATTTTCTCGCTGCCATTTTGAGGAGCGTGACGATGCAACAGTCGCCCACTTTATTATCGGCGACGAAGGCCGCACCCGGCGGGAGGGAGGGAGCATCTCCTGAACACATCACTGCGTTGGGTGAAATGTTCTTTTCCCGCCCATTTTCCGAGCGCAGCATTGATCCTGAGAGAACGGCTTGTCGGCAGGCGGGTTGCACACGGCGTTGGATTTTAGCGCGTTCCAGGTCACGACCAAAGTGAACTGATTGGAAAGCGTCACATTGACAACCAGCAGGTTTCCGCTGCGTGATATTTTGAGTATCACCACCCAGCCGCAAACGTTCTGTGTGCACTTTCCTGCAGGCAGAAGATGAATCCGTCTCGATGGTTCCCTTTGCGCGTGGAGGAATCGTTGCCCTGTTCCTTTCAGGCGGGAAGTTGGACAACTCTCCAATAAGTTAATAGCTGGTCTTTGTGCTCACAGGGACACCCCAATGGATTTAACTTTCAGCGTTCTATCATTTCTCTTATGATGTATTGATTTATGTATTGCATATTGTCTCGGTGTGCTAAAAAGGCTTCATTCCTTCGCGGCTGCCTGCTAACAGACTTTATCGCGGTTGACAGCATGAAATACGTTTTAGCGAGAAATGAATTATTCATAGACACAATTAAACATCAAATCTGATCAACACATCTTTGAAAAAACGTACTCCAAATACATTTAGATTTCTCTTTTCTGTTTATCTATGTAGCACTCGAGCTGATGTAGATGTTAACAAACCTCAATAAATCCATAAGTGGGTGATCCAAGTGACAATGCCTACGTATCTGCATGTAAAGCAATTAGGGATGGCCAAAGGTAAATATGACTAACCCATAAAAGAAAGCTGTACATTTACATGTTATAGGTCAAGGGGACATTTCTTAATTGAATTACAAGTTCTCCCCTGAGTGAACAGTGCCTTTGCAGTCTGCCATAACTGGATGACAAATTGACAGAAGGAGAATCGATTGCTTCGCCCTTCTGGTCATTCACCTCAACCCCTATTGACTCCAGTCAAAGAGGCATTCTGCATGGACCAGAAACCCGTTGTATCGGCATCCCGCACAACCCCCGTCTGCTACGTGGAGATAGAACGCCGTCCACAAACACTCTCAAAGTGTAGCTTGGCTCGCTCCACCCCCCTCCGACGTCCTCGACGGATGAGCCGCCTCGCTGTTGTCCTCTCACCCCTCTGCTGCTCTTTATTGTCCTGAGGGAGGGCAGGAGGCTCCCTCAGCTCGATGATGGAGACTCTTGAATGTCCGGCAGTGTATTTTAGAGGCTGCAGCAAAGCGCTTGAGTCTGGGAGAGGGAGAAGCGGCTCCGCGTTGCAGGTGACACCATCGACGGGTGGGCAGTGAGCGCAGAACGCACACAAAAAATACCCCACCATAATACACGAGGCACTCATGTGACTTACTGCGTCATCTCGTTATAGGAGGCCCACCGCCGGGCTTTCTCTCCGCTGCAGCTCCACGGGAGAGCAAAGTGAAGATCAACTGTCTCTCAATTCTTCTTTTAAAGCTAAATACTGCATCCAAAGGTTTGTGTTGTCTCCTGGGGGAATACAAGTGAAGCTGGAGCTCGAGGTGCTTGTGAAAGTGACTCACGCTGTCATCAGTCCGCATCTGGTCAGCTGTTTCGGGGTCGCCGATTTTTTAAAATCTTTTGCTTGTGGAATGATCTGTATCTCAGTAACGAAGCGAGGCTTTACTGAAATGTCGAGCTATAAGAGACTGTAGGATTGTTGTGTATTGTGATTATTATGACTGCTTATAATCATCAGTAGTATGGCAGACCTTTAGACAAACTACGGTTTATTCTATAGTCAATTCTTTAATATTGAAAACTGTTTATTAAGAAACTTCTTTGCACAGTATGTGACTCTTCTGGCTTCACAATTTTCATTATTTTATAAATGGATTTTCTTTAACAACATTATTTACTTTTCCACAAAAGGAGTTCAGATTAACAAATTCCAACCTTCAATTCATTGAATTCTACTGGCACTGCTTGGCTTAAAAAAAGATACGCCGTAAATATCACAGGAATGAGGAACAGTGTTCTGACACATTTTTCAGGAGACAATATGAAGGAGGATTTTGCCGCAGACTTCATTTAATTCGTGTCTATGGACTTTTTTGGTTTCTCCCTGCGTGAAAAGGTTTCATGATTTCAATCCCCTCGAACGGCTTTGAATGGAAGCGAAGCGCAGGATCGACGCGACGCGCGCTGCCGACTGCAGGAGGCGTTTCACACACACAATGAAGAGCTTTTTCACTACGCGCGTGATGTTGAAGTGTCTTATCAAGATTAAAAGTTACACCACTACTTTCTTCTGCTGTATCTGGACTCAGCCGGCCAAGTTGAAGCCCGGAAAAAGGTGATGAGCTGTGGGCCTCGAAACGGCACGTCTCAAACAGACCGACGCGGCATCCATAAAAACCTCCACCGGCGTCTGGCTTTTTTTTGTCCGAGCCTTCCCCCTGCAGCTTCCAAAGTCGCACAATGAGACACATTTTAAAGAGCTAATCCTTGTTTATTCATCAGAGCAAACTCATATTTCATTCAGCGGCAGAGATCAATGTGTTTGCGTTTTGCAATCATCATTCTAGACAGCAGATTGTTGCAGGAGGCGACGCAGCGTTTAATCGGCAGAACCTGTTTGTGATTTTGTATGTTTGACACACCCCTTGTTATTACTTTTCATTAGCATTCAGCGGTTACTAAGTTGCTGCTAATGCAAACGGATCGTTTCCTGCTGCTGTGCATTAAAATCTGACAAAACACGGTGCGGCTTTAACTGCCAAGCAGGCGCGGGAAATGTGAAGGCATAACGTTGTTATACAAGAGGTGCACTGACCTTGAATTGCTATTATTTGCACGCTGCTAATTGCTCCCTGGACCACTATGGCATCACATGTGGTTACTAGGCAATTTGGGAAGCGGGGCGCAGAGTCTGTGAACAGCTATTAGCCATTTGTGATTTTATTCGAGGACCATTTCAACGACTCGGATGAAAAGTAGCAAGTGAGCTCAAAGCGCAGCTCACACACACGGCACAAACAAAAAGCCCTTTGTGCTGTACGTACTTTCATCCACGCTCGAGTGCCGACGGCTGTAATCACCACCGAGAGTCCACCAATAACCTGGAAGACAAAAGAAAAAAACATTTTCTGCAGAGTGGGTTGTTTTCAAGTACAAAGAGACACGCAACATGAAGATTTACCTTTAAGTCCGTAAATTATTGTCTAAATATAGTACTTTAAGCTCTGTTGTGTTGATAAGTGGCCACTCTTGCATGCAAATCACACACTCCCATTTTCAGCTGAATAGCATGAACAATTGGGTCGCCGCGGTAACAACAGGTGGCCACACAGAGGGTGGAGTGGGGATTGTTGTTTTTGTTTTTGTTTTTCCGCTTCGACAAGGTTGCCATGAAAATGCAAGATAAAGTCTACACAAACGGAGTTGGTGAACGGTTGAAAATGTCCCGTGTGCACACGCCGCCGCGCCCGGAGACTTCATGGCCTCTTCTGATGTTATTCTCAATTAAGTTCTTGTTCCGAGCACGTTTGTTTCTTGTGTGGAGTCCGCTGCGCGCCGAGCGCCGGGCGGTGTGAGTGGATTTGGACTTCCACTGGGCAGTGTGTGACATGCCGTGTTGTTTCCCCCACGCAGTACCCATCAGTGTCCTGCTCCTCCCGGCGCCCACGGAGACACCGTGCAGGAGCTGCTGCGAGCGGCCCGCGTTACTTCCCTCGCAAGAAGCCAGTTGTTGTTTTTTTTGGAAGAATGTTTTTTTTTTTGCCAAAAGGAAAAGACATTCTTCATTGCGGGGGCACTTCAGCCGAACATTATGGCAGCGATAAGGGGCTGGAAGTCTATTCTTTCTACATGAGTGTTCACATTTTGCCGCAGAAAGCGATAAAAAACAGCAGGCCCGAATACATTAGGCTGGGTAAACATCAACAGAAGCAGCAGCCTCTTTTTATTAGACCCTTGCGCCTGGAAGCAGTGGGTTGTGGGGCATTTCAGTCCCGCGCATATTGTTTCCATGACAGCAATTTGTTTTGCCACGCTGGCGTCGCGTTACGGAATGGAGGCTGACGCATGAGAAGGGAAGGAAAGCTGCCTCCCAGTGAACCCGGAGGGACGCAGCCAAAACCAATGGCGCCGGGTGAAGTCCTCCTGCCGGGCTCTCCGTCGCGTCGGGTTCTCCCCGATGCTCCTCGGCCGACTTTCCTATTCGTTTTACTGGTGGAAGGTTTCGGTGCTAAAACTCTGCGTGTGTCGTTGGGTCGTTTTTTAGTTAGTTCGCAGCCTCACATCAGCTCTTCTAAAGGAGTTATGATTGTTTGTGAAGATTATCAAGCTGCAGAAAATGTGTAAATATAATAATAATATCCCAAAACCAATGGATAATCCTATATGCTATCCTGTATGCTAATCCTATGCTAAATTCTGGGATTAGCCTTCCGAAATAGGCCACCGGTGCGTGACGAGCAGGGAGGAAGAGCGTGTGGGTGCGTTCCTACTTTCATTCGCCATCTTGGGACCGAATGGATGGTGGGAGAAGTACTGCATGAACTACTCTTGGTCCTGAAGATTCCCCGTCAGCTCATGTAGTATAACTGCAGTGTGGACTCTTACTGATTTAAACTTTTTATTGTGTACTTTTTGTCCTTATCTGACCCGAGAGGAGAGAATCGGGTACGGAATGAAGAAAGCTGTTCTGCATCCTTTACAGGCTTCTCATTTACACTATTGATCTCATTGGATAATTGATTAAGACACAGGCTTCCATTTGTATCATCCGTATGCTGTATTTCTGAGAAACACCCCGATGAAAGTTATCCTTCACTTCTGCTGCTTTGTTTCTCGAGCAGCTACTCGGCTGATGAGGCAGCAACAGCACAACGCTCTTTGTGCAACTGAAGTTGACAGAAGAATTAGCAGCTAATTACCCACAGAACATTATAATTCTGTGTGCATTTTGTGTCCATGGGAATGAATGAATACGTGACCGGTTTCCCAACCAAACAAAAATAGATTAATGAGGTCATCTGAGAGAGAGAGAGAGTGTTAACATGTTGGCCTGGTTGATGCTTTTATACACATTCAGCGGTGGAGAGAAAGTGTGATTCTGTCGATTTCAGCTCCACGGCTTGTTGCAGTGTTTGTCACTGACGGTCTGCAGCACGGCTTCAGGTAGTCGCCACGCTGGAGCATTTCCTGCTGCCGCCTTTGAATAGTAATTTGACATTAAAGGTGCGAAAGAAGGATGTCCACACAATTCATTGTCTCCTTCCCGAGCAGACCCCTCCTCCAGCCATCAGTCATTCTTGAGACGAAGCTTAAATTGTTGACTCTGATGGGCCACGGTAATATTTGTGGATGCATTTAGCTTCCCTTGACAGGTCTGCAGACACGCCGCCTGTGGGGGGGGGTGATGAAATGAGGAGAAACTCTCCTGTGTTGTTCATGTGTGTGTTCAGGCTGACAAAATAGAGAAATACAGATGTATTCATCATGTATGAGGGCCGGAAACACACACGCTCGTGTGTGTGTGTGTGTGTGTGTGTGTGGCGCTTCACTCATTTAGCATGTTAATTTACAGCCGTAAGGGAAGCTTAATGATGAAAAAAGGAACCTCATTTCCATAATGACGAGGGAAAATGTGGCGTGGATGTGATTAATTGCCTCTCTGGATGGGCTGTTTGCATGTAAAGGGGCAATTTTCCCACAGCTCCTCACAAGTGAAGCGTTTAGTCAACCTTGTCATCTGAAAAATTGTGTTGCCTCGCGACAGAGCTGCAGTGTCAATTACCTGAGACCTGTTTCCTCCCAGGTTACGGCCTCGGTTTGAAACTTTTACACACATGGTCATAAATTTAAACAAAATAAAGCCAAATACACTTTTTGAGGAGAGAACATGGTTGTGCATGAAATTGAAACGCAGTGAAAGAGAAACAAACTTTTTACATTGAGGCAACAACACCAACAGACGGATGTTTTTGACTCACACAGGACACAGTCATCCTCTGGCGGAGGCTATTATGGGCTGTTTCCCAGAGATGTGATTTAGTGCAAACTCTGCAGAGAGGGGTCAGCCGACGGCGGCGCCCTCCCACCGTCTCTCTAATGGACTGGAAGAGATTCCCTCGCAAATCAAGCAAACCAGGTGGAAGATGCCCAAGAACCACTCACACACACACACGTTTGCCTGTTGGAAAATGGTTCTCCTGCCGTGAGTAAGAAACAAGACGGCTTGTTTATGGACCGCTGCCACTGCATATTGCATGAAAACAGAGATCTGGTTTGATTGGGTTTGGCGCATCAACCTGTGGAGCAGAGAGCAGAACCCGGCCCTTCGTCTGCAGATCTGCTACTCAAAGTGTTCATGAGGTAAACCACCTGTGCTCTGAACCACTTAGACAATCACAGTGTTCGGATTTGAGAAATATCTGCTAAAAAATGAAGTTCATTTGAGATGGATAAAAGGAAAGCTTTCAAATCCCTCTATTTGAGGGATGCAATCACATCTCTGCACTTTGAAAACCTCTCTGATGGAGACTGGGAGGGAAAAGAGAGGTTGACGTTATTAAAACCACACGCATGGAATATGTTCCTGTGATTATTAGTCCCGGCCAGTCGACTGTTTGGTATTTATAATACTTCACGTCATGAAAAGCATCTGTCGATGATGTTTTTTTTTTTCACCAAACGTCAAACCTGTCGGGCGGGAAAACATGGCTCTAATTACTTTATCATTCGCATCCGATTGACTCCATCTTGTGTCCGTCGAAGTGAACGCTCGTCTGTGGAAGACGTGCGTGAGTTAACATGTGAGTGTTGCTCCCTCTGTGCCTCCGTGATGGTTTCTGGCCTATTCCCAATGCCAGTGTGGTATTTTAACAAAGACTACTGACTTTCTGCAATATGTACTTGAACCGATGGGAATGTGCGTGAACGTAGAGAAAATGGAAACGTGCACCTGCACACGGGCCCCGATTATGTATATTGGAGACACTCTGCAGTGTGCATGATTTAGCTGTAGCGCTGTTCATTGAGAATCAGAAATAATGACCTATACCATTACTAATACTGAAGCCCAGAGGCACTATCGTTTCATCCTCGGCGAGAGCGCACGGCTTATATGCTTCCACCAAGTCTTTTAGGCTCAGCTATTAATTAAAGCTGCATTGGGAGACGGCAAAGCCTTCGTTTCCAGTTTGGCATCTCCTAAAAGTGGCACAAACGGAGCATTACTCACGCTGCACGCTCCTCTGTCAAGGATAGTTCCAAGTCCAAATGGATACCTTCTTTTCTCTTCAAATTTAGTTTCTGGCTTTTTTTTTCCCCCATCGTATTGATACATTTGGTTGAATTTTATTTTTGGCCTTGCATCGACTAAAATAATAGTTTAAAGCAGAAAGGCAACACAGAAAATCTTGACCTTCAAAAAGGTACTTTGGTAAAAACTTCAACCTAGCTTTGTGGAGTCAATGCTATGTTTTCTTAAGAATTAGTCTGTAAACTGTAATTAAAGTCCGTTCCATAAATACTAGATAGAAAGTGTTGATGTTTGAGCTTCTTCTCAAAAGGATTTGTGTTCGTAAGGCAAACAATTCGAACCTTTTGTCGGTTGGTCCGAATTTTCTTCAGTCCCACGAAAGGACAATGCGACTGCAAGACATTGTGCCCAACAGAAATTGGAGAAATAAAATCTGCACAGCCTTCCTTGGCCTCGTTCCTCGGTGTATCAGGCTGCCCGATTCTTCATGGCCGAAGGTTTCTGGAGCACCAGGTTCAGGCCTCAAAAAAAATATGATTCTAACTCAATCTTTTACCCTCCGCTGTGGAGTTCTGGGGAAAAGACACTGAAATGGAATCGCTCTTCCTTTGTGTCGCTCCCCAGCCGAGCTGCTCTGGCCTTGTTAGTGAAATTGTGGGCGGCTGAATTTGAATTAGCTGAAGCTACTTGGACGGCTTTCATGTTGCGACGGCGGCGGTCTGCATAGCGGAAGAATTCACACACATTTTTTTTGTGTGAATATTAATAACGGCACCGGTTACAATACGAAGATCGGCTGCTCCCGGATCCAGCGAGCGACGCTTCCCGCCTTTTCTTTGGCCGAAGCACAAAGCTGAAGTTGAGCCACAGACTGGACAGACCTTTTGTAGCGAGTCGACTTATTGCCGCAGCGTTGAATCACGCTCTGCAGGTCCGAACATGACAGCTGCTGAGGACCTGAAAGCTCCAGGATCCACGGTTGCTGACCTGGATCCATCACTGTGTCCTGTACTTTTTTCTCTCTCTGTCATGTTTTAGTTCCGCCTCAAGCGTTTCTGTCAGTGAATCCGCCCAGCATGTTATTTATTTACTCCTTCTCCTGTGGGCAGTGATGTCTTCGTCCTCTCTGCGTTGTCCTCTGCTCATGGTCGCTCGCACGCAATCACACCGTTATTGCTGCAACGCATCCGGACCGGCTAATTAGACAAGTCGTTATCATAATTACGGATCACAGGGGCGCGATGGGGAAGGTTAGGCAAGGTTCTCTGGCTCAATGAGTCGTGTTTGATGATTTCTCTGTGAGGTTTCTGTCTCCGGAATGGTTTGGGGTCTAATTATGATTATTGTCTCCACCAGAGCAACGATTAGATCCTCACAAGAATGCTCGCCCGCTAAGAGGGTTTCTTCTTCTGAGCGGCATCATTTTCCTTTCTTTGGGGGGGGCGGGGGGAGGGGGGGTGGGAGTATTCTTTCCGATGTCGATATGTTCCCACGGAGACGCTGATCGAAAGCTGCTGGACGATGGCTGCCGATCTGTCAGCGTGCCGGATGTGGCAGACAGCGTGGAGGAAGTCATCTGTTTGTTAGCAGAGGTCTGTTTCTTAGTGAATGACTTCCTCGCTGCCAGCAGAAAGATGAATATTATTCTTTGAAGATTTCCTCCCACCGCAGTAAGAAAGGTCGAGTGAATTCAGATTGCTTTCCACTACACAGCATGCGTCCATCCAGCTGGACAAACACACACACACACACAGACACACAGCCTGTCCTTGCGCTATCTAGAGCTCATAGAAGACGTTGTAAACCGTCGCTGCTCAGCGTGGGGATTTTCCTGAGCTCCTTAGTTGTGTATTACACACTGAGCACCTCGTCATGATCGCTTTACATCGTGTTATTGCACATAAGCAGTCGCGGCTTTTTCTTCTTTTTTTTTTCTTCTCAAAATGCCAGTGAGTCACATTCTGCATCAAACGCGCCCATCCGCGCCGCGCTCCAAGCCGCTAGAGTCTCCCGTAGGATCTTTTGGGAACAGAGAGATGGCTCAGCACAGATTGAAAAATAAATGGCATCGTGGACTGCGGGCTCGTCACCCCGCTGAAATGATCCCGGCTCAACACAAACAACCAAACAAAAAAACCCACCTGCAGATATCAGACGTGTAGGGCGTTTATTGTGAAAGATGGCCGACATCAACAACACACACACGCACGCACACTCAGGCCGTGACGCAGGCCTCGGGGCTGTCACGGGCTATGACTAACTAATGTAATTAATAAGGGTAATGGGCAGTGTGGTAAATAGCCCCCGCTGCTCTTATCTGCTGGCTAATGATGTCTCCAGCTCCCTTCGATTGAGGTGGGTCACTAAAAGGTTCGCTTCATAGCGGAGCCGTTCAGCTCCATTAAAGCCTTAGAATGTATTTATTAACGCTGCAGCCGCAGGTCCCTCGAGGACCTGCTGGGCTCCACGCGTCGTGTCCTCTGTGAGCTAATTAGGGAACTTAATAATCCTCCACTAGTTTGTGCTCGTGACTCTTTCTGCAGAGTGTTTGTCTCGCTGTGCCGAGCCGCACGCTTGGTATCAAAGCCCCCTTCAAGTGCCGTCAATCTTTAGAATCAAGTCATCACCTATGACGATATTGAAATGCAATAACTGCTTAGAACTCTGAATCCTTCCCCCGACTCTTCCCCTCTGCTGTCGCCGCGCTTTTCGTCAAGTGTGCGATCCGGCAGCGAGTCCCGGGCTCCCGCGTTATCCGCCACATTCGTTAGCGGGTGATGGCCGCCGATCCAGGGGCTCGTTTAGAATTCTCCCCGTCCTCCCGCTCCGCTTCTCCTTGGGAGCCTGGTTTGCTGCGACTGGCTCACGTTCGTCCTTGACTTTTGCTGCTTTTTCCTTTCGTCTCTGTTCTCTGCTTCTCTCTCTTTTCTCACGTCAATCGTTGTGATTGTTTCAAGTGCTTTTTTTTCCATTCTGTCCCCGCCCTGATCATCTTCTCCTCACTGTTTCTGACCCCCCCCCAACCCCCCCTCCCCTCCCTCTCTGTGTCTCTCTGCAGGAGCTGGTGGGCAGCAACCCGCCGCAGAGGAACTGGAAGGGAATAGCGATCGCCCTCCTTGTCATTCTGGTCATCTGCTCGCTGATCGTCACCTCCGTCATCCTGTTGACGCCAGGTAAACGCAACAGGCCGAGGAGGGGTGGGGGGGGTGGGGGGGTGTGTGTCCCTACAGTACACCGCACGCCTTTTGTTATGCAGGGACATGCCCATGAGGCTTCACTATCGATCCCACCAGAAGCTGTGCAAACAGACGTGTCACTGTACACCCTCCCCCCCCCCCCCCCCCTCGTGTGCGGCCTGGCCCGTTCACTCGCCCGGCTGTGATGTCCGGCCGTTTAGTGAAGGTCAGCGAACCTCATTTCAGTCGGCTTCGCCGTCCTTCTTAGGAGCCGTCCCCGTCTGTCTCCCTTACTTAGCCGCCCTTTTCTCAGCACAGGAGTTTCTTTCGTTATTTTAAAGGCGTCTCAGTTTCATTTGAGGGTGACCTTGATGGTTTTTTTTTGGCACATTTAGACGAAGGTTTAATCAAAAGGCCATCTGTTTATATTCAGTCCCATAAAGCTCCTGGATGTGGTTTTAATGTGCTGCCAAATCAGTGAATAAAACTGCCAGCGTGTGCGCTATAATTCACCGTTCCTTAGTTTATTAGTTCAGCCTGAGACACGTCGCACTTGTTGTTTTCCCCGGAGGCCGTTGGAGCAAACCAGTCGCCATTGGAAACCAAATTCAATGTTGTGTCTTTCAACATAATCCTTAGAGATTTAGATCTGCCTCCTCCCGGCTGGGACATGTTCCTGTCCCGGGGACGTTTAATGTGCCTCTGGCAAACAAGGCGGGCAGGTGGCATCTCCAGCCTGCAGCTCGCCACCTAATCCCCCCCATGTCCCCCCCCCCCCCCCCCCCCCCCCCACCCACCCAGTCTCCACACAGTTGGGTTCCTGCAGGAAATGAGGGACCGCCATTACACAGTCAAATATATTTTTGTTTACTTGTAAAAAATAAAAAAAAAGAGAGAGAAAAAGGCTCCCTCTTAAATGTGCTGTTATATTTCATATTGGACAGCCGGCACAGGAAATATCCAAGCAAAGGTTATTGAAAACACTGCAGACTTTGCAGAGTTTTGAATCTGACATGTTGTTGTTGGGATTCAGGGAACTAGACCAAGTTTAAAAGCTGTGCGAGACTTTCACCTGGTCCTTGTGTGAAGCGTAGAATTAAAGGAATGGACTGTAAATATACCGTATTAAGGAAATACAAATATTGATTTAGATAAATAGAATGAGAAGGTTTTTCAAACGATTCATAAGAATGTTTTAAGGTGGATGTTAGGAGTTCGTAATAAGTCATTATTGAAATTGGAAGTTTGAATTCTTCCTAATAGAATTCTAAATACAGCAGTTTTCCCCGCCAAAAAAAACAAACATGAACTGATTTGACACATGAAGGTGGAAAATATTGAAAACTGGGGCACCTGAAAGTGCAGCAGCAGGGCGGACGTGAGGAGGTACGAGATAGCACGTTACTTCCACTCCGTTAAGACGATCTGCTGATGGATGCTCCCCCAGACAGGCCAGCCAGTTCCTAACGGCTCCTGACAACCACTTTGTTCCCTCACACACACACACACACACACACACACACACAGTGTTGCTTTCCCAGTGTCTGCTGTAACTGATAGCTCCATATCGCTAACGCGCCGGCCAGTCGTGCGCGGTTGTTGCTCGCTTGTTTCTGTCTGACTGACAACGAGCTGCAACTTTGATAACATGTTTTATTTATTAGCCTGTTTTGTTAAAGCGTTTTTACTCTTAGTCTTACTCTTAATTATATTTGAGATAAATAATGCAGTTCCTTTTATATGTATAATGAATATTACATAATGCAGGTTTCTCATCATCTGCAGACTGCGACTCTGTTTTATTCCAATATTTTATTATTGACGAGATCTCAGGAATACGAAGTTATCCGATGCAGAAAAATGTTCAAAGCATCCTTTTTTTTTTCTTTTTTTTTTACACATTATCCATATTTTCTTATTTATTTGTACTGTTTGGCTTTGATTGAATTTTATTTTCTAACGCATCGGATTACTATTGAAAAAAGCTCTAATTGATGAGATTAAGATATGATGATCACTGTCCACAATTTTACAACCACGTACTGGAAAAGGTACAGTATAATTAAATGACCCTTTTCCTTTGTAGCCAACATTGCTGACTTACTATATTTCACTGTCCCTCCGATTGTCTCTCAGATTTCGGGGTTTCGCTGTTTGATCAAAGCTCTTATCGTGCTTAAAAAGAGCGAGCCCCATTAGCATACGAGCGCTGGTGTTCGCTGACCCCGCTGGGCCCAACGCTTCGGCCTTTGATCGCTGCACTCTGCAATTGGGAGATAAAGACCTACTTAACCACAGCACACGGACTTCCCTTACAGGGATCATGCTGTATATAAAAAGAATATCATTTTTTAATGTAAATTCTCATGGGTGCAATTTCTCGGGTGGTAAATCCCTTCGCAGCCTCGCCAGCCGACGCGAGGCTGCGACTTGTGTGCACTGCGTTGTCCCGCTTGCAGTCTGCGGGCGCACGCTGGCGACTGATAATCACGCTCCAAACTCAAGCGAAGCCGCAAGCAGATGCCTTCAAAGGTGTTTTCGTCCCTGGCGACCAAATCGGGGAGGAACCGGGAATCAGACGGCGCCCGTCCATCTGTCGGGCTCAACGCGCGGCGCTCCGTTCGCTCACAGCTGGCGAGCATGATGCAAGTCATTGTTGCGTTCTTGCAATTTGAAACCACTTTGATTGGTTATAAAAAAAAAAAGTTATCTTCCCCTAACCTTGAGACGGCAAAGATCTCACACGGACTTGCACTGTTTCAACAGGGGTACGAGATTGAGGACATCGCTGATAGTATTGTTTTAAAAGCAGATGATTAATAGAAATAGTACTTTTTATTTTTGTATTTAAAAAATTCTAATTTAGCCAAACCGCGTCTACACTGCACTAATGCCTTAGTCATTCCCAAGCAGGGCATCTAAGAGACCATAACTACCCATCGAGATAAGCACATATTTTAGTTTACTCAGACTTTTTCCATTTTGCCGTTAAGTTCATGTTTTCCACCTTTTATGTCGCCTTTAAATGACACGTCTTCTTCCTCCCTTCGTCCGGTGGGTCCATGTGACTCGGTCTGAACTCCGCCTCCTCCATCCGGCTGCTCTTTAAAGACTGTTTCTCCCCGAGCTGTGACGCACGGATCAAAGTGATCCTTTACTGAGCCGTGGTTTGATCAAACCTTGTGACTTTTCTTTATCTTGTCATTAGACCAGCACACCACAGCCAAGCAGGTTAATCCATCCGCCTTTCCAACCTTGTTCAAAGCCTTTTTTTTTCTCTGTTCACTGATGTCAGTGTGCTATTCAAACTCCATCGCTTTGATTTACTGTAGTGAGCCGCTCATTTTGTTCTTTCTGTCTATAAATGGCTGCTTCGGCCGCATCCTTGATTACTTTTAATAATAAAAAAGGATGTGCAACTCCTGGGATCATACACGTGATCAACAAACTTCCTCCTTTTCATTGAAAAAAAGCCAAATACATATTGACATTGTACCATGTGAGCAGTTCCGTGCGTCCTCGTACCACTATTGGATGCCCTGCCTCACCTGCGTGGAGCGAACACCCTGGCAGAGCCTTCACCAGGCCAGGAAGCTTTAGTGCACTGAGGTATTTTGAGGTATAAAGTGAAACATTCAAAACGCCACTTTGGCCTTTTCGATGTTCGGTTGCAGAAGTTTTGCCTCCACCGAACATCCAAAAAAACATCGTCAAAGTAACCTAGAAGCACTTTTATTATTCGAGCTCCTGGGGTTTTGTCTTTGGAGGTGAAACGAGCAACGTGAATTAGCAGGAGACGATGTGATGAGCATTGATGGATGAAATTACGGTGAAATGAGCAGCGGGAGGCTTCTGCTTCAGATGCGCTCGCCCGGCGGGACGATCACACGCCGAGCTAGCCTCGAATCAAAGCCCCGCGGGAGGCGGCGCTTTATTTTCCTCTCAAAAAGAACCGTTTAAAAAGAGACAAATGTGACCGATGCTGCCGGCTGGACGCGGAGGTGTCATGTGACCGCTCACCCTGACCTCTCTCCTTCGCAGGGGAAGATGACCACCTGGCTCTGAAGGGCAAGGTGACCGTCGCCGACCTCTTTAGAAACGACTTCAAGGTGCACGACCCCCACGGCAGATGGATCAGCAGTGAGTAACGTGCAAGATACCCTCATGTTTCACACCTATGGGCATGTAAAGCCACGGGGGGGGGCTATTTAACATACTCCCTGCCTGCTACCTGATGAAATTAGCTTAAAGGGAAAGCAGTGTTTTCAAACTGGAACACATTTTCCTGTGTTTTTGTGTCTGAGTGATTAATGGCGAGAGTGTTTTCCTTGTTTTTTCACGCTGCAGTTATAAGGCAGAGCTCTGTAGTTAATCGCTTGATGGATGTCCACTGGAGGTGTTTCGGCCTCTCGCAGGCTCAGTTTGTGTCTGACGTTATGAATTGGACCCTGCGGAGAAATACATCTTTAAAAATCCCTCTATGCTCTATGTGGATATTTTTTGCCACTTTTGTCCATATTATTAAAAACGATGAGGGGTTTAAAACAAGAATGGAAATATTAACTAAAACAAGTTTTATTTTTAATGTTTTTGTATCACCATTTTTCCCGCTGTGTGTGTATGTATGTATGTGTTTGTGTCCAAGCTATCTGACATCACGCCAAAGGATTATTCCGTATGCTTCAATAGCTACCCAATTTCCTGCAACCCGTGATCAATGACGCTGTGTTAATGCTGTTATTGTTACAATTCATCACAACCCGTTTCAAACACATGGTTCCTCTTAGCGGCGGGGCTGCGACAGTATAAACGCCGACGGCACCGCGGGGAGCCCACCAGATAAAATGATCGACTTTATTTTGCTACCAAGGTAAAGCAGCGACTCGACGCCACCTGACACGTCTGAATAGAACGATCAAAGACGTGAGGCGTCTGTACAGCCGAAGGATTAATGAAGCGGATGTTTTAGTCTCTCGTGCACAACATGGCTGTCTCCTCCAATCACAGCCTCCAAGAAGACTCTCCGAAGCGCCACAGCTGTTAAATCTCACATCCTGAAGTCTGTTATTGACGGTGATTAGAGAGCTGAAGAGCCCTATTTATTTTGTCCATGACAGGAAGTTGGCGTGGTGGGTTTCAGGGAGGGTTTTTAGCTTCCTGTGTTCCTATGTGTGATGCACAAATACAGCGAACAAATCAATAACACCCGGATGAACATCCCCAACAGTTGCGTTGGACACATCTGGAGGGTAACATCTGTTTTGTTCTCAGTAGGGATTTGGGGCACATTTCTGTTAGCGGTTGTATTACACATGACGAGCATCATAAATTATATAGCTATAAATTATATAATTATATTATATATATAATTATTATTTCTCTATTTGAGATATTCCCTCAAACTGAAGCCTTTTTATAAGATGGATGTGTGGAGCAAAGGGCTTTGTAATAATCCAAAGAGCTGCTGAAGCCGCCGTGAAACAAGCTTTGCCTTCAGAAAGCCGTGTGCTCGTTCGTCGCCTCCTTTTTGTGCTGTTGACGGTTCATTTCTTGATCTCGAGGTATTTTTAGAGCATCATTATACAACCGCTGACAAGGAGGAGAGAAGGAGGTGGTGATCCATCAGCTGATTATCCCGACTTGGTTACATGTCCTTTCTACCAGGCCAACCTGCGTAATGGTTGCTTCGGGACTTAAATTGAATTTTGTAAATCTAATTTGGACCAGTTTTATGATTTCCCTTCCCCGGGCTGTCTCCATCTGTCAATCACATCCCCAGAGACAGACTGAATATAACCTCAAGAATCCTTAATGATCACACATTGGCTATTTTTACCAGTAGAAATTGCTTCCTCATGTCCTGTCCAACAGCATCACCTTGGATATGTTGTACTGTCCGGTGCTCGTCATGCTCGCGGATAATTTGGGTTTTTACTTTGGCCGCATCATTCTGTCTGTCTACGATACAGACGCGTCCTTTAACTGCTCTTCATTAGACTCTTTCTTTCCACAGTCAAAGCGACACCATTCCGAGGACTCCGGCCGCACTCTGCAGATCAGCGGTCCGATCATGTGGAGGCCGCGGCTGCACGCTTCCCTGCCACGCCGCTGATATCTCACATATGCCTTTCTTTAACTATCCCATCTGGATCAAACAACCACAACAACAACAACAACAACAACAACAACAACATCCGCACAGCGCCAAGGTGAAGCCGGCCCCGTGGGAGGCGACGCTGGCGCTCGGAGCAGCTGCTCGCCATTTTAACGGCCCGCGGTTTCCTCCCGGGACGCCTCTCCTCTCGTGGATGTTTGTTAAACACAGCGCAGGGCGGGGGAGCCATTTGCGGAGCGAGTCGACCGATTGGCACTCCCTTAGAATGGGGGAGGGAAGGGGGGTTGGGAGGGTGCGGGCGCTCCTGGAAGTCGTTTAGATAAGAGCGAAGCCGGCTGCCCGTTTTGTCAGTGTGTGTGTGTGTGACACGCGTGTTGGAATTATCTTCTGGATGATGCACAGCCGCCTCCCCGGCTCGTCTCTAATGGGCACATGAAGCCGTCGCTTTGGTGACGATTAGCCCGTCGTCCCTTATTGACTCCTCACAGCGGCGCTTTCTGCGACACACAACACGAGTGATGGCGCGGAGGCCGTTTGTTAATGGACTCGTGCAGCCCTTTTTCCCACCGATCGCGCTGACTTTCAGCGCGCAGTGTTCGTTTAATGTCACCGGCGACGAGCGTTTGTAAAATGACAACGTTGCTGCAGACGTCGCTTTTCGAGATGGCGTTCTGCGGCGAGCGCCGGTGAAGCTACATCTGTGTGTGTGTGTGTGTGTGTGTGTGTGTGTGTGTGTGTGGGGAGGGGGGGTCCTGGCACGAGCTCATATTTTGTCGTCCCTTTCAAGGTGATGCAACAACTCGTCTTTTGATCGAATCAAGCTGTCACAATACACCATCGTCGTCGCGTGTTAATTCCCTCGGAGGGGAAGAAGAAAAGGCGTCTGATGCTTTTTGCTTTTTTATTTATTTTTTGCGGCCCTTGGCAGATTCACCAGTCTCTTGGCTCCTAACTGCTGCTAACGTCAAGGCAACATCTGAAGAGCTGAAGCTGAATGTCATCTTTGATCTAAGTTTTGAGAAGCCAAAACTGGAAAGCTGATATTTCAGTCTCTTAGGTTTTGTCAATCCTCCCAAAATTAGAATCTTCCTTCTCTCGGATACACAGGGAAAGTGAAAATTAGTTTTTATGAAACTCGCGTTGTGTTACGTTATTTTCAGTGCCTCCCGGCACACACTAAACGCTCTGCGGCAGCTCTTTAAAGCTCAATCTTAAGAACTCAGGCCCGGCCTGTGCAGTTGTGGACGGGCCAAACGGGGGACGTGACCTTTCATGACCTTTGCTGGCGATGCAGCGGGGCTGTAAAATAGCCTGTCTGCAGCTCGTCAAACGGCTCCATGTTTAAATCGCAGCTCGAAACCACGTGGTTTCACAAGGCCCCACACTCTTCTCTAAGCTAATTATAACGGTTATTTTGTTGGTTGGCATTTGTGCTGTTCAATGCTGAATGCTCTCATTCTTTTAATTATTTTTGTTATGTTCTACATGCTGCCCTGTTCAGTCCGACATCCCGGTAACCAGCAAACCTGCCTCAAACGCATCAATTGTGCTGCAGAGAGGGTGTTAATTAGAACACCACCACACTAACAGTCCCGTGCTCGCACAAAGACGCACAGCGGGACGGTCACATTTACTGCAGCTACAAATAGGGCAACATGGTTTCCCTGCTCCAACAGCACAGCCGTCTGTGTTTATCCAGTAAATGTGTCCACATTCCACATCCCCCATAATACCTCCTGCACATGGCGTTCACATCCAAGGCGTGAAATGGACTTACAGCGCTTTGCATTCACCTTAGCCGTCGTATCGCTGAGCGGGCCTGGCTAATGCTGGAAGGCTGCGGGCCTCCCCATCGCAGCATTCATCGCAGCAACAGTTTCATTATGCATTAGAAAATATTAAACTTAACGTAACGTGTATGTATAGGATTGCATATTGTAAAGCGCTCGAACAAGTTGTGGTGCCATTAGCGGTTAGCCTAACATGCTGCTTTTAGCGGAGCACTAGTGGCACTAGAGGCCGGTTCAGGGGGGTCAGTGGCCTTATTAAAGAGGCAATGAATCTTTGGAGGGCATGTGTCCAAACATGGCCTCCCAATATGTACTGGGTGAATTATGGTTGCACTCTGACTCACATGACTGCACTGTGCAGCCACAACTTGGAGTTATAACCAAATAAATAACTATTCTTTATTTCTATGTGTCTACTAATAATTAATACAATGATGCTGAATGTCCGGATCGTTACTATACGTTATATTTATGTGAGCGGGTATTCGGCCCGGAGCGCGGCGACACGCGGACTACGCAGCGTGTGAATTTATGATCAGCTGACACGCTGATGAAGTGACCGTCACCTCTGAAGCAGTGAGTCAAATCAACGATGACACGCAGACTCGAGGATTAATTGCAAATCGAGGTTACAGGTGATAAAAAAAAGCCGGCGGGGCGCTCAGCTGGTTGATGGAGGGTGTCTGAGATCACTTGCGTGCTCTCCTGGGAGACATCTTGGAAGGAACACGCAGTTAGATGGGCGAGGGTGAGTTTCTAGGAACTTAATTCTTATCAAATGATCTAGTGCTGCTTTCAGGGGCAACGGACGACTGGGACCCATTTTAAACACAATCTCACTGTCGTAAATATTAATGTTATTGTTGTAATTATTATTATTGAGAATGTGTCATGGGGCTCTGTGATGTTGTCACAGCAGGGCCTCCTATATGTGCCTGGATTACTGTTAATTCATGTTGTTTATATAGTTATTGTTATCTCATGAATTTAGAAGGTTTCCAAATTGATGTCAGGTGACCTGTGTGCATGGCTTCATGTCAAAGGGGCTTTTAACCTGCTCAGAACAAGAAGGGAATTTCAAGGTGTTTGCGGCAGTCTTTCTACTTCTGCAGGATGGAGCATCAAACATGTTGCAGTCATCTTTATTAAAGAGGCTCCCTGCTTTTGAAGCCGGGGGCTTCCAGGACCCCGAGGTTGGGGGTGAACATCGCGGCGGTCGGAGCCATCTCAATACTTTGCTCTTTTAAGATTTGGACTCTTGCTCGGCTCCCTGCTGCCTTACGGCATGAAACTTATTTTATATTAATAAACCCCAAAAAATCAGATGGAGAACCATTTTTTTTTTTTTTATCCAGAAACTAAACCGCGTGAAACTGCTCTGGCCAATTAGCGACGAAAGCAGCGTGCACGCGCTGGTCGGCCTTCCTGATAAACACGAATGACCGCCGCCGTGAGAACTGGGCGGCCCCGGGGGGTTTCGTGGTTTTGTTCAGCAGGTTCATTCTTGAAACGTTTTGCTCATCTTTTCATGTATTTGCGTCCCCATTTATCAAGTTGCTCAAAAATATGATTCGACGTTTCTGCAGTTTTGCCATATTGGAGAAATATCCACAGGTGGCACCATGTGGAATTCCCTTTTTAAGAACCATCTACAAATTAAACAAAATTACTAGAAATTTAAAAGATTTTTACTGAATGTTTTATGAACCTATATTTCACGGCAAATGTAATCCGATGGGTGGTAAAGATTTACGCTGTTACCGCACTGAAGACGCCATAATTCTTCCCCTGGTCGCTTGTGTCTCTTCACAAGACCTGGAGTCTTGTGAAGAGACACTACAACGTTTTCCGTCAGAAGGTGCTTTTTGAGGAATGCCACGTCGCTCCCTCTGAGTGTTTTCAACCGTCTCAACAGGAAAGTAAAGATCAGTAGATCACAGAATGTGATGAATGACGTGACCTCGAGAAGGTAATTCCACTTCAAGAAACCGCAGTGGTGCTCACGTCCATCCGTTTTCCAGGCAAAAGGCTGTTCTGTAAATGCTGTTCTATTAAAAGAAATCCAGAGAGCTGCATTGTTAAAATGTGCTTTTCCGTGTCGCTTGGTATCTCTGCCTTCCTCCCTTTGCCTCTGCCTCGCTGGACGGAGGCTGGGTGATAGCTGGGCCCGGGAGGCTGTATTAACAGGACATACTGCCATGGAGCTGTATGGATCAGAGCAGCAAACAGCGCCTCAAACCAGAGGGGAAGGAAAGGGGGGAGACGCACTGCCCGGAGTACTGGGAAGGGATGGATGGCTCTCCAAGAGTTGGAGAGGTGAAAGGGGGGATGATGAGGTCTAAAATGATTAACTCAGCAGGGGGGCACATGAAGGGGCAGCCACAGGAAGGATCTGCGCGATCCGAGGGGTGTCCGAGGCGTCTCGGGGGCCTGTGGATGAAGGGAGATCAGCGAGGGGAAAAAAAAGACGCCTTCAAGAGATGCAGGTGTCTCGACTTCAAAACGAAGCCCGACTACGAAAAACGGCTCACGAGTCACGAAGCAAAATCGAGGCCACTCAGTCTGCAGCTGTCATCTCGATGTCTCCCTCACGCATTCAAGCCGCGTTTACCATTTCACGCACAAGAGTCGAGCGTTCATCAAGATGCCAAACAGTCGACCTAAGATAATGGAGCACATTGGAAGAGAAGAAATCTCCCGCGTATCACCGTGGTTACCGGGAAGGGGTCCCTTTGCTACCCTTGTTAGTATGCCGCTGGTTGTCAGCCAGCAGACGGAGGCTGTCGAGGGGGCGTTTGGCCGCGCCAATCCAAAATGTCTCCCCCCCCCCCCCCCCCCCCCCCCGCACGTCGTGAATTAAAGCTTTTGTGATGGTAATTTTTTGTCACCTCTAATGGCCAATTAGATATGCCGGCAGATAGGAGGCACTTCTGCATAACAATGTCTGGGTTCTAATTACCTTCGCCGAATGAGACGCCGGAGTGCGGGGATGAGGTGGGTGAGGGGGGAGGGGGGGGGGGCGCGCTTGCCGTATGAAGCGTGTCCCTCCCTTATAAAAGCATGATGGATGAGGAGCGGTGTGAACTTTCATACTTCTTTCACATAATGGCTCCCTTCACGGGGTTCCTCCAGTGGCCCGAAGCCGGCGCGTTTGTGCTGGGAGCCTTTTCACTGAAAGCTGAGGTGAGAGGTTCAAGGGCTGTTTGTTAAAGCGAGCGTTTTGCCTTTGGGCTGAAACGTCTCTACTCCCGTCCTTTGAGAGCGAGACATCATCATCTCAATGACGGAAATCAAATGTATTTATAATAGCTGATTCATTACTGAAACCTTCCAACAATCTCAATTAAATATGCCTTTTCTATGAGAAATGTAATTAAAAAAGTCAGCCCATTGGCTTTTTTTGGTGGTTTTCTCAGCCATGAAGTTGTCTTCAAAGAGCAGTGTGATAATATACGTTTGTGTGGTTTTGTTGCCTGTCTGTGGACTTTTAGATCCACTATTACACGGCGGATGAAATAAAATGCTCAATTTCTCTCCCTTTACTCGCAGGTAATGAGCTATTATACCGCGACCGCGAAGGCGACGTCGTCAAGTTGAACGTCGACACTGGCGAAAAGGCCGTCCTGGTGCACAACAAGAAGTTTGTAAGTCTTTTGTCGTCTTTTATCTCCCTTTACGGACTAAAGAAGTGACCATGGCGGCCTGTGAATTCCATTAAAACTTTTCTCACAGTGTCAGCAAATCAAAGCACCCAGAGCTCTTCTTTTATTCTGGGGCTTGATTGCTCTGCAGCATGAACTTCGTGGTATGACGGGTCGCGCCGAGATGGAGATGTAGCATCGGCTCCTGGGTGACGACACACAACATTATGTCCCGGTGCAAAGATTAATGCAAGTCCCATTTGCTGCAGGGAGCCGAGCAATCCGTCAAAGGCAGTCGTTTAAGGACTGGTTTAATGAAAAAATAACACGCATGGTTAAAGGTCTCCTCTCTTTTTATATCTTTCTCTCTTACATCTGCCTTTTGCTTCTCAGGAAATGTACAAAGCCAGCAAGTACCAAGTGTCTCCTGACATGAAGCATGTGCTGCTCGCCTACAACGTCGCACCGGTGAGCCTCTCATTTGTTTGCTTGCTTTTTGAATTAGCAAACTGACAGCCAAATATGTCAGCCACCTCCAATGGGGGGAAGAGGAAGGGGGGGGGGGGGTGCTCATGAAGTGCATCAATGGAGGGAGGAGGGGGGGGGGGAGTAATCATGGCGGGTTGTGAAGGACCGTCGCACGCCGCTGCCTGTCGGAACTGTAGCGAGGGAGGAAGGAACACAAACAAACCCCTCGACGGGAGACGGGAGGTGGGGGGAGAGGGGGGGGGGGGGGGGGGGGGGGGGCTGTGATTGAATACATTTGAAGCGCCCACAAGGTGAACTGGATGATTTGTAGAACACAACAATCGTGGAGTCTGAGGTGTGGCTGTGTGTCTTTTGTGTGGTTTTCTCCAGGTGTACCAGCATTCCTACACGGCCTTCTACATCATCTGCAGCCTGGACACTCCGTGAGTAGGCGATAAGCCAGCGCGTCTCCGTTAATGTCGAGTCACGTTATCTGAAACGCGTCACCCGACCCCTGGACTCGACTGAGCTGTTTGCTCCCAATTCTGTGGCGTTCTGTGAGGTGAGAGGGTTAATGAGAAACGGGTGGCTTTTCTGTGACATAGAGATCTGCTCCGTGTTAAGGGACATATGCCTTACTGGAGCTCAACTCGCTTCTGCAATTTAACCTCCATGATCTTCATTAGTGGCTGAAAAAAGTGCGAGAACACAAAATCCAGGCAAAACTTTTAGCTGTTGATGAGTTTACAGTTGTGTCCACTTTGCCCAGTCAGCGGACGCCTCTCTTAGTCACCTTTTTTAGATCACATGCACACAAGGTCACAGCATCCGCCGCGTCAGCAGCTCTCACACTCCAGCCCATTTGTGCGCTGCCCCCTTAGTGGTGATGCGCAACACAACGAGCGAGAAAAACCTCGGCTAATGACCTCGTCGATCCTCCGGTCCAGATGAAGATGCAGCGGCTGCTCGAACGCTGCCGCCTGCTCCGCGCAGCGCTTTTCCCTCTAAACAGAGGTGACGCGGTTATAGAGCGTTTCAATGGATGCACTAAAGCCTCTGTTCTCACGTGTGCTACACTCGTGCGTCTGACGGCATTGTTGCCTGCGTTTGTTTCCCCCAGGGCAACTTGGAACTTGAACCCCCCAGAGGTCAGAAATGCTCAGCTGCATGTACGCGGGCTGGGGACCCCAGGACCAGCAACTGGTAAGAAATGTCCCTCGTGTCACCGCCTCCTGCTGACCAACGATGGCCTCAGAGATTCGCACCGTAACAGTGGAAAAACACAAAATGTAGCATTTAAAGTATGTTGAAAAGGTCAGTTCCTTCTAACGTGGCTTTAAAAGTCAATGGAATATGGTATAAATGGTGAAGTACATGAAAGGAAATTAGTGAATTAATTAAGGGTGCATTTCGGTGTCCCTTGTCAAATTACAAAGAGAGATAATTGGGTGCGTACGTTCCACTGGTCCACTCCCACACACGTGATGGATTCACACCACGTGTTAACGCCAGGACTCCGATGCCACGCTACACATTTCAGTCCTCGAAAGGGGCACTGAGATGTCTTTCCAAACACGCGGCGGTTCCTCTGCGGTTCTCTTCCAGCCTCCGTCATCACCGCCGATCTCGTCAGAGCGTTAATGAGCTCCGGCCTGTCGGTTTGCGGCGCGGACGGAATGTAAGTGATAACATTCTGCAGCACAATGCTATTAATTACCTGTTATCTCCTCACTGGATTAATTAACGCAGTCGCCAGACTGATACGGCCGGGAGCTTCTCCCCGTTAGTCTCCCAGCGCTCTTACGTCCATCACGCGGATTATGTTGGCGTGAAACTGAGCAGCAGCCGGTTTCCCCGAAGGTTCACGTGTCCTCCGTGTAAGAGGTGGAGGTCAGCGAGACGTCTGCTCGTGTGTTTAGTTACACCTGATGTTAGTTTCCCCTGGAGATTGAGCACGTCCGCATGCGCACGCCGAACCGCATGCACAGGTTCCTTTTGGATCAACTTCCCATGATGCAGTTTGACCTTCCGCACTTTCACCACGCTCGAGTCTTTGAAAGTCGGAATTGCCACTTTGTAACCGGCTTTTCTGATAAACATGCTTAATGCCAGAAACGCCCTGAGTAAGTGCAGTGACTGCATTTCCTCTGCAGCCGGGAGGCGTGTTCCTCCGCCTCAGAGGGGAAAGAGTTCAATCAAATTTTCTATTTGTGTCGGCGAGGTCTCTGCAGCACAGCCGTGTTCATTTTGTGGGAATATGCCATCCTTGCCTGAGTTGCAGGTCTTCTGTGTCGTGGCCTTTATTAGCTTCTGTACAGGGACCCCGAAGCACACGGACCCCCGAGCTCAACACTCCTCCGGACAAACTGATTGTGACGCATTCTGTTTCACCTCTAAAGCCTCATTCCTGAGACACGGTGCAAAAAGGATTGAAGAGTGAGGAATAGGTTAATAGGATAGATTCTTAATGTCCTTTTGATATGTTTTACGGTGTAGAAAGACATTGTTGACAGCCACAGCGTCGGATTTACCAACATTTAGACTTCTCAGTACGAATATTTCCTAGTAGAATCCCCTATCCTCTAGAATCCCACATCCTCTAATCCGTGAGATCCTGAGCAAAGCCTTCTTTTTAATAGCCTGAGATGGATTTCACCGTGGCGTTAAGGTAGCAACATTTTAGAATTCTGGCCCCGGGAGCCACCCGCCCTCTCACGCTCACCCTGGGTGCTGATGATCTATTATTCCCTGTAATGAAAGAGTTGACCTTCCGTTATCTTGAGAACCCTCCCGGCCCGCAGGGAAGAGCATCAAAGTTGGAATTTGGTCCCACGCTCTTTTCAGAACCATCTTTTCAGAAATTGAAAGGACACATTTTTCCCCTTTTTTCTTTTGTCAAATCGTCGGCGTCCCTCCACTGAAAAAAGGAGCCATTGTCGGAATGTTCTCTTTCTTGTTGGTGACAGGTAAGAAAGCGCTGCGCTTGTGTGTGTTTTTGACCCACGGGTTGATTTTCAGCCGCGATAGCTCGGCTCTTCACCCAGCTTTAAATACCAGACCGCCCTCCGGCGGCGTCGATAATAATGAAAACGTTACAGCTCGTTTGCCATGTTGAAACTGCCTGCAGGAAGTTGGATCAGGTGCAGATCGACATCAACATGACGGGATTACATGTTTTCCCGGGTGGGAGTTTTCCAGTTTAAAGATAGGCGGTCTGAAGATTCATTTACCTTTTTAAAAATGTGCGGCGTTCTCCCCCTTCCCCCTCTCATCCCCCTCATACCCCCTCCCTCTCTGGCTCATGCAGATCTTTGTCTTCGAGAACAACATCTACTATCGCTCCAGGGTTGACAACCGTTCCATCCGCCTGGTGTCTTCTGGCAAGGAGGGCGTTATCTTCAACGGGCTCAGTGATTGGCTGTACGAAGGTAAGGCGGAAACCATCACTGTTAATGGCACGACAGCGTGCCCCACCGGGGGGGCTTCCTCCGCATTAGTATTTGCGGTCACGTTTCCCTTCTTGCAGGTGAACTAAAGGTGGAAACTCTGCCAACACCCCCCTGCTGCGAAAACGAATGCGTGTTCTGCATGGGCTGAACGTGCACCCTCTGATACAGATGTCATTGCGCTTTGAGGGCGTCGCCGCCGATCAAAGCTCACCTGCTTGCCTCGCGGCGGAGGAGCGGGGAAGGCTGGCGCGTCGGCGCTCGACTAATGAGTTTATATCCGCCGCGCTGGGTGCACTCTGCTCCAGTGGAACCGCATTTTAATAACGACGCCAGAGGCAGGCTCACGGAGAGATGGATACGCGCAGCGAGGCGTTGATCCGCGAGTGAGACGACGAAACGATCCGCGTTGGGTCATCTGAGGTCGCCGATGCAGCAGCAGCAGGAGGGCGGCTCCTCTTACCGCCGTGTTGGCGCCACGTCCGTCCTTCAAGAGCAGCATCCAGTCACAGACATTTTAGCGTTAATCAAAGCGCGTTTACAGCGTCTAAACCCATGCGACTCGCATTTATGTGCTGCTGAAGGCGTGGTAATTTACACTCCTCGTTACAGCAGGATATAAAACACAGAACCAGCTCCGTAACGGTGCACATGCAGAGCTTCCTGCACGTACGTTCCCAAATAGATGCTGAGCATCTGTTTTATTATCTTGAGATATCATGTAGTGTAATATTTGCTGCTTATCTTTACGCTATTTGTTTGCCTGTTATCATGTCATATTGACTTATTCAACGCAAATTCATGCAGTTTATCAGTGAGGTTACACAAGGCATCTTAAAAACGATCATATTACGGTAGAAGTGTTTTCAGGTGGCGGTTCAACGTTATGGTGATATTGGAATCAGTGCTTGATGCTCAAAGTGGCTCAAAGCTAAAAAATGCTTGAGTTGAAGCAACACCAATGAAATGAATGTAATGCTTTTAGTCTGCATTAGTTCAGCGGTGTGTACCTGATGATGAACTCACATATCCATATGGAAATCAGTAAAATCAAAGCCTTTCTGTCGAAGCTATTAAAAGCCAGAAATCCTGCAAACCACACAGTGAGGAAAGAATGTTGGGGAAAGTAGAAACAGCACTGATGCCCCTGTGGCTGAATATGTATTTATATGCAGCCTGCTTCCTTCCTCTTTGAAAAAGAAAAAAAAACTCTTCAAAACCGTCTTTCAAAAGCGCAACCCAAGAAGCTCAGGATGATCTGATTATTCCTATCTGCTATTATTGGTTTGTTTTTGCCAATAAGCTAAAAGTCACTGCAATTATTACCACTGATAAATCCCTGTAAATAGATTTGGCATCGACCAGGCGGTGACGCAGCCTCTGCAGGGGAGCTTAGGAGGTTGTGCAATGTTTACATCGATCCCTGCGACGGCTGCGAGGACGACTGAGCCGCGCTCTGGCCGAGGTCAGACAGAGGTCAGACAGAGGTCAGGCCGAGGTCAGACTGCAGACGTGAAACGAGGTGAAAGGTTTGCAAATAATCTCCCCGGCTGGAATATTCTCTGGCTTGCGTCGCAGTCCTAATCCATGCGCGCGTGTGTGTGTGTGTGTGTGTGTGTGTGTGTGTGTGCACGCACGCACGCGACCGAAATGAAATGATCCCGTCGGCTGTGTGTAACAGCCCAAAAGGCCTCGGGAGAGTCTCCAGTGTCGCGTCGTGTGCTCGGCTGTGCGATCAGTGAGGCCGCGTGGATGCTGACGCCTGCTGCAGCGTGACGCCGCCCCGGGGAGCAGCTGTTCGTGGGGCTCTGGTGCGCCGAGATAAAAAGCCGCAGTGGCTGTGATTTGAGTCGCGTTCGCCCCACAGATGTTTGGTTAGATGACTGTTTGCATCGGGAGGCTCATGTCTGTTTATCGCTCTGTTTGCGGCGGAGCCTGAGGGGCCCGCAGGCGCCACATAATCAACACATACGCCGGAAAGAGAAAGATTATTAAACACGACTGAAAATGTTTTTTTTTTTTTTCGTTTTGGTAGTGAAAACAAGCTGAAAACTGATGTGAGTCACATTGTTGGGAGTAGCTTCCAGGAACTTTTTAAGTGACTTTGCCTGGAGAATGTGACTCTCTCAGCATGAAGCAAAGGCAATGTGTTAGAAAGCTCCAGGAGACACCGATATCTATTTCTGTGATGATCAGTCATTGTCAGGGTTGTGCTGATTTCTGAGTTGCTGGTAAACAGACTGACAAAAGTCAACATAGAAAGTCAGTTAGCTTCAACGTGTGCATGATTTCATATTGACATATCTTTTTATCAAACTGAGCCATGCTGAACAATGAAAACAACCAACTTTTGCCCCGTTGTCTTCCAGGTCACATGACACATGCTTCAATAAACCAATGCCCCCGATTAGCCAATTAGACAACACACATAGAGGGATAGAGTCCAGTGGGGTCGATACCCAAGTAGGACCCTTTTAATAAACCCGTTATTCCTGCGTCATCTACCACTGATGACGGGCCGTGGGCTAAATCTCACGTGGCTCGGTCACGTGATCGGACCAAGCTGCTCGTCCCAAACTGGTGGCTTTCGTTGGATTTAGGATGGAGTTCGAGGCGGAGGCGACTGCGGGGTTAATGCAGGCGTTGCATGTGAGTAGCAGGGTGGACTGCAGGCGTGCCGTGTCCAGCACTCGCGGGGAAAGTAGTCCGAATAAAGTGGCACGTCTCTGCTTTCCGGTTCTGGAATGTGAGACTGCTGCCCTCTGTTGGCCACATTGCGTATGAGAACAGTCAACCTGATCATTTTTGTCCATACATATTCCTTGTTGCTTCAATACCACCGTATTGCGTGTGTAATAGGCACATATTTAATATTCCTTATAATTGTAAAAAATGGCACCAGCGAGGTTTCGTTCCCTTTTCTCATTAGTTCAGTCTGCCTGTATCTGTATTCATTATTTCTCATTCGCCACTTGACTCTCATGCATTAATAATGTCCTTTATTCAGTGAATAATGTAGTCCGCGCAGCAGGAAGGAGAACACGGGAGGGCAGATGAGCATCTGACAGCTCACCTCGGTAGTCATCACTGGAGGAAGAAAGAGATACAATTTCATCACTTCAGAAAAAAGGAAACGAATCAAAAGTAGTTCACTTACACTCCCTTAGTTCCTCTCCCTTTTGTCCCCACGCTTTTCTTTGTCATTGCGCACGTATCCGGATAGTTTTGGAAACTCAACTACGGGCCAAGGTGACTCGGCGTCCCCAGCCGAGCCGACGCAGAAAGCTTTTTAAGCTGCTTCTGGAGAAGGCAGCAGGTAGCGGCCAGCCGAGCGGGACGGCTTTTTATGCTTTTTTTACATTTTCAAATGCAGCATAATGCCTGTCATGTCCTGTCATCAGACAGTGTGATCCGATCCTCCCCTACGGAGCTGAACAGGCCTGAATGCAACCTTGAAGGTGGTATAGCTTTAGCATCGTCCGGCGGTGACGGGATCCTTTCTGCAGGATTGCATTGGGAAATAAACAAACAGACGTGTGTACATAGGGGGGGGGGGTTGTCAAATGACACTGCTTATCAAGTCATTCCACCAGGCGTGCACAGTTAATGAAAATGCTAATTGGTAGTAGATGGCTGTTAATTCCCAGAAGCAAGCACCCAGTCCCACTGATAAACAGCAATAATGCAATTTTAATTGCATAAAGCTGCTCTAAATGTAGCCGGTGGCCCGCTGCAGCAATAAGGGCCGTGATAATGAAGTACGACGGCGCCGCGTCGTCACAAAAGTTCCCTCACTCAGCCTTCGTTTGCATCGTTTCTCAGTAAGTCGACAGAGGAGTTTGTGTGTGTGTTGTGTGCGTGTGTGCGAATGGAGGACCTGGATTACTCCCCACCTGTTATTTCCTCTGTGTGTGGAACAAGAGCGTGTGGGATTGGAACATTATTTTAAACACACACACCTGCACACGGGGGCTCTCCAGGGGCTTGTGTTGGTCGCAGGTGTGAAATGAGTTGACGTGAGCTCCTTGCTGAAAAAGACACGCACGCACACGAAGGCAGGGACAACCCGGCGGCCGAAGTCACATGGTGAACCACACGGTGCGGTGGCACACAGGGAGAAATTGCCGTCGGGTCGAGTTGCATTCGGGTCGATGGGCCGTGCTGAGATTTAAAGGCGCTGTGATTTACGACCTGGACGCTCGGTGCTGCGTGTGTTGCTCTGTGTGCGTCTGAGAGAGAGAGGTTCAGAGCTACTGAGTGAATGCAAACACAGCGAAGCGACCATGGTTAGTGTAGCGTATTGCTGACGGGGCACATTTTCTGTGTTGTTGTCCTTTAATGGGGGGGGGGGGGGGGAACTATGTCCACATTAATTTGTATACATTGTTTAAATGGTTTAAATGGCTGCTGTAGGTTTTGTCAATTTCAAACTGATGTCTTTTTGCTATCAGAAAAACTTTCCATCCATAAATCATGAACAATCAGCAACATTCAGTCAAGACTAATATAAAGTGTTTCTGTGAGTACTGATGCTGCAGCACGTTATAAGTTTCCTAATATCTAACAATGATTCTATTGGCCTGCAGCGTTATGATTAATGTGTGTTTCTTCTATCGCCTGTCGTGATGATTGATGGTGGTTTTGTTCCCACTCTTCCAGAGGAGATCTTCCAGTCCCACATTGCCCACTGGTGGTCTCCGGATGGCGCCAGGCTGGCGTACGCCACCATCAATGACAGCCTGGTGCCCAGGATGGAGCTGCCCATGTTTACGGGCACACCGTACCCAGTGGGGAAGGAGTACCACTACCCTAAGGTGCACACTCAGACCCTCCGGCTCGGACGTTCCCTTTGGACCCCCCGGTGTTCTGTCGCTCATATCGGCTCCTCGTTGCTCTTCCCGTTCAGGCCGGAGAGGAGAACCCAGTTATCACTCTCTACGTCGTGAACCTCAACGGCCCCCTTCATACGATCGAGATGAGGAGACCCGACGATCCCAGGATGGGGTGAGGCTCGCAAGCTTTCAACCAATCAGTCTGCACACTATGCAAATGTGGCATCTGATTTACATTCGTATCTTCTCTCATGTGGATAATCCCTCTTAATGTATTCCTTTTCTGATGCTACCCAGTTTAATTTCCTTTGTGTCCTGTAAAGACTCTGTAAGAATATTATTTCTCCAGAGATGCTTTTTTGCTAAATATGATCCCAAGTTCAGTTCCATCACGTTTAATCCCTCCATCTGATTTTTAAATTCCTCCTTGGCCGTGGCTCATTCTAAGCCGCTCTAATATCCCAATTTCAATCAAAAAGATATCATCGTTGTTTCATCCGCTTTGGAAATGACATCATAATATAAGTATATAAGTAAATTAAAACATTTCCGTGTGTTGCCAGGGAGTATTATGTAACCATGGTGAAATGGGCCACCACCACCAAACTGGCCATCAACTGGCTGAACAGAGCCCAGAACATCTCTATACTCACACTGTGCGAGGCCACAACGGGGGTCTGCACAAAGGTCTGTACCCTGTGTGTGTGTGCGCTTTACATTATGTCTCAAAGGCATTACGGGATTTTGACTCACACCTGTTTCTGCAGAAACACGAGGATGAGAGTGAAGGATGGCTGCACAGACAGGTACCACCCGTAGGATCGCTTTGCATCCACCAGCCCTTTGGAGGAGGTTCTATTCCTCCGCGTTGTTGATTGAAAACATCAGAGTAACCGTCTCCATGTCTGCAGAATGAGAAGCCTCTGTTTTCCAAAGATGGGTTGAAGCTCTTCTTCACCCGCGCCATCCCACAAGGAGGCAGGGGCAAGTTCTTCCACATCTCCATGTCCGTCTCCCAGGTAACGGATTCACGTGCACAACGTTGTGTTTGTCGAGCGTTGTACTCGGCCCCTTTGTTGTCTCGATTTCATCAGGTAAAGACTCACTCCCTGTTTCTCTCCAAAGCCCAACACCAGCACTGACACCCTGCAGTCCATCACATCGGGAGACTGGGACGTCACCCAGGTGCTCGCCTACAACGAGGACAGCCAGTTGATGTGAGCACCGCGAACGAGCCGCGGCCACGCCATCCCGTAACTCTGTAGCACACCTTTGTTTAGTCGTGAGCGAACGGGCTGATGGTGTTTCTATAGCACGGCCGCTGGACTATTGTTCTGTTGCGGTGAGCGTTGTGTTCTCCCACCAGCTCGTACGCTTCCACACAGCGACCCCAAAAAAACGACTGGCGAGATTTGGCCGACGTTAATTTCCCCCCATCATTCATTTATAAAACAACTACTGTTATTTTTGGGAGATTGCTGGCCATGAATAAACTCTGTTCTTCTCTCACGCCTACTGTAGATACTTCTTGAGCACAGAGGACGGTCCGAAGCGGAGACACTTGTACAGGTAACGGCTGCTCTTTTTGCCTCACGTTTTCTGACTCTTTCCATCAGCAACAAGTGAAATGACTCCTTCTTGGTCGCCTCAGTGCGGACACCTTCGGCTCCTTCAACCGCCGCTGTCTGTCCTGCGCCTTGTCCGACAGCTGCGACTACATCAGCGGCTCCTTCAGCCACAACATGAGCTTCTTCCTGCTCAACTGCCAAGGTAGCTAACACTCGGGATCTGCCCGACCGACTTTAAAGCGCCACACAGGCTCCCGGTGAGGTTGTGAACAGAAACACTGACAGTGATGTTAGCGAGCCGCCTACCGATGTGGTGCTGCAGGGCTTAATGCTCTCCGATGGTTGGAGAGACGATCTGTGCCGACAAGTGGCACTCGTTTTACTCAAGTAAGAGTTAAAAGTACAAAAAGAGCAAAAGTGTGAAGTATGTTATTAAATGATTGTGTTCAAACGAGAAGGTCGTTTTTGAAAATATGCGTTAAATGTCCCTTTGCTAGTTTTAGCTGAAATGACGGTGACACTGTGATTTCCTGCCCAGGACGGGACGTCCCATTCGCAGCCGTTTACAAAACGCAGAGAGACGCAGAGAGTGAGACGCAAGACGGGGAGAGTAAGTATTTGTGCACCAAGTGAATGTGGAGTACGTTAAAGACCTCGTACACAACAGCATTGATGGCTACTTTGAAAAAGGACCTTGTCAATGTGTTTTCCGGACAATGTGACGGAGCGGCGGTGACCTGTGTAATCACATCACATCACATTACCACAGTATCAGAGGGGGCGGGGGGGTTTGCCAGATGTTGACACACCGAGTTTGAGTTGAGCTTCTTCGGTATCCTCCGACAGTGTGAGTTAAACTCAGAATTACGGATGCATACAGAGACTCGGAGTGATGTGGCCTCAATCAATAGCTCAGTTCTTCTCTGTCCTCTCTGAAGGTTTAATTAAAATTCCGTCATCCTGTCAGTCCGTCAGTACAGTCGGCCTTGTATAGATTCCTCCCCCGGATGCGGTGGACCCTTTGCACACACAGCAATCCTGAAACACAAGGTTGGCTGCAGCGCCTCTGACTCCCTCCGACTGAGGGGGAGAAATCCGGACAAACCAGCTGCAGCTGCTGGATAAGCACAGCTGGTTCCCTCGTCGTTGCCATGAGCGAATCCATGGTTTGCTTTCAGCTGCAGGCCCCTTTCTTTGTGTTTGAGGACGAGGGGCTCTGAAGGAAATTCATTATACAACATCAAATATGAATATTTGTGGGATCAGGAAAAGCCATTCAAAGTGTTAGTGGGTGGTCTGTGGAAAAAGAGGCTGATAGAATTCTACTTTTCATTAACTGATAAGAGTGTACTGTAACATTGAAGTTGAAGCTGTCCAAACATAGCGAGTGTGAACCACCGTGTTCTGTGCAAACTCATAGCTGTGTGTGTGTGTGTGTGTGTGTTCTGTCTACAGGCATTACATTAGTACATAAACTGGAGAGCAATGAGAACCTGAGGCTCACCCTGGACTCCATGCAGATGCCGACTGTGGAGTACAAGGAGATCAACGTAGAGGACTACAGTGGGTGTCATGTCTCCCTGTGGAATGAATGATCTAATCGTTAACAAACTTTATATGAAACAAGAACCTCAGTAGGCTTTTTTATTATATAATAGAAACCCATCTATTTGGCCTTGGCTGAGATACACGTGAATGCTTTCGGCCATCGCACTTCACATAAATTGGTGACAAATGTATTCAGGGCGAACAATATCTTTTAGTTTCTCCTCGGCCCACTTGTTTCACTGCGCTGACTTTGGGGTCGTGGTCTCTGCGTTGCAGCCTTGTCGATGCAGATCCTGAAACCCGCCGGCTTTGTGGACACAGCTTACTACCCGTTGCTTCTGCTTGTGTGAGTATCAGCACATGTTTACACACTTAACATTTGGTGCACGCTCTTGCGCGGCGAAGAAATGTGTTTCCATTAGCAGTTCTGACTGTTCAGGCCTTAAAAAGCCATTTTCAGACAAACGCTGTGGACCCAGAGGGTCCCAAACAAAAACCATGTGCAACGTAGGAAATGCGATTGTACGAGTGCTTCTCATCGAGCAGCCTCTGTTTGCCTGTGTGTGTGTGTGTGCGTGCAGCGACGGGAGCCCCGGCGGGCAGACGGTGGCGGAGCAGTTCCACGTGGACTGGGCCACGGTGCTGATCAGCAGCTTCGGCGCCATCGTGGTGCGCTGCGACGGACGAGGCGGCGGCTTCCAGGGCACCAACCTGCTGCACCGCATCCAGAAGCGTCTGGGGCAGGACGAGGAGCAGGACCAGAGGAAAGCCCTCGAGTATGTCGCCTTCATTCGTTTTACAGAAATGCAATGAGCAGCCAGAGAATGTGAGATTTAATATCGTTTAGAAGATGTGGTTTCAGACACCACTGAGATCATTCCCTACGGCTAAGTTCTAAAACTGTATCTATGGTTACACAAAGCCACATATATCCCCATAATGGAGAATATTAATCAGAATAAATTGGTTTTAAATGAGTTTGGTTTCAAACTATTAGTTTCAAGTTATTACCTTGAACTTAACAAATTAGAGTATTCGTTGCAAACATTTTCTTCACATTACTTATTGTCAGAATATATAATAAGTCTGTCTCTTTGCAGACGTATTATATATGTCTGCAATTATAACCAATAGTCTCTTGTAAACATAATTACAGCAAAAAGTCAAACAGAAATGTTCTGTTGTTTTTTTTTTCAATCTCTTGCAGGTTTTTAATGAAAGAGACCTACATCGATAAAACCCGGGTTGGTGCTTTTGGGAAGGTAAGAATAATCTACCTGAAAGCCACGTGCGGCATTAGGTCGACCCGCGCAAAGGTTAGAACGCAGATGGAAGGTCTTAGTGGACATAATACTCCAGAAAACGTGCTAATTTATTATTCAACCTGGAAAAGCTAAAATGATTTGCGTTTCAACATTTTTCAGATTGAAATAATGATTGAACCAAAAAATCTGAGACTCATTTGTGAATTTAATTTGTTTCAATAGTAATTTCATCTAATTGAAGTGATGGTAAATTATAAATTGCAATTGTAAGAATGGTATCAGTCATAAAATATGATGTCAGAAAATTCCTAAAAAAAAAGCTGTACTATAGTATGTTGAAAAATGTCAAATATAATGTCAAGATTTTTATTTATTTTTTTAAACTAAAAACAATTACGGTAAGTGTTTAGAATGTCATGACAAGTCATAGTCATAATCTGAAAAAAAAAATATTCCGCAAAGTATTCCGATCCATTACTGAAGTAAAATGTACTCACTCCACACTGTGAAAATACTCATTTCACAGTTTGAAAGTTTGAATGCTTTTAGAAACATTTTAGGCGAGAAGTTGGCGCCGCAGTGAAGGAACGGTGATGGATTTTGGATCAGCCAGGATGAACACAGCGAGCCGCGTGCCGTGATTGACAGCTGTGTTAGAGGCTCCGATCGGTTCGGTTCCTCCAAGCACGATTTAATCTTCCAAATGTCTCTGGGAGCACTAAAAGGAGGCAGAGACGCCTCACTTTTTATTCATTTTTTTTGAAGGCACACAACAAAAAAGTATTTGTATTCACATTAGCAACTGAATAGCTTTAATGTTTAATTCACATTTAGTTTAATCATGTCTAACGGTTATGCATCATATCGGTTGGTTGTGCCTCAGGTGTATGGCGGCTATGTGACCAGCCTGCTGGTCAGCGGCAACGAATCCCCTGTGAAGTGCGGCGCCGTCCTCTCCCCCATCACCGACTTTGAGCTATATGGTAACGTTGAAAAAGCTGTGGTCTTTGTGTACGTGCTCCATGCTGCATGCTGCATCTCTGCATAACGCTTCCTCCCCGGGAAGTATTGAAAGGGAAAAGAGACGTCTCCCCTTTGCAGCAGGGAGTCATTTCCATGACTGTTGACACCTTTTCGGCGCGATGCTGCAGATACACCTCGACCCCAATCAGAACAGTGCCAGACAAAGTTAACTACACCATCCTCCCCTCGGCAGCCGAAGAAATGAAGAGTCCTACTGTGTGTACCGAGAGGAAACTGCAAATTAGGGAGGAACTGTGCGTCACAGTGGGAGTGATTTCACATCAATTAGATTCCTCTCGCTCAGCTCGAGGGAGCGAGAGACGCGCCACGCCGCCGTATGCGTTTAGAAATGCAAATGAAGACCTTGCCGCAAACTACAGAATATGTAGATGGCTGAATCTATTTGAATACGGAAGGAAAACATGGAAACGTGTACTTTTTGTCCTTCAAAATGGCAGAGGAACGAGACAGAAATCACTCATCTTGTCATTGAAATGGGGAGTTGATTGCAGTTTTATGTCGAGCATTAATTGACGCCGCCTTTTCCCCTGCAGCGTCGGCGTTCTCAGAAAGATTTCTCGGGCTCCCCAAACCCGATCCGAAGGGCGTACACGGTAAGCTTTGTTTCATATTCCAGCTGTGATCATTATTGTGATCTAATTTGTTTGCTATTTGTCTTATCACTCCTCAGACGGCCAATTTAGCGCACAGAGCATCTCAGTTTATGGACAAGAAGTTCCTCATTATTCATCCAACAGCTGACGGTACGGCAAGCATGTTCAACGCGCCACGGCTAATGGAACGGTTTGCAAACCTTACACGAAGCAATGAGGTCTTTGACATTTCGCCGTGGATGTCGTTATGTTTTCTCAGAAAAGGTCCATTTCCAACATACAGCAAAGTTCATCGCCCAGCTTATCAACGAGAAGGCCAACTACACCTTGCAGGTACGCCGGTTGACTTTCACTCCTCTGTAATTAAAGCCGCATTGTCCCACCTCTGGGATCTTGGTGATCCCAGCGGGGAAGAGGATTAGCCGACCCGCTTGGGCATCGTGCACATCATCATGACACCGAACTAATCCAATTAGGACGCAAATTGCTGCGGCCGAATGTTCGAACGCAGATGGAATATCTCAGCACGTTTTCTGGAGTATTATGTCCACTAATTTATTATTCAACCTGGAAAAGCTAAATTCATTTGTATTTTTCTAATTTAAATAATGATTGAACCAAAAGGTCTGAGATTCATTTGTAAATTCAATGTTTCAACAGTAATTTAATTTCGTTGTGTATCAGTCATAAAATATATCAGTCATAAAATATGATGTCAAGGAAAGAATTAAAAAAAAACTAAAAACAATTAAGAGTAATTGTTTAGAATGTCAAAACCTGAAGAAAAAAAAAAAGTCAAAATTTTCAGCTAAAAGTTAAAGGATAGTATGTTAAACATACATTGTATAGTTTGTAAAAATATCATCGTAAAGTAATTAAAGACAGTGTGACGCTCAACCACATAAAATGTGAAAACGTCCAAGCGCTACGTCTTTGTGTCTCAGATCTACCCCGACGAAGGTCACTTCATCCACAGCGCGGCCACGCGGCAGCACCTCAGCCAGTCCCTGGTGAACTTCTTCGAGGAGTGCTTCAGGCTACCGGAGCAGGTGTTCGAGGAGGCCGTGGAGGAGGAGAGCGAAGACGAGGGTTAGCTGGGCCTCCCGAGGCTCGTGTGCCCCCCCCCCCCCCCCCCCCCGCATCCTTCCTGTCCTCCATCCGTCCTCCAAGCACAACATTGACAGGCGGTCAAACGCGCGTTTGTTCGCTCACCTTGCATTCGGATTCCTCCCCCGTCCTGCGTCCGCATGCCGTCCCCGAGACGACAGAATCTAGACCCACTTCCATCTTCACACCTGGTGCCCCGACGAGATGTTTCGGGTGCATTCTGACCCTCCGCGGCCGGGTGGACCTGCTCCTCGGAAAGCAGCATTCACGCAAACTGTCGGTGCTGGAGCGAGGACGCCGAACTCTAAGATCAGACGCCCGGTGAAGAACACTGGCGGTCTGGAAGTGTGCCGATACAGGAAAATGTTACTATTTTTGAAGTTGTGAAGAACCTTCATGTTGGACTGTGGTTGTGTCTGTTGTTCTTACGGTGTGTGTGAAAAGCACACACTGGGCAATTATGGATATTTTTTCCTTTGGCATTCGTGGTTTCCCCGATGTTCATCTCGTAGCCTCGACTTGTGTGTATCTGTAACGCTGGACGGAATTCACTTACCTGCGAAGTGTTGGGAAGACGAAATGCGCCAACGGTTGAGACGTTTCTGTTGTTTGGTTGTTGACGTGTTTGTCGAAAGCATTCAATTGTTTGTCACTGTGCCTTACTTTGTCAGAAAGAACTACTGTCCATAACGGGGACAGTTACTGGTTCTACGCATATGAACGGTTGTGACCTGGACTACTTAGTTTTTATGCTGAGTAAGCAAGAAAGCACATTTCCCAATGATCTTAAAATAAGCTAACTGCATGCTTCGAACGGTGTACTTGGTGAAGAAAACAGAAAAGTGTTTATAACAAGAGCTGTGTCACTTTAATCACTAAACATGAATCTAGGATAAGTGATATGCATTTGTATATAAGGGGAAAACATTTGAGGCACATGTGTCATCTTTTTCTGATTTAAAAAGAGCCTTTGTGTTGCGTTTCAGTGCATGTTCACGTTATTTGCTCCACTTTGACATCTTGAATGTTCCTTACTGGATTGCATAAATGACATTGTGATTGAGATCCATGTCTCGTCAGCTTAATGTGTAAATGTTATTCAAATATCATTTTATTCTAAATAGAAAAAAATTAATACCTGTCATGTGTTATTTGTGCATAAAGCATTTTGGAAGTTGCCTCTGACCAGTTGTTTGTGCTGTAGTTGCAGATCAAACAAATCAGAAATAATAGATTTGCTCAAAACCGTTACTGGGCTGCGTGCGGACGGGACTGTAGTTGAATATCAGCGCTTTTCGCTCCTCCTCCTCGGAGTCAAACCTGTGAAAGTTCTTCCTGGCTGTGAGGAGAGAAAAAAAAAACCATCATTCACAAACCACAAAGGCTCATCTCTTGAATGCGTCTGTGTTCGTACCTTCGCCGACGAAGAACTCAGTCGTGTAGAAGCCGGTCCTGATCGCCAAGGCAGAGTGAGGAACATAGGGCGGCCTCCACTCGAACGCGTTCTTCTCCGGGTGCCACTGAGTCCCATAAATCGGGTAATCGAATGCTGCAGAGAGAAAGTACCCATGTGAATAACATCCACCTGCGGTGTTACGCTGCTGGTAAAAGTCTACCTTCGACTGTTGACACAAACTCCGTTGTTCCGTCCGTGTTGGTGGAGAGAACTTTGTAAAAGCTGTTCAGCTTCTCGTTTGTTTCATGAGTCTGGAGGGAGAAGCACAGGGAGACTTTTCATTGTTGTACCTCCATCCTTACGACAGCACGGCCTATCGAAGGACGCACCGACAACGTCACGCTCCACTTGTGATTGTTGGCCGTCAGCGGCTCGGAGGCCAGGTCCTCCATGAGCTTGGCTGGGAAGCCTTCGAACATCCGGCTGCCTTTGGCTCCTGCAAATAAAAAAATGTTTTCCTCACCGTTAACAGGACTGTTAAACAGTCGCTTGTTTACGCTGGCGTACCTTTCATGAAGTTCAGGGGCAGCGGCACGCCGCTGGTGTTGGTGGGCGACCGCACGTCCTCTCCGCTGGTCAGAACGGCCAGCTGCTCGTACCCCAGACAGGTGCCCCACACCGGGAAATAGTCGCCCCGCTTGTTCGCCTGAAACGTCAAGTTAAGCCTGCAAAATGATCCTGTGAAAAATGCCACTGAAACCCGGCTGATCATGTTTTACACAGTCACCTCAAGAGCGAGTTCGTAAAAGATTTTTGCAGCCCGTTGGTAACCGGATGACAAGATGCTGGCGCTGCCCCCCGGGTACAAGACGCTGTGGACAAAGACATTCGGACGGTTTTAAGGTCAATTGTAAATTGTATTCAACTCAGAAACTATCCCACTAAAGTTGCACAGCCAAAAAAAAATGCATGCATCTCATCTAAAAAAATCCAAACCTAGAGTAGATTCTTAGAATAAGCAATATGTCATCAAGGCATTTACCCGTTAATGGAGCCGAACAGTGCCTTGTACTCCTCCGGTGTCTGGTTGATCCTGTTGGTGCAGAGAGGTGGGGGGGGGGGTTAAAAAGCTCCCATGTGCTGCAGGATTGACATTTAGGGAAATGTGTGATGACAGCTCACGTGACGGGCACCACCCTCGCCCCTGCTGACTCCAGGGACTTGACGTAGGAGGCGGCGATGTAGGACGTCTGATTGGGTTTGGGGAAAAAAACCTCCTGAGCCAGCACTCCTTTGTTGGGAAAAAATATTTCCATGAATATGTAACGTAAAAAAGTGTAGTGAGTCAGTGTAAGAAAGCCTGATTTAACGTTGCTGTCACTTGCCAATGATGGGTCGCTCATTCCTCTTGGCTGAAGGATAAAACACACGTTCAGCACCAAAGTCTCCAACCGTACGTGCAACATTGGATCCATTACACACGCGTGTTCAGCAGTGTGGTACCTGAGGTCCGATCGCATCCGGTCTGATTACTGACTGTGAGGCGTTGTGTGTTCACTCCGGCGGAGGCCAGCTGATCACGTAACGGGCCGATGACATCATCGGTCAACGCCGGAGTGCGAGCCAGGATCCAGGCGTAGTCCACGTGGAAGAGGAAGTGGTTGGTACAGGAGTACACCAGAGAGTACGAGTGGTAGTCTGTGGACAGCACCCAGTACGGAGCATCGGGGACACCTGCTTGAAATCGATTCAGTAACTAAAAATTCAACCAGTGTGACTGAAATAAATACCTGGATACTGGACAGTGCAGGTGAAGTTTCCTAGATTCCTGTTGTTTCTTGTAATGGAATCAGGTATCAATCAACAATGAATGGCGAATAAAGTGCAAACACTGCTTTAACAGTGTAGCAGAAAAAAAACCACATTAGTGATATCAGAGCCCTCTAAGGAGAGCCTGGGCACTCCCTATTCGCCCCATTGTATCGATCTTGGTTGCAGTTCCGTTAAATTCCACTGGAGGTGATCGCAGATTGAATGGGACTCTATGGAGCTAGACGGCTAAATGTAGCTCTTTCTCCTGCTTGTCGTTGATTCCGCAAGTTCAATATGGATTATAGACCAAAAGTCGAATGAATGAGTGCTTATGTCCTTTCAATTTCTCACAGGTTGGGCCATTGTTGGCCGGAACACGCTAGCATTCTGCTAATGAATGCTGATTGGTCAGTGACGGATTGCGACCGATCACGACCAGCGACCCCGTTTGATGGCAGCTGAAGCTAAAGCAGAACCAGAAATATAAAGTTTAGGAGGACTTTCTGACTTGTTACTGCTGGAAGTAACCAGAGAGTGCCCCTTCTCTTCATATTAGAAATTCTCTAGTGATATACACAAAAAACACCCCTGCAATAATGGTTTCCCCCGCAAAACCCCTCTATTTCAACCCCTGTGGAACATCCTGTCGGCTTTGCCCGTGAAACCCGGAAGTTGAATCCTGCATACTGCGTGAGCGCGTCACGGCTCAGTCCGTGACAGCCTTTATCATTAAAAGTGCTAAGAAAAAACATCCATATAAAGTCTGACGTGCTTAAATCCAATGGGTTATTTCCTCGTATCGATACAATCAATTTACTGCATTTTAAAACGATGTTAGATCAATATATGTCGTCCATAAGGCCAACTCGCCGAGCACAGATCGATGTACTTGGATCGGAGGAATATAAATCGATACATTGACGTAATAGATGGATGGTTACACCCCTAGTATTTTAGTGTAATATTAAAATGGTGGATTTACCTCTGAAGAAGCTGACACCCAATATAGCCGGCTGAGACTGGTTTTTGACTTTGGCAACACCTTCGATTGAACTTCTCTTTCCATTCGACCTGTGCAGAGTGGATGAGTGGGAGAACTAATGTTACCAGATGAACAACGGCGACGTTTAACCAAATATAAATTATTGATTTAAAATGATGGTTTTTAACCGGCAGCATCCTTACAGAAGCTCTGCGTTGCGAACTTTAACCGTCCCATCATGGAGCAGACTGTACGTCGCTCGGTTACATGTTCCTCTCTCAAACACGGCTGGGAGCTTCTCTATTTCATACCAGGTGCCCATGTACTAAAAAGACAAAAAGAACAATAAGAACTTACGTCAAACCAGATACTCCCTGATATAAAAGAGGAAAGAATGGTCTCTTACCTTCGTGACGTCGAAATACGGCTGGACGGACGGCTGGGGACATTTTCCGGGGTGGAAGGACTGAGTGTGAGCCGCCGCGGTCAGGAGGACCACGAGCAGCACCTTCACAGTAAAGTTAGAGTCGTCATGGGGTTAAAAACAAAACCAGAGTACATGTTACACACGATGGAAAAAGGACATAACCGTACCTGGAATGCCTCCATGTCCAAGGGCCCAAGAACACTGACAAGCAATGTGGAGCTTCTATGTGACGAAGTCAGCGCTTCCACAGTCAGGCATTCTAATCACTTCTCTTTTTTGCCCTTTGGAAGGACGGCAACATCCAAATATGTTGACACGAGCCCAAGTTTGGCCCTTGCCCCTTGACAGATAACAGCGGTTACTTGTGCAACTGCTAAGCACTTTGAGATGTGTCCTCACATGTAAAGCGCAATATAAATAAAACGTATTATTATTACTGCAGATAGCTGCTAGTAAAAAGGTTCATGTTTTAAAACGGGCCGATCACAGCATCTATGTGTCTCGCTGGAATTCTGAAACACATTGAGGCAACCAATAAAAGATTTGACTAAAGCCCAGCCGATGATTCACATGGCGGTTCATTTTAAATGGGAGGGTAAGATGTATCCAACTGGCCATCAGGGGCGATTAAGGGATTTTGACTCATTTATTTTCCAACTAAAAAAATGTACCGCTCGGAACACATCTACACATTAGAACATTGTTTCCATTAACAAATAAGCTGCATAAATCCAGCCGATAAAAATGTAACTTATATTACCAGAAATAGCAGCTACGGCAGGAAGTGTTATCTCATGCATTTTAATGAGAAATTGTCAAATAAAAGGACAAATTCTGACCGAGGTAAATGTTGATTATTTATTTGAATTACCATTTGTGCTACAGGTCAGTAATTGTTGAGGTAATTTATATATAGCACAGGTTCAGATGGTTATTCTCGGATATTTTCAAAAATGCGTTTTGCAAAGCACAGAGGAAGATAAATGCTAGACTTGCTAGGTAAATGTTTAAATAATATGTATATTCTTTTTTCAGTCTTCTGTGTTTTTTCATAGAAATTGAGTTTTACTTCATCAAGTTGTTCCAGGATACATCATCTACTTAAAACTCGCGCAGACACAATACACATTTTATCATTCATTCAGAGTTTTTGTTCCCATATAATCCTTGAGATATTTGGGCTACTAAAGCTGCTAACTTTGATCCCCAGCTTGTTGAAGCAACATTCCTTTTGCAGGACTTAAACTTTTTTTTTTTTAAATGTCTAAAGAGCCTGCAGCATCCTTAAAGACTCCTCCCACCCGGCCCACAGACTGTTTGTCCTCTTGCCCTCCGGTAGGCGCTACAGGAACCAGCGGACTGAAGAACAGCTTTTTCCCCGGTCTCTTAACGCTGCCCCTCCTGCACATCTCCTCACACCCATCATCCCCCCACCACTCCTCCTGGTCACACACATCTCTCATCCACCTGTATTATTGTCCACTGCAACTAAATCTGTATAGTACGTTCATTACACCTCATAAGCCATCGATATTTTGTATATTCTGTATATTATCTGTTACCTAGCATAGCATGTTCACTGCACCTTAATCTGTATGTTAGAATCAGCAGAATACACTTATATTTATATTTATCATCCCAATAATTCACATTTTGTAAACTTGTAAATTCTGTAATTATTTTAGTACATGGCACAGACTCTTGCACTATCTGCTTATTGCACTTCTGGTGAGATGCCAAACCTCATTTCGTTACTCAGGACACAATGTGCTTCATGTGTACCAGCAGTTCAATACTGGACATTGACCCACAAAGACGTAATCCTTTTGTAAACCCTGAATCAACGTTTCGTGTATGAATATTTAATACATTGATTTGCCTACTTCAAGAGAAGTAAACATTTAAAAAAATGCCTTCCTGTCGTTTTGACCTATTCTTTTGTAACAAATGGACTACAGTTAGTCTGTTGCACAGTGACAACTACTTATTCTAGAACGCTAGAAAAGCCACCGAGCAAACAACCATCAGAATATGTACACTTGCTCAAAGATGCCTTCGGGCCGGGTGTAAAGGGGACTGTAGTTGTATATCAGCGCCTTCCTCTCCTCCGCCTCAGATCTGAACCTGTGGAAGCTCTTCCGGGCTGCAAGGAGACGGAAGACGTTACAGATCCCAAAAGCTCCCGTGATTCAACTCCTGGCCGCGTGACTGAAAAAAAAAAACCCGCGAGCGGTGCCGGTTCCGTACCTTCGTTGACAAAGAACTCCGCCATGAAGAAGGTGGTCCTGATGGCCGACGGGGAGTGAGGAACGTAGGGCTTCCGCCATTCGTACGCATTTTTTTCCGGGTGCCACTGCGTGCCGTAGATCGGGTAGTCGTACGCTGCCCGAGAGGGAAGAGAAGATGAGCCGCTCGCCCGCTCGTCGTTGAGCGAGTTCGCTCTGAACGCCGCCTACCTTCGAACGTCGACACGAACTCCGTGGTTCCGTCCGTATTGGTGGAGACGACTCTGTAGAACCTCTTCAGCTCCTCATTCGCGTTGTGATCCTGGAAGAAGCAGACGGGCGGGTCAGTTCCACTGCGCCCCCCCCCTCCGGTTTCATGGTGCCGAGGCCGACGTACCGCCAGGGCCAGGCCGAACTTGTGCGAGTGTTCTGAGAGCGGCTCGGAGGCCAGAGCGTCCCGCAGTTCAGCGGGGAAACCTTTCAGCAGTCTGCTGTCTCTGCTTTCTGCAAACAGCGTTTAAAACAAAGACAAAACTCATCAGATAAATGGTTTAACTGGTTTAACTGATATGTTGATGTTGATGTTCCATTATTGACATTCCATTTCAAACATTTCAGAACTGTAATCATCGTAAAGAAAATAAAAAAAATAGTATGTTCACAGCTGGAGGGAACTATTGAAGTTAAAATAACAAAGCAGGAGGAAGACAAAGCGTACCACTATTGAAACTCAGAGGCAACGCAATACCAGTCGTATTGGTGCGAGACAGTATTGTCTTAAAACTCGTCAAATAAATCAGCTGCTGAAAGCCAAGACAGGTTCCCCAGATGGGGAAGTAGTCGCCCCTGCTGTTGGCCTGAAACAACAACAAAAAGAACAACAGTCTGCAGAGTCATCCAGCACAAACACACCTAAACAGAGTAACCAATATCTTACACTTTCACCTCAATGGCGAGCTCATAAAAGATCTGTGAAGCTCTTTGAAACCCAGACGAGACAATGCTGGCCCTTCCTCCGGGGAGAAGGATCCTGTTAACAACAACAACAGAAGGGATGATACACAGAGAAAAGGAAAGGAAACGTTCTGTATCTCTTTTAGGAGGCGAGCGCTGACCAGGCAGTTTAGGCACATTTACCCGTTGATGGAGTTGAACACTCGCTTATACTCCTCCAGCGTCTGATCGAGCCTGTGGACGCACGTTAGAAGCCTTCATTCGACAAGTGCCGAATGAACACGAACGCATAGCGGAGGCCCAGTTAGATCAGGACTCACATGACGGGCGCCACCCGCGCGCCTCCAGACTCCAGGAACTTCACGTAGGAGGCAGCGACGTAAGCCGTTCGGTTGGGTTTGGGTTCACGGATTTCCTGGGCCAGGATTCCTTTTGAAAGAAAAAACCACCACCAGTTGGGTCCGTCTCCTAAAACCAGTTGGGTCTCCCGAGTTAACGTTCACGTCCCTTGGCTAAACAATGACCCTAAGATGGCAGCTACTAAACTCCCACTGCCTGGGGGGCTTTTTTTCAAATTATATAAATTAAGATAATGACTAGAAGCACTACAATAGATTGTATTTAAAAAGAGAACGCATTAGATTCAATACAGAAAAGAAAATGTGTTTCCTATTGTAAATGCAGATGAACGTGTGGCGAAGAAGTGGCCAGGAAAGTTTTTAAGGAGTACTTCGTAGTGCCTGTTTTATTTTATTTTGTTTTACGTATATTCTCCTGGCTCTTAATAAAAAACACGCACAGGCATCTAGTAGCGTTACTTGTTGTGTATTGCTGTGTGTGTGTGTGTGTATGTGTACATGACACAACAGCTCGTATCGGCCATCGGTGGTTAGTTGAAGCGTGGCGTCGTGCACCTGGGACTGAGTAGACTCACCTGTGAATATTACAAGTGTCGCAGTGAATATCGCGCGCGCTTACCGATGACGGGGCTGTCGTTGCGCGTGGCCGATGAATAAAACAGACACGTGAGAAAAATGCTAAAGAATAACGACATTGTTTAGTTCTTCGTGGAAGAAGCACGCAGGTAGCCTGGCTCCTTCCAAGCTGTTGCAGGGTTGACTGCGTCACTTCCGGCATACTTCATTCAAAATATAAGCTTCCTGCCTCGAATTCCTTAGGTTGTACTTTTGTTCCTCCACAAATACGTATCATTAACTACCTCGAAAGAAACATATACTATATAATATTCTCTATGATGATTTAAACTAAATTGTTAAAATTTGGGAAATGTGTGTTTGCGATGTATAGTTCATTAGTGAAAAATATATATAATAATCAATAAAAAAAGATTCTGACCAGCAATTATCCTAAAATGAAAAAGAAAACACCGCCACAGATTTGTTGAGACAGTTGAGACATTCTGAAGAATGTTTAAATGAAACAAGGAGATTATGAAAAGAGAAAACTTTATTCGACAAAGCACCACTATTTACATAAACACATGTGACTTTTCCCTGTTGGAATAGATTTCTATTGTATTCTTATCTTTTAAGAATGAAAATATTAAGCTTGTTTCGTTTTCATCACCAGAAATCGAGAAACATAACTGTACAAAAATATAGAAAAGAGGCAATGAGTAAGAACAAAGAGAGAACTATAAATTACATTCTTAAATTGAATCATCTGATTGGACGTTATGTGCTGTGAAGGTATAAATACATCATTGAATTTAAATTAAATAGCCTAATGAGAGAAAGAGCTGCTAAGATGTGAGATCCCCAAGATGTATGAAAAGCTACAACACAAACCATGTTGAACAAGAAAATACTTTTTTGAATAAGATACAGTGCATAAAAAATGACTTTGGTGGCAACACTAGGGACCATGTGAGTTTCAAAAAACATTCTTTGTCTTTAAAACAATTCTAAAATTCATTTAACACTCTCACAGTGACAGTAGCCATAAATGCTTTTATCAAAAAGGTCTTTGGAAATCAAAAACAGAAGCCGACTGGTTGCAGGAGAGGTGGACTCAAAACACCTGGACGGCCATCTGATGATGAACCATTCTGTTACTTCGTTTTATTGACACGGAACTCTTTGAATAAAGGTTGAAAGGTGCTGCGTGTGTATCATTTTCACATCATATTACCACATTCTCTGGTAGATGATGGCATTATTGTCATGAAGCAGTATTGCTGAGGAGACTTGGCAGCCTCCATAAGAATTCATGATGCGTTTTACATGCACATGCATACGTGCCAGCAGGTGGAATTTAACAACACAAAAGCATGCATGACTTTGTTTGTCATGGAGCCTTTTTACTGCCTCTCAATATCATTTAACACTGAAGAATGTCAGCAAAGGGAGGAGAGCAAATGCAGCATCGTCCTAGTGAAAGCAGTCGCCTTTAGTGTGTTCCTGCTGCAGGTAGCACCGAATTGTTTTCCCCGAGTGTTTGCGGTGGCTGGCATGGTGGAGTGGTATGGGAGGGGCGCTGGGAGTGGGAGGGGTGAGGGGGGGTTTAGGTCTTTTTGTGCGTCTCGATGCAGAGAAGGATGTACTGGTTGGAGCAGCTCCTCGTCTGCTGGCCCAGGAGCAGACCTGAGGTCAGGCTCGACGACTGGCCCGTGACAGATATGTGGTCCGTCCGCCACGCCTCGCAGTGTTTGTCCACCGCCCGCAGCCCTCTGCTGGTGGAGCCGTGCCAGATGCTCTTCTGAGGCCTGACGAGTGGACGACAGAGAACATGAGCACGACAGGAAACGGCGGAATAACAACGGGCACGAATGACGAAGTCAAATCAAGTCCACTGACCAGAACGGGTCGGCCAAAACGTCTCGGCCGTCGAAGGAATATATCGGTACTCTGGCATCCATTGGCCCCCCGTCCCCATTGAAAATTGACTTCCAGTTGCCGAACAGCACATCCCCCTAAAAAGAAGACACGCGGTGGGTTATATTTGGCTAAAAGCCCTTTGTCTGTTGAGGATTCCTGCCCGATGCAGAGCAGGAGAGCGGACTCACCCTGAGGTTAGTAACTGGCAGAGTTTCCCGCAAACCCGGGTAGACCACGTGGACCAGGTCTTGGCTCTGGGAAGAAATGAAGGCGCGGAAGTTCGGAGCCAAACCCATCGCCTTGGCCTGCTCGTAACACATCCGGTCAGCGGCGTCGAGCCCCGGCACGTCGCCCGAGTGGGGCTGGTTCAGGGCCACCAGGTTGAGCTGGAGGGAGACGAGGCAACAGATCGGAGTTAGTCTCCTCGTTGCAGACCATTCAACGTTCAAATCAAGTGATTCACATTATTTAAAATGATTAAAATGGCAGACACTCACCCTTTCGTTGACCGAACGTTTTCTTTCCACCGTGTCTCCACTTATCTGATATGAAACCCGGGGCTAAAGGAATTGTTGAAAAGTTGAATGGACAAAAACTGCACATCCTTTTACTGAACATTAAGGCATACAAATAAGAAACTGTTACCTCATCTTGTGGAATAATGTTACTGGAGAGGTAAATAAGGCTTCCGAGCTGTGGAGACAAAAGAAGATGAGACTATGAACCGGATGCATTCAGTTGAGTTATTTGAGCTGGTTGATTAATGATTGATCATCTTCTCAAATAAAGGATCTGCAGGACTCCTCCTCCAAAAAAAAAATCACAGTTTATGGATATCAAAACGTTTCAAAGGGAGAGAAATCAGGAAACTCAATCGATGCATTGTGGACCATGAAAGCCTCCAAGTGATCAACAGTAAAGCGATAAACGGCTGTTACTCCACTTACGTCGATCAAGCTCTACATGCACATCGTTCTGAGTGGAGCCGTATGCTGCAGCGTGATCCTCCAGGTGTCGGGTTTACCGAAGCTATAAATACACACGACTCGTTCCCGTTAGTACCTGTATCTCCTTCCACCCTTGGGAGACCTTGAGGAAGAGACTTCCTGTCGCTGTGACGTAGGCCAGAGTCCCCTCTGCATCCCGGGCGGTGTGCTGCATCATGCTCTCACGGGAGGGAAATGTTCTCAGCTGAGAAACAAATAAAGAGTAAAAAAAAAAAATCTATCTTGTTACGATACCAGTTTAACAGCTAGCTGGTGTGCATCATGCAAATGTTCAAAGCATTGGTGTGTCATCTGTTCACCGTTCATGACTTACAAATGCTGCATTACTCGAAGGCCCGCGAGGTCCCGCTGGTCCAGGAGGTCCAGGCGGGCCGGCAATGGTCAAAGCTGCCGCAACAAAAACATCCAATCTCATCAATTACAAGACTGATGAACTGTGATTTCTATAAAGGCTCAACGTTGCGCTGCGTTTGTGTGACTTAAGAGAATGATCCATTGTACCCGAGCCGTATCTCGAGGGGGACGCGGAGGGTCCTGGAGGCCCAGGCGGTCCCGGAGCGCCGACCGGTCCTGGTCTGCCATAGCTTGGAAAACCGGGTAAGCCGGGTGCCCCGGGGGGGCCCTGCGGGCCCGTCACTGACTCCCCTTTGGGTCCCTGAAACGCATCAGGAGCAAAGTCATTGCCTTTAACGAACCGACAACGACGTGGCGAACAACTAACCTGGAGCTCTAGTACATTAATGACAAAGACATGACGCGTCCATTGTCGTCGTGACTCACCACAAGCCCTGCTCTCCCGGGGTTACCTGGTTGCCCGGGCAACCCCGCCTCTCCCTTGTCTCCCTGCTCTCCTTTAGTGCCTTGCTCACCTCTTGCCCCCTATGATGACGTACACGGACACACACACACACGAAACACTCACACAAGAGACTCGGTACGTTGGTCCGACCAACAAAGCGAGTCTGTCCCCCCAAACAAAATAAAACAAAATTGAAATCGCTGAGAAATTGAAATCTGTGTGAAACTCACCCACGTTCCCAGAAAAGAGTCTACAAAACAAGATTTGGGGGAAATTAAGAGAAAATAGAAGATTACATATCTATTCTAAAAGACAATCAGGCCTTAATTCCCTCATTAAAACACACTTTAAAGATTAGTGCTTTGCACACTAGCTTTACTTAATAGATTGTGATTCTCTTTTTTTTCACTGTCCCAAATTTGAAGAGCTTTTTGGAGTGTTGACTCACTCTGAGGCGCCGGGATCCCAGGAAGACCTTGCTCTCCCTTCTCCCCTTTCAGTCCAGTCTGACAGTTACCTTGGAAACAGAGAGACAAACCTAAATTGAATTCCTTGTCTTGATATTTGATGCCATTCCGACACAGAGATTTGTTTTAAAGTTAAATAAGATACAGTTATTATGTCACACGTTGGTTGAATACTGATTGTATTCTAACAGACTTCAGGTTTTATAAATTTATGGCAAATAAAAGTGGTGAGCCGACCTACCAACTGCAATTGTTCCATTGGGATTGAGCTGAAATAATGAAGCATAAACACATCAACAGCTGTAAGTGATGATTATACAAAAATAATCCTCCAGAAAACAAAAACATGTCATACTGCATTCCATTCTGAAAAAATGTCAACTCATCCCATCGGTCTTGTTAACATCATCCCGAAGCGAGTTCTACCTCCTCCCTGGATTGGCACGGAGCCGTCACTTTTCCAGAGCAGACATGCAGCATGCAAGAACATTTCAGGGGCGTCACGGGACGGCTCTGAGGGACACGAGGTATAGGCAGCAGCAACGTGCACGTCACGTGCACACAGGAGCATAGAAGAGGGAGGGATCACGATAGGGCATTTGTGACGTAAAGAGAGACGCCTCGAAAGACACTTCATCAGAGAAGAGACGCGAACGCGGTCAATGAAACAGCATCTCTCGTTGACTCCTGTGTAAACCGTCATTGAAAAATGAACGTGTGATTTTGAATCTACGTAAAGGAGGAGGATGACGGATTACGTTAGATTCGCCACTATTAATGAAATAAATATCAGTTTCGCACAACATGTTCCATCTGCGATGAGACTCACGGGCATTTTGCAGTGCGGTCTGGGAGGGATGGAGAACACGGTCTGCAGGGAGAGGAAGGTCAAACAAGGTCAAACCCTGCACCAGAGTCTCATCTGAACTGTTGAGGAACCGTGCGTGCGCTCACCCCTTTCGGGCAACCGAACATTCCTGGGCGGCCCGGAGGCCCCGGCGGGCCGGGGGGTCCCTGAAGACGAAGACGAAAAATGTAAGTGAGGAAGGGGGGCAAAGGGCAGACGAGGTGCTGTGAAACCAGAAGCAATATCAAAACGTGTCGTCTTCATTTGGCTGCCTCACCATCAGGCCTGCAGAGTCTCCTCTCTCTCCTTTCGGTCCCATCAGGCCTGGACGTCCCTACAAGAAGACACACGCAGCTCAAAGTTGCATTGTAAAGAACTATACATTTCCAATTTCCTGATGAGAGAGTGAGTTCATGGTACTCACAGGTCTGCCGGGGAAACCAAATTCTCCTTTGGGCCCCGCGGGTCCAGTCGGCCCCTGTGGGGAACAAAGCAAAGTGAGCGACAGCGACGATCGTCCCTCCGTCATCCACCCGAGTTTCTCCAGCCGCAGAAGCTGAGAAAAGCAAAATTATGGATTTCATGCTGCCAATACTTACTGTGATTCCAGGCGGTCCGGACACACCACCATCTCCCTGCAACCAAACACTTCAATTTAAAAACGAGTGCACACTTAATACTCACAAATATAACAGCTCTTAACTTCACGCAATTCAGACACGATATGAATCATCTGAAATCATCAAAACTAAGAGGAAAGAACTGAAAACAACCTTAACTCCTTTGGGTCCGGCCAGGCCTGACGTCGGGGATCCGTCTGCTGAGATGACGAGTCCCGGCTCTCCCCTTTCACCCTGCGTGCACACACACACACACACACACACACACACACACACACACACACACACATTAACAAAGCCCAGGTAGATGCAGAAAGGCAACGTGCATCCATCTTAATTACACACGTGTGTGTGTGTAAACAGAAGAAGAAGAAGAGCAAACGTGTACGTTTTGTTTATTCAGTCGGCCACAAATGTCCGAGGCCTGAATGTCTCGCTTACTTTCAGTCCTGGAGGTCCTTGAACTCCTGGCAGTCCACCGTCTCCCTTTGGTCCCTTTGGACCCTGAGGTCCCTGTTAACATTTAGAAGATACACATGAAGACAAACCCAAACAGTAAAATAATGTGAGAGCCATATTATATTGTGTGTCCAAGATCATCGGGCTTCCAAGCCGTTTGATACTTACGGCGCGTCCCTGAGCCTCAAAAATCCCGGAGAAGTTGAAGGCACCATCCGTGTCGTTAAGCAGAAGCTGGATTTGGGGCAGAAGGAGAATCAGACAGATTAAATCGATCACTCTGATTGCACATGTAAGAACGTATCCACTGGAGCTCAGCTGCTGCTTACGTCCTGGAGGTTGATAACGGGTCCTGCTGGTCCGGGTGGCCCCGGGGGGCCGGCTAGACTGAGCCCGTCCCGTCCCCTCTCCCCCTGGAAAAAAATAAAGCGTTTGACATTTTTGCCATTTCATAAATGTTAACAGAAAATGCTTTAAAGAGTGTGTCCAGTGTGAGTTTGTGCATGTGACCACTGGTTGTACCTTTTGTCCTGGATCTCCGTCGTTGCCCTTTGGTCCCTGTAGATGACGCCATGTAAGAAATTCCGTTACTAGCAGCAGTTTTTTTTTTTTTTAGATTGTTTTAGGAGGTGCATCCATGTTTAGATCACCTTTTAAATTAAAAATGACATTTGCCGTTATTTATTCCACTGAAAGTCCCAATAGAGCCTTTAAAAGTCAGTCGGTTCCATTTATAAAGTTGGTATTTTCCTTGCTTCGTGCACCTATTAGTCTATCCGTTGACTGACCTTTTCCCCTTTTAGTCCCTCCAGTCCTGGGGAGCCCGGTGGTCCGGTAGCACCCGCCTCCCCCTACGGGAGAAACAGAAATCAATCCCACACAGGACTGTTATTAAAAATGCTTCTTTCATTTCCTCCACGTTACCAAGCAGAGAGGACCACCCCAATGGAGGGACTCACCTTTAGCCCCGGCTTTCCCGGGGAGCCGGCTGAGCCTTCTTGTCCCTATGACAGGCAAAGAGGGAGAAACATGTCATGTTACGCATGCATACTTGAGTTCAGGTGTGTAGGTCACATAGAGTTCCGTTTCTTTAACCATAACCCCGGGCCTAAGATTAAGCACACGGCAACATAATGAGCTTTCAGAGCACCATCTGACACATGGTAATGGTAATACAGAGAGTATCACGGACGCGGGAATGTCTCACCTTGGGTCCTTCAAGTCCAGGGATTCCAGGGGAACCCTGTGCAACAGATACAGTTCATTTATGTGGACGTGACAAGAATTACAGGTGTGTGATGATTGATGCAAAAAGAGTTTTACCTGTGGGCCTCTGGACAGCGCAGCTCCAAAACCACTCTGCATCCCGGATGCTTCCAAGTCCTGAAAAACAAGGACAGCGAGATGTTCCTGGTGATGAAATTGTGAGGTTTTAATCTTTTTCCTTATACGATTAACCATTTTATACGATGGTTAAGTACTATTTGACCACATTGAAAACTGTATGCCCTTTTTTTTCAGTCATGAAGTAGCGAAAACAGGCCGTACCTGGAAGTCCACGCTTCCCCCTGGAGGACCCGGGGGTCCGGGTGGGCCAGATGGACCCCTGGGACCAGGATGCCCTTCTGGACCGTCTGCGCCTGGCAGGCCTGGAAACCCTGGAGGCCCCTGCTCTCCCTGCAAGGTACGAGTTTAAAATGAGCATGGAATCAGTGATACGAGGTAAATATGAGGTAGACTTCCAACACCACGGATGGTACAATGCAAAGAAACATCGCAGCGAGCGATAACATCAGCGGGTCCGGTCAAGGATGACGATGAGGATCGAGATTTTACCTTCGCTCCCGCCGGCCCGCTAGCACCAGGCTCTCCCTGAAAATAGACAAAATACATTCAAATCACCAGCAAACCAGCTATTGTTTACACTGGAGCCCCCGAGCTTCATTCGTCCACGGGGGGTCACCTCATTAGCCGCTCGGCGCTTTGTGTTAGGAGGTCATCCAGTTCATGTGTAATGGTTTTTTGCTAACAAAGCGCCGGGGCCCCGCTCAAGGGAAATCAGAGCGAGGCGGCGTGGCACAGCGCGCTCACATGAGAGGCTGTTTAGACGCCGCTGAGTGGGTGAATGCATGTCAGTCCGCGGGAAGAGTGCACTGCGACGTTGTGAGCAAATGTCCGGCCTCACCGTGTCTCCTTTCGCCCCAGCAGGTCCTGGATCTCCGTCTTTTCCATCGACTCCCTGCAAGACGGAGACTTCAGATTTTAGATGCACGTCTGTTTATTCCAGATGTGCGACGGATCTGCACGTTGTGGGTTGTTGTATCGTTGGTGTATTTATCCTTGTATATGAGCTGGTTGAAATGAGAACACGTTGTATGAAGCTAATGTACCAACAGACTGGGAAGTGAATGACCCTTTTGCGCAGTAGGAGAATGCTGCAATAGAACCTGTGAGTAGTCCATTCACACAGTTAGCAAGAGCTTCTGACGTTCGGAAGACAAAAGACACATTTCCCCCAACGGAAGCTGCAGCTCACACCATGTTTTCTGCCAAAGCAAACTGTGGCTTAAGGATTGGAAAAGGAAAGTGATTTATTGGGAACTCAAGAGTCCACAACACACACACACACACACACACACACAGGGTTTGTATCAAGACAGTGCGGCAAGCAATGGCCGGAAAGTAGCCATGAACATGGGTTCTCAGTTTGTGAACTTCAATCCATAAGTCCAGTTCTCTTCATCGTGCACCTTTCAAGCCAAAGACTTATGGGGGAAACACATTATGGGGGATTGTGTTTGTCTCTTAATGATGAAATATTGGAAAAAGGAAAATCATTTTTAACTTACAAGCCGTCCAGGTTCACCGTTCTCTCCATCCTTCCCGTCTTTCCCGGGGATCCCAGGACGTCCAGGGAAGAAGTCTTCCAATGGGGTACCCGGGGGCCCCGGCTGTCCCGGGAGTCCAGGAGGCCCTGGAGGGCCCTGATGAAACAAAACAAACAACGCGTCTCAGTGACGGTTTTAGAACACACTTTCCAGGAAGTCAGAGATGATGAGATTAGAAGGGTAACGCACATAAAAAAAACTGAAAAAAGGAATGTCAGAGAGGGAAAACAAAATCTGTACCCTGATGAGCTCTTCGTCGCTGTCAAAGTCCTCAAATCCTGACCCCTCCTGAAGGACACATTACATATATAATGTGACTCAATTGTTGCACCTGGAACTAACAGATAGAAGTTTAGCAACATGGGGACTTTTCATCCTCAGAAAAAAAATGGTTGTGAAAAAATGGTTTGATAACGTACCAGGGACATGGAAGACTTGCTCGGTCGACCTGCAGGTCCAGGAGGGCCGGGTGGACCTGGTAGCCCGACCCCAGGATCCCCCTGAAGGAGACATGGGACGTGTTCATTCAAGGATTCATTACTGATTTAGACCTCCATTATGTTCCTATGTGCAGGCATGATTCTATTAGAGAGGGGCTGTTGTTGACCTTGTCTCCCACGGGACCAGGCTCTCCCTGTAGTCCTGGGAATCCTGGAATCCCTGTTGGTCCCTGGGAAGAAGACAGTTACAGCTGAGCTGAATGCTACGTGAGCTCTCACCGTATCAAATAGCATGTTTTCTCAAGTTGCGAGAAGTGAAAGCAGGAATGGAAAGAAATGGTATTTAGAAAAAGGGCACATTCCTTTATCGTTTTACCACAGAAAAAATGAATTCACAACAAAGACATCACTTACTGGGTTCCCCATTTCACCTTTGCTTCCCTGGAGAAAAGACAGAAATAGAAAAACATTCAATCATTTTATCTTTTTGACGTGCTGTTCATTCGTATAATGTTCTTAAAAAAAAGACATATTGGGAAAACCTTTTTTTTAATATTGCAAATAAAACAAAGATAAAACTCACTGGCTTTCCATCTTTCCCAGAAACCCCAGGTGGACCTGAAGCTCCTTGTGGTCCTTGTGGACCGCGCGGTCCCGGCTCCCCTGCCTCCCCGTCTCCTGAGGTCTGTCCTGGAAGGCCGGGCGGTCCTGGAGGACCGGACGGACCTGGCTCTCCTCTCTCCCCTCGCTCGCCCTTCATTCCTGCGGACACCTTCAGGGGCTGGAGGTTGAAGACACTTTTTTTTAATCCCACAAGAATTTCACATGAGAGGAAATTCTGTTCTCAGTTATTATCAAGAGATTGTATACATTTATGGCAAATCTTAACTACCACTGTTCTAATTGCCTGCTGATTAAAGCAATGCATGATTAGTGTGTTGACATTAATAACCAAAAGCACAAATACATGTAATCTTTCATCTTTAATATCATCTTAATCATGAAGAAAACCTCAACTTACGGTGTCAAATGCAGAGTGAGGTAGATTCTGAGGGGATTGCACTGTAACAAAGACAAAACATGAGCACATGAATATACATAATTATTATTCTATAACCTAAATTTTAACTTAGGTTGCAGGAGAGAAAAGTTCTCTTCTAGCACCATCTGCTGGTTACTTTTGGAAAGACAAGCCACGTTTATTACAGGTTATATTCTCTCATTAACTTAAGTGTTTCTATCTTTTTCTTGTGTTACTATGCAACTGTCCATTTTTTACATGTTGTCCGTGTACCAGAATATTCTGATCTGAGTTCATTACAGCATGAGTTCCATGTCAGCCCACACATGTGAAATACATGTGTGCATGTATGTGACAGATGATAAGTCTTTGGTTTAATACTACAAGGAAAGAAAACTAAGTAATTTAAAGAGGTTGTTGTTTTTACCACTTGGTGTGGTCGTGGTCATCTCCACTTCCTGTCCAGAGGGCTCCTCTGTGTCTACATCTTCATCATCATCATCATCATCATCATCCCCTAGCCACATCTCAGTGGGCGGAGCTTGGACCGGGGTGCTGTCTGTGGGGTGTAGTGGCTGGAATAACGGCATGTCAATCAGCACGTTGTCGTGTAAAGAATGAGTAGATTAACGAGCCTAAAATGTGTGCACGCGTTCTCTGAGAGAGGAGCAACCCTCCACACGGCGCAAAACACTGTGGCCATGACATTTTTAAATGTACCTCTTCGCACCTCTTCTTGGCCAAATTATTTTCAACATGCTGAATTCCACTCAGTTACAAGCAAAGCAGTGAGTGGCACATTTCTCCACACAGGCGAGAAATGAACGGAACAAAATCCCTTATTCACTGATATCTTCTTCAAAAAATAGAATAAAATGAAATCTGTTCAACTGGGCCAGGTGGTCGATGGCAATTTTCACTCACAACTCAAAGCAAGAACGACAAAGGACAAGATGCAGAAAACGTGGACTCTTTCTTCTTCTTCTGAGAGCCAAGAGCTGGCAGCGAGCAGCACATACAAACACGTTCCAATCTCCACCAAGCCAGCGAGGATAAGAGCGGTTTTCTTTGGTCCAGGTCCAACTCGGCTAAATGGGATGGACAGAGACACCGTGTGTGTGTGTGTGTGTGTGTGTGTGTGTGTTTGTGTGCGTGCAGTCACCATGGTGTACTCTCTCTCCTCCACAACCTTCTTCACTTCTTCCTTCCCCTCGATGTCTTCGTACGCGTCGTCACCGCTCCCGAATCCGGAGGCCTGCAGGTGGAAGGAGGAGAGCAGAGAAAGACTGACAGGGAGGGATCACAGGTTCAGTTGCAGGAGAAGAATATTGAAATCAGTCGGGTACCAAGTGCTTTGGTTCCAATTGTTTCTGTGATGACTCTGATTATCCTGTACATACTCAAGTTTAACTCCTCAACTCTGCACACCTCAGGAGATTAATGCTTTGAACGATGTTAGAAAAAAAAAAAAATATGTAGGAGAAAATGACATTTCTCTTCAGCAGATCCAAACAGTAGTCTGCTGATCGGGATCACGAGCAAAATGGAAACAGAGTACAGTGTTGAACAGTAACACGAACAGCACTGTCCGATTGGACAACGTGTAATAAGTGTCTTTTGATATATAAAATGTATGAAGTTGTTCATTCTCATATTCCTGTTTAAAGGTTGAAGGTTTTTTGTGACGAATGAAAAGCTCCCTGTGGAACACGTGTAATTTGGGGCTGTGCAAACCATTTTAAATGAAATTGTGTAATGCATGTGTGAAATCGAATGCGTTGTGTAGCTATTTAGAGAACTAAATACACGCTTCTGTCCGCATGGTTTAGTGTAAAGCAGTGTTTCTACCAGGAGAGGGCGCAATAGCTCCATGTTGAAGCTGTTAGGGCTCCTGAGGCAACAGGAACGTGTGCGTGCGTGTGCGTGCGTGCGTGTGTGTGTGTGTGCACACTCACGTAGGGGTCGTCCTCCTCACACTGGTCGTCTGGGGCCGTGGGATCGGACTTGAGCACCAGCTGCTGGATGGAGCCCTGGAGACAGATGTGATGTGTTGCGTCGTAATTTCAGTTCTGTCCGTGTCATTAAAGCTCATTAAGGCTCAGAGATTTCCCACGCGGCAGTTCATCGATCCACCCGACACGTTCTCCCACACACGTGCTCACGGACTCCCAAGCGGACAGCGCACACCTCTGCAACAGGTGTCTGCGCAGAATGTATTACGTCACGCTTTGCGGTCTGAAATGCAGTTTTTACTATTTTCAGATTCAATCATTTTCTTGCTCCAGTTTGTGAAACTCAAGCATGCTTTTGATATTCCTGGTTTCCACGAGGCACATCGCTGCTCTTTGATGTCAAATACAAATGTTGGACATTTTCAATTTTGAGAAAATAAACGCGTGAGAGTGATCTGATGTGAGTGTCGGTGCGCCGGCTCCATCATCAGATCACCAAAGACACTTCACAGCAGAGAAAGAACACAGAGCAGGAGAGTGTGCGTGTGCGTGTGTGTGTGTGTGTGTGTGCGGTGAACAACACGTCGGAAAAAACAAACAAAGCACACGTTTCCGCTCTTTTGTCAAACTTTATTCACACACACACACACACAGGCGTCCAGAGGTGTTTTCAGCCTCTTGATTCCAAACATGGACACACTAACATGCACACCATACACGTTAACAGGAGATTTGAAATCACACTGTGGGGACAAACACTCGCTCACACTAAAGAAGCATTCCACTAACACTCTTTCTACAGCTTTAAAAACCTGGATTAAACCTGCATTTTCAAAGAAGCCTCCTGAAGCCTGAGTACTGTGCGTGTGGGCCTTTGTGCGCTCGTATTCAAGAGCATTCCCGCGGTGAAGAAGAAGGTGAAGTGCTTCTGAGGTCCTGCTTCCCGCCCGCAGTTACTGACAATCAGCGTGTTGTAGGAAAGTCTTGTTGCCAGAGCAACAGATGGCAGCGACACAAACTCGAGTTACATGAAACGCGTCTTTATCCGACGAGTGAGAGACTCTTCCGGCCACAAGGTGCCACCAATCACTCTAAAGCAGGGGTGTCAAACGTACGGCCCGCGGGCCGGAAACGGCCCGCCAGGTGGTTCAGTCTGCCCCGCGGGATAAATCTGTATTACTGAAAAAAAATAAGAATACACTTCTATAAAATCTGCAGTTCCTATATTGTCCGCTAGTGGCGCTGTTTCACGTCTATCGCTTTACCCGCATTTTCTGTTGACCCTGGCACCCTCTTCAGTGAAATGTCTTTGTCAAAAAAGAGAAAAGTGGACACAGTGTCGGATTTTTCAAGAAAAATTGACCTCTTCCTACATGTTCATGGAGGTGAATCACAATCACTGTGATCAGTTTTTATGCATGATGCACTTAAATAAATGTTAAACTGGGTGAAAATGTTGTTGAAATTGCACATTACTTTTCTTAAAAACTCTTAGGTTGTTGATAATATATTTATTAAAAGGACAATTCATTGCATATAAAGATTTTTATAATTTACTTCTTCTCTGCACTAATACAAAGAAGAAAGTGGACTTATTGTTAGTTCTATGTCATTTTAGAATGAGTTTACTGGTCTGGCCCACTTGAGATGCGATTAAGTTGTATGCGGCCCCCAGACCAGAATGAGTTTGACACCCCTGCTCTAAAGCCATCACATCTTTTTCATCACCACCAACTACCATTCACTCTCACATCCACACACCTACAGGAACAAATGCTGCTCTGAAAGTCTGCAGCAATCTGTGTCGCATTCGCCGCGCTCGTGCACGGCTTGAACACATGCCTCGTTCAGTTGTCTCAGAACGTTACAAAACTCACTTTCTTTTTCTGTTTCACTCGACGCTCAGACACAGGCAGATGGTGTCAGCCACACACAACACCCGGCACGGGCTCTGTTTCAGGGAAACTGAGCAAAGCAAGAATATGGCTGAAGAAATCAGCGTGGGAGAAGATATTTCGGTACATTTGCTAGCGATCGTGCTACTGCTGCAGCGTGGCTGCTAGGGCGCTCCATGGGAGGAGATGGAAGATGTCTGACGGAGCTGCCAGATTAAACACCGAGAACAGCTGCAAACCGACAGTCCTCCAAGTCTGAGGGGAAGAATGAGGGGGAGGGAAGAGGGAGAGATGGTTTCTATTTAACGGGAGATAGGGGAGAAAAAGCTGCAGAGGCCCTCTGGGTGATGTCACACAGTTTATGATGACTATAGGACTTCTGCCAAACAGTAAAGGCTTCCAGCATGTTATTATCCAAGCTGGGACCCTTTGCTGCACAAAGTCTAAAAACCACAAGTCGATTGATGGGCTTTACAAATGTGCATAAGGGTGTTATATATAAATGAATCATTTCGATGAGGCAACAAAAAATGTCCCACTAAATGTCAATAGACTCGTGGGATGAAATGACACTTTAATTAAAAATATATTATGTTCACTTCTTGTATTACAGGTCAGGGGTCACTGATGGGCCACCAAGCCACTATAAATTCAGTAAAAATAATCCTCTAGAGTCAAACAAAACACACGGCTCGAAGACATCAACCCATGATAATTAAAAGATGACCAATTAAAACTGTCAATGGGTCAATGGGTCACTTCTGCGGGTAAAGAATATGTCTGATGTGGTTTTAAATGATGTCAGAAGGAACTGGTAAAAGTCTTTACGATGTAAATACACACCAGTCAGAGTTGTTTTCAAACCCCGGCAGGAAGAGAAACATTTTTCAGACCCATAAACCCCAATTTCTCGTTACTTGGCTAATTGGATTTCTTTGAAACTCTCCTCAGATTTGTCTCATAATATTTTAACGAGGTGAAAAAAGGAATATCAGAGGGGATGAAGAGGACAAAGGCTCCACCGCAGAATGAAAAAAGCCCGGCTTTTGTTTCAGTGGTGCATTTTCAAATTTTAGCTCCTAGCCATTTGATGAAGATTTGTTGGCCTGTCTATATATATATATATAGCTTATATAAGCTCTTCTGTTAAAATGTTGTATTCGGTGTAAGCATTTGAAATGTACTCCTGGTTTTATTTAAATTTACAAGAGCACTTAGAGCACAATGAATGTGTTAGCACGTTAGCATTTCTCCACGTCTTCATCCTTCACCCTCGTCACGACGACCACACATGTTTATCGTCAAATGCTTGAGATTGGAACCCACAACCTCTTCTCAATTAAACAATCGCCACTAACATTTGCATCGAGTGCACGTCGTATACATAAATCACATACAGCCTGTCATTTACGAGCTCTAGCAGGATAAGCCGTTGCTCATAAGCACGTGTGCTCGTTTATTCTTCGTCTCCTGTGGCGGTCGTGAGGCCGCCAACAAAGAGTGTTCATGTCTGAGTGTAAAAAAAAGGAAGCCACCCAAATGCTGCGTTTGTTTCTGCGACTCGGAACGGATCAGACGTCTCTCTTCAGCCGGCTGATCCAAACCCGCTGACTTTGGGGATGAGGAATAACCAGCAAACTCCAGACTCACCACGAAGGGCGCCAGGCCCGAACCCCCCGCGTTGCCCACGAAGACCCCCGAGCGGGCCTCGAAGGTGAGAGGCCGAGGGCTCCTGTTGAAGGCCACTCGGTGGTGTTCCTCGCAGTCCATGTAGAGGCGCACCTGAGCGACGAAAGGCCAAGAAGATAAACATAACATCTCTTTATTCTCTTGCAGTCGCACATATCGAGAGTTCACAGCCCACCTCTGCCCCCTGCACAGCCAGGGTGAACCGCGCCCATCTGCCCGTCAGGGCCCCCATTTTGAAGGAAGCCGCTTCCTGGGTCCCCCCTCTGGCTCCTGGGTCGGTGTAGTACAGTATGACCCTCTGGGAAGCGTCTTCCACCTCGGACAACGCGACACCCAAGTGTACGATCTGACAAAGAAAGACCAGGAGACGCACGGCGTTGTTACTTCCTTTCTCTGTGTGTTTTCAAGCGGTCGAAAGGTTTGGCGCTTCGGAAAACGCTCACAACCTTTTGGTAAGCGTCCGTGATGGCGAACAGAACGCCGCCGCGCCGCGTGGTCGGCTTGGCCGTGACCGAGATGGCAAAGTCGCGGTAGAACGGGTCGGGGATGAAGGACTTTGTGAGGCGGCCCACGTTGGCGTCCGGACCGAAGCTGTAGGCGGGGTAGCCCTCGAAGCCCGTGACGAAGGACACGGAGGGAGGGAGGGGGACGCCGATCAACTCCGTCAGGTCCAAGGCTGCCGGAGAGGAGCGATCTGCCGAATAAAAACCAAGAGGGATTAGTGATGAGTCACGTTGTGTCAAACCGGCGCTGAAAACGTCATCGACCAGGGAGGCTGATTGCTGCCACACAGCCATGTGAAATCAACGTGGCGTCACACTGAGCGCCGCTGGGGCCTGATCGAAGCGTTCTCATCTCAGTCAGAGCGTAGCAATGACAAATCCTGATTGCCTGGCAGCACCTGCAGCTGCGTCGGCCAACTAGCCTTCCTCCCTAAAGAAGAGAAAATCTTTTCATTTCAAAATAAAAGACATATATAAAAGATAGGGGAACATTTTTTGAGATGCTAATACACCAATCAAAGCCCTTCCATCTGTTCACGGTTAGCGTACGCAGTCAAAGCAGGTCGACCTGCAGCCCATTTTCTTTGTGGGTTAGAGGACTGATCTGCTTCTATAATGTCGCCTTCCAGTTCATCTTTTTAAATCTAGCAAAGTAGATCAACTTTGAAAATTAAATTGTGATTCTGATAAACTGAAAGTGTGGACGGCGCTCAGAAGCCGCGGGCCGTGAGCCCTCTGGATCATGACAAGACGTCCTGCGAGGTTCCGGCACGCTTTGATAGTTGGACATTTTGACAATTTTGACAACATGTAAAGATACAGTGAGGAGAAGCTTCCATCCATCTGAAGCTCAGCCTCATGTCATTACCGTGCACATGGCTGAACACACGCACACATGCACGCACAAGTCCTTTGGCGCTCCCCTCAGTGAATGCCCACCTACTGCACGTCTTCTGCTCCGGCTCCTGACACACGCGCACACACACGCACACACACACACACACACACAGTCCCATCTGCACTTGGTTCTCCTTAGCGAGAGGAAACCTGCAACAATTGTCTGTTCATTTAGAGCGTGCGGGCAGCGGGGTAAAGAGGCTGGCATCTGGTCGCCATTAGGTTAGACTAATACACACACACACTGCGCAGCTCTTGGAAATGAGTGTGTGTGTGTGAACGAGGGACAAATGCTAAAAGACTGGAGCAAAGAGACAGAGTGGAAACAGAAGGACTCCCAGGAGTGCAGTGTGTGTGTGTGTGTGTGGCCTGTAAGCCTCCTTGCGGGGCGAGAGGCACACTTCTTTCCCCGAGCGTTAATTGGTTTTAAACCCCTGCAGAGTGCGCGCCGTGTTTGAACACCATCCGTGGGATACGTTTAAGAAGCAACACAGGATTGTATTCATCAGGGCCACCTGGTAATTTAGTGTGTTACACTGATGGTTTTAGACTGTTTGAATCTGATTACATTTTAAGGGTCACAGCCGCAGTAGATCATTCTCTCTCTTTCTCTCTCTTGCTTGCTTGTCTTTCCGGGCATAAAACTATAAAAAACTGCAAAGTCAGTTGAATTTCCTGAAGCTCGGTTGCCCTCTTTCACTCTAAAATGCAATGCAGGATTTTTATGGAAAGCTCTGTTTGTGCTGACGAGACGTCCCAGTTTCTTGCTTTGAGGAGTGGTGTTGTTGGGATGAAGCGGAGGATTACAGTCACTCCTCCCTCTCGGTGTGAAGTCCTGCCCGAGTGCGAGGGCCAACATTCCCACAGCTTCGGCGCGTCCCTCTGCCCGACAGTGACATCACTGCAGATGTTCATGCGCTGGGGTCGGTAGACTTAACAGCTGCACAGATCGCCATGGAAACCGGGACAACATCCCGTGCAGGACGTCGTCTCTGCGACAGATTTTTAAGCAGCCGACCGTGTTGTGGAGATGTGAAAAAAATGGATTATTTCTTAATGTGATCCAATAGTCTCGGATGTGTCGAGGAAACGCGAAACCTCCGGACCCGAATTACTTGTGAGTAGTTGGGATCAGGGCGTGACTTCCCTTGGCTGAGACGCAGCAGCACCTGCACTGGAACAGCGCACGAGGAACCCGGGGAGGCTGCGCAGATCCCACACATGTCCTCCAGCTAAAGCTCCAAGGCAGCTCCAAGGCGCCGCCGCGGGCCTCAGGGCGGGGGAACTCCCAAACACGTGGAGAGTTCAGCTTTGTGTTATTAATGCAGACACTTTGTGACATCATACTTTAATCACAGTAGAGGCAACACACACACACACACACACACACACACAGACAATGTGGTATTCAGCGACAATCCAAAACGTCAGACTCTCTCACTCCCTGTGTAACACATTCTTATGGCTGTCATGAATAGCAGGGTTCGCTACCCATCTCTTACCCCACCACCACCGGGAAGCACGGAACATCTGCACACGAGTCACGATGCTTATTAGAATGGAAGAATAGCCGGCCTGTTCAGCCGTCATGTGACTGTACGGTGAAGCACACTTGTACTTGCACATTGTAACATATTGAGGACTACACTCGTCGATCGATACTTGTTTAGTTACAAAGAGGACGACTGTGGAACGCCAGACGTTCCACTCCCATCCGAGTCCAGGGACGAAACGAGATGCTCACATCCGTTTCCTCTCACGGAGGCTCACGGTGTTTGACTGACAGCGCCGAGGTGACGAGTGTTTCCCCGAAAAGCAGGAACTTCTGGGTGAATCGCTGAGACCACACCAGAGAGTGTACACAAGCGCGCACGTGTGTGTGTGTGTGTTTGACCAGGTGAGGTTGCAGGCCTCCCATTTAGCACAAAGCTGCTCTGTTGGTGTTGAGCTTAAGTGCCAGGCGAGGTCGGTCATTAGCAGGAGCAGAGCAGATGCGAGTGCTTCCGCTCCCCCCGTGATCAAAGCCTCCGAGCGCTTTGCTCAGCGATCAATCCGTCCTGTTCAGTTAATGCCAGAAACAACATTGTATCGTCGTGAGACTAAAAGCTTGTCTGTGTTGGTGTACTCTTATAAAGTACTGTGTGTGTGTGTGTGATCAGTGCATCATGGGAATGTGGCCCTCGTATTTGAGGCAGCACCTGCGTGTGTGACGGTCCTGCTCAGGTGGGACGAAGAGGCCGCTGGGTTCGTACCGGGTGCACAGAAAGAAACATTGGTACTTTGGTTATTTCTAATGATCTGCAGGTGAGTAGCAGGACATTTCTCTACCAACTCATATTTATCTGTAGTACCCCTTCGAGCCACACGAGGGAGCTTGCATGTTTGGGACCTCACATGCATTAACTCCAAAGAAAAGGCTAGTTGTGTTCTGTTTAACTGAACATATACATAATGTTTGTGTGGATAAAACAGAGTTATGATGTTCAAAACGCCCACTTAAACCGTTGCAGGATGGCGGTACAATTAAAATAATTGTCTCTACAGAAAGAACTTTTGTGACCCACTGATGCACTGAATGTCTCAAAATCAGAAAGGAACCAGATGTGTTCTATTAAATGCAGACTTGATATTTCAACAGGACAAGCAGGACAAACAGATTGCACATTGTTGTGAGCAAGTTACTGCAGCAACGGGTTGACGGGTTGAATGGGGAAATCAATCGTACTGTTGAGAGGGGAGGGACCTTAAAACTAAATATTTTCGTATGGTGAAATGTTTGTTCATTTGATAATTCTGGTGTAACTTCAAGCCGAAATCGCAAGCCGGTAAATCATCTCTTATTTAGTCTGTAGGAAGTGCAGCTACAAAAGGAGTCCTTCATCCTTGAAAATGCAAATACATATCTAGCTCTGTCACGTGGGGGGTTTCTGAAGCAGAGACTTACCAGCTTTAATGTACAGCAGAGGTCTGAATAAAAGAGGCTTGTTCTCAGTTTGGTCAAATACAGAAAAACTCAGCCAATATGAACAACCTCTCAAACATGCATGCAAAGTAGTTCCAACTATAAATAAGTTGATCATATACTTAAAAGTAGAATGTTATTTGTTTGTGTTTGTCAGCGCGTTTCATGCACAGTCTCCATAAAGCAGAAGGCCGTTTTCCACAGTGGAGTTCACGCTCTGATGACCTTGCAACATCATCAACACCAGCGCAGCTGATAATCCCATGAAATGGAAACAGCTTCTCCAGCCACTTCGATTTCAACCGCTTGTGGGATGAAACGGACGGTTTACGAGAATCTGAGTAAAGCCCTTCATACCTCGCCAACTTCAGCCAACTTGGAACACAGCCACAGGTATTTTAATTCCCATTTGAATAAATCTCCCTCTTCTCTCTTGCTTATCGGGGCGATGGCAGTTACACAAACAAACAGGCGAATTATAGGAGCCAATCGGTCTCCGTCGGACTGATGACGAGGGACTTTTTCAGGGCAAACCAAAGTAGTCGTGATGCAGCGGCGGAGAACACACAAACCACAGAAATGTGCACGTTACTGTCTGCTGTGTGCAATCATTTGTCTTAACCAGCAACATCACTTCCAAATCACGTCCAAACTCCACCAAAAACTCTCAGTTGTGTACTGTTGCTCAAGGAACCTAAACTCCGCCCACTCCGCTCCACCTCAGCGACCCGGATCCCAAGCGACGCTGCGTCAGACAAGAGCTGTTGGTTCCCAGGGTGGGAGGGAAAAAAAGAAAGAAAAGGCAATTACTTTTTGGGGTAAAAGGGAAACATTTTCCTCAACGATACAGTACGTTTGGGGAAATTCCACAGCGGCCAAACCAGTGTAAATAAAACACGAGGGGAGGAAATGATAAGCCGGATGGGAGAGCAGACATCAAGTGATTTTGTTAACCGACCAGAAATACATGTTTCTGTGTTTAGTTTTTTTTTTTATCGCACCCGCTTGTCTTTGTCCGGTGAGGGCGCGACGCTCCAGTAGCTTCTGCACGAATGAAGCGCCTCCTGAAAAAGACACTTTTGCACTTTTTCTCGTGCAATCGGAGAGACGACGCCCTCAAATTGAGGCACAGACGGACACACCTCGTCGTCTCATTACCGATCGCCCGAGTCCCGCTCCAAGTAATGAGTGGACCGAGACAAGATCTGGAGCTGGAGCTTGTTCATATGGGAGAATAAGGCCATCAGAGATCACACACATTGTATCAGTAACAATGACTGAACACTGAGGCTTCTTCATGCAGCTTTCTATGGCTTTCTCACACTGCACCACACAACGGGGGCCTCGTGTGCGACAGGTAAAGTGATCTGAAAGAGGCAAAGCGGCAAGCCGAGCGCATTCTTGTGTTCCATCCAGCGTCCGTCTCGGGGAGTCGGGTCGTCTCCCGGTGAGGCGGAGCAGATTCCTCTCTGCCGGTGGTCTGACGGACAGACGGACAGACAGAATTCTGTCCCTTTTTAACGCGCGATGCAACGGATGCAGTGGAAAGCCGATGCTGAACCTCGCTGACCTTCGGCGGTCGCCGTTTCTTACAAGTTCAAACAGTTTGCATTCGATGAGCACCTCGGTTAAAGTGCAGCAGGTCGAATTAAGAAACAATTTTAAGTCCAGTTTGGGCTCAAAAGTTGTTTGTTTTCGAGTTTCCCCCAAAATAGCAGTGAATTGACTTTTCAAATATCTCAGTCCTGAGTAAGTCTTGTAAAAACAGAGAGAAGTCTGCCAGGAAAGCCTGGCTGACGCTCCGCTGAGGTTTAATGGAAGCGCTGCTGTAGGTTTTACTGGGGGGGTCAAAGGGTCTAAGTGTGACTCCGACAGACCATGGAAGAGGAGCAGACAATGACTCCATGATGACAGCAGTGCAAGAGTTTGGGGGTCAGGACAGAATAAACCTTTGGTGTCACGATGCTTTCGTGTTTAGTTTTTTTTTTTAGATGAATGGGTAGCCTGTTCAGAATGTATTTCTTGCAGAGGGGGGCATTTTCATGCACCTTTCAGTCTCCGTCCATTTCATGTTGCACTCAAAGAGCAGTTACTTTCTACTAAAAACAACACAGGTCGGCGTTGAGCATTACCTTGGCTGCGTGTTGAAGGAATTCAATCCGTCCCTGCAGATGTAAAGTTGTTTTGGTGCGATTCAAAGCTCTGCAGTGCGTCCGTATGAACCATCGGGGTCAACGGACCCCCCCCCCGCGTGCATGTACAAGCTGGCACGTCCAAGGCTGCAGGGAGCCAAAGGCCAAATAGTTTAGCTGGTTAGAAGAGCGGAGCCAAGGATCACTCCTGTCTGTCCCTGTGCGGCCCGCACACACCACACAATCCTCATCCTCCATCCGAATACAAGGAGCAACTCGGCAGGAGAACAGGATCACCTTTGTGATCGCAAATATTTGGGGCGGCCTCAGACACACAGGTTACTGTTCAGCACAATATTGAAATCACATACAGGTTTTTTAGATTTTAAAACAGGTCATGTTCAAAAGTACATTTTGTTATTGCTTAGGTTCATTCAATGTATGTATTCTGCTTTCAAAATACAAATCACGCAAGATAAATATAAGGTACTGTAGTATAAGGAAAATATAAAGTAACCAGAAGTACGTTTTCTCATTCTGTGCTTTCATTACAAACAGCTGTGAGGATAACTAAAAAGGATCATGGCAAACGCCACACAGACGGTTTTTATCGAGAAATTGCCAAATGCAGATGAGCTGGAACAGGACGGTTTAAAGGTTCTTTCCTACTTAATCATCCAAACAATGGTGACCTTCTGACATGGCGACGGTTCGTCTGGACTCCTGCCAGTGGAGTGCAAAAAAAACTAAAACCGCAGCCAAATGCACCGCGGTGCAGCTGAGGCCTCGACGTGTTTCAAATCAACACGTGACCTTTTCATCTCCATCCGTGTCACTCGGGGCCGCAAAGCGACCCTCTCCTCCCCCCCGGTGAGAAATGCCACGGCTCTGCGGTCAGGCGACGGTTTGGCGCGTTTGTGTTCATCACATAGGAGATACTTGTGTAGCTCAACTGTTCCTACGGAGGGGGGGGGGAAGGAGAGGCGGGGGGGGGGGGGGGGGGGTCTGATTGATACCATCTGCTTCGGCTCTGCAGTGCGAGTCGTTCGCCGTGCGGTTTGAAGAGCGGGACCTCGGCCAAGCCGCTGTCCTGTCTCGCTGGCTCCGTTGAGGCCCGGCTCGCTGTCACTGTTTGGAACGTGGCGACCGGGCCGGGCGGAGCCACACGACGGTGACCTGCCGGTTTGAGTAAGTGGCGCCTGTGAGAGTGGTCATCAATGGTGGTCATCTTGTGACTTGCACTTTGTTGACGTCGAATGTGGGGCTTTTTCAACCAATTCCTTTGTTTGTGGTGCTTCACTGCTTAGAGCTGCCACACCATCACCAATAGAACTCATCACCAGACCTGCAGCCGATGAAGCGGATTGCTGCTGTAATCCAAACGCTTGTTGCTGAATTGGATCCAAATTGCAGTCGGAGTTCGGCCCAGAGGGAAAATGACCCCGATCCTGGACGCCAGCGTCCCACAGCAATTGAGAACACTCAGCATCATTTCTGGGTCCGAGTTCATGGAGTTCATTATCTGATCTCGGAATTCTTCTTCTATCCCAACTGCTTGGAAGAGTGTGGCCTAAACAAAGGCCGAGGCTTTTTAGAAGAGATGGACATGTTTGGATTCATCATGGACAGTAAGCGGCGTTGTTGTTTTTCTGCTCAGAGTTGATTGGTTTAATCTGCAGGGTTGTGGAATGTGAAAACGAATGCATGACAAATAGATTACCCCCCTCCTCCCCCCCACGGTGCCGCGTGATCGGATGCGAACGGTGCCGTCTCCTTAGGACGGATCGTCTCCGCTCCAAAAACATACATCACCATATTCACAGCGCGTCCACGTCGCTCCACAGAGAAACCGCCTCGACTCGCACGTCTCCTCTGGATGAAAACACGTCAGCGCGTTGAGCCCGGGGAAAGATGTTGAAGTAATTCGATGGGTTTCGGCCAAACTGGTTCAAGAAACTGTGACCATGAGGTCCTCGCTTCGACTGTTCTTCATTTCACAGCAAATGTGAAACAAATGGAGTGAACCCCGTTGTTGCAGCCTGGAACACTTGGCATCCTGTTGAGCGTGAATTCTAAAAGGGAGTCTCCGGCGTGGAAAGAGGCCAGCAGGGCTGAAGGAGTCTCCTCTCAGGCGTTTGTGTCAGCGCAGCGGGGAAAGGTTCTTTCTTCTTACTGTCCTTGTTCTCGGATTTCCACTTATACTAATTATGTAGGACTTCATCAATTCATCCTTGGAAACTCTCTGAATTGTATTATTTTATTTTCTGCGAACCTATTTTGCAAAAAAAAAATGTCAAACGTATGTTTACTCTCTAAAACAAGCAACAGAAGACATGATTTATTAATATTACTGTATTTGTGTCTGAAGTGAACGTTTTCACACCCCTAAAACCTGCAGGAATAATCAGCCATGAAAGTGGAAGTGAGGCCGTTAATCTTCACCTCTAGAGACCTACGAACACACAAAAAGAACCTCCTTCTTCTCTCTCTAAATAACAATTAGTGTCCGAGCGTCTACAAAACGAACACTTTGATTTACGGTGGCATTGCTCAAGTAACTTTGAAGCAAAGTTTGAACTCCGTCGGCCCGCACGGATGCACATCTGGAACATCTGCTTTGAAATGAGAGTTCTTGCATAGGTGCAAAGCTTTCCACATTTAGATGCTAGCCTCTGTCCTCGTCCTAACAGTGGAGGTTGCACGTAGTTGCTGGCACCCATAAAAATCCTCATCAAGTACCCTCTGGCCCCGTGACAGACTCTTTGATCCTGAACATCTGACCTGCAGCTCATTTCCTCCTCCTCCTCCTCCTCCGTGGTCTCGTCCTCTGCACGCAGACCAACAGGGACCCGGGGTGCATTCTGGGAGTTTCAAGCTGTCCGACGTGATTCATCACGCCTGAGCTTCGGAAACATGAGAGGATGAAGATGACTTTGTTTCATTTGTTCTGTCGTTAGCCATGAATAATCACCAGGTATCCAAGCTCCTTAAAACAACTCACCAGATGTGCATGAATACAAAATCCTCAAACTAAAGTTAAACCAGCCCCTCCGCCTTATACTGGCAACGCACACAAATTGTTAACAAATGCTGAAAAATCAAAACACCTGTTGGGATAGTGTGGGGTGAGAGGCAGCAGGCCCCGGATTTAAAGAACCAATCAGGGCGCCGCTTCTATCGGATCATATCTCATCTTATCTTGGGATGATTCGGCAAAGAGACACACGGAAATATCAACACCTTTCCATCAGTCCCGCTCGTCACCGCATCCTGACCGGATACGACAGGGCCGCAATGAAATGTGGGTGAATTTAGTTGATAAAGTAAAACTTTAACAACACTTTTCCTCAGGGACTCATCCCGAGAGGTCGGGCAAACAAAACAAACAAGCCTGAACTTCCCTTTCTGCAATTCGTTCCGCCAGAGAAGGTCACACACAGTCTTCATGCAGCCCCAACGAACATGGAAGAAACCACAATCCTCTCCCTTCATAAAGCAGACGGGACCTCGGTCCAACCCCAAACACCACCGCGTCGGCTGCAGGGTTCCAACACAAGCCACGGCTGCAATAACAGTGGTGCTGCCCGTCCCCTTGGTTCCTGTTCCTGCTCCAGACCAGTACATGATCGTTGCATCACTCATATCACACTGTGGGCAGACTGCTCATCGGGCCTGAGGTTAGCTGGGAGAATCAAAGCCATAAATGTTCATGTCCTACGATAAAACGCGTGACCACGAAACCCAGTTGTAAAAAAAAAGGGACTTACTGGCTTCCCACATTAAAACTGACAAAAAGACTTTAATCACCACAATTTCTGTGTTACCAGCTACCAAACAAGAATCAAGAAAAAAGGAAACAAAACAAATGGGAATTCCCCGGTTGGTGTTATTCGCCGGGTGGAAATTGGGTCAGAGTTCATGTTTCATGTCTGTGGCTTGTGGGAGAGACATCACATTAAATGGTTTCCCCTTGGCCACGTTTGCCTAAGTTCTTAGCGCTTGCTGATAGGAGGAGACTTTCAACAATTGGGGTTTTTTGTGTCATGAACCTTACATCTAAAAATAATGGAATTGTGCTCCTTTGTATTCATAAAAGGTTTAAAAGATGATGCACATGAGTCAGAGAAAGAGGTATTTCATGCAATATGAGAGGAAATCAGGGCAGGAATCCATCCAATCATAACAAATCAGGGAAGCAATACGCACAGAAATGGTACAGCTGTGATGGATAAAAGAACCCAACATAATATAATTGATTAGCGTCAGACTGAGCCCTCCGACCAAAGAAACCGCTGTGTGCGCCAAACAAACCAAAACAAATTTCAAGTTGTGCTCGCCAGATACGTGGTGGTAACGCCCGCCCGCGGCCTCCCATTAAACCGGCTGCTGCAGCTCTCCCACAGCGGCGACTTTCATTCACTTCCTCTTCTCACCGCGTCCACTTATGGTAAACAAACAGAAAAAAGACATTCTATTCTCGTTCCTAAATGCCATTGTTCTCAGGGCTTGTTACTTCAAATGAAGCTGCTGGAACAAACAGGGAAATAATCCAATTTAAATCCGCTCTTTGCTCACTACGAGTGTTTTAGATTCATTGCAAGCAGGACTGGAACACCGGCTAAAGGGAAATACAGCTGTGACGGAATGATGTGGGAAAAGGCAGAGAAAAGAGAAACACCCAAAACGCTTCTCTCATAAACATTGGAGCTATTTGTTAGGATCCCATTGGGAAACGGCGTTCTTTTAATGCACACCATCAACAAGTATAATTACCGCGACAGCCAAGAATATGTCATTACTTCGTATGAGATTAATCTCAGAGGGTTTCTAGATGTTTCAGTTTAGTGACCTCGCAAAGCGGAGCCAATGTTTGGATGCAGCTCACAAAAGCCTGTTGTGTCTCAGTTGGAATGCTGTGATTGGAGAAAGGCGTCTTATCTCCCATCGTGCCCTCTCTACCTCCGCTGGCTCCAACGCTGCTACAGGAGAGAGACACTCTGCAGTAAGTAGCACTTCTCAGGAGGCAGATCATGAATTGCAAAATAGGAGAAAAGAAAACAGAAGAAGTCGAAAGAAGCCACTTGAAGGAAAGTCCACAAAGGGTGTAAATAGAGGGGGATGCAGATGTTTGCTGATGTTTACTCCCCTGTGGTGGTTACACAACAAGGCCATTTTAGGCCAAACCATTAATTAGATCTGCTGTAGGTGTTTTGTGAAGTGGGCTCCAAAACAACACAGCTGTGGACCAGCTGAGCGCACAAACACACACACACACACACACACACGCACACACACACACACACACCATAGCGATATTGCCCACTCCCCCCTCCCCCCCCCATTCGCTTCTGGTTGCTTTAGGAAAAGGGGATCGCGAGAGCACTTCATCATGAGGTGGTCTTCAGACCGGGAGACACATTCTGACTTTGTAAACAAGCCAACAAGTCAAAACCACGATCACATGTTGGGACAACGAGCCGGCAACGCCGCCGGCCGCTGACCTTCGGGTGACCTTTGCTTTCATCATCAAAGATAAATCAAAGAGAGAGCGGACACACCCCATGTGCACGCGTGGATCTTTCAGCGGCCCCTCTCTGTCTGTCTCTCTCTCAGTCCAACAGACACCTGCTTGTTTCGACTGTCCCTCCGGCCCTGAGAGACTCTTTCCAGACTCGCAGGGAAATAAACCCTCTCATTCAGAGCCACTCGACGTCCCACTAAACTGCAGTTTTGATGCACCTCTAATCCTGTCTGACGGCAACACGAGTGCTCCATTTCCCACAAATATGCAGGAGGACTCGTGCGTGATGTTGACTTCGCGGCGGCACACAGGACGCAGTGTGGCTCGGTCACAAGCGTCCCTTCACAGCCGCGTGGCCACGTTCACGCACTGTCCTCTTCCAACGCCTCCTGCTTTTTCCTCTGGTTCATTATCCCGCTCCTAAAACGCACCCGACCTGACCTGTGACCTTTGTGTGGGAGCTCAACATGGTTAAATCCCGCCCCCCCCCCCCCCCCATAAAAAGAAGGAATAACATTGGTTCACAAGAAGAAAGTCCTTCAAACGGAGGGCGGATCCCACCGGTTTAAACATGCTCAGTTTTGGAATTGCAATTTCATTTTAACGAGGGGGGTTACAGCTCATTGTTCCATAATCTGTGTCATATGTCATTAAATGCACCAAGAAACCTAAAAAATGGAGGGGTATACGACACCATAAAGTCACATTTAATAACGATATATTGATCGAATCACATTTTGGAATTAAAACCTTCAGGCGGCTTAAACAAAAGCAGCCGTGAGAAAAAGAGTCAAGACGCTGCTGCGTCCAACTTCAAAATAAAGGTCGACCACATAGAACCAGGACATTTAGTGCGACAGCTCGGACGGCCCATGTTCAGATTAGGAAGAACTAAGAGTCAACAATGTGCCGGGAAAATGTCCCGCTGAACCAACGCTTAGATCTTCTCCTGGTCTTTTTTAAAATTGCAGAGACGGCAATAAACTAGAGGAGGACAAAGGACGGAGGTCTCACACCGAGCGTCCCACACAGAGCCCATCCTACACTTAAGCCATCCCGTGTTTGTCCTCAGGTTCGACGCTTTGACAAACTCATCTTTCCCGTCCAACGCTCAAAAGAGCGGCTCCTTTTGTCCGGGACTCATTCGGCTGTTCCCGTTTACCCTGCAGGATAACGCACGTGTTTTCCATCCGGGGCTTTAACTTTAAATCATTTGCAGACACAACCACCGAGGCCCAAGTGTTCAGTCAGCAAAAATCACTTACAACTTTATATGTCGATGACAGTGTTTCCCGTTTCCTTTTGATACTTTTTTCATGAGTTCCTCCTCGTTAAAAAGGATTAAAAACAAAGACGTGAATCGAGTCCACGCGACACAGCCGATGACTCCAACAGGAAAGCATCATGCTGCTGCGTCAATGGGGACGTGAAGGCAGGTGGAGATTAAAGCAAAGCTGACACCACCTCTGATCTCCGAGGACTCGCATCAGGAACATCTTTTTCATTCTCGCCGTCACCATTATCCTTGCCATCATCATCATCATCATCATCAACGTCGTGATCGCCTTGGACGTAATCCCCCGTAACAACCTCCTCCGATTCATATTCAACAGCATCGTATCCATTATGCCTAATAGCCAAACGGCGTGATTAAATCCATAACCATTTGTGAGTAATGAGCATGTGTGCAGCATGTGTATGTCCTCTTGCACACAACGTGACGCTCGTTAGTGAAGATTAGAGGCAGTTAAGAGCTCTCATGGTTCTTCTGTCGAATGAAAAGCATGAAAACAAAGCTGGCTGAAGATATTCTCAACCAATCATTAACTCTGTCACTATTAATCCTCACGTATGCTCATTTATTCTTTACACTCATTGTTGTTTTTTTCTTCCTTTATGCTTGGGATGAACGACTCAATTCCCCGGTTTTGATTGTGGAACAGAGCAACAGCTGAGACAGCAGAGGTCAATAATAATGGGTTTATTCAACCAGAGCTGTCGCCTGGCGAAGGCGCATCAAGAGCTGACGCATGTGTTCATTCACTCGCTCATGCATTTCTTCATATGGCTTCATCTGTCCTGCACTCATCCATTCATCCACCCACTAAATGATTTAACTTTCAACATGCTTATCGCTCAGTCAAAGATGGAGCTGGGCGATCTGTTAAAGCAATATGGGTATCCATCCCATATCTAATTAGCAGAAAAGCTTAACAACACAACTAGTTTCACTCTCTGTAACACACAACCAAATAATGCAGATTTGTGCTCTTAGTCGGAAAAGGAAATCTCAATTTGCCTCCGCATGAAAGCATTGGAAGGACCAGTGGGTCAGAGAAGAAGCACAATGTGGCGTTTCACACTAAAGGAAACAGATTACGTCTGTTATATTCCAGCAACCCTGCACACAAATGTCAACGTTGCCACGGAGACAGCTCTGTTTTCAAGAATATTTACAGCTGGAAATATTTGTCCCCGGTGCTCTCTCTCTGGCAAGCGAGCCGGCATGCATGCACACACACACACACACACACACACACACACACACAATTATTTTTCCCCACTCAAAAAGTGAATCATGGCAGAGGATTATGAACATGGCAACGGCACAGAACAGCCTGACAGTGAAGCCTCTGGCTGTGCAGGATCTTAAGTAGAGGAAAGTGGACCATGGAATCCCACTTTAAAGGCCATTCCTCCTCTCACACACACACACACACAAACATCCAAAGCTTCTTTTGAGTCACAACGCACAGGATCACATTTCCCTGTGGCTCGTAAACCACGGACAGGGTTTTATTGCAAAGTGGTGGCACTTTTTGAGCCTCTGGCAGCCAAAGTGCTCCTTGATTGTGAGACTTTGAAAGATGAACCTGTGTGTCTGTGCTAAAGGGAACCCCCCTAATTATTCACCTGGGCCTTGACAATGCTGTTTTTGTGACGGGGGGAGGATGACAAATATACTCAGGGATGAAGAGTAATAAAGCTCTCAGACGTGACCTCCATCTGTGGCAATCAATGCCCAGCGCACCGCTTCATCGCCGCTGCCTCGTGCTACCGAGCGCGGGGCCCGCCCGTCAACGAGCACGCCCGTCAACGTGCACGGCCGCCAACGCTTCCAATCGCAGTGGAAAAGAAACGCGTTGACGGACCGTGATTGATCCGTCGGTCGCGGTGTAAGCTGTGAAAACAGTGAGCGAAGCCGCACAGGGGCCCCGGAGACGTATCAGTGGAGACATAATCGAAACCATCCACGCTACTCTGATGTCATTAGGTTCATCTCAAAACGACGCCCCCCCCCCCCCCCCCCCCCCCCCCAACGCCAGGTTTTTCCCGAATTGCAGAATAAACAGTTAAATGTGCAGGGACTCTGGAGCCGGTCCAAACTGTTCTTATCAAATAAAGCAGACACAGCCTAAAAAAGCAGACTCACAACCTGAAGACCTTTCCATGGTCTCTGCCTCATACACACTTTAGCAGTTATTATAGAGCGGCTTAAAGAGGCCAAAGGATTTGCAGTGAAAGAGGAAATAAAATGTAAATAACACATCGTTGTTAAATACGTGTCAGTGGGTTATTACATCACTATTTCAACACAACTATGAATACAGAAATGTTGTTTAATGTTCTTCTCAAAGTATTAAATGAATCCTGCTCCGGGGGACCAGAGTGCAACACTTCCCAAAACACACGAGACAAAAGCAGAGCGCACGTACCGTCCAACAGCTGAGCGGAGGAGCAGCAGAACCAGAGCGCCAGAGGAAATAATCCAAAGAGCCGTGGCAGGATGCTGCACAAACGCACAAGGAAAGAGTTAGAAAACTTGATGTGAAACGTCTCCTGTGCAGAAAAACAAAGCGCGGCTTGTTTACCGTGAAGACATCTTCGGTGACGGTGCGCTGTGATGCCAAATAAAGTTGCCCTGTTCATGTGTGGTGGCCCTTTTAAGAGATGGAGCTCACTCTGCCTCACTGACTGAAAACTAAAAGCTTTGCACTCCTCCTCCTCCTCCTCTCTCTCCCTCTCTCTCTCTGGTTTCCAGTGAAACAAAGGCAGCTTCAGTGAGTCGGGACTCACGGGGGCCTCGCCGCGCTGAAATACGACTCCTCGTGTCTCTCTGCGGACGGCCGCTTTTCTAATCCAGCCCTCCCCTCAGACATCAAAACTCCAGATACAAATGAACACACTTCAGCTAAATCCTCCTCCCCCCCGGCTCCTCCTGCTGCTCCTCGCTGGTGTGGTTCCTCTCGCTTTGCCCCCCCCCCCCGAATTGAATGCACTTTTCCTGTGTGGCCCCGAAATATTGGAGGAGATGCCTCCGGATCTGCAGCCCTCAACTTTTTAAAAGTATACTGAAGACAGAGAGTAAATGTTATAACAACGTTAATCTGCCTGACTATTAAAAGCTCATTTCGGAGGATGTCGAGGCCTTCCAGGTCAAATCTGAACTCATTCTGGCTCCCAGCCGGAGTCGTCCAGAAGTCCTACATCCGGTCGGAAAACCGGATCAGATGGCCAAACATCCCAAACGGAGCAGCGGCTCAACTCTAAACTGCTGATTCAGCGGAGATCCTCAGCGACCTCTTCCGTTCAGCGGCTCGCTGTTAAGAGACGGAAGACGGGACGCTTGACTCCACTGATCCACCTGCGGACGTCAAACCACGTCCCTGCGACGGCATCCGTGAGTCATCTGCCACAATCCGCCTACAACAAACAAAGGCAAACATCCAGCAGTCTCGCTGGAGGAGCCAGTGGAGGGGAGGGGAGGGGGGGGGGGGGGGGTGATAAAGATGTGTTCAGACCTTGATTGTGACAGCCACCACAGATAAGAGCCGTGCGATACGCCGCCCGGACCTCAATGACCTCGCGCCGCCGAGTGGCCGGGTAAATTCCTCCAAGAAGATTCCTGCGAGGGGGAATATAAAAGCCTCAAGTGAAATTGCCCCACAGGTGTTGGGTGTTTGCATAATCACAATCAGGACGAGGTTTATTGTCAACTAGACTGTGGTTTTGAAATAAGTTTACCACATAGAAGAATTGCAATTTGTTTATGAAAGTGACTCCGTAAGAAGAATGCGGCGCAGCAGGTACACAAGCACTCTTTGCTCCTTGTAATAATCTGTCTAATTTAGTTGGGAGTCGCAATCCAAGATGCTTGCAGGTGTTCACTCGGCTCCACAGGTGCTGACGGACGTCTGCTGGGACAGAAATGAGCTTTCAACAAAGACATTCGCACATGAGAGTCCATGTTTGTGTTTCTGTCTCCTTTTCATCGATGTTCGCTAGAAAACAAACACTTATTTGTTTGTGTTTTCAATCACGGCAATTATTGCTCTGTAACTCCCCAGAGATCGCAAACGATCGATCCAGATCATAAGAATGTTCCACTTCCTGCATGAATATAATAAATGTAAAAGTTCAGTAGTATTAATAAACTGGACTCAAACAAAAAGTGGCTAATTAACAGATTACAAATAAGTGGAAAACCAACATTTCTTCAATGGATGACCAAATCTCAAATTGAAAGAAACTCTACACTCCCCCCCCCCCGGCCCCTCCCTTCGTAGGTGAGTGATGTGAGATCTCCACAGGAGTCTTTGTATTTGGTGGTAAACACAGTTGAAAGCTGCTCTTTGAGAGGCGGGAGACAAGGAGACAAAGAGTAACAGTAACACAGAAGGGGGGGGGGGTGGCTCAGGCTGTGGGGGGATGGGGGGGGTTGCTCAGGCTGTGGGTGGGGGGTTGCTCAGCCTGTGGGGGGATGGGGGGGGTTGCTCAGCCTGTGGGTGGCCGCTGATCCGAGGTCTTGCTGGTAGGACTCGGTGAGATAGCAGGTCTCTGTTTTATTTTCGGGATGTTGGGAAGCTGAGCTAAACAGCACCTGGGAGCAGTAAGGGGGTTCGGTGCCTTGCTCTATGGCACGTTGGAACTCTCCAAAAAGGCCTCTTTCTTTCTCAGCTTTGTAGTTTCAAACACAAAGCGCCACCGGCACTCGGGTTCGGGAGTTTAGGGTCTGCGGCCTTCAAGGAGCCTCTTCACAAAGCCGGGGGAGCGGCCCGGGGTTCAAAGGTCGCACTCCGTCTCGGAGGGCGGCATTGACGGTGTTCCAGGTCACGCTCAAAGATAACAAGCGCTTCTGCTGCTTTCAAAGCTGAATTTCAAACGCAGCGTTAACAAAAGGAGGGAGCCAAACTTCTGAAAACAAACTCAGGCTCCGCCATTCAGCCTCAGAGTGATTGGCAGGGAGGAGAGCTACAAGGTTAAGCCGCTTTTTTTTTAAAGTGAAAAATGAGCTTTAAATGAATAGATTTAGACCTCCAAGGCTTAAATCTATTGACGGGTTAAGAAAATAAAGTTTACCCAGAATGCACGTGCTGCACATTGGTGAAAACGTTATAGCTCAAAGCCCCTCACACAGTTGGACTGCTGGTTCAATCGACTCTGAAGTAACATGGCTGTGCACGTAGGCGTTTTAAATAAAGTGCAAAGCAGAGGCCGTTTTAAATCTCTAGATTCACTGCGCCACAGTCGATGTTGTCCATCTCCTCACAGGTAAAAGTTTGACTTGACCCACCGCCTACGCGTACACATCATTCCGCGGGGTAATCACGAGGCTAAATGGTCACTCTGGTTTAGCGCTGTGCACGGGTTTGACGGAGTAAACGTAAGCAGCCCGAGCGTAATGGAACCGACCGGCGGGGGAGGATTCGGCAGCAGCCAGATATTGTTCATTCATTCAGCGCTGCAGCTTGCAGGCGGAAAAAAAAGTGGAAAAATAAGAAGCTCCGAACATGGTGGGAGCTGCTTTTAGGTGGACGGAGGATTGTCACGTGCACAGTCGATGTTGTCCTTCATGCGAATGGAACAGGAGGCCTTCTTAAAGTAAGAGCCGTTTGTGAAGAAACACACGATGTACCTCTGTGACTCACGTGTGTGCTTTTTAAAAGAGCTCTGGTATTCAAGTTTAGGTTCAGTTCCCAGATTCCTTCCCCACACTTTATCCCGGACAACGTTCCTCCTACCTGGTTCATGCGTAGCGCGACGTTAGGGGTTGCCAGCCGGCCATTGGCAAACCATTCTGAGAAATGAGATACCAATTTCCAGCTTGGCAGCGAGCACTTTGTGCTTAATGCTCGTGGCTAATGCTGGATAAACTAACAAACCACCAACAAAACGTCCTACTTGATTAAATGGACTAAAATACAGTGTAAACACCATCATACGACACCACTTACTGCGTTATGTAAAGAGAAACGCATGCATGTGCATACATACGCATGAGTACGAACACGTGGGCGACCGGCGTCCGGCGAGCGTTCGGTAAACACTGAGTCGTGGTCGGGCCTCGTGCCATCACTCCTCCTCACCTCGTTTCCTCTCACACGGCCACCAGAAACTCAACATAGTCCCAGATTCTTCTTCCTTTTATACAGCAGACACTGTTGGATCCAGAAGTGAGGAAAATCAAATAAATGTTTTTAACCACATTCGGCATTTCTGTCCTCCTCTTTTCAAGGTAGTCTACCTCACTCCTCGCTCCTGGATTACTTCTAAATCCGCACATGCCTATCAACCATTTATGCGATTTCTGAACATGCAATCAGAGCGTTCAGAGCGTGTTCTCACGCCCAAAACACTGTGAGGATAAAACAAACGTCATTTCAACCGATTTATCAAGTCTGTTTCTTGTCTGCGTCAAAAAGCTTCGTGGCGTCCAGACATGATGAGTCGATTACCCACCGCGTTGTGATTACATCAGCTGTGTGTCATCAGGGGACCAAAGGTGTCCTTGTATACACAGTTGGAGAATGTTCAGGAAAGGCGCATACTTTCGGGCGGGAGCGTCTCCTGCATATCATATGTGACCCTCCCACTAATTTAGAGGACAAATGTTGTCAGGGGAAAGAACTTTTTCGTCTCATCCAAACGTCTGGTATTTACATCGGAACCGGGGACGGGCGCGGCCTCTCCTCCTCAAAAGCCCCCCGGGACCATAAATAACCTCCATCGCCGCGTCCAGCCTCTCCGTGCAAATGTTGGACGTCTGAGCCGTGCGTGGACCTTTTTTGAGCTTTGATCAAAAGTCACTTTTCCAGATGCAATGCGGATTTTTACAAAACACTCCACTTTTCACTCAGTTGTATATGACACAAATCCTCGTTACAGGTGTGATATAATCTACAAAAATAAGGTTTTCACAGAGCATAAATGAGACACGGCGTTATTCTAGCGGTTGTGAAACTGTTGTCCTGGTTACCGGATCGAGAAACGTGAGCAGGGTTTGTTTCTCAGAACACACAAAAGGCATAAACGGGAAAAGTGAGCTTAAAAACAGACGGAACCAAGGTTTGGATTAAGAAACGGTTCGAGCATCTGCATCAACTAAGTAGTTTATTCAAGCGGACAACTCCACCCTTTACCTCATGGAAGACTCGGGTCATGTTGATGCCGGATGCTTTGTGTGTGTGATTGTGCCCGTCCAGGTTTTTGTTAATAATGTAATGCGACTCACGGAGGGATCGAAGGTCTGCTGGCCACCCGAGGTCCCAGATACCACCACTGGATCCGCCTCTGTGCCTGGTGTTCCATGCAGGAGAGGCGTTTTGCATTAGTAGAAAAAGCTCATCCAAGTAAAAAGGCATGATGTCAGCCGAGGGTGGATGCAAAGAATCAACCGTACTTGTATAATTCTTTGACTAATCAGTAACAGAGCTGAGCGAAAGGCCCGAATGGAGCCTTCCCTGATGATTCTACTCATTTCTGTGTGTGTAATACAAATGCAGTTTGTATTTGAACAGTTTTCCTACTCAATTTAATTAAAAAAAATGGAAATAAATCAAATGGATTTGGCCTAGAAGCTTGCCTATGTGGACACACACGCGTACATAACCACACATACATCTGTTCACCCAACGATGAGACCGTAAATACTCAAAAACAAAGAGGCCTTCTTTGTTCTTCATTAGTCCTTGGGCACCGTTCAGCGTGCGGTCATCGCCATATTACCCCCTTTCATCTGCACATACCTCTTCAAGGGCATCCCCGAGTACGTCTGGTGGCTTGTCACTGCAGGGACGGTCAGGTGAGAGCCCGATGCAGGCCAAGTGTCTTCTTCTCCGAGGGACGGAGACGCAGGTGGAACGTAGAGGTAGACGTGTGATTGTGGGAAGGTCAGACAAAGGGCTCCTTTTTTAACGAAGGTCGGTTTACGGGTCGAGGTTTTCATCAGGAGAAGTCAGATGTTAGAATACAAGAGAGTTTAATGGACATGTGAACAAAGCTCCGTAACAGGCGGTCGACTTATCTGCTCACAGGTTTGTCTGACTGCACTTGAAGGCAGCGCTGGGCTACTGTGCGCCGCGAGGACTCCGGGGTCAAACTTCACACCACACATCTGTGGCCGTGGTTCTTCTCTGGCGTGCCGGCAGAAGCTTCTTCGACCCCCCCCCCCCTCCGTGTTCTGGGTTGCCAGGTTACCATTTAAAGCAGAGCTCTCGACTCTCTGGGTTCGGGGATCGTTCATTGGTCAGGTGCTTTGTCCTGTGGCTGCTGTGGTTTGACGCCTGTGGGACCAGTTAGTGGAAAACAAGCAGCAGAACAATCAACGAGTCCAGTTTGACCTTTCCAAACGACCTTCATTTATATAGCAGGTGGCTTTGATTACTCGATCCTTCTCAAGCGGAAAGACATTTCAAACCGCATGAAGTCTGTTTCGGATGCATAAGGTTCATCGCTGCCGGTGTGACTCAGACTTTCCGATGCTTTGACAATAACACAGTCATTAATCTCCTGTATCCCATCTTATCTCTCACAGCAGAGACCACACGCTAACACCTGCGTGGAAGGGTCACTGTGCACATCCTGCTGTGTGTGTGTGTGTGTGTGTGTGTGTGTGTGTGTGTGTGTGTGTGTGTGTGTGAGTAACAATGTGGTCAGTCAGCGTTATCTCCACATTGAGACAGACAGTTAACGTGTCATTTCCACATAACCGGCCGTTTGAATTCGGCTGCTGATCATCATGCTTCTCGGATGCGAGTAAAATGAAGTGTAATGGTCAGAATACCACTTTTTAACACCCATTATGGTGTTGGAAGCGTTTCTCTGGCGTTTCTCTCCTCCCCCACCATCCCTGCGTCTGGAATGAAAAGCCTCTCATACTGTCCAAAGGTATGAGAGCTATTTGTGTCACCCGCCATTCCCAGAAGATCTGAGTGGCCCGGGTCTCCAAGGTGATGGATTTTTAGGGAAGCTGCTACCGCGAGCAAAACCCCTCCGACCCCCCGACCCCCCGCTGTCGAGAACACCGGGGAATCGGCACACGTAAACACACGATGGCAGTGGCACACAGATGCAAAGCAGACGTCAGCTGGAGGGACGCAAAGACCCCACTTTGATGTGTGTGTTTTACTCTTTGAATCTTTGAAGTAGACTCCCATTCAAGAAAGCTGCATTTGTCCTCATGAGACCGACTCGAAGGTGTTGAATCCACCAGCCAGATGCGTCACAGCTGGCTGGTGGATTCCGCTGTTCGATTTTTACATTACATTCGAAGACCTTGAGAAAAACGTACATTATATTGATTTTAAAAAAGCTCGTATTTTCCTCGGTGTCCAACGAAGACTTGCAGCTTCTCTGCAGATGTGTGTTCATCAAACGGGGAGAGCGAGCCACACAGCTGGCCTCGGGTCAGTTCCTGGCCCACGGTGGAGTCGGAAAATGACTGTGGAAAAACGTGGCCCTCTGAAACAAACGAGGACGATAAATAAAAGTCATGCATGCTTGTGTGTTGTGACAAAGTGGAAGGAGGGGCTGTTTGTGTGTGTCTTTCTTTTTGGTTCATTATGTTTGTTCTTGTTTAAAGTGCGGATTACAAATACTGTTACAGAACTCTGTAAACAAGATGAAGCCCCGATCTTCCCGACCGGTTTTCCTATTAAGAAAAGTCTGATGCCTTTTAAGGAAGCGGCAGCTTTGAGGAGCAGCGCCGGCCCGACAGAACCAGTCCGCTAAGCCTTCACACTTAAGTACACTAACGAGCAGGAAGCCTCTTTGCAGGAAATGTTTTGTCTCTGGAGTAAGTCAACCTCCTTCCTTTAGTCGACACTTTTCCTCATCAAAAGGCTGCTGCCTCGCACAGTTTTCCTACGGAGAGAACTTTGAAACTTTCCTGTGGGAAACAGAAGGCGATGGCGTCCTCCCTTTTTCTCTTCATACCATCAGTCCGTCTGCGTCTCGGCCGACATCCCCCTCCGTGAGTCATCGCTTCGCACTGTGCCGCTGAGCTCCGAGGCCTCTCTCTCGCCAGCCAGCGAATCAGGTGGAAAGCACGCGAGGAGCGCCGAGGATTCCTTTCCAGAGAAGAGAGGCGTGTTTTTCGGACGGCCTGCCGAAAGCACGCGGCGCCGGTGACTTCGTGAAGCGCTGCATTTTACATTCAAGAACGGCATAAAGAAGAGATTTCGCCCACTTTGGAAAACACAATAAAGCAACCCGCTTGCAGTTTGTCCGGGTTTCAAAAGGGAGGAAAAGGGGATTCCTGGCTTCTGGTATTTCACTGATAATCTCATTCTTCACTCTGAGTTACCGTGTGGTATCGCTTACAGGTGATGAATGCTCGCCCGATCTTCCCAAACCTCCCTATTAACTCCCACGGACGTTCCCACAGGAATTACTGCCCGTCCATCGAAGCACGGCTGAGTTGCCTCCGAGGACGCGCCGCTCCCTCAGAGAGGCCTACTCAATCCCTCAGCCTTCAACTAAATGTGCTGTTTCAGCGGGTCTCCCTCCTGGTCAGGGTGCCCTCCGGTTCCCGGCACGCGTGGGTGCTCGTGCTCGCGCTCCCTCAGGCCAAAGACGTCAGCAGACGCTGACTTTAGTGTCGACACGTGCAAGATTAGGTGGATCATGTTTAAAATGACGGCAAAAATAATAGTTTTTCTTCGCATTGAATGCCGGGAGCATTCTTTGAAGAAAGCCTTTGAGCTTCTCATATCTTTACAATCTAATTGTTTTTCATGGGAACGGTCACTTACGGGTCAATGGGATCTCTCAGAGGACTTTTCATGTTATTGTAACCAGATGTTGATTCTGAAATATTTTTTGATTTCAGGGTAGCTTGAAAATATATGAAAGGTCAAAGAGCCAGCGAGAGGAAAGATATTTTAAAAATAAGATTATGTGATTGATTAAATCACATAATCAATTAATTAAATCATGTTGAGTTGAATCATGTCATGAGTTTGTGCACAAATATATTTACATATATTATACACACACCATGACTTTCTAATCCTTAGTGAGCATCACGGAGCACTTAGAGACGTATTGCAGCACCTTAGCACCGTGCACGTGTGCTTGCTGCTCCCGGGCAGCGGCTTCCTTCCAGAGGCAGGAGACAAACCTTCCATTTAGAAGGCCATGGTCCACAGAGAGAGAGAGGCCAGGCGGAGGAACCTCCTCCATGCCCTGCAGGCCAATATCCTCATGTGCTGGTGTTTCCTCTGGATGTTGCTGCCTGGGAGATGGACGCGTCTCTCTGACAGCAGTTTGAGCCGTACAAACCCTTCACTCAGAACTAAATGAAGAATCAAATTGTGCTTTTAAAATGATTATTTTGATACAGCAGGTCCATGATGGAGCGGGGAAGTTACAAGATATATTGCAGTACAAATACATAAGCCTACAAATAACCGTGAGGACAACTCAAAGCTATTGTGAGGAACTTTCTCTATGTGTTGATTCTGGCGGCCCCTGTGGACAACAGCGGTACTGCTTCCTAGCACCTGGTTCTCATTTCTCCGCAGCAGAGTCCTGGAACAGACAGTCTTCCTGCTGATGGACTCATCTTCAATGAATGGAGACGGTTTCACGAGCAGTTACACGTCTCTTGACTGGAGTCGGGCCGTGGGTGGCTGTGCACAATCCTCCGTCTCCGCGGTCCAGTGACCTTTGTGTCAGCCCGGGGAGCCTCGGAGGCGCAGCCGTTTCATTGACACACGCGTGCCGACCTTGAATTCTTCGCATTCCAGAGAAGAGATACGGTGTAATGCTGAGCACCAAACGGAGGAGGCAAGTCTGCTGATAGTCGCCGACGTCCAGAAAGATTCTTTCTTCAGGCAAAAGGCACCGAATGTGGGATTTAGTGAGACTTGAGACGTACGTGTGTGTGTGTGTGTGTGGTTCACATGATCCAAGTCATCGTTCTGCGTTACTTCATCTCAAAGAAAGTCACAGCGTGTTAAATCAGTACTTTGTAACACGTAACGTGGCTTTTCTGAAAGTACCATTAGAGCAGTGGATGAAGCAAAGTGTGAACTTCACATGACTCAATGTGCACTTCCGGCCTGATAAAAGAAAGCAAATCAAAAGAGCTGTTCTGTGCTTCATCCGTCCCCTTCCTTTTCCTCCCTCCTTGTGTCTTTGGCCTTTTTCTTCTGGTTTGAATTCAGTTATGATCAAAACGTGTGTCCTTCAGGACCAAACCTTTTTAAACATAAATCACTGTGTGACCATCGTGTCTTCAAAAGATGGTATTCACCAGCACTCGGTCACAACGTTAGAACACATGACTCACCGCTTCTCACCCTCCACAATGGCCTCGAGCAGTCAAAAACATGTTGCATGCTGGGAGCAGGGGAAAAGTAGGGTTGAGTTCAAGTGACACAATCCTCCCATTGGACTGAGTGATGCTTCACGTGGAGGGCTGCCATGGCAACACAGAAAATAATAACACAGCATTAAGGTCATTTGGAATTTTTGTTTCACAAACAGTGCATTACTTTATCCATCTATGCAGCAAGGTTAGTACCAAAACCCTTCTCGTCTGGCGTAAATGTCCCACTAATGTCCCCCCCCCACGGTGCAGTTGTGGCCTTGGAGGGTGGAGCGTTCACTGAGCGTGGAGAATTTCGCTTCTCTAATGGCTGCTTACGTGTGGGATAAGGTCAGTGGAAGATAGCGGTCAGTAACATGCTGGAGGCAGAGAACGCGTCCTTAACCTTTGGGCACGGGGGCTTTCCGCTGTTGCCATGACAACCACCACCACAAATACACTTTGACCCCCCGAGTGTTTGTGCGTGTCTGTCGAGGAGGAAATGACACATAAAAAGCTGCGTAGTATCCAAATACTGACTGGCCAGATGGACCTTTGGGGAGTACTTCTATTTCATGCGTGTGTGTGTGTGTGTGTGTGTGTGTACTTACAGATCTGACATGGCGTTTCCTGTGGCTGCCTTGCATGTGTGACTGCGTCGCTGAACCAGTGGTGTTCGCCTGCACTTTGGGAGGGGAGGGGGTCCACAGTTTGTCCCTCCGCCCAGAGATTGGATCATTTTGTTTTCAATTTTTCAAGGTCAATTAAAGATGAAAGCTGCGCTCATTCCAAAACTTCATGGGAACATTTCCTCGTTCTTATGGACAAACAAAAAAGGCTTTTCGTAAGTGTTCGCCTCCTTTTAACACCTTTCTTTCTAGGATCTACGGGAACGTGGAGGGGCTGATGGGGATGAGTCAGATTGATTTTGTGATGTAAGATGATGAGATCCGAGCATTAGGATAAGAAGAAATAGGTCCAACGAGTCAGAGTACTGCAGAGAAACAAAGGTGAGATCAGGAGGCAGAAACTAGGTATCAAAGGAGAAGAGATAAGTGTGCAAAGCAGGAAAAAAATAATCCAAAAATGTACGGGCATTTTACGTTCACATGTTAGCAGAGGAGTTTGGTTTAAATTGAAATATACTGATACAGAAATTTGAATGTAAATTTAATTTCATGTGAAATAAAATGATCCCGTTGAACAGGCTGTCCAGTTCTCTAAATGTGAGACAGCATCCCCCTCTACTGGCCCCTCTTCACCCTCCGACGTCAGAACGCTGCCAAATTAAGACGAAACCCAAGAACATATCCAGCATCCACACATGGAGTCAAATGATAAACTATTGTAACGCCTAGAAGCAGCTTACCAAGCTGACTTCAAACCAATGGAACAGTCACAACAAGTGTTTCAAGAAGACACCGACCGAACTGTCGTCGGTCACCAGTCTGACTAAACGGTGGCTCTAACAATGAAACTCTGCAGGAAGGCGTTGCTACTAGCAACCGAACACACACACACACACACAGAGACATCATAGCAAGGCGTCTTCTCGAATTGTGTCCTCACAGTTATCGTGTTTGAGGATGCCGAGTATGAATCTAAATTTTGTGTATTGCAACATTCCTTTTGTTAACAATCTGAACCGCCAACACGCAGCACGGTTTATTAAATGTAGTGGACACGCAGCTTAGTGTTCCTCAGGCACAAACACATCTGGTCACACCGGGTCCAGATGTGGCTCACAGGGGGCGTGGAGGGGAGTGCGAGGAGCCCCAGCATGCCATGCTTACTCCCTCCACATGGTGGCACTACACATCCATGAAACCACAGGCTGGAGCACCGATCAAACATCCCCGAATATTAGGGTTCGCCTGGATGTTGGACACGCAACGCCCGATTCAGCATTATATTTGTGTCCCGATAGCGCAGAATACCATAAATATTACAGATGTGTAAAGTTAAAGGGCAATTACAAACTCTTTTTAATTGCTAAATTGAAGTTGCTTGGGATAATTTAGCTCCCAGTTGACGTGTGTCTGACCTGTAAGGCATTTATTGAGCGACCTGTTGTGATATTAACCGGTCACCGCAGTTCAGTGTCAAGTCTCTTTGAGGCCCTCTGATTGGTCGACCCCTCCTCCACGCCGCGGTGCGATTAGCCTTTAGGCCGAGACTGTCTTAGTGCAGCGGGCAGAAGGTGGCCCGAGATTAGTGTTAAGTGCCTTGTGAAGACGGTCTTCAGATGGGAACAGATCGACGAGCGGCTGCCTCAACTAATCCCATTGGCTGATTTACACCTCAGGGGGAGGGTCAAAGGTGCCCCTTTCAGGTAAAGAAAAAGTGATGTTTTGAACAGATAACAAAACAGTCCATTACTCATGGACAATTTAATACAAAGCCCAGGCTTTGCATTAAATTGATTTTATAATCTAATCTTTGCAGAAATGTCAAAGCGTATCTCCTAAAATGTCACACAAGATAAATGACGTAAACACATATTTTACGTTGTTTCAGAAAACCAAATCTGTCGAGACTCAAATTGAGATCCGTTGAGGAGACGCGACATTTGTTTGCGGAGCTCCGTCACACTCAGGGTGGAGACGTAGAACAAAGATGAGGGTCTGATGGGGCCTCCACAGCACTCGATTTGGAGGGGTGACAAATCGAAGGGGGGGGATTAGGTTTGTGTGTGTGTGTGTGTTTGTGAGCTACACCAGCTGGCTTAGTCCTCCTTCCCATTAAGTGAGGAGGCGCGCGCGTGTGTGTGTGTGTGTATGTTTGCGAGGCACACGCCTCATCCGTTAGCACACACGTAGCCGAGTATAAACCCCCCTTTGATGATCCCAAAGACAGTTAGTGGTTCAACCGAAGCCTCATTTCCTTTGTCAATTTAAGCATGAAATAGTAAATATTCAACCAATATGAGGCCTTGACAACAATGCACACACCAGCACACACTTATGCACAAATACTGAGAATGTGAGCAGTCACGTATTCTCACTAATGCATCCGAATCAACACCAGCTAATTATCTCCTCAGCGGCTCCTCATTGATTGACTGGCAGGTTTCGCAAATTGCTTTTTCCAAAAATGTGTCTTTGTCTCCTCGATTTCCAAGGGACAATGTGGGGGAGTCGATAACAAATCGTAGGTTTTACTACCAATGGTTGCTAAGGCCCATAAAGAAGTATGTGTGTGTGTGTGTGGGGGGGGGGGGGGGGGGGCTGCTGACTTTGCATGGGAACTGCTTTCACAGAGCTCCAGATCTGATGGGAACATTTAAGAGATTTCCCAAACCAACTTACGGCGCCAACGGGAGCTGAACCAGCTCGCCACCTGGAGCCTCAGCGGGCCGAGGGATGAGAGGGGTCCGTTGTGTAAAGGGAACCCTACCGAGTGGGAAGCCCACCCACTGAATCCTCCTCGCGGGAGGGGTTGGGGGGGGGGTTAACTGCACGGGTCCATCTGGGTTTTGAGTGGTAAAAAAAACTGGATATGTGGCTTACAAAAGGTTGACGTGTGATGCAACAAAATGAGGATTCATTTCTCTGTTGAATTTCTCATAGTGGCTGTGGGGAAATGGGAGGGGGGGGGGGGGGGGGGGGTTACCTGGCAGGAGTTTTGCATAGTAAAAGACCCTGTTTGTGATGTAACACACGCAAACCCCTATGCGTGTATGCAAGCCGGCCCTCGGCCCTTTGGAACTCACCGTGCACCGGGTACTGAAGAGGAGGGAGGCGGGCGAGGCAGGTGCTGCTGCCGGGGAACAGTGGCCCACTTGTGGCTCTTTTGAGTGTCTCTTCACGCCCCCCCCCTCCCTCCCCCATCACTCCCTCTCAACATTCACTTCACACGGTTTCCAACCCCACTATCATCACAGAACAGGTGTGAGCGGGACTCCTGCGTGTCGACCTTCTCGTTCCTCTTCATCACTGGTTGAACTGATGCGAGTTGCGATGAGTTCAATTGCATGTCGGACGTTTGGGCATCCACGGGAGTCGTGCGCCGATGCAGATGGGTCTTTCAGAGACATGATCCTTCTCCCGCCGTTAGTGGGCTCCAGAAGAGGTGATCAAACTCCCATTCTGGCCTTCAGTGCCGCTCACAAAAAACATGCAAACCTCACGTTTCAGCCAGCGCTCATTTCCTCCCTCTGCAAGGTGCTGCTGGACATTTGAACACTGGCAAATCGATATCACATCCATTTTGTGTATTAAGGGTAGGCTTGTGTGTAGTATTTTTCTTTTAAATCAAATGTATACCTTCACACACTTACCACGCCATTAAAGAAGGGGTTTGACATTTTGGGAGAATGTCAAACTACTGCTTTAAACAACGGCGGAACATTGTTTTATCTTTCACATCCAGCCTCCGCTGTGAATCTTTCCACCCGAGCAGAACCCGCTGGGCTGGAAAAACACCCGACTCGGGTGGGCGATCGTTTGAACGAGCCGGGCTACGATGAAAACGGAGGGCTGCCCACGGGGGGGGGGGGGGGGGGGGCGGCCCACAGGCTTCATCTCACGGCGCTGCTCCTTCGCCTTGGTGAATGTGTGTTGAGGAGTTACGATAGAAATGACTGTCATCAACACATTGATTTGGCCATCCAGGTTGTACAATTAACGCCGCCCCCCCCACACACACACACACACACACACACACACACACACACACAGTCTGGATTGTGCTTGCACTTCAACACGGATCCCACTGAAGTGATTTGAAGGTCGTTGGCCGTTGAGGGGATAATGGAAATTACAGGCGTGACATACAGAAAGAGCACGTCCGTGAGCGCTGGACACCCCCCCCCCCCCGACCCCCCTCCCTTGGTGTTCTTGAAACATTGCCTGCTCATTCTCTTCTCCTTGTTGACACACTGTCATTGCGGCGCCTCGCTGCGTAGCAACGAGATCCGGGCAAACGTTTTTTCAATCATCTGTCGAAGGTGTGCGTGTGTGTGTGTGTGTGTGTGGGGGGGGGGGGGGGGGGGTCAAATTGTGTGTCAGATTGAGTGATGGATGGGGGGGGGGGGGGGGGGGGGGGGTGAGCTACGCCGTGAATAGAATAAAATGAAAAGATGAAAGGTAGTGTGGACTTTACTCATCTGAGACCGATGAAACAACCTGTGAATCAGCTTCCACACCACTTCCTGTTCAGGCTTTAACTGGTAAAATGTTTGGGGTGTCAAAAAGATGTTATCTTAAAAAAAAAATTACCAATTTTCCGTCAAGCACTCATTGTTACTCTAGAGGGAAACCATGGTGTTCATTTAATTAACTACATTAAATATGATATAAATAAGAAAAAACCCTCAAAAATAAAAAAAAACATTTTTAAATAATTAACACAGTTGGAGTCTTGATAAATTCCCTAAAATTACACAAACAATCCAGTACAGCTAGTGGCAACTTTTATCCTTTTACATCCATGCTTGTCAATAACTCACCCGTTCTTGTAATTTAGCGTGCGTATCATTTCCTGCTCTTGGTTACTCTGAACGCACCAACACTCACACATCCCCCTCGAGCCGATATACTTAGATGCAACAGGTTAACCACACACACACACACACACACACACACACGAGAAACAGTTCAGCGTGAGAAATGTTAGATTCCAAAAGCCATTAATCGCTTTTAAAAATGTGAGAACTGCTTTGATGTGCAGAGACACCAGAACGCACAAAAGAACACTGACAACATCCACTAGCCGGTTCTCCTGGTCTGTGCGCAGAGCTTATCGCGAACACGGCGGCCTAGATAGCTGGCAACTTCTTTACCCCCCCAGACGCTCATGTTACCCTGTTCTCAGGAGAACAAAGAAGCGGACGCAGAACGTGTTGGTGTTCATTCGTGACCTTTGGAGGGGGGAGGGTGTCCCAAGAAGTGTAAAAACACACACACAAAAAAAAAAAACACGTTTCCATTAGAGGTGAAATGACTCAGCTTTTCCAGCATTAGAGAAGCACCAACCCCCCCCCCCCCAACCGACCCCCATTAACTAATTACAGAGAAAGCGGTCATTCGTGGCATTGGGTTTTTGCACTCAGACAATTGAGGAAAAAAAAAAAACTCACCTTTGATAATTTGGTGTAATTATTCCCAGAAAAGGTTTCACATACTTCTGACGCTGTGAGCTCCCCAGAGACGAGTCCGGTAGTTTAAACACACACACACACACACACACACACACACACACAACGACACAGACTCCTAATGATTCACATTTAATGCCCTGGGCTTTATTGTCTTATTTTAGTGAGAGTTCAGTCACATTTTTTTTAATGTTTTTTTAGTCTTTGCAGCCTCCAGGTGGGACAAGTAAACCGCAAGGATACATCCTGCCATTGGACCGGGCATTCAGATTGTGACAAAGACGAGAAGCACTACTAAGTAATGCTGCCTTTGTGCCTAAACTCTTCACAGAAGAGACTACATAGAATTCCCCAAAGGAAGGCACCCAATACTTGTGGTTTTTTTTGGCCTTGCAGCCGTCTGGAGAGTATTTTTTTCAAAGAAAAAAAATGAAAATAAAAGACAAGGGGATGAGAGGAAAAACATGTTTTTTTCCACCACCACCCCTCAGCCCCCCCCATTAGCATTTTTTGTTAATAAAAATTTGGAATGATGAAACACGTACAGCGATTACTGCCCATTCACCTCCTTTGTCACCTATGCAAGTACAAGTAACAAATGAACCAAAGTCTTTCAATTAACGAAAAGCTTACAATCAAGTTTACCACAAGAAAAAAATAAAAATTACAAAAATAACTGAATTTTTGTTTTACAAAAATGTTTGTGGGATTTAGGACTGCTCGCATGAAATATGAAGAACAACCCCTTTAAAAACAAACTATACAAAAGCAGCATTAATATCTTTCAAAATCATGAACAGATAAAACCATCAGAAAAAATAGTGCTTTAATTTAGAAGCAGCAGTGGCTTCTGGGAAGAGACTTCACCCCTGTTTTGTTACTCGTGTTTGGGACGACGTTAATGGAAGCTTCCAGGAAAAGAGGAGCACCTCTCAAGTGAAGCAGTCACTGGACACCTCTTCATCTTCCTCCTCCTCCCGGCCTGCATGTGTGTCACCATTCATTTTCACAATATTCCATGATCCACAGAGAGAAGCACAGGAACCCAAAATAAACGTGTGTGTGTGTGTGTCTGGGGGGGGATCCTGCTTTGTGTTCACACTATACAAAAATACCCAGGAGTCCGTAGCTACCTAACATTTACTACAGCACAGGAACCAACAAAGGTACAGTGTACAAATAAAAAACAAAACCCCCCAAACAAATTAACTGTAAACACAGCACAATAAATAGATAAAAACAGCAGGCTGCGCACCATGCACATGATGTGATAAAACTCTTCTCTGTACAACTCGCACACCTCTAACACGCGCCACAAGTCACCTGGCTTTCTCTTTTTTTTTCTCCTGTACGTTGGACTCCCAAGTGCAAAACATCACAAATGGACAGTTCTGTATTCAAGTAATATATATACAAGGTGGGGGTGGGGTTTACAAATATGTAGTTACTGTACAGATACTAATTTTACCATAATTTACAGATGTCAATCTCCTACATAAAAAAAAAAAAAACTTTTAAAAAGTATGAGAGATGAGAATCGGCCATCCTCATCCTGCTGTCCCTTCTGCATCCTCGATGCTACGATGCACAGCACCTAAAGAGTGGACCCTTCCCCGCCCTGCTACTACGTCACCTCCATGGCCACTGTGTTGTCCGCTATACTGTTCAGTGCTGGCTTGTCTTCGTCGTGATTATCCCTGCAGAAGAAAGAAAGAAAGAGAGAGAGAGAGAGAGAGAGAAGCGCCCGCGTTAAGGAAGGAGTCTCTTTAGTCGCCCCAGAGCTCCGCCCCCACACGTCCCCTCTGAGAACCCAAACAAACTTTACATGGAAGGTTAAATCAGAGACACCGACCATGACGCCATCTTCTTCCGCGTGGCTCTTTAGCTGCGCGTCTGGGAGGATTGTGTCGCCGTGGTTACCGTGTAAACTACTCCTAGTCATCCAAATGCCCCTTGTGGGAGCCTCACCGTGAGCCCATGTCCATGGACGACGCTCCGGACACTTTGGGCATCTGCAGGTTGGTGGTGGCCGACAGCTTTAAGGCAGAAGGTGGCACGTTGCCGATGGCCCGGGGAACGTGGCGTCCGGCGGACGGCACGCTCAGACAGATGTTGTTCCCGAGGAGGACCTGAGTGGGGGCGCTGCATCCCAGGAACCCCAGAGCTGCCGCTGCGCTGGGGGTGGAGGTGAGGGAGGTGGGGATGGCGTTGGCGGGCGACGGCGTGGTCAAGTTGAAGGAGGGCTGGAGGAAAGTGGGGGCCGCCGAGGGGGGGGTGTTGGTGGTGTGCGTCGACTGGTTGGTCTGGTGATGGGCCGCCGTGCCGCTGGAGAGATGCAAGCTTTTGAAAACACCTGGCGGGAGCAGAGGGACATGAAGACACGTTCACCACAACAGAATGAACGTCCTTCTGACCGTCCTTTGACCTCTGATTTGAATATACAGATTCAGGGGCCCCCGACAAAATCCATGCAATGGATGTTATCTTTGAGAAGCTTCTAGAAGGTTGTGATGCTATGCGTCACGCTTCGATGGTTCTAACGTGGTCTTGTTCCCAATTTATAATAGTTATTGAAAAAAGCTGGATGGGGCCCATTAAATACTCAGCTATGTGAGGAATGTAATTAACACAGAGTTTGTAATTCTGTAATTATAACAAGCACCACTCACCTGTACCAGCCACCACCCCGTTGACTCCGCTTGCCAGCACCGGCTCCTCTTTGGACTTGAAGGCCAGCAGCTGGTCGGTGGTGATGAGGGCCGAGGCAGCAAACTGGGCGCTGGCCTGGTCCAGCGTCTTAGACGCGAGGGCCTGGACGGAAACCAAACACAGAACATGTATATAATAACATACAACACAAACTGGTGGCAGGAATGGGAGAGAAAAAGCTTCACTGCGTCCCCACCGACCTGCGTGCTGGGAGGGGGGGCTGCCGGGGGGATGGCTTGTTGCTGCTGTTGGCTCTGCTGCTGCTGCTTCTGCATCAGCGCCAGCTGATCCTGGTGCTGCTGGTACTGCTCTGCCGTCAACACTGTGCACAGGGAGGTCAAGGGTCACTTTCATTTGCAATCCTGTAGACCGTTTATGACGACGGACATTGTGACGGTCTGAGTTATTATGTTATCAATTATCTACTCCAGTGCTTCAGTGAGCGAAGCACACAGAGCCCTGAAACGGATGCAGCCGAATGGTTTTTCCTTGTTAAAAAGGCGTTGAAAAGTATTCCAGTATTTATTCTTTGTGAACTCTGAGGGGGAGGAGTAGCCAGACTAAGAATAAGCTAAATTCTACTATAAGTCCCAAGCATCAGAAAATTACAAAACGTGCCGGGAGTAAAATTCTGTAGGAAACCACAAAGGCAGAGCGACGACCACTCACACAGTACATTAAGACACCAAACCTCTGAAATAAGCCCCTAAGGGGCAAATATTTGTCTTCTTCACCCAACAGACGTCAATCAAAATATAAGTTCTTCCATTCCTTACACACTTATATTTAAGACCCGTTGTGCTGGAGATATTTGCCCTTTCTACAGCCACCTGTATATTTAGACAAAACCACTTGAGACACCTGCATCACGCACAGCATTCGCCTGAAACAATCTTTGTGACCAAACGGATATAAATTATAAATCAATAGAACGCTAGTCTCTGATGAAAAACGGATGTGCCCGCTTCAAACGAGAGATCCGTATCAACTGTATGGGCTCGTGCAAGCAGCCGGCCCACGAGGGTCGATTTCATTGTGAACATTATTTGGCAAGGAAAAAAGGTGTCCCATTTTCATTTTTTACAAAGCTTTCCGTCGGGCTAAACGGCGCCCTGATGGAGCAGTGAAGTTTGTATTTTCTGCCATTTGTCGCTGAATCAATACCAAAATCCCTCCAGAACAAAGTGAAGTCAGAGGGTCTTTCACATCACTTGCTGATTAAAGTGAATGAAAACAATCTTCTGGTTGAGTCCCTATTGGCAGGAGCAATTTAAAAAATGTCCTACAATAAATAAAATAAAATAAAGTCACACACGTTGGCTAATACATGTTGGACTGTGCACCAGAAGAAAGTACCTGCTGACAGCATTTCATAAAGATGCTCCGAATGAATTCAAAAACTTCAATTAACCAACTTGCTCTGCTAAATACTCTCACAGCTTAGTGTCAGAATCACTAACATTGTGAAATGACAGCTTATCAAAACTTTATTAAATCGGCTCCTCCCGGTGCCAATACTCCTTTCCCTGCAGCGCAGTAAAGAAACACTCAAACCGCGATGGGACCGATGAACACACTTGGCGGTACACAACCAAAGACGCAGAAGCACACACAGACTCACTGTGGACGGGGGCCGCGCCGGTGCGGTTCTGGGAGCCGGCTCCTCCGGAGAGAGTGCGGGTTAGTCCTGAAAGAGTCCGGCTAAAATCCCTAAATCGTCTGCCTCCGCTCGAGAGGTGATTGGATAGCGTCCGTGGTCTGAAATGCCTCCAGCGGCAACATTTAATGTTCAAAAGAATCTGGCTGAGGTCCACAGGTGTCGGCGACGGGGACGAGGGGAGGTGGGCGGAGCTGGCTGGGTCCGAGGTATTGGTTTCTGAGGTACTGGCGTTGGTGTTGCGGAGCGGGGAACGAGGAAGTGGTGACGTGAGCGGTTCGGGCTCCGGGTCCGAGTCCAGGCTATGACAGATGCCGTTTAGATCCGTGTGCGCTCTGTCCAACAAGACCCTTAAACAAACAACCCAAAGATTCATGCCAATGAGTCCCCACTGGTGAGCACCAAGAGGTGGGATGAAAGGACAAACACGCTGTGTCATTACAACAGCCTTTGGATAAGACCGAAATATGACAAGTATGATAAGACACGGTTGTGGAAGTACAATAAATCCAGTGAATTTCTGGTTCAGCCCAATTTTCAAACAAACCCATTTCCATTTTAGGCTTCCTGTGCCTCGCTGAAGAATCCAAACATCACAGATAGCGTCTCTGAACTCACCTGCCCCCCCTGCCCACGCGGCGCCGTGCCAAACCTATGCAGCGCCTCGGCATGTTCAGTGAGGTCAAACAGTAGCGGAAGCGCGGGTCCGCCAGCCCACCGTTTGACGGGCCCACCCAGGGCCAGCTGCTACTCTGGTCTAGACGGGACTGGAGGAGGATGAAGCGGAGGGAACAAGAGCAAAGAAAGATATTGGAAAATAGTGATTGCATTGTTTTGTTCAGCAGGGTGTGGGAGACCAACAGCCAGACTAGCGGCTATAAATGGAAGCTCAGAGGAGGGCACTCACAGCGTAGTAGTGACAGCCGGCCTTCCTCCTGAACGCGTAGCAGCCATCTGGGTCATTCTCCTCTTCTGCCTCGGACGAGCCTGAATGGATCTGTGCGATACGCACAACGGAAACCAATGAGAACGCGTCGACCACGCCCATTTGTACAAATCACGTGCCAAAAGCGATAGTTCAGCTGCTTTTATCGTTTAATCTGAAAGCAAGATGAGAGCCTGTTACCTGTGAGAAGGGCTCCTCGTCCGAGCTGGGGAAATCATACTGGTTGAGGTCCTTGGGATTGAACACGGAGGGCCCTGAATGTTGAGGCGCAGAGAGGGGGGGGATCTTGGGTTTCTTTTCGTATTTCCTCTTGGTTCGCACGGCCTCCGTCTTCTCCGGCTATGAGAAGTGGATTGAAACAGAGCTTAAATGTGTATTTTAAATCATTTCCAGATGCAACATGGAACCGCTAGCATCGTTGCTGGTGCAGCTACAGGTGGAGACTGTGTGTAGAAATAAAAAAAGGCATTCATGTGCAGATAGCGGCATGTGACAGATGCTGCCACCGAGCCAGATGGCTGCCCCTCCCGTCCCACCGCTCACCCCGACTTCCCCACTGGGACGACCCCTCCCTGCCTGAACAGACTGCAACTCCACGAGGATTAGTCGGATCTCATTCAGCCCACAGACGCAGGGGACAAAGCAAACCGAGAGGCAAGGACCCTCCGGCGTAGAACTGCTGTGTCAAATCCGCAGAAGAAGGGTTAGTGTGACGAGGGAAGAGGGAGAGGGGGGGGGTGAACCAAAAGAAAGAGGGGCTAAACAAAAGGGAAAAGTCAACCAGCTGGTGCAAGTGCAAATGAAGGGGAAATGGTTTCCTCCCTGCAGCTGATGAAGTTATAAAGAGAAGCGGTGACACAGAGTTCACACTACTGCTGTGTGATGAAGTGCTACATTGTCAACGCATATGGCGACAGCTTTACATTAAATGCTCAGTTTGAAGGAGTCTGCACATACAGCACTGTGCACAACCGCTTCAATGAGCAGGCTTTTATCAGAGGGAAACAGTGTCTTCTGACAACCTTTTCTGGGAGTTACGATAATCAAAAATATGTTACATACTCCCAGTGTTGTGAGTTTCATAAATTCATACCAGGCTGTGATTTTACAGGAAGCACTTTTTTTTTTTTTTTAACAAATGAAAACGTTGAGATCATGCAGAGCCAATAACCTTCTCTCACTGATCGGGAGGAGGGAGTCATCCATTCAGTGCCCCACGTGTGCGGGTGCAGGGCTTTACCTTCTTGTAGTCCTTCATGTCCATGTGGTCCTGGTGTCTGTACTGGTTGCTGCTGGAGGGCGGAATGATGGGGATGGTGTACACGGGCTTCACCAGAGCTCGCTGTGCCAGCGCCTCGGCCATCACCTCACTGCCAAAGTCGGGCATTCCATTCCTGAGGGACGGAGGAGAGAGTGAGCGGACCTGGGGGGGGCTTATGGACACACCGAAGGTATGGAGGGATTCATTTACGGTTACGTTGAACCAATTGATAGGAACAGGTGCCAGATGTGTCATTGCAGCCAGCACTAAACAAAGTGCTTGAAGATGGACGCATGCATTAAGACACTCTAGCACTCGAGTAAGTGGAGGAATGGCTTATTCTTACCTCAGAACTACAAATTAAAAAAAGGGATTATTCAGGCGCTAAAGGAAGGCTTCTCCCACTAATGATTTTGCACCATATACACTAGCTTTTTCAAAACAAGAAATACTTTATTAATCCAATTTATCCTCAATAATATGTCAGTTTTCTGGCCTAAGCAATAAAATGTAGGCTGGCTAGTAAGCATGAACGGTCGACTGTTGCATTATTCGCAGCCGTGGCCTTTGTTGCGTTAGCCGAACGCGCTATGCAGCACACCTGGGTCACTCCATGCGTTCTATCATGAAGTGCATAGTGGTCTGTTCAGACCCGAGGGGGTCCAATCTGGGAGTGAACACTGGCGCTGAAGCCGCAGCGGGATAACCGGAGGAAATTGAAATGTCACTACAAATCAAAACCACTCGGAGGAGAAGGGTCCAATTTAAGCTCACACTGACAGCTGCATTCATGAGAAAATTCATTCCACTCGCACATCATGTTCAGACGGATCACAAAGGCTCCACGGGGGAAACAAAAGAACAATTCACAGGGGCTCCAAAAAGAAAGAGTTAAATGCACACATCCTAGTGCACTTCGTAAGAGCCCGGGAAAACGGTTCTAGCAGGGCCTGAGTCCATAACATAATTTGCTCACACCACTAAATAAAACAATAAAAAACAAGTGTAAATGATTGTGGCCCCAATTAACACCAGCAGTGAAGCCTGACATAACAGAATGCATCGACTTTGCTCTTCACACAATTAATCAGGAGTCCTATTGGCCTCTCTTATGGCTTTCGGGAAATAAACAATTAAGTGTTGAAGACCGTGCGGACCCCATCCCGAAAATAACAACATCAGCAGCCACTTTGCTCTTACCTCTTCTCCACTATCTCCAGCGTGAGGTGCAGCAGTTCCCTCTTGCTCTTTTCCCGCCTCTTGATCATCTCCAGGATGGTGACAGCTCGGCTCAGGTCCCTGCGCAGCTTCAGCATCTTCTCGTACGATGCCTCGTCGTTCTTTCGGTTCTGGAAGTGAAACAACGAGGATTCACACTCGATTCCTGTCCATACTGAAACTTCCACTGAATTGTAAAAACTACCAGGCCCCCGAAATGCCGTACCTTCCTGGTCTGCATCTTCTCCGTCCGTCGGCGAAAGGCCACATAAGGGTCGCTGGTGCTGGAGCCGTCCCTTTTCTCCTGCTTGACGTTGGGGATGAGGCAGCCACCCTTACTGACTTTCCTCTTGCGGCTCCAGTAGTCAAAAACCTCCTTGATCAGCTCGTCGTCGTCCTTGAGCAGCAGTTTGGCCTCCTGGAGAGTGACGAGCTGCGGAGGACAGTCGGTGCAGAGGTCAGAGCGGCGGCGATGAACTCAAGTACTTGTGTAGAATGATGTGTTTTAACAGTAGAAAAGGCTACATAAAAGGAGCGGTCAAACCCCGCGGCGTCTTCAGCCACAGGGAAATAACAGTTGAGTCAGATGACAAGGCGAGAAAAAGACCATGTGCAGAGACCATGCAGATCGACAAACACCTGCTGTCCGCTGCCCTTCTCCAGTCGGTCGATCATTTCTTCAAACTGTAGGGCTGTGATTTCCATCTTCTTCTTCAGCTTATTGACAAACGTCTCGTCCTCGGAATCCAGGTCATAGTCTGGCTGCTCCGTGTCCAGGCTGAAAGCTGCGAGACGGAGAAGAGTGGGTCACTTCACTCAAAGGCATCGCTTCAGTGAACGATGCTGGAGCCGGATGCTCAAACTATATCATAATGCAACACTTTTCTACGGAATCTGCACCATGTGTTGGATTACATATGTTAGACTAGGCTACTTAAATGAAAGCAAGAACCACAAACAAATGTGATCCACCACAGTGAAAAAGTCATGGTTGCACAATGCCGAATCGTTAGTATTTAGCAGCGATTCATTCCGAGCCGGGAAGAAAAACACTAGCCATGGGGTATGAAATAAAGACTATCTTGTCTTGAGATAAAAATAAACACTATTTCTTCATGACTGAGCAGAATGTATGTTTTTGGTTCGGTGCCTTCCATGACTCCAACGAAGCAGTGCTGCAGGACAGACACCGGCATCCAGGCTGGGAACTTAACCAACCACTTAGTACACACTGCCTGTGGCTCACTTCTGGCCACAATCCCAAGCTGAGGCCTGGAACCTATTAGTCTAGCAAAATGCAGGAAGTGGCAGTCTGTTGCAATCCTACTGGGACCAATGCACAAAAAAAAGTAAAAAAGCACACGTGTTTACTGGCGAGTCACTATCGCAGCTGCAATGTGAATCACGCATTAACCTGTCGAAAGTATGCAGCATTCCTTCTCACCGCCCCACGGTTAAAAGGTTAGAAAACTACCAGCTACAGCGCTGCCTCAGCTCTACAGTTCACTCATTCAATCGCTGAATGACTGCACTACACAGCAAACAAACCACTCTGTTTATTCAAGGATCTATAATGAAGTCATTGTAGGAACCAAAGACGCTTCCACAGATGCAGCACTTCCTTTTGGTTATGCTAAATGTCATTTTGCATGGAGCATACCGACTTTAATCCAAACAAGCGGCCTGCTGACCCTTAATTTGTATCACCCGTGGAGACCTTCCCCCGTATTTCATACATGTAGACAACATGAGCTAAATGCGACGCACAGCGCGTCTCAGCACAAACACACAGCTCATGATTTGACATAAGTAAGGCTTGCGTACTTGTCAGCCTGCACTGACATTCACAATAACAACCAAACACCACAAAAAAAAAAAAAAAACGAGCAGCGACAACACAGCTACGTGTTCGCAGACGCTCTAATGCAGCTAAGAGGATAATCCTTGTGCTACTCACGCTGTATGTGAATAAGCTGCTTTGGCATCTTGAACTCCCCGGGGTAGAGCGACTCGTAGTGCGTGATGTTGCGCTCCGCCTCGGGGACGGGGATGACCATGTTGTCCCGCTTCTCGCCGTATACCTGCTGCGCAGAGATGGCGCGCTGGAGATGGTGCTCCTGAAGAAGAGAAAGAACAGCAAGTTAGCGACGTTCAGTCAAACATGTTTTAACCACTAGGTGGTTTTTCATTCTTAAACACTTATTGCATGGATATGCATAGCTCAAACAAAAACGAATACATCCATTTCTCACACTATTATTTATAGATGAACCTAAAACAGGAACCTTTTTTCGGAGAAGACCAACAGCCGCAAAACCAGCAGATATTCAATGTTAAAGATGTCAACGTGGGCTTGTTTTCGGAGTGCGAAACAGATTGGCAATAACTACTAAAAAATAGAAACAAAATTTCTTAGCCGACTTCTTCAATTAATCTGTGGCCATTTGTCTTGGCTTGTACATCCAGCCAGAACATACCATTTCATGTCAGTTTTGTCAGACGATGTACCTGAAGAGAAATGAGTCATAGGCGGAAGAGTGGCGAGGGATGTTCATCAGAGCACACAGACGTGGTAGAAAGTCAGAGTGGTAGTATTTCAAAGCATGCAAAGACATCATTTTGAGGCCAGCACAGATCTCCCACTGAACCAAGAGTGACTCACTGTTTTCATTGGCTGTGTCTCCCAGCGACAGCAAAGCCACACCGAGAAGAAACCCGTCCTAAAAGCTCACAAAAACAGGCCGAGTCATCGAAGCAGATGTGATGCCTGCAAATATGGAACTTGAACTTAAACTTTAGAATTGTCAGCCTAAAAGGCAGATTGTTGGCAATTGAGTCACTTTGACCCTTGAACTCACATTGGCCTAAAGAATGAGCTGCTCCCACATGAGCATGAATCTTGTCCCGAGTAAAACGCGCCCGACTAACCTATAAATGACAGACATCTGTACAGTGGCATTGAGAGAAAATAAGTGAAAACGTACTTCGCTGCGGCAACAACATCTTCATCGTAAACAATGCACCCCATTTAAAAAAATGTAGTGAACCATCCTCTCTTCTGTTCATGCACCAGATGGCCAATTCTAATCTTTTAACACCTACTAATTTTACACATATTATGCATAATATATTATGTTTTTTTCACAAGTTTCTCGGGTCAGCTTTGGACATCCGGCCGAGTGTTCAGAAACAACGCAACGGTGGCTGGCAAACGTGACTATCAAATCAAACCGTGTAGGTGTACGGCTGAGTTTGATTTCTGACAGCGCCGCACTTAGGCTTAGGGCCTTGTGTGTGTGTGTGACCCATGAAGGAACGCAGCGGGTTGCCAGAGCTGAAGCTCCCGCCCTCGGGGAGCTTATCAACACGCCAGTCGCTGTCTCTACAACCGACACAAAGGACGGCTTATTGTTGACCACTGTCAGGTTATCCTTCAAGGCCTCGCCGACTAATGTGAAAGTGATCACTTGTTAGTGACCACTAACAAATTGCCTTCTAGTAACAAATCCCCAAACGGAATTAAACCACGGCTGAATGTCGCGCGTAGACAGTCCGGACAAGCTCGATGAAACTCTCGCACAGCGTTATTCGCTGCCCACAAATACCGCTAGATTTGTGTGATCCGGAATTCAACGACCCGTAGCCACTCAGACCGGTCGGGCTGAAACCGCAGAAGTTGTGGTTTCGAGGAACTCAGTTACTCTTCACTTTAAGTGCTACAATATACTCTTTCAACACAGCTGACTTTGACAGCGGAGAATAAAATCTATGTCCAGCCACTGCCAGTCTTGGCCAACGAAAGCTACTGTACATCGGAAGGGAGTCGTGTCTTGAAACATACATTAAACCTGACCTTTTGGTTGGGATATGAAGATTATCGAGTAGAAATTGAAGTGTCCATCTAAACAACAGCTCCGATTATGCTTGATGACATTGTGCTTAGAAATGCAACTATTCACACTTTAATCTGCATCTGCCAAACCTTACACTGTGGGTGGGAAAACGTAGAATATACTTTTCCTCTAAACCACCATGAATCAGACACCTGGCACAGCAGTGCGGCCGGTCTCCGGTGACCAATACAGGGACAGACCTCGTGTAAACTCTCTGAAACGATGCTTAACCAGCACACCTGCTGATAAACCCGGAGCTTTGAGAGTCGAGGAAGCTGCATTAGGAATGAGCGGGAAGAACCAATTAAAACCCGAGCAGGCCTCGCTTGTAGCGGACATCCAGCCGGGCCGACAGCAGCGTGCTCCACTGAGCCGTCTGAGACAAGATATATCCTGATCTTACGCAGCTGTGATCCTCACAACTGAAGTTCACAACCGGGATTTCCTCTGCCGTAGAAAATTGGTTGAGGGGATAAAAGGGCTTTTGAGAATGGCACATGGGAAAAGTCGACTGAGTATTTATAGGACCTCATGCAAATGTCTTTTAATCTAAATTTAAAGTTCACATTCCACAACCGGAGGTTCGTATAGGGCCTATTTCTGAACGTCCATCCATGCTGAAGCACTGCGTCAACTGTATTCACAAATAAAATAGCCAAGACAGCAGGTCTAGAGAGCAGAGTCTGGCTGCTAAATGCTCTGCTTCTCACCACGGACAATATCAAAACCTGCCATTCTTTTGTGAAAGTGCTGCTTTCTGCAGGTGGAAAGACACACAAATGAATAGCTATTTTTCCCCCACACGTTCTCTCCCATTAAATGTTCCCAAAAAAAAATAAAAAATACTTTAACAAAAGTTGCCATGGAAACAAAAATGTCCTTCAGCAGGTGTTTTTCACTCATTACTACCAAAGGGGCGGGAGGTTTGTCAAAGACGATCTGCTCAGCGAGTCAGGACGCACAACCCCAGCCGATAAAAGGCACAGCACATGCAACAAAAACAAACGTGGCCTCCAATAAACCACCAGAATGATACGATCCCAGAAGCAAAGCATGCAACATGCTTGTTGCAGAAAAGCTATGAACCGTCAATGAGGGTGTGTTTCTTCAAAAATGTGTTTATCGTGGCAACTTCGGTCTACGGCACCTCCACATACACACACGTCGGTGCATAATTGAGAGAACCCGAGTGAAACAGAATTCATCTTATAAATAAATTATGCAGACCACATACTACTTTATGATCTCCCATGTTTGTTTCTTTTGGTGTCCTTCCCGCATTGCAAATCACGAGGCTTTAATGAGAAAGCCATCGTCTATTTGACCCTTGCGAGTGGGATTTGATTAATCTCTGCATCCAGCCATCAGTTTAAATGTAACAATCACAGACCCGCTGATTAGACGGGACACTGCAGGCCAGCGGCATGGCAGTTATCACTCCGCTGCTTAGTCAAACCGCAATATAGCCCTGCAACGTAAAACATAACAGCCCCGTCCCGCCCCATTCAGCCCGTTATGTCTGTTGAAAGCCATGGGGGAGCACAGCAGCAGAATTGTTTTAAGCAGGGCGGGAGACAGATTAATTAGTGAATTAAGTGCAATGCTTACAGTGGAAATGGTGCACAAATTCTGCTGTGAATATTGATGCGGCAATTATTTTAGCGATTTAATATTTTAGTCCATCAGCTTTGGCTCTTTATCACTCCAGACGCGTTCTTCGTATCAAACTGCCGCCATAAAAACCAAAAAAATCTCCGGTGGTGTGTGTCAAGCACCTTGTCAACATCATAGCGCATGCTTATTCGCTCCTAAAATGGACAATATCCTCGGGTCAGCATGTGGTCACACAGCGAGGCTCCATTGTTGCCGGCAGGATGTGGGTCAGGGAGCTAAGCTGCACAGCCTTGTAGTAAAACTGTCCTTTATCTCTAGCGTCACTCTTATGTAATTCCGCTGTGTGTGTGTGTGTGTACAGTAGGTGAGGGAGGGGAGTATTCCTGCTGACTCCGCAGGGCCTCTGTGTGCATTCCCTAGCGTGTGTGGGTGTGTGTCGTTGCCGTAGACGGGCTCTGACGATGATTAAGCACCCGGTTAACATGCCAGACACTAACGTGTTCTGTCCATGGACCGTGAAATTCTACCGAGTGACCATGGCAGCCGTTTAGAACCCACGATCGCATCTAAAAAGCAGCTCACGTGACATCTGTGTGATCCCACGTGGTGTAGATAAGGTTGGCTTCATCTGCTCCGGAGCAAACTTGACAAGCCGCGGTTCAGTGACGTCACAGCCCGGCGACCGGCACCACGCAAATCGCTACTATGGTTAACACGTGAGTGACGAACTGCAGCACACGAGCAATCAACCCGAGATAAGGAAGTTCATCACTCACACAAAATGCTCTTTAGCCCCTAATGAGAACCATCCATTAGGATTTACTTAGAAACACCACGAGTTACAAGATCAAATCCACGGCCATGGTCCCTTTGAAGTCATATTTAGCTGTTCTTCCAACTGATTGCCGCCCCCAATACAAGTTGTCATTAATAAATAATGTTACTCTTTAAATGTGGCCAAGACAATCCAAGTGACACGCTGACAAACAGGAATGAAGCAACACCATCATCGCTACAACAAGAGGAGGATATGCGAGATTATTCTTCGCTGCAAAACTGGCGACGGCCAGTGCAAACAGTATGCAGCACACATGGCGGAGCCGGAGCTGTCAACACGCAACACCTAGCTGTCAAACCGGGCCGACTCACTGTCTCCCCCTGGCACCAGCTCGCTGAAAGTGCACCACGTCGGAGGCCTGTTCCCGCTTGCCTTTTACCAAAGAGAAAGTCAACAAAATGGTGGAACAGATGCAAATCACGTGACTTCTTTGTGCTTTCGACGGCGGTTTCTGGCCGAACGACCGGACACAACACGGCCCACGGATTGAATATCGACCCGCCGCCGCCTCCAGACGCCCGCTCCGGTGGAGCCGGGCCGTAGTACCGCGTATTCGTCGAGATCCGTCGTGTGCGCAGAAAAAAAAACAGCAGATATGGCGGCCATTTTGCCCAAGCTTGCGCAGGCAACATAGCGGCGCCCCCTCGGTGTGAAAACACGGCCGAAGCGATCCGCCATCGGTCGGGCAGCAATGAAAGAACATACCGATTCCTCCTCTTTTTCCATGCCGGTCGGCATCTGGGGCACCGCCCGGTTGATCGAGGCATATTCGTGCAGGTCCGGCAAATCCTCGCAGCGGAAGACGGGCAGAGGCTTACTAGCATCCAGCGCCCGCGCCCGAAATGACAATTTACTCATTTTTTATATTAAAAGATGCAGCATGAATCTATTCGATCTGCTAAGAATAACAGGCGGTCTGCTTCGAGTTCTCATGGATGAATCTGGCAACGGTCCGCCGGTTAATTGAGGGCAGGCTCACGGGTCCGTAACAGCGCGAACAGCGCCGGGGCAGGCCCGGGTGTCGGTCGCTCTCCGTCGGTCTCTTATCTCCGTAGGCTCCGCTGGTCCTCCCCGGTTCAATACGCCATGGCCAACATGGCGGACATTACAAACTCACGCAGCTCTCCGCTCGCTCAGAGCGGCCCAACCCCCTCGATCGCGTGAACAGCCATTCCCACGCAGTTTCGCGCGCGTGCGCGCTCGCGACACCCTTTGGGTAGCGGGGAGGGAGGGAGCGAGCGAGCGAGTACCGGGAAGGGTGCCGATTCAAGGATGGGAACTTCGCAGGCTCGGGATGTTGTCACATTTTCTTTTGTAATATGACGGTATGATGCTGACAAACGAAAACGTATTGATTAATCTATGTACAAATATTAATTTGTAGCAATATAAAACATTGAAACTGCAGACAAAACGGAGTGACAACATAGCTCGAGTTTTGGGATCAAATGCCGTATTGGATACATACTTTTAACGTTTAAAGACACCAAATTCTAAACGTGTCTGTCGTGTTTGTTAGAATGAATGTGCAATCAAAACATGGGCACCTGTTCTGTCTGTCAAATTCAATTATGTTGTAAATGGCCCCCTCTTGCGGAGCAAGTGAACTATTTGTTCATGCAGGAGACATGTAAATAATGCTATCCTCACAACTCGGCTGTCGTCTTTGCTATACATTTTTTTTTAAATATGAACTCATAAACCCGTCTACACACCAACCAAAAACCTGTTTGCGAAATAGTTGGGCAATAAATAGTAATTTGGTGAAGCTATGCATGAAGGATTTAAAGTTACAAATTTTACATTTTACAATCAAGTTGATTCCTTTTAACTACCCTCTGAAAAAATGACATGCATACTTAAATTGCTAAAATTGGTTCACTAAAAACAAAGTCACACCCAACATTACTGTCATCACTTTTCACAATGTGTCCAGCAATAAAATAATACAGTACGCAACAATGTTGTCGTTGTTTGCTGTAATGGCCACAACAAAGGGAAGAACAGTTCCATGGATTTGAGTCTCAACTCACAGCATCAACGGTTTGATGTGTGATTAAGATGTGGCCCAAAAAGTTGCAGGTCTAAAGAAGGTTTCCCCGGCATACGGTCCACCAACACTGGCCAAAGACTGAGACGCACACAGAGAAAAATCAGATGCTTGCAGACCTTTAAGGGATGGGGCCCGGATCTACATGCTATGTAAACACTTAACACTTTATAGTCTTATCAAAACCAAATGAGAATGAAAAAGAACTGCAAATAACCTGAAGGCATTGGGGAGAACTCCCGCAGGCATGAGTGCATCATAGAGATGTGGAAGACTGACACGATCGTCATCCATCCGGGAGGCTCACGGCTGCAGACCATAATGGAGACCTGTGAAATAGAGTCACCATAAAGACAGACAAGTAGAACAAAACACACGATTTACAGGGTCTAATCTGTTCAAAACACGCAATTAAGACGATCCATTAGCCGCACGGATGCACAATGTCTAAGCGATTACTGCCACATTATACATTTTCTTCTCTGCTGGGCTTCCATTAAACTGAAATGTGTGGGATCACTGGGCAGAAAATATGGAGCAAGATGACACCTACCTACACAAACACACTCACAAGCACCCTCAACTGCGCGCACACGCATTGTTTTAATCAATTCAAACGACAGTATGGATTGCCACTGGAAGCTATTGCCTTCACGCTGTCTGTATTAGTCCAGATCAGGTTGTGTTGCAACAACACCACAGGGGCACGTCAATATGTCGAAGAGTACAGGGTGTAAATTGAACAGGCGACAAAAAAAAACCCACACACACAAAAATAGTCAGACATCCTAACTACGTTAACGTAACCACCAAAAGCCCCGCAGGGGGATTATAAAAGCAGCTTTTGCCGGGACCCTTGAGACCGCATATCAGAAACAGCTGTTGGCTCTGCACAGGGAGGCTAGCCCGCAATGCTAGTTAGCTGACACAATGCTAACGCTAGCTTAGCACGGCTACCCCGGCTGACCCTGCGCCATTCACCCTGCCCAGCTAACAGTTTGCGGACAGCCTGGCATTAGTTTCGTTTGCGACTAATTTGTCCGCAATCAAACGTTGCCGTTCTCGCTTTCCACAAAGACAACGAGAAGAAAACTGGGTCGAGCCCGAGTCGTAACTTACCTGCTGCTAGCAAAGCCACAGGGGAGGAGGAGGTGGATGATGGCAGTCCCTCTTCTGGTTGTCATGATTAGCCCAATGCTAACGCTGGTTAGCTCCCTTCAGGACGCCTCGTAGGAAAACGATTTGAAATGTTGTAATCTTGGAAAGTGCGGCGAAGTCCCCGTGAGAGGACGCTGGAATACAAAAGCCAGTGCAGAGAAAGTGTTCTCCCGTCGCTGACGGTAAACTTAGATAGTTAGCCAGCGTTACTTCGACCAGTCGGGAGGGGGAGGGAAGGGGGGGGGGGGGCGGGAGGAAGAAAAGATCCAAACTGACCACTGAGGCACTTTACAGGCGCGTTGTGATTGGAGGGTGAATGCCACCAATCACCTGTGGAGGATGAGCTCATTGCTCCCCCCCGCCCACCCTTTGATGGACATAATAACAACAATAGTCATATTAATAATGTATGTTGTATAAAAACCACGCGCAGAACAACAGGTGATACAATTTTGCCGTGTGTGTGCAGTAGTCTATTTGTTATGTAACTGTCTCTAAGGCTATTCACCCCCCTCCTGTTTCCCCTTCCTCCTCCTCCTCCTCCTCCTCCTCCCTCCCCATCTCTGCCGCTTCACACGTCGCATGGCATCGGCTGGCTCTTCGGAAGCTGTTTGCACCCCACGTCCAACACAGATGAAAGATAATGCTGCATAGTGGAAGCATATGGAGTCACTTTTTCCGATGCGCCACCACCTGGCTGTTGGAGCTGCAGGCACGCCTGCCCTGTGACTCTGGGAGTGGGAGGAGGCACCGCGACGGTTAATATCGCTTCGTCCAAACTCTCATAGAAAGCTCATCAGCAGCCATCTGCAGGCAGTGAATTAACGAAAATCTAATATACATTTAAATGTGAACATGGTGTTTTTTTCTGCGCTCACGTGACTCAGCACGGTGCACTGGCTGCTCTATTACAGCTGTACAGTACACTGCACAGTATCAAGCCGGCATTGGTCTGTTTGATGAATTTGCAGGTTTTCAGTTAGAATACAACAGTGGGGTTCGCATGTTGGTGCCCAAAATAGCGCCTCCTCTGAACTGTAAACGATCGTGAAGCTGCTTCATCATTTCCAACAGGGTGCTAAGTACTTCTCCTCTCATCTAGAGGGCAGTGGAGACCCACGTGAAGACATATGCCTCCACTAACATTACAGTGCACAATGCAGAGCTCCAGCCTCACTATCTCTCTGCTTTAAGACAGCAGTCAGACTTTCCTTGCATTTTCTTTGCAAAATACAACTCTATATGTAATTAGCTTCTGTCGATGTAATGTGAATAATATATTGTATAAATAATGTTAAGACACAAACTTGGCATGCATCCGACAGACAGCCCACCTGGCAGAAGAAGCAGTTTATATATGGAATGCTGTTTTAATTCTTGAGCGTGCAGTGCATGGTGGGTAGGGTCGGAGGTCGGCAGTCGGAGGCTGCATCTGACGGTCAAAAGTTACCTGACAACAACACCCCACCCACAACACACACACACACACCATCGAACAAGTTGACCAACTGCTGGGAGGATGCTGTTCCATTGTGCTTCACGACAGGAATCCCGATTGAAAAGTAGCTCTGTTTCCACGGCTGCTAATACTGTTTACTTCACGTTTGGGGTCCACAGTCGTCGTTATGGTGCTTTTTGTTCCTTTGGCAAGAAAGTGGAAACTGCATTGTTCTTCCTCCTTTACTCTGAGTCTGATTGCAATGATAATTTGAAAGTCTTGGTGATCAAACCTGATTATTTTGCTTCTGGGGTTATTTTTTGCCACAACAGCGTTATTAGGACACGGTGCGCATACAATGCTGCATGTTCAGTTTATTTATTCATAAAATCCCTCTCATGTCTTTCCTTACCTGTTATTGTAGTCTCCTGCCCCTTTAAACTACGTTTAGCGCCATGCTTTTGTTCTGCCTCGTTATTGTCACTGTGTCCCACTGTGTCCCCGCAGCAATGTCACAGAGACAAATTCCTGCATTTATGGTTCCCCCTCTGATTGACAGGCCCTGACAGAAGGGTTGGTTTAGGCAGAGCTCACCCTGCTCCAACTCTCACTGGAAGCAGGCAAAAGTCCCTCCGGGGACGGATGCTGGTGAGTAGTTTCCATAGCAGCAACAAAGCCACACCCAGCACCACAACAGAGGCAGATAGCACTGCAGTGACAGAGATCACGTTCGGGCCCGATGGGCATCCCCGCGGAGGAGACGCCGGGGCACCTTATCAGGAACACATTGCCCATATTTATTCCTCAAAAAAAGGAATTTATGGTGAAACTACAATGCTTTTTCAACACCAAGGTGGCAAGTGCCAGCAGCGTAAAATGGCTTTTTGGATACTCGATTAAAATATACAGACCAGTTTACTCCGCACATGACACATAATGACTATCCGAGACAACACAATGAGCTATACCCGAGAGATTGTCAAAAAGGAGTGGAATAACATCACTACCTGAGCAGAGATTGAAGTCTCCCTTTCCTCTGTGTGTGTTCTATAAGCTTCTCCTTCCTTTTTGGATTAAATCGGTCCGGCCGCGCGTGCTTCTAAAGAATGTCCATGCACATAAGCCCATCAGGATGTGTCACAGCTGATAATGCCATCCTCACCGTCGGGGATCCAACTCTTCTTTCTGTCCAGTCCTCAGTAGGCAGTGTACTCTGCAGCCCACCGTGTCCGTACCAAAGAAGACAGAGTTCTCTCGTGACTTTGTGTCTTTAAACATCGAGTTCATCATGAAAACCTCACATCCTCCATTCAAATGTTCTAATAAAAACTAAAAAGGGGAAGAAGCTGAGGTCAGAAAGTTCACAAGCTGGGCCTTGGAAGCGGTTGCCATGGCAAAGCCGGATGACACAATTAGAGTCCCATCTGACTGCAGATTTCTTTTTGTCCTGAGACAGAGAAGACGGCAAGCTGAGAGGGAAGCGCATGCTTGACCACCCGGAGTCACATTCTGGAGCTTTTCTGTTTTACTGGCAACACGAGGGCTTTGAGAAGTTGGAAGAGCGGCATCAGAGAGTGAACCGCCCGTGTGTGTCTGCCACAGGTTTTAACAACGTCAGATTTCCTTCAGTCTCTCGAGCGAGGCTCATACTTTTGTATGGCGAAAGTGTGCACGATTCCGATGTGTTACCGTGGTGGGAGACGGCCACCTCGCTCTGCCCTCCTTTACGCCTGTAACACAGGAGCATCTGTTGCTTGATCTTTTCCTGAAGGACACGGATATTAAGCTTGTTAGCACAATTGATGCCATGGAGCCACTTCCCATACCTGCACGATTTGCACTGCCGAGCGCCGTTGCCATGGCTACGCAATCGATTGTGCAAGAACACGTCCTTTTGACGTGAGCACTCGCACGCGGGGGCTTAGCGTCAAAGCGGCCTCAACCTCTTCAGCGCGGCCACGGCGGCTTCATGATGAGGCCGGGCGGTCTTTGTGAAGCTGTGAAGCCGCGGGGGTTCGGCTGTGCGTTCGCCAAAAAGGTGGAGACTTCTTCAAGCACAGTTCCAGCTCTGCGCTAACGAGCGGAGCGTCGTAATTGACATAAGCATCGCTCAAACCGTGAGTGGCCACATGCTAACATGCCTGCGCGTACCACACACGGACTCCACACCTCGACACACGAGGAGATTTGCGAGCACTCGGTCCTTCCCGTGTGATATATGCGAGATGGGACACCCCTGGAGGCCGCTCGCCGCTCTCCATGGCAACCTCGGAGGCTGGTGAATGGGGTCAATAGAGCAGTTAACCTCTCAAACTCGAGGAGGTGTCAGCCTGCTGCACATGAGGATAATGACCTTGTAGCAAGGGAGCCTTGAGCCTCACTTACATGACACGCTTAGCGGGTTATCTGATGTTGTGGGCATAAGATGCTTCTCAGCAAAGAAACCATATATCCTGAAGAGAGTCGGGAAAGAAGCAAATCAATGCACAATACCCAAATAGATACATATGAGTAATCAGTAGTTAAGCATACTCTCCTGCATCCATCTCCCCCTTGGCCCACGCTTTCCTGCCATGTAACAACTCCCTCCATCGCTCATTGCATTCACTCTCCCTGACAGACTTTCCATTTCCTCCAAATAGATGAATAACTACCATTCAGAAAAGGGCTGCACACCGCATCTTCCACGTCCACGTCGAGCCTTGGGTGGCCATTTATCGGGACAGAAAGGGATTAATAATGTATCTGTATTCAATCCACCTGCCAGCTGCCCGGACAGCAATGAGGTCAAGACACCGAGCGCTGAAGGGGAGAGCTGTATGGATGTTCAACACGCTGGGACAAAGACATGTAGAGCACTCGCAGGCTGATGAGTAGGCACACATGCACCCACCACAGAAAAACAGAGAGATTGAGGGATGAATGCTTCGGTCTGGATTACTGCAAACACTCCAGCTGTTTACCATCAGGGTGTGCCTGTCAGCATCTTCTTTACCCAGGGATCTGTGCTGTTGAGTCTGACCTTTAAATCACTGTCTTTGACTCCTGTCTGCAGAAGCCTGGACCTCTATTTTGCTGCTGGGATTGCTGAGCGGGAATCAATTTAGCTCACGCTGCAATATCAGCACCTATAGGATAAACATTATATAGTTCTCAGGACCACATGGTACAAACAGTAAGAACACACACACACACACACACACCAATGCAGTGGCTTCGACCTGTTGGTGACTAGAAGCGCTGTATATAACACAAAACTGCATCATCAAAAGGGAAACAACATTTTTATCCCATACAAAGTTGCTCTCTGTTAAATGATCTGATGTTTGCTCCCCTAAGAACTCTGCTTTGGTCTTCAGTTATTCAATGAGAAAATGATCTTGATCTGGAGTAGCAAAACTTTAAATTCCTTTTTTGATAATTTGATTAAAATCTGAGCTGGAATGTTCGTGAAAATATTCCTGGAGATTAAATGTATAAATAGAAATGCAAAATCACACCATCCCTTTTGAATAAAACAGTGAATGAAATACTAAAATATTAATGCAACCACCTCAAAGAAATTAAATGATTCTGTATCTGGAGCTTTTCCTTTGTTCCTCCTGTCCTCTTTGTGTTAGCGTCTCTCTCCGCTGCACTTACTCGGATGCTATTAAGTACTAAGCAGAAATTTACTGAAAACTGAAAAAAATAAATTTGAAGATGAGTGCATGAAAATGAGAACCTACAAGACATAACATTGACAAAAAAAAAGATATCTTATTAAGGATAGACAATAATAGTTATACACAGGTTCATTTCCAGTGTGTGTGATTTTTTCCAATAAATATATATGTATGCATACAGCACGTTTCAAACCAGAAGGTGGTCTCTATGGACAACACACTATCTAGGAAACAAAGATAACAGCCTCCTTTTGTCTGCTGCAGGATAAATATACACACCTGAATGCTGCTTTTTAGTGAACAAAACAGACTGTTTAAAAAAAGTTGACCCGGTGTTTTTCCCTTTCATCATTTAAAGATTATAATGTGCCTCCGACAGCACGTTGGTCTTGGAAAATGCTCGGCCACAAACAAGTGACAACATTAAAATATATATTGATACACTTTAAGCTTTGAAAAAAACGGTACATTTTCTTTAGTGCACAGATTTATATGCAAGTGACACTTTCCATCCTCCAGCCCATCTGCTGCTGCAAGTGAAGAGGAGTCTGTGAAGCCAACCGAGCGGAGGCTGATAGAAGGCCTTTGGATGGGCTTTGGGAAAAAGAAAAACCTTCCTGTAATGAAATGAGGAGCAGAATTGTACGCGTTCCTGCTTTCTAGGGCTGAAAACGAACAAACCTGACATGTCAAAAGGAGTGACGCTGACTCCTCATGGTCCAGAACTCATATGGTCTGCCTGTCGCGGCGGAGCGTGCTCCTCGCAGCGCTGCCGTACGTCTCAATCAGGCACGCGCCAAAGCCTTTCGTAATGGGAATAAATGAAGGGGAGTGAGAGTAAAGTTTTGGGAAGTGATTTTGCGACTGAAGGGTGGAAAGGGAATCCCTGATGCTTCCCTTTCTGTCCTTGAGCAGGGTACTCAATCGCCAATCGGTAATGGCGCTGCTTCTCAGTGGCCAGCAGTCAGATTATGATTGTACCGGGCAGCTTCCTGGTGTGTAATGTGACCCTAGGGCATAAGGAGTATAGAGGTATAAATAGTGAAGAAAAATGATGTTAGCCATTCCAGGTGTGATAAATGGATATTGAAGTCCACCTCAAAGCTCTGGGGTTCGCCTGAAAATTGAAAACTCTCTTCCTTAGAAATTTCACAGGCGCGAGTGTACACGTACATTTGGAGGGGTTACAAACGTGTCATGGAGTTACTTCACTTATACACAAATCCCGCAACGAGCGCTTTTTACAGCTTTGTTTGGGACTGTTTTAGGCAAAAGATTTCATCAAAAATAATGTCATGTCTTGCAACTAAAATAGTTAACGTTCCTAACTGGACAAAGCTTTGTATAAATATAATTCATACAAAATTGAACCACCAACAGCGAGGACAATGGGTAGTTCTATACAGCGATTCCTCATGTTTGTCTCCACCAAATCAGACCAAATCATGCCGGTTGAGGAATCTCAGACTCCACAAGGGCCTCTGTCGGGGCCCGGGACTCCACGCGGCAGGCTGCAGTAAGATGACTGCGGGGCCATATCCATCTTTTGTCTTTGGCAGCAGCTATTTATACTTTTTATTTTTTTACAATCCAACAAACAACTTGGCAGCATTCAAATTAATTGGCAAAAGAGCCACATCGTTTTGAAATACTCCACCATGTTTCCGTGACAACACGAAACCAACCAGCAGCTTGTTTCTGCCTTCCACTTCCACATCAGTAGGCGCACGTTACCCACTGGCGTCCTGCTACTGGTGCCTCCAGACTGCTGAGTTTGATGAAACAGACATTTAAATATGTTTAAAAAAATGACATGAAAAAATTTTCCATTTTCCAATGTGCAGATACGCAAAATTCTAAAGTTTTCTTTCACACCCGTATTTTAGTGTTGGCACATTACCAATCAATATCCCTGAAGCAAGCATTGCAAAGTTTCACAGTCGACCCAGAAGATACTGTACATTACGTGATTTGCTTGAAATGTCGATATGTAAATATAAAAAAACAGTCGTTGTTTTTTCACAGCACAAAGAATGTACAATGATGTAACTAGCACAGCTGACCCCTCGATGTCTTGCGAATGGTCTGTAGGTGGGAGAGAAACCACTGCATGAACGAAGGCCACCACAACTGTGAAAGCAACGCTTCGTTTTCACGGACGGATAATCAAGGAAAACATGTCGGCATTGTACGTTTTGCAAACACGCCACGAAATCTATAACCTTGCACATAACCTCTCCAAACACATTTTACACACTTTATGCAGTAATTGAACTAATCAATTGTCCGTGTAAGTGATATTTAAAGGTGATCCAACCAGCTGCTGACTGTGGCTTAAGACTGAATACCCCCCAAAACATCAAACTGATTATTTTCCTTCTAATTTGAATCGGACCGGTTTTGTTGGACCAACGTGAGACTCTCCCCAAAGGCCTCGGATCAGCGGACACTGTCCACCTGCTGCGCCCGCATGTACGACTCTACGCCGCATCCAAAGCTTTCAAGCGTCAAAACAACCGGTACAGGCTACAATCTAAACGGGAAGCCGGATGAATAATGAGACGGTTTACTTTTATTGTGTCCGCAATGAGAAAAGTATTGACCCACATTGTGTTCAACAAGGTGGGTCAGCGGCAAATAGCAGGCTGGTCTGGAAAAAAAAAGAGAAAGCAATTAACTGACTGAAAATGCGAACCGTTCTTTCCTCTCAAATCATTAAGGTGGAGTGCAGTTGTAATTGCTGTTTCGGGAAAGTAATCTCTCTGCCGAGAAGCTCACAAAAGACCCCAATATTTGACATGCTGGGTGTTTGGTTCGCACAATAGAAATAAGTGGCCCTTACAACTGTGTGGGAACAAACAGGAAGGGAAGAAGGGATGCATTTCCTCCATGCTATAGAGTAGTCAAACGTGCACATATGCATTTAATAAATGCATGTGTTAATTATTATGCATGCTGGGACCCGTTTAAGATTCATGCACAAATTAGCTTTTATAGTGAATTTGGATCGTAATGTCTCCCTGAATAAAAAGAGTGTGTCGGACACTGGTGCAGGACTCCACCCCCACTGCCCCCACCTTTTTGTCCTCTCCTTCTTCTTTTTTTCACTGCAGCGACGAGTGGCTCTGGCAGCTTATGTTTCGGGGTCCCGAGCAGCAAATGATCTCCTCAACTAAGGCCACAGATAAAGCAAATAAGTCGCTGGTTTTCTGCTGAGCCAAGCCGAAGAAAAGAAGAAAAAGAGCTTTTCTGTGACACGGCACTGGTGTTAAGAGAGCAAACGCTATCTGCTAATCTTCACTTTCACTGCCCACGCTAAAACCCACTGTTACTGTGGAATTAGTGAGCGTGCATGAATGAGATGGACAATGCTTCAAAATGACGGTTGGTTTGTTCCCCTTTGAAAGGTAACGGCACACAAGAGAACGCAACGGTAAGGGCGACTTCCCATTATTGCTCACTGCTGTGGATTCAATTCAATTTCTCCATCCATCTGTGAGTGGAACTTTGTTTGCAGACCCAGTTTAAAAACAAAAGTGCATAACCAATCTCCTATTCCTCGACCGCGCCGTCAAACGGCATCTGATAAGGCGAGATATGGAATCACTTGCACTGAACGGTTCAAACAATTCGGTGGAGATTATTGTGTTTTCTCTGCTGGAGCAGAATGTGCAGCTCTCATCATCAGACCTACAGAGGAGCTCAGGCCGTTTAAGGAGATTTCCTCTTTGCGCAGTTTGGTGCCCTCTGTCTTTCTGCTTGCTGACACGTCATTTCCAAAATACACCAGCTGTGCTCATCTCCGTCCCAGAGGGACGTTGATCTCAGGTCACCGAGTTGAAAGGCGTTGCCGGCCCTCCAACGGTCCCCGCTGGAGAAATAATACATGAGACTCTTCCAGATGACGGCGTGCGTACGTTAGTAGGGAGCTGAACAGATTCTTGTTGTATCAGTGAGAATGAGGGTGAGCCAAATGTTTCCCCACCAAACAGAGCCAACCGACACCAACTCCTGACCCAGTTGGACAGAAACTCAAAGGACAAAAATGACAAAAAGTCCTCTCCCTGGGTTTATTATTTGTTCTGTCGGTAACGTACTTGTCCTGAAAATAAAGGGGCTCCAAAGTAAAAATAAGAGAAAAGGTTGTGTCTCTGTAAAACAACATTTTGAGGTCAGACTCCGGTGAGACGGCGATGTTAAGCGTCCATCAACGTCCATTAGCAGGTGAGAAAACGATGTTGCGAGTTTAATTGCTTCCAAAGAATAGAAAGCCGGAGGTGTTGATGGTCTTTGCAGTTTTCCACAGAAGTTCCAGCTACAGAAAAAGCAAATCAGTGGTCCGTGAGATCATTTAAAAAAAAAAAACATTTTTGAAAGCTTTTATCTAGAAAATGTGTGTGAATGCTTTGGGAAAAGAGGTGTGGACCTTTTGAATTAGACAACATGTGCTGTTTGTTAAAGCTCTTTAATTAAACAATATTTAGAAGTCTCTCTGATGAGGCCATGCAATGTGGGTGAAATCTTTATGTTATGTCAATAGAAATATTCTATCAAAGCAGCATTAACTTTCATGCAACAGATTTGGAATAATGAATGAAATAACTCAATAAAAGAGTTGCACGTCTCACAATCACTCCAATTAAAAAATGAATAAATGTTAGTTCCAAAATGCAGATTTTCCTTTCTTGTGGTGTTTATTTCTTTGCCCCACTCATTTACTTGTCACTCTGTACAAACAGCTCCAGCATTTAGTTATTGTGCATCCTTATATACGGTTCAATACTTGACTTATCATCCGCATCCGAAAGCATTAATCGTAAATGATTGAAACATAGAACAGGAACACCTCCACACTACGTGATGTGTTATGTTGCCAAACATGACTGAACCCTGTTGGTGATTATGTTTTGCATCCTACTCACGGCTTGGTGCACTGCTGTCGCTTACTAATACAGCCATTTTCATTTAAAATTTCTCACAGGAAACAAAAGGTTATTTTGAGATTGCCGCTGACAGCTTGCATAATGTTTGCGGGAGAGCTGCTTAAACCCGGCGCCTCATTTCCAACGACAGAGGCCTGTCGCCGAATATCTGTGTTAAGCTTCGAGTGGTGCTTTGTGGGAGGAGAGAAAACAAAAGAAAAGACCACAAAGATTTTGCTTTTTTCCGCACTCAAATGTGTGAGGTGTTGGGGATTTCTTAAAAAAGCTTCCACTTTTGCATCGCCCTTGTTAAGATAAGCTCCCATTTCCTCAGTGACTTCTTGTTTTTGGAAAGAAACTCCACCCAATCTAGTGACTCATGAGACCTTGAATCCATTAGTCTGGAGGAGGATAGCTCCGTCTCAATACAAGGCTGGACCTCAAAACTGAACCGGCAGCTAAACTAAGCTTAGCACCAAGCTACTAGAGGATGGAACTCAGCCTTTTGGGGGAACCAATCAGCCTGGTGGGAGAAGACCGGCGGGAGTCCAGAGGGGAGTGGAACCCACACCTGTCCCCTGCCTCCCAACGCGCCGCTTCAGTGGGACAACGACGGTGCTCCTGGAGCCCTCTGGCTGCTCTGCCCCGCTCGCGATCTTGCTTCTGTATCCCTCCCAGGGCCTCGCCGGTGGCCCCCGCCGGAGCTGGCGGCGCTGCTCGGGCACCGGGAGGAGCTACGCGACGCCCGCTGCCTGAGGTTCTGGGAAATGGAGCGGTGGAGGTTCCTCGTGGAGGAGCCGGCGGCCATGGTGACCAGCCAGGGGTGAAGGATGGCTTGGTCGGAGGTCGGGCGCGCGGCCGGGTCCAGCAGCAGCAGGCTCTGGACAAAGTCCCTCGCCAGGTGGGACACGGACGGCCAAGGCTGTGGGACGGAAGAGGCGGAGCTGAGTGATGGTCATCAGTGTGAATAAACGAGGCGTCTTAAAAGGTTCAAAGCCTCAGATTTCATTCTAATAAAGAAATAAAACGATCATCCCTGTGCTCTGCAGGCCGAACCGGCAGAACTAAACTCAAAGGAGAGCTAAATGTCACAGGGCGAAAGGAAGCAGCAGTCGTAGGCTGAAATGAATACGAACCCCGGGACATCTGGCAGCGCTTGTGTGGGATTTGGCCTCGTGTTTATTCTTCGCCGGAATTAGCCTCTCAATAGAGGCCCTCTAGATGAGAGGCGCCGGGATCCTCGGCGCTTTGTTAATTCAAACAGCGAATCACACCACCGCCAGGGGAGAAAGCTTTGAAAGCTGACATGCACGTCTTCTTTTTGCAGTGTTAGAGGAGGCATCGGAATCATTATCTTGGAGTCCTATGATTATTCATCACGGCTTTGGTTCTTGGTCATTGTGGGGACGTGTGGAGGCCCCGACTTTCATCATGACTTTTGTGCATTCATCCCATTCTAAATGAAACATTACAGATAGAGGCATTTATATTGATTGTCATCAGATTAAAAAGATGGCGCTGCCATTGCAGATTGGACCGCCACACAATGGCTTTGATTATTATCGAAACGCTCCTTCATTGCATGCTTTTAATTCGCTATTGTTTGAGTGAAGTTAGGTAATGATGAGGATGATTCCTACGCTTCCATAATCACGTCTATTTCTGGTCTTTGCACAGATATTTCCAGTCTCCAAACCAATCAGCCGTACTATTCTCCACCGAGTCTCTGCAGAGGAGAGTAAAAGCTAAATACAGCGCAATGTGTGTGTGCAAAATCCTCTCATTCCATGCTCAGCCTCGCTCCGACTAAATCCTCCTCTTTAGGGACGTCTCGCTCTCCATTTTAATCCCAAAATGCATTTCTCCACCTCTTTTTCTTTTTTTTGTCTCTTGCCAGGTAATGGCAATTAATCAAGCATGAAATTGACAATCGCGAGACAGTTGCCGCTAAGAGGAATTCAAAGACGCAGCGACTCGCTTATTCTCGCCGCGCGCCGACAACACGAGACGCTGCGCGTGCAAAACGAGTCGTAAAAACGCTGCTCTCTGAAACTTTCTTCTCATTGTGTTCTTATTTCACACCTGAGAGACGGAGTGACACGCGGCGCGCCCGGGAAGGAGAGAATGTGTTTGATTGAGCTCCCAGGACTAACAAGCCTGCCTCTCCTCCTCCTCATCTGCTGCTGTTTGGTGATCCGGCGAGGCGGCCTCCTCATTACTCGGCCATGAAATGCACATTTGATGTCTGGCATCTGAGACGACGCGGCGGACGCGCGAGCTGGGTGCACGACGGCTACCTGGGAGAGATGGCGATGCCATTATTAGGTGGGAATAGAAAAATCTATTTAAAAAAAAAAAAAAAAGAGTTGTCCTCCCGACTGCTATCAACGCGCTAAGGAGAAGAGACATCGGCGTGTTGTTTTCCTGGCGAGAAGCCGGCAGCAGGAAGTTTATCTCTGTCCCTTATTTGGAACATTTCTCACGCCAAAATACACAAAGGCTTTATTGTGTTGGGAGGAGAGTGGCGGGTTATATATCACGGTTGAGCAGGGAGCTAGCTGGAGGAGGGAAAGGAGTGGTCGGCGGGGGTGGAGGAGGTGGGGGGGCGCTGGAGAAACCCGAAAGGGATTGCTTTAGCAACGTCGTGTTAGCGTGAACGAGAGGCTGACTGCGTTAGGGGCCCCGCTACATCTTTACCTGACAAAGCCTGTAATTGCAACAAATGAAGAAAACGCTGCAAGGTCGGATTGCTCTAATGTGATCACCAGGATAATGCACTTTTGAGTAATGAACCGCTCCGCACGAGGGCCACCGCTTCAAAATCCAGCCGGATTCCGACTCAACCTGCCAGCGCCGCCCGAGAAACACCAGCCAGGTTTCAATATGCCTCGGCCCCTAATGGGCCCGAGCGGGGAACGGGGCCCGGCAGCCGGTGCAGCTGCCATGTGCAATGCACTGGCCAAGGGGAGGCTGGACCTGTTCGCCTGGAGCTCACTAGGGGGCAGACTGGGCTAACCGTTACCCAGGGTGCCCCGCTGCTGAGAGATGCAGATGTTTGGGCTGGCGCCCCCCCCCCCCCCCCCGCCCCGCCCCGGGCAGTGTGTGTCTCCGATAACACAGCCGCAGAATGCTGAGGAGGTTACATACTAAATGCTGCCGTGATCCCCGAGCATCGCATGTCCTGCCTGCCTGCGTGTGAGCGAGCAAGCGAGCAAGCGGGTTGAGGGATAAGGTGTGAAACCCCCCCCCCACCCCCCCTTCCCCTTTACCCCCCCCATCCGCCCCGAGGCCCCCGCTCTTCCTGTGTCCTGCCTTTTTTTCCTCCCAGCAATCTCCTCCATCGTGCCATCCGTCTCCGACTCTTCCCTTCCTCCCCCCCCCCCCCCGCTGTTGAGGAAACACATCAGTGTGACTCTGCACTACAGGTCTTCGGGCCAGGAGGGGCCGGTGCGCCCTGTCGGGGAGGGGCCCGGGGGGTGCTGGGGAGACAGAGGGACCTGTTTCGTGGGTAGGTGCCGGGGGGGGGATTTGCATTTCTCAGTGAGTCTCGCCGCAGAAACCTCCCCCCCCCCCCCCTCCCCACCCCCCGGCCCACCCACACGCTCATTTACTGCTTCTCCCTATTCTGCGGCAATAAATACACAAGGTTACCGATACTTTCAGAAGGATGTTTGTAATTGCAGCCCTCGGGGCTTCATTTGCATGGAAGAGACAAATTGTTACTTTGAAATCTTTATAATTCCATCCGGGAAAAAGTATACGTGGAAGATTTGTTTCCTTTTTGTTTTACTGCTTTGTTGAATAATAAGGAGATTTTCGGACGACAATATTCCGCTTTCAGCTGCTGATGAATGACTAAATGTGTTCCAGTATGTAACTTCACAGCCACGGTCGGCCTGGTTACAGTGACGTGCCTTGTTGATAAAGGTGACTCATAGGCGATACAATCTAGCTTTTTAGTGTTTCCAGTATTTCGGCTTTAATTTGCATCTTGTCTTCCCAAATTATTTTCCCTTTTCTAATCCATAACAACAGCTCTCATCATTTGAATTTCTTTATCGCCAAACGTCACCCGATAAAGGTGTTTGAGTGAGGATGAAGCCACAGCCTCGTCGTCGCTCCACTTTAGGCAATGCTGGCGGAGAGGTGGGAGGAGTGGGGGGGCGGGGGGGCAGTTCGCCCTTCTGACACGTCAGTGGTTTGAGTAATTGAATGAATGACAGCTGCCTTGGTTTTCAGGGTCCTGGTGTTGTGCATGCTGGCTTATTGGGACACTCGAAAGGAACAGAGCCTTTGTTGATGTTGTTAGACCTGTGATTTTCCTCCTGTGAATATGAGCATCTGCTGCGCAAAGGGCACATTAGCTCCAAACTACATTGGCACATGGCGCCGCTGCTCATTTCGAGCTGTTCAAGTCAAGTTTAACGCCCAACTCATAAGACTGAACCCTCATCTCACATTTCAACATTATTATCCCAGTGTGTATGTGCGTGCTGTGTGTGTGAGAGACCCTGCTGTCAGTCTATCAGAGAGGGTGGATACTTGCACATGACGAAGAGAAAGTGTCCTGTCAACAACGTGATTGATGGCTGTTCCAAGAAGCTCTGGACTGCCACTCAGCCATGTCAGATGTCTTCATGTTGCTATCATAGGAATGAATGGCGTGATGTCTTTACCTCATCTCACTAGGATGTGAGATGCTGGTCCTATGAAATGTGAATCTCGGCTCAGTTCCCGAGGATGCTCCTCCCCTATCGTGGCCTACATGTGAGTTCTGCTGAAAGCCACCATGAGAAACGTGAAATAAGCCCCTGCATAAACTGGAGGAGATTTCTGCACAGTTGGTGGTCAGTGCCGCGGTAAACACCAGGATAATAGTCCAGGGCCTTTATAAGGGAGCCTGTGTATGCCAAACTGAAATGTCAGACTGCATCCCTGAGAATGGGGCCGAGCTTAAAGCCCAGTGAGTAATCCAGTCTTGGGTGTAATCAGCGTGAAAGAACAAGCCCGAACACACAGAACAGGCTGTTAAAAATACCCACTTCAGTTGTGTGACGGAGGCAAAAGGGGAACAACAAGCCGCCTGACGCATCCTGAAGGAGCAACACCTACCGGTACTCGAGACCCCACAACAAACTTCCACTCATCCATTCTTCTGCCTCACACGGTCGCAGAGGAATGGATGAAGACGCTGCTGCATGCTCAGCTGAAAAGGTTCCACGCATGGGTGGAATACTGGAGCTATTTCTGGGAGTTGTACCTGCATAGTGATCAAGGTGTGAATCATTATTTTGCAGCAGGTAGATGTATGATATGTGAATAGACGTGTGGCTAGGGTTGCTTAATTCTAAAGCATGCACATTGTATACAGAAAAAACGAGTGCGTTGTTTGGAAAAGGCTAAATGTCAGAATAGAAATTGCAGCTGGAGGATTTATAAGAAGGTAAAGGAACATTTACCTGCGTTCTAACTTCATTATTCATTGTTTTTTAAGATCTTAAGTCAGCAAATGACTAATCTGAAAAAGGTTATTATAAAAGACTATTTTTATACAGTCGCTAAATTCTTCTCTATTCTTAATTCTATTCTTATAAATAAACCAATTACAGAGGCTGAAAAGAATTCCTTCCCTCCTTCCAAAGGCTCAAGCTTTATTCCTGCTGAATCAGGAGAGCGCGGCACACTGTCATTCCCTGCTGCAGTTAAGTGAGAAAGGTACCCTTGTGCTCAGAAACACAACCTCTTTCATCCACATTTATTATCGACGTAAATAAACCTTCTTTAAAGAAGCTTTAAAACCGTTTTTTCCGGGGAGAGATAGTATTAAAGCTAAAAAGTGCAGCAACCAAAGAACCACAGCTCTTCTAGTCGACGCGTGTTCCTCAGCTTCTGTTTAGTATCCACATAACAAAAAAAAAATCTAAAAACCAGACTCTGACTGCATGGCAGCACAGCCGTGGGGATTTTGTGCAAGACTGTCAAAACAATGTCAAAATTGCATCAGTAGAAGCAGAGGTCGAGTCTGTGAAGGGATCTGTAAACTATGAGAATGACAACTTCCACCTGTTCTTTGGGAATATATGGGATAAAACTACCTGCCCAATAACAGCTACTTATTTCCACTCTCTGCAAGCACAGCCCTGCGACATGACAACACTCTCACGGATGTTTTTGTGAACATACAAAGCATGTGTTGTATATGATTTAAAGGTCCTTTGAGTTGGAGCACTGGTTAGACCTGCGTTACGCCACCGACCACAACCGCCTCACGTTTAGCTTCTGTCCTGCTACATTTAGGCGACATTAATATTTAGCTAGAGAAATCGCCCAAAGGACTGCGTTTCAAACTTCACTTCTCCCTAAACGTAAACTTACGTCCCCACGGAAGCTGTATTTGCCTCTCACGATGGATCTGTAGAGCCGCGTGCGACTGTCGTCCTCAAACGGCATGGATCCACTCAGCACGACGTAGGCGATCACCCCGAGCGCCCACATGTCCACCGCACACGAATAGGCCTTCCTCAGCAGAACCTCCGGGGCCAGGTACTCGGGAGTGCCACAGGTGGTTCTGAGGGACCACCTCCCGTCCCCTCCAATGCGGTCTCCTCCGTCGTGACCCGGGACGCCCGACCCGGCGCCGCCAAACGTGGCCAGTCCAAAGTCGGTGACGAGCAGCCTGGAGTCGGCCCCGGGGTGGATAGTACAGGAGGTTCTCTGGCTTCAGGTCTCTGTGGGTGATGCCCAGGTGGTGCAGGTGTCCCACCCCGGCCAGCACCATCCGCAGGGCCTGGGTGGCGTCCCTCTCTGTGAAGTGTCCCCGGCTGACCACGCGGTCCAGCAGCTCCCCGCCCGTGGCCAGTTCCAGCACGACGTAGACGCGGCGCGGGAACTGGAACACCTCGATCAGCCGGATCACGTGACAGTGGCTCACCCGGCGCAGCACCGCCAGCTCCGAGGCGCACACCTCGCGGCCCTCCGGGGCCTCCACCTCCATCATTTTAATGGCGAAGGGCTGGCGGGTCGCCCTGTGCTCCACGCGCACCACGCGGCTGAAGCTCCCCCGACCGATCAGGGCCCTGATGTCGTATCTGACAGGGCAGGAGGGGGAAGATGAGTGATTACCGCTTCACTGCCACATGAAACACCGTTGCAAATCAGCCCACGTCTCCCACCGCAGCGGTGATGTATGGGAGGGTATCTGCATGGTGGACCCGGCCCATCCACACATACGTGCAATGATTCAGTCTAGCAAAGAAGCCTTATGGGACTAATCAGTAGTAAGCAGGTAAACAGTTAATCGTTTTTGGACAGGAAAAGAATCGCATTTTAACATACAAAGGAGTTTTTCACAATGCGGTGCTGTTCATTTTAAGAATCCCTTGTGGCACAGATGACAAAAAGAAAAGGTTCTGCCCATTATGCCTTACCTCGCCGTCACGCGTGCATCAAACTTGTCTTTATACTTGGTAACTTTGTCCCGATGGGGACCTTCTCTGAGAACCTGCTGTCGGCCGTTACCGCCGGTGGGAAACCACAAACCTCTCGGCTTCTTCAGCTCGTCGTGGTCGTCCCGAGCTCTGCTAAAGGCCACGAGCGATTGCACCACACTGCCGTAGCCCTTCTTGGGCGCCTCGGGCAGCACCTTGCCGTTCCCGCAGCCCATCGCTCAGACGCAGCAGGCCATGGAGTTGCGGTGCACACTGAACGGGGCCGGCAGGAGCGAGAACACGAGTCCTGCATCGTTCTGCAGGAGCATTCAGCCACGCAGCCGGTGCAGGTGTTGCTTTAGGGCTGCAAACAGCGTTGGCAAGCTCCGCCCATCAGGCAGCTCGGGGGTCGACAGGTGTGTGAGCGATCACCCACTTATGTGACAGAAGTGTCAGGTAAACAGAAAGTGTTTTGAAGCTACTGTCACTGTTCTTGCGATAAGATTAACACAATGAGCACAGCGGAGGTAAAGTGTGGAAGGAAAACGCCAGTAACACACATCTACTGTTATTACACCATGCACCCTTTTTTTAACTCCTGTGGTTAATTTGCACATTGAGGAGGTGTACCAGCAATTCAGTATTTCAACTTCTCCAGAAAATGGAAGCATCTTTATCCCCAGTTTGGGTAAAGAGCCCAAAACAAATAGTAATCTGGATAACTGAATTCACAAAATGCAGCTAAATAGGTCTTTGATAACATCATTGGTTTTTTAAATTGAATCAAACGTTAGAAAGCTGTAGTTTTCACAGGCTGTGCATTGCCCCTCAAGGAGAATAACTTCGATGTGTAAAATGGATGTAGCTTTTTTAAAGTGCGTATTATTCGCCTGGAGCTTTTCCTCAACCATGGACCCCTTCTCACGCACATATTATTAACCCAGGGTTAAGCCCATGGCTGTTCCATCCACACAGGGGTAAAGGTCAGGTTTCAAACACTTGGCTAACAGTTCTAGTGTTTACCTTACCACCATATTTAAATGTAAGCTTCCTTTAAACAGGCTCATACGAGACCTCAGCTTTTGAATCCTCCTCAGCAGGAGTTTAAGAAAAGCCCCTGCAGGGATTTGCTCGATGGCACTTCATCATGTGGATAGTGTAGGACCTTGGGATCAAACCGCCAACCTCGAGAGTCAAGGGAGTAACCCACTTTGGGATGTAGATTAATGATGGTGTGAACACTTTGGACTAACATGAGTTTAAATGTATTTTTTAATTGTCTGTTTATTGTCATGTGAATATGTCTTCCACCACACTATGATGAATACATAGCAACAACAAGTGAACTACAGCATCGTGGGATGTTCCTGGTTTTCTATTCTTACAAACACATGTCAGCCTCCCCAAAGTGCATCTACTCATACGAGAGACATCTAGAACAGTACGTTGTGGGCTTGGTTGAAGGTGCATCCATAGTATTGTTCATGTTGTTGGGCACGCATGTAAAAGAGACTGTAACTAGCACTAAGCTACGTTTCTATTTTCTGCATTATGTTGTGCTTCTGTCATCGTGTCTCCATTATGTTCAGCGAATGGAGCCGAGGAGTTGAAGAGTACAACATGCATCATCTTCTCCCTGCCTGCCTGTCTCCGCCCTGTACATTGTTTAAAAGAGGCAAACCTTGCAGAAACTGAAAACATGCACATATTTATTCATACAAGACTGAGAGGAAGCAAAAGATCAAAAAGAAGGAACCTTTTTTTTGTTTAGATTATTCACTTGAGCAGGGAAGGAAAATGCAGATTTATTAAGGTTTGTATAATGAGTTCATGTTTATGAATAAATTGCACCGCGTGTTTATGTTTTTTAGGCTACTGCTCCTCATGCTAACTTCTTCTCTCTTGCAAAAAGATGAGTTTGCTCCTGTGTGTCGGGGGAGGGGGGGGGCCGGGGGGGTTATCCGACTGAAGGCCTCCCACCTCCCAGAGTGTTTGGAGGCAGCGAATTGGAAAGCTTTGATGAAACGCTTTGAGGTTTATTGGCTATTGTGCTATATCCATTGTCAGTTAGGAGGAGGCAAATATGTATTTGTATGAAAATGTCAAAGAAGCTATTTTACGCCGCTCTGTCTTTTCAAAAGGTGTAAATTACGTTGTCATTGGACACAGAGAGTCAGGCTGCAGCATCAGTTCCTTGTCCGCTGAATTCTCCTTTTTTTATCTGGGGGAGCGAAAGGGGGATGCTTGGCCCATCAGTCGGTTCTGCTTACACACAATGGACTGCACACACACGCACACACACACACACACAAGACACAGAGAGAGATAGACCCCCCCCCCCCCCCCACTATACACAAACACAAAGAGCCAACAGAGGATAGACATCACATCAGCACTGAGGTGGTAAATCGCCCTTCAGAAGGCTTCCTCCGGAGAGTCAGCAGATCAGCGTCTATCGAACCGCCATCTGATTACTAAAAGGCTGATCTCGGTTACAAAAGAACATGCGTGTGGTATGCGGCCTTGGTAGCGCCTGTTTTGCGGGGGGTAAGAAGCCATAATGGGTTCCGGAGGATCAGCAGCGGCCACTTGCCAGTCAGTTCGTTACCGTCGTGATACCGGTGTGTGTGTGAGAGGAGTAGACTGCAGAAATATATACATATGCATATAAAGTAGGATTGGAAAAAGGAAATCGAGCACCTGACCTTTCCAAAGTGGGCGCTTTGCGTTGCCAAGACAGCATGGAGCCCGTTTGCGGAGAGCACTTATCATTAAAGGTAGCGGGGATGATTGCAGTGCATCTCAAAAAGGCAAACAGGCTGAACCTCCAGGAGGTGCCGCGATGCACGACGACGTCCCTGGACGGTTCATAGACGATACACTGAAAAGTATGTCTGAACTCAGGAAGCCCTCAGCTACAGGTGGACGTGTGTATAAGTGTGTAAACGACAACACAACACCAAACTGCAGCAAAACTACTCGGTTGTGTTTTGTAGAAGTGTCCTGTTTGACTTAAAAACATTTCTATTATGTTATTATAATAATTCGGCCGTGAAGAACTTTTACTGACTTGCGACTGAGATTGCTTGGCTGTGGAATTTGATGTGCAATCTTTATATTTTTTTAATCAGAAAGTGAAGAGAATGAAATAGGCTGCCACAAATATCGCCTCGTTGTACTCAACAGGGGACAAACTCTAGTCTAATGTGTTTTTGAGGTAAATGTCAGCATGACGATCACATGGTCTCTATAGGCAGCAGCATTGTCCTTTGCACATCTCTTTACTGTTCCTCTTCACTGGTTTTTGTTCGGTTCCACCTCCTGAAGTCCCCGTCACATGGATCCAAATAAAAAAACACTTCTGCTGTTGATCAATCTCAACAGAGATTTTCTCTCCCCAGTTCTGAGCGCTTTCACCCGCATGCGGCATTACCCGGCTGATTAGTTAACCCCCCCCTCCCTTCTCCCCCCCATTCATCAATGGAACACAGGCCCGTAATTGTTGTTTTGCGGAGGGACACAAATGAATGGGGAGCCGGACAAGCAAGTGCGTCTGCTTATTACGAGCTGTTGAGTGCAGGCGAAATCAATGCTGCAGGAGGACGTCTGTTCTCTCATGACCCGCTTTAATGCAACAGCGTGGAATGAGCCCCCCGGCCGCCGCGCGCAGCAATAAAGCAGGGCTCCTGAGCACAATGGCAGCGGAAAAACAAAACTAATTACAGTGACAAGTGAGGCGGGCGGGCGGGCGGGCGGTACGTCGGCGGAGGGGGAGGATGCCACGTCTCCCGGAGCAGCCGGGGCCCTCAGGGACGCCTGACGGATACTCTAATTTTCTCTCCTGCGTGGAGTTCGGAGGGACGAAGTCGAGCCAGACAAATTGTCCGCGACGTCTTGATTGAACCAATCAGGAAAGTGGCGCGCGTCGGCAGGATCGGACGCGGTAGACGGACGCGGTCACCTGCTCGCATGTGTGATTAATGGAGAGCGGCGCTAATTACTCTTCAGCAGACGGAGGCGAGGAGAAAACAAGCGAGGGAGGGTCAAGTGGTGCAATAACTCTGCGTTCTAGGCAGGGCTTCAAAGAAATGCGTCACTCAGTGCACAAATCAACCGTGTGCACGATGGGCACAATTCACAACGTGGGGAGAATCGTGCCTTAAACCGACGTTCTTGGAGAACGCTTTGCTCAGGTTTTCGATTTTCTGGAAGAAGAGATAAGTCTTCTGTATGGACGCAAACAATTTGACATTTCAGATGTACTTTACAACATGACCTATGAGAAAAGTTTCCTTCCGAAGGCTCTGAGGTGAACATCCGCTCGCTCTCCATCGCTCAGGGACGGCTGTTTCCAACCGTCAGACTTGACCTTTCATGAATTGCCATGGCAACATTCTAAGGCTCGTATGGTGTTCATATTTTACATTTTAAATGACCAGAAACAGGCTTTTTCTTTCTTTTTACGGAAGTTGAAATTTCTCTCCTGACCTTTGAATCACCTCCCACAAGCGCCAGTTTTTGATCATATCACAAGCTCTCCTCCAGCAGACGGCTCAGTTGGAATGGAATAGGAGAGTTTATCGGATTGATTTTCTTCCACATTGGTTTTTACGGTTCTATGTTCACAAGTTTCATAAGCTCTCCTGGAGTGAATTCAAGTGCATCCCGTGATGTTTGTCATGGACAACATGGATGAATGCTTCAAAACCTTGTTTGCATCTACATTTACCTCCATGTGTACAACAGCAGAGCTAATTCTGCTGATTCAGACCGTGTTACAATACATAAACCGGTAAGTATTCCTCCACATTTAGCAACAGCTTGAAAAGAGCTGACACTTATATCCACAAAATAAATACCTAAATAATAATAGATACCAAAACTGAGTCATTTTACGGCCTCTGCTTACAGAATAGTTACGCTGACGGCGATGGACTCATCCTCACTTTAACACTATTGACATCATATGAATTTGAGGGAGCAACATTTTTCTCTAACAGATATATCCCGTTTTTTTTTTATACTTTATGAGAGAAGTCTTCAATTATTTAGTGACCCAGTGGCAGCAACTCTAGAGTTTCAAGTGATGGAAATCTAATATCTGTATCGCATTCATCAAGCCTTGGGGCAAGTTATCCAAATGGATGATTTGCCTCTGAAGAGACGACCTCACACACTCCTCTCGCTATACCAACACCTACATTTAATTTGAAAATGGGCAGTAGAATAATTTCCATTATCCCTCTCCCAGACACTCATTTTAAAATGACAGACAGAAATATGCAAGTGCTGGTAATTACATGGTGAGCATAGACGACTCCCCCGTCTCTTGACTGTACCACTGGTGGTGTTTAGGAGGTGTTGATTAACCCCGGGATTGATCCTCGCCGTGAGAATGTGTGTGTGCAGTGCTCTGTTGCTGCTCAGCTAACACAAACCGGGACGCACTGTCAAACGACGATGCTTATAATGGCTTAAGAGGAGTCGTGTCTCATACACACTCAGCGAGAGACTGTGTTGAAATAAGTCCCTTTGTTACCTCAGATTACTGCGTTTAATAAAACAAAATACAACTAAAGTTAGAATCCTTCAAGGTTGATTCAGGGTTTGACACAGGCAGGCTGAGGTCTCCTGGGGAACATCATGTGTTTCTTCTTCGGCTGCTTCATTTATGTACATATTTATTGTATTATATTACACTGCATCATATTTTCAAGGTCACACATGAGAAGTAAATGGGACAAAAACACCAGTGGGATTGAAACAAAGCAGCTGCAAGAGTTTTCTATGTTGTCACTTGGTAAAAGTTGGCCTCTGTCTAAAATGAGACGTTTGGTCTCCTCATCAGACTAAAACATTTAGAAGGAAAACCAAACCAACTCCTCCGTCTCCTTCCCTCCCGTTAGTTCCGCTCGCTGGGTGGAGGTCATCGGGAACTGCGGCCTTCATTTAGCTGAAGCATGCAGAAAGCTCAACCTTGATAACGAGACTTTGGTACTGCTGACAATACCTGAGTGTCCCTCTCACCTCTCGGCATTGCTGTCAAAACCATAATCAGTGTAACGAACGCCCTCTCAGGTGCTGTGACGCGCCGCACTGCGAAAGCCTAATCTCCCGGCGCTCTTATCATCCCCCAGCAGCTCTACCGTGGAATATGGGCCTCCGGGGGGAGAAAAAAGGAACTCATGAAGTCAGGCGACTTATTATCAAGTGAAATCATCGCACGCCCACTCGATGAGCACACGGCGTCAATATGGGGGCTAAGGGGAGCATCCATCTCGATGGAGTGATGCGTCATGGGAGCTGCTTGTTTTTCAGAGGTGTGTGTGTGTGTGTGTGTGTGTGTGTGTGTGTGTGTGTCAAAGCTGAGGCAATGTAACCACAAGTAAAGTTCCAGGAAATGTCGGAATTCATCATTTCATGTAAAGCGGTGATTGTAATGCAGTCTCACTCTGCTGGGAATGAGATGCTCACAGAAGCCAAAGTGGGGACTCTGTAATCAAGGCACGCTCATTCCTTCAGCCAGCAGTGTGCGTGTGGACTGAGAGATGCTGCAGCATGCGCTGCTGCTTGGGTTGCACTGAAGTAGAGACTCGACTGTATTTGACGTTGCAAAGCAAGCACCAATATAGTGATTGATTTTTGCAAAGTTGTGTAAATGTCTTGAACCCCATTTATACTTTAAGTGCCTGGGTAGTGAGAGTGCAGAGACTTTAAATGATGGATGGGAATCTAATCCAATATGTAATCTATAACCATATACAGCCTGTTATTAAATGGGCCCCGGGGGCAAGTTATTAAAGACCTTAATCTTAATATTATCCAACTATACTTTGTTTATGCAGTGCGCTATCTAGCGTAGCCGAGTTATGTGACGCCTAAACTTTATGATAGTGATAAAATACAAATACTTTATGATGGTAATAAAATTATAATATTTTATCATAGTAATAAAATAAGAAAACCGTATGATTTTAATACAATAATAACACACGATATCAACTACTTGAATTGCTTTTCACACAGAGAACATCTTCCCTCTCCCCCTTTTCCGTTTTCATCCTTCACAATAAAAGCCCAAGAAACCCATAGTGGAACACTACAGAGCTCTAATCAGAATGCCTTTGCGTTACTATGCAACGCTCGAAAGACACATTGTGACTCACCACAAAACCAAAAGGTTGCCTTCACAAAGTGCCGGAGGCTTTGTTCGTCGGGGCAGAGCACGTATACATAGAATCCTAACAACACCAACCCCTAATTAGCCATACCTAATATTTAACACGAAGTGCCCGCTGGGCATCATGAATTAGTCTTTGCGTCTGTGATTATGAAAAGCCACTAGAATTCCTCCCAGTGTCATACAGACATAAATGGAAAGAAATGGCTCGTTTTTAGTATGTTGACAGGCGGCTTAATGTGAACCATGAGAACTGCAATTAAACTGTTCTTTCTGAATGCCGGAGTTCAGAAGTCACACAACAAGCTCAAGCTGCACCACCACCATCCTCTGGACGGGTGGAGTACTGACCCTACTTTAAATGTGCCCCATGAAAACCAACAGTTATGTTACTACATTTGTAAGTGCAGTTTAAAGATCTACATTTTTATAGATTTGTTGGAGTTGTTATGGGAACTTACATACGTAATGTTTGCACTTGGTATCAATTAGTATATTTCAGAGGACTGTGGTGACCCTTTAACTCGACCACAATGAGAACCCAGCTGTCACACCCGCCAGTGTTTGCCCCGCGCAGGAATGATTCAATTCTCAGGAATAATGACAATTTAACAAGCACTTGAGCAATAATTGTAGCTCAATGATTGATAATTGTTTTGATTGATGCGCTGCGAGACACTAATAAGGAGCTTCTGGAGTCACCAGAGCGGCTGCTTTGTTCTCGCTGCTTCTTCACACTTTGATCAGCAGGATGCACGGCGGGTTGATTGACAGGCGGATGAATGAGGTCTGCCAATCCCATTTGAGAGCGCGATGACAGAGTCGGACCCGTGCACGTATCTCTCCGTTGTTGATTTTATTAAATGATAAATGCATTTAAAAATATCTGGAAGGAGTCCTAGAGCAATACAACTTGCCTCCAGAGATCCTTTGTATATGTGGGAATTTATGACTTAGACGGAGGATCATTCCTGCTACGGCTTCAGGTGGAAGACACTATAACGGTGGCAGAGCAACCCTCGCTTTGTTTCAGTCGGGACGACCCGGTGTCTCATTTTTCTATTCCCGCAGTGAGAAACCACTTCCTGATCGGAGAGATAAGCGACGTGTTTTCAGGAATTATTTGCCTGAGCCACGACGAAGAAAAGATGTGCACGACTAAAAGAAGTGAATGATCGAAAAAAAGCTAAGTGGCCTCAAGCTAAGGGCAGTCACTCATTTAAAATAAAATAATATGAAATAATATTTCACAGCTTATGCAGCTAACCAATCGCATCAATGCATCAACAATGCCTTAAACATCCATATTAACTGTGCAACGTTCTGCTCTCACATCACACAACAAGGGAATTAGGAAAAGGGAATTAGCGTCTCTTGAAAGTAGCTCAGCGTTAGCAAACACTCATTATCTAGTGTGAATACACTCAAGATGAAAGGCTATTTAAAGATGATCCCATGATTGTGTGGTTGCAGAAGCAACTGTTAGGGATCTTGTGATTAACTAGAATCCTCATGGAGCATTTTTAAGAGACTACACAACAGGCATTATAAGACAAGAACATTTAAAAAGTGATTCTGTTGTGAGATGTTGATCTACTGAAAACCTAAATGCCATCTATCATTAATTACAACTCCCCCTCTATCACTGTTGTGATATAATACAGCTAATTCTAAACATATGGAACTTTAAATGAGTCCCAAATGAATCTCCGCCAGAGGTGAATTGAAAGTAATTTTCTGGGACTGACAATGCGGCGCAAAACAAAACACTGAAAGATGGAGTGCTGAAAATAATTTGGAGATGAATTGATATGGTCGGCCGTGAAGGTTATAAACCCACAGGATTAAATGCACACGCATTGTGCTTGTTGATTGATTCTTGGTTGTGGCTATTTTTCTTGAGCGAGCGCTGACATTCTGAGCGCGAGCACACACACACCCAGCTGCAGGAAACGGGAGATTGAGGGGCGGAAAAAAAACATTTTCAGATTCGTATTCTGGAGCGTTGGGAACTTGAGCTCACAAGCAAATATTGAATGAGTTAACAATATATCTACTTTTTCATTTGAAAGGGTTTTTAGTAATCAAGGTGTCATGGGCTCTGTTGTACATTTACTATAGAATACTGCTTAATTTTACTACATTTCAGGGTAATATTGTACTCCATCTTGTAATATCTTACAGGTATTACTTTGCAAATATACCTTTTAGATAGAGATTATATGGGTCAAGGTGCTTCAACTTCAAATTCTGATGACAGTAAAGCATCAACAGTCTCGAATCTTCTGGTTCTTCAAATGGTATTTTTACACTAAAAATAACAGACTACAGTTGAAAATGGCTGCTTATTTAATCTTAAGCTTGTTATGATCAGTATATGTGTCACTATATCTAGGTATATAATTTCATCCCTACAAGTTTATTGAGGGACGTCAGATCATCAAATTAAATGGCCGCCCATAGGCGTGATGGGACGAAGTGGCTTCATCGTTGGAGGAATGTTTATATTTTAAACCCCACGAGCGGCCTAATTAATGTGATTAATGATGTCACGCTCAATGAGTCACGGAGATAATTCCCGTGCGCTGCTTTATTGAATTCCTGAGCGAACTCTGGTAACCAGGACGGTGTTAGCATGCTACTTCTCACTTATTCAGCGTGTTACATTACAGTTTGGAACCGGAGGGAACGCTGACAAAAGAGATTTCTCCGCGTTAGCTCCGTTTTTTTTAGCAAATCAGTCATGTGTTTTCCAATTACAGCCCCGCAGCCACCAGCCCCATTCACAACCACCGGAGCAGGCACAAACAAGGAGATTACGAACAAACGGTATGACACACAATCGCATCGCTAAGCAGACCGTGACCGAGCGAACCGGCGCCGCCCGGCGGGAAAAACGGCAAATCTTCACGAAGCGGCCGGAGAAACGAGGAGAGAGAGACTCTTGGCGACGTCGGACGAGGGGGAGATTGATTACATGTGACGTGAAGCAATTAAAAGAAATTAACAATTTGCATTTTAATAACATTATTATCATCACTTAAATTAATTCATTAGTTTGGATTAGTTTGCTATCGGTATGACACGTGCGGCTCGACGGAGCGCGTAGAAGGGTGAGAGAAGCAACCGAGCCGAGCCAGGTAGCAGGAGGGAGGAGAGGGGGGAGAAATATCAGCAATGCAGTCTGTAAAAACGGTAGAATCCTGTAATCCTTTTTTCAAGCTTCCATCGCTGGCCATCGTAAACTATGTCCGATTAAAGTGTGGTTTCAAAAGGGATTGGTTTGCTTCTCGCTGAAAGACTTAATCTTTTGTTTCAAGGGTTCTTTTTTAACGTCTGTCCAGGAGCAGCTTAACAATTGGCTTAGTCTCTGTTGAAATAACTTATAACCAATCAATCAGGATTACAAAGTGCCTGGTTGAATCGGCGGGTGGAGCTAAATTGGCAGCTAATCTCCGGCTCTCCGCGGGAGGTACGAGATGTTCTCTCCTGAATCCGTGGATCAGCACCAGCTGCACTTCACAGTAAACACAACGAGTGAATGCGGACTCACGCTGGCACACACACGTTCCTTGTCTGAATGGTTTTCACGAGCAACGCGACACGTTCTAATTCCAGATGATTGATATCGCTCCCAGCTAACAGATCTCACTCCCCGCCCCCTCCGTTCCCACCCGACCGCCGCTCTGCCAACGCCACTTCAGCTACAGGACAAACATTTCCTTTTTTTTCTCCGAGTGCTGCCAGGGTTGTTTCCCAAGTGCCCATTACTTGGGTAATTAAGTAAGTCATAGGGAATGCTGTGCTAATTCTCTTGAACAGATTGTCATCAATTAATTAATAGTTACATGGCGCGATAAGACAACGGTAGCCTCTGTGCGAAGTGATAACCCGACCAGCATTTAGCCATTTAGTGTGGATGCAGCTGGGTGTGAAACCCCGCCATGAGCCACGTGCGTAGGTGTCTCTGTGTTGGATTATCTGCAGTTCATCAAGCCAATAAAGGACTGTAACACGTGAGTCTTTTTAACTTCACATAACATTTTCAAAACTGTTCTCTTCTATTATTTCTATTTCGATTTCTATTAACAACCCCACTTTAAAAAGGAGAAAAGGAAGTCTAAATTGTAGCGGTTACTGGGCCTGATGTTCATACGATTTATTCAAACTCCCGGTTGAAAGAAATCATCAAAAATAAGTCGATGGCTGTTTGGTTCCTTTTTGCTTCCCCTAAAGTGTCTAAAAAGGAAACCAGGAAAGGAGACGTTTGCTTAGTGACTTTGGCCGCCATGAGTGAATCATTTTTAGGCATGAACATACCTTCACGCCTTCACACGTTTCCAAATATCCGCCGAAGAGGGTGTAAACTATGGCTGCCAAAGGGTGGGAAGACTATTGCCCCAACCGACATGTAGAGCCGCTGCTCTCCGCTGTCATTGAGAAAAGGCTCAGAAAAAGTCTGCACCCTAACTTCCCACCGACTGACAAGTTGTGTAGCCTCAGACTTCTTCCTGGGATCTATTTGGTCTATTTGGTCCAAACTAATTCCAAAGCTTAAAGGGAGGAACTCACTCAACGTCTGAAAAGGTGAACTCTTCAGAACAGATGTGGTGTGTGCAGCCATGTGTTGTTGTGGTGCAGCTGGACTGATGCCGTTTCCACCTGCCTCATCTAGGAGAAGAAAAAAATCACCATAGAAGAAATATAACAATGAACGCCCCAGTTTAAATGAATGCATTTATTTTACTGACACTTTACACATCACACATTATCCGGCTCAGAATTGAAACAGCTGGAGACACGAATGGCGGCGGGTGTTTGTTAGTTCATAGCTGCATGTCCTCCACTGCCCGGGTGGGTATGTGATGAGTATCAGTAGTGAGTGTCAGTGCAAAGGGGTTTTCTTCAAAAAAGCCTCGCCTGCGGAGGGAAGGAGCACGGGACTCCCCCCAAAGATCAATAAGCAGCTTAACAAAGTACTTTGCCGCTTAATCCCGCAGGGAAGCCTCGGCCCCGCCGCGCCTGTGGGAGAAAGAAACCGCAGCCAAGGTATACTCCTTCGATTCCCTCGACTTCCTCCAAAGTACCTGAATTGATATACAGCGCGGAGATCTCTATTCATTTGTGTGGCCATTTATGTCATTATTGCCATTCTGGCGCTTGGGAAGGGTGAAGCAGTCGCTCCAAAGTAAATGAGTTTCTCAGGCAGGAGGAAGTTGAATGGATGCATTCAGTAAAATGTTGGGCCAAAGATTTTCCTCTGGGGGCTCCGTTGTGTTTGGAGTTGTTGGGCTGAAGAGAACCAATGAATATAATTCTCCTGTAAAGGAGCCAAGCGCAACAATATTTTGTGTGATGTGTTTACATGACATCTGCTTCAGCCAATCCAGAATCAGCCGCCGGACCACGCAGATCAGCAGAAGAAAAAACGAAGTGCGGCTGATGGCTGTGACATGAGTAACAGACAGACGTGAGTACAGGCCAGTAGGACCACGCTTCTGGCATGACACACGTCCAGAATCCTCCCTCGCCCAATCCACTCGCGATGAGGCCGGGTGCCATGTTTGTTTTGCCTCGACAGCCCCCCAAACAAATTAAAGACCTGTGCTTTTTTTTTTTAACCAGAGTCCTCTGTATTCAGCTGGCTGGCCAATGCAGAAACCGTAATCCAGGCTGAGGTGGTTGGGGTGTTTACTGAAAGCTAAAATTAGATCACGACACATTGATAATTGATGATTGATGATAGACTCTAATTACCTTGTGGAATGAACAGTTTTTAATAGCGTCTTTCAGGGGAGTTCCCAGAAAGCTTCGTTAAGGTTGTATTAACCATGATGAATGCCATTGACTTGATTTGGCCTCTCTCCAAGGGAGGGGGGTCGGGGGGGGGGGGCAAACTGAGCTCAGTGGAAACAGTGTGAGACAATGACAAAGGAGCAAAAAATGAAGAACAACAAAGCCACTGGAAGTACAAAGTGATTTCCTTATTCAGAATCCATTAATGAGCCGCTTTGCCATCAGGCAATGATTTAAAAGGAGGGAGCTGCCAATGCAAAGTGGATGGATGAGCGGCTCTGATTCCCCTCATGTTGCAGCTGGCTTGGGGCTCCAGTGGTTCAAGCCGGTTGCTTCCCGAGTTGCTTCCCGAGTTGCTTCTAGAGTTGCTTCCCTGGCTGCTTCCCGAGTTGCTTCCAGAGTTGCTTCCCGAGTTGCTTCCCGATTTGTTTCCCGAGTTGCTTCCCTTCCAGAGGTGTCGAGCGTACCCCCCAGGCCCTCACACCCCCCCCTTCCCTTCCTCCAGCTGGGCGAGAAAAGCATCACTCACAGCGGCCCCGCGCTAATGGCGAGATGTAACTTCCCCTCTCTACCCATTGATCATGCGGCAGGCTGCGAGTCCCATGAGCTGTGCGCATTAAGCCCACTGACAAGCGGAAAACATAACAAATGAGCTTTAGCAAATTTGCAGGGCAGCGTCAACCCTTTGATGTATAGATAAGTGGATGCCGTCTGCCGCTCTCTCTCTCTCTCTGTCTGTGTGAGTCCTCTTCACCCTCTCCAGTTCCACATCCGCCCTCTCTCCATCCATCGCCGCCCTCCCTCTTCTTCGTCTTCTTCTTCTTCGTCTGCTTCCCGCCTCCCACCTTCGGATTAAACGGAAGCGATGTCTGTGGAAAACGTGATGAACACGTCGGCGCCGTGATGAGGCGGAGGGCGAGCGTGTCATAAATCACGCCCTTCGAGAGGCGAGGCGCTGAGGGGAAATTGTACAATGATAAATATTGAGAGGTGGAATGAGCAATAGTTTTGTCACAATGCAGAGGCGCCTAAACCTCCCCCCCCCCCCCCCCTTCCTCCCCTCCCTGCCATGAAATGTGGCTTTGTGATTGGGCCTGGCCAGGGGCTGAGCAGACAGCTGTAATTCAAGCAGCTACAGCTAAGGAGTTATTTTGAAGCCACGCGCTGCCGTGAAACAGAAGCCGATGATAAATATTTTCCCCCTCTGCGTCTTTTCTCTCTGCTCCGCCGGACTGGGGAGGCGTGTGGGTGAGAGAGACAGCAGGCAAAACAAAGCTGATTATTTTCCTCTTTCCCCCGAGGCCTTTGTCTTTGGAGTCGCGCACGTACATCCTTCACTGCGTGTCTACTGACCCCTCTCACACACGGGGAGGCATCCGAAGCTCAAATATGAAGAAGTCTCCTCTGCTGATCTCCCACTGTCTGACCGCCTGGGGAGGTGAGGGGGGGGGGGGGAAACAAACCATTTATGTAAAAATAACTGTAGTGAGTAAACTTCTTCATTTCCATTGACTGACCAGGACAGGGTTGTATATTTTATTTACAAAGCTAAGTCGCTGATCGTGTGTCATCAGTCCTGACGAATCATACAAGGACAAAAAACACAGGCAAATAGACAGAAATAGGCACTTATATTTCTTTTCATGTCTACAGAAGGATGAAAGGGTTCTATAAATCAACGCGTGCAAACAGAAACGGGCAACGAGGCAACGAGTACACACAAACCGAAGAAAAAAGTTTCATCCGTTGCCTTTTGGGAAAAACCAGATTTAAAGCAGGATGCCTCTTCTCGTGGAGGATTGCACGACAGCCGTGAGAATAAGCTGTCGTGGAATGACCCTGAGGGCGCAGCGGGAACCGACCCAGATCCAGCAAGCTAACGCTCTGTAGCAATAGGAAAGCATACAATCGGCTTCGATTGACCGAAACAGGAGAATAACATCGTTTTTACATAAAAAAAACAAAACAAAACAAATATATTACAGCTAATTGGCAGCGGCTGCATTTTGATTTACGGTTTACTCTGTATTGCAGTTTTGCATATTGCATTTGGAGGCAGTGTGGTTAATGGTTGAATAAGTGCTTTAATAAGCAAAGGAGCCACAGGTTTGTTCGCTGCAAACAGCCACAACATTCATCAACAAGCTGTCAGGCAGAAACACCTGACCTGGAACACCACATGCTCACTAAATACCTACAAGGTAAAAACACAGCTAGTGCTTGTGCACATGCACCGTGGCAGAATATCCAGTCACATATGTGTTATGTGCCATTAGCCAACCACCTCTGCATTGAAACTACGTTCTGCAAACATGTTCCTCCCCCGAGTAGGCAGGCGTGCGTCAGCGCACAGCTGTGCTCACTTGCAGTAGAACTTTTAACTCATTATTTTAGCAGAAGGAAAATTGGAAATGTTGCGTGAAAGAGGGGAAATGTGGGCAGTGATTGCGGTTTTGTTACATTCGTCTGTGCTGTACACAAGTGCACAATAAGAGTGTTTGAAATGACTACTATCCCAACAGCAGCGCGAGGAGGTTATTCTGTGAATAAATCAGGTTCCAAAGGAAACACGGAGGAAACGTAAACTTTTTAAGAGGATCTGTTTCGCGGTATGCTGTCAGGATACAGGACAATATGAGCAAAAAGGACTAGAAAATATTGTTTTTATAAAATCAGCTTTAATGTACCATAATGGATGTTTTGGTTTGCAACTTGTAAATAGAATCTGAATCTCTGCAGATAAGCTTCGGGCCAGCTGCTGAATTAACTAAATCACTCTGTGCTTGTGTCAAATTCAGTTTCTAAGAACCATAAAGAACTATAGAGAAGTCCGAAATAACCATTTAGAGTGAAGATTAATTTGCTTATGAATGCTTAACAGTAAGTTAATTACATTGCGGCGCGTTTATTTCTATGAAATGTTGAGAGGCACCATTCCGCCACCCTTTAAAAGTGCTGCCTTCTTTCATTCCAGTGTAACTTGTCTGAACAGATGGGCTTCATCCGCCGTCAAACTCATTAATACCCGAGCTCATAAACTCACCAGAACAAGAGCTCAGTCAACACGTGAGCATCCTCGCACGTGGACGTCCTGTAAACATCAACCTCATCTACCCGGACGCAAAGCAATTACACGCAGGCTGGATCGGGGAGAGACGAACGAGAACATCACACGGATGCTTCTAATAGAGACTTAACGACCTGTTTTGGCTAACGGGCGTGTTTTCTCGACAGGAAATGGCCTGGTCCGTGTGCCCGGGGGGGATTCGCTTGCAGCCGGATGACTCCTCCCACAGGCGGCAGCACTTAACGCCGGCCTTTTACTTAGCGCCGCAGCAATCACACAGCTAGACGCGGCGGATTTGACCTGACAAAGGAGGCTTATTACCCTCCCATAATTGGAAACGCCTCACGAGGAGGGGGCACAACATCGTGATTCCATTTACAATATTTACAACTCAATAAGCATTTCGTTTCATCTTCTGTCCTCCGTGCCTGCGAATTCCAGATAACGCAGAGGTTAAAGCAAACACTACATATAAATTGGCTCAAAGCAGAGCACATGGAAGAGCGGACTGAAGGATCCCTCTGAGATTACCGTTGCTTTACCTTCACGTTGCTGCCGAATGATATCGGGCGTGCGCCTTGAATTAGCACTGAAATCGGCCGTGGGACACAACGGGGCCGCCGAGGGTCTCGGGGGTCCCGTGAACTTTGTGGAATATCTGTGGATGCCGGCCGGCCGGGACATGAGTCGGACACAGGCCATGTGCTCGATGCACACGTGGTAATGCTTGAAATCAGAAGTAACACGGCATCAATTGAAATCAAAATTGACAACAGCTGAAAAGTGGTTTCTTGTGAATCGGCGGGCTGCTTTTTGCTTCCTTTGTTGAATGCAAAGTACATTTCTTAGTGACATACAACATGACTTTATCTATTTCTTCGAGGTTTTGCTTGTAGAACACATGCCTGCCTAGCCGGTCGGTCTTGCAGCGCACTGTAGATAACTAAAAAAAACATTGATTGAAGTGTTCTAATACTTCTAAAAAATGAACCATCTGCTGTTGAAGCACAGCCAGACAGGGCACACACACACACACACACACACACACAGTATTTCCTCCCCGGTTTATAACCCTGTGTCTGCGGTGAAACTCCCGCTGAAGGCTCGGAGGATGCTAACAGACTTGCTGCTACAGCGGATTAGCTTTGATGAGGATGCAGACATGTGTGTAGAAACGAGGGGCTTCTGCTGTGGAGGTTGTTCACCACATTAGCATCTGCTGGGCCATACGATGGGAGATAAATCTGCAAAAGGCGCCATGCATCTTCATTAAAGTCACCACTTACTACCTCTCAACTAAGCTGCCAAACTGTCTCCACAGCCAGATGCTTTGTTTTTGGTGTTTTTTTTTTTTGGGGGGGGGGGGGGGGGGGGGGGGGTGTTTGACACGGACCAGGGAGGAGAGGCTCCATTGGGGAGAAATTTGTGCCACCAAAGTAAATTCAGACATCAACTTTGTTAAACAATTACATGCTAAGATGGTCATTTACAGTGTGAACAACCTGAGAATTGGACTCCGTCAAACTGAATTAGTCCAGTGTGGTCTCTCTCTTTGGGTGGAAGATTGCTCCTTAGACGAGGTGGAGGAAAACAAATGGAACCTTCCTGACGACAGTGTTTCAAATGACAATTTGCCATCACGAACACTGAACAAAGTGTGACTACTTCTGAGAGCTTGTGAGGCTTTGAGGCGTATTGATTGAAGTCCCAAGGCCCTGCATGTTAGCCAGAGCACACCGGCAGAGCGATGATGATTTTATTTGTGTTGTTTGTCAATTATGATCTGATCTTAGGATGTCTAAAATAGAGATCGTGGCTGACTCATTGTGACGTATATGCAAGTATTTTTTTTTTCTTCATTCACTGGTTTGTTGGCCACTCGGGGGCGATGAAGCGAGGCACTGACACAGTAACACTTATTTATTTGGGCTCGTGTTTTGGCCCATCTGCACGGCGGGGGAGACTTAATAGTGACTCGATATCTAATGACAGCTGGTCACAGAGGCGCTTGCAGGTGTTGCCATCCGGGCAATTCGTTTTTAGAATGAGATTTTTCGGCAATGCACAGTTGGCATTGTCTGCTGCGTGCGCTGGGGTGTGTCCCACATCCAACTCATGCGTCTCTAGACAGTTCACCAGAGCTAGATGTTAGCCAGTCGCAGTCTCACCTTTGCTTTCAGGAAAGATTCTTGCAGTGCACTTCAAAAAGACACCTCTAGCATATGTTCCCATTCAGTCCCCAAACATCAATAGTTTCAAATATATTCAAACACCAGGGGGCGCTGCAGTCGACGGCTGAATATTTGCTTGTTTTGGATTTGTGAACAAACACCAGTAGCGCTGATTGCTTTTGAAGGCCCTTTGTTTCCAGGCTGCCATTCATTGACATCATTCTTTTCACAGTTTCTATGCAGATGCAGCCGGTGACCTTTCTACGAGCAGACATGCTCGGTTACCACGCAGCCAGCCGTTTACCTTAAACATTTCAGCATGGTGGATTTTTCGAGAAGCAAGAATATCTGTGTGCAGATAAAACAGCACACCTGATGAAAAGAAAGCCTTACAGACTCCATTAGACAGATTAGAAAAACCAAGATCACCTGCTGAGGCTGATAAGGAATATTGCTGTTCTGATGATTTTCCTCAGAGACGGCAGCCTTTCTGAGGAACCCCCCCGTCTCCTTCTGATCACTCGGCATCCCGCAATTGACATTTTGTCGATGCGTCGGAATGATTAACGCACCGTGGCAATCATATCAGGCGAGCACACAGGTTCACTGATATTTGTTGCTGGACTCAAAGATTAGCTGTAATCAAAAATAAAGCGAGAGACATTTGCAGAACAAGACCGTCATAGATCCTGAACTCCAAATCTGTGCTCATGTGTCATCAGTGTAGGAGTTGAAAGTGAAATGACAGGGGCCAACAGGTTTATTTAATATGCTTGCCATATTAATAGTTATGAGACCTGAAGGACTAGCAAGTAGTACAGATGTAAAGTTCAGGGTCTTGGATTAACCAAGTCCCTTTCCTTCCCTTTTAAAAGCCCTTTAACAATAATGTAGGGCATAGCTGCGTCAGTTATCCCATGTAAAGGATATATAAGGATACATCAGTGTACCTGTGCTCATAGTTCCTCCGGCAAGCCTCCTCGCCAAGATCGTAACGATTGAGCTCCAACATCAATTTTAAGTGGGAGAAGCAGGTGAGACGAAAGAAATGAGAAAAACTCTGGGACTTTGATTGTGAACAATGTTCTTTTTTTTAAATGCTTTGAGCCGCAAAACGAACGACTCAAACCAAAACAGATGGCTCAGAAGCTTGGGAACACCAGGGTTCAGTGAGCATCTTTTAAACACTTTTTGTGTTTGTGCTTTGGGTGACTTGACCTTTTAAGTCTCTGGCATAAAAAACTAAATGCATTTTACAGAAACAAGGAAATATTTCTGGAACACACAGCTGACGGCATCGGCACCGTGGCTCTTTCCTTTGGTGCAACTAATGACTTTAACAACAGCTGCTGCCTTCCGTTTAGGGGAACCACATCCAGGTTCATGCTACTTACTGAAACACAAAAGAAGAATGCCGCCGTCGCTAATGCCATCAGTCACAACCGTGGCCGTCTTACCGGGGGGGTCTGATGCTCGCCGTTGGCCAGAGGAGAAGTGTGAAGACGATAAAGTTAGCTGGTCGAGGCGTGGCGAGCCTCCCGGGCTCCAAACAAGGTCACGCACGCTCTCAAACACACTTCAGATCCGTCACATCAGATCCGACAAAAAAAGGTCTCCGCAGTTTAGCCGCATTCTCAAATGAGCACCTCGGAGAGCGGGAGAAAGGGCGAGCGCAGTTCAAGTTCAAAGCCAGAGGCTCATCTGTCACGCGGCGCCACCGAGGGACACGTTTGTTCGCCGCGACACGGACGCGTCGGTGGTTAATGAGTGATGAGCGGTGATTTATTTTCTGCTGCACTGCAGCGTCAAACAAATCACTTCATAATACAGTCCTATAGCATTCCCCATTATAACGAGGATACTTGCATCAGTATTTATGAGCGGGAGAGAGACACTTCTAACCTTCATACTGTTTGGTCCTTGGACGGTGGGGGTTTCAAAGTGTATTTTAGAAAGAGCAGGCGTTTTAATGATATTATATCACAACCTTTGAGATAAAGTTACCCAAGCTATTCCTCTGATATGTTATGAACTGGGGATGCTGAAAGCATTTTTAAATTATGACCATGAACAACACGTTGCTTAATCTGGACAGGTTGCACGGCCACAGAGGCAACTTCTTTTATTCACACGTAATTAACTCATCGGGTTGGAAGTGCAGAACACAAAAGGGCTGCAGTGCCTGATATCTCATTTGGTTGCAACATTGGTTCCTTTACCGTACGTAAAACAGTATTTATAGGTATACATAAGGCTGTGTTGACTGAATACCTCCGTCTTAGTTACGAAGAACCAACGCCCATTAATTGACATTCATGAAAATGTGCCGCGTGAAGCTATTCAGCCTGATTTTCATCTACAGTCCCTGTGCCGAGCGGAATAAAATACAATTCAATAATCATCCTGCTCTGCTTCCCAGCAGAGATAAGCAGGTAACAAGGTTAGCGAAAGCGAACCGGAAAGAGGTTATAGGGTAATAACAACCTGTGAAGCAACTGTTGAGACGATGGTGTAAACAGTGTTCACCCAAACAGATACAAAAACACGTTTATAGCCGATATTCAAGGTTTTAGCATTTTGTACTAACAACAGGACGGTGATATGAGCAATGCTGCTGACTGAGGTAACAGGCGTCATTAAAAAGGTGCTGCCCTTCGACATTCACAGCCGACACAAATGGCTTCATACTCCCAACTCCATGCAACATGTTGGACTCGTGCCGATGTGCAGGAGAGAGAGAGAGAGAGAGAGAGAGAGAGAGAGAGAGAGAGAGAGAGAGAGGAGGAAAGGATGAGTGAGCGGCGCCGTTATCATGTCATCTGGTATTCATTTAAAACAAATGTCTCCCAAATGTCATTCAAGAAGCCAGACATCAAAAAATGGCTCCGTCTGTATACTTATGAAGACAGCGCGGTAAAGGTTAACACGACGTTATTCAAAGATGGAACAGCAGATGACACACAGTGCGTTTATTAGGAGGGTGACACGTTCTCAGCACCGAAATCACAAATCACCTTAAAAGCAGCTTCCGCAGACGATCGGGTGCGATGGATTCCAGATGAGTGAAGATGAGCGTGGTTAGTGTCTCCAGGATGCCAACGGTGCACCAATGCAATCTCTAACAGACAAAGACACCAGCTCAAGGCGACAGTCACAGAGTCTCGTTCTCTGCGTTGTGTGTTCGGCTGCAGCAGTGAGTGACTTGCCAGTGATTACCTGTCTATCAAACTCTTTACACAGCTTCGGTTTCTTTTGTTTGTTCTGCAGAGCAGTTTTTTTTTTTTGCACTGAGCTTGTCGACTTTATCCAGAGTTCAGTCTTCCCTCTTAACTCGGGCTTTCTGCTGTTTTCACATTTGTTGCCCCGGGTGCATCATCCAGCATCGTGTTCCCAGGTGAAACTCAATTCATCTACTGCAAAGTGGCTCTTTGGGTGCAGTAGGAGTATTTAATTCTAAATTTGTATTGAACTTAATGGCTCATGTAGTGCTACAGTATCACGAGAGAGTTTGTGATGCCGAAAATAAACATAGTCGGGGCCATTGGGCCATTGGGCAGCACATGGAGCCGATGGAGTAGCTGTGATGAAACAAAGGAAGAGGAAGTAACAAAACGACATCCAGAGGTTTACTTTGATGCCGTCGAACTTCTCGTTCAACAAGTACACGTATGAGAGGGGAAAAGGGTCACAGACAGCAGCTGCGGGAGCTTCATCCTCCTCACAGATGAAACAATTTATCCCATTACCCTCCATCACCCAGCCAAATGTCGCGCCTTTAATCACTTCTGCAAAAGAGGGAAACAGAAATCAGATGTGGAGGAATATTGTCCTCATTAACCTTCGAATGACAGACTGCTCGCCCCACTTGCTGAATTAAAAACCTCCTTACTTGGACTAAAAGGAGTCTCTACCGAGTGATTTTGTCTTTTTTCCATGTTCTTTGCAAGTCAAAGGAAAACTATGGTTAGCTGGAATAACTTCAAAAGAGCGAGCAATCACAATGAATTTAATCAAGCGTTCCGAGTACTCAAAAGGCATACAGAAAGAGGTGGAGAGTGGAAACATCGCCGCTGAAGCTCCCTTCTGTCCTTATTGTCATCATCTCTTTAACATTTCAAATGAGTATTCTCTATGTGAAGTCTAGCCTACATAGGAAAGTAAACCAGTCTCCAAACATCGCTAATCTGAATGTTTATGTAATGTTTAGCTGAAACTCACCAGCCGGGCAACATATGAATGTTATTCACTGAACTTACGGTGCCGGACGCCACTGTCGTTTCCAGATAGCAGAGCACAACAAACAGCAATGATCTCCGCTGTGAGATGAATTCCACCGTACTCGAGTGGGTTGTGCTTCTTTGTGTCCGTCCACAGCTCATTCTACAACTTGCTGAGTTTAATTATGTAATTGTGTCTTTGGCTGGATCTCTGCCAGGTGTGTCTGAAAGGACTGCGTTGCTGCATGGAGACACCAACGGGCTGTCAAGTGTCGTAAAAACCCATTTCCTGCTAACCCCAAAACACTCCACACGCAACACCCAACGTGCATCCAAAGGTAAAGAACTCATCACAATTAGTTCATTTAAACATTACCAACCTCAGCTGTAAATCCTGAAAGTGAAAGCAGCAGATAGCATAACATTCTTTTAAGAAACGTCCTCGACTGTGTATCCAATCTTCTCTTTTTGAGCCTTCAATAAACATCATGACACTCAAACTCCAGCCGGGCCTTTTCCCCTTATCTTGACTTCCACACCGTCCTCGCTCAATGAAGCCCAGGGTTTACAGCGCCACTGAAGCCAGAGGACCCCATAAAGATAACAATCCGTGCAAATATTCGTTTTTTAGACCCCACTTGTCCCGTAGCCGTAGGGCATTAGCTGATATCACACACCGGGAGCAGCGGCTCGCACTTCTAAGCCTCGCCGTTTGCGTGCATGTGGTGTTGTGGGTGGATATGTGCGTAAATCATCTTTAACATCTCCGAGGCCTCTGTGCCTTATTCAGTGTTAGTGATTTATCCACACACAGCGGCGTGCGCCTGCGATGGAGCGCCCCGCCCCGCTGTTCACGCCGGAGCACGAGGCGGGGACGGAATGAAGGACTGCCGCACGCGTGGAAATTCAGTAAGTGATCATTTCTATTTTGTGTCGTCCTCTGTGTGCGTCTCTGCAGCCGCGTGGCATGCCTCTGCTTCAGCGGACACGCCCAAGTCCCGGTGAAACGAAGCCCGATGAGAAAAGAACAAAACAGCTTCCTGAGGAAAAAAAAAAAACATTTCTAACGTCAGGCAGAGTCACAGGGGAGTGAACCTTTTCACACAATAGCGATCTCAATCCCACGAAGAAGAAAGCTGCAGTCGAATGGCCGCGAAACTATTGATTCCATAAAGAAAGTCTGCTGGAAAAGCAAGCACAACTTCTGTGCTGACAAGTCTGAGGCCCCATCATTGTTTTTCGGGGCTCCGGCTGAATTCATCTTGTCTTCATATTCACGGTGACAGTTTTCTTTTTTTGCACCAGCTCGCAAAAAATACCTCAACGCCTTGATCAGCAGTTTTGCTGAAATGTGACAACAAGCGTTCTCAAACATTATTACGGAAAAAGTAAAAAAAAAAAACGGGAAAGCTGCAAAAGTCATGGATTATCTGTTGGTTGAGCGTGTTGAAACCCCCTGTGTGTTACAGCGCCGTTGAGAGTGATGAATGCCGTCAGGGGTCACATCAGCCTCGTGCGCGCCGTGATTGATATGTAGATTGACCGGCGAGCTCCGTGTGACATCATCTCCGTCTCATCGGATTGTGATTGATGAAGCCAGTTCACCAAGGTCGCCGTCATGATATTTGACCTCCTCTGTGAACGTGCCGGAGAGGGAGACTAATGCGTCTTAATACACCGGTCACAGTCCCACACACGGTTACCGAGGGTAACGTGCATCTCTGGAAGCTGTGCTCACACTGGTCATCAAACATTGCGTCACATTAATGACACAATGGGATTAGTTGAGCATACGGAGGGCATGTTCATTCTAAAGCCACGCCTTCCAGTCCTTTGTTCGCCATAATAACCCACCGCTGATCCCCATGTGACTCACGCTGTCACCAGTCTCTGCTTAGCATGGAGACTGTTGCCCTTTTTCAGCAGAGTTTGACCCACGGCGCGGCTCTACAAACTCACAAATCAGGGAGGGATACACAAAGGTCACCGGCTGACAGGACGAAGACATATTGTGCCCAGAGGAGGCCCTCTGAGGAATGAGCAAGTTGCTGATTTCACCCTCTCTGGTTTGAACATCGAGCGAAATCTCTATTTGTATTCAAGGACAACAGTTATGCTTCAAAAGTCATTTGAATAGGGTGCAATTTCTTTGGCTTTCAAGCTTCATTAATGAAAACGGCAAACTATTGGACATTATTGTTAGGGCATGTTGTGCGACAGGACCTTAAAAAAAAAAGTCAACATCCGGGCAAGACAATAATGGCCCGTCGCCAACAATGAAATGCAACAAAGAAACCTCCTTCAGAGTCAAAGCAGCTAAAGACCGATTCAGGTCTTTGACAGAAACACAAACTGCACTTTCTGATAAACCCAGAGATCCTCACATCTTGACTCAGTGATGGTTCCACAGTATCGGCCCAGCACCAAACAGGCCACAAACATGACACTTCGCCCTTATGACGGTCACGTGACCTCCTTGACAGATGCATGTAAACAATGGTCATTGGTCAAAATGTTTTCATGCCGTGAAAAGTGGAATTAAAAACACGAATGCTTTAAAAGGGACAACGCAGAGAAAAAAAGCAACTGAAAGATGTGCTTCTTTATTTCCGCTCTACTGCCTTCCTCGTTAAAGCAATTATCCAACATTTGCATTCAATCAGCACGCGGTTTGTAGCTTAACTCCTTTGCCACCGAGTGTTTTTCTAACATGTGGACGGAGGACGCGGGATTTCTAACGCAGGAGCGTCAAATCACGAGCTTTCCCAACGTCTCACATGACACGATGTGTCAGGACGACGGAAACGACAGTGGGATGGAAACATGACTCAAATACGAGTTCCTCCGCTCATTCGCATGCATCACCCCTCGCTGGAATAATGCAGTGATTCATGAACCCAGATGTGAGCTGGCTGCCAAGAAAGGAGGCGTGTGTTCACAGAGCGACGACTTTCACCAGCTCGGCCCTGTGTGCACGTGTGCACGTGTGCACGCGCACGGCGAGAGGTGGTGGAGGAGCAGAGGGAGAGAAAACCGAGGGCCCACGGAAGCGTGAGAGAAGGAGGAAGCACAGAGAATGAGGGGAAGGAAAGAGAGGAGGAGACAGGCTGCTCACAATGCAGATCGCAAAGCACCAGACATGACACGCTTTAAAAGCTTCACACGTCCAATTCTGCATTTGTGATGTTTATTACTGCTTGTGGTCTGAAGAGGGTGAAGATATTACCTCCAGCGATTAGTGGAGACGACTTCCATATCACACCTGGAATAAATGCTAGGCCACTTTGGGGGGAGGGCGGGGGGAGGGAGGGGGGGGTTTGATGGAGCAGACTTCCTCGTTCCTCTTATTGTCACCTAATTGGCTCGGAGGCTCTCAGACGGGCTGACAGGACAGTGTTGGGATCAGCAGCAGCAACTACAGCCTTCCACTTCATGCATTCATTCATGACACTGACAAAATGTTATGATTGATATCACAAAGCAGAAACATCTTTCTATGTTTCTATTTTTTTGCATAACACTACTTTTAGTTCAGCTGATCCTGTCGGAACACGCTGCTCAGCTCTTCCTCTCCGACATGTACACAGGACGCAGCAGCAAGAACGGGTGCACTGCACATACCTGGCCTTTCTGACACAACCGCTAAGTTCCAAACGTGGGCTTTTTTATTTGTGTTTACTCCAACGTGCTCTTACATTTATGCAATGTGCTGTTTCTGCTTTATATGAAACAGTTGTGTCAGCGAACCTGTAGTTATTATTCATGAAGCTGTTCCCTCAGTGTCTTTACACACGTTTAAGCTGGAGGTCTTCGTGCTTAACGCTGACCTGCTGTGGGTGGATTGGCCATCGCATCTCAGGGCTTCACGTGTCCGCGGCAAGGAGCCGCCTCCATGAGGCCACGCGCTCAGAGACCCCATTTTAATGGCCGATCGCTCATTACCATACAAATGCCACGTAAAGATCCATTGTGTGGGATTTAGTGAGATTGTGCTGACCTATGCACAAGCCAGTGTGTTGGGATTGTCTGTTCTGGGCTACCGTAGACAAATGGAGGGGAAACATAAGCTCCAGTCTTTAAATCGGATGGGAATATATGCATATACTTTCACCCTTTCCCACCTGACTTTGCTTGTCAGCCCTTTGTTCTGATGCTTGACACCGAGTCTTTGCCAGTCAAAATCGGCATGAAGAGAACTGAATATAGAGGCTGCCAATCTCTTGGTGACGCACCAGTGCCTTCTAGTTGACCATGAAACCCAATCTGGGCGCTGATGAAGCGCCTGTCAATGGCAGAGGCCCGACAAAGGCGCTTCTCTGCCTCCTTATAAATCACCCACCCTTCGTGCCAGGCAGTGAACCTGGGGCTTTTACCTCTGGGTGAACCGACTGGCAAAAAGCAATTTGTCAATGGCTCATCAGCATTCAAGCCGTATCAAGTGTGATGCGGTGGAGACTGACAATTCCTTCGCCCTGTTCTCCGGGAGTCTGCCGAGTCGGCTGCGTGCGTGTACACGGGATCGATTGGGAAGGTGGCTCCTCCCGTTTTCGTGCAACAGCGAGTCTGCTGGGGGGAAACAACAGTTCAACCAGACGAGGCGAGTTAACAACACGCTGTGCTTTCAAAGGCTCCGTCATACACAAGCAGGTCTGGGAATATTCATCAGCGCCGCTCTGTAATTGACCAACTGCGCCTGCTCCTGGTGTGACACCCTCCCACTCCCTTCCTCATAACAACACCAGCTACCAGCCTGCGTTATTTATCATTTCCACCCGGCGGACACGTGAAATAAATGCGTGTTCAAAGCAGCGACGAGAGATCGCCTTGCTCCTCTGATAACATGAACACATTTACACCTTTTTCTGTTGCACTTTTTATTTCAAACATGTTTTTATAATGCAAATGTGGAATGTGTTCACAGTTAAATTTACAATTTTACAAACAGTGATATTTTGAACAATGTCAATATACCACTTAGTCACAAAAGAATTATAATTCAAGACAAGCAAATGAAAAAGCAAAATGATATCAGAAATTTAATTTAAAAATCCCTTTTTTTTAATAATAAGAAATATTGTACTTTTGAAATGCAACTTTGTGCCATAATTCCTCTCAAGAACTAAATGTGGTGAACTTTCACAATAAAATAGGCCTCAGTAACTCAATAACAATGATGATTCTGTTTTTTTTATCTGCTGCTGGAAATATATAATATATAATAACACATTAGATCAGGAGTGTAAATGTGAATGTGTGAAGTGAAGTGGAAGAACAAAAGTAAGAGGTTACAAGCCGGGAAAAGAGCGAGAGACACACTAAATAAAAGGTGTTTTCATTTCCTTTTTTTATGGAGCAGTGCATCTTGTTCTCTTTGAGCTTTTCAAAGACGACACAATGAGACGGGTAGAATGGGCGGGAGCCATAACCATTTCTACATGAGTAAGGGATGTTGGTAAAGCAATGCAAGGGACGCAAAAATTGAATTTCTTTGCATAATCTTGATTGGTTGGACTTTTATTGTGAAAGGTAAGCGCCGAGGGAGTGGGCATGAGTTATTAATGGACCTTTGGCAAGGTTGAAAGGAGTAACAAAGTTTGCCTTTTGGTTCCCGATACAGAGCTCCAAATCAATATAAACACAAGCTCGTTCTGCACAACGGGATTATTTGATGCATTTATTCTGGCTGAGAAAGCTCAGAAAATCAAAACAAAATAATCAAAACCAAGAACATAAGCTGCTTTTCCATTGAATTGAATTTTTAATCATGACAGAAACAGTAGATCAAAAAAACACTGACGTACAAATAAAAAGTTCCTCATTGTTTCAGCTCCTGCCAGACTCCCATAGAGCAACAACACTGTGCCTGGAGTTGTTTTTTCTTTTATAAAAATCAATAGCACAATACTTATCAGGTTAGATTCTGAAACAATGCCAATCGTATCATTTCTTTCACTGCAATCACAGAGTGTGCATCGCTCCCATTAAGCTCCGGTCCCGGTTGTGCAGGAAAATTGATTTGTTTCATTCGTCTCACCAATATTTGTTCCGCCTTATTTGAACATCACAACACTGGTAAAGCCTGGTACTTCTGCAGGTGCTTTAATTCTTAACATGGGTCACCAGCTTTTCCTCCCTCGTTGATATGCCGGAGGAGTAAACCCACAACAACTGCCAGCTGCAACAGACACTTGCTTATGTTGGAGGATTACATCCCATCCTGTGTTGGAACTTGACATCCGAGCAGTGAGCAATGAAAGCCCCAAACAACACAAAACACACAGAAAAATCCATTATAGAAAAGTGTATGAATCAATTCTGCCTATAATAACAATTCCATTACGTAACAGCTCGCTGTGCAGAGGTGATACGCCCTGAAATGGATAGCGACTGTCATAAACACCTCCAGAGGAAACATCACATCCATCACAGCGGAACACGTCGGCGCGTTGTTCCTGTAAAAAAAAAAAAAAAATCCCCAAAGAGGAACTTGAACCACTGCAAGTGCTGCGACGAGAAGAGAACAAGGGAGCCATTAGGGCCGCTGGAAAAGAGAATAGTCTTCTGAAGAGGTACAGGACTCGCAGGAGCTGTGACACAAATAGCGTTGGGGAAATCAGGGCGGCGGCGCGGACCCGGCTCACGCGGCGTGAGGGGAAGCAGTTGTGACTGCGGCGCGGCGGCGGGACGAAAACACAATCACCAGCGCAGAGCCGGTAACCACCTGTGACGGGCGAGGCCTTAACGAGGGGAGATACATCGAGTGACATGTACAGAGGTCGCCCAGTCCAAAAATGTACCCGTCTTTGACATTCATTTTATCCTTTGAATTCTGCAATATTTTAAAAAGCAAAAGAAACTATTACAACATTTTGGAGAAAAAGCCCAATAAAAAGATCCATAACAAAAGCTAAACACAATAGCAGTGAGTGGGACTAAGCCAACCTTGAAAACCACGAGATGGAGAAAAAATAACTTTCTTGCTGAGTAACAGGCCCCCGCCCCCGATGCCTGTGTGAGGAGGGGTTTTTAGAACAGAGGTGGGGGTTGACATGCGAGCGAGTGTTGATTTGTCACTCGTCCCGTCGGCCTCCTGCTGCGCGCTTTGAGGTAATGTGGTGAAAGAGGCGCAAAAGTTAGCTTTCCACACACATTTGAAGGGGCACGTTAAGAGTCCTTGTTAATGGAGGAGCGTTGATCATAATGAACAAAGGGAACATAATGATTATCATTAATGGGCTCGGTGGAAGAGGGTGAGTCAATGGGAATGCTTTTCATTCGCCTCTTTAGGGCCACTGAAGAGTGATGCGTCTCTCAGTAGACGCTTGTTAATGTGCCATCGGGGGCTTCAGCAAAGCTCCTGCAATGAATAATGAGTTAAATGATGTTTGTTCTCCACGATGACACGTCCACAGCACCACTTAGCATTACACCACTTGCGCTGCCCTCCTCATTTTGGTATTCAGAATGGTGCGTAGGAATACATTTCATGCTATAATGTGTCCGTCAAAATTTGATTCTATTTCTCGCAAATTTATAAATGATCTCTCTCTGCTTTCGCTCTCTCAAACGGGCTCTCATTTCACTCAAAGTGCCTCGAATTTCAAATAATGTGACCTTTTTAATATGCCCCCTTATTCCACTGCTGCACGACGGTCCAGCGGGTTTTTGAAAGGTGCAATTGACAGGTGGGCACATTGTGCCTCAGTTTGGAGGGTCATTTTTATTGAAATCACTATTTGAATGTAAATGCATTCGAGATCCCAAATGTCCTCTTCGATTTGCAGCTCGAATGTTGATGGCCTCCAATTATCTGCTGTTTACAGAACAGGTGGGATCTTGTTTTTCTGGAATATTTGTGTTTTATCTGGTGTACACGATACAGGATTATACAGTCACAAAAAATACCTTCATTGCAGGTGGATCATTTTGTAAAATAATTTTCTAAATGAGAAAAGGCCCGTGCACGAGTGTTAGTGACTGTGGACCCAACCTTCCCGGCAGTGCCGGCCCGAGCCTCTTGGGGCCCCTAAGCAGAATTTTATTTGGGGGCCCCCCTCCCACCACGCACAGTCACCTGTGCTAGAAGATAATTGGCACAAATATCACGCTATACTGTTATAGCGAAAATTATAAACGAATACAGTGAGGTTATAATACAAAACTAGCAGCCGCTTAGTTTGCTTATGCCTTGGGCCGGCCCTGCTTCCCAGACCATGTGTATGTTAAGATGATCCCATCTGCTAATGACCCGGTGGCCCAACACGATCTCGCTGGATGTTCTAAGATGAGGATGCTTCGATTGGACATTCATTCAGCACATGTTCAAGTTTACATTCTTTAACATAACTTTGGCTGCGTGGCCTCCAATCACGTCCTCCGTGTGGATGATTTCCTAACTACTTGAGCCGTGGCGGTTCCAGCCGATCCAATAATTAATGAGCTGTCTGCTCAGCGGCGACACTGAACGCACCGCTGCTGTTATTCAGCCTTCAGTGATGCTGATGAAGGGCTATAGGCAAAGGGTGTATTTTCCTTACGGCTCCATCGCCATGGTGACCGCTCACGCATCGCATCAGTGCTTAGCGGAAGGGGACGACAACAAGAGGGAAAACATAAGGGTCAGTGCAATTAACCTCATAGATGTGCTTACCAAGCGGGAGTTTCTGCAGACGCCACGGCGACTCATGGCTCTAATTGGTGGAGGCGAGGGGTTGAATATAATGTGCTGAGGTTTGAGGCTTAAAGCTTGAAGCTCTGGAAGCGTTGTGTAAACATGGAATTACATGACAATTAATTAATTGTTTAAATTTCAATTACAGAGGGAAACAACATCCGAACGGGAGGAGCTTCTTTTTGATTGGACGTTATGATGGAAAGAAGAATGGGTCACATTCACGCAGAAATACATTTCATCCATCAGGGGGGTTTTCAAGTTAGATATTAATGAGTGAAGGAAAATCTTGTGAACATGTGCTGCCACCAAATGCAAGATGAAAAAACAAAGTATGTTTCCTGTTTCCAGTGTCCTGGTGCCGCTTATTATTCTAAGCCCAGTTGGTGCCGGTGCGTTTAAAACATTCCATCAGAACTGGCACCGTAGTAATTGACAGAGAAATTAACATTCTGCTTCCTACCTATCGTTTTCACATTCGAGTATGCATCGACCGCGGGGAAAACCCCTGAAACGACTCACGAGCTCAGGGAGCGGTCACATGGCGGTATTCTCGTCTGTCAAACACACTGTACACCTCCAGCGTGCAGGATTTGGGATTTAGGGGGGGATCTATCAGCGGAAATGGAAAATTAATCCATGAACATGTTTCCTTCTAGCGTGCAATCACCTGGAACTAAGAATTGTGTTTTCATCAGCTTAAAATGAGCCATTCATACCTACAGGGGGAGCAAGTCTTCTTCGCAGACTGTGTCTTGTTGCCATTGTTCTTAGAGCAGCATTGAACGGACCAAAAACATGTTTTTAAATGTATGCCAACAAATGTACTGACACGCTTCTAAAGCTGCAGTGGAAAGACACGCAGAGGGAAACACTAAGCATGGCCTGTTTGAGTATCAAAAGCCACCAGTGTCCTGCTCTTGGCAGCTCACGTTGTTGCAATCTTTAATGCAGTGTCCAACGTCACCCCTGGATGCCACAAAAGCCTTTGAGTGAGTGAAAGTTGGAGAATAAAGTGCTTCTATAATGTGAATTCCGGTGCAAAAAACAGACAAAGTTTCTTTTGGATCCAAAAGCACATCACGAGCACAAATATGAGAAAGGTTAAAACACATACTTTGCTTTGTGATCAATAAGTCGTAAGCAAGAAAATAGCAAGGCACATTGCTTTGCAAAAGTTAAATATCCTTGGACGAACAGGCTCAGGTCTTTTGTGTGCTTTTTGCAGACTTCATGTAAAACAAGTGAAGCTCAGAGATTCATCAAGGCTGCTCTGAGCTGCCGAGCAACGGCAATCACAATCACACCGGGCGGATAAGCAGGTATGTGCACATAAGTAGTCCAACGAGGCATCGATATTCACCTCCTCAGCCCCACAGGGCCGACCACACACACACACACACACACACACACACACACACACACACACACACACACACACACACACACACAAACACACTAAACATTTTTGGACTTGATATTTTGAATTAAAACATTTTGACCTGGCGTTACTTTGGTTTTCAAAACTGAAATGAACGAATTGAACGAATTGACCTTACACACCCGACATATTTTTACTTTTTTTGAAAAATATTTCCCGACCGACATAGTTTGACTTTTTTTTACCCAACCCAATATTTTTCAAACAAACAAACAAACAAAGAATTTCGACCCATTATATTTTTATTATATCCTTTTATCAAAATGTTTTCGACGTGACATAGTTCGACTTTTTTTTCAAAAAGTATTTTTCACGTTCAAAGTTCTGTTGTTTCCACTGATTAATTAACACCCTTCGGATGCAGGGCCATTGAGTCCTGTCACACACACACACACACACACACACACACACACACACTCACAGGTCTAGTGCTTTAATCCCCTCGAGACTCATACTTGGAGCTGGGTTCTTTTAATAGTAAAGAGATTACGTTTGATATCCACCAGCTAAAGACAAACTGGACAAAGCGCTCAGGCCACATCGAGGCCGTGTTTTTTTCCATCGGTCATCATGACTTCGAGAGAGCTTCTAATCACATCTGGCATGCTCTTCATAATTTAATGCCAATGTACAGCTAGCGTGGAAGGATCCGTTTAATTAAAACACACACAGCAAAGAAAGACATGCCAATCATAACGAAAGTTAAGATGCATTGAAATGAAAACAGGTGCTCACTTGATGAAATGATCGTGTCATCGTATCAATGCGCATTTAGGTCATGTGGAGCTCTGCTTTCTGGGAACGCTGGATTGGAATATTTGACTGCAAAAAACTGAAATGAATAAGTGACACACTAATGACAGCGGCATTGTGACGACGCTCGCTTTCATAAACTCAACCTCTCATGATTATGATGCGTGTTCTTGCAAGTTTATGGATCTCATACATAGTCATAAGTGTTATGCATTTCCTTCTGTTATTCTTCCATGTCAGCTGTCAAAGTTCAAAGGCTTTGAAATATTTCCCAGAGTCTCTTTGAAGAAATTTAAATTTTACATGCCCTGTTGATTGAAATGCAATCGGACGGAGTAAGGCTGCGTTTGCACAACAAAGGCGGAAGTGTTGCGCGCCAAGTAAATACAGTGTGCGTCCGTAAAACGGGGCAAGCAAGTGGAAATTATTGGATTTGAATTATTCATGATTTGGTAACACCTTGCACATCTCATAGTTTTTCACCTTGTTATTGTTGTTGTCGTCTTCAGGCCTGAGCGCACACATCGCCACCAACATGGGCCCCTCATTTGTCAAAAAGTTATAATCATTCTGACTCGTGCAGATGACCTTTAGAGCTTTGGGGTTAACACGACTGGAGTAAATAAGAACCCAGTGTTGTGACATGCAGCACAAACGTGTACACGAAGGAGGGGGGGGGGGGGGGGGGCTTGTACTTGTAAGGTCTGGGATCAAAGTGTGTTGCAGCTACACGCTACCGACGGCTGCAGAAGCAGCGTGAACCGCGCGCTATATGATGCCGCTGGCTGCCGTGTCCGAACTAATGATAAAGCGAAGGAGAGAAATATTCTCACAGGAATAGATATCAAAGACCTGCAGAGAACCTTCAAACAGACAGCCAGACTCTCGGCCTGCTCCTTCTCTTTTTCCCCTTTATTCGTTTTTGGGGGTCTCGATGCTCGGCCCCATCTTGACAGCACAAGTGGCAGCAGTGGGGAGGGATGCTTAGGCCTAATGTACGCCGGCACACGTCGTGTGGAGGTCTGCTCGTCCCGGCTCAGCTGCAGATTAGATTCCTTAATGATGGTGCTCAAAGGTGCTCGTGGTGCCACAAACCCGCCCCGTGTGGAATATTGTTCAATACTCACAGCAAGTCTCATACAGGGGAGGAAACCTGTTGTTTGCCACTTCCATGATCGGCCCATTCAAGCCTTTTCCTCTCTCCTCTCTGGCTGTAAAATCACTGTAAGATGTTTGTATGGGCAACAACCAGAAATGACTGAATCATGAATGAATAATTAATCAGAATGCAAACGTAGTTAGATTGAGTAATGTGATTTAATCTACAATAAATGCCTCAAGCATTCCTATAATGCCTATTTTAACAAAGGGAAAATTATGCAGTCAAACACTGAAACATGTAAAACTCGATTTGTTTAATTGAATAAGTGAACAAGATAATGATGCAAGGTTAGCAAACTGGATGGTAATTTTGCATAGAGACTAATCCTCCACTTGTTATTTAATATGGAGACTAAACAGACTCGAGGAGCAGAATCTTGATACTGGCTGATTTCAATGGGGATAAATAACAGGTTTTTAAGCCATGTCACACATCCTCCAAGTTGTGCTACATGGCTGCTGTTGGGATGTTGTTGGGATGCAACCCTGCCTGGCACAGTGGAACATACTGTGTAATTCAAACACCCAGGCGTTATAATAAAATTGAACTACTCATGAAGAAATGGATGGCCTGGTAGCACTGTGGGTTAGAACGGCCTTCGCGCACAGCCAACTTTGTATGGGGAGATCCAAGCTATTAGAGCAGAGGGACCTTGAATATGATCCCTTCTAAATCTCATGAGAAATAATCGCGCCGATCATTAAATTGGAGTTGCAGGGAATGACCCCATTAGATAAACCTACATAACAGGTTCAAAAAAAGCTTTAGTGTGAAACCATAGTCCATCACTGTTTTCGGTGTGAGGTTGGGGATAATGTTTTAATAAGGCCAATTGCAATGCTGCCGTTTGCCTCCCAGCCACTCGCTCCAGCGAAACACCGTCCCCTCTTTGGTGGAGTCAAAGCCCAGCTGCCTCCGGTCCACTTAGCTCGTGTTGATCAGCTAATGGAGCCTGCGAGCGGTGAGACGCTGACCGAGATTCCTTGTGACAGAATGTAAATGTGGGGCGACACAGGATGACATAAGGCGTTAGCGGTAAATAGCTAGCATCAGCTACCTCTGAGGTCCGGGCTTATTAAACATGTGTTGGAGTTCAAGGACTGCCCAACAAACAAAATGAGGATCCTTTGAGGCTCTGACTTGACAACATTCGGAGAAAACAATCTCCACGTACTTTTATTTCTCTCCCTTTGCCTCCCAGAAAAAAAAAAGCACACGTAATTTGACGGATGCTGATCTCTGCAGCAAGCCGTCAATGGAAGAGGGCTTCATCAATGGAAATAATCCCCAAAGGGAATGGATGAGGTGCAGCAAAGGGCAGATTGGAGACAACGAGGCCTGAGGCTGCATGGTTTGCCACCGTCCAGACTTCTTCAACTCGTCTCTTTCCTTTTCTTCCACAAAAACATGGTCTATCCGTGTTTGCTGATTTGTCTGGTGTCCGAGGGCGTGTGATGGAAGGGAAACACAGTGGATGTCAATCACTTGCAAACAGTGAGCAGAGCTGCATGTACGAGGGTTTGTTTTTCTTCTTTCATTTGCTGTCACTTATTCAGTGTGATTTCATTTCGACAGACAGTAATTGCTGGAATTTGATAATCCGTCGTGATGGCGATAAAAACCATTATTTGTTTTTGTCACTCTTTCGGTGCCATTGTCTTTTCGCTGCGCCCTTGGGTTGAGGGTGTTTTGTAACAACGCACACATCTCGTTCCACTCTGCTTACTGTCAATCATTTGTCGCCCACGGGAGGATACAACAAAAAAGGGAAAGTTCCACCAGGAAATAACCCCTCAGAAAACACAATTAACACAGTTAACAGCCGGATCTCTTTGTTTGAGGCGTAATTGGCGGCAGTTGATTCCAAAGTGTCTCCATGAATACGACTTCATTTGATCTTAATCAACTCGAATCAAACACCCTTGAACTTGTGTGGAAGTCATCAACTGTCGCGTCCCATCTCAGCAGGAGCCTCGACTCCGTGACGCTGCTCACAATAAGACGCCCGCCTGTTTACACCAGAAGGGTTTGTGGAATTTAACCAGCCCTAAATGTACAACTTGCAAACTAATACCAGCTCAAGAGTGTCTTCCCGTTCTTCTAGTAACACCCCCTCGCCCTCGTGGTCACTTTGAAGTCGAGTCTCTGAAAGCCTCTGTAATCTGTAAAACATGCACTACTATGAGAAACAGCTCTGATAGAAAGAGGACATCGAACCCTTTGAAGCGCTTGGATTCACACATTAATATGAAAGGTTTTAGGTTCTTTATCTTCTTCTATTCCCTTTTTTTATTAACGTCGTCCAGAGTTCTCTTATCTAGTAGCAGTCAACCATGTGTCCAAAGTCAGTGATGACAAAAAAAGCGGGGTTCTTTCGTCACGAGGGGGAGAGAAGAACAGTAGACATCGCAAAGAGAGGCGTTTATTTTTAGCCGGGACTCCCAGGGTGAAATCATTATGAACACTGGGCTGCTGGCGACGCGAGAGGAGAATAAAAGGCGCAGATAGGACACATAAAAGTGAAACTTACGCTCTTGTCTTGTTAACGTACACAAAGCTTCGGTGATCGTTTGCTCTGCAGTTTGGACCAACGATGAACTGCTGAAATATTCACGAGAGAAGCGATCTTCACAGACTGGACTTTCCCTGCCGGCTTGTTGGGGAATACGGGATTAAAGACGCACTGGTCTCTAACTGGTTGACCAGAGGGAAGCTTTGGTCGGCGCTTCCAGGTGAACATTACTAAATGACCAACCTATAGTTGATTCCTAAATAAAGCTCAGATCTCGCCCACGGAATCTTCTCTCTTTGACCCGAGCAAGGACTTGTTTTATTGTTCTGTAGGTGAATAATGAAATAACTTGATTTAATGCTCATTAGAAGGAATTGAAACTAGAATGCTGTATATCATGACAAATGTCTTCTCTGACATTACTAACCCATTAAATTCAACAAATATATAATGTGATGCAAAATGACAAATATTGTATTATGAAGTGTAAATGTATTCCTTCCATCCTACAAACATACTGTTGCACTGTGTTTTGAACACAACAAATCCCAAGAGGCCCAATTAGTTGTAACTTGTTTTTGTTGATCCAAAGCCTTCACTAGTTTGTCCCGACAACACATACAAGTTACATTTGGCACAAAACCTCCTCTATATATTATCAAACACCATGAACACGATGCTGTTAATGCAAAGATTTAAAACCGGTTCAAAGAGGTTGTGCTAGGCTAAGCTAGAACGCGTGATATGAAAACAAAGGAAATGGTCCTTCTTTCATTGCGGATGACGGAAAATCACCTTCATATTGAAGTCTGTTCACATTTTTCATGCATTCCAAAGCCAATAGTGTTGAATCAAATCTTGCCGAAGAGCAAAGCCGCGGTCACATATGACTTTTTTTTGCATTCAGTACTTTTAAGCTAAAAAAGTTTTTACCTTGAAATCCATACAAGTTTTGTTTGCATCCGTCAGTCAGCACAGTCGGAACCTGATCGGTTCGCGGCCAAAATTGCATAAAAGTCAAGGATTCCACTGCGGATTCAATCAAAGAAAACAGTCAATGTGATCCCACTCTGAAATACATTTATAGACGGACGTTTTGGGGGGAGTTCAACACCGCAAACCTCTTATGACTATTGATTAATGCTCCCAAATCTAACTTTCATGTGCCGAGTTGTGATCACATTAAACTCATTAAGAAACGTAATGTGCTTAAAGCTTAATTGCACATCACATTCATGAGACGCTTTGCCAATTCTGTCGGGAGGTCTGAGCTTCAACACACAAATAAGCTTCGCTCAGCAGATCGACGAAGAGGCGGCTTACGGGCCGTGATTCATATTTGTGGCCTGAGGTAAAGCTGTTCACCCCACACTCCTCCTCTCTGCATCCAACTCCACGTCACTCGCGTAGTTCGGTTATGATGGGGAGGTACTGGGCCATTTTAACCAGTGCTTTAATCTCGTGTGGAGTCCTGAAAGAGAGAGAGAGAGAGAGAGAGAGACACGTCTCTGATGAAGTGGAAGTGGTCCCTCTCACTCTGAAGCTCAGCGGCGTCCCGCACACACCGAGCGCGGCCGTTATGACAGCCTCCATTTTTCACAATTCTGCCGTTTGATAGCGAGCGCGTGGTGATTGATGAGGCCCGCCGCTTGACTCTAACGCATCACGCCGCGCGGTACGGTGGGCCGACTTGAGGAATCGACTAACTCACTCAACAATCTATCTCATCCTTTTTTTTTCTTCTTTTACAGCATTTCTTCCAGTTTGAGTCCCAAATTAAACTAAAATGACTTTATTAATATTATAATTATCATCTCCGGCAGATGAGTGATTGAGTGACAGGGCCGCGGCTCATTCTCTCTGCTGCTGAGGACTATTTCCAGTGGCCCGACATGGCTGCAGTGAATGATTCCTCATTCAATAAGCACGTGGGCTGTATGTGAGATCCCACCCGGTACTGTGTTGGGGCACACGCAGTTTTGCATTCGCTTTCGGCTGACGGTGTGGACACTCTGTGCCACTCCCGATGAGTTTTATCTGCTTTTTTGGCAGGATGGTAGAAAGTGTATTTTAAAAGGACTTCAACATTCCCGCTGGTTTTGGGCTTTTTCTATGAAACCAATGACTTTGGTTGAGGACCCACCTGTCATCCGTATTGCACCGCAGCAGTTACCGCTTTTTCTTTTCCTCCCAAAACAATCCGCTGCTGAGGAAAAGTGTGCAACAAGCGAGGCCTAAAGAGAGAGACAAGCAAATTGTCTGCAGAACAGAAATGGACGTCGTCGCTGAATTCACTGAGAAAACTCGTTGTGAAGCTGCATTGTACTTCCTGAGCCTCCCCCAGGAGCTGCTGGTCCTGTCCCGCTGCGCCATCATCCAGTCTGTCGCCGTCTGTTCTTCCATCGCGGGGATGCGAGCTCCCCCGAGGGTTCAGGCTTTCAGGGCACAGGGCCACAGACTTTCTATAGATCCACGTTTCCCCCGCTGGATGTTAAAAGGAATACTGAGCGCTGCATAAAAAGTGCAAAAAACATCCGGATCCACTTCTGGATCTGAGAAATTATCAAGGTAAAGATGGGGCTTATATTTCATTTCTGGATTTCAAAGGGCACATTTTGCAAAACGTCCAACGACGAACGTTGAGTTGTTTCCATCAATTCCCTGCAAACCACGTCGACCTCTCTGTTCCTTCTTGGCCTGCCTCCTTCCCAATGATCCTTCCCTTTAAAAATAAAAAAAACCTATCTTTGGTGTATTAACACAGACTCTAATATTACAGCTTTCAGATTGAATCTTTTACATGTTTTTTTTTAATTCTGCCAAGTAGACACTCATGAAATGGAACGGAATGATGAGCGACTCTTTCACCAAATGAGCGGAGCATCCTCGTGGCAGCTGAAGCAGTTTGCAGTGTTCAGTCCGCCTGCCTGCTCTTATCAACTTACCCTTTTTCCATTTCCGCCTTATCAAAAATAATTATCTTTATTCTCGCGGGCCCTCGGCCTCTGTTTTTTTAAAATGTTTTTTTACTTCCCCCTGTAAGCTGTTATCGCATGTTGACTGGCACGCAGGATTTATGTCATTTATCGCCCTCCTAACACGCAGGCCAGTATGGTTTATTTCGCAATCTCTCCACGCCCTTGTGTTTCCTGCCTGCGTTATCGACACCCTCCCCTCCTCACCCCCGCCCCTGACCTGACTCCCCCCACCCAGGCCGCTCTGGAGATACGGCATGACGTTCGCGCGCCACAAAGGCCGGGGGTGGGGGGAGTCACCTCGGGGGCTTGTTCGCCGATGAAAGGCCACCAAACGTGGCACACACGCTTCCTGCTCTTCTCACATCGCTGACGTAGATCCTGCAGTGATAGAATAAAGACTTGGAGCGGAGGGACGACCCCCCTTCTTGCTCACCGGGAACAACATTTAACTCAATCTTTTCCCCCCCGACATAGAAAAAAAAAGCTCCTTCCTTCATCTCCTGTTTCTGCAACGCACGCGCTCCCTCCCTCCTCTCACGCAGCGCCCACGTGACCTGCAGCGTTTTTCCAGATGTAGTGATTTCATTTCGGAGGCCGCAGGTGGCTTCCCCCTCGGTTCGGTAGCTGCAGGAATATTACAAGCGATTCCTCAGAAGAAGAAGCTGTCATGATTTTAATTTTGAAGATATGAACCGGCTCTGAACCGGCACACTGTACATCTTTCAGAGGCTTTCCTCTGACTGCTTGCTGCGGAGCCGCTGCACCAGATGCATATTTCAGCCGGATGGGTTCAGCGATCATGTGAAACACGGCCGGTCGCATCCGTATTCAGACAAATGGACACAGCACCCATGTAAAAAAAAAAATAATTAAGAGTGAAACATGTTTTTATATTAGTGAAGACATTGACCACTTGAAACCAACTTGAAGGAGAGAGCAGACAAATCATGAGGGTTTTAATAAAAATGTATGTTTGGAGCTCATGAGGGATTTACTCTGTTCACCTAAAATCTTTCTCAATCGGTAAATGTAAGCGCAGGTGAGCAGAGTGGGGGGGCGCTGTGTGCACAGCTATCTAATCGTAACATCGCTTCTCTAGCTCTTGAGGATTTCTCCCCTTTTACGAATTGAATCAAATAGAATAATTATATAAATGGACATTATAATAAAACGATTGGCTAAAAAACGTTATCGGCAGCTGTTCTTGATGGTTTTTTTTATCTGAATTAGATGATATAAATATTTTGTAAATCTGCTGGTTGAGCGAGATTCTCAAATTGTGAAATAAACTTTTTTCCATCTCTCTAGTGCCACTTCCTGTAGATATGGAACAGTTTGACACAGAGCTTTTCCACGCTTGACAACATTCTGTCCAGGAAGCACACCATGACTATTGTCAAAGTAGGACTGCAGTTTATAGCTCAATAATGCAGTCATCATTCATACTGTCACCGCCCATCACGTGTTCCCCATTAGCTCCGAGCTCGACACTGATTTATTCCACCACTCTGTGAGCTGCACGGGGGAAAAACACATCCAGTCAGCATCTGTCCTTTTGCCAATATTGTATTTAGGTTCAACATCTCAGACGTTTGCTTTCTTTGCAACCGTTCATCCACTTTCTCCTGAAGTCCTTCTCGTACAATTACGCGAGACTTTGCTCCCGGCGGCGGCCTTGTGCTTGCATATGAACTGCGCCCTCCAGGCCTTTGCTGAGCCCGTCCGTGGAGGAACAGCCATAAATAACGTGGGGCAAAAAGGCTGCTCGGGACGCTCCTCGGCTCGCTCACTTGACCTTTCGACAAAAGGGAAAGTCGAGGAAAACAAACAGCTCCCCTCGACACAAGGACGCAATCTAATTTGGTGCAGAGGCTGAAACAAGGCTTTCCATTTCACGGTCTTTCGGGGGGAACTGATTCCAGCTCAGCACACCCACATCAGCGCTGGCACATGGAGGCGGAGAAGAAATCAATGGCAAAGGGTTTAACAGGCTGAGCATAATTGGTCTCATAGTCTGGAAACGCTGTGGTCTTTGTAAATACCAACTGAGAATAACAATCTGGGTGAAAATAGCTTGTGTCTATCTAGATGTGTCTCATTGATTTTGTATTTCTTATTTTTTACTATTTATTTATCGTCTGTTTTGTGCACGGTTCAAAGAATCCTGCGAGAACCGAGCGAAAAGAAAGCTTTGTTGGATGGAAAGTAAAAAAATCTTTTTCGGAGTGAGCAGAATATTACTGGATTGGATTCATAAAGCCAAGTAAATGATCTCTTACAGTTGGAAAGATAATGAGGTCAGCACATGATCTTCTCCACGGGAGCTGCAGCTGCAGGACCACATACCTGAATGTCGAGCCAGCGCTACAGTGACCCTGCCGTCATTATATGTATAATATATGCTGCTGAACTAATGGTTGAGGGCAGGGAAGAAAAGGCTATTAGTCTTGGCACAGTTAAGAGTCTGAGAGTGTCTCTTACTCGGTAGTTAAGTCTCACAGAACGCTGCAACAAAGGGAGACTAAGCAGAACAAGAGGAGACTTTAAATATTAAACTTAATCAATACATCTGAATGGCTGGGAGAAGTTACCGGTTCAGTTCAGTTGGACATTTGGATGCTGCTCGCTTCCTGCGACTCGTACCTCCAACGGTTGAATAACCTCATATAATAACAGTTACGGATTATTGTGTGTTTTGTTCAAACACCTCACACGAATCTGTATAATAAAATGTTACATGAAGCTCAACGCCTACAAATACACTAACTGCAGGTATGTGAATACGTCATGGCGGGATGATAATTAACGCACATGCATTGTGTCATCGAGTCAAATCACTGCAAATAACTTAATGATGAGAGCAAACATTTATTTACAAGTATAACAAAACAATCCATCCAAACTGTGGCACTAAAACCACAATCATTATTTACATCAAGGGGAACTCTTTAGTATTCTGTACAGGCTAGCAGATGACACAGAAGGACAATTTGTGTTTATTGTCTTTAAGGTTCAGGAGCATGAGCATCTTCGTGTTAACAGCAGTGGAGGAAGCCACTGTGGCTTCAACATCTGTTCTGCTCATCGCCTCTTCGGCCACTAGAGGGCTTACACACTTCAAGGTGCTCATGGAGAACACTGTGTTCCAAACCAACGTAAATCAAATGACCCTTTTTTTTTAAGGGTTTGGATTTAGACTGTTCTCAAAATATGATTAAAAAGATTTGGTTTATCATTTTGGCAAAATATCAATAACAAAACACGCGCTCCTGCATGTGAGCGTGAGCATGTCGTTAGAGATTCCTGCAGGAATTTATTTTTTGTTGTTGTTGAATCTCATACATTCTTAATCCTTCATTTCTTTCAATACTTCTCCAAAATCTTATTTTCAACGTGCTCTTGTTTTATAGGGTTAGCTCTTGATAAAAATAAATCATGTATAAACGTGTTATTTTGATCTAATGCTAATTTGATAGAAATTTGCAGAATGTACAAAATTGAAGGTTAATGGTGACATTAATGAGAAATGTATTCCATATGTACAGTGAAAAATGAAGTAAAGTTATATTCTATATTAGTAAACCCTTGTTTTTCATATTATGATTTGCACGTTACCTTTTATTGCCTTTCACACCCAGACGGTGTATGAAAAGCGTATTTAAGTGGCTGGCTTGTAGACACGGACACAGTGCTTTGCTTCCATCAGTAACTGTCACCACAAGTTCCTGTTTTATTAATTAAATATTGATGAAGATCCTCTCCCCATTCTGGTCTACAATTACTTAAGAAACATTTCTAATGAATTCGCCCGTAGCTGCCCAGAAGAGAGCTCGATAGTCTGCTACAAACCGTTGCCTCATGATGGCAACATTAATAAGATGTGAGTGTTTTCCATCAGGCTGTGTGCTGTATCCACACGCAGCGTCGTCCTGCAGACACGCCTGGTGAACGCACCAACGAGACTCACTGTGTGCATTAACCACCAATCCCTGTTTCCAATGCCAAATTATTATTGCAGCAACGTGATTCACAGTCAAATAAGTTGTCAACGAATCTTTCTCACGTTTGATCGACTCCCAAGGAGAGATTATTTCAAAAACAAGAAGCAGCAGAGACGTGCATCTCTCAACGGCTGACACCTACTGGAAGCGAATCACGTGCAGGTCGGCAATACAGTATCAGGGTTTAGGGACTGGTGCGATAGTCAAAGACATCGCTAGCTTCAGGTTGGCTTTGTGTGGACATCTGAAAGACGGCAGGGTTAATCTCTGGAATCTTTCCAGGCTTTTTTTTTAAAAACACGTTCCGTACCTGCTTGTTAAATATGTAAGAGTCCTTCATCCACACACTTCTTATCTGGTTGATCAGACCTGCGCTTGAAGACGGCTGACCTCGTGCGGGGATGTGACCGTATTTGAGGCGGATTGGAGGGAAATGTAAATCTGGATCAGTAGCAAGACCTTCTGTCTCCAACACTTATTTTTTTATGTCCTTAACCACTAACCCCGTCGGATTCCTGCAGTTGTTATTCCCACCTGTGAATTACAGTCAAATGCCTTTTTTTTCTTGCTGAATACCGTTTAGCGAGAGGAGACACCTCATTGCCGGCCACGTTGAATACGCTGCATGTTGATCCATGCAGAGTAGAGCGGCTGTCTGTGCAGACGTGAGCCACCAGCCAAGGATGAAATACGACGGCGGCCCTCAGCGGGAACGACTTGTTCTCAATGCTCAGATTATCACATCTGTCTCCGCTGAAAAACAAATTGTTTTTCTGGCTGAAAAAGTTCGAAAAAAGAAAATGGCGCACAGGAAGTCGGCATCTCATTACAATGCAAATGTGCTTTTACTTGCCGCTATCAGTAGCCATCGCGGAGTAAAAGTGTCACAGCGGTGACTAATTCAGGGAAACGTGACATTCAGGAGATAATCGGCCCGTCTTTCTGCACTTCTTTTACTTTCCAGCGATGTCGAACGCTCATTCCGAGGCCTCGTCCTGCGGCGAGCCTTTTATTGATGGGAGGGGGGCAGGAAGGCGGAATATGAGCATGTGATGGAAACGCATATGAAAGTGGTTTCAATTTCAAACATAGTGTATATTCTGATGGTTTCCTCCTGAGTCAGTATTTTTGAGGAAATCCAGAAGTAAATTGTATCATCCTGGATGGTAAAAATAAGTTAATCACGCGAGCAGCGAGCCAGATGAGGAAGAGACAGGCAGAGTTCATGTGGCAAACTCATCTCTGCTCATCTGTTCACGGGAGATTTCTTTTAACACTAGACGGTAAATTTAGTTCATTACTGTGTCAAATATGTTTCCCAGATGATTTTCCAGCCCGGCTGCAAAGTGTGACTTGCTCACTCAGCACAGAACGAGAGAGAGAGCGCTGTGCACCCCTCCCTGCTGTTAACATTCACACAGTTTGTGCTTAATTTAACTCCATCTGTGAGGAAATGTGCAACAACAGAAGAAAAAGGCGTGAGGAATCTCGTCTCCTGTGACACTCGTACTGAACTCCAGGCATAAAATAACAGGTGAAAGAAACAATGGGAACTTCTGGATCATCTGATTGCTGTTTCTTTCTATATTCTCTCTAAGCACTTTGTTTCAGGTATTTCCCGAGAGTAATTATCGACTGCTTCATAGAGATCTTTCACAAGTACAGAAAGCAGAATAAATTGAATACTGCTCGTTTAGCTCCATTTTATACATTTCCATCCCATCTAGTTTGTACAAATGATCCGCCTGCTGCTTGACTGCAGAGGTCCTGAACAGCTGAATCCGACTCATCACGAGATGTCATGTTGTGTAGCAAGATCCAAAACACACCTTTTAGCCTTTTCCCATGAGGACACAACCTGCAGACAAATCCGAGACCGGAGGCCAGAAGTGAGAGAAAACAGGTGTGTGGGAGGAGGGAGGCGAACACCTGAACTCTTCCCTGTGTGCCATTGAACATCCTGAACTTCTCCACAGCTGCCACGGGGAGTCAACAAGGCAACGGTCTCTAACGGAGAACATCTTGTGTGAACTGTGCTGCGAGCGTCAGACTGTAAAAAAAAGACGTAGTCTCCTTAAACAACGAGCCCCGGGAAGCTCCGCCCACCTTATGGTTCCTCAACAAAACCAACATCTCAGTCTGATTTGAAGTCAGGTTCGTCCACTGAGCACCAGTTCTTCTGGCAAACGATCAGCTTTACGCCTCAGTGGTAGCAGTGATGGGGAGGCCTGCCTCTTTTAAAGGTTTCAATAGTCAATCATTTCAAACATAAGCCAGTTGGAACCTGAAAATGAGCGTGATATGTCTCCTTTAACCTTTAAGGACGGCCCCACTTTCATATATACGATAGTCCTCCCATACAGTACCAGCCCAACGTTTGGACACACCTTCTCAGACTGGTGCTCTGTGTTCCAAGTAAACGCGCCCAGTGCAGAGCGCTAATGGCTAAACTAATTAAAGCGGGCGGTGTGCCGCTCACCCTCGGTTCGGCGTGCGTTTAAAGGCCAGGGTTGTAGCCGGGGGTTCGAGCCCAGTTAATGAGGTTTCCTGAGGAGCGGCGGCGTTCGCCCGGGCGGTGATGTTTCTCCTGGATTTTCTGCCGCCGCCTCCTCTGCGTCGACCTCGGCTCATTACCGCGCGTGGAAGGAGGTGACAGTGGCGTCCGTGACCCCCGGGGTCCGATTCATTACCCTGCACCACGCGCCGCGCGCACGCCTGGGACCACGCCACCTCCAGCCCGTCGAAGGTGGCGTTGGAATGGCAGAAAAACTGCGATAAAGTAAGAAAAATAAATGAGGGTACGTGTTTTCCAATCACACTTGAGCCAAGTGTCTGATTACCAAACAGCCTTCATTTGTGCTGCATTGATGAAATATGGTCGCCGTCTGGAGGGGGAGGATGACGTCACATCACACCGAGGAGCACCTATTCCACTGAACATCAACCGTGTGCTCCAACCCAAGCGTAATAGAGTGTAAAATCCAGTGTTGACGAGCCCGTGCTTGAAAACCTTTCAACAGGCAAATGCACCCCCCGAAATAAAACTGAAATCCGTCCTTGTACGGGAGCGCAATTACATCAGCGTAGCGCAGCGAGGAGCACAATGCCCGACACATCATCTCTCAGAAGCTCTAAATTAGCTTTCAGAAGTGTCATGTCGGACTTGTTGGCCCCCCTTCCTCAGCAGGGATCCCCCCCTCCCTTTTATTCCACAAAGGAAGCCCCCCCTCCGCCCCCCACCTCCCCTCCTGAGCCTGTCAGTTCCCATATCGCGGCTGCTGTGTCAGACGAGGCCTCTCGCCCTGCGAGCCTTGTTCCTCTCTCCCCGTGGCAGCTTGTCACCTGCACGCTCCCCGTCCCGTCACTTCCTCCCTCTCTCCCAGTCTCTTCATTTCTCCCCTCCTTCTCATTTTGACAAAATGTGTTTTTAAAGTAGCCCAAAAGTTCAGGCGGGTGACCTACATGCTGCTGGCCTACGACTTCGCTCTTAATTCCTTTCCTCCTCCATCCGCTGGTTTCTATTTTCTCCTTCGCGCTATCTTCCTGTCGGTTTAATTTGATCCGTCCTCTCCTTCCTTTTCCACATCGCAGGGTCAGGCTCACATTAAGGTCACAGGACCTGTTTTATCCCCCTCGCTCGCCTCGGCTAACCCAACGTGCAGCGCGACGTGTCTTTTTGGAGTCAAGCTCAAATTAGCATATGGAAGAGCAAACCTGGCCACCGTGATAATTGACATCATTTTACCTTTCAGATGAAATAGAAACATTGTGTTTCAGGGAGGGGAATCTTTAGCCGATGCTGTTATTATAACGACCTGGTGCTTTCCCACTCACATAAACATGCCATGCTTATCAAAAGATGCCCAAACAAAGTCACTTCTTCTCCTCTTCATCCTTCCCCTCGGTTCAGACCGAGACATCTCTAAGTGGAAAGTTTGACTTTTCTCCTTACCAATCTCTGCATTGATGGTCATTTCTGCACCATGTTTGGGCCTCTCTTAAACACCTTCTGATCACACAATGAGGAGTGCCAAACAGGACGCGCTCTCTCACAGGCAAACAATGCAGAGAGAATCCCCGGAAAGAGAAGTTGTGCAGGACAGCAGCTCTCTTTCTCTTTCTCTAATGGGCTGAAAATGAACACGTGCTGGCTGGCTGGCCGGCGCCCAGCGCCTCCCCCCCCCCCCTTACCCGACCACCGCCACCGCGGCGATCCCGCTCGTTAACAGAGGAAACCCTTCCTGCACCTCTCCCGCCTCTTTACGTCCCTCCGGGGACTCAATGCCAGATGGTTTTGTCGGTGAAATGGGGAGTAGAGAGGAGATGGGGGGGCTGGGCGGGCTATCAAAGCGGCCTGTCCTGCAGTTGATCAAGGCAGAAATCATACAGGTGGCTGGCTGCCTGTCTCAGGGGGAAAATGGATAGAGGCGAGGCATCCACAGAGGAGGGGGGGGGGGGAGGGGGGAGACCATCATCACTCTTGAGAAGAGCCTCGTACCATATGTGGATTTCTGGGGCTCTGTGAGAGTAATGTCATTACTAATGCATTGAGAGAAAAGAATACGAATGAGAGAGGGAGAGGCTTTTGTGTGTGTTTTTTTTTTTTTTTAGATGTGGGCCTATTTCCCCTGTGAACACTTTTATATCCATTTCCTGAAGTGCCTGGCAGTGAGCTCCGCAAATGGAGATCCCGTCCCTCTTTATCATAACTGTGACATTCAATATTAAGTATGGATTCAAGCAAGATTGAATGTTTGATGGCGTTATTCTATGAGCGATCCGAATGTCTGGCGGCTGCATGTCGTTTGGGGACCGCTGCTTTTGTAGAGGTAACCGTTACACGTTACCCCCGCCAGCAGTTGCCAGAGGATTTTCTTTTAGATTTCTTTCTCTCCGTTACTGCTTTATCTCGACAAAAGAAAGAGATTGGTTTTTTTTTTTTGTTGTCATTATTGTTGGCAAAAAGTGTGGGAGACATGAGTCAGACTTTTGTGTGTCAGCAGTTATCGCATTAATCTCCATTGTTCCCTTCCATTATCTCTGCATTTGGCTATCTGATGAGTCGAGGAACAGGACCTTTCATGAACGCTGGAGCCCGCGTCCCTCCTCATCAAACCAGATAACCGCACACAGAACATTAGAAAAGAAGGGGCCACAGGCCGCTGACAGAGAATCTGATAGGAGGCGTAACTCGTCCAGCACTTAGTGTCCCATTGTGATCTACAGGATGAATTAACCACGCCGGTTCCTAGAAACGTCTAAGTGGAGTTCTCCGAAGGGACAGGCGGCAAAGTCTCTGGGGACTTAACCCCGTTTTCCAGAGTCCAGATCAAATGAATTATTCTGAGGAGGGAAGAATGTGACGCATGACTAAAGGGGATCAGGAAGCGGGTAGATGGGAAGCTTCCGTAATGGTGACTGTAACTGTTGGAGGATGGAGACGGACCCACGTGTGCTGCATGGTAGAGGCAACAAGAACTATTCTGTTCTATCGAAACCTGAGTAACGAGACCTTATTGTTTGGTCCGGAATGAGCTGTCCCGCTTATCTCGAACAGCGTCTTCCAGATGTTGTAGCTCCTATTTTCTTCTTCTTCACATTGTTAAACATTCTCATTTCTTTGAGCTGCATGAATGAATATTTTGGTTGAATGGGCTTTGTCACCTAGCAAAAGCAAGTATATAAAAAAAAAATCTTAGGAAGTAGAATTGACATTACTTTGGAGGAAGAAAATGTTTGGGCCCCACTCCCCAAAGAAACCCCAAATGGTCAATGCTGAATTTTTGGGGGGGAAATAACATTTTGTGACTCCATGTACAATAAAGAAAATTCAAGTCACTTTCATGTAAATGCTGCATCAGACGAAAACAAATACAATGTGCAATCACTTTGCTGGAACAATGCAAATAAAGTAAAATATAGATATATTTTTAAACCCCCATTCCAGCCTTTTTCAGTCTTTCTTTTTTAAACAGATAAAGAGTTCAATTAACACAAAATCAACACAAAGCATGAGTTTTAAGTTTTAATGTAAAACTTTCCAGAGCTCTTAGTTAAAGAGAAGTAAGTGAACTAAAGGGCTGTGAGGTTTTACAGTGCGGCTCGATCCGCGTTCTCTCCATAGTTTGCATGTCAGTAAGACACTGCTCCTTAATTACTAAGGATGGATAAAATGGATAAAATGCAGAGAATCAAATAATGATAACTGGACAAAATGTCTCAGATAAATAACAGTTCTTTTTTTAAATGTCTCTAGATTTCTACAGCCAAAAACCCCCCTTCTAAATTATGAATGTAAAAGAGCGAGCATTGTGTTTTTCGCTGCATGAGTGCATCATTTCCGCCCCGGCTGTCTTCCAGACGAGGACTGGGTGAGTTTTCCCGTGTAGGGCTCCAGGTACGCTGCCAATATAATGACCACACTCGAACATCGCCCATGTTATTACCTCTTCCTCTGGCTGTCGCTGGAATAATGAGCCGCTGATGAGTCACACCATGACAGCGGTGAGACTCAATTACCCGGCAACAACAAACACGGACGTGCAGAAGTGTGATGATCCCGAAAACAAAGCGCCTTGCTCGACTGTCTAGTGGCGGCGGCGGGCTTTGTTTGAACGCCGCTGCTTATCAACTCCACTGGTTTTCCGCCGACATTTTGCATGCATGCTCGGGGTTAGAGGACTCGCTTGTGTCGAACAAAGAGGGCGCGTTTGGCGAGAACCTTTTGTGCAAAAAAGATGGAACCAGTGGAATTTAAAACCCGATCATCCAAACACAACAGCAAACACACACCACGTACCACACAGGATTCAGAGCTTATGATTACTGATCTTTTTAAAACATCTATCGAATCACTAAAAAGATGCATGAATCCATGTCCGCATCATTTGTGTATCAGCTCGTCCAGGCTTCAATTACATCTCAAGGTCTTCTTCTGTTTCTTAAGGTTCCATTTTAAACCACGGAACCATTTGATTACTAAATAAGCAAGATTCTTTATTCTGTGTTGCGTTGAGTCCAACTAGAATGATGAGCAGGCAGAAGGTCTCCCGAGGCCACCAGTGTGTGAATGGATTTCTTGTAGAAAAGATATAAAACAATTGTTATCGCCGTTTTCTCCAGTGTGGGTATTTTACATTTTTAGATATTTAGTGAGTGGAAATGTTAACTTTAGCCTAACATGACAGGACATTCATTTTAATGCTAAGTATGAGTTTAGAATGTAAAATGCCCTCATGTGAAAGTGTAAAACAACCAGTGAAAAAATACTGACAAACAAGCGCGCACACACTTTTGCACTCGTTTCCCTTTGAAGAGGCCGAGGGTGGCTCCCATTCACACACAAGCGCGGTGGGTGTTGATTAATAGAGGGCATCAAATTCAAGTTGGCAGCCACAGAAAAATAAACAGTCCACACTTTAATTAACTCTACGGAAGAAAAAGTATGACTAAGTCAATATTTATCACGTCTGGCAATGCAGGCCCACGCTGGCTCCCCCCGCCAAGCACAACACTAATTACCTGGAGGCCGACGCCGGCGCTGCACAGAAATGATGAGATGTGCGGCAGATTGTTTCTTAAATCTTCCCCTAATGCCAGCGGCCACACAAAGCAATCACGCCAGGCGAAAAACACACACCTTTTTATGGTACTTGGCTGTAAAAAATAAAATAAAAAAATCAGACGGATGAAGAGATGCGTGATTAAAGAGAAAAACCGTTTGTGTGTTGCAACAAACGGACGCCTTGTGGCCGCCGCTTCCTGCCCGATGAGAGGGGCTCAACACCTCCGAGTGCTCACAGGAAGTCCGGCCGCTGGTTCCTTGTTGTTTTCACTCGGAGCTGCGTGCGGACTGTTTGATGCAGATTATACGGTGCACGATAAACACGCATGCGGGGGGCAGTAAAGGTGACGGAAAGGGGGAAACTCCGTGGAGGATGCATTCGTCTTCCGGGTTTGCAGGGTCACAGTGGGCCTGCTGTGGGGAACAATATCACGTTCCCCTTTCCCAGCGTGAGTGGCTGCCTTATCTACGAATGGAGTGGAAAAAAAAATACATCCTCGAAGCAACAATTTTAATTAACTCCCCATTTTAGAGGTTTTGTTTTCACTATCTTTTTGGTTCCTTTGCCCCCCCCTTACCATTTCCCTCTTCCTCCTTGCTCTCCCTTTGCCTCTCTGATATGAAATGGTTTCGGGGGCAACTTGCCCGGTGTAATTGTTGCTGTGAAGGTCGAAGACGAGTGAGGGTCATTTGAATAATTTGATTACGTCGCATTTTTTTAACCTGCAAAGCTCTTAATCCCGCAGCGGCCAGGGAATGTTAATGAGTCACCTGCCTTGTTGTGTTCGCTGATAAGAAAGGGGCATTTTATTGTTTGTTTTGAAAAAGACCCCCCCCCACCTAAACACACAGACTCGGACGCAGCAGCGCTGAGCTCTTTACAGTATTATTTCCAACCAAATCGTAACGGCCCCCAGCTGTTTCACTTATTTAGAGCGATAATTCACAGGCAATTAATGAAGCAATGTGACCCAAGCAGATAGAACGGAGCTTCGCTCTCAACAGCTATCTGCTAAAAGAGCTGAAATGGAGCATGCATCATAACTTATAATTTATACCCTTGGACCTACGAAGAGGAATATTGGATTTTTGATAAAGGTGGTACGCGCATTCCTTGTAGAACGTTGGAAGAGCACGTTTAAAAAGGAGATGATATGCTTGTTAAATTGCGTGAGATCTTTTTTCTCTATTAGCCATTTATACTGGAAACTCCCGCCCAAGTAACAGAGCTAATAGCTTAGCATTGGTCAGCTCCAAACAGTGCTTAGTGATTTTTTACTCAGTGTATAAAGATCGCGTATCAATGGAGGGAGTGCAGGTAGTGACAAAGGAGCAGATGCGTGAGAGGATTCTAGCAAGAAGCTTCATCTTGCATCAAATACTGCACTTGAAATAACATCGGGGACGGTCTTCTTTTATTTAAATACCTGAACGAGAACAAAGATGAGCAACCGCTGTCTGCTACTCACAGATCAGATGGGCATCGCTCCTTTCTTTTTGAAGTTGTAATTTCCTAAGATCAGTAGGCAGCAGAATTTATCCCTTTGTTTATTTGTGTTCATTGTCAAGCTCAGAGACACACCAGCACAGGAATTCCTTTCTGAAATATTCTTCACAATCCTGCAGGGCTTGTTCCGTTGAAAAGTGGCCATACCTACTAATGGTCTCAACCCACGTTTGAAGACTCAACATTGAAAACAGAAAACTATTAATTATGAGATTCAGAAACACACATTTCTAAGGCATGAATTAGTAAAATAGTGGTGGTCAGTGCTAATCATTTAGCCTCACAAAGCGTAAGGTTCATTGGTGCTTATCCGGCCTTTCATGGGCTGCTGTAACTTTTCTGCATTTTCTCACAAAGTATTTTGTCTTTGTCCAAGATTTACCTGTCTTTCTTTGCGTGAATCAGTCTCCATCATCATCTGCCCAGAGCTTGCATCACAGCTGGCGGCGTGTTTATAGCGTTTTTGTTTTGGAGATACCTGCTTTGGAGGTATCTAACCCAGAGCCCCATTGACATAGTGATAAACATCTGTCTTCAGGGACTCGACATGCTTATAATGAATGCTTACCTGTAATCAATGACCCACCCAGATGTGTGGGTGGAAGAGCCCTCTAGGTCCAACAATGATGAAAAATGATCCCAGGCATGAAAGTCTGTCTCCATACACTCTGTTTACTGTTCTAACAATGCGATAGCTACAGTTGTGCTCATAATGGGATAAGCTCTTCCTGAATGAATGCTAAATTTGCTATTACAGCTACTCAGCTCACAGTACTCAGCAGATTGCCCTGCAGGTTGCTGGCAACGTGTGAAGAAGTGTGGAAGAGCACTGCTGCCTGACATTAGCTCTCGCTGGCGAGCTCTCCGACAGGCATGCTGCGAAATCCTGGCGAGCATAACGACAGCATTTTCAAAGAAATTGCACATTAAAGCAATCAAGTGGCCAGATATTAAAAAATCCAGCCTTTTACTAAGTGCCGCCCCCCACTGCTCGTCTGTCAAGCTGTCAGAGCTACAACAGAACCCCCACACGGTCACTAACAGCACTACCTGTACCCGCCTGATCCTTTTCAGCGGCCCCATCCGTGGTGCGACCTTCCCAGTTTGCCTTGCAGGAAAACCCACCTCTGATTGGCAGCTGGCTGCCAACTGCTCGCAACGATGCCCGTAGAAATAATTCCGGAGAAGAAAGAGGTGTCTACAAAATGCATTTGAAGGACATATGCAGAATGTCAATCTGATTCATCAGTGAAACAGGTCAAATATAAAAGAAGCCAATGCCTACAGGTACCCTTAGCAAGTATAGGGACAGTTACAATGAGGCCAATACAGGTCATATTTTAATTAACCAAGGCTTAAAGATAATATGGAGGATGCAGCACCTTCTAAAATGTTTAATTGACATGTCAAATGACGTGACAAAATGACTGAAATTAACAACATGATAAAATTAAACATCTAAATGTAATGTGCATATAGGAGTGATTCCTTTTATTTGAGCAAAATATAACCTCAATATGACATGCAAGGTTTTTCTCATAATGAAATCATTAAATTGTACTCAAAGCTTTGAAATGATGACAGATGGGCGCAGTGGTCGCTGCAGACAGCCATTCAGGTCAACCCAGACAGAGACGCAAAGGGTTCTTTGTCTTCACCCAACTGATGTCATTCAGACTGTAGACTTAGTGGAACAGAGAACACACTGAATCAGGACGGTGAGGCTGGCGTGTCTGAATCAGCCGATTCCCCTCTTTTAATTTGGCTTGACGTGCAACATGATGCTCTGTCAGGTGTTTTCAGGGGAAACAACTTTCTTTTTCTTTTTTTTTTTTTTACCTCTGAGGTGCTCAATACTTCATGTGAAAGGGGAGCTTGAGCTCAGGTGGTCTTCTCCCTTCCCCTTCAAAGCTTCATCTTTTACACTTCCCCGGACGAAATTCAGGTTGCCATGGTAACCCGTAGGATTGTTTTGCTGAGGTATTACAAAAGTTATGTGCGAGACCAGGCTACATCCACAGCAACTTTATCACTATTAGGCACAAGACTGGCGTTATGTAGATATCTCATTTGATGAATGAGCTGCTTTCCAGCCTCAGTGTTTGGTGAAACATGAGGCGATAAAGTAATCCAACGCAATTCCTTAAGTGCCTCCATTTACAAAGACTGCAGAAAGGTGCAAATGAGGTGTCCACTAGAGGTGTGTCCAGGAGACATCTGTCTTTGCCAATAGGCTGGAATTGCGAGCACAGTGGATTTGTTTAGATTGCTGGAGGTTTTTAATCCAGTGCATTCACCAGAAGTCACCTCCTGATCCCAGGTAGTTCCTAATTGGGCTTTTGTCAAATAAGCCTGCAGTGGCTAATGTCTTCACATGTGCCTGCTGCCAACTCCTGGATCTTCAGTTGCACGGCCCGTCAGCGTGGACAAATATCTGCTGAGCTGAAGCATTTGTCCAAGCATGCAATGTCAACAAGTCCTTTAACAGGATCGAATGGAACTCGAAGCTCTGAGTTTGATCGTTTTTTCAGATTTCTCCCTCGAAATAATATATAATACCTTTTACAATAAAGTAAATCCAATAAAGACCCGGTCAAACATGTTTCCTTGAACTTGTAATAATGGTAAACTGAATGGATGAAATGCTATCAAACTGATTCCTCGTGATCCGTGGCTTTTTTTATCCACAGAAATCCCAGATGCTTTTTGCAGAAGCCGGCTTCTCCAGTCTGCCATTTGAATAACCAATTGGTTGATCTCACCACGAGCAATACCCAACCTGTCCTGCTTGTTCGCTGCAGCCTGGGACGTTGAGAGGCAGCGAGCGGCGGTACTGAAGGCCAAGATCAGCGTAGACGGGGATACCTCGCTCCCGGTGATGTCAGGATCGCACGTATTCAAGTCTAGCAAACAACTCAGAGGTTATCAAGGCTTCAACGCGGAAGTATTAGTGCTGGGCAGGACATTTTGACCCAGTAGCACCAGTTACCCCCCTGACTTCACAATTAATAAAGATACCCCCTCTGGACTGGTTCAGGTCGTCGTTTCCTTCAGCTGGTAGCGAGTCTGCGGCATTGAGGAGGGGCGCAGACAGCAGGGATCCATCTAGGGGAGCTGTTGAAAGCACCGTTGCCCCCATTGTGTTATGAGCGCTGAAAGATGCGCGTGGATCCCCGCCCTCGTATCGCTGCCACGCCGCCACCTGATGGTAATCACATCTATTTTAACCGGTGATTTTATTTTATTTTTTATGTCATGTGCTCGGATTGCCTGTCCTCTGAAAACATCTGTGTGGTAGATGAACCCCACGGGGACGCAGCCTGTGCAAGGACATTGTTAAATGTCACAATAGACTCTCTGATAGCCCCGGCCCGACCAAACCTGCCGCAGCCCCGCGCCGAAGCTGTCATGCGCCGCACGGCGGACAAACGACACCATTTATGAAATGGCAGCAGAGATGGAGGGATTTCGAGGCATTTAAAGGGTACTCTATCAGTGAGTTACCGATCTGAGGCGCCCGTAATGTTCTTCTCTTTTCCTACTTTGGAGATGACAATAAGATCATGTTAATTAATTCCCCCCTATGTGCTGCTATAATGTGGTGTCATCTGTTCGGTGATATTGCCTCTCTGACAGCGGGACCATCAGGCCGTGGACAAATCATTCTGAAGTAACGCAAGGAACTAATTCCCCTTTCTAACAAGCTGTCATTTTACATTCTTTTGCTCAACACATGACCGATTTTATCCTTTTCCAAAAGGTTCAGTTCAGTATTTAAAAGGTCAAATTGTGTTTTCTGCACACTAGAAATAGGAGAAATCATTGGTAAATGTCAAAGTGACGGCATCAGGTTTTCTAATCATTCAATTCTGATCTTGAATTTTTGGTCAAATCTTGCCTTCACTCTTTTGTTGACTCAATCTGATTTTAGATAACAGCTACATCCCTATGTCATAAAAAGTGAACTTCTTTTTTTTTTACCGTCAGAGTTGTCATTGACCCCTTATGGCTGGAGATGTTGGAGAAATTGTGAGTAAAAAATCAAAGAAAGTATTACCCCGAGAGTGTTTAAATCTCTCTGGCTTGTGTTTGGAAAAAGACTACATCGATCACTGGACGATTTACAGGTTGAATCCGTGCATTGAGAAAGTCTGTGCACGAACAATGAGATGAAACCACCTGCCGTGCTTATTGTTTCTGTTTCCCAGAAGGCGCCCGTAAGACATCGCACATCGGTCTGCAGACTACGTTCGATACCTCGTTTTGACATTTTTACCTTTTTTTGGGGCAGCGGTTAAGAAGTGACGAGAGGATCCAGTCATCTAACAGAGAATAAGACGTTCTGAGATGTAATGTTGAAATGAAGACAGTACATAACAACAGACATCTGTCCAAATACCTGTGGACTACACTGAGAGTCGATATTTTATGAAGCCAGCGAACACACATTCCTCTCAGCACAAAGAACGTAAAAACGTCTCCCATATTCAAAGTAACCATATATTAAATCTAAAGTCACAGAAAAATGCCAAACACGCCTCCTAAACTGTCAAAGTTGGAAATGTCTGCTGGGCTAACGTTTAGTTTTATTCAAAGAAGAAGAGCCGCAGTCTCATCATTAAAGATGGCGACGAGGCGGCGGACAAAGTGTCGCTGTTAGCCTGTGGAAAACAGAAGCGTGAGCATCCATCAGGCTGCCGTCGAACGGAGCCAACAGGCCTCTCCGTCTCTCCTGTACACAATAAGGATAAGCCAGTCCACTGTGCTCGCTGCGTAAACAATTACGTCTCTATTCTGGTGCTGCAGAGCTCCGGTGGATATTTGGCTCCTACCTGTTAGTAACGAGTGTTGGAACGTCCCCCCCGACCTCGCCGGCAGGGATCTGCGGAGTCCTTTCATGCCTCGCGACAGCGAGAGCAACGACACCCGCCGCACGCAGTCAAAGGCTAATTGTAGATTCGAATCCCCAGCTTGACCAAGTGACACTCGGAGCTCAGATTAGCAATTAAGCGAGCATTGAAGACTGCCGAGGGAGTTGGAGCAGGAAGTGCTGCAGCGGCTCGGAGTCGTGTTTATCTATGCGATGAATAAGTCATGAATGTGGAATTATCCGGCTGGTCGCAGTGCAAACACCACGTGAAGGTGGCGCTGAGGGGGCTCAGACAGGTTGCATAATGTGAGAAGTTGCCTGTGAGGCCTACTCACACCTGCAGTGCTCGCAGAGACCTTCTCATCGGGGTTCAGTCCGCGTTGTGGCCAAGAAGGCCCATTACCAATCAATCATCGGCACAGCGCTCGAGCAGGACAAATCTGCTCGTTCTAATTGTAATTCATCCCGGATAAGAACGCCGTCTTAGTGCTAAAGTTAAAAGGAAAATCCGCCCCCGGATCGCCCTTCCACCGACAGAGCAGGCTTAGTGAGGGTTCAATCAGGAAGACGACTTCATTATCCCTTTGGCGCCTTAATTTGCAACAAGCAGACGGAACGTTCCTTTAGGCCGCATCATTCAATCAGCTAAGCTTAAACATATCCACTCCTTCTCCCACACCCACCAGGGAATTAATCATCCATCAATGCGCTCCTTATTACTTTGAAAAGGCTTGTTTAACATGTTGCTGTCACTCGGGGTGTTTGTGATCGACTACTTCACCCCCCCGTGTTGAGGTCCTGTTTGGATTTTCTCCACGTACTACTGGATTTTCACTTGAGGTTTTGGCCAACACCATGATTAGTGAATGAACACATCTATTTTGTTTATTTTGTGAAATATTTGTGCATCTGTAATTAAATCCAACTTATCCTGTCCACAGCGAAATACTGCCAATATGTGATTGGCTAATAAATTCACCCATCTTCCTCTTTTGTTTGCCTCCGAGATTTTGTGGCAAGGTGAATTGCAAAGGTGCACGAGTGTCTCCTCTGCGTTCCTCGGCCCTCGATGGCCTCCGAGCTCAGCTGAAAGATAAAAGGGGACAGCACCTGTGCATTCTCACTGAAGGTGGACTGCATTGTCTCCGGGCCTTGGCAGGACTCCCAAGGGTTTCCCATTATCTTTTCCTCAGATGATGATTTCAAACTGTCAGCTCTCCAACCAGGCGGCTGAAAGAAAGACACAAAACCACAGGTGCACAGAAGGTGGGGGGGGTGAAATGTGATCACTCTTAAGGTCCTCCTATCACAAAGAGACATTATTTAAGATGGTATATTTATATAGCTTGATGATTTCCTTTACAGAAAATCATCTGCTTCTCTTGTTCGCAATATACAAGGAAATACATTTCCCATTTGTGGCTTTGAAAGTCATCCTGCACACTCACACCAGCTAAGGTTGATTTAGTTCTGTCAGAATAACAAGGTCTGAGGCCCCAGGCAGCGTGTTCCCCTGTTGTGTTGGAGCTGTTGTTGCTCGGACCTCGACATCAGTGTGTTGTTGTTGTTGTTGTTAACCACTCAGCACGCTGAGTGACGGGACGCAATCTGGAAATCTGAATCCACGAAGCCATTACGATCTCACAAGGACGACCTGACGTTAAGCCACACGTCTCGGCTTTATCCCAAAGGAAGGAAGATATGGAGTGTGTTAATTTATCATTCCAGCGTGGACTGCTACATACACAACGTGTGAGACAAGTTTCAAACAGAGAGGCCTTAAATCATCTGTTTTATAGATGGCAGATTCTTTGCTGTGATGAATTACCTTTATTTACTTGTACCTGACTAATGGCACATTATTGTGATTACTTGTGACAATGTGAATGTGCAAACAAGGCCTTTTCCTTCCCTTTATCTTATTGTTGGTCAAGTCAACAAGATATTTGGGAAAGTCAGGTAATGTACTTTATCATGTGGTGCAGCAGACTTGCTGCTCCCTCCATGTGGAGTGGTTTCACCATAAACTGTTATTCAGTCTGTGCAATCAAAGTCCATTTTTTCTTTCAATTTTAGAGCATTTCTGGTTTGGAATTATCGTCGTCATGCAACCTCGGTTCTCGTCGATAGGAACAAAGTTCAAACCATTTCAACAACATTTGTGTGTGTTCACAGAAGGCAAAAAGCATTCAGCGACCACAAACACAACGCAGCGGTCGTCCTCTCTACCTGAGACACATTATCCATCTCACAGCTTCAACTTGATTTATTCGTCCCAAAAAGAGGCTCAGTTATGAATTGCAAATTCAAGTTTAGTTTAGCATTCTGGGGACTTGAGCCGGGATTTTTCTCTCTAAACGTTCGTTGCTTATTCATAGCTTCGCTTAGGTGCTTAACATTTAAAAAAAAAAAAACTTTTAAGCAAGAATGCTCAAACTTCATGTGCAATCTCACCAACGTAGAAATTGTTAAGAAAATCACTAATTACAGCTCCTGTCTCTTTGTCAATATTTTATATTAACATAGTCATAGTCAATGCATTGACAAAAGACACACACATGTGTTTTAAAGTGAAAGTAGGAAAAAATACATTATTGCCTGAAGATAAGAATGTGTTTAAAGGACTCTGACTCTGTTCCACCGTTACACAATGTAATTTATTTCCAAACAACACAAGGAAAGGTGACTGTCACAGGTAGCAGACAATTAGGATGCGTTTGTGGTTCCAAAGTGATCAAAATGTAATTATACTAAACGATAAGTTCCATAGCCGACGTTTGCAAGGGACTCTGTTTACATCAGTTGTTTACATCATTAAAATCAAGTCAGTTGATGGGAGACAAGCAAGTCGAGTCGGTAAACAAAAAAGGAGATTCAAAAAATAAGTGCAGAATTTCACGTTAGACTCCTCAGTTGAGTGAGGAAGATCCCTGTTCCCATGCAGGAAACCAAATAACTGTCGTTTTTCCTCTCCAGAGAAAGTCATAACCAATAGCATTTTGTCTTTCAGTTTCTCCTGACTGGTTTGGTCACACGTGCACGTTGAAAGCGTTGTTCGACTCTCACAACGTCGCCCTAATGGAGCGAAGGATTTTTAGACAGTGAACAAAGGCTTTTGTTTCATCCTCGTCTCTTTTAATTAACCCTCTTTCCCAGCACAGTAAATGAAATTGACTATATGTGTTCAGGCTGTATGATCATCATTGTTAGGAAGGGAAATGCATTTTCTGTTAGGAGTCTGATTGGTAGAAGTTTCATTCGCCACTACTTATTAGTCTAAAAGGTATTGAATGCACTCATTGCGCTTAGAGGCCATTACAGCACTTTTGGAAGTTGAATCCAAGAATTGGACTGAAAAAGTATCTTGAAAAAAAAGGTTGATTTGGCCTATGTGGAGAGAAATAAGGGTCATAGCAAAGATTACACTTTAGTCTAAAGTGCCTGGTTTGGATTATTGCAGAGAGCGCAAGTGAGCCAGTGACACGTTAACACTTCCGTTACGTTCCTTTATTGTCAAGTTAAAAAAGTGCCGTAGAAGATTTTATGCTGCTGAGTCACGATTTTAACATTCAATTAACTGAAAACCAAATAGAGGCTAACCAAAGTAAACGGATGGATGTCTCCTCCATTTCAGAACGATGGATCTTTTATTTTAAATCAGCACTGGCACTTTTCAATTCGGGAAAAATTCCCCACTTTGATGCCGGACAAATCAAACAGCACACAACTCGAGCATTGGCAGCCATCGGGAAATGCACCTTCAAAACGAAAGCAATTTTAGGGAGATCACATCCCCTCTTCCAATTCTCTCGCACTAAATCTATTGATGAAAAGCTTGTGGTCACCCGATTGGAAACATTGTGTCTGGTTTCCCTTTGAAAGCAGGAAACAATGAATTTCCTCCTGGGAGGGTTTTGACCAATGGTTTTTGTACAGCCTGTTCTTTCACATCATCACAGATTTGATTGTGTTGTTTTCACTGTGATTTGGAAACCAACACCGAGCATGATAGCAAGCAGCCTGCCCGCCCATGTCAGACCTTGTTGGAAAACATCTCATTCCATTGCACTAGCACTGCATTTATATTACAAAGCCGGCCCGTTCGCATCATCATAATCACTCTAATGGTGTTAACATGGATCCTTTGCCCTCTGACTTTATTGGATCATGAATTTTGAGCTCTAATTGTGCATGCATTTTTATAATTAGAAGGTTTAACAGGAGGTTGCGTTGGAGTTAATGTGTTGAGCACAAGGGACGATGCCTCAACACACACGGCAATGACACACGTGATGAAGTCCTGCAGACCTGCTAATGTTGGACGTAGCTTGTGTAGCAGATAACAGACCATTGGACTCCGTCGGCTCACTAACTCGCGTAAACAAGGTTTGTGGAAGGAGGTTTTTTCTGTTGCTTTGTGATTTGTTTTAGTACCTGATTTCATTATTGTCACAAGCAGCCCAGTCTCAATGAACACTTGAACAAAATTAATGAACAAAATGAACAATGAACAAATTTAGCTTAAAGTCAGATGGACGGTCTTTTTGGGGGTTTTATAGTTTATAGTTCTTGTGAGAAACGTGCAGCTCGTGAAACCGTTCTTCAGCTGAGTGCCTTCTGTGAGCCACGTTTCCTGTAAAGAGTAAGACGGACAGAAGTGAGGCTGCTGGTCCGGCTACAGTTTAAAGCGTGCGGCCCCCTGAACAAGCTGCGGCATGTCAGGAGTTAGGACGAGGGTGTCTTGCATGTGTGCACTGACTCCGCTCAGCCTGTTCCACCGCGCCCGAACATTACAACACGCGTTGGCAGAGGCAAGTTCAGCATGAAGTGAGCGTGTGCCTGCTGTAAATATCCCCCCTTATCCTGTTCATCTGCCAAAGCGTCTCCGCTTTTCTGTCAAACGCACTGAAGCAGAAGGCAAAGAGTTTGAGCTTGTCTAACTGGCTTCCCCCTTTCAGAAATGATAATAGCCAAGGATTTGTATTAGCTCATCGCAGGCCCTCTTTTCGTCTCCTCTTCCCGGATCAGACCCGTCGGTTTCCCCCTTCGAACATTTTCAAACCCTCGCCGTCCGTACAAGCGGTGCGACCCTCAGCAGTTGACTGGTGTTTGGAGGCACTCCATGTTCAGTTTGTGGGACAGGGAACATTTTATGCATGAATAGGATTAACACAAGCAATGTTCTAAACATGACTGCAGTCATAATTGCGCAAACAAAAATAAGGCAGGATGATTTGAGAAATGTACATTGGGGACATCGGGAGGAGCGGTCTTGTACGGATGGATGGGATAAAACATAGTCTGATTATATTTAGATTACAGTAATATACAACAGTTTATAAGGGAATAAATATCAAGGAGTAAATCAATGGAAATTTCTTTATTGGTAAAAAAAAAAAAGGCAACTGGTCGACCAATGAGAAGGCAACTAGTCGACCAAAACGGCATCGGACCGATTAGTCGACTAAACGACTAAAGCTGACAGCCCTACCACTTTTCTCCTAACTCTATCATTTCAATCAAAATGTTATGAACCGTGAAGCGGCGGATTGTCGGTTTAATCTGGTGGTACGATTCCATCTGTTTATTGTTGCTAACATCAGCCAGCTCCGCTGTTCTGTTTCCTTTTAAAACGTGCCCTGATGAGGGGGGGATCCCTCCGATGGATAAATCAACCCTGGTGGCGCTCACATGAAAACGTCTCACCGTAGAACTCTACGGTTTCTGTCCCCGAATGTGAAATATTACAACCAACTTGGAAAATGTTTGAATGAAACACCCGTTTCTGTTTCGATTAGCTTCAGCGGTTGCAGCCGCTTCACACTGTAAATTCACCAGGTTTTGCTTGGTTCCAAGCAAAACCTGGTGAATTTACAGTGTGAACACAAAGCCGACCAACAAGAAGATTGTGAGGAAGCTTGTGTGTGACTAAAGTTGGACGCTTAACATTTGGGAATGATGGTTGTTTGAGCTTCACTTCGTAGAGCCGTTTGAAAGTAAAAGCCAGTTTTAATCTGGGTAATGTTTCTCTGCTCACACTTAAATATGAATTACTCATGTGTGCGTGATTCAACGAGAGGGATTCTAACGGGAAACCCTTTCAGACACAAGTTGGGATTCAAAGCAAAAAGCCTTTATGATAATCACATTGCGAATATCAAATTATTCCAAAAGGTATTTATTTTTCTGCTTCTGTTTTAGTGTCCAGTCCAGTTTTAATCTTTTATCTCAATCACCACAAAAAGACAGAAAACGATCCTAATAAAGACATAAAATGAAAACAAATTATGAATTTTAAATAAACCAGCGAAAATAAAATTACTGCAAAAGGGAAACACAATGACCAAAGAAAAGTTTGAAATATAAAGAACAAATATAAAGAATGAGAATCAGATTCAGCCGTGGAAAGGGTTGACGAGCCTTTTACCTCTCCGGTTAATAATTAATGAACAGATAAAGAGTCTTTCCACGTCCCTTCCTGATTACGGGCTGGTGATTTTATGGATTGCAGAGACTTACAGTTAGCCTGCGTGCCCCTCGACTTGATCCCTGCCACAGCTTCATTACTCACGTAGTGCGATCACCTCTGTGTGTGTGTGTACGTATCCCAGCTTTACTGTCCTTGTAGCTCAGTGAAGCTCACCTAACCGATGGAATGGCAACAAACACACACACACTGTGATAGCAGGATCGATGGTGTCTGCGACCGGGGCGATGACCACAGGGTCACTCATCACAGCCGACAGCTGATAACATGGGAGGATGCTATTGTGGCCACCTGAATGGCTTTTTAATTCAAGCTTTTTATTGGAAGGTGCACTGTGGCTTTGCCCTCCCAGAAGGTACCGCTCAGCCTGTCTTAGATTGACCTTGCGTCACTGGAGGGATTATCGTCTCTCAAAGTTTCTTCGTCAGATCTTTTCCAGCTCCTACAGAGACGCCGAGGATGCTCTGTATTTGTTTGCGTCTGGTGTTCTGAATCACATTTACGGCAATTTGAGCTTTGCCTTGTGAGCACGGGCAGAAGAACACTGAAAGGGATAAGGCAGAAGGACAACACGCCTACATTCTCTGAGAACGTTTTGCTAACATGAGTTAAACCCTGTTGACGTCCCAGGATTCCCAGGAAACCGTTCATGATCATACATTATTGATGTCGACGGCACTATGTGAAGGGTTAAGAGGTCACCACAGGTATTACTGCTCATCCTGAGGATGTGGATTCTCTTCACAACATGTGTCGACGTATCAGCGCAGCGAAAGCCAGGGAAGATAAGATCAACCTTTATTTGTCTCGAGGGTGTCAGAACTCAGACAGAGACCCAAGTGCAGACGCAGGAGAATACCAAATGTTCTTATACAACGACAGAATCGGCAGGCAGTGTCGTTGTCGTAGGCAGGCAAGGTACTTGCCAAAAACTGATTATAATTGCAGCCAAATCCATTAGGGACAAGGCAAGATGTATACACACGGCCCATGGCAAATGGAAACATCAAAAATATAGTGTGCAATTATCCTGTGCATGCTGTTTGCAGCTTGAACGTACCAGACACCAGCAGCGGAACTCCTGAGTTATTCGTGCACACGGGGGGAAATAAATTCCATGATACCCTCTGATTGAAAATTGATGACACTTGCAAAAGTCCAAAGGGCTTAGAAAGGCCGTTCATACAGTATAATTAACCATTATGAATGCAACCAGAGGAAAAGATAGTATTGCTAATTTCCATTAGTTATTATGTCTGCTGCAACGAGAGGAATATGTCTGTACATTAACGCACAGTAGTCTTAATTATCCGAGGTGATAAGGCACTCTGGAACCCCTTTAAACCCCACTCATTATTGCACATTCAAGTTCATCAAGAGCAGGCACAGACCATTACAGCCAGCATGGCTTTTGCACAACTGGGAAGACATGCAACTTCTCGTAAGCATCCATGATCCGGTTTTCTGACTGCTGGTGCACCGCATCTTCTTTTCTCCCACTAAAGGGCACCCTGGGTGTTTTCTCTCCATTAATATGGTGCAACCAAGAAGTCCGATCATGTTCCTTCCACTGGAGGGGTAGCAAGCTAGTGACCCCCCCCCCAACTGCATCCACAACATGTTTTCTCTGAAACTCGGACGCCCTGGTTTTCTTTTATGTGTAGCAAGAAATAGGTTCATAAAAAGGGAATTTCTTGCTAGCTTATAATTACACTTGTCCTCATCTGCAGCCTGTGAAGGTAATTTAGTGCTCAATGTGGTAGAAAGAAGAAAGGCAAAGGAGAGAGTGCGTTTCTGTGGATCGGGGGTGGCAACACAGCCCGGCTCCAGCTGTGATAATGCAGCCTCAGCATAAAAATGTCCTACCATCCCTGCTACGTTCTCCTGTCAGAACACACAGTTACTGAATAGCACATGCATGAGAAACAATATGGTGCAGAGAAATACATTCTTGAGTAGCAGTGGGCGGTAAATATTTGTCAAGATGTGTGTGTGTGTGTGTGTGTGTGTGTGTGTCCTAATCTTATGTAATCTATACTGCAGTGCTACGCAGCAGCTGCTTTATCCCCGGCTTTAGCGGGCCCATAACGTGTTGTCAGAATCACACAGAGAACTAGGAAACGAGTGCACTGCGCTAATCCCGCTTTTGCATTTGATTACCCAATATTTTAGAACGCTCACTGCGCCCTTGCTGCCAAAACCTAGGACTACAACCCTCCCCCCCCCTCGCCCCCACCGCCAAGGGAGGAGGGCTTGGCTGAGCAATTGTTCATACTCCTCACACATGTGTCACATTACCATACATGGCTCCCTGCCCAGACATTAAATGCAGGTGAAGCAGAGAGCGGGTATCATCACTTTGTTGAAACACAAAGGCAGTGTGTGCATGCTCTTCCTTTCACTTCACTTCCCACAGTCAGCGTGCCGTGCAGCATGCTTTGCATACTTGCCGTTTTTCATTTCCTGCTACAGTTGTGGATTCTGACCCACAATCTTTGTTCTCAGCTCTGTAATTTTTTTGTTTTCTGTGCAGCCTTTTATATCTATGTATTGTTTTGCTCTCGATTGGCAAAGCGTTTGCAGAGACACCATCAGCACAATGAACAGAGATGTTTATGTGCCAGAATGTCACGTTAATTTCAGTGCTGAGTCAGTGGAACGTGTGATGAATGAACAGCGTTAATGCGTTTACGTGTAGACAAAGTCTTTCATCATGAGAACAAAACCTGCAATGGTGACGACACCAAAGCAGTGCTAGTATACCGAGACAATAAGTAACACACCTCCAGGGAAGGTTTCCTGGATCTTTCTTTGATTGCAGGAATTTGCATGAGCCCGCCGAAATCTCAAATGCCGCCAAATTGTTCCTTCAAAAAGGGGAAAAGGCAAATCTGACATTTAGAAAATTACTTCCACGCACAACAAAGAGAGAAAGACACAGTTTGAGAAAAACATAACAACTGTGGAAAAGCGATGCAGCAATCCAATTACAGTGCCATCAAAGTGAGGAACAGTGCACATTCTGAAAAACAGTTATGGTCAAAATAGGCTCCCATTAGACAACCCATCAATGCAGAGATATTTCAAATTAAAAGCAGATAGGTGACTTGACTACACACAGCAACGTTGTGATAGCTCGCTGATTACAAGACTCGTCTCGTCTCCTCGTCTCCTCGTGCTGCGTTCGCTCGCTTTGACACTCACAACACAAGGCCATCAACACACGCACTTCATCCGCCGGGGGGGGGGGGGGGGGGGGGGGGGTGTGAGATAGCATCTGGGCGAGCATCTGGATGAACACTGTTAGGTCTTAACTTGTATGAAACTGAGCAAATGCTCCTATGGATAACAGTGGATAAGGAAAGGGATTAATTTTATTAAATGAAAGTCGAGTTGCTGTATTTAACGTGAAAAATACATTCCTCCCTTATAGAAATGTACACGTATGTGTATGCGTAATAAATATATTTATATATATCTGCAGTCATCTGTGAAGAAAAAACAACCACATCCCACAAAGCAAGGTGTATTTTATTCAACGCAATAAAAAAGTAAACATGATGGGTAATTGCTCAATCTGGATGTCATGCAACACAAATAAATATCAGTGTCTGTGTTAAATTCTGGACTTGAGGCTGATATGTGATTGGCAGGTCCGTCTATTATTTTCCTTAACTGCCTTTCTCTTCTCATCATCTTCCTTCCCGCTCTCTTCTACATCAGTGGAATACAAAATATAAAAAGTTTCAAAAATTAAAAAAAGGTTATAGCTTGTGTCATGCACAGTCTGTCACATGAACACATGCAGGACATGTCTTGTCTTTATAGGACTAAAAGCCAAAAGAAAAGCTTTAGAGGTTGAGGTGTCCCTCAAACTAATCTCAGACTTTATTCCGGAGAATGTGGAACTTCATTTCAAATGGTTCATGCAAACTTGCATGTGGTGTGTGTAAAAATAAAAAGGTAAAATGCTATAATAAAGTTTCTGAAATACCTTAAAATCCAGCCATAAATCACCTGAACAATTTCCAGGAGATCATCTTCTTCTGGTTATTTCAAGTTCATCCATCTCTGTGGCTGTCTAGACACTCGCTGACATTAACAATGTAATTATTCCTCCGACGGATGATGGTTTATTTACGAAACCCAGTCACTGGTGGGGGGGGTCACGCTCATTCCAGACAAAGCAATTTGCTTTCATAGACCCTCCGAAGCTGCTTGTGGATGCGAGTGGCAGCATTCATTAGTGTGTGACTGCTCCCTGCGTGGCAGAGAGAGGCTATTAGCACCAGGCCAAAGGAAGTGAGATGGATAGGCCGTTGTTTTCACACTATTTATGCTTAATTTTATTAATTTGGGTTCTTGCGTGTGGGAGTGGCCCAGAGTATTCAGTAAACAGCCTCCTTTAATCTGCTGCAGACCAGTTCCTGCTGGACTGTGATACTTGGACTGAACGGCCGGCGTTGACGGGGTGGCATGTGGCAGGGCGGCGTGTGGCAGGGTGTGTGGCAGGGTGGCGTGTGACAGGGCGGTGTGTGGCAGGGCGTGTGGCAGGGCGGCGTGTGGCAGTGTGTGTGGCAGGGCGGCGTGTGGCAGGGTGTGTGGCAGGGCGGCGTGTGGCAGGGCGGGCTGTGGCAGGGCGGCGTGTGGCAGGGCGGGCTGTGACAAGGCGGCGTGTGGCAGGGCGTGTGGCAGGGCGTGTGGCAGGGCGGCGTGTGGCAGGGCGGCGTGTGGCAGGGCGGCGTGTGGCAGGGCGGCGTGTGGCAGGGCGGCGTGTGGCAGGGCGTGTGGCAGGGCGGCGTGTGGCAGGTCGGCGTGTGGCAGGGTGGCGTGTGGGAGTTTGTGTGGCAGGGCGGCGTGTGGCAGGGCGGCGTGTGGCAGGGCAGGTGTCAATGGCGTCGACATTAGCTGCCGGCGGCCCCCGCGGACACAGCAGCTCATTAATCACGGGAGCGTGTGATGGAGGTAGGAGGCCAGGAAGCTGACAGTGTTCACGCTCTTATGCGTTATGACAGGAAAGCGTCGCTATTCTATTTTCTGGTTGATGATGCAGCTGCTGAAGTGTAAACAAGATGAAATCTACTTGATATCAGTCAGCCGAGGTGTTCATACCAGCAGCAGGTTCCACTCATTCCACCAATTATGAGCCTGTGTTCGGATTAATAACCCTGTGTGAATATGTTGATACTTATACAAAGCGCCCTAGATGAGGACACACAGGTTAATTGACATAAAACAATAAACATGTCATCCATCAGGAACATTGTCTTTTGACTTGTTTTTTGTTTTTTCGCCCATACCTTTTTTCCCGTTATGCAGTCTATGACTCCTTAATATTTAAATAATAGCAAAAGGTGTTTTATGATCAGAACAAACTCCATCAGTCTGTTTTATCTCTTATCTTACCGAAGCTGTGTTCAGGCTGACATCTGCATGCATCTGAAAATCTTCCCTCCGATGTGGAGAAGTATCCAATGAGGTTTGTCAATGTTGAGCCAAATTCAGACAACAACAGACTTCAGTGTGACTCCCAAGTAACTCAGCTGTAGTTGTTCTTTTTTTAAAAGTCGTGTTGATGAGCCTCAGCACTTGGGAGTAAAAGTACCGAAAACACTCTCAGGATTCACAGAATGTTTGGTGTATCTTGGTCATCTGTCATCCTGACTGGATGCAGGTTTTTCTTGGCGGGGGTGTGTCAAAACAAATGTGATTGCAGCCTCGGTAACTTCAGCTAAGCGTGATGGAGTGTCTGCTCTCTTTGCCGGTGTTTACCGTCTGCGGCGTTCACACCAATTAAGGAAACATTTATCAAAACCTTCTTTGACCTTGGCGGATTTTTATTTTATCACCTTTCAAGTTGAAAGAAAGTGTTAAGACCAGGTAAATGGACATGGAGCCAAGCGCAGCACACAGTAGTCACGGCTGAGGTTTTCTTCAATTTAATTCACGTACAAAAAAAAAGGTGCACAGTGTAGGGTTGAGTCTGCTGGGGGTAATGACCTCAGAGAGCCAGGCAGGCGGGTAGGCAGGGATCCCAGAGCATGAGGGCAAAAAACAGGACAAGGTGAGCAAAGACAGCATCTAATCCACACGAGTAACCAGATGGCCGAAAGTCATAACTACCACTGTGACGACGATCTGACGAAAGAATGACAGAAAGACCCAGGTTGGTCGCCATCACCTATCGCAGCCACACCCTCCCAGCGTGAAGAGGAGATGAAAACACTGACAGCTGACATAAAGTGACTTGTCCTAAATCCAAAAAAATCCTCTCAACCTTTCTTATGAGTATTTTAGTCAAACCTAAAACATATTTCACGCTGTAAAACCCTTTCAATGGCGCAGCAGATGACACAGACAGACATGGCAGCAGGATATTTTCACCTTATTTCCATCACTTGTGAGTGTCTCGTTTTAAAAGAGGTGTGACACTGTTTTACGGCCCTGTCCCACTCTCCCGTAAATAAGTATCTCCCCATTCTGGATCCTACGGCAGCATTTATTTCACTGTAGGTTAGCGTTCTCTAAGGACTGTGCTGCTGAAGGGGGAGGGGTTATGACAGCTTCAGCTTCGCAGGCAGGGTGATAGAGGAGACACAGGAATGTATCTGTGTTAGAAAAAGGGAGGGAAGAAGTACTGCAGAGGACGAGTGGTGAATTGGGGAAGAAAAGCAAAGAGGCAAAACAAAGAGGCTGCAGATCCAGGGGGAATATCCAGAGATGAAAGGCGGGACAAAACAAATAATGTTGAGTAATTTCAACTAAGGTCGGAGGCAGTGGTTATAAATAGCCACTTCTATGGTCGCTGCGAGTAAGAAACAGAACGAAGCAGCAACATGAGAGGGAAAAAGGGAGCACAGAGCATTCAGGGAGGCAGAAAAGGCTGTTTGAGGGGATCACAAAGCCAGACCTTGTCACAGGCAGACAGTGTGCAGATGTTACACTGTACAAAAGGTCCCCCGTCCCCCGTGATCTCAAACAGCTTGACTACGGCTGCCAGAGCTCTCCGTAGAGTGGTCAGGTGGGCGAGAGAGAGATATAATAAGATGGGCTATTGTGTTTGGAGGGGACTGCGGCGGGCCGGGGCACTAAAGGTCTAATGAGGCATCGTGTTCCACAATCAAACATAAATACACTACAATGTGGCCACCTGATCGCTGCGGTCGCACAGCCTGCAGAAATAATGGAGTGTGAAAACCCCTTGCCCTCGGACATAAATAACGACGGCATGAAAACAATCTAGCAGCTGACATGAAATCTCCTTCCTGGTGTGTTGCACGCATGTCCGAATGCATGTGAGGGAGCAGAGGGGATTGGCCTGCTGCAGGATTGTAGTAATATCAAACCAAGATGACTTCTGCATAATATATGCTTTCTTCACCATTGTTTCGGAATCTGTCACAATTGCTCCGCTTTTTGTCGTTTGTTGGAGTTCAAATATATCAACATCTACCCATAATTTCATCAAGCATGCCAGGGTTTTCTTTTAAGTTCATTACATTGATCACATTGCATATGCAATTGTTTTACAGTGGACGGCTAATTGCCAAACTAAGGATGAATGAGGGAAAGAACTGTGTGTGTGTGTGTGAGAAAAAGGTTCTGGTTGACCAATGATCTCTTCCCAATACATATTGAAGTACATTGATTGGTCACCCACTGAATATTAAAGCGTTCATGGAATTAACGTTACAATATCGCAAACCCCACACAAATGACAAACATACTATGCATATCCCGCTGAATGGCTTAATTGATGTAGAACCAGCTCAAATAGTTGATTTATATGTGTGAACAAGTTACCGTTTTAAAACGTTCAGTGTGTTTTAGAGGAATCTCTCCGTTTCTGTCCACTCTGGTGTATTCCTGTTTGGTCGTGCTCTCGGCTGTGGGCGATCCGTCGTGCAGAGACGAGGAGCCCAACCTGCTCCCTCCACACCTCACCATTAAGATGCTACATGTTACAAAGTGTGACCAAAGGCCTCCTTCTATTCAAGTGCCGAGCTAAGAGTCACTTCTGGCCTTTTCAATCTTGCTGTGATGAGGGCCCGGGGGTATTTGAACACATTAGTGCCACTGAGGTAGCTTTACGCCGTTACCATGCAACTGTGTTTGAACTCAACCAAAGTTATTTCTTTCCTTAGTCATTACTGGACTTTTTTTTGCAGATATGATAATAATTCTGGCCTTTGATGGCTTCAAAGAGGTATGAGGGACTAAAAAGGGTCAGGTTTAATACCACTAGCAGTAAAGCGTTTAGTGTCAGAGACTATGCTATAGAACACTGCTTTACATTGGTGTCTGGCATTAAGGTGTTGTTCCGTCATTCACAGGAACAAGCAGGAAGTCACAGCCTGATTTCTACTGTTCATCTTCTCCAGAGTGAACGTATACTAAAGGACTTGTTGATGACTTTCACAGCAAAACTGCTGCGGGGTTCAACACTAAAAGCTTCTGCCAACAAGTCGCCTCATTTCAAGCTACAGTCCCAAACTGTTTTGGGTTTTTGGAAATGGAAAAACAATGATCCTATTGTGCACAAAATACGGATGAGAGAGAAAATACTCATCAAGCTTAGCACCCTAAATAAAGCTTCTCCAAAGTGTTTGGTGTTTTCTTGGTTTGTTTGTGTCTCTCATGCGTTCACCCAAACATGCTTACCACTAAACACCAGCTGTGAAATGTGGATGCTATTTGCGTAGCACAGATGGCAAGGCACGGGATGTTACCGGTCTCACTCAATTAATATCGTCAGTAATAAATGAGTAAATTCTTCACGTTATTCCCAAGAAACTGACATGCCACAGAAGAAATGAGAAAAATAGATACAAAGATACACTCATCTTGATATTGTGATTTCATGATCAGTTGTCGGCGAACTAAAAAACACTCTAGGTTAAATTGCGTTGTTGATGAACATTTACATAAAGTAAAACACAGCGTCATATTTCTACGATGTATACGTCAATTTACATTTCTGTATCAACGTACTCGTTTCATGGGTTTGTGAGCCTCCCAGGTGATGACTTTGAATGAAAAGGACAAATGCTGCACGGCCCAAACAGGTTCACTGGAAGTACTTCATAGACGAAGCCCAATCACACTCAAGACTTTTGCTCGTATTCAGGCTCATTCCGCCTCAATTTGGTCTGTGAATGGCCTCGGTGCATATTTCTGACGGGGCTCAATGAGAGATTATTTTCTAGTATAGCTGGGAATGATTGTGAGTGAGCAGCACAGGAAAATGACTCGGATTCCTAACAAAGTAATCAGACCTGTGATGATGTTTATCAGTTGAGCAATCGGAAGGGTTTAAAATCCACTGAAAGACCTCCAAATGAGGAGCATAGAGCTGCTTTTAGTTCTCAATGTTTCGGGCTTCTTTGTGTTACATTTTTTGACAAAGCAAGTCACATCACCACTTATTCGAAGCACTTTTGTAGGTGTGCGTAAGGCTGGTCTCTCTTTAAATTATTTTTCGTTTTAGACTTCTACACAATTTAAATATTAACTGTAATGTGTTTCATGGTGAAAATATATTTGTCTTACAATAAAGATGTCTTTTCACTCCATGAGAGAAGGCATGCGGTTAAAGTACTCCTTCGGTTTTTACCTACAAAAACAAATGCACCGCAATCATGCGAATCCTACAAACCCAATTAACCGTAGGAGGTTTAAAGAGCAACCATCGCGTGTCTTAAAACCTTTATTGTTTTAATATGTACTGTGTTCACATGCTGCACAATATAAAACCCCTAAGCAGTCAAATTAGCAAAGAAAGAAAGGGAGTTATTTTGGTGGGAACGTTCATTTTCCTGCAGACGCAAATGAAAAATGGTCACATTGAAGCAGGTGCACAGACTTTCATCATCAGTTGTTTCTTTTGCACTTCATCTATTGTTTTGGTGGCAAACAGTGTCATCACTGAGGGAATACAATTCAGTGGGAACTATGATAAAAGTGCTGTACGGCGGGGTGTCATTTGTTTGTTTATTCCTTCCCTTGGAGGTGAGCCTTATGAGCTGCAGGACGCCGCCTCGCAGGCTCCACATATGAGCTTTGTTTTAGCAGCTGATAAAAAAAGATTCATCACTGCTCCATGTGTATATTTTGAAATGTCATTGCATACATATTCCCCACAGCCTTGGAATCGCAGGATGGGACACCCAGTTTCTCACACAAGACACGTGATGGTGGAAATCATCCCACACTGTTCTCCACCGGGAAATCTCCCATTGAACTAATAATTACTTGACCACGTCTGGTTGTTTGTGAACAGCTTTTTGAAAAACATTCTGAGAATGGAGCACTTGAAGTAGATGTGAGAACGTTGCGTGTGTGATGTTCCTGTGACGGATGCCGTGGGCGAAAGAAGAAAAGGTGCATCGAAAACAATCCTCAAAAAACTGTCAACACTAGCCGATTCCTCCTTAATGTCGGCATATGTTTAGCTTTCATCTGGCGAGGTTCTGGCTCATTTTGGAAAGAGCAGGCATGAAGTGAGCGAGTGCTTTTGCAGTGTGGCACGGAATACGGACATCCCCGGAGGCTCTTTTCCTTTTTTTATCTCCAGATAGAAAATAATGTGCGATAATGACGCGACCAATGTCGTTATTAATAATAATGAGATGAAAAAGGGTCCTTTGCATTACCTATGGCATGCGGTTCGCACTCCCAGCGGATCATAGATCACGCTGCCCCTCCTGCTGTTCTTCATTATAAATAAAAACACATTGCATGAGGGGGGTTTCTTCTTGAATGAAATACAGAGTTACGCACAAACAAACAAATCGTGAGCCGCGCCTTAATTCCACACTACTCTGCAGTAAACATTAACTCGCATACAAGGAATTAATTAGCCTCATGAAATGTAACGGTGTGTGCTTTCACTTTGGAAAACTGCCAATAAGCCGCCAATTAAAGTTCACAAGGAGGAATCAAATCCGATGACAAAGTTATGGAAATGTTTACAAGATTTTTGTCTTATCTTTGGTAGCGTATAATAGAACCTACGCTGAGCTACAGAGTAGTCGTGGCTTCTTTGTCACATAAACATCCTGTTCTATATTACTATTTTCTATTTTGGGGGGAAACGGGAAAGCAGTTGAAGGTTCAAAAGACTGAAGCACAACAGATCACATTGTGAAGAACCATGTCACCTGGTAAAAATATAAAGAGTGAAGTGAGGGATTCAAATTTTTCCCATTAAAGCCGGAACGGTATTTATTCAGTGCTATTTAGTAAAAAGCTTAAACGGCCTGTGGATGCATGCGATACCGAACGTAGCCGCTGTAGCATGAACGTTAAGCTACGATGGGTCAATGTCCTCTGCTACGGTTCTCTAGAAATTACTTTCTCTTTTCTACCACCCCAGGTAACAAGTCCCACTTGTGCAAAATGTTAAACCAAGATTAGCTCCAATACTCTTTTATTTATTTATTTTTACAGCAGCATTTTTTACTTTTAGCAAACATGCTAATGACATTCAAATGTGGCCTCATACTATTTTAGATTATTAGCTGCTCTCCACTGCTGCTCACCAACAGGGCTCACTGGGACACTTGAAATGGAGTGGAATTATTGATTTGATTTGGTCCACCTGTAATTTCCTGTTATCCCAATTCAAAAGGTGCAAGCATTAGAATAGAGACACACAGAGGCGTAAAACTAAATGTTGATTTTATAAATTTCTGCTATTGTTGTTGTTTTTTTTTGGGTTCACCAACAAAGCACAGAAAAAACATAATGTGTTGTAATTATATTCAGTAGATATTGAAGGTATCACATATCATCTGTGCGTTTCCACCCTCAACGACGAACAGTCGTCCGGTGCCCGCTGCTTTATGTTCCCATCAGCGGCTCCTTGCACTTGGGACACCAGGTGAAAGCAATGAAGTGTTAACTAGCTGGTGGGCGGCAGAAGCAGCAGCAGGGGCACTGAAAGCTATTTCTGTACCTTTTCACAAGCAATTACGACTTGAGAGGGGAATATTTTGACGCAGTCAAACGGAAATAAGGCTGCAGTATTGGCCCATTCACAGCCAACATTACAGGGCACCGTGACTTGACCATTCAGTATCTGAAAAAATCTGTTCACAAATGAAATACCGCTGTTCTGCTTTCACAAGAGTCATCTTGTGAAAACTCGCTGGTTTGGTCTCTCGTAGAGGCAAATCAAAGGGGTGTTTATTTTGTCCCTCAAACACTCAACAGCGTCTCCCCAAAGACCTCATTATCCTGTTAATCTCCAATCATTTCAAAGACAAACGTGTACACCTGCCATCCAAGCAAACCTGGTGAGCACGGGAGACTGTGGCGTCCTCGCTTCTCTCCCTGCAAACAAAAATGGGCTGATGATCAAACCGCTAAAGAAAGAAAATGAGGAATGACATTCCGGAGAAGGGATCCGTAGCATCCATTGTTTCCTGCCTTGACGTGTTGGTGCAGCTCGTTAGTGGTCAGCATTAAAGGAGGATCGCCGCTGCTTTCCTGTGGCTCGTTAACACTGAGTTCAGCATTGACCCCCCCGGACCTCTTGGTCAGCGGTCAGTTGAACATATGCAGTCGAGTAGCACAGAACTGTACATTCAGGTCTTGGATAAGGGGTGAAAAGTGACCGGAGAACATTGTCATGCGCGAAACGATTCTCAAATGACGTCCCAGGCATCGTGTTTGCTACGGAGGCTAACGACCATCACCCTGTGCCTTCGTGAGGCGGCCTCGAGCTGGTCTCCGCGCACTGCCACACGGGTCATGTGACCGGAGAGGTTCCAGCATGTGCCACGGAGGGGCCACCCGGGGGTGAGTCGAATCCTCAGTTCATCATGAAACACTGCCTCAGGGAAGGTCGGATGGAACTGGCTCCTCATTTTACTTGAGGAGTACGAGTATGTTTAAGTCGTGACTTTACCTTTATTTTACCGGCTAGAAACTGATTCAAATTTGGAGTATTTTTGTATAGAAAACTGAAGTGAATGATATAATTGCCGAGCATTCTTGCCGAGCAGGATGCAGTGAACATTTGAAAATGCCGTCTAAACTTAAGTAATCATAGTCATAATGCGTGATTCGTAAACTAATCTAGTGTAGATGCTTCAATTGCCCGGATTGCCCGGATTTGGATGCAATCCATATTTGATGAAGTCTTCATACGTTACCGCCTGTGGCGCGTAAGGGCACTGAGCGCAGCGGGTCGTTTTTATCTTTAATCATGCCTGCCAGCAAATGAGTCATTAGGAAATTCCTGGCGAAACCCCGTGCTTCAGAAAAACTTTCAGAGACGTCGGAGTGATGTCACAGATTACCTTATATTGTTTATTCTGTGGTTTGGTGTTGCTTTAAAGGAATTTTAGGGTGTGTGTGTGTGTGTGTGTGGGGGAGATGGCATGTGTAGTCGTGGTTATCTGGTGGGAACCCCCCATCGCAGATGTTCAATTGAATCAAGAGGCCAAATGATCATTACCACGTTAAGAACACATCTCATTTAAAATCCCTGCATTCCGACGTGGCTCTACCCGCTAAGCACTGGAATACTGTTCCAATACATTAGTGACTGTGTGTGTGCGCCGTGCATGCGTCTCATTTCACACCCGATCACTTAAACGGTTGCGACTTCCGACTGTCAGAACAGCGGGAAGTAGCGCGGCAGCTAAATGAATTGTGAATGTGCGTAATGCAACCGCAGTAATCATTTGTTTAGTTCATGGCGCTGTTGACGGTAGGAAAGATATCCCCACACTCTTATTGGTGAAGAGCTTTGAAAATTGCTTGCAGCTGCCATCGCTCGTGTGGCGGCAATATTCACATCCAACAGGATGATGAACTGGATGGCGACTACCCACTCGTGCTGCGAGGGGACCGGACTCAATTTCGGAGTTTCTCATTCCCAAATTCAATTGGAGTAGCTGCTTTATGTCATTAGTGGACCCAACGTTTAATACTTAAATATACCCCGGATCAAGAGCTTCGTACTCCAGGTGTTATGGTGTGCACACAGATCCAAAGGAAACACGCTGAGGTTTTGCTTAATCCAGACAGGGGGGTTTATTCTCTCCAGCAGGAAAAACAACAACAAAAAACACATTGACTCGACTCAAAGAGGAAGCACACAGGCATGCAGGGAAGCTCGACACAGGAGCGCAGCTGATCCCTGTGGAACGATGCTGGCGGGCCTCTTCGGCCAGGTGAATCACAGAGGTTCAACGCTGGACAGCAACAAAACAGGCAGGCGGTTACTTGCGCCATCAAACAGGGGAGAAACTCCGTAACTCACAGGACCAAGATACCGCAGTGGTTAACAAACAGACCGACAGCTGGGGCGAGCGAAGCTGGAGTATTTATCTCCACCGGGATAACGACAAGATGGGACAGAGCTGTGTCAAGGGACGAAGGCGTGGCAGTGGGCGGGATTCTGACGACACTACTGGGGACACAGGAACAAAAACACAAGCACATACTAAAACAATAACCAACAGGGGAATGACATCCACATGAGGAGAGAATGTGGGGAAACAGAAGGGATAGACAGGGTTAGACAGGAATCCGCACACCAGGTGAAGAAAATCTTTAACAGAAGAGTGAGAGTTTCCAAACTGCTCCTTCTTTTTGTAGATGAATCAAAGTTTGGAGGTTTCACTTTCAGTTGGAGAGCTTACGTGAGAAAAAGTCCACTCCGGGGACCAATTACTGCGTTGAATCCAAATCTCTGTGTGAAAAATGGGGTGGCTCCAGACAGAGTTGTCCCTTGACTCTGCTTTGGCCCATCATCGCCGGAGGCATGAAGCCACGTGAAAGAACCTTCTCCAGCAGGACAGGGACTGTAAACTTTGCCACATGTATGAAGAGAGTTGTGCGCAGCCTGGTTGTTGGATGTTTCTTAGAAAGCTCGGGGAGCGGGTAATAACTGTGCTCGGGATGATGAAATGGAGTCCGACGCCACGCGGTTGGGGCCCTCAGCTGTGTGGCTTTGGGCTTAGTTCTCCATCAGAAGAGAGCGGCAGTGTTTGTGGGTGTGATGCCACATCTCCCAGGGCACCTGCAGGTTGACGGATGGTAACTAGAGTGGATGAGACAAGACTCCTTGAAGATGTCTGATACCTTGATGGTGAAAAGTCCTCGACCTCAGATTGGAAGGCTTGCCGCGTAATGAGAAGAGGCACGCGGTGCTCTGCAGCCCAGCAACAAGAAGCCACAGAGTTTTCAAGACGTAACGACAGAAAACGGTAAAAGACTGACTCTGGCTACACATTCCGTCGGTTGGAGGCAGCGAAAGCACTTGGTTGTATTCAGGACGAGAGCATGCATGGCTTTTACCCGTGATATATGATTGTAAGGTTCATTGTTCAACAACGCAGTTCTCCTGCATGCGTTGCGGTCGACCCGCGTGATGCGACGAAAACTGAAACAGCATCTGGGGATAAATATAGTTCACTACAAAAGTAATTGACTTTGCAGTTTTTTTTGCATGGCGACCTCATTCTTAGGAGACTAGGCCGCATGGGCGTAGCTTGTTATCTTTTATACTGTGTAATCACGGTGGGAAATGATTCAGGCCAAATAGCAATGCACTCACGATTGTGGAAAATGATATCCACTTTTCATTTAACATTTCTTTAGAAAAATGCAGTCATTAAAGTTGGCTGGAAATTGTATCATATTGTGAGACGGAGCATGTTTGGTTAATTCTGTATGGGGTGAACTGCACATGGATCTGTTTGATATTCATGGAGAGGTTTGGGTTTCATGATGTAGCTTTATATTAGTCACAGGCTGGTGAAGAAAGTAGTCTGCTGCAGCCTGTCCCCACTCCTCCCCTGCATAACTTTCTGAGGCTATATAGGTCAGCGATCTCACTCAACGCTGCTGCTGCTGCTTTGAACCGGGCTTTTCTAACTCTTCATTGTTTATTCGCTTGTGTCTTTAACATTTATGTATTACCACGGAGGTGACGTGTCGGGGAGACGAATGCTAATCACCACATTCACGGCCTTATGTCCCCTCTCCCCCCCCCTCCCCGAAGAAACGGAGGCACGTGTAAACTCCAGCAATCACAATTATGTAATTGTGCTTTTCCAAATGGAGTCATTTTGAAAGCCTGAATTCGCAGCCGCCCCATTACGGCCTCAGCGCTGCCACAATCATCACGGTAAGAAGTGGCACTGATGAAGTCACTTTGCATCTTTTAAAGTCAAAATCCCAAGAAGTTTTCCAACAGAAAACAAACCTCTGCAGCGGCTCAAACTTTGGGGTAAAACAAGTTTAATGATCGCGGGCTTGAATTTGAAAGGATTTGTAGTCTCTTTGATCTTTTATTTCCAATTCACCTTCACATACTCCAGAGTCATGAACATTTATAATATGCAAAGCTCTCCTCCATTAAATCATACTCTATGAGATGGCTTCAAACATCTTCTGACCTCAAACACTATGAAAAGAAGTATCGGCTGGCTCCGCCGGCCCTGAGGTCTTAGCTTACACAAAAAACACACACACACACACTTACCTTTCAGGCACTCAGACACACAAACACACCTCCATCCCTGACCTGATATTGGCAAAGTGCAATTAGAGCTGTTTTTGGTAGGCAGGCATCCTCTGTGCAGACAGTGAACGATGCAGAGCTGCTGTGAGGGTGCTGAAACAACGCCACTCGCACCGCGGCTGCTGTTTTCTCAGATAATCCATTCTGCTCCTTTTGACAAAAGATAAAACCTCGGCCGCCATTTCCCCAACACATATCCTCACGCGCCTGTGAGATATTACCCCCTGCCTTATCTGGGAAACATACGGGCAGAGCTTTGATAGATTGTGGCTTTAAAAAAGGAAGAAATCTTTATTCAGGGAGTGACGGTTTAATCCATGTAAACCACTCTCCGTGTCCTAACACTTATCTCCTCATTCACTTTTCTGCACAAAAGCCCTATTTAGCCCTGTGGAAACTTTACACCTCTTTTTAAATAATTGATGTTTCAGTTTATTTCTCATCTGAAATGTCTTCCGTGAGTGTGCTTAAATGCTAACATGTCATTAATTGGGTTAAGATTAGTTCCCCTTTTCTCTTCTTCACTGATTGCATGCCCATCGATGTGGTAAGAACAAGCGCTCTACAAAGAGCACCACCACCTCGGGTCTGCAAATGGTGTCAATCATTGGTGTCTTTAGGCTGCCACAGGGTAGTGTGCAGACCTCGGTGTCCATTTGTCCCTACTTGAAGGACGCTTACTTACAAATGGTGAAATTGAATAAACGTGCAATGAAATCATTTGGAGGTAGTTCATGATTTTCTGCTCCAGCACTGATTAATGACTCAAACACAATCCGAACACAATATTGAAAATAATGTTGGAGACTTGTGGATGGATTATTAAAATGAAAGTTAAGGAACAAAATTTAAAAATGTTATGTAAGAAATAGGAAATTTAGCCTTTATAATAGAAACTGATTGAGTGATAATTAAACTGTATGTAAAGAATACAAGATTAATGTATTACAAAGACAATAAAAATGTATTAACAATATTTGCAGATTGTAAGAGTAATGACAACATATTCAATGGACAAATCCAAATATTCCCTGTGTTACTTTGAATATTTTGGGTTCCGTGGTTTCCAGCACTGCAGTGTGTGGATGCAGCTATCCATCTTCCACAGAAAAGGTTCCCTTTGTCCCAAACCTCCTCGCCACGCGTGCTGACAAACAAACTGGGACGTCACTTGTCTTTCTGTTGCCCGAGGAAAACAGACGCTTTAGGAGCCTGGCAGTCATTAAAAAGTTGATGTTTCCCTTGGCAACCACACTCAAAGTGACTTATTTTGTGCAGAATGGGGACAAAAGAGAGTTGAAGTGATGGCTGCTGCATTCATCTGAGGATTTATTAATTGATGCAAATGCACAAAACCTCAAATAGAAACACAAGTAAAGAAATAACTCCTAAATGTCCGTACCAGAGCTCCAGTGCTTTCCTGTGGCTACTTCATATGATCTTTGCCCTGGGACGGTCCTTAACCTCCTATGCTGCTTTCAATCCAGTTGTGAGAAAGAAGGAAAAAAAACAGTTATTCTGCAAGAAGCAGAAATTAATGAGCGTGAAAACAAGGAAGCAGAAAAAGATGGAGGATTGTTATGTGGAGGAGACAGTTGTTATGTTGGGAGGTACAAGGGGAGGTTGTAAAATATTCATCATCTTCACTTTGTCCTCCTTAGGACCGTCGTCAGCGTCACTGACGCAACGAAATGCTGAACAAGAGCATGACAGGACAGAGGAGTTGGTACAGAAGCAGCACACGAGTGATCCAACCCCTGTGCATTAGTGCGGATGTTGGTTCCCCGGCACATCTTTTTCCCCGTCATTGTTACACACAGGAGGAAGAAGTCTATTTGTGAAATTACGTTCACCATTCGTGGCAGCCGCAGAACTTTCCTGACGTGGCCTCTTTTTAGAAAATGCTCAATAGCACAAAATGGAAATGCTATTATTTGGTGCTGAACCGGCTACTTGAGAAAATGACAGCACTTTGAACATATAGTTTTCTTGTAGCCATAGACACATTACCTGCTGAATGCAAGGGGATTCTTTGTTCCCTAATGGATGCACGGGAGGGTGGCTTTCCCTTTGTATGGCATGCAAAGTAGCATCAAAGATCCCCGATGGTTCTTTGAATGCACACGAGATGTCTAATGGACATTAGACTGACTAGAAATCATGTTGATTAAAATGTGATAATGAATTGCGTGAAAAAGGTCGGTCGCCCTTCCGAAACCACAGAATGTAACGTGATTTTAAAGCTCCTCCCCCAAGCAGCAAAATATCAGCGTTGTGTTCTCTGCTTGCTTGCGACTGCTTGAAACAACAGGCTATAATTATGTGTCCCTCAAGGACACGTGGGGCTACTTTAAGGACTCAAAACAGCGATGCTGAAGAAGTGGCTCTTCTAAAGGGGCCCACACACACTGACTTGTGCTAAATGACCTGGACGGACGACCTTGAGAGACCCTGGACGACCTTCGGGGTGCAAAGACTTTGCATCCCGTCACAAAAAACAAACAACTATGACGGATGTCAATGTGCGTTTTTAGATGACAGGCAACATGAAACCAAACACGTGTAGGTGTTGTTATTGTGCATCCGGGAGGCTCAGCATCATCCTCTTTGGTGATTCCTCCCAGCGTGACGATCTTCACTGCGTGCAGCATCGCACAAAGAATGGACTTCTTGGTGGAAGAAGACAAATGTACAATTTATTTTTCTCACATATCCAACCATATGGATTTCGGGACTTTATTGAGCAATAAAAAATATACACCAAGGAAAATATCATCTTCCGTTTTCCTCATATTGTCATTTTTCTGTCTCATAATCTGATTTAACACTTCCAGACGAACGACCCACGATCCAAAGTGACAAAATGAAAAGAAACCCCCCAAAATCGCAGATCATCATTTCAGTTCAACAGTTTGAAAGCATCTCTGCTCATATTGTTCACTGAAAATTTGAGAAAAAAAAACTTCAAACCGATTTGTTTTGAAAGCGGTGACATCACAGATTAGGTCGTCGCATCCGACTCCAACTCTGCGTAGAGTTCTGCCAGTTTCTGGAACTCGGGCCCCCAGTTGTCCAGGTAGCTGTAATCCTGCTCCGATTGTGTGGCGGGGGTGTCCAACGGGCTCACGGACCCCGTGGGGGAGCCCTGGCCCTCGTAGGCGTAGGTCTGCAGGGAGTCGTAGGGGGGTCCGCTGGTGTCCATGTCGGCCTCCACCAGTCTCTGCTTGATGAACTCGTACACGTCCTCCTCGTCCAGCTCCAGCGAGGCGCTCCGGTGGCCGCGCGCGTCGGCGCAGTCCTCCCTCGCCTCCGGCCGGACGTCCCGTCGGAACTTGAGCTCCTCGGCGGCGGCCGGGTTGCGGAGGGCGATGATGTCGAAGGCCTCAGTGTCCTCCTCCCCCCCGCCCTCGTCGTCGTAGGTGACCACGTTCTCCCGGATGTCCTCCTCGGAGATGATGAGGGGCTCCTTCTTACTCCGCCTCAGCGTGACGAAGAGAACCACGATGGCTGCAAAACAGGAGAGGAATTTTGTGTTAATGCCCCGAAACAAAACCTTCGTATCTGTAAACCTGGGAAATTACAATGACATGGCTTATTTAATATTTGCAGAAAAAAGACACTGATAAACCTGGAGGCAGCTCCATGTGGTTACAGTGATCAGCCGCGTTTGCAAAAACAGTCAACCAAATGAACACAGCGTATTCACATCAGGACAATAAAACTAACCAACCGCCCCAGTGTTGTAAATCAATAATGCGCATTAGCCAACATTAGCATTGCCTGATTGTTGCATTGCTGTTTCTTTGAACGCAAGCTGTTTAAAATGATGACAGTGTACACATCATCATCATCATCATCATGCAGGGAGCCAATGTGATCTCATAAAGTATGAAGCCAACGTGTGTCGTGTAACTATCTTCTTTGATAAATGTGAAGGCAACAATGAAAAATTGAAAATATAGCAAGATGTTGCTCATCTTGCTATATTTTCAGAGAGACGCAGAGTTAAACCTCTCCAAGTCATGAGTCATATCTGACGCCATGGTGTAGCTTGGAACTTGGGTTTAGCTCCTTAAAGTAAGGAGACTTATCCTTGATGGTGACCTCAATGCAGGATCACTACATCCAACTTCTATTTAATAAAATGTGCGTTTGTACGCACTGCAATATCCTAAAGGAGTTCATTATGCGGTATTAACAGAGACGAGCTGGATCAGTGCATGATGAAATTGCATTAGAAAATGAGCAGAAGAAACACCCTTTTTAGGGTGATTTGAATGTTGTGGGCATGTTACTGTTAAATATGCTATTTCTATCCAACCAGCAACACCCTGCTGTGTAACATGATTCTCCATATAACACGTACAAGGTAAGAGCACCCAAGCATTACATTTATTTATATGTGTATGACCATAACTTAGAAAGCAAACTCTAAAACTACAAAGAGGAGATTTAAACCTCTGGTTTGAGCTCCAGGTGGACATAATAACAGCTTTGTGCAGTATTGGTGCACATTCCCCCCAAGACAAATGTAATTAATCAGGTTACCTTTCATCAAATGAAGAAATGTTAATACATTCCGGGTCCACGGGACACATGCCGTCATTGTTCATCCGATAATACATTAAGATAAGCTATGATAACCAGCAGTTATGCTAACAATACAATTCTTTCTTTTACAGCGAGTCATTCTTAATGCTTTAACTGCCCGGAACTCCTGCCCCATGAGGCCTTTCCTCAGACCCTCAGCCAGTTGAAAATAGATAATGGGAAACTAAATGAAAAAGGCAACAAAGTCAACTTTTTCCAATATGCACCACATTGTGTTTGAATGTACCTCACAACTCTGTATGGCCAAAGTAATTGTGCTCAGATCCATCTGTCTACATTTCATTGTTCAGTGCCGTTCCTCGCTTGTGGTTTTAATGAAACCTGCATGTGACCAAGCTATGTAAAAAACCTAAAGTGCTGCCCGAGTGGGGTTAACAAGAGAACGCACAGCTTTCATAGCTCAGAATCACACAATGCTGGACGTGAAGGTGTGCGAGGGGAGCGCGGTCCATCACAGTGTGTCCTCGCCCTGCCAGGTTTCCAGTGCGTACGGTTTACTACCCCACTGATCTGTGGCGGTAAAAGGGCTGGATACAACGACTCTGTCGATGCACCTTTTATTATTTACCAGCCTCTCGGTGTCACGGCTCATGTTCTACCTTTTTATTTGAATATTCCTGTCTGCGGTACACACTTTTTATTCGATTGCGCTCTCTACATTTATGCTGCCTCGTGGTGCATTCAGGTCGTTTCATTTGATTGTCCAAGGCCAGTTGAGGTCTCACGCCACTCATAACATCTGGGGCATCCTGTCGGTCTACAGATTCCTGTTTGACGTCTCATTGTTGCTGCATTTGCCCTCGTTATGAAGGACTGTGTGGTATGGTTCTTTCTCAATAATTAGCTAAGCAGCCGAACCCACCTTTTTGGAGTAGGAATAATATTTGTTTACAGCAGCTTAATGTGATTTATATTTGAACAATACTATCATCAAAAGGCAATCTTGACCCGAACAGTGTTTGCGTTTGGTAAAATTGTTAACAAGTGAATCTGAAGAGCTTTGTTAGCGGCTATTATTATAAAAAAAAAAAAAGAAGAAAACACAAAACGAGATCACTGTCTCCCAGGATAACCAAATGCAGCTCTTTCTCCCTACAGTTCAGAGAGCTGCTGCTAAATGGAGTGGACCCTGATGCTGACCATCTCTCATCTCTTCAGGTCCGGGTCACCGTCCCCGAGCTACGTGTGAGACACTTCCCTGGTAACAAGAAACTCCAAACACAATACAAACGCACCACGGGGCAGAGAAAAAGGTGTGAAGTGTCTCTCCCTGTGCTATTTTCTCTCTCGGTCTCTAGTAACTGACTCGTGCTGATGATTAGGGATTCGGTTTGTGTCGTTTCGCCTCGGCCAGCGGCTTTGGCACAGAGGAGGAAGACCGTCAGTGTGAATATGCATGACCTTCAAGCACTAATGGCCGCAGGCATTAACTGAAGAGGCGAGGGGAGAGCGGCCACGCTGAAGCCGTGCCATCAGGCGGTTTGGTGTAATCATGTCCCGTTGCAGCGGGAGGAATTTGTGCGTGACATCTCCCCGCTCATTTGGCGGGAGGTTGTTGACTCGGGTTTTATTTGGCATTTTATTTCGCATTCGGCGGGCTGGGCGCCCTTTTCCACCTGCAAAAGCCGACCGTCCCCGTTTCAAACTTCAAAGTGGCCAGATCACATTAGCAAGTTCATACATAATCATATGGCCGTTTGCTGCAAAGACCGGTTGCCACAGCAACAAGGCACGCGCTTCCCTCGGCTCGGGACGAGCGCTGCGGCGGCCGCGATGAGCTGGCCTCATGGATGCTGCGCTGTTTATTATTCAAAGTATTTCTGATGGAATCAGATATTCACATCCGGCACGGATGAGTTCAACACACGGCGGCGTCGGTGTTGGCTGGTAGCACATTCCGCCACGCCGGTCCTCTGCTGCCCTGCTCACAACACACGCCGTCAAAAACACGTGGCAGACAGGTGAAATTCTGTTGCATTGCTAAAACTTAAAAATTCAAATTGCAGTCCAACTCGGCAACCGATGGGGTTTTTGAGATTCCAGCTGCCTGTCTGCACGCGAATCGGAGCTGCTTGAGGATTCTACTTCGACACCTCTACCGCCGACGGTTCTTGAGCAATATTCACTTCTCTGAATCACACTGAAACAGCCACCTCCATTCCATTCTTCTTTGTCCTTGCCGTCTTCTTTCTAGTCACCTCTCCTGCGGCCTCCTCGCTCTGTCTCCTTCAAATCCTTTTCTGTTCCTTCCACCTCCGCCCTCTCCAACGTTTTCCACCCTCATTCCTAATTCCACCCGTGTCCTTGCGCATCTTTTCATCCCTCTCTCCTCCTCTGCCCTTGTCAGACCCTTTCCGACCCCTTCCACTCTTTCCTGCTTCATCTCCTCTGTTCACCCTCTGCACCCCCCTCTCTGGGATATTTGCCCCCCCCCACCCCTCCAACTTACCCAGCAGGATGACAATGCACAGCAGGATGGCGATGAGAGCCCCCGTGCTGAGGCCCGCCGAGGAGAGGAAGGCCTCGCCCTGGCACATGCGGACCCTGCCGTGACTCTGGCACGGGCACACGCGCAGCGTCAAGGTGCTGGTGCCGCTCAGCGACGGCTCCCCGCCGTCCTGCACCACGATGGCCAGTTCGTACAGGTCCTGGGTCAGGTGGTTGAAACGCCGCCGCCTGGCAATGATGCTGGCCGTGTTGTCTGAAAGGACAGAATACATGAATGAAGACTAATTGATGGGTTTCTTTGTCTTCGCCGTTGTCGCTCTTTCAGCGACGCCTGCGATTACCTATTCATAGGGACATTTGGGGTTCAAGGGTGAAAACAAAGGCAGCCTGGAACATATTCCATTGGGAAGTGGGTATTTTGCTCTTGAAGTATCTCAAGCAGTATGAGGGTCGCCTCCCCGCGTGCCGAGGCTGATTCTTTTCAAAGGTGTTCGTTTACCATTTAAATGTGCTGCAAAAGAGCAGTTCGCCGTGTCCTCTGCAGAAACACTCGTCATGTCGACAAACCGAAACAAAAAAGAGACGATACGGAAAACAGGAGGGACCTTGGGGAGAGCATGAAGCAAATAAGTACATACATGCAACACATCCGCACACATCATAAGAGGATGGTTTGAAAAGGGTGTTACTACTACAAGCATGAGCTCCTGTATGTTCAGGGTCAACAACAGCTATTTAACCAAACCGCGTTGCAGCACCGACTCCCACCGCGGACCATTTTGTTCGTGTTGCTTTGGCAACCGCAGCACCAAATGGCGAGTGCCAGAGGAGCAACTCTCCTCAAGGACGAACCAACGACGCGACCAATCGCAACGGGGTACGGACCGCTGACGAGCGACTAAAATCTGTGTTCGTACACAAACACGAATGAATCAAAGCTCATTGGTTTCCTTTTTTAATGAGGTCATTTCAATTGTTTATTATTTTACCTGCACCTTTTTATTAGATCTTTTAGCTCATTGCGATGTTTAACAAGGAAAATCCCACGACCACTTCACACGCCAGGCAAGGTGCAGGGTGTCCAAACAGCCTCAGCTTGATGGACAACATGGCGCACAAGCACACCGCAGGATGAAACTTCTGCAGGACGCCATTTGTCCCGGTTGATTGAAATGTTTTGGGAGGGAAATCAAGGAAGCTGGATGACTAATCTGAGCTTCACACGACTGACTAGCTAGAAAACTTGCATATGATGCACTCGATTTTGCATATAAAAATGCTGAGTCGTGCGCTGGGTAACCTTTTTCCTTTTCCACCCAGTGAAAACCCCTCCGTGCCGCCGTGCGCTCGGCTCCCACTCCAATCTCTGCTCCATCTATGAATAATTACGATGATCGACAGCTGGAATGACAACACGTACTTCAAGCTTTATTAAGTCAGACTCGCGCTATCACCATATCGGCAGGCAGGATGTGTGTGTGTGTGTGAGTGAGGGGAGGCGGGGGGGAGTTGAATGTGAGTGACGCAAATAACAAGGGAGATAAATGGGGCGTCGGGAGAGGAGAGATGGCGGGTGTGGGGTATTTGGGGGTGGAGTAAACGGGGGGGGGAGTTACGCTGCCACCACACAGACCCGAGGCAGCACGGGTCCTTGTACCGACCACAGCGAGCAAACACACATCAATTATCTCACGCTAGTTTTACATTATGCAGATTCTGGGCGCGGCGCGGTGGGACGGGCCCACGTGAGTGCAGAGACTGCAGGAGGGGGCGCGGCCACAGGCTAACCGCCCGAGGCATGTGGCCACCCGTGAAATGAGGGAGCCTTTTGCTTCATCGGAAATGATGCCAAACTTTTTGATCTGTGCTATTTTGCACGTCGGTAGCGAGCGATTCTCCCTTTTCGTCTGGTTACTGTCACGTGAAAAAAATAAATGAATATGCATGAGATGTTCCCTGTGGAATTCTGCCAGTACTGGGTTCGTTAACCGAGTGCCACTAAGTGGAAAACTCTTTCCAATGCACTCGCGTGTCTTCTTGTCCCTTCATCTCAAGATACAAAGTCAATGCAGACTTCTCAGCACCTTTAGAAGAAGTTGACAGAGATTTGACCATTTTCAAGGGATTCTCGCCCTGCCGGACTCAACAACAGTATAAGAACGTATCTGTCACTGAACAACAAAACTAGGAACGTGCATGCAAAACATTGGGATTCAAGATATTTAGCACAGTAAAATGCAAATAACTTTGTCAAGGAGCTGACTTGCTGTATAAAAGAATACCAAAAATAGATTAACAAAGGACTCGCGACGCATCCGCGTCTCTGCAGACTTCACACTTGCCTACACATGCACTTAACTGGATTCCTTGTGAACTTTGGTGGGTGTGTGTAGCTGCTGCCAATGCGATTCAGCACGAATCTTCTCTCCAGTTATTGAAGGAAAGGACGCGAGTCGGATATTTGCAATTCTGAAGTGGACGTATTGAGGTGATGAATCGTCCGGCCGACAGTCAATACATGCTGATGGACTCACAGCTCATGAGTCTCTATACAGATAATAGTAATATGGATATGGAACCAAGCAGAAAGGGGGAACACACATACCATGTGCTTATTATTATGGGATGCCTTTGGATATTGATTAATGGAACAGAGTTGTTTGAAGATGAATTTCGTTGCGGACGAGGTAGAAAGGCCATTTATGCAGAATTAAAAACAGCAGATCTTATTCATTCGATATAATATATATATGTGTGCGTGTTTACTTATGTAAAAGGAACACTCAAGTCACATGTGACATTCTGACAATTTCCAGCTTTTTGTAATTCAACTTTTGACATTCCAAGCTGGTGGCTGCTGCTCTGCCCTCTCAGCAGATAATGGGTATGTAAAGTCTGAATGACATTAAAGCTAATTAAACGTCCTACATATCAATGTCTTGGCAGAGCTTCTTTCAACACAGCTGATTAACTGTATTATTATAAGGTCCTCTGTGTGCCCACTGGAGGAAGACGCCTTCTGAAATCAATTGATTTAAGCTCATAGCCTCGGTTTAATTGCCCTTTTAGAAGCGAATGTCATCCCTAAGTGACAGATCACGAGATCAAAGAAGCATCCACGTTCCAATGTTTGTATAGTCAAGTCTGGTATATTTGAAAGGATTTCAACAGGGCAGGTTTGTCTCAAAGTGCTTTCCTGATGAGAAGCAGCGTCCCTCCTGTTCTCAGATTTAATGGTGCCTAATATGCTGCAGGAATTTGACCTGCATTGAATGTAGCACATCCAGCACTTCAGATGCATCAAGCTACCTACTAAACTACCAGGGAGCCTCGGCTTCATCTCCGGAAAACAAAGAGCACATTTCCACAAAAATACACATATTTTTCCTCTCCCTATCTTCCTTTTCTTTGGTAAACATTAACACTTAACCGCTTTATTGGTCTGTCTTAGTTGAACAGCTGAATCTATTACTAAACCAACAATTATAAAAATACAAAAGCTTTTAACAAATCCCATATGGTAAGAGGTGCGGAACAGATCTTAATGGTTAATGATGCTTCTTTCAACAGTTACTATAGTTAAATGACCTGAAATGAATGAGGAATCAATTTCTCAGCGGCTAACTTTAATTACTAGAATGGTGCATTGTGCCTCTTTCTCTCTCCTGGACATTGTGAACACTGCAAATAACGTCTAGTACAGAGACTCTGACGCCTCTTCGGAGTGCAGAATCCGAGTGACTGAAGGAGACTGAAGAAGGTGGGAACTTTTTCCTTTACACGGGGAGGGAGTTTTAAATGTGCAGATGAGCCAGGAGGAATTTCAAAGGAAAAGAAAAAGTCATATGAAGGGATTTGCAAGAAAACTTGACTGTTCAGTGAGAATAGCTTTGTTTTGTGGGTAAACGATGACCTAAGTTGACCGTAGTTGACGTGTGGATTTTTGAGGTCTAGGAGGAAACGAATCTACTTCTATTTTGATTCATTACCTCAATAAAGACTGTGAACACGAGTTCACGGTCTGCTCCACCACACAGCACGATGTGCTTTTAGCAAGTCATAAATAGAGCATGAAGCAGGGTGTGCTTTGGAGGGGGGGTGGGGGTACCCTGTGTGTGGCTGCTCTCCACCTCGCCGTTTCCCAGCATGGAAGTTGTTTGTGAAAAGGGTTTGGAGTTACAAAACCCAAAACAATGTCGTCTCCCTTTCTGATTGGTTGGAATTTGCCCCGTGACTGTTTACCTTCATCTCTCTTTGGGGAGCGAGGCGCGCTGCAGCCAGAGGCTTTCTGACAGCATTTAATGGAGCGATAAAATGAAATGATGGATACAAGGATCAAGGAATTGTGAGTTATTTTCCTTTATCTGCTATGTGTGTGTGTGTGTTAGGTTAAAGAGTGCTCTCGGTCGAGGCATTTAACTGCTCCAAGTCTGAGGCTTCGCTGGGCAGCCGCCTCCCTTTCATCTGGTCAGCTGACCGCCCAGGTTGCTGCTCCGAATCAGTAAGCCGTGAGTGTTTCGGGATCTGTTGGTAAGATGGGATGGGATCATTTATCCTGAAGGGAATAACCTCTATCGGCATGACCTTTATAAACGTATCTATTTTCTTTTCAAGTTCTCACTGCAAATTTTTGAAATGTGAATCATTTCTTATTTCCATGTCGTAACACATAAACGGCGCTTCCCACACGGGATGATATCGCAGAGGAGGAAAGACACACCCTGTGGGGCGCTATGCAGCATGCGCTAAATCCAAAATGAAAGGCACCATTACTCAAACAGCATGAACCACAAAACTGCCATCAATCCTTCAAAAAAGAAGGGTTTCATTCCAAGATGCGTTGGGAATATTTTGCTGCAGATGGTTCTGTTAAATCTTACAACTTTTGAGAGAATCGTAAACTAAAGACAGCCAAGGAGAGGAACATTTGGGCTTGGAAAGCCAGTGCTTTGAGGGTTTTATTTGCTTCATTTAAAAGTAAAACCTGACCATCAGTCTGTAAGCAAAGGCTGCAGGAGGATGTCCTCGGGTTCATGACCCAAGCAGACCTTTGCACTGTCGGTTCTACGTAGACACAAGGAAGGAACTCAACATAAACCTGGCGGGATGGCGAGGTCCGCAATTAATTACGTCAAAAGGAACAAGTCACTCAAAAGATGAAAACGGGACAGAATGGCTGCATCCCTGTTCAGTATTGGCATCACTCATGTTTCTCAGGAACCTTCTGGGAAAAAAACTAGGTGACAAACCTCAGAAAAAAGTGTTTTTTTTCACAACATTTACAAAAGAATCGCACCCAAAAAGAGGGTGTTAAAGTAACAGTGTAAAACTTCCCACTGTAACTAGCTGCGGGGGAGTGGAGGAGAGGGGAGGGGGGACACGGCTAGGCTCGGGGGCCCACGGGATAAACCGATTGATCTCCTATTAGCGCATTGATTTTGTGCGTCTGTCGCGCTCAGACACCCATGTGGAGTTCTGTGCGCTTCCTCTCAGCGGGAAACTGTGAGATCTTCTGGCCGAGAGCTTTCAAAAGCCGACCAACCCGGCGCTACCAATCCACCTGCGACTGAGACGGTCGCCATGGTAACACCCCATACTGACGGCCACAAGATAATGCACCTAGAAGGGAGGCGAGGGAGGGGTCGGTGGGCGCGCACAACTGCGGGTTTATCCCTTCGACAACACGTTGCGCAAACATTTTTACTTTATTGTACCTCCGAGGTGTTTGGAAATCCAGAGCGGTTTATTGGACTTCTGGAAAATGCGAGCGCGGCCCCGACCCGAAGGCGGAGCGCGGCACTCATAAGAAATGCAAACAAACACATTGATCACTTTAATTACCTTCATTGTCCTTCAGGGTGAAGTTGGGATTAACCGGCAGCGGGCTCGGCAACGCGAAAGAAAACCGCTGTCCGTTGGCAAAGTCGTCCTTGTCCACCGCTGTGACGGTCTGGATCACCTGGCGTTCAGGAGACAACACACACACGGGATCAGTGCCTCTCATGACAGACGGGACCAGGAGCTGATGTAGCCCCTCATGCGTTAGTCTGAGAAGGATGTCCAGGTAAAGTAGAGACAATGATTAGAGCGGGACTAGGGGAAGTCTAAAAAAAAAGGAAGAACTATTAAAGAATCTAATAGCGAGTTAGCTTGCAAATGGTCGCCTGAGGAAACATCCCCTCAGGAGGGCTTCCTGAGTGGGTGCAAAGTGGTTTTTCATAATGCTAATTGTGGTTTTGAGCATAATGACTTCTGGTCGTGTTTAAGTACTGTGGCATACGTTGAATATTTTCACCACGTATTAGCATTTGCAAACTGGTGAGCGGTACTCTAGTTGTTGACCTGAGAGGATTCCTCCGTTCACTAATGGGTGAATGCGTTTCAGTCCAAATCAGCAATTTAACAGATTGAGACTAATCTCACTCGAAATGATAAAATGATACTTAAACAGCGTGGATTTATAAAATGACATAAACGATAAATATTAACATAATATAAACACGGTAAGCTTGAAACCAAGGTTACAATCAAATAGTGTAAAAAGAGTGTGAGTAAATAGACTTATTTATCAGAGGACTGTTTTAAGTTTACCTTTTAAAGCTTGCAATAAATCCGTTATTTTCATAATTTATGATATAATATGGGTGATTCTTGGAACGTGGAATGTGTTCATATCTATCAGACACAGGCGGTAGTCAAAGACAAAGAGGTGCCGTTTTAAAGCGGGTTTGTTTTCAATTGGATGAATAAATGGGTCCATTTTACTGCAGTCCTGCTGCCAAGGCTGCCCACAGTTTAATATACCTTGAACCCTGCTATACAGCAAAGATTTGACTCTTAATTGGAAGTACGCACTTTGCTGGATCCCTACCAACTAATAAAGAATGTATGTATAAAAGGTATGAAAATGTAAAGGCAAAAAGAATTTAAAACATGAATGAGCAGCTCTTCTCTTACACGTATATTCTCATTTGAATGGGAATGTGTGCCACTCTCTCATTCAGCGCGTTATAAATCTTCCCACTTAATCCCCTGCGTCGAGGAACCCCGAGGCTGTAATGCAACCTTAATTCAAATTTAATGCAAACCTTAATTCAAACCTTTCTCCCATTAGCTGAAAAATATATAAAATGTATTTAGTTGTGTCTTTACTCCCGCATCCTTTGCCGAACTGCCCTTTCAGCCTTTTCCATGAGCTCCCCGATGCTCAGCTCCCAGCCACCCCGAACCGCGCAGAACGCATGCGGTCAGTGCACGTGAGGTTAACGCGCAGCTCTCAGAGACCTGGAGGTGTGCGAGTGGGGCGGTGGAGGCCGAGGAGGAGACCACAGATCATTTCAAGAGGCGGGTACGAGACGCTCACCTGACCCGGCCTGGAGCTTTCGCACACGATGACCTCGTCGTCCCTGGCTATTTCCGGCGGGTTGTCGTTCATGTCCAGCACCTGGACCGTAACAGGAACGTGGCTGAGGAGGCTGGGGCTGTCTGAGAAAAAAAAAAAGAGAACAACTAAATGTAAGCCTCGGTAACAAAGTGGAGCATCGGCGCTGTGATTTCAAACTGGGGCGCGTTGTGCTCTTCTTGTCGGGCAGCTCTCGGGTTTCGTCTCAGTGGCCGTGCTGCTGTAGAAGCACCGAGGGATGCAAGGCTGCAGGAGGTAATTCAGTGTATTAGAGCACATCTGATCATCTTCTGCGGCATTGTTGAGTCCTGGCTTGTGATGCATGATGTGCCCCTCGCGCTGCACCAGCGACTCATGAATCCTGCCAATCAAATGACCGAGCTGCCTTCATCTTAACATGAAGTGGCAGCCTTAATGGCAACAAAACAACCTGGTAATTCACTGAGAACGTGATTGTAGTTTGAATTAGCCGATTTAACACCTGCATTAGGATTTGCACCGCGGAATAGCAGCATTACAGTGTCGAGCTAATTGCTGTGTTTAGGTTATTTTGTGCTTGTGTTTTTTTTCCCCTTACTATTTTCAAAATGTACTAGGAAGGGAACTTTCAAACTAACTTGCATTATTTATTTATATGCAAAAAACACCGGAGCTTTTTCCATTTGAGTCTTTCACGGTTTCTCTTTGTCTTATTTGCATGTTTAGCTTATTAATCATTCTGTAAATTTGCCCCTCTGTGTGGTCGAGGTTTTCCATGATATTACTGCAGCTCCAGATGTATTGATGAGGGGCCACAAACAGCAATAGACTGTAGCTCACAGGTATGGGTATGTGTTACTGTACATCGCTGAATCATAGCAAGCTTGCTCATATGTTGTATATTTACAGCAGGGAAAACCCCTGCAGGAGGGTTTGCAGCAAACTGTACTGCGTTGTGTCTCTAACACTACGTGTCCTTGATCATTCACAGTCCAATAAATGTATTGTTCCGCTTTGGACAGTGTTGTGGTATGTAACTGTAACCTTCAATACAAAGGCGCGGCGAACAGAGATAAAGAAACATTAGCATGCAGCGCCTCTGTCAGTTAGCAATAGATTTGCCTAATTGTGATTACAAATGACCAAAGTTACCTGATAACAATTGGCCGTTTAATTAAGTCTCCATGTAGGGAAGGACATTGAAACAATTGGGTCTAATTTGATTTCGTGGTTAGTTATAAGAAAAATACACTCTAATGTAGTTTGTATACGTTCTAATAAATATGCAAATGAACTCTTTTATTCTTGTTTTCTCCAGACTTTAATTGTTACTTCAGCTAATAACTCATCCGTTATCAGGCTGTGTTTAAATTCCACGTGTGATATTACTGCTCCAAATGCTATTTGAACATCTTGCAGCTCCAAAAACCTGGTGCACTTAACTGCTGCATGCTTTTTGTTGGTTATTTTCAAGAGATGGAGGTTTTCATCAAATTTGCTCCACTGGTATTAAGAATCATGACACTTTTATACAAACCCTTGGTTGAAAGCTTTATTTGACCATTTGAAGGGGGGTCTTCTTAGACTTAAGCCTCATGGCTGCGTGAGGGGGCTTCACTGTGATCCGTGCACAGGAATGATCAAAGACGTTTCTGTGGTCTTAAGGGTTGGAAGGCGTACGGCCCTTGTTTGTGTGCATTCCTCCCAGATGTGTTATTGTTGGAGTGGCTAAATGTTCGAGAGGCTTTTTAAAATCTCAAACCCCAAAACAAAGTGTGTAAATCTCGAGGGGTGAAATGCATCCGCTGCAGGAAATGACACGCCCCTCAGTATTAAAACTTCTAGCCTAAAAGTGTCTCAATTCTTTTGCAAATGAGCATCATTGCAAAAACATCTCAAAGATCCACAATACTTTTGTTTCAACTACGAGCATTCTCAGACAGTTAATGGTGACTGAATTACTCAAATGAAAAGTCACGTATGTTTACATTCCCACTCTGAGGTCGGCTGCGAAACACACGCAAACGGCGCATCGTCGCGCCGTTACATCACCAATCCGGTCCGGGTGAATTGGCCCACGAGAGTCCAGCAGTGGATCCGTGTCCGATAACAGGCGGCGCCTCCTGTGGAATCCCGATCAAAGCGCCGGGGGGAGAGTCTGCACCGTACTGCTGGAGTTACTCTGCTGCTAAAGGGACGGCGTGCAGCCGAGATTCATGGAGGCATTCTGTTCTATGGATTGCTCCTTGTGTTGATATTGATTTTGACTGCAGTTTTACACACTATGGTTTTGAACCCGGGCTGCGACTCTATGATCCCCTCTGGGTGCCTCGTTATCTGCTGGTTGAAGTTGGAGAAAAAAGAAATAAAAAGGCCTCCGGGTGGAACTTTAGCACCTGTCATTACCTTTTGAATATGTGTCCTTTCAATCATTCTGTCACACAAAGCTCGCCCATGATTTCAATGCAAGTCTGATAACGATTTACAAAGTCTCCCGTTAGCTCGGGGGCTAAACTAGATGAGATTGGGAAGCAAGAGCAATCTATTTGAACTGCCTCTATCAACTGGATAATAGTGGTTCATGTGTTTACTACTGGGCCCAAAGGTGTTGAGCGGAAAGTCTCGCCCTGTTCTCTTAACAGGGTCCAGAACACATTTCATCATTCAATGAGAAAGGGTGTCCAAACTTTGGATTTAGTTCTTCCTTTAGATTTGTTTTAAACACGCTGCAACCGTTGGTCTACAGTTGCGCTGGAAACTTTTTGACTCCCTTAACCCACGATCTGTTCGTTTAACAGGAAGTAAGAAAAAGCCCTCCAACACGGCAGAACACTCACGTGAGAGCAAACGGAAAGCAGCCGGGGTACCTACCAACCTCCGAGGCCATCACGCTGATGTTGTGCCAAGACGCGTCTTCTCTGTCCAGAGGCTGCGTGGTCCGTATGAGTCCGCTGCTCTCATCGATTCTGAAGTACCTCATTCCTTCCTCCTTGCTGTCCAAGAAGTACCTATTAGGAGAGGAAAACATGTTCTAATGGATCCACTCCAGCTGCCTTCTTCAGAAACGCCGGTGATGGAAAAGATAAGAGGGCAGTCGCCAAGATGGCTGTGGAACATCTACAAGCACGACTCTGGGGACCAGTGAAGATGTTTCCTTGATTCACTGGTTGAACAATTTTAACATCATCAGGTCGACGTTGAGCTAAACGTGCAGGAGCCTTACGTCTTATAATAATTTGTAGTTTCACACCGTATTTACCATTATTTCTGCATTTCTTTGACAGCTTCAGTTCCACTTTGAACAATAACTTCTTTTGACCCACCGTAGAGCCACAGAGGGAAATATACTGCGGTTTGAGTTTCAAAGTCCTGTAGCGCATGCAGAGCTGCTGCTTTTGAAATGGACTTTAGGTCTTGAAATATGTTCTGAAAATACATATTTCCAAGTCAAGAGAAATTATCTTCAATTTTTAATTATACAGCGAGGCGATGTTTGCACTGTTGTAATGGCTTTCTAGCAACGCTGGAACAGAGTGGAAACGGGCTCAGCTGCTCCCCTCATGAGTTCAAGCACGAAATGAGCATTGACTGTGCATCCCCTAATTTATCTCTTAATGACCTATTTACACCTTTAATCCGGCATTCATTCACTCTCCAGCGTAATGCAGCTCTTCAATTGGCATGAGGGATGGAAATGGTGAGTGGGCATTAATGCCAGGATTTAAATAGTTTGAAACAATGATCTGTTTTCTTTTAGCTTGGATTGCTTAAAAGGTCCAGCAGCTTGAGCTTTTTAAAAGCTCAAACTCATCCAGGGGTTCCAGTAGTAAAACATTTGCTTTATTGGGATGAAACAAGTGTTATTTAGGGCTCGTAGGGGAGAGAAAAAAATCGAATCACATTTTAATGACAGCTAATTTAAAGGAATCTTGTGATGAATATGTTTTAATGGAAGATTAATTGGCAATTCATTTTCATACTCCTATCAAACCATGTAAAAAATAACGTGTATTTTCCAGATATGTCTTTTCTAACGGGCCCTGCATCAAACAAGCTAACTCAGTTATATGAATATTACAGCTAATGGCGGGAAATGTATGATACCGTTAACCAGTCGCAATGAGGATCAAGGGTTTCTTTCCTTAGATGTCCATTTTGGAGCAACTTTTGAACTGTCATTTCAACAAAAGGCTTATTTCATTGCACACATGGGCGGAGTTCCGACGATCAAAGACACCAATGTTTCCCTCATCTCTTCCTGCTGAGAAGCCCCAAACAGGCAGCGTGGCGGTAAAAGTCACCCTCTTCCTGTGATCCTACAACATGTAACAGCAACAGATAACTGTGTCCTAATGACACACCGGCGTAAATGAATCTCATGGGGGGATCCATGTTTACAGCGTCGCCCTCATTTAGTTCAGAGGGACCTGAAATGAGCACGAGCAGCGCCGAGCTGCTTGGGTTTAATGTCACGGAGCGAAGGTACCTGTGCAGAGCTGAAAACCCAGGATTAGCTCGCTGCCTGCGGGCAGTATCAATCTTTTTCAACAGTTCACAAGCATGTGTTTAGAACGCATACTAATGTGCTAAGCAGTTGTAGTGCTTCGGGGTACGCCGATGAAGGATAAACAATGCGTGCTGGTGCAGCAGCACACAGGGAGCTCCTCAAGAAAATGCAGCACGTCTATTTCACGTTATGCTCCATAGAGGTCATTAAAGCCACGTGAAACGTGGACTAAAAACATGCTGCTGCAGATGAGTCCATTTTGGGATTTAAATAACATCTTAAAATGCTTTTCCCCAAAAAAGTGCAAATACACCGGGAAGAGATATGACATGCAAATTGGTGGTTTGGTTAGACAAACATTTCCTGGGGGCAGAAATAATCATTCTAGTAAAACTTAAACCTCAAGGGGAGGATTTAAAAGCACCTCACTTTATTTGCACGTATCTTACTGAAAGACAACTGAATCTGAATTCCAAAAATGAACCGCTAAGAAGAAAAAAAAAGCAACTGGTAACCAGCCGCTGAGGACATTTCGAGGTAAGTTTTCGGCGGTGACTTAGTTGACGAAGTGAGGGAGCTAATTGGCTACCAGTCACATCTGCATCAGCACTGACCCCCACTCTTACCCTTTTGCTTTTGAGTGGGCTTGTCTACTTCCGAACAAAGTAAACTGTAGCTCTTTAATTCTGTCCAACGGTGCACAACTAACAAGACGGCATGCCCGAGGAGCTGCTGTGCCTCTAAATATTTGAAATTGCTCCTGCAGACCGGTAGGAGTTAAAGCGGCTCACCTGACAGGACTGTTCCTGCTGTCGGGGTCTCGGGCCGTCACGATGCCCACCTCCGTGCCGCCCGGCGAGTTCTCGTACACGTCCATGATGTAATGGTCAATGGAGAAGACCGGCGCTTCGTCCACGTCCCCCACGGTGATTTTAAGGGTGGCGGTGTCTTTGAAGGAGCCAAGGTAGGAAAACCGAGGATCCACATGTGTATTGGTGCCCTCGATGTGGAGCGTGTAGGTCTTCTTCCTCTCGTAGTTCAGAGGCTGGTTGATAAGAAATACAATTTTAATTCCACGTTTAGTTTAACTGCATGTAGAAACTAAGGATTAAGTAAACTCAAATTCAAAATGGACACAACTACAACATATTGTAACATAAGTAATTTAAACCAATAGTTGTCAAAGCTTTTGTTCGTAAAAATCACCATTGCAGCGTTTTTGTTAAGAATCATTCAGAACTTTTGGAACCGCGTTCATCAGCTGGTAATCTTCCTCTTCAAATACTTCATTTATACTTTATTTGAGCATGGCTACCTTTCAAAGTGCATTACTGCTCTCTGCACATGGCAGCATTGTGTATGCATGGGTGTCCTCGTATCCTGGTGAATAATTTGACATTTACAACATAATTTGTGGTTAAATCTCTCCACAGTGCAGCTTTTAGAAAGGGGGCATATCATGGAACACCCACTTTTTCTTGTGCACACACAGCTGGTTATCAGACAACCACTAAACGACCTTTATAAAAAGGTGCATTACATTTTTTTTTAAACCATTCTGAGTGGAAAGCATTTAAGACTGAGAGCGAACGCAGACGTGTTGAGGCAGACGGTAGAAGGAACATGAATGTGCTTCTAAAACCCAACATGCAAGCATGGACCCGGAAATGACTTTTTTAAGTCAGTGTCCAGGCGAGCCCGATACACAAGGCCATTTCCTGTTTTTCATTTGTGAGACATCACGTTGTTACCTTTTTCAGGCTGACGATTCCCTCTCGTGTGTCTCTCTCTGTGGATATGGAGAACATGTTTGCCCCCTCGGAGTTAATGATGCTGTACTTGATGTCTGCATTGATGCCAAGGTCCTCGTCATTGGCTTTGATCTTCCCCACCGGTTTCCCTACTTGAGCTGATTCAGGGACGTACAGCTGGTAATTCTCTGTGGATGAACGTTGAAGAGAAGGCGCTCAGAGACGAGGGAGAAAACAATTTAAAGCGCAATCCGCCCGGGTTCCAAACATACGTGGTTCGATTCCGTCACCAACGAAGGAAAAGTGATTGAAACGTCTTTGCAGAGGCACCAGTGACATTAAATGCTGAAGGGAAGGTGATGCCGGAGCACCGCGATAACACGGATCTAACTCTAAGGCAAATCACACAATGCCGATCGTATCCCCTCAAGGAGAATCTTCAAGCCCTGAGAGACCTGTGCTTGATGGGCTACTCTCAAAGACAACACAACAACTTCACGGTTAGTCAAATTCATCATTAAAATGGAGGAATCTAAATTCAGGCTACAAAACAAAGAGTTTTTAATGAATGCTAGTCTAATTTAGCTAATTATGGACACATTTAATTGCAACATTAGACTGTTGAGTCACACAACAATGAAGGTTAACATCACAGTGAAGAATGCTAAAGGAGTCTATGGGGGGAAGCTTCAATAGTCCACGATCTGCTCTCTAAACCCTGTAGGATTGTTATATGGTTAATCATTGCATGCATGAATACGTTTTAATTAAAGAATTTCATCCTTGCAAATAGCGAACTGTTGATGTTTCTTCTTTCCATCCAAGCAGCAAAAACAACTAAAGTCTGCTTGTCTTCCTTGTTCAGATGAAATGCTTGAATAATTTAAAAAATAGCAAGTAGGTAAGTCTTCTTTCACAAGGGAAATACAACACAGAACTCTTTTCCGTCTCAGGCCTCTGTAATGGAGGTTCTCTGCTTAAATGTATTTTTTTCCAATTTCTAGCCAGACCTGCGGAAGCTGTGTGTATATACAAGTAACAACCAATATCAATATTGGTTGTTTAGCTAAATTAGTATTGCGGCTAGCTGGCGATAAGATTTTTTCAAATGAAAGCTACGGCCCATCCTAATAAATGCCCTGTGACACGGTATACGCACTTTGGGGAAACATGGGGGGGTTGTCGTTGACGTCTGTCAGGGTGATGTTGATGGTGGTGGAGCCGGAGAGGCCCCCCACCTGGCCCGCCATGTCTTTGGCCTGGATAACGACGGTGTAGTGTTCTCTGGCCTCCCGGTCCATGTCGGATAAGGCGGTCCGGATGATTCCTGCACACATGGAGGGAAACACGTTAGAGCCGAAGGGGACATGAGCTTTGTGATGATGACTGAGAAACTCACTGTGCACCACCAGGGAATCAGCGAAAACGTCAGCGTCATTGTGCTTGTATTTCACTATCAAATCCTCAAACCCCTTTTCAGTGATGGAATACCTGTGCAGCACTTTCCTTTCACCAGGAAACTTCTTTTATCTTTGATTCTCCGGGTCTTTCATTGTCAAGGTTAGTTTTTGCTCACTTTTCATTATATTGGAAATTACTACGCAACCTTGGATCTGGGCAGAATGCAACTTTCCAAGGCTCCACACCACGATCCCACGATTTATTACAACAACACAGCGCGAACTCAGTGATACGTGACTCCCCCAATGCCCACTGCACATTCTGCACACAGGTGAACTGCAACAACAGAAGTAGGGCTAAACGTCGGGGGATTTCATTACGGGGAGATTTATGGATTAGAACAGCTGATTGTATGAACACATGGTAAGAGGGTCTCAACATGTCTGTCTGTGTTGCTTTTTGTTTATGTCCACATCTGAGCAGCAGGCTTAATTCCCCATCCTAGCTCCTCCTACCGCGTCGCCACATGGGGCCTGATTTAATACGATCAACCAGTAACATCTCTGCTCCACGGACACCTCGCTTTTACCCCAGAGACGAGACCCGGCGGCAGCTACTCAGCCAATGTTCTCGTGAACTTGTGAACCCTTCAGTGATACACAGCGGCTCACCGGGAGCAGCGAGACCTGGCTGGAAACGGGACGATGTTGATCACGGCGGTAAAAGGGCCGCTGCAGCTTCGGGTCGGAAAGTGACATTTGACAAGATGAAACGAGGCAAAGGATCCGGGAATCCGTGAGGCCAGCAGCGTCCTGTGGGCTGCATCTGAGAAGTGGACGTCACTCGAGCGTTTTGGCGGCCGTCGCCGGCAACCTGCTTATTTGCATTGCACTCTGTGAAACAATATGTATCCATGTGATTTACTGACACTGGCTCTATTCACAAATGCAACATTTGTTGGCTTGCATGCAAAAGATCCCCAACTTTTACAACCCTGTTCCTCAAATATGTGATGCAATCAAGTATAAAGCGTGAAACAGCTTGAATATCACATAATAAAAAACTGGGGGGGAATTAATAGTTTCACTATTTTCCAAATTCCACCAGTCAGCTCTAGTCGCTGTGCACAATACAGTCAATTTCCTCTCTTTCTTTAAGACTCTATAGAACTAATCCACTCGCCTGAGGCAGAATAATCATTAAAAGTGGGTCAAGGAGTAAAGCAGCCAACGGTATTAAGAGGGAGGTGATCTTGTGTGACGCATCATCCGCCACACGGAGCTGCTGCTGAGGTCCCAGAGACTCGTGAACCTAAACTGATTAGCAGCAAGTCAACAAAACGGGGAATCGTCTCATAGCTTCGTAGGACAGAGGGAAATACCAAAATCTTAAGAGTAACGTAGATGATAAAAATAGAAGGAGATTCATATGAGCGGAAGCCGGCGTAGGAGTTCGTATTGAGTTGAAATGCAGGTTTGAATAATGAGCGGTTATTTTGTAACCTTTAGAAAAATGAGCACGGTAATGGAGTTGCCATGAATGAGCAGTGAATAGACTCCCCCGCTGCCTCCGACTCCCCTATTGATACCTCTTGTTCATGTTCCTCTAGTGGCTGATGCACGGAGACGTTTCTTCCACAAAAATAGACGGAATCCGCTGGATGGTTATTTATGTAAATATAGCACATCAGTAGACTGCGTGTCCTGCGATTCCTCTTTAGTGTGTTTTATGCTGCTCTGGCAGCGTCTTCTACTCGGGTGGTGTGATTGAATGTGTCAGTGCTGCCTGCAAAAGAACAACCGATAAGTGGAGCAGGTTTTATTCCTGGGAGCAATCAAAGCAGATTCATTTACTTTGACTGCCAGGTCGACTCTTCAGCGTCAAGATATGAGAAATTGTTTGTCGCAGAGTTCTTTCATTTGTTCTAAAACATGGTGAGTTCCTCTATGAAATGGCGGGCTGTGTTTTGTTTGAACTGATCTCAGAAGATACTGAAATGCACGTCTTCTTGTTCCAACATATAACATCATGACTAATAGTTGTTGATAATGGACTTCAAAGAAGAGTTTTATGTGCACATGAAGACAAAAACATGCGCGCATCAGACAGGAAGTCTTTTCCCTTCACCTTTATTTATTCTCTGTGTGTTTACACTTCAGCTCACCGAGATTGCGATGCAGAGCCATTCAAGGCTGTTAAACTGATTCATCATAATAACTTCTAGAAGTGTTCTTGAAGTGTGCACTCTGCAGCTGCCTCCTTTAGGAGGATACCTAATGATCAATTAATCTGATTGGGATAGAGGGAAAATAATACTTTATAGTTTCACTTGCCTTGAGTAGAATTGATGAATTTTGATGAATGAAGATAAAAAAGACGAGCAAAATGATTTTCATAGAAAATCCCAACGCAACAACTCCCCAAATGTAATAAAACAGTTCTATGCAATCAGAGCAAAAGGGATTTCTTTTTGTTCCGATTGTCGGGCCTCAGCATGGATCCACTTCTCTTCGTGGTTTCAAAACTAATCAAAGTGCTTGCAGCCACTTTTCCGTAATGACGGCAGCTCTGCAAACTCCATTTGCAGCCTTTGTTATTAACCGGAGTCTAAGCATTACTTAACCTGGGGTCCTTGAGACACACCAGACCTTGGCGACTGGCCACACTTTCCATTAAACAACAGTAAGACAGATGATCTGACCTTTCAGGTCCCTTATTATGCCTTTACTCATGAAGGCACAACGCTCCTCTGCAATATTTCACCGCGCCGGATTTTGGAACGTTCCGAATGTATGAGGTCTCCTCCACTGGGGAAATTCCTCTGGCCCACACCTGCACCTGTGGGGAGGATTCTCCGTCAATCATTTCCCCTCCGAAGAACCAGTGAGAAGCGGTTTCAGACCATTAAAGAAAAGAGAAGCAAACAGGAGGTTTAAAGCTGATGCAATGCAGCTAAATCACTCCAGAATGGAATCCTTTAAAATCACAGGAAGTGCCACGAGGGTGTTCTTTGGTATCCCAGAGGTATGTCAGTGCTTTGACACGAGGATCAAACCCCTGAACTGCCTTTCCCCGAACATTTCTCAACCGCAACACCTCACATAGTCTCCCTAGAATCTCCACAGAGCTTGTGAGTTAATTTAGAAAATAATTGAGGAAGAGCTGGCTTCCTTGAACCTGGGCCTTTTTGACACGTCGAGGTGGCTCGCCCTTTCCTCCACCTCCCCAGTCTATTAAGAGTTGATACCATCGCGCGATCCACCTCTTTGTCTGGCTGCAAACTTCTAAAGGAGGACAATCTCCCGGGTGAACAAAAAGGATTATAGGAGATTACCGAAGCACTCTTCAATCTCCAGCTTCAGGAATCTTTTTGGCTCATCCACTACGATGTTATCCCCGCGTGCCTGCACTCTAACAGCATTTCTGGAGGAATGGTAGATAACACCAACAGCAGCTATACGATTCCCATAAATCATAGGATGGAACCTCCTGTTCTTACTTGCATATCTGATGGAGAATAATTGGTTGGTCTGCTCAATAGTTTATTTTAAAAGTGGCACAGTATTTTATACCAGAGGTAAGACTTAATCTGTGAACCACAAAAAAAACGTCCTGATCCGTGTCAGCTCCTCAATAAACCCGAACACTCCCAAATCCCAGATCAGCAGAGAAATTAGCCTATTTAGAATGCAGGAGGGACTTAGGGGGTTCTGCGGTGTCGTTTGTCTTTGTGTGTGAGACGGGGGGGTGGAGAGAGCGTTCCACTATAAGGCTCGAGAGGGAGAACCCTGATGCCTCTGAGGGTAAGCGACAGATGCTCGGTAGCAATGGCAAAGACGGGAGTTACGACCCGACAATAAACAGGATAAATGCAGCCTCCTTTCAAGTCGCACGGTTGCTGAGGGAGGGAAAGCGCTTAAAACTGCCTGCTTGCAGTTTTGAGATTTGCAAACCATGTGATCAGATTCATCCACGGCAGGGAACGCTCACAGCACCGTTAGCATGCCTTTTAGCTTACTAGCCTGGGGACGTGGCGAGCTAATGTTGAAAGAGCTGTCACGCAAAAATATAACATGAATAAAAGCACCATTAAAGATTTAAAATGTATAAATGAATTATAGAGCCAGGCATGTAAGCTTCCTCCAGTGGGGTTTATATCTAGTGAGCAGAGGGAGGTTCCGTCGGTCTGTTTGTCTAATTCCCCGCTGTCCTTGTGTATCAACCGAAATCCCCACACGAGTCACAACACTAGCAGCAGGTGGGTGTTCAGGGTCGCTCTTGAAGGGCAACGTGTCACGACACTCCCCCCCCCCCCCCCCGCCGCAGGCCGCTCGGGTTCCCAGAATGGGTCCAACTAGCTCCCTCAGTTTGTGTCCCCTTTGACCTTTGACCTTTGGACAGAGCTGTCGCCGCCTGTCTCCAGCTGTTCTGCTACTCACAGCTGATCATCTGCCGGATCTTTAGTCCAATCAAACATACAGACCGGTGTCATCTTGTCATCGAGCCCCTGGCAACAGAAGGAAAACACTTCTTTATTTATCCATTTCGAGGAAAAAGTGAAATGAGTTCTGCTTCTCATTCCTGCTTCCAAACGTCTGTCTCCGTAGGCTATGGCCGGTAAAAAGGCAGTTATTGAAGTATAAAACGGGGTGTTGTCACCCCCAACACACACTGCACCTGGTGGTTTCACTCATCGGGGTGTTGAATGTGTGATAATCAGTGTCTGCAGGTGTTCAGCCCTTCACCAGAGGACGAGTTATTCGCACCTCTAAATAACATGATAGCTGATCGTTAAAATTAAACCATTCTTAACACAATCGTTTTTTTGTTCAGCCTTTGCCCCTCATACTGCCCACATTTCCCCTTCCACCATTATCAGTCGCATCGGTTACATTTCCGTATTTTACAACTCTGTGTCGTGCTCATTTATTTCCTCAGCCAAGTGAATCTAATCCCAAATCCCTTTTCCTCTCTGTCTGCATGACACCACCTCAGATGCATCAATTACAATTTTTCATCCATGATTGAATCTCGTTTCCAGCAGAGACAAGAAGCCGCCTCGACGCTGTTCTCCGAGTTAATTAGTCAGTTAGTAAGTATGAACTCAGTTATTTTAGCACTGAGCAATTAGCATGTCTGCCTTAATTACCTGAAATAAAGTCCAAAAGAGTTCGGTACATATTGGTTTGGTGTTTGGCAAAGACACGTCGGTTATAATTGAATCAAACACACCGAGGGGCTTCCACCTGCCTGCAACTAGACAAACAAAGGTATGTGGTTCATCATATGAAACGTTATGTTTGAGATGGTTTAGCGACACTGAGCACTGTGCGTGTGCACGTTGAAATGTCGTTGTAGTAACGTTTCGTACACCTCGTGTTCTCTCTTAAAATGTAATGGTGCCATTTGATTTCTCCACAACTATCTTACACCAACTTATAAGGTTCTTCCGTATGTGATAATTTACAAGTCTGATTTTGGTTTTGAAATATACTGTAGCTTTAATGTGCTTATTGTTAGCATTGGGGGACCATACAGATCGAAGGTCATAACCAGCACAAAGGTATCCTATTGATTCAGAACATTTATGTACAGTATTTCAGTAACTGCTTTGACAAATAAGTATTAGAATAGTTCACACCAGGAGCTGAAACACTAGTTCATGACAACTTTGTTCAGGCAGTGTATAATATAATTCCGCTTCTTGAAAGTATGAAAAATGAAATCTGGTCAATTTTCCATCCAATACAGTTTCTAAACAATCTCAGAATGCCTTCTTATTTCAGTCACCGGTGTGAGATGATGTAATCAAAACCCACTAAGCCAGGGCAAAGAAAGGCATAATATTTCACTTTGTTGATTTCTGAGGATTTGGGTCAAGTCTGTGACGGTCCGTCGGGGATTCCTTCAGGACCGTATGTGCAGGCCAACTGCTGTTACCCTGTGTTCTGAAACAATGGCTCCTTCTACCTCGTGGGTCCGTCACAGGCCAGCAGAGCAGGGGCTAATGCAATGTGTGTGTTGTCTGTGTTTACTTCTGCTATTAATACATGAATTGCCGTAGTAAAGCCAGGTGGGAGCCCATGTGAGCCAAACAGGAAACTTTCCTGAAGCGGTGCTCAAAGTGGCCGCATGCCAACACAACTGGCTTAGCGTGCGAGCGCAGCGTCCTCCACGTGCACGTTCACCACCGACCGCTGCAGTTCCTCGGCTCGATTTGAGGGAGGAGGCTGGATTGCAAGCAGAGGACGGAGACAACCGAGGACTTGTATAGCTGAATACACGAGAGTGCAGCTGGGTCCCGCTCCTCGGCACGCCGCGCGCTGAATTACAATGCGACAGGATGCCGAGTCAGCTCAGGCAGAACAAGCCATCTGATGTGTCCAGCGGCCCAGTGCATACGGGAAATGCAGGGGAAAAATGGCTGCAGGATGGTCATTTTTACAGTCAGAACGTGATATCAAATCGTTTTCGGCTGAAATATCTGCGGCAGCGTCTCTACGTGCTGCTGCGAAAAGCCATGTTTTCATTGAAACGTTGGCGTGGCTGCCGCCTCACCACACCCCGGTGAAATTGCTCCATCAATCCCCCACAGCTGTTCTCCCTGGAGGTGAAGACAAAGTATTCAGCAATTCATTTCTGTTGCTCATTCAGCAAAGAATTCATGTTTTACATGGGCGGGATTGTCTCTGAGGGGCCGATAGTTGTTCCAGAAAGCAATGAATCAATTCCTAGAAGTAGATCGTTGCTCAGTTTAACCAGCGGCGGCAGCAGCAGCAGCCAACAAGCAAGACTTCAGAGCCGAATGCGCACGCACGCACTCGTTTGGGAGATCCCAAAACAGACCCACACGCACACAGGCACGCCAACACATTTCTCACATCATATTAAAGTTCTACGTCTCTCACTTTAGAAGGTTTATAAACATTTAATGGATTCCAGCAGAAGCCTTTCAGACAAAGGATGGCATTTTCCAAACACCGAGCTCCGCTGCCTTTCAAAACAATGGCTTTCTGAATGCATCGCTACAAATGTCTTCTCTGATCCCCGAGGACTCCGTTATGGCCCACGAAGAGCGGCTCGCGTGCTCAACAACATCCGGCCGCGCGAGGAGCCCATAACTCATGACATGCAGCACTTCACCTGTTTTGGGGTCGACGGAGAAATATGGCTGTCCTTGCAGAATACTGTAGACGATTCTGGCGCTGTTTCCATAAGTGGGATCATCTGCATCGGACGCTGTGACTTGCAACACAGAAGTGCCTGAAAAAGAGAACACAGCAAGATTAGGTGTTGATATCTTAACATTTGTAAACCTGTGACCACAAAATCAGTGTATTGATGGGATGTGTTTTGGGCTCTTTGCTGAAAATACCCTCACAACCCAGCCTGGTCCCTTTCAGAGGTGATGTGAGATTCACAAACCAATCGTTGTTTTCAAAAGGGATTATTTCAATCCATTCACAAGAAGTAAGGAATCTGAATTATCACTTAAGCACGGCGCGCACACACTTCTTTTGAGAGCAAGTTCACTTTTGAGAGCTGCCGCTTCGGCAAAAATCATGAAGTCAAAAGAAAGCTAAAAGGTAAGAATACGATAAATGAACTGTATTCGTAATGTAATTATACAGAAAAACATTCGCAAGCAGAAAGCGAAATGCAGTGCTTGTGAGTCACGTCACATGAAAGTCAAATTGTGTGATTGTGCATTTTTCAGCTGGTGGACCTCGGGGAATGGTGCATTCGAGTACAAGCTCTAGATTTTAAGCATTTTGCAGAATTCCCCCCAAAAAGACGCAATATGTCAAAACTCAGAGGGATGAGCCATTATTAAAACCGTAATTCATAAAGTGAATTCATACAGCTATTGTGGTTCAATTTAACAGTTGAAGTGTTGCTCAAACAGCATTACAGGCTTCATTAACCCATCATAATTGCGTGATGAGTGCATTGCAATTGCACTACAAGCTTATATGATGCATGAAAATACGTATGAATCGTAGTAGGACATGATACTCTGAAAGGCCTGTAAATCTTGTGGACACTTGCATTGTTATTTTCCTCTGAGAATGAAACCAGATGAAACAATTGGAAATGCTCCGTGTCCCGGCAGATGCAGGTTTTTTCTTTCTTTCTTGGAAACCTGAAGGGGCAGAGTGGAATGCCAGCTATAATGAACCATGTTCTCCACAGTACGCTTGGGCACTCTAAATGTCTTTCAGCCTTGCAGTAAAAATTGCGCTGGTAATATTTGGACTCATTCCATTGTGGGATTGCTTCAGAAGCCGCGCCTGCTCCAATTCATGTGTCAAAGAAAAGTTATCAGTCAGCACATAATCAAATTGAGAAACCTTAAAGTGTGATGTTAATGGATTAGGTAAATGAAATGCTAGTCTGTGACCATGTGTGGTTATTGCTCAAAGAATCTCACAGCAACATGTTGTGTGTAATGTTGCTTGTAATTCATATCAATGCATAATGCAATGCTAAAATACTCCTCAAGGTGCTTTCTATTGCTCAACATACACTTCCGCTTGTATTTGGAACTAATACGTTGATGAGTGCAACATTAAAAAGGTGTATCTGAAGTGAAGAGCCAATATGCAGGTGTTGGCTGAACGCCATTGGGAATGGTTAACGGTGTAAAGCCAAACAAAACCACTTGCGCCGGGATTGACTGGTTACTTGGAAGCAGTTTGTGTCACAACACGCTGGAACAGAAGAAGATGATAGCCGCAGATCCACCATGTACGAGTAATATGAGAAGATTGTACTGCGTTCCAAGTACGCAGATCCTCTCATCCATCATGAGCCCAGTCACATCCCGTTGTCTCGTTTTCACACCTGCTTTCATCACCTCTTTATGGGTTTCAACAGCTACTGACCCTGGCGGACTCCTCGTTGGGCCGCAAGACTTAATGTACTTTTAAAAGATCAAGCTTGGTATCCGGAGGTGGATTACAACCATCAGGTTCCCTTCATCTTCCCTAAATTTGAGCCAAGGGGGTTTTACAATTTTCTGCATCTCCACTTTTGTGAAATAACTTTTGTGAAAAATTCAAGATCTTGTTTTTGATGTAATGGGAAGCAAAACTCTGTATGGAAGCTTTTTTTTTCCCAGAGAGGAAAACAGATTTGAAAACAAAAATTGATCTGTTTTCTGTCTGATGAATAGCAGCATTTATCGGACACAACACCTGGGAGAGAAAAATAGTTGAAAATAAATCACAAGTAGGCGTTCAGTCCTTTTGTATGCAACCCGCAAGCGCACTTTGAAATTCACCCAAGTGTGCCATTCGGCTCAATTTCCGTACATCGGTTCCAATAACACTCGTTTAACCGTAACTCGTCATCTAGCCGAGCAGCCGCGTCCGCCTGAGACTTTTTAAGCCGCCGTCGGCCAGCGAATTCTTCCCGGAAGGCAAAATGTCTGAGAGGAAAGCAGAGGTGCCTTCTGGAGACGTCTCAACGGGGAGACGTGCAGCAGAAATTGATACTCCTTTCAACTAGCACTCTAGGAAAATATCATTGCACCATTGAGTGGGGGGGGCGGGCAGGACTACCTGACACCTGCCCGGCTGATCAATTTGAACAGGGAAAAAAAAAAAAGGGGCATCGCAGCCAATTAGTTGCCACACTCACTCCCAGACAAGCCCTTCCTGCTCTCGGGAGAAGCAGTATTGACGGATGCTGGGGGGATTAGGGCTCTGGAGTGTGAGGACAGATGATGGTTACAGCCGATTGGATGCTGCAAATGATGAAACCAACCAGGAATTACGATAATGGGCAAAAGAGGGGGCGGGGAAATAAAGGCTAATTATTTCGCCCCTTCACAGTCTTTGATTTCCTCCCTTGGGTCGTCAATGGTGATTGATTCTTTTTGTGTAACCGGCGGATGGAGTTTGCGGCGAAACTTTGAAATGAAGCGAACGAGAGGATGCCGATACACAGATCACAGCTCCACGTATTCGCTCATTTCGCTGTTGTGCACCGGTTCACAGATAAAGATTACAACTGATTATCTAATGAGCGGTTCATTGGATTCCTCTTTTTTTTTGGTCTCAGGATAGCAACTGGATCTTGATTCTCAATCCTGGCCATAAAGACAAAAAGTTCATTACGTGCCAATAAATATTACTCAACACACGAAGCATTGGGGACCTGCTCTGCAAAGATGGAGACATGTACTTGACACATCCAACATACCCACTGGCCAGGTTGCATGCGTGCCTTTCTGCTCCTGAATATTCATGAATGTAACCAGGGAGATAATGACTGTTTACAGGTCTATCGGGGTTTGCATATTTAATCGGGTTTACTTTTGCACATTTCCATTTACTCGCAGAAAGAAGCAACTTATTCACTTTTTCCTTTGATATATTTTTTTTAACACTAGTGCACTGCCTGTTAAAAAAAAAAGGTGCCAATTCGGAGCCAGTGGTATCGCTGCTTGCAGCTTTCTTGAGAATTTCACGCTCAAACCCTGAGCTTCCTTCGGTGCTGAGAAGAACACCTGCGATGAGAGAGTGGCGTCCCCTACGGACGCTCATGCGTCGTGTTCTTCCTGTGGGATTGTTTTTCGACAGACATAAACGGCAGCAGCACGGTATCACTACCTTACAGTACTTAAGAAGGAAAACCCCTCCGACAGCAGTTTGGCCGCCATTTATGTTTCTCCACAACCTACATGTGTCCAGGATGAGCGCTGTGAAATTTCTGAGCTCTTATGCTGAGAGGCAGAATCCACTGGACTGGGAAAAAGTGGGTGTTTTTTTTTTTTTTTGCCCGGGCCAAAAACAGAATACAGAATAAAGAAATGAAAAATAAATGTTTGCCACATGATTCTGGGCTGCCTCAGAGGAGGTGGAGAGCGGCTTTTCTTTTCCTCCACCGCCCCGATGGTGGGGATTGCTGTGGAGGCACTATTGAGTGCTTTTTAAAGACCTTCCCACCCGGGAAAGCATCACAGCGACCAGAAAACAAAGAGACTCGTCTGGCTTACAGGAGATCAAACATTCTGCACAACATCATCACAGAGAGGAGCAACCAGGGTGACAACAGGCCGGACGTCTTGGAGCAAGACTCGGTCATGGGTCCAAATTTCCAAACCCAATTTGCCTTTTATCGCGTGGAATAGAGGGATTGGAAACATGAAAAACATCTAAAATCCAACTAAAGACCTTTTTTCATCTCTCAACCCGTCCAGCGCTTACCGCTGCGGACAATGGTACCGACGGTCCGGTTCATTGCGTCACTACTCACCCAGTTCAGACATCTCAGGCACCGTAGCTACAAAGGGTCCATCCGGAAATTTGGGTGGATTGTCATTGATGTCTTGTACTTTGATGATGAATTCCGACTTTGGTTCCAGCGCGTCCTCCGTGTTGCGGTCCAGGGCTTGTGCGTGCAGGACGTAATGGGCCTTCCTCTCGCGATCCAGGCTCTTAGTGGCGTGAATGTCTCCCGTCACTTCGTCGATGATGAATATCGTCCCGGCTCCGTCGCCGCTCAGAATGTACCGGACAGATCCGTCGCCTTTATCGGAGTTTGAGTGAAGCTGCAAGGCGAAGCAGACGTGGGGAGTGTGAATACAGAGAATATGGCATCGAAAAAAATAGGATTCACGCCTGTGAGGTTTGTGATGCTGGAGAATAGCTGCACAATAAATGCGTGAGATGGAACCACTATTATCCCCATATTAGTGCTGACATGATAGGATGATTATAATTGATTAGACAATCAACATATAACTCTCAATATTGGTAAACAGTTCATTCGTAGCTCTGTAACTAAATAAGGACGTCGTGCACTTTAATGCAATCATGTACTTCCTACAGCCGTAACCTTTGTAGCATTACTGCGCTCCTTTGTGGTCCACCTACCACGTATTAGATGCAGACAACTGCCAACCCGATTTAATAGTCCCGCTCAAAGAATTCATTTTGGGGTAAAATCCCTACGACTGAAACACGCGCTGCCTTTTTCCTCCGAGTAGAAGGGGGAACAAGGGAGACTTTTCAGACATAATTGATACCAAAAGGATGAAGCTTTCGTGCCGGTAGCTCACCTGGGTAAGTAGTTTTAGGCTTTCTACATGTTACAATACCACTGATTTCCCCAACCATGGCGCCATGGTAATATCATCATTTAAAGAACTTGATTTCACTCATGAATAAAACATTTCTTTGTTGCTTTTTTTTCTCCTCGGGGAAGTGTCGCAGCCGAGCATAACAGAACAATCCATTTTCATTATGCATGGCACTACGTTTTATATACGGGTGGTGTTTTTGTAGATTATATTTGTTGATGCACATCAATGGACTTTAAACACAACCTTTAAATTCCAAGTCAGTTTTGCCGCAAACAAGATGACTTTTATGAAAATACGACAGACACACAACTGCGGTTTGTATGAAGGTAACATGTTACTCTCTCTCACCATATTATATACACACATAGAATCCAGTCTGGATAGGAATGGATATTACAAAAACCTGTGTGCGAGTTACCAGAATGGAAAGGGGGGGAAAAATAACCAATTCATATAAAATGCCATAAAAAGGGACTTTAAAGTGACACATTCACATTCACAATGAGGATCATTGTCTGTTCGACGCCAATTAGCAACATCTGTCAGAAATAGCAGCGCTTAGAACTTTTATGTGAGCTATCACAGAATGACATAATGACACAATGACATCAAAACGTTAACAAAGGGTCTAATCACCTTTGGCCCAAATGTCGCGGCATCTGTCAAAACAAATAATAAACCCATTTAAAAGCTAATTTCAAGTTGAGTGGTTAAAAAAAAAGAAAAGAAATTACAAGGACTAATAGGAACAGCAGTCAGAAGCAATCAACACGGACATGCTCCGACTCCACTGCCGAACACTCAAACACGTGCTCATCACGTAGCAATATGCAGGCGTACGAGGCCAAACGGGAGGTTAACGGCCTCCAGGCGCCTTATTGACGAGGACGGCGTTTCTAAATATCAACTCTCAAATGGCCGCACGCTGGGAATCACCCATTAACTCCCCTCGGACGATATATTGTGCCATAATTAATAGCAGTTTCTTGCCGCTTGTGTGGTGTAGAGAGACATACATCATATTGTATGGCAACAACACATTGAAAATATCTTTCATTTATTCTGATGAAAAAGTAAAAACTGTGGAATTTGTTGTTTTCGATTAGAAGAAAATGAGGGCCTACAACTGCTTTCAGCTGAACAGTTTACCGGCACTGTGGGTATTAAACAGTTTGTTATTCAGATGGAAAACCAGCCGGTCGGTGCTGTTGGCAAACACACGGCCACTGGAACAACGTAGAGGCGATCTATAAGAAGCAGAACTCAGAGGCCTGACAATTACCGGAGAACACCAGTTTCTTCATGAGCTTCACGTCCATATGGGGAAACAGCATGGAAGGCCTTATAGAAGATGTGTTGCAATTCAATGGTGGAACAAGCCGTTTTTTTTCCACCTTGAGGGGGCGTTCTTGTCAATTTTCTAAGTCTGAGGCAATTCTTCATGTTTTAAACGCATTAAAAAAACAAACCTCTGGCATCGCTGACGAAGCTGAGAGCGATCGTGTCGGTTTGTTGTACTCGGGTTTTGGCAGGGAAGCTGCTCTCACTGCATCCTGTGCTGTGCCAGCAACCGCTCAACAGTCCCACAGTCCTTCACCGTAAGGAGCTGTGGAGTAACGGGGCAACGGCACGTCTGGTGACCTGCAGCCCCGTGTGGCAACCGCATAACGACACTCGGGAGGTGATGTTTGTGCATTAACATGTAGACTCAGAAGGTTCCTCACATGAAACGACACCAATAGACTGTGCCTGCAGACACCTCCGGGTTACACAACATTCAAGTAGTTTATTTGTGGCTTATTGGATTCCACAAATTCAGATTTAGGAACAAGAACTAGGAAAGTTGAAGTCAAGAGGACATTTTTAAGTGTATAGTGATAACTGACATGGACAAAGGGTATCTGTGATGAAGAATGCGTTATATCGGCCAGTTCTAGAACCAATTAATACATAGGGAGTTATGTCATTTTCCCCAGCGAAGCTCACAAAAACAACCCTCCAACCAACTGCAGTGCTTTTGTTATGAAGACTTTTAACTGGTACAGTCCCTATAATTAGGACACAGCTAAATTGTTTTGGAGTACAGACCAGAGCGGAAGATAAGTCTGTCTGCTTTGGCACAGACCCAGATTTAGAAACAATCAATCGTCGTCCTATTGGATTTTATTAAGGGCACTCAACCTTGCACCCATTACGGACGGATCCTTTGAATGATCGTCCGTTTGTCACATAATCATTTCCTACCGTGGCGGTCCATCGGACCTCTGCGCTGGGAAGCGGAGCCCGTATGCCTGCAAAGTGCAGTAGAACACATGTTCAGTTAAAAATAATTAGCTTGTGTTACTTTACTGACCCCGAAGCCTATTGATTGGGTATGGATTGATCGATTAAAGGGGACCTATCGTGTGCAAATGGGTCTGAAGTGTCTGATGTGCCTCACAGCGCTCAAACTGGGATGAGACAGTCATTTCATTCAGTAACCATTTGTCAATCCTTTGTCATGTGGAACTTTTGGAAAGGATTTCATCAGCTGGCATTCTTCTTCTCCTCTTTTATTGCAGCACAGCTTGAATTTAAAGTGCGTTACTTCCATAAACTGACACCCCTCTCGGCCTGTGGCAGAATTACGAATGCATGAATGTCCTCATGTGCTGGTTCATTATTTGATGTGAGGACTTTACAGGCAAACTTGTAGTTAAAACCCTCCAGGGTGCACCTTTTGAAGGGGGCAGCAGAGGAGAATAATGTGCAAGGAAATAAACTAAAGTACTCATCCGCAAGAAAAAGTACAGGATATTTATTTATATTTAAGAACGAGTTTAATCACAGAGATGAACCTGCTTATTAAAATAGAATTACTACTTACTATTACTATAGCGTTTCAACCACAAACACATGTTGAACGCCCGAGATCCTGAGGCCACATCTAATGAAAACCTGGACTAGCGAATAATTACTAATTTGAGCGCCACAGTTGATTGCAGGCCGGCCTCGTGATGAACATCCCGTGGTAAATACCGGCCTTGTAATTAGATAAGGAGCCTCGGATCCTGTTGAATCAGGTGCTTAATCAGTTGCTAGATTGTACTAATAAGAATCACAACCTCCTCTACTTTTACACCTCGAAGGCAGTGTGCACGGGGACGATGAGTCTGTCCACATCGTCTGGTCCATTTCTGCACTCGTTGAATTGTACATGTAGAGGAAGACATTTTGACAGATTCTAATTTCACAATTCCTGAACATAAATCTTATCGTTTAAATGCTCCATAGTCCATAACTGCTACGGGGACAATTCCACGTCTGTCCTGCAGCGCTCCACGACTCCATCATCCGGATGGAACGTGGCCTCCAGGCAGAGGGCTAATTTCGCCATTGACTTCCCTCGCTGCGGCCGATGAATCACGCCTGGCAAAGTGCGACCCAATGACGCATGCGGCTACTATTGCCTTCCAAAATCTTTAGGTAGTAAAATTGTCGACGGGTCGTTACACAAACACGACAAGCTAAATGTGCAGCCGGGCAATTGGAGGATTCTCAACGATGGAATCAGAAACGAGTGAGAAGGATTCATCCTTGAGCGCGAGTATTTCCAGGTGTTGCAGGTGTTTTAGGGGATCTTGTTTGATCTCAAAAATCTCCCTCATGGTCCACTCTGTACCCAAACAGTAGGAATGAGTGTCCAAGGTCTTTATTTTTTTTTATTATTGTCAATGTTGTTACACTGAAGAGAAAGGCTGAGATGAGCATACAATCCGGAAGGGAGGGGAAATGTCAATACTGTCCTTTGCATGCAGTGGATGTCAAACACGATCACCAGTGCAACCCGGGGAGACAAAAACAGGTGAACGTTTCTGCCATCTTGTTGTGTTGCCGTCTTCCCACATAGACTATACATTACTGCAGAGGAATCATTTTCCTCCACAGTCATCAAAAAAAGGGATTGCCTTCATCTCTCCGTCTCTACGGCCGACTTTATTAAAGAGCGGCGGAGTAGACGAGCGGCGTGTGGCGGCCGGCTGGCAGCTGGCGATGCATTTCTGAGGAGTTTAAAGAGATCAACGGAGTCTGGGGCTGCAAAGCCGCCAGGCAAAAACACTCCTCTCTCAAGGAGAAAACTCACTTACAACTCCACCGTGTGCCCGGAGAAACAAACCGCGAGAAAGTGGATCTTTGCTTTCTTTTGTCAACAAGTTGCATGTTTCCAGTGTTTGTGCTGCGTACTCATCGTCGAGAGGAGTCTTACATCGTTTGTGTTCACAAGCTAATTGGTGTTCGCAGGCAAACTGCGTCCTTTAGACTGCCATCGTGCTTTTACTGTGTCTCAGTTACAGAATTCAGGGGGAGAAAAGAGGAAGAAAGCACTGCTAACCTGTCGGATGTATCCAATCAACACACACAGGTATTTTTTTTACCCATGTAGCGTCTAATATAGTCAAATCAAATAATACTGGGTTTTAAATTTAATCAAACTTTAAAATTATAGTTATTTAATCCATCATTGAGGGGAAAGTTAGAATTACGAACAGAGCACAGCATGAAAATCAGTCTGATGAATAGAATTATAGCTGTAAGCAGCCCCTGTTGCGGAGGCTGAGAATTTTTTCGATTGATAGATTCTAAACAAGTCCTTTGAATCATAAACATACAGATATTTTTCAGATCTACTTTTTCGATAATATTACTGTGATATATTGTGTTTTATTGTAGTAGTTTATTGACTTAACGGCGATAGATCTACGCATTAATTTACACATACAATATTACCAGTTGAAATTATTACAAAATATTGACAGAAGATTATGAGAGCTGATAAATGAGCGGATTGAGGAATTGGATCTACTACTCCGATCGTATTGGTTTGTGGAAAAAGACGTCACCGTGGCATCTCCGCAGGTCGTGTTTTCTCCTCTGATCTGATCGGTGATACGATCTGAAGAGGCACTTTAGTGATCCTCATCACGCGTCTCTTCCCCAGCAGCTACCTGTTGCTGGCTGTTGACCCAGAGCAGACAAACGGGCCAAAAGAACCAGATTCGGTCCCGGTTCAGATGTCCTCTAGTTGCCATGACGATGATCTATTCTATGCCAGAAAATAAAAAATACAGCGTGGTGGCCCAAAATACTGCAATTAAAATAATACAAAGCTCTTCCCATTTCCCATGGTCGAGTCCCTGAAAGGTAATCTTCTAATGAGAGTTGAATGAAGCATGGAATAAATCCACCTTTTTGGAAGACGAGTGCACGACATGTAACACGATGTTCACAGTCTCACAGCGCCGGCGAAACTTTCTGTTTCTGTTGAGTGGCATCTTACAAATTGCTGCCCAACTAAAGCGGTGGATTACATTATGGATGAATGCCATCGGTAATGGCACAGATCCACGTAATGTAGGTGCGAGGCCGGCTTTGTTTTGCTCTTGTAAAAGGGAACATTGCTTCGCCGGCGTTACGCAAAGGGATCACGAACCGGCGGGTTCGTGCTCAGCTTATCGATCCCTTGCTGGTTTATACATCATTGGACAGCGAGTCCAACCTAGCACATCTGTCGGCTGGGACCAAAGTGACGACCTCTTAAACGTCTGTGCTGTGCTACAGAAGTTTGCATATTCAAGTCAAGATTTAAAATGTCTTCTTCGGCTGTGCGTTATCGCTTCTCTGCGTAGCGGCATCCCAGCCCTCGGCACCTGAGGAGGAAAGACGTCGATGCGCACGCTCTTGGTTTCATACTCGGCAACCTTTTTCGAAGAACACATTTATGTCGCGGTAAATGTGACTACAGCTTCTAACCAAGACCATCGCGATGACTCACCGCTGATGCTGGATTCTCAGTTTACCCGCACGCTGTGTCGAGTGATTTCATAACTAACAAGCGGCCTTCATATTCACGTCGGATTCATTAAAACTGCATCGCCTCCATGTTGAAAGACTGAATGGTAGTTGAAGGTGGGAGTCGGGTTGTTTGGGCATTTATTCCACCAACAATGACCAATATGCACTGTGAAAGGAGACGGGAAGGGGGGGGGGGGGGGTGAAGGAGAAAAAGGCAGGCTGGGCTCCCTAGCTGATGATCCGTGCCATGGCTTCATATTTGCAATTAGTGATGGGAGGGGAGGGAGAGGGGGGGGGGCGCATTCTTGATTAAATCTCGGCCCTTATACTCCACTCAAGAGGACTTAATCACTTTCTATGTGGGCGTGCTTGATTGTCTGATTATCACCACATTTTGACCGCGGTCCCTCCCAATCAACTCCTGCAAGTGCCCCCGTTCTCTTGGATTGATTTGCAACAGTCACAGTAAGCCTTGATGATGGAGAGCCCGCCTAATGGCCATACATCAAGAGTCGGTGATGGGGGGGTGGGGGGTGGCGAAGACGTGCCTCCCGCGCACGCCGCGGAGATCCGCCCCGATAGATGTCCTCTGTTTTGACACCAGCGGGGTAGAACCAGAATGAATCGCTGTCCTCCCAGAAGGATGGTTGGCTTCTTGATGTACAGTAATGAGACTATTAGATTCCCGTAGGCAACTCTGACACTCATTTAGTGGCTCTCTCTAACTAGTAATAAAAATTTGCTATTTGGTGTCTGGATGGAAAAGAAGGGAAAAAAAAGTTCAGCTGGAGAAAACATGAAGCGTCCTCGTGTCTCATGTGTCTAAACGGTGCTAATACGTTTCCGCGTCTCATCCAGAGGACAGGGGAATGCACTTAGGATGTGTTAAGCATGCCCGCGCAGACAGCAGGCATTCTGCAGTCTGCTGGCTTATCTCAGCCTTCAGTCGTGACACAGCGGTTCTGTAACGTGGGCACTTCTTCAGCCTTCTGTCCGACAGTACTGTTGTTCCAAATTTAAAGAGATTCCCTCAACCGTGGGGTCCACACAACCCAGTGTGTCCCTCCGCCGCCGCCACGGCAGCATGAAGGTCTGCTGCACATAAACAAAGACCCTCCTCCGCACTGACGCGCAGAACTCATGGATGAATATTATATCTAACATTTTCAGGATGTTCCTCCTTCCAACTGCACAAATACTGTTACTGTACACGCACAAGATGGTTACCAGGTTATCATTTTTAGATGTGTGAATGAAACATTTAGGCACCGCCTTATTTTACTGTGCACTGGCACAGCGAGAAGGCGGGGTTTAATTCAAGGATACCCAGCGCGTCCAGCGCGTCCACCGCGTCCTTCGACCTGTAGCAGCAGGCCGCGGACTGCGAGACGTTCCTTCAGGCTCTGGGGATTTGCAACCCCTTCTAGAAACTACCAGCAAGTCCGTAACCCGCGCGACTGCTTCAAGGCGCCACGCTGAGCCGATTGACACGGAGACATTCGGGTTCCCTTCCGTCTCGCACCTGGACAAGCCCCGTCCCCGACCGAGCATCTGCGTCTCACTCAGCGCACAAAGCTGTCATTTCCCCAAATGCGTCAGCCGCCCAAGAAAGGTGTCAGTGGGGATTATGGGATACCTCAGAGGGATTAAAAATGTTCTTGACAGACTGGCTGCTTCCCGTATTCACAGAAGTCACTCTGTGAAAACGTACCGAGCCTCCCCTGTCGCTGTGCTCGTGGGCCGTTTGACCTGAGCAAACATGTACATGTACCTACTTTTTATGTTGACCACACAATTATTCAAATTTCTGTGTTACGTGTCCAACATTCCTCACATCTTATCCAGCCTCAAACAGTCGGTTCGAAAATGAGCCGTTTCCATTGAGGGCAATAATCGACAAAGACTGTGTTGGCTATTCCCGAGTGGAACTGCTCATTTGCTGCTTGCTAATGTCCACAGTTTTTAATCAAGCGAAGGAAGGAGGGGGAAAAAAACAATATAGAGCCGTAAGGGCGGAATGCATTAATCCTGCTCCTCATCATCCTCCCCCTCCCCCTCCTCCTCCTCGCCTGGCTTCGTCTAATTAAGGGTCATTCTGTCTCATGGCCACATTAGGACACTGGACGCGAGTCCCAGCCCACATAATTAAATGTGTTTTTTTGTTCTAACCATCTGGAGACTCATCTATTTAAACATCCATGTCAAATTGATTCCTTAATAATGTTTATGTGTCTTCTCAGTGCTTTATCATCATCCAGGATTAGCTGTTTGTGTTTGTTTTGCTTTCATCGGCAGCCTCCGACACACGTACTAGAACACACACACACACACACACACACCGAACAACAACAACAACAACAACAACAGCAGCCTTAATGTAAGAACCTGCCCGCGTGACGGGACGCTTTGAATGTCTTTGGTATTGTCTCACACAGGGGACACACGGATGCTGAGGGATTGTTATTGTTGGCACTGGGGAAATTTGTGGTGCATTCATCCATCAAATAATATTAGCTAAAACATGTTTCACCAGTAAATAACATTTCTTCTCCGCTTCGCGAGATTTGTGATTAAAACTCCACACTTTTTCAATAAACAGTATGGGAAAGTGATATTTACTGTTGATGTGGGTGTTTTTTTCCTTCCATTTCTGCCCATTTTTCCAAGCATGTCATCCCTCTTTTCTCTCATTTTCCCTTCAAATGGCACCCGTTGTTGAAATGCAGACCAATATGCAGTCAGAGGGGCGTTCTGCCTTCCTCGTTCTCGTTCTCTTTCGGAGTGCAGTTGAGGGGATTAGTCTGTGCCCGAGTGCCTAGAATAATGATCACCGCAGCGGAGAAACACATTTTAACATTTCAGGAGATACAGGCAGGCAATCTGCAAGCAGATGACTTAACCAGCTCCCCTTTGGCTTGTTGTGGGACTAAAGAAGAGTCGCCACCAGCAGCACGGCCTGTACCCTGCAAGCAGAGAGAACGCCAACAATGCAGTGTCTTTGCATCTGGAAGGGACATCGTAGAAGGTTCTAGCTATGACGGGGCCCTGGATTATGTCCCCATTGCAGAAGTGTCCAATTTATAACTGCGGTGGTTCATTTCACACAAAGAGATCAAATCTTGGTTCAATTCCCACCGAGAGAGCAAATTTAATATTCCAGTTCAAAGATTGCTGTGACATTTTCTCACTTGCAGACTTCATCTGCTCATCATAGGTGAGAGAGTGCCAAGAGCCCCTCCCTAAATACAGAAAAGGAAAACAAAAGGAACTCAGTCCGACATCCCAACAGATGAGCTGTGATTTGTGTGCACGGCAACAGGAATCGACCTCAAGAGAACAGCGTGGTCCTGATGCAGCACATTTCTCAATACACACCAGGGGAGAGAGAAATGACAAGAGGTGCCTACCTTTCCCACATACTGCGCTTCTGGCCCCAAGTGTTCTTCTAAAACAAAGAACTGATTCCAGATCCAGCCCCGCTTGGGCCTGTGGTGCACCTCCGTCTCCCCGTTGGCCAGTCTGGTCTGGTTCTTGGAGGGCACTTTGGCGGAGACGTGGTGGCTCGCCCCGCAGCACCTCTGGATGAAACACAGGCACACCAGAAAGGGACAGAGGCAGGAGGTGGCGGACATCCTCATGGTGGCGCGTGCTTTTGTAAAGTTATCCCACTCCCGCCGCGGCAGGCGGCACAACTAGCCACCGCTGCGTGGAGCGGTCCCAGCAGGAGAGGATTCCAAATCCAAACCAGCGCGATAGCGGTCCGGGTAGATCCCCTCGGGCTCGAGAGAAAAACGGCCAAGATACATTTACATCATGTCATTTCCCAGTGCTGCGAGAGGCTGTGCAAGTGGACGTGAACTTCTGTGTAGCGCTACCAAGTGCAGAGGTTAATCCCGAAAGCCATTCTGGATTTCCTGCAAGAGAAAAGAGGAGAGAAACACAGAGTTAGAAATGTATTTGATAGATATTAGAAGCTAAAGTCCACTAATTCCCTCCAATTCAATTGAAACTCAAAAATCCTTAGAGATGAGGACTTGCTCTTCAAACGGCTCTACTGTGACACACAAACAGGCGACAGTGACTGCGATGTTTTTTTGAGATGACTGACAGCGCCCTGTGAGGTCAAAGTTGCGCATCGGAGCCGGAGCAGGATGAGAAGGCTTCCTCAGAAAACATCGGAGAAGGGTTTGATTTGAGTGTTTTATCACTAGCCGGGCTTTCTTTGAGGCTTACCGTGTTCCTCTGCGCGGTGAATAATAAGTGTGGCAGGAAGAAATACATTTACTACGATAAGAAGAGACATCAAGCCTCTGAAGAAAGGCAGAGAGGAATTATTAAGAGGCAGCGGAACCGAAAAAAAACAAAAAGGAAACTTTTTTACATCAAAACTGTATATTGACAATGACATTGAAGCAGTAAAAATAATAACTGCAAGGTTTCTCACATTTCTGCTCCAGTACTCCAGTGAAGCCCTGCTAATCTTCTCACAAGGATGTGCATTACACCTGCATGTGGTCTTTAAAGAGCAGATATTATGGGCACTCGGGATGGATTTTGAAGTTGGATACATTATTTAAGTGCTGCTGGAGCATTAAATTGGTCCTCGCATCTCTCCGAAGAATTTGACCTTGATGATCTGAGGTGCCCTACTGTGTGATGTCGCAAGTAAGGTTGAAAAGAAAAAGTCATGTTGATGAGGAGGGGTTTGCATTGGAGTTAATCGAAGGCCCGGAGCATCTGATACAAACAGTAAACGGTGGTTTGAAAGCTTAACACTCAACAACATCCCCACTGTTTGCTGCTCCGGCTACGAGCTACATACGGACATCAGGACAGCCGAAAGGTAAAAAACACACAGCTGGACTATAGGTAGCACTTCATTAGCGCTTACAATGACACCTACTTATAGCACTTTGTAGAATATAGTGTACATTAGTAGTTCTTGTTGTACTGGGTCTGCAGCCTCTTATTGGGTTCAATGCACTTATTGTAAGTCACAAGCCTCAGCTAAATGAACAATATAAATATGTTCACTATTGATGAAAAGAAATAGCATCGATGTGCTTGGCAGGAATCCCAACAAGTTGTCACAAAGGTGGGAAATCCTTCTGAATGAATGACAACTGCATGCATCAGAAGAAAACCAAAGTTTGCTTACTTTCCAATAAATGAAGCTAAAAACAAGGGCAGGATTGAAGCAGCTGGTCCAACATCCAGAGTGCTGCAGCAGAACAGCAGCTTTGAGAGGGATTATCGAGCGGACAAACACACACGTTGATATTAAATAGGATGTAGGAGCTGCTCTCCATCTCCCACAATGCGTTCGACAGCATCAGAGCAAAGTGGTAAAGCGAGACATTACTGCAACTTACTGCGACTGGCACACACTTTTTTTAATAAATATAAATATGTTATATATATGGATTAAGATGTGCTTAGAACCCCTGACTAATCCCCATGTTTCAAATATCTCAACATGCAAATTACGCAGCTCCATCGGCGTTGTAGGTGATGTTGAGTGAGGTAAAACCTGCCGACAGCCAGGAGGAAGGCAGAGTCCTTTCCACTTGGATTAAAGCTAAACCGCACAATCTGCACAAACACGCGTAATCTGGGTAAAGATTCTCACCTGCGCAGGTAGAGCCACGCCCAAATCCCACTTCTCCAGGTCTCTGTCTTCCTTATTTAGTACGATTCAATAACGCCCCAATCGGAGCACACTCAGCGATCCAGACGATCTTCTTAGAGAGCCGAGGCAACCGTGGTACCCGAGTGAGTCCGACTGTGACAGAATGAGGGATTCCACCTGCTGGGCCTCGCTCCTTTGTGTGATTGTTGTGATTTTTCTATTGAACAAAATGAAAAAAAAAGGTGCCACGGAGCCATGAAATCAACACCATCTGGCTGTGTCACTGGAAATAATTGCTCCGTTTTTACGACGACGATTTTGTTTTGCGTGGCCTTCTGCCCCTGGCATGTTTAATAAAGAGCAGTGTTTAATAGGATGGGTTGTGCACAGCGCCAGACACAGACATTTTTGGCAGGATGCATGCAATGCAATTCTGTTTCGTATCTTGTGTTTGTTAATTAATAACCGGCGTTGTTTTATCCAATATGTGAAACAATGGCCCATTGTTGTGGGTTTTGGTGCCACATGTGAAAACTGTGACCAGTTATTTTTTAAATCTTTTTTTAAATCTGAGCCAATATACTTGATTATTATAATCATCTTTAATATAGTTTACATAATTAACAGGAGTTGAGGATTGGGAGTAAATATATTCTATTTTATATTCATTGTCATCAGTCATCAATCACACGCCGTTGCTTTCGTGCACTTGTTGTTTCGTCAAGGCAAACAATTCAAAGAACCCTTGAAGTACAGATCTTTACAGACTTTGTTTTTACATTTAATTTACAAAATTATTCATCAACTTCTAAAAATACACTAATCAGTTGTTTAATTAGATGCAAATCTACCTCATGACGTCCACTGTCGAGCTGCCGGATCATTTGTCTCCCAAAACCCATTGTTCAGGTTTTGTACGTACGCGAATGTTCAATATCTTTTTGGAAAGGTTACATAATTAATCACGTGTCCATAAATGCACATTTACAGAAAAACACCTGTAATCATGCTTTGAGAATTTTCTCAAGAGCCGGCATCTTTTTCTCCCTGCCTCTCTATTCACTCATGTACGCAGAAAAAAAACACAAAAACAACAATAACCTTAGTGAGTGATAGGTGAAATCAGACTCCAGCGCCGTCCCAAGGCCTCGGCATGAATTTATTTACCTCCTCTTTGTTGTTTGTGCTGAACCAAGTACTGCGTGAACCTGCAAAGTGGAAGGCGAGCCAAAAACATCCTCTGCACCAACAGATGTAGCACGAGCACGAGCACCTTGTCTAAACCCATTAATAATGTGCCGTTGCCTCTGGCGTGTAGCTTTACACTGAAGGTTGTGTAACAAGGAGAGACAACGGGATCGTCGTGCGTTGGACTATAGGCAACTCTGTCAAAGTGAAAGGTTGGGTGACTCAACAGCACAAACCGTGAGCTAAGGTCGTGCATCATTCAGTATTACAGGTCTGTTATTGTGGGCTATGTTATAAATCAAAAGAGGAAAACTGTGGTTGAGTGTTGTATCAATTGGATGGAAGTACCGCCCATTCGAGTTTCAGGATTAACACAAGTATAAGAATTGAAAGTAAAATTCTATTTCAGCCATGTAACAACAAAGAAAGGCTGAGTTATATTATTACTCCAAGACGTTTCAATTAATCTGACTCCAACTCTGATAGCATTGCATGAGTCATTAAGATTATATGTGGAGTAAGTTGCTTTTTCCTTATAGTTCTCGTAAGGGCCATACGAATGGCCAAATACAAAAGCAGCTCATATGTCAATAAAATTAGCGGTATAAAATTGAACACCTTTTGTCAAAAATATAGAAATGAATTTGATCTTTACTTGTTCTAAAAATAAAAGCTTGATTGTTTGTGAGGGGAAGCAGATTAGTCGGATCAGCTTCACAAGTGGGGAAACCCTCTCTCTGTGTGTGGGCCTCATCATGGAGGTTCAGCAAAACTGGAGGAAACAAACAGGCTGGAAAGAGGAGTAAACAATTCAGGGCTTTAGCCAAGCAGACTGTAGTATTTACACAGTAACATCTCACAAGAAAACGCACCGGGGATTACGGCTGAATGAATTGGTTTGTGGTTTGTTGTTCCACAATAAAACCCTTGGAATCTGTTTCCACTCTGCTCTGGCTTAGAGCGTGTGGAATAAATCAGTCAGGATTTCACTATTTTGTTGTTATTTTTCATAAATTAGCTCAATGTGACACAGGGTTTCGTCCACACAGCCAAGAAACGGCAGTAAACTGTGTGGAATATCACAGCTTCTCTGCTGGAGCAGGCGATCAATGCTTTTCGCCCCTCGAAAGCTGCTGCTGAGCCAGAAATACGTCCTGAAATTCCGACATTTGGTTGAACAGTCCATGTTGAGAGCCAAAGAGGCGACAGCCAATTGGAGCCCAATGGGTTACAGGATTAACAAGAATAATCCACTTCACAGATGGCCATCAGAAGACAACCTTCAAATCATCTAATAACCGTGACATGGCTATAGATTATATTTATTATATATATATATATATATATATATATATATATATATATATATATAAAATCCATTGCCTTAAGTGATGAGGTGGAGAGTAGTTTAGTTTTCAGGCTAGAGGTAGTACATCTACCTGGATTGCATCTTAAATGAAGGTGTAAGCTTTGAAAAAACAGACGGAAAGTAAATTGGCCTTCAAACAAACTGGTCCTTTACTGTACGAGCACAGTAAAAGCTCTTTGTGAAAGGTCCGAGAAGTGCAAGGCGACAGCGACGCTGCGATTATTCAACGCAAAGCTTGAAAATATGACACGTTGAAGGACAACCTGAATCTACGTTCTCTCCCTCATGCACACACCAAACAAATGCTCCAACCTTGCATTTCAATCTTTCCCCAACACTTGTGGGCAATCAAAGGCGACAAGCAGCAGGTTTTTAAACACAGATTAGGCCTGAAGGTAATTAGGCCCATTGCAGTAATGACTCCCACTGAGTCATGTGGGCTGGAGGGTGTGTCAGTCACCCCCCTCCCACCATTTCCCACTAAGTCAACAGCGACTTGTCCTTCCGGTACACCACCCTCCAAACACCATCTGCCCGAACCCTCAGCTTTGATTACCTCAAACGCACCGCTCCTCACGCGGCTCGACTCGCCGCCGCCGCCGCCAAGAGGCCTCTGACGGTTCCGTCACCTTATGTTTACGTTCCAGGTTTAACAACCTCAATTATCTCTGTGAAGGGGGAGATCTTTTTCTTCAAATTAGTAAAACATGTCTGCACTCGTCAACGCTGCTGTATGTTGTTTGGTTGCCTAATGAGAGCTGGGTGGAAGACGGGAAATGTCCCATCTGCTGCACGTTTTAATGGCTGGATTCTGGAGCTCTAACAGTACCGCCGGAATGCCAAGATGGAGCAGACAGACCCCATCTGCTGGCCGCTGCGTGGCGAAAAAAAAACAGCGCTTCAACTCGCATCATCATCACCATCATCACCAGGATTTTGCTCTTCTTCCACAGCAGCCGCCGCCGCACAACATCCAGACAGAGGTCCCTCAGCACTTCGCACGTCAGACTCTGCAGATGCTTCGCTACGTTGCACCAACTGTTGATTATCTGTTATTTATTGCTTGATGTGCATATTATTTTGTACTAATAAACCAATTCATTGTTTAGGACATTGTTGTGACAGTCGAGTCATCAATGAATCGGCTAATCATTTCAACCCTTCCTGGGTGAGCGTCTAATGCCTCTGGGATGCAAGTGATCCTCGGGCAGATAGAACAAAATAATTCTAATAGAAGGTAGAACTCGGGATGGGAATGTATTCACACCCCCCGCGGCACTTCATGACTGAGAAGTCTAAAATTCAGGCTTCACCGTCTCACAGTTGGCCAAGACACACAGAAGGTGTGTTTTACAAGGGGGGGTGTGGGGCAGGGCGGCGGTGAGGGGGGGCTATGTGTGTTCCCCCCCCCCCACCCCGAGATGCAGGGCTGGGGCTATTTGCATTAGCATTCGGTACACAGATAAGCGTGCTTGCTCGCTGGCAGGTAGATTCCCTCATGAGAGGGTGAAGTGTGAGTGAATCGATGCTCGCCGCACTGCTTTTCAAGTGCCCGTGGAGACTCGTGAAGGGGGGGGGGGGGGGGTGACTGTTAAATATAAATATAGTACAGCGCTGTTAAAAACACTCAATTCAAAGAGCACGTTCGTAGGCAAAATCGGAACCACAAATTCTTCACTAAAAATCACCAGTTCAGCTCCTCATTCTACAAGCAGAGCGTGTTTGTGTGTCCCGGATGCGTTGTGTGTTAGAAGGGTGCGTGTTAAGCTCTATCATTTACCATACCTCTGGCTCTTCAGTGTTCTTCGCTCATAAAAGTAATATTTCGGGTATTTTCCGGGTGTTAGATAGAAATCGGGCTTCAGGCACACGCTCCTGGACTTTAGTAGCATTCCGAGTCATTTCAGTGCATGTAGAGCTGTCTGTCACTTTGGCGCATGCTTCGACGGTTTGGCAGCGGTGCACGCAGTCCTGGGGGTGAGGGAGCGGCCAGATGTTGCTACAAAGCGAACAGCTCAGGCAGTTCTGGATGCAGTCCTAAGAAAGTCTGCTCCCGCACTAGTGCCAGGAAGTAGCGACGGAGTGCAGTCGGTGTTGACTGACAGCGAGGAGTAGGCAATACTTTCCTTGAGCGACATTGCATGAATGCATCGAAATAGAAGCCGAGGTCTACATTCTCCTCTCAATTTTCGAAAATAGGGTGAAAGAAAAAACATTTTCACTTTCCTGCTTTCATTCTGACACACGCAGGAATACAAACTTCAAGAATCTATTCAGGGTAACTCTGACTTTCCACTGTTTATGAAACATTGCAATTCCCGTTTTGGTCTGCTTGACGGCCACTGAAACACACACACACACACACACACACACACACTACTACCACCCTTGGCTCGCCTCTCATCCACCTCAGATCTCCTCCTGTCACTAAGTGCTGGTCCAATTAACATCTCTCTCACACGCGTTGTGTGTGAACAGTGGACCAGTCCGACAGGCTCACAGAGCACAATCATGTCTCAGCAGTGCATCACGGCTCTCCCGTTGCCACTGGAAGCTGATGAATCAACTGACCCCCTCTATCTATCTGTCACCGTACTACATGGTTTTCCAGTTAGTCCATTACCGACGGAAAGCTATATGTTGAATGGGAACAATGTGAAAACCAACATTCCAATGAGATTTTGCTTTCTCAATTTATTCTTGGAAAGGATTATTTATTTTCATCCTGTACTCTGAAATACGTTGCACTCTGTGGGTTACTTATTTTTTCCTCCATTTTGCCCTGAAACTTGTGGAAACTGCATCGTCACCTGAAATTGAATGTCGGCCCCGTCTGCCGACGCGCTTACATTCCGCTGAGCTCTTCTTCAGCGAGTCGCCGGATGTCTACCAGTTTATTCTGTGCTCAAAGTCGAGCATAAAAGCGTTTGTGAAATGCCTTAAGCAGGAGCTGAAATCCCCCGAAAATGACCGAAGGCAACCCCCCCCCGACCCCTTCTCCCCCCCCAGGATAAAGGGTGAAACCGGCAGCGATTACATATTGATTGTTCATCAGCTGGAGCTAAACCCCTCCCCCAAATATTACAGTAGATATTCATCATCATTGGTCATCAACCGACTGTTTTCATGGTTTGCAAAGACTTTTTCCCCATTACACGTTAGAACCTTGTTCATGCTACACCTCAGGTTTATTTTAGGAAGAAGTTTGCCTTTCGTTAAAGTCAGACCCCCTCTCGCTGTGCCGAGGGTTCTTTAAGGAATTGCTTTGCTGCCCATTCGTCACTGACGGCGAGAGCGGGAGATGAATCATTCTAATGTTGCTTTCACCCATACCGAAGAAACCCAGAGTGCAAGAACGTCAGGCCGACTGCTCATTGTCCCACGCTGGGGTAAGTATAAATAATAAAGAGGAGGACATGACAGCAAACCAGAAACGATGAGTTAAAAAAAAGGCCAGCCTCCTGATGTTTTATCGCTTTCAATGAGAAAAATAAAACTTGAAAGCCAAATGCATCCATGGTAATCTCCCATTCTGTAGGATTGGCATCCCGCCTTTTGACCACGCCTACCAAGCTGATGAGATGATGACCTTCCACCTTTTACCTTCTGCCACTCGATTGGCCAATGCATACATGCTTTGAGGCCTGTTAAAGTCCTTAACATGACCCTTTTTGCAGTTAATAGGCTTTTTTTTGCTGCAAAGATATAATCCTACATGCAACCTAGTGGGGCTAAATGGCAACAATGCAAAATCCTCAACAGGGATGTTTATAAAAAAAAGGTGACAATCTTTAGTTTCATTATTTCTCTTTGGATAAATATGGTCCACTTTGTTGATCATTCGGAAACAGTTCGCTGCATCAGCCGGCTGGATCGGCACGGTGGGATCAGGAAATTGGACTTGAATGCCAATGTCATGAATCTTTTATGTCTTAAATAGTAAGGCCCAGCAGTCTTTATTAATTTATACGAAGAGCCGAGAGATATTGCCTTACGAAGAGACAAATTTAGTTTTTCTTTCAAGAGGCAATTAGTGAGTAAATTCTACACGAGCAGATGAAAGTTCCAATCAGATAGAAGTTCATGTGATTATTTAATAATAAAGCTGAAAAAAGTGATGCTTTATCTGTCCGTGCACCATTTAGAAGGAACAGGATGGCAACTTAAACAACCTAAACAAACATGACATGTTTGCAATGAGTCAGTGAGTAAATAGTGAGAAGGTAACGAGCTCGTAGAGCAAAACAATACACCGATGGCTTGTTGCAACCTATGTATGCATTTCCAAAAAGGAAAAATCCATCCATTATTTATCTCTGTATACCACACAAAGCCATCACACTGCGGCATTCAAATTAGGGGATCAGTTCTAACTCGTCACATTCTGGATTTGGAGGCGGATTGCGTCACCGACGAGGCCGATCGCTTCTCAGAGCTGTGATTCCTGCTACGTTGTGACTCCTGGTCGGCGAGACAGTGAGGGACCCTGTTGGCTAATGTTTGGAGGAAAGCACCATTCGTCCTTTCAATGGCCCTTTCCACTGTGCTGTTGGAACAATAATCCGCTTTTCCTTCTCCTGTCGGCCCGGCGATGTGATTGAAAACACGATGGCGGCCATCGCACTGCGCCACCTGGGGAGGTTTCTCTCCGGTGGGCCATGAATTCTTGATGCATCTTGCTCTTTAGATTGGTTTGGCACATCTAGAAAGAACGGACGTATGTGCTCTTAGTGCTCAGAATTGCACTTCCTTGATGTTACTTCTGAGGGGAATCCGAGCATCAGATGCAGATATGACCTGGCATTTAATCCCAAGTGTGGATCAGGCTGCAAAAATACCGTCCTGCAATCGATTACCTTTTGTAAAAGCATTTCTCCACTTCACACCTCCAGTTTGCAACAGAGGAATTCTGTTAGTCACCAAGCCCGAGGCAAGATGGAAAATAACCCCTGTGAGATCATCAGGTTGATTTTCTTAGCCACCTCCAGAGCCAAAGAAAAGTCAGATTGTTGACCTGGTACATGTGAGAGTGTGTGTGTGTGTGAGTCAGAAAGGCCGCCACCTTCACCAAGTGTCAGTTATTTTCCATGTTGTGTTTTCAATCGTTATGGGCAATTGTGGCTAGAAATAATAATAGTCTGCCTTGTCCAACATGTTCTGAAGTGGTGATCGTACAGTCAATATCTCGTGCCATTACTTCAGAATCCAAACAGTAGCTGTAAGACAACAATTATTACCGTGTTATCTTCAATTGAGCAATGTTTGACAAATTATTATTTGGCGGTGTTGCACCTCGCCGCCATGCTGAGCGGCAAACACCCACCCGTGCTGCAGGTACTGTCATCAGTGGCTGATAATTGTTCACACGTGAATTCATAAAACGTCTTCGGGCTGTTGAACTGGCATCAAAGCAGGAATTTGACGTGATTAACGTAGCGCAGAATTCATACGTAACACCGGAGCCTGTTTGTGAGTTGAGCTGACATTTCCCTGCGTTGCTTGTCCTCGGTTAGGTTAATAATTGAGTAATTAGCTCGGTGCCCTTTTCAAAACAAGGATACACCCGCAGGGCCGGAGAAACAAAGCCAAGAATACCAAAGAGAGGGTGGTGAGGCCACCTTTGCCCTCTCAGGAGCGTTCCAGTTGCTTTCAGGCAGGTGAATGTACACATCCATGATCGGCAAATAAATAAATATTAGATGCAAATCCACCATCCAGGTCAAAATGAGCGAGGTCTATTATTTCAAACTGCCCGCCCTTTGAAAACAAACATTACTTACACAATCCCAGGCCTGGCCAATTAGAAAGAGCCATTGTATGACCAGAAAGACTCAAATTCAAGCTCCAAATACAAGGCTTCTTTGGTTTCCATAGAAGCGATGATGGTCTGAAAGGCCTCGACAGCAAAGGCATGCTGCGTTGGGGTTTTATATCTTGAATGTGACGGTGAATTGAGAGTTTAGGTGAGCTATAACGTCGTGCTGCTGCTATAGTAAGTCCGGCCCTGCACCTCTCAAATGTGGGAAAAGTGAGCGATAATGGCTTCTGCTGGGGAATAAAGTACCACTGAAGGGTTTGGAAGATGCAGCAGGGGCCTTTCTGTTTGCTGCATTTAGCGCGAGTCACACCAGCCATTGCAACCGCATATTCTATGTCCTTTTGTTGCACAATCCCCAAATATTAATGAGGAAAAATGCCAATCATTAGTGGATAAAAGCCTCTATAAAGGTGGGGTTTTGCAGAATTTCTTTGATTCAGGGATGGAACATATGACTTTAGTCATGTCTGACGGTATGAAGAAAATGATAAATCAACAGTTAATTCATTATTAAAATGCATTGGTGCTGTAGTCTGCATGTTAAACATGAACTGCTATATTAAGCCCGCAGGCCCCAACTAAGACACATTTGTTAATCATCACACATGACATTTGCATGTTGTTTGCATCACACTCAGTAAAGGAATATGGGAAACGTATCAATCCACAGCACCAGCACCAATCACGTGACACTTGCCATCTTTTCCGTAAACATTTACAAACACAATAATCATCTTGCAAAAAAAAGCAGTGCTGAGGATTTCACACACACACACACACACACACACACACACACAGAGACACGGCTGTCAGAGCATTCGGGTGACTGAGGCGTCTTTATATGTTTCTCCCAGAAAAGGATGTGGCGCGCACAGGCTGCAGTCCGTGCGCGTACAATGTCAGTCCGGCTGCACCGGTGCGCCACACGGATCGGAGCGGCTCGGACAGCCTCCAACTCGCACTCCGTTACGGAAGCCTGTCAATCACTCACATGTCCACCGGGGACCAGGTCTCCTCCACGTCCACGTCCACGTCCACTCCTTAAACAGCCGGGCAATGAGTGTGAGAAAAGTGCGCGCTCCCGTCCTCCTTTACACCTCGCCTGGTTATATTTTTCTCCGTGGCAACGTTTCAAGAGACGCAATTTGCAAAATGCGCACACGGCCAAACTCGCAGTTAACGAGCTCGCGCGCGTGCCTCCTCGCGCACGAGGTTCCTATATCCATTTGCCAGCTCTGTCAGCCACAACGCATGTGGGATAACGGCGGTCAGTCCCACGCACGGGTGCACCGGCAAAACTTGCACTCTAATACTGATATATCTCCACAAAAACTTACTTATTTCTCTTACCTGTGCGCGCGAACACGCATGGCCGCTGATTACCGGGGAAAAAGATGCACCACTTGGACTTTGTTCCTCATTTCCCTGTTCCTCCGTCCCTCCCTCAGTGGCAAAGTAATGCTGCCGTCCTCTCCACCACAGCACAGCTCGACTGCACGGCTCGCGGAGAGCCGACACTCTGCCTCTCCTCCCGGGTGCGCGTGTGTGTGTGCGCGCAAGTACGTGTGCGTGAGCAAAAGGACTAGCGAGCCGAGGCAGCGCATGTGTGCGCATCCATCCTCCGAAGCATCCTCCAATCCTGCCCGACTACTGCGGCGGCTCCGGCCGAAGGAGGCATCCGATTGGCCGGTTTTAAAATCAATCAGTGGCTTTCAGACTTGGACCGGCCTCCCCCGTGTCTACCTACACCCCCCCCTCCCCTGCACCTCCCCCCCACCTCCCCTCCTCTCTCTCCATTATCTGCCTCTGCTACTCTGTTAACACGTGATTATATGAGATAGTAATCAGGAAGCGATACGTTTCCCCTGTCTCCCTTTCTCACAAATACGCGCGCACACACACACACGCACACGCATGCACACACGCACACACACACACGCACGCACGTAAACACATGTTTAGTGGCAGACACGGTCTACCTGCCTAGACTGCCTGCAGGGTAGAGCGTGTAAACAATCATGAAATGTGCACCCATGCTGGCCAAAACTGTGGCGGCTGCACGGATTTATAATATGCATGTATATTTTAAATATACATGTATGTGAAATAAATGTATGTGAAATAAGTGTTTGAAACACTCTAAAACTCAAAACCTCAACCCGGGATCAAGATGAGAGTTGTTGCAAAATAACAGAAATAAATGACTACATACAAAACAACATAACACCCAAGCAGATCATTGACTGTTAACTTTAGCTGCTGGACGCTACGACCAGACCTTTCCTCACGAATGCCTCCTCCTTTCAGTGGCTAAATGTTGTATTCTGGGTTCATTCCATTTGCAACGCAGGGGGTGAATTTATCCTTTTTAGAGGATCCTTTTAAATGTTAAAAGTCTCACCAAAATATCAAATAACAAAGACCGCGTGGAACACAACAGCAAAAGAATGTGTCGTAATTTGTAATTAAAAAACTTTTGGGGAATTCTGCAAGGATCATTTTTTTTTCCCCTTACAATTTGGAATGTGACTGCTGAAAGCGAGCTGTGATTATCCCACAGGTGCTTTAATGTCGGCTTCCAGAAATAAAAATGGTCTCCCTGCAATTAAAAAGCCTCCTCACGCAATAAAACCAAGCTTATTGGCTGCTTGGCAGTCATTTCCATTCACTCTACTTGACAAACGCCTCAGACCGGACTGTCAGCGGACTCTCTACTCGGTACACAGGGCATTGCTGCTTTTGTCACAGCATCTCAGCTTTGCAGTTACTTACATTGTGTATCGATGGGTAGAGAGTAAAACACCGGAACGTGAAATAAATGCGTGTAGCTGCTCACCTCCTTTCAGCTCCCATGCGTTGTGCAAATCTAGACAACAGAAGACTGTATGATATGACTCGACTTTCACTTTACAGATCTGTAACTGAATCAAACACTATATATCAGGCTATTTTGCGCTGCAATAATACAGCAGGTATATCAAACTTTTTGGGCCATTTTCAACCTTCAGAGCCCCTGCACACTTTACTGCTACACTCTGAATAGCATGCATTTTTGGGTGGGTTTCTTTCATACGCTGACTCTTTTCCCTCTCCATTCCTCACTGTCAATCAATTGGTCGGTCGTTCAGTCAGTCAATCCCTCTCGTTCTACCTCCAACCCCTCCACCCTCTCGTAGACGCAAACACACACACGCATTCATTTGGCTCAGGTACCCTGGGGCCGGCTGTGCGGTCTGCCCGTGAATTCAGCCGTGCTTTTGAGCTCTCTGGATCCAAAGGGAAACTTAATGAATAATGAACAGAGCAGTGAAAGCGAAGGGCGGGGGTGTGGGATGTGGAGACGGACAGCACGAGCGAGAGAGAGGGATAGAGAGAGAGAGGCCCTTTAGGACCAGGACACGATAGAGAGATGGAGGGAAACTTGTTAGTGTTCGCTCATCAATTAGGCTGCACAGGAGACATGAAGAGAATGGAAGGTGATGCCTCATGCACGGGAAGGGGAGGGGGGTTGAAGGCCTATAAACTAAAGAGTGCGCTTGCTGAGGAGACAGATTAGGCATCAGAGACGAGGAGGCGGGCGGTGGGAGGAGAGGGAAGTGGACATGGAGAGGCAGTGGTCTCGAAGACGTCAGAGGCTCCTCAGCATTCTGCCTCCAGCTCATCTATCATCCAGGCCTAGTTCTTCCTGCCAACACAACGGCGTCTCTGGTCCACATCCAGAGTTGGCGCACAGCTTCAAACGCGCTCTAATGTGGACGTGCTCAGTATATAAAAAAATAAGTAATGACTCTGTAGACAGGTATTTGCATCTTCCTGATATTTAGATTTCACTGCCAAATGGGACTGTTTGCTGGTAGATGGACCTGCTCCGTTCAAATAAGCATTACAATAAAAATGCAAGTGCCTTAGCAGAGTTTCTTGGTACATTACAAGCGTGACAATGTTACATAACAAGCATAAACTCAACGTTTGCTTTAGGTCTAACTCTGACTAATGATGCAAGCTGCATCCCCGCCGCCTGGGAAGTCTCTATCAGTATTCTGCCAGCCTCTGTCAAGAGTTTTGATTGGTTCTCGACTTGAACATTTCTGGCCTGTGGTTACCTGCACACATGTGAGGCATAGACTTATTATTTCAAAAGAATCTCACATTGAGTTCCGAGGCCTAGGCTTCTTCCTTTTCGGCATGCTAGTCCGAGCAGGCTTAGCAGAGTCTGGACCGGATTCACTAACAACACAGAAACGGATGATTCACACGGTCAATACACAAATTCACCCGGGTTGGATGCTGGAAGTTTAAAACATTGTGTGCAAATTTCAAAAGAACAAACAGGCTGCAGACCTATGTGACAGTTGTGCAAAGTGCATGGAATTCACTGAGGGTTACTTAATGAGAGCCAGGAGAGCCTTCTTGCACATACTGTATATGAGTGCGAAACACAAATGCTTCTCCCTAACAAGAAGCTGCAAAAAGGTTACTTGGAAATCGATCCAAAGAGACATTTCTCTGCAGGATGTCTATTTCCTTGACGTGTTTTTAACGACAGGTCAGTAGATCATTGTGCCAGCGGGGCTAATTACCAACACACTGAGATTACAATGTATTCTTTCAGCAAGTTTGCATGTTTTTTACTTGCACTACGACTTTCTTATTCCTTTCTTTGCTGTCTACAGAATAGCCGGTGTGTTGTTGTTGTTGTTGTTTCTTCCATAAATGGGGCCAACTAGTTCCGCGGACCATCCAAATAGAAGCAATACTCAATTCATCGCAGCTGAGCAGAACTGAGGTATTCAGACGTGAATGAATGTGATCTCGAGCCTCTGATTGGGGCCGTGACTACACGGGAGCGGCGTGTGGACACAGACGAATCGTGGAGGCAGCGGACTCTGCTGGAGCTGGGAGACACATGTCAGCATCGGAGGACTGGGAATTTGTTTGCCTGCGGCAACACTTCTAATTTATATATGGCTGACGAGCATCAAGGTTACGCCGCGACATTAAAAAAACATCTACTCTGCCCTCTGCAGAGAATACTGTGGTACGGTTGCCCATGAGCACTTGCCCTGCCAACACAAATTGCTGCGCAGGAATCAGACCAATTGTTTTTTTTTGCTGCCAACGGCGAAAACACAGTTTGGAATTCTTGCTAAAAAGCACAAAAGGTCCTGCTGAAAAATGTGGAACCTCCAAACAAGAAGTAGCGTCTCAGATGCACATTGGTTTATGCAGTGGTTACATTGGTTAACATTTAATGAAACTTCACTGTGATACGAACGAAGATAGCAGATAAATGTCAGTGTTTTTAAAACACAGGAAATGGAATTCCCGTAAAAAATATGAAAGACTGTCTGCACTCAAAAGATTTGCTGAAAGGCGCCAGGTGTGTCTGTAACGCACGCCGCTGTGATGTTTGATTGAGCGAGTACCAACTACATTGGCCTCCGTCCTGTTTTTTTCACTCGAACATGCAGCCATCTGCGGTTCACAGCTTAACGCTTGACTTTGAAATGCTCCCTCTGAACAGAAAGCACAAGACCTGCTGTGTGTGTACTTCCGTTAGCTGTTAGCTCTGCCGGCCAAACACACCGGCAGCTAATAGCTAACCAGCTACCAGCAAAAGACCTGTCAGTAGGTTCACTTAGATGCAAACCTGGGCAGGGAAATATCACATTAAGTATGAGTGAGTCATGTTATTTGTCTTTCTCAAAGTAACAATTAAAATGTGATTCTTCGGTTATGTATTGACCATTTTTCATGCCCCTCAAAACCTTTTTCACAAGCACGATAATGAATCAGTGTCTTTGAGTGGATACTGTCAAACTTACCTCCAAAGTACTGAGGTGACCTTGATGACTTTCTTTGAGCTGTGAAAGAAAAGCAGATATTCCCGGATGCTGTATTTGTCCTCCTTTCCCCGGCTCACCTCCTCCACTGAGAGCTTTTCCGCGTTGTATGAAGCTCCAATCGGAGGAGTGAAATATCGACACGCGAAGACATCTACAATTACTGTGGCGGCTGCAGGAATACAAATGGGAAACCTGATGCTCCCATTTACATGACAACTGAAATCATATCCACAAGCACTGTAATGAACACAATTCTGAGGTACTTTCTATTACGTAATACTCCTTACTTTAGAAGTGAACCGAGTGTCCTTCCGGACTCACTGGCTTTCACACAACTTCAAGTCCCTCAATCCCGTTTGGGAATGAGTGCAATGTTCCTTTCAGGTGAAATACTCTTACTTTGTCTTGATGTCCACATGCTTTTTCCAATTGCATTACATTTAGCTGACGCTTTTATCTATCTGTACCCCAATGCAATGCTGGAGACACCATCTCTTCTTTTAATTCTCCCTTCCAAACGTAAGAGCTCCACCATGCAACACTAGAATGCTTCTCACTAATGCCAAAGTAGTAATTATACAATAATTGTATTATACAGCATAAAATCCTGGCTCTGACTGCGACTGAAAGGTCACATTGTTATTCTCGTAATATGGTATCCAAAACCCTTACGTATTGATTTTCTTCCTGAAAAACTCCCTTGCTCCAGTTATAGTTTCTTTCTGACAAGACTGAAATGTAGCCGCAAATGAATTATTTAACATTTCACACGGTGATGTATAAACCCAAAGATACGCGCTGCTGTGTGAAGCCTGTTTGTGCAAAGTTACACACAGAGAACACTTGCTTTCTTGGGAGTGGGAGTAAAGAAGGGGTGGGGGAAATGATACATATACAATTGTCGCCATGTCATAAAATATTTGTGTTTTTCAGGTTATTGTTGAAAACTCCTCCGCCGTGTGTTCCCGCCTGTGGCAGCGCCCACAGGACCTCTGTCCTCCCGAGCTGACAGACCTCGCTGGGAGACCCGAAGGAGCCATTTGGGCCTGACTCAAAGGAGTTTAGTGAGACACTCAGCGTGAAAAAGATTTAAACGGTACTTGTTTATTCAACAAAATGACCTAGATCTAATGTATGTTTTTTCCTTTAAAGATTAGTGGCAACATAAGCACCTTTGTTTGGGCGGTATTTAATTATCTGGGATTAGCCTTAAAAATAAATAATCTTTCTTTTGTTTTTTGAAAATCTTTCATCAGTTGAATGTACAACAAATGTTTTATGCAATATAACATATTTTATCTGTAATTTTACGGTTATATCTACTGGAGGTGATGCTTTCCATGAGCTTGTACCTTGTTTATTGACTGTTTCCTGTTCTCAGCCTCTTCTTGTTATCGTGTTTCTGTTATTCATTAAACTCCTGAATAGTCTTGTTATAAAAGAGCATGCATGCATAACCAACCTGTTGTTTACATAAAGATTACATGATTAAAACAAATTGAATAGACTAAACATTTGTATGCAGAGATGCTGTTGTATTGGACGGCCACCCGAGAAGTTTCCGTCACCTTTGTTCTTTTGACAGAAAGCATATTACATTTTATGATTTGGATTTTAGATCAACTGAATGCATTTCAGCACAAGTAAAAAGCAGACTTGTTTTGAACTAGTCTTTACGTTTTTAATAATGCAGAAGTAAGCGTTGCATCTCTACATTCCATGTTTCAGGCAGCTGACGAAAAACACCTTGATTTCCAGATGATGGAACAATAAATGCCAACTCTTTTCCTGCTTTTGGACTCGAAGGATACGAAGGTTTGACAAGTAACTTTTTCTTCTACAAATAATCTTCACAAGATCCAAATCAACCTACTCTCTTTAGCTAAAGCAGTTATGAGCTCCGATGTGTTTTCAAATTGGTATGCTCCTTATTCTCATTCTCATGGGCCTCATTACATCCAAAGTGATGAGTCTGCATGGTCATTTCAGGTACCCGACCAAATGATTACAGTGTGACAACCAGAGCATATGAGACCATTTCAAACAACATAAGCACCCCATTGTGCAAACAGCGCTGCCTCGCAGTGCTCCCGTATGTTGGCAATGGGACAGTTTACTCTAAATACCTGACTGTCGAAATGTTTCAGTTAACCATCTCAGAAAATATGGAAAGTGAGCTTATCGAATATATTTCAGACAATTCGCAGGCAAAGAACAAATGAATGGAAATGGGAGTAAATGAAAACAGGTCTTTTACTGTATTTCCAGTACTGAACAGTTTTCTACTTCCCTTGTATTATATTGTTTACTGTAGAGCCCAAATGATTACTTATGGATCATAGCAGTTAAAGAGATGGAGCTCACTTAGCGGCATTAAAAGGACTTACAACTCAATCTTCTCTAATATTCTCGGTAGCGTTTTCTGGGTCAGTCTTTTCCCGAATGCACAAATGCACACGGAATTTAATTTGAGCTGTGAGGATTGTTGACATGGTGCTGCAGTTATTGGAGGAATGATGGAGGTGAGAAGTTTCCCTGAGAAGTGGCCGCTCCAGCAAAACACCTCATTTGGCCTTTGGAATGATCAGCAGCATAAGACACTACAGAGTGTAGTTATTGTGTCACTGCTGACTGCTCCAAATGGAAACAAACCGGTAAATTTGAACGCTATTAATAATCGTATATTTGGTAGTTATTGTCCTCTCATGGCTGCTGGTGACTCACTCTGCCCTTTTGAATCATTGATATGATCAATACTCGGTACGAGGACCGCAGCAGCAAATGAAATCCAAGTCGGAACTTTAATAGCAGAGCAGGCGCAGAGACCACAAGGCATCGAATCTCCCATGATGGAAGGCCGGTGAAAGAGCGTTTGGTGGATGATGTTCATCACATGATGCATTAGGAAGGACGCTGCACTGGAAGCCAAACTGGAAACACAGATTCATTTCATCTTTTCGGGTCAGCAACCTTGTGTTGCAGCCAATATTGTTGGATAATCATGAATAATTGATTCCACGTTGTCAAAATGCACGAGAGGGAACGCCACGTGCACATTACGGTGAGTGGGAACCTGTTATAGGTCAATTAATGCCTGCAGTTAGTGCCGATTGATGAAAAGAGTAAATAAAAGCATAAACAAAACCTTTGTCTAAGTCTCTACATGTAGCTAGCTGGCATTGGGATATCCGAAGCAATGTGCACGCAGACACTACATAGCAGAACCAGTTGGACGCTGCGCTGATTCAGATTAAAGTCTATTCAACTCTTGAATCCGACATACGTTCAAAAAGAGCCAACTCATTTGTGTTGTTGATTCAGATAAAACCGTATTTGAGGTTTTACGCCACACAGAGACTGTTTTAATATGTTCTACCGCCTCTTTCAGACTTTCAGTTGGGAGGATGAAAGTTCTTTAGAGACCCATCTGATATACTCATATTTACAGATGGATTTTCAGATGGTTCATGGGTCAAAAGCTTTCTGTCAGTAGCAGAGAGCGTTTGCCTGAGGCTGTGTTTGCAGATCAGCCTTCCTCTTTGATAAACCATAACTTGACAGATATATAGGTTTAGAAATTACATGTCGAGTGACAGATAACATATTTGAGCAATTCATTGATGGTTTGAGATAAAAGAGGGTTTGACCGACAAGACCGATGATGGAGTGACGGACATCTAAACACCTACTATACAGTGCGCTGCTTATCATTTCAACAAAACGTACACTTTGTCTGAGAGGCAGCGCCGTTCTTTCTCACCTGTATTACAGATTAGGGTACTTTCATCTTGCTGTCAGCACTTTTAAGCTTTTAGTGGGTGTTGTGCGCCATTACAAAGTAAAGGTAATTTAACTGTTGCTAATATTTAGCAACAGTTAAATTTGCAATTACTTCTTAAAATGACAGGGACACAAGAGGGATTTAACATACACAAAAGTAATTAGATGAATGTGCTTTTACTGCTAAAGTCCCGGTCGGCCTCCGTCTCATCAACTAACTCCCACAAACGCTGGCTGGCCTGAGGAGCGTTTTCAGTATCTCCGACACGCTCTCCAACACAGTTAGTTCGAAGGCCTCACTGGCATGGACGCACGTTACATTTTGGCGGTGGCTTGAAGAGCTGCTCTCATTATGCTGAGTCAACAGCATTTGACGGCACGCGATGTGACAGGCGGGTTTGCTACATCGACACCACCCTAAATGTCTCAGAGCGCTTCGCCGCGGACCAGACGAGCAGAAGTGGCGCCGGAGGCCCGAGCAACGTCGTTCAGGGGAGATCGACACTGTCAGATGTCATTCAAATGAAGAGGAGGAAACGCGGAGACACCTGCGTCACTCAACTCCGGGACCGCGGGGCTGCAGACGGGAAGGGTGACGGAATGTGATCATGCAGAATCTCACAGCGGATTATTCTCAGCGGAGTTCTAGTTGTACAAAAAAAAAAAAAAAAGAAAGAGAAAAAAAGAACTGACTGTAAAATAATACTATATTAAGTTTGCTGCCGTAAGTCATGGCGGAAAAAAAAGAAAAAATCACACCCATTTATATTCTAATTAATATGTTTACCAGAGCTCCTGCTTTCAAATTTGTTCAATAACAAACTCAACTAATTAGATTATTTTCGCCAACAGAGCAGCTCTGCCTCTCTGAAATGTTCAAATTAATCCAGCGTGCCTCATTTGGGGAACACATTGTACCAGTAAAATAACTAGGCTACCGTGTTCGTTGGAAGATGTTGAGTGTGTTGTTTGGGGGGGTATCCAGCACATCGACGACCCTGAACTGAATACGACGGGATAAATTCACCCACCACACAACCAAAGCTGATCATTCTCCTCGCATTGATCTCCATAGGTCACACCGACAGTCTCAAAAGGTGAAAACATTGCCGACCAAGCACGTACACAACTCTGCAGCTCTTCGCTGTGCCGATCAGCCACGGTTTAAATCTGCAAATGTGACTGCACACAGAATCCCCACCTCCTCCACTTATGGCTGCTTTGGCACATTAGTTGAGTGTTCTCCTTTGAGAGCGAGGCTACATCATCTCAGAGCTCAGAGCAACAAGATGCTCTCCCACTGAGAAGTGAGAATGTTCACAGTTGTTCCAAGCTCCTTCATGTGTTCGGGTCCCGCCTTAGCTCTCGTCTCCCACACAGTGTGCTGCCCTCATTACGTTTGTCTTAACTCCAAAGAACACTCACTCGAACAAACCTACACCAACTATTGTATTTATAAAAATGTTTTTGTCAGATTGCCTTTAGCAGCATTACGACAATTCAAATTAAGCATCCAAACAAGTTGCCGATAGGAATTTTTATTGAGGTCTGGAAAGTTGAATCCAAAACCCAAGGGTGGTGAAAGGTAATGGTTGTCTTGCCGCCGTATTTCTACCTTCTGATTGGTTGCTTCCTGAATTCAAGAGCTCCCCCAGTTGCAGCGACTCATTACCAGTGCTGATGGTGGTGGTAAACAGTAATCACTGGTATGCATACATATATAAGGATAAACTGAACTGGGTCCCAATCCTCAGCCTAACACGACACAGCTGTAGAGTTATAAAATAATGATAAATAGATCTGACGAAACGCAAAAAACAACTTCCCTCCATCCTCTGCCTGTGGGAAAAGTCATTATCTAATGAGAGCAATGTTTGGGGAAGCTGGAAATAGATCCATGCATATTTTAATGCCAGTGGTTATTTAGCCAGTAGCTATTTACTAAGTGCTAGTTTTATGAAAAGGGGGGTATTGTAGGGCCTTCCTGGCTGCCAAGGCGTGCCTCTTCTTAGAATTGCCTGTGGTTGATTTCCGCGGCGCTAATCTTTGCGAGGCAGATCTGGGATTAGAGAATCAGGAGCGTATCAACAGGTAATCCAGCTTGTGTGTCTCGCTGGCAGAGGTCAAGCACGTTGGCGTCTGCTGCTAAATATGGCTGCCAGCCGGCGTGCTGCAGGACGCAGCGGGAAGCACGCGGGATAAGCTGCGGCGTTACAGTCAGACATAGTCAACACATGTACGGTATTCTACCTGTAGTCGTACCTTTGTGATGCCAAACAATTAGTAACACAAAATAAAGTCAACCTCTCCCCCGGGTACGTATCACGCTGCCCCCTAAGACACTCGCTTAAAAACAGGAGCCCCTCCACAGTTGCAGAATAACAGTAACTCGGTAGTGAACTCAGTGCCAGTTGCCTTTACACCCCCCCTGATCGATACCTCCCGCCCACAGCGGCCCCATAGCGGCCCCACGGCGGCCCCGCAGCGGCCCCACGGCGGCCCCACACCGGCCCCGTAGCGGCCCCGCACCGGCCCCAGAGCGGCCCCACAGCGGCCCCGCACCGGCCCCGCACCGGCCGCGCAGCGGCCCCACTGCATCCTGACCCGAGGAGCCAGAGGCCTTTTACCTCTCAGGTTAATAGAGAAGCTGAGATGAATCCCTTCCTCGTGTCGACAGCCATCGCTGTGGAAACTCTCTCAACCTGAGCGTTCCAGCGTGAAGGAAAAACAAGGAAGGTTGACAATGTGGTGGCGGTTTGAAGACTCATATGGCTCTTTTTCATTTGAAAGTGAAAATGTAATTATTTGAAAGGAGCTGAGGTAATTTAAAAAAAGTGTTCACATTCAAGGTCCTGAACCATTTTACTCCTTGTTGATTTAGCCATAACCAATGATTACCAAAGCACAGCAAGTAATTTACCTGCTCCTCAATGAGCTAATTTGTCAGAAATATAAAAGCAAGTGCAATTTCTGCCGCTTCATAACATTTATCCTGCTTTGTGATCTAAAATGAGTCAAGGCTGGATTCGGAATCACATGGGACACAAACACCGAGTGAAAGACCGACACTTTTGGGCTAAATGGGTCTTTACAACAACCCACCCCCCCCTCAGCTCCCACCTCCCCCCCTCCGCCCCGCCCCCATGGCCGCGTGGAGCCTCGGGGAGGCTGCGTAGCGCCTGACCCTGCTGCCACGATTCACAACTGGTCTGAGGCCGCCACAGATGTTATTGAAAGCTGTGTCGCTGCTTTTGTTGAATGTTCAGGTTTGTGAAACCGTTCAGGCTACATTATTGTTTTTGTTCGACAAAATAAGAATACGAGAGTTACCGAACTTGGAAAAAAAAGAAAGAAAAGCTTTTATCTGGCCATTTCAGCGCCACAGTAGAATAATGAGCTCACACAATAACCTCTGACTTAAATCACAATCACCGTCAGATCCGACCCAGAGGCCAACAGAAATCCACACCTACAAATGGTATCCGACTGGGAGATTTGCAGAGTAATCACCAGGCGCTCCATCACTCTCACCCCAAACAGTGTCCTTACAAACCAATGCAATGAGAGGGCCGCGTCTTAATCTCTTACCTCATTAAGCTGCATAATGTGTAATAAAATCCTTAATCTAGGCACAGAAGTGGAAAGCGTTGAGTTGAGAGTGCGGCGTTACTGCCGGTATCAGTGATGGTAAAATCCCACACGGGCAGCAGCGGCCTTCATGGACTGTAAGAGCCCTAACCAATACTTCTGCTTAACACCTCCAAAATCCCTATTCAGGGTTATGAAAATACATTAGGAGATTGTCTTTTCATCATTTTTCAACACGTCTTTTACTATGCTTGACCTTAATCATTAAAAAGATGGATCATCCGCATTTTTTTAATTCTTGGAGGTGATTTTAACTTTTGAAAAATGAATGAACATCCACACAAGCCTTAATATCAGGGGAACATTAATAAGACACATCACTGCCATTTACCTCCAAGGAGGAAGGCAAAACTTTGTTTCATTAATAAACAATGCACATGCTATTACAATTTGGTAAATGTTCTCACTAAATACTATTTCACAGGGGTTTGTGATTTATGGAACATGTAGTTTTGAAATGCTTGCTTGTGGATTTCCATTAAATGGATACAAACACAGTACATTTCTGTTTTTTGTCGTTTCCTGGGCTGCTTTTACCTGCTTGCTTGTTTCTCTCACAGGATCTGGCAACAGTGACTATGCAGTTGACTCTACCTAAGGCATGACTCATTTCTGGAACATCAGTTGCAGAGGTTGTAAGAGGGAGTGACATGCTCGTTTATCTTCTGGGCGGTTGTCTTATGCTAAGTCATACAAACTATATTCTATAATATTCAAATGCCTTGCAAAGGGTGTCACAATGTCAGAACTTATTTAAGATACTTTTTTCCCATTCTGAATTGGAATTATTTTCCCATCACATCAACCTAGAGTCCTGCCTCGGTCACAATCCATCCTGAGCTGTGGAATCACTTGTCAAATGTAAATGCATCAGGACACAACCGGGCCGTCTCATCGATCGTCTCCCAAGGGTGCTTTAAATTGTTCCACTGGCACCACACATTATAGGAAGAGCATCAAGAGAGACTGCGTTCAGCCAAGAGGCTCCATTCTCCTTCTTAATACACCCCAGTGAAGGTAACGGAAGAGCTAGGTTTGTAAAGGACAGCCTTTAGTCCAGATGCCTTAGATTTTCCATGCGAGCATCGCCAACACTCCTTGAGGCATTTCCTGCTCCAGAAATCTCCGTAGGAATGCCTGGGCTTCTGCTCTGTCCCTCCCAGTGATCTTCAGGACGAATGGTCCCGAAGAGATAAGGCAGCCAGACAATGGACATGTCCACCTGGCGAGGGCGAGATGCTCCATCACGGGGGCCCGGGGTTACCAAGGTGTCACCGGTACGCCGCTACATTGCAAATACAGAGGACCTCCCGGCACGCAAAGGTCTGATTTCATTCCAAACCAAGTTGCGTGAAGCAAGAATTTTTACGCAACCAGGAGCCCAGTGTCACAATGCGACGCACCGGGACGGACGTGCATGGAAAAGTTTTGGTTCACTGATGAACTGCTGGTTTGAGGTTCTCTTCTAAAGCGAGGGGTGCTTTACATTGGGGCCACGTTGGGATTAACGGGTCGCTACCCTCACCTGCTGTTTGATAAATCTCCCAGTCTATAATTCCGTCTCCAAAGGTCTAGAATTCAGACTATGCTGAACTGTTGTGGACCTTAATAAAATGCTGGTGTCAGGCACATGACCTCACAGGTATGTATAAAACAAAAGGGGCCAAATGCAGACCCCAACTCTCCTGAAGGGCTGTGAGCGTTTTGCCTTGCTAATGTTGGAGCTGGCATTTAAAACGTGCTGGTGCTCTCTCACTACGTGACGGGTCTGTCTAGTGACTCGACAACGGGAAATTAAAGTTTGTGTTAACACGAGGCTCGGTATCGGCCCAGACGGAGGAGAGACAGAAGATCAGATAGTATTTTGTGTTGTGCCAGAATTATAGGCTGTTTGAAAAGGAGCCATTGTTTTGCTCTTTGCTTTCAGTGGCTCATCATCAGAGAGTGTTCAGCAGTAGCCGGGGGCTGAATTTCAGTCTCCAGCAACTCTGACAAACTAGGCTGTTCAAATAACATCCTTCAAAAACTTTGGTTTTTAAGAAAATAGTTTTTTTGTGCGCATTCAAACAAAAGCACATAGTTTGAATTCTTACCGCAGTTAATTACATTGCTGAATCCCTAATTGTTAAATAATCAGCCACACACTTCCAATTTTTAATCCCGTAGGAGTCATTACTCTGCACACGTTGGGAAGACCGCACATGGACAGTGACGAATCTTTGTGTAACTGCAGTTATTTTTCATAACCAGTAAATAAGCATAAGGAAAAAATCGTAATCATGTTAAGATCACTAACAGCGTTTTTTCTCTTTTTTAATTGACCGAAGTTGTCGCTGAGTCCTTTTCTGAGCCGTAGCAATCCTTTTCTCTTCGGGGGAGGACCTGGTGCTGAAAACAGTGTAGCTTAAATCACACCAGATGGCTCCAAGAGCGACACAAGAAGTAGCTAATCTGGATTTATGACCTTGCACATATGCTGAGCGCGGGGGCATCTGCTGTGATAAAAATGGCAGCTTTTTTAATGAAAGCAGGAACTTTGCACTAATATCTCACAGAGGGAGGTGGAGGGGGGGGTGGGGGTGTAAAATTACAACGCACATTACACTGAGGTTTCTCCTGAAACGGTCTTGTGCTTTTCCTCGCAAATCCGAGAGCAGCTTTGAATCCCACTTTAAAGCCATCTTGTGTCTCTTGAGCCTGTAAAGAAATATGATGCGTCATTTTAAAAGCATTAATAATAACAAAATCAAACAACATTGGTATTTTTGTAGCAGCTGCTGATGCTCTTTGTGGGAGCTGTTTCGTTACGTTACATCTTAAGGTATTACTGAGCCTGCCGCTTCTTTTCTCAGGCACGAATAAGCAAGTGTGCCAGATGCTGTTAAAAAAAGAGGGGTGAAGGAGGGAAGAGACAAATGAGACGTGTCTTGTTGAGGCCACAGAAACTAAATGCATTTACTGGGAGAACAAAATCTACTCAAACAGCGAGTTAATGTTGTAAAAACTCTTTTTTTTCTCAATTTTCTTTTTCTAAACATAAATATTGTCAAATACAGCAAATTGTCCAACCAACGTTTTTCGTTATTGTTATTTGATTTGATTGTGTCTCCGCTTGGTGTCAGGTCACGACAGATGGATCTAGCTGTTTCAGCTACAGTTCCTTTAGTTACACAATGGCGGCTGCTGCCACAAGTGTGATACAAACTGATTTATTTCTCTCCCGTCACCTAAGTGTTGCTCATACTCCTTTTCTCTCTTCACATTTGCAATTTGGTGTGACAGGCCGAACGCGTAATCCTTGCAGGGAGATGACGAGCGAGTGCAAGTCATGTCACAATGACTCTGAAATAGAAACTGAAACCCAGGCTCCCTCATGATGGTCTATCATGCAGAATAACAACCCCGGAGAAGTGACTAGCATGCGTCTTCCGTATGACCCCCATTTTCTCCATTGGGAAGACTAGAGTCCTTCTCATACCTGGTGCTCGTGGTACTTTGGCGTGATATCAGGAGGCTCAGAAGTTCGACAGCTCATCTCAGCCTGCAGCCTGTCGGGGAGGACTTTGTCCACTTGCATTGTGCTTAAACCTTAAGCTTGTTGACTAATTGGTTGTTAAACGACTCGAACACAAACAGGGCCACTTGTTTTCCTTCCCCCTCATCAGGAGAAGCGCAACAAGCGCAAACAGCATCCTCCATTTGATCTGCGATTGTTTGACGGAGAATGGGGTTGCCTCAATACGGAACAAAGCCAAATCCTCATTAGTGATCAGAGCTGTCAGCCTCAATACAGCGACTCCACACAATAACTCGTAAAACAGCCTGCTTAGCTGCGGGCTGCTCAGTAAATAGATTTACAGATTACTCTTTTTGCCTGTATTCAAACAATCCAATATGAGTCCTTTGTGATAGAATCCCTGTGAAATGAATTACCCTTTTTATGAGCTGCTGCACATTGCCAACGGAGGTAGAAGGAAAACTGATCCTTGGTATTCAAAGTGCAGATACCGAGGAAGATGAATGCAGGAAAAAAACTCCTAAAATGATTTTCTGAGCAAAGATAAGCCTCTTCAAAGAGCTTTGCAAACACCTCCAATTATCTTCAACCGCCATTTTCTGTCCACCGGCTGCTTTACAAAAAGCGGGTGGTCACATGGTCCTCCGAACTACAAAAAAAAGAATAAATGACCAGAAACCCTTGTTTGATTCGCATAAGTTGTGTTTTCATTGTTTTGAGCCAGCAGAAGCAAGGACCGGGTGGTGTTGGTAACATTTCTCATGTGCAGCGTGAATTGAGAGAGCTCGGTCCGCCTTCACCCTTAAAACGTGATCCACGGGTGGCAGGTGGTGAATCCAGAGCGATTGATACATCAACTCCACTCGGCCCTCTGCAGTCGGATGTGGTTTATAAGAAGCTACAATGGGAACAACAAACTGTGTGTTTTCACACAGAGAACCCCTGTTGTCATCCCTTGAAACTGTAAATCTGACTCATAAAGCCTTTGGATGCTGCCATTCATCTTCTTTCTTTTGCGGAGCTCAGGAACGCAACAGAGATGCTTCTAATTCACTCTGTCCAAACTGTAGCCAAGTGTCTGAACATTTCATAATTTTTTCCAAAAGCTGGCTTGTTGAGATTGCCTCCACCACTCAGAGCCTGTCGGATACGCCGCTCTCTTTTTCTAATGAGGAACGCGAGCGAGTGTGAAACCAGATTTTTAGCCTCATCTTGCATCGTGCCTCCATGCTTTTGCCATTTTTTTTTTCCATTGGCATTTGGCATACATGCCGACTACCCGTGTCTTGAGCTGTCACGGCGGATCCTTCACTCTTTTACCCTCTTTGAAGTGCAATTACTGTTGATAAAGATCCAATGCAAGCTGTGCAGCTGACAATCAGACCGGAGCAAAGTCAATTTGATTTAATTGGTAGAAAAAATGAATTGTGGGGACCAGCGTCTCAAGGCTTTCTGCTGTAATTGTGTTAAGCCACACACTTTAATGAATCGCAGGACGGTCACTTGCACAAATGTCCAGGGAAACCGCCGCTCAATCTCAGTTTGGCTGCGCCGGTGATGACACCTCTCTTATTGCTGGAGGCCACACGGCAGAAATGCTGCGTTGGAGAACGGACGGCTGTGTTAGCGCGTGTCTTTCCTCGATGCAGCCTCTCAAAAGCCCCTGACTTTGTATTGACAGTTTGCTAATACGATTAGAGGATGGATTAGGAGCTGAACATCTGGTCTTTGTAATGGCCCTCATTATTAAGCTCCACAGCGCAGCGACGGGCAGATTGTTCAAGCACCTGTATTGCTTGTGTTCGTATCCCGGTGCACTACAATTGTGTTCATAGCCTTTGATGCACAACACGAGAAATCCATGTTGCCGCCCGCCACTTTGCCTGCTCTAATTTAATTTATTCTTACGTATTCATCGCAGGAATATTTGATTTCTTTACTCACACTGGGAGAGACGGGACAGTTCAATCTTGCGGCTGGTGGGACGGCTGGCCCCTCGGAGAGCTTATCATCACGGATGTGCAAACTTCAGTGTGACTTAATGAAAGCCATTTTTCTCTCCCCGCTATGCAGCATTCACTGAAGCTGCAGTGCATTATGTCACATTTTGCCTCAGAGTTACAATTTCCTACCGGCAAGCCTGAATGTCCCTTCCGGGGGAGAGGTAGACCCGCTTAATAATACATTAGTCCTCTATTTTGAAAGAGCTGTTTACTTTGCGTCCATGTCATTTGAAAAAAACAGACAACTTGTATTCATTTTCGTGAAGGTTTTATTTTTAAAAAGTAATGCGGCGATGTTGTGTCCCGGGAGCAGAAGCAGCGGTAATTCTGTGTAGTTATTGTAAGAAAGGCACTTTGAAGACCAAACAAGTCATTATTACTTCATTCCGAATGAGAGGCAAAACAAAACTTTACTCCATTGCTAATTACGTCTAAACAAAATAAAGATTTTGAGTAATTAGATTTTCACCGCTGTGTTGGCGTGTTTACCATCAGGAGTGCACACTGGCTGTCAGGGGACTAACAGCTGGGATTACCAAAGTAAATCAGAAGGCTTCTCAGCCCCGGGACCCAACACATTACCGCTTTGAACATGTGTGTGTACCCGTGCGCGTGTGTGTCCGTTTGTGTGTGCGTGAGGGATCGTTTGTGCCGCTGCGAGCTCAGCGGGACGTCTCCAAATGAGAGCGCTGGTTCCGAGGGATTGTTCTGTGAATTTATTGCCGACTGATAGGCGCCCTCTCATGTCAAAACACAGAAGCCAGAGGCTGCTCCCAGTTTGTTAAATCAAGAGGGCTCCTACTGGTTCTGCTCCTTCCCCCATTACCGCTGACTGCTGTTACTGCCCCGGTAATGATGGCCTGCTTATGCGCTGTTCCTTAAAGGGAAAACAAAGAATTCAAGGAAACTTTTGCTTGCACTCATAATTCTTTTGTAATTCTCAGGATGCATTCAAAAATGTAAAAAATATAAATGCGATTTCAGGTTGTTGATTTGGCCCTTTTTTGCACTTTAGGACAACTGAGAAGTAGGAGTGAGAACTGTGAGAAGTGAGGGAATTCTCAAAGATTGTAATGTTACCTTTTTGGTCTGTGGACAGAAGCTTCGCTGTCCACAGAAGCAGCAGAAGAGGGTGAAAACTAAGTACCACCAAACACCGAATAGGACATTTTAAGTTATTTATAAAAGTTCAAAAGGATTAAAATCGTTGGACAATCTTTTTCTTACTGAGAGTTTAACTGATATATCACAGACGTCATTTTCTCATTTACTTCTTACTAAACGTACTTTGTAAAGTAATACTGCTCAATAATGGAACACAGATGACGCAGCGCTGAGTGAAAAAGGAGTTGCCAATGTGGCCTCCCTCATGGGAGTTGTGGCACAGGAGATGATCCCCGTCATTATTCTCCTGTTGAGGTAATGGGACACTGTGAGCAGCTCTGCATTGATTTGTCCCTTTGTGTCTGGACCATAAACAGTCGAATGGACCCCTTGAATCATCGGCACGACCACCATTTGGTGTCATTTTGTCAGCATGTACTGATTTAGCTCTCTGGACCACCGCGGTGCAGCGGAGCTTTCACGCTCATCGTTATCCGCCTCCTTTGGCACACGGACCACACGAAGCCGCAGCACATCTGTATTCTCTGCTCCCTAAGTGGTCAGATGACTGTTGCACTCCGACTGCCCGCTGTGACCACCGATGCACCAGCCAGATGCCGGCGTTTAAGAGCACAGCGGGGAGCCAGATAAAGAGAGTGAAGGGGAGACAGAGTAAGAGAATATCTTGAATTCAATTTAAAAACAAAAGGGGTTGTTTGAAATCCTACAATGAAACCACATCAGCAGATCTGAACATGGATCTTTGACTGCAGCACACAAAAACATTCCAGTCTTCCACTGGAACAAAAGAGAAAAGGAAGTGGAGGCGAGCCGGCAAAAAAAAAACGCTGGGACCTGCATACAAGAGACAACAACAACGTGATCATTTTTAAGAAGAAACAGAGGTGTGGGCTGAATTGATCACGGATGTGGCCCCACTTAAGCACAGAGAACAATATATAAGTATTACATTCTATTCTCTCCTCAGGGAAAGTCTGAGTCCTTGGATTAACCACGACGTCTCGCCTCCACTTTTTCACATGTATTACGCACAAAAACATTTGCAGTGCTGCTTTGATAATGAGGCAGTGTAGGAATTCAAAAGGGTGAGGGGGGGGTTCAGGACATGCAAAGTAAAGTAAAGTGGTACGAGTGAGGTGTTCCTTTGAAGCGCTGCGAGTTATTTAAATGACCAACAGTAGTTGGAGGAAGAAGAACAAAGCCAGTTTGGCCCAGTTAGTTCTTTTCTGGTTCCCGGCTGTCAGACGCCTCTCCTACGAAACACCTTCTGCAAAACCTACTTTACTATCAATTTCACCTACTTCGCTATTCAAACCAGCTAGAGCGTTTGTCTGCGTGTTTGGCCTGTTCATAAAGAGTAATTGAATAAATTCTGTGGTCATGCAGGAGACTCTGATGTGCTAAAATGATGACAGTGGCGTTCTTTCTGTCGGGAGGAGCAACATTTTCCATTAAGTTCTGCTGGCTCTGTTTCACTTGATTTGATTGAATATTCAAAGGGCCTGTGAGGAATCAGAGGGCCTGCAGGCGGTGTGCTGTGCTGCCGCGGCCCGGAATGATACGCAGGATTATAGAGAGAGCAACGCAGAGCACACACGGCAAATTGTGGATTCTACCTCCCTTCCTACCCACCCACCCTCTGCGTTTACCTCCCTCCTCACCCTTTCACTTTCGCACGGTTCATGGAAGCATCAATAGGCCTCGACGTATGAAAGCCGCTCCTGGAGCTGCTGTGTTCGCAGGGAGACGCTTCTTTTAAAAGCCACAGTCCTAGTCCTTTTTCCTGTCGAAGTGTTAAATATCTCTTGTTTACTGATACATGTCCATATTCTGTGTTGAGATATATATAACTAAAGTTTAACCTGCAGAGATTTAACTGAATGGTGTCTTCATTTCCCCCATTAGTCTTCCCTGCATTGATTTAGATGAAATTTACCCGATGAGCTGCCAATCAATTTATGTTTGACTTCGAACAAGAAGTGCTTTTGGGAGCACAATGTGATTTTGATGCCCTTTTCTCCCTTCCCCACTACAAACCGGTGTCATGAAAGCTGGATAACCTACAGCTTAAGTTCCAGTGCGAGCTCTTGTTACTGCTTTCCAGGTGCTTTACATGGTTGTCAAACCTAAAAAGCATCCGCGCATTTGCATTGTGGACAGCAAAGCACACTCTGGGTGCTCACAAACACAATCTGCTCACCTGTGAAACTTACTGCGCGCAGTCAATCATTACATATCCTATTTGACAAAAACAAATGACATTTACCTGCCGTTTGAGCACCTCTCCATAGAAGCTCACAGCACGCCTCCTGCTCCCTTCACAACAAGGAAAGGAAAGGAGGTAGAGCGAGGCTCCTAGCGCGGCCCCCTTGCACTGTAAATGCTCTCACACTTCGCCAAATGAACCGGCGGTGTGCAGCCACATGGCAAAGCGTCAGCTGAGCACATCCCTAACGATGGCACCAGCACCATGACGAGCAAAGGCTGCGACTCGGCAGGCCGGAGCACCTGTCGTACGCCAGGAGGAGCACAGACACGAAACCATCCGCCCTGCTTCTTTCGGATGATCGTTAATGAATGGAAACAAGGAACAATTCACGCCCGCTGGAAGCACGGGCGAACAACGCAGCGCAGGTGTCCCTGTGCATCTTTTTGAAATTTAAAATGGTTTCATGTAACTGCCAGAGTGACTTTCCTTTGTCTTTGCTGTTATTAGAAAAATTGGGATAATGAGTCGCGGTGCCATCTGTTATCGTCAATGCAGAAAGCCGTAGAGTCGAGTCCTCCGCTGCAAAAAAGTAGTAGAATCCCAGCATTCCTGTGACATCATGTGCGGGGAGATCGAATGTGATGTGTCACACTGTGTGCATTTGGTTTATTGATTTGAATCTGTATCGTGTCCTCTGTCACTGTCTGTTGCCTGTATATTTCAACAGGGTTCATCTGAAACGTAAGTGTTTCCACCGTATCAGAATATTCCTACAGGAAATAACAATTAGCTTGTAAAGTATATGAGGCCAACAGATGTGATGTTGCACACATTGTATGTTTTCATCTTTTTTTCCATCCTTGATTTAACCAGAAAACCACTTGAGGTACAACTCTTCCACTACAACAAAGACCTAATCACCATGGCTGAAGCGTTTTATGTGACCACATAACATTCAACCTCACATTCACATCCGTCTTCTATGATCATAAATGATTGCAAACGCGGTATTTTTTTTGAAGGTTAATGATATTGTACCTTTTCTGTTCCCATTAATACACTCTATTATGGAATGAAAGGCAATTTACATGACATGCACAATTAAATTAAAGCAAACTGGGACTGCTGAAAGCTTATTTTCTACCCTTCCACCAACTAAAATGTTATTCACCATCTGGTCCCTCAGGCTACTTTGAGACGTCACTTCAGAAATACTCATATGTGTGAAATGTGGATTACTTAACACTCTTTAATCACTCATTTAATTCCTAAGACCGTCATAGTATGCTTGCTAATGTCTCGTAAATCTACAAAAGCTCCAGAGCCGTGGCTTAAGTCTGCGGGTGACATGTTGTTGGTATTTATGGGGTGCTTTTAAGTTTGAGACATTTTTTATTTCATATTTGGGTGGATGGGGGGAGGGGGGGATCAGTGTTGCCACTTTTTGCTCTCCCAATGCAATTCAGCATGGAAATACAATGGGCACCATTGGAGAATTACACGTCATTACAATCAAATTGAATCCACCATGATATGATGATAATGACCGCAGTCATCAGGACCCTGATTAGAAGTTCTATAGAATGAGTTGCTCCGCCTTACACGGATCCAACACCATAGTACTGTTACATCTAGAGCCTTGCCTTTCTTTGCTCATGAAATCAATGCTTCCCCTTAAATAATTCAGAGCACTGCTACTTGCAGGGGAAATGTGTGTGAACTGGTTTGCTTAAACGACACACCGCATGCAACATAATTCTCCAAAGCCCCCCGACCATGTGCAAATCAGCATATAGTCACCACTTCAGTGGAAATGCTTGTACAAATGCCCCCACGCTTACACACATGCAGCGCACTCATTATCGCACAGGGCACGTTAACATACCGGTTCATTATTTATCATGAAACAGCTGAAAGACGACAAGTTGCAAAGATACGTTAAAGCACATGATGTCCCACACACAAGCATGACAAAGGGCATATTCGTAGAATCTTAGATTCAAGTCCAAAAGCAACACAGCAGTCTCCAAGGATCTGCAGACAATGTGCACATTTAAGACTTTCCCTTGACATCACAGCCATTCACTTCTATGGGCAAATAAAGCTTAGTTTGACTCGGATTGCAGGGAACCTCCAGATGGATCCATAAACCTGTCAGCAGGCCAGTGGTCTGTAATGTGCTTCCCTAGCAGGCAAATAAAGGCTCTTTCCCTCTGCAGTACCGTATCATCGTGCACCTTGGAAGTAACCAACGCACGGAGCATATGGAGGCAGAGCAACTTTTTTACATAATTCTTTGACGTTTCCTTCTGGAGTCGATTTTCCTTGTGACTACATTTTTATCCCATTGTGTTTATGAAGCAGACACCTGGCAGAATAAATCAACATGCATCGGATTTCTAATGTTAATATAGTTGTGTGAAGTTCTCTCACAATGAAAATAATATATTTAGATTGGTCGCAAAGCCCAGTGGGTCAAAAAAATCATTCATTGAAATTATCCAGTACAGCAATGACAAATCTAAAAATATATTTCAGCAAGCCTTCACAGAAGCTTATTGATAGCACATAAATACATGTTCTAATGTCACACATATCAGTGCAGGCCAGAGCTGGGACTTTGAATAACACATTTCTCAAGTGTTAGTGAGACTTGCTGCTGGTTTGGAAAGCCTTCCTTCATGGCAACAAAATGTTTCTGTGAACAGAAAAGCATCCAAATAAAAACTCTTTGCAGCAACTTGTGTCTTCAAATATGTTGACATTGGCCTAAGCAACCATAACATGGCTCGTAGCACGAAATATACTGTCACCCCTCAGCAAAGTCTTCCTCTCACTTTCCCTCCTCTACCTCCTATTTGGGTAAAAATCAAGGCTACATTTTGGACCTGGGTATTAGTCAACGTGGTGACAGATGGCGAACCCGAGATTTATTTTCATGGTTGAGCTGGTGCCGCTGCTTTGTGACTGAGATTTCAAAGGAGTGGCATCAATCTTCCCCACGTCTCGGTGGGGGCCAAGGAACCAGTTCAAGGTGGAACCGATAGAAGACTAAAGTCCCAGAAATTGATGAAACAGCAGAATTAACGTTCTTCAAAGGGACGACTGTGAGCAGCTCTGAGAGAGGAGAAAAACACGTTTAAAAAAAACATTTAAAAAGTTTCAGTGTTGGCCTATGAATCATGTGGAAGGTGGCATTTGATTTCCCAATCGTGTACGGCGCAAATGCACAAAGGGTGCATGCATGTGACCTGTTTATTCAAGACATTTTTGGAAATGGACTTGTGTCAGCTGATAATAATAATCCCATGCAAAATATTGCCAGATTGTTTCTACCCTTTATTTCTAAAAAACACATGTTCTGGTTGGGTTTAATTCATTTATTTCTTCATATCAGCTTCTTTCAGTAATCCTGATCCAATTTTCTCAACGTAAACAAGGTTAATGTGATCAATACGTTTAAATAGAAAAATGATTGATCAATAATTAGAGGGCATTAATATCATGAACTCAAATGCGAAAAAGGGGCAAAACAAACAAGCGTCTGTTAAATGGCTCGGCGTGGAACAGCAGAGCGAGATGGCTGTAATAAGCTCTAATTGACTGGTTTGCGAAATTGCCAACCCCCGAATGATAAAAGGCAGATGCGAGTCTTTCATGTCCTTTAACGCTGGATTTTCACTTGAAGTTGGAGGTGGGGGGAGAAGTCACAGACATCACTCAGTAGCCTAAAATCTCCTCTAAAATGCCCGCTCCTAATGAGCCGCACTAATGAAATATGATTAAATGGCCTCCCACTCAACACCAGGACGCTCAGACACACAACACAGTTAGAGCGTTTTTTATCCTGCGGTGAGCCTGCTCGCCAGGTGGAGGATGCACATGCAATCTCACCTCCACACTCAACGTACATTCATTTCAAACTAGTAAGTTTCAGGTGACGCCCCCGGCACGTTCAGACTTGAACGTTTGCTATCTGTAGGTATTTGTATAACTCGTGTGTGTCTGTGTCATCACAAAGATGTGCCTTGTTCAAAATAAGCAGGGCATGGTGTTCCCTGCCACTTTCACTTAGACTTGCCTCTTCCTCCCCGCAATGATTTCAGACACCTGAGTGAGACGTTCCCAATCCAAGCATCCTTTGGAGAAAGCTCGGGGCCCGATGCAGCCCTCGCTGACAGTGATGGATGCAGCCGTCGGGGAGACTGACACGCAAGGCTAAATTACATTAGATTCAATCTATTTTTTTAGTTCTTTCCAAGGCTAATGTTGCAATGAGATTAGTTAAATGCCGGGGGAATAGTGACATCTCTGAGAGGGAAGAGCAGAGCAGCAGACAGGAGTTGATTAATCTTGTAATTGACTTAATATTGTTGCCTTAGCTCGTGATGGAGTTTGGGAGTTGTTCATAGGTGATATTTTGTGAGACCTCTCTTTAGAATCCCATAATGAATTCAGTTATTTTCACCTCCTCCCCAAGGTAAAGTAAAACAGGTTTCACTGCATGTTCAAGTAACTGGATCCTCTTCACTCCCACAATGCCAACAGGCATCATTGAGGGATGGATTACTAATCATGCATGAGGTCCCAAAAGCACAAGGACCTCTGAGCTCGGGGGCCAACCTGGGCTGACATGGAGGCGAGGCCCTCAGTGGTCACATGTTCCCAGCTGGGTACAGGCCCCCGATATCAAACACCTTTCAATTTAACCTTGTAATCTTTAATAAATAGGTAAAATAGGTTAGGGATGATTGGCGTGACGTGTTCTGGATTGAGGTGTTCCCAAGATAGCTGCAAGCAAAGCGGACAAATCGAGCTCTGCGGTTAATATGAGCACCAAACCAAATTATTAGAATCAGCGGATTAGGAGCGGATCATTTTCCACCGTTGGTTCTTCCACTCCACGGCTGGCTGCTTCTGGTCGGAAGCCGCGGACGTCACGCCACGTGACCGTTGTCAGTACGGATCCTTCTCCGGGTGCCCGTTCTCCACTGAGCCCGAGGACGCTCACTTTGAATAGAACTCCCGTCCGCCCCGATGTGTGTGGAAAGGTGGAAGGAGTGGAAATGCAACGTGAGAGCGAGCAAGAGAGTGGAAGGAAGAATTCAGCTTATTGTTATGTTACGTTATTTCGGTTATTCTGCGGGCAGCAACTGCTTCGGTGGCCTTCAACACTGTCAGTTTATCTGGTTTGACTGGTCACTGCAGCATGAGAATGGAAATGTGAAAAGCTTCCAGCGACGCCCTTCTCTCCTCCAGCAGCACCACTCGCGTCTAGGTAGCACTTCACTCTCTTTTATCAACGACGCATTTCAAATCCTTCCAATCAGCCGCTCCTGTAATTCCTGGGCATTGTGCGAGGCCGCTCATTGGCCGGGACGCGGTTCAGCCTTACAGACGGCTGGGCAGGGATCACAGTCGGTACTGCTCATGTGCAGGCGAGTCCACGGGCTATTTAACAGGCTACAAAGTTACGCATGGTCACTACATTTCATTAAACAAGACAAGGTCAGCGGCCCGGGCGCAGGGATCTGTTTTACTGGCATCGGAGGAGCGCCGCGCTGCTAAACGCTGGTTGACCTTGTGTGTCCTGACAGACGGGAGCTTCCGTTCCCTCCACGCTGCTCCACCATGTCAGGAAGCTGACATAACGCTTACTCTCCAGAGGGGGACAATTGATTACAATATTAATAGGGTATTAGTTCCTTAAGTCACCGCGTACATGACATCCAAATGGCCATGTGGAGGGTGTCACATGTCTGGTGACCCCGTTAACCACGTCGCGGCGCCACATTTCACTTCTGTAGTGGTAGAATACGGGAGGCCCTCAAACATACAAACTCAAATGACACCTTCAAGTTTCCCCTCAGGCAAGGGTGATGTTTTACGCGCCGTTCAATAAGTTTACTTATTGGAAGTAAAGCCGCCAGAAAACAACGCCCAGATAATCCCAGATACTCATTTTATGAATGCACCAAACATGGCAATGCTTGACCTTAAGTTTTTTTCTTGAGCTTGAGGACAACTTCCAATTCCAATTTTTTGAAGCAACACGGATCGAAAAAACTCCATAAAAGGTCCAGGGTCATCAGATGCTGTAACCATCAAAGAGTTCCATAACCATCAAAGAGTTCTCTCACCTTTCCCATTCTTGGCAGTTTGAGCATCAAAGGAGCTCAACTGCTTTTTTGTTCCAATGTTTGTGTCCATAATAGTCATTATTTATTATTTATCAGACATAATTGAGCTCGGGCATGTCCATAATACTTCCATCATTATAGAATGTTTTCATACCTCCAAGATTTGCCATTACAATTACAATTTTGTTTATTCTGGTCATTCTTTTGACGCAGCTCTCAGATTAAATCATTTCAAATATAAAACAAATAGAGTTAGTCACATGCTCCCTGAACATTTTCCATTTTCTTTTGGCTTCATTCTCTAATCTGCTGCCTGGTGTCTTCTTATTATCTTCCCTCTCGTTTTGTTCTTTTCACTTCTCCTCTCTGCCAGCAGCGGAAGCCTCTCGGTTCACAGCTGAACTCCTCTTCTTCTTAAAAAACATTACCTCAGGGTCACGTGACAGGACTAATAACCTTATTATTCATATTGGATGTGCATAAAATAGAGGGCCGACCTTTTTCAGACACTGTCTACAGCAATAGATGGTGGCTGTCCATTAATTGAATATCAGGGCGTTCTACAATTAAACTCGCACACACACAGCTTTCACCAACCGCAGAATCACACTTAAATAGATATGTAAAGTTCACTCTGACAAAATAATTGCAGGAATGAAAATAGAACCTCAGGCAGCCTGTCAGGCATCCGCGTTGACTATCATTTTAGAAACTACCTATGAATGCGACGAATGTGGCGATTAAACTTCTACTAGTTGTTATATTGCATGACGAACTCTGTTTTGATATTAATGACGCATGTTCAGATATCACATGTTTTTGATAAAACAGCTGGATGCGCAATAGTGTCTAAATAGTAATCAATGTCACAAGACAACTGCCACAGTTGGCTGGCAAACAATTTGTTTCATTGAACTTTATTAATTGTATGTTTGGATATGCGAGGAGATATTATCTAACAGCTTCAGATAAACAGCAGATTAATTAGGCTATGAAATGAATTGTTATTTTTGTACTTAATAGATAATAAGATGATTGTTGTGTGTATGGAATATATTACATTACATGTCATTTAGCTGACAATTTTATCCAAAGCAACTTGTTTTTCATGAATGCACTTTGATTCACTTTGCTCTCTTGCTTCTACTACTTTTTCTTCCTTTAGCAGAGGTTATATTTTATCCACAAGAGAACCATTACTTAGCATCTCCATCTCTGCTGTCTCCCCCCCAACTCCCCCACTGCCATTCTCCTTTGTCATTCTAATCTTTTCCTCTGGCGTTACTACTTTGTTTTGACCTCCAGTCTGCGTTTGTGTGTGTGTGTGTGTGCGTGTGTGCGTGTTTTGGGAATTTGTTTTCACGGTTGTCTCTTAAAGCCATTGGATGAGGCAGCAGAGTTTGTATTCCTATTCGTAGCTCTTCCCCTTCCTCATATCTAATTGATGGGGATGAGAACACACAGTGGGAACGTGGCTGGTTGGAAAAATGTTTAGGGATTATTCATTATCATATCATCACTGTCAGTCATTTGTTTGATTGTAGCCAACATGGGTTGTAGTTACCATCTTATTCTGTAATGACTGCTAGTGTCAATTATATTATTTAATGAAGTGTACTGTATGTATACCTAACCAGTCCACCAACGTTCTTAGAGTCGACAACAGAATAGATATTAAAGATTATACATGAAAGTTATCTGCTTCGTGAGTTTAGAGTGTCGCAATTAAAAAAAAAGTAAAAAAACACAGATGTCCATTTGTGTATCAGAGTCAAACCCCTAATATGACTGAATTATTAGAGTTACTGTGCTACCAAACACTTGCTATGGTCTCCTGTATGTGATGCAACACGTCGTCAGCCAGAATCGCAGAGACACCCACGATCTCCGGGTGTAGCCAGCGGCAGCAGCGGGTAATTGGCTTCAATATTTCACGTGCTGTGTGACATGCAGGGCTTGACCTGATGCAGCTCAGGAAAAATCTAAAATTTCTTGGCGCTGACAGACCATATTTCAGCTTCTTACAATCCATCACAGCAAAAGGTGAGACCCCAGAAGGAAAGTTCCTAGCGGGGATTTAACCCATCGCCGTTTGCACGGCAGCTTGTTGAGTTTGAGCTATTGGAAAGAGAAGGGTTTCTATTCAGGTCAAGCGTGTTCTGTATTACGGTGACGTCTTAGTGGCGATATCGGAACTTGTAGGAACTCCATGGAGAGTCCGTTTGGAACAGAATTAAGCCATAAACATGAACAACCCCTGAGCAAGGCACCCGGATACTTTTGACCACGTAGCATCTAACACGCATGTTCTATAAGGAAATCCAAAGCAGTTGGTTGTATGTCATCATCAGTTTGGACTTTAGGAATCAATCAAACGGCGACACAATCACATAATCCAAACTCAACTATGTTGTGTTTCATCTTTTCTTATTATTATTTTACGCCTGTGGGAAATAGATGCAGAGTAACCGTCAATCATCACGTACTGAACTGCAGCAGTCAAGAGGCTCCAGAGTGGAATGAATCAACATATTCAACCACTTTGCAGTCAGATGAATATGCTTTTGTCCCTGTTCTGCTTTTTTGTCCATTCTCCTCTTTCGTCAATCATCCGCTATGTGCATAATGTATATTATTAACTATTTCATTTTTAAAGCTCGCTGTATTCAAAGGTCGGTGTGACAGCAGAAGCATTTCACATCATGAATTTAGTCATGCTACTCTAAAAGGTAACTTATTTTAAAGAAAACATTAGCACCTGGTTTTGACTAATTATGTGTTTAGTATTCCAAACCAAACTGGTCGGACCATGAGCTGGACTTTCCTGTCAGAAATATCATAGAAGCAGTGAATCAACCACACAGCTTGTTCCGTAATTCTTTCCCATTAATGCCGAGTTGAAATGAAACAATGTGTGAACTGCAGTTTTAAAGTACATTAATCATTCTGTTACAATATGTTGCTCTTGTCCTCATGGCAACTCAGATTGCCTATTAGAAGCAGCGGTTTGCACACAGGTGAAAATCAATGGCAGCGTAATTCACTGAGGGTGTCCGCTGATGTGTGTGCCGCTACGGGCTGGACCACAATCAGAGCTTATAGCTCCCCGGAGGACAGGTCACAAAATAGGGTTGCACCATTCAAAGTCCATGCAAGGGACGCATGTAATGCACGGCAGCCATGGAGGCGCATCCAGCACTTTTCTTTGGACCTTCCATGCTGGCTGCTTATCTATTCTTCTGGTACAAATACTACTGTACTCTCAAAGAGTTACGTTTTATGCCGGTTATCACCACATGTTCTTCTATTATTCTGTAAACGTACAATATGAGTGGCTCATACTGAATATTATTCAGATTCCTTTTGAAGCAGAATACAGGTTAAACGCGTAGGAAACAGTTCATCCCCTGTGGAACGGACTCTATGTGAAATCAGACAGTTTGATAGAGAGAATCGTTGCAGGCACTGCTGCAAATGTTAAGAAAATGATTCCCTTCCTTGTCACATGGGTTTGTTTTAAATGCTAGTTAGTGTGAAATAAGCAGTGGAGACCAGGCAAGGTGAATAGGAAAGAGCTAATTGTGTCCTTTAACCCGTTGGACTCTAGAGGCGCTAGACACTCACTACAGACACAGATTGCTGTATAAAACAAAAAGGATATGCTGAATGCTGCATATCACTGTAAACGTCAGAGTCTGGGCTACAAAGCCATCAAACCCGTTTGAACGTGCTCCAAACACAACGAGAGCATTGCACAGAAATGTGAAAAGAAATATGTAAATATAACTCACAAAAAAATGCCACCACCCTGACTATTTTACCGATTATCTTATCGATGCATCGTGCTAAAAGCAAAACTGAGATAGCTAACCTCTAGCCGAGAGCATACAACCCGGATGTGAAAAAAATCCATATAAGGGCATATACGGCTCAGATGTGCGGGGTTTTTCGTCTCGGTTTTGCTCGGTCAGTTTGCAAGAAAACACAGACTTTCTCCATGGCTGCGTCTTATTGACTAAAAGAGCTGCCAGTCTCCTTTAGCTGTGTTTACCTCAATTCTATTGGCTCTAACGATTAAAATGAGGTTTCAATCATCAAAATCAAGCCAGGATTGGCTGAGATGTGCCCAGAAGGCTGATTTTCTGGTTTTGGCCTCTTGCCGGACCGCTCTTCACTAAAACCTCTGTAGATTTATTTCTGCTTCACCCAATTAAATCAAAACTTTGCAGAGTTACTGTCTACAACCTGGACTTTGAAATGGATGAGTTTTTAGCCTTGGAGTTTTCGTCATTTATTTATTAATTAGTGAAATGTATACAGATATTTCACATCTTCCCACTAATATAGGTTCCCCTTTATCCTATAGAAAATGAATTGTCCAAATAGACTAAGTATTTACAAAGTTATTCACATTTTTATTATGGGTGTGCCATTTTCGGAGCAGAGTCCAAAAAAGAGGCTAGAGCCCATAGGGTTAAATTGCTGCAGTAAGGAACAGAAGACGGATGGATGTTTACCACCCGACAGGTTTTTATCTTCCACAAACACAAGAGATTCAGATTCGTCAACGACTTTTCTTTTTCTGTCAGTTTTCTTTTCATTTCCTGCGTGAGGCAAAGATGACGATCAGTCCTGTAAGTCCACCGAGTGTGATGAAAAATAAAATACACAGTTGGACAGTGGCGAAATAACAAAGTACTGTTTCTGCTTGAAGTGAGGGAAATGACATACCATGCTCATGTGTTCTAAATCGCAGGAAAACAGGAAACCAAACATACTGCTCCTTTATTATAATGATGCATGATTTGAAAGGAAGTGTAATAAAACATAAAAGGACTGCACCTATTCTGATACAATAATACATTTGTTGGTAAGATGCCATCTTAATATCTAAATAGTTATTTTTCGTCATGAATTCTTTAGAGGCCTATGTTAACATTATGTATTATGTAACATATGTACTGATTCACCTTAAAAAGATATTAAGCAAATCTTTCAAATATAATTTGACATGCTCCTTTCAATGGATTTTTTGATTGGTGTATTAACAGCTTTTTAAGAGCTCCTGTGTGGTTGAAGAGGGAGTTTGAAATAACTGCCTTGTCAGGCTGCCCATAATTACGTGTTACTGAATATTATTTCAGCCGTAGTGAAACTGTATCTGAATCGTAAGCTATTATGATCATTTGTATTTATTACATATTTATAAATATGAAACTGAACATTTAGTCTGTTTTCACTGTTTTTTTTTGCAATATTTTGATCAACATAAACAACTAAACCAAGTAAGCAGACAGACGTTCTTACACACACAGAATAAAGCAACAACATATAAAATACGAACTGCCAAAGAAGAATCAAGCTTTTAACCAAGCAATAATAAAGTTTCCAGAATCGCTCACATGATGAAGTATTTCTTTTTTCCCAAGCTTGAGATGTTCCATAACAAACATTAACAATGTATAGTCTGGCAGATTTTCAGTGAAGCAACGCACAGACTCATAACTTCAAACCTCTAGTCAACAAACCAAGAGGTAACAGATCAAAGAAACTACGTCCACTGCTTGTATAAAATCAATATATATATATAAAACATTATAGAGCGTTTCAAAGTCAGCTGGTCAGGAGGGAAAAAACTCCAGCCTCCCCAAAACAAAAAGGTACAGAGTAGCCTCGTCAACAAACAAAGTGTTGCTTTAAAACAAAGGACAGCTGTCAACCAGAGTATTGCCAGTTTTTGTCATCGAATGCTTCATGCAAAGGCGCGTTTGCATTGTCAGAGGTCGCTGGGGTCAGTAGAGAACGTGGATAATGAGGCAATTAGTGTTTTATGGCCTTATGAAGGCAAAAAGTATATATGTATTCGGACGGTTCATTATATCCTGTACACTCCAGCACAGAGTCTTCTCAGTAATGACGCAGCGAATAGAAGCCCGGGGTTATGGGTGGTGATCTGGAATTTGAGATTGAGTGAATAGGAAAAGGTCTAAGCCTCGCCATTCGCTGATGCTGCTTAATTAGAGAGTTGAAACGTGGCCACCGGGGCTCCATTTAGTTTTTCACCACAGCGATATTCACGGTCAAGTCTTGACTCTAATCTTTTTTTAACAAACAACGAGCCGAATCGTCCTCCGAGCTCCAAACAGCTTCTTCTGATTTGAAGTCTGCGCACGTTCGCGCACCTGCAGACAGGAATTGGCCATCATAAGGCTGTTGCCGGACAGTGAGCCATCAGGAGTGACACTTCAGCATGCAGTTGAAGTATATTAAAGCTTCCAGGAAGCTTTCATTCAGTATTCTATAACCACCCACTCTCTGCCGGGGGCTTCTGGGAAAAACCCGCTGGCGTGCAGAGGCAATGGTTGTTTTTGAAGTAACACAAAGAAGAACTGCGTTGTTACTGACCTGCCAAACGCGAGCAAAGGGAAAAATCTCGAGATGCCACCATCAACATAACAACCACCAGATGCCATTTTACGCTGGGGTGAAATATTACAAACGCGTCGTCGTACTCAACCTCCTGCAACATGCATGAAAACAGCCCTCATAGCATATTGTATGTGCACTTTATAATACGTTTGTCTTCCATATCGCGTCCAGCTGCTGTGTACGAGTTTACGCCTGTAGTTATTCCGTTGACCAAGACGTCTCTTCCTTCCTCATGGGGCGCTGCTTGTAATTCCGAGGCAGCATTGACTTTAACCGAGCCAGGAAGGTGCAGTTTTTGAAGGGCTGGATGGTCTCAGAGCAAATGAGGCTCACCGACAGTTACCAAATTGTCAAATATCTGCATAGCAGGGAAGGCGAGTTTTGCATGGCAGGCACACCGCCATCTCTCAATAGGCGCTTATTTACTTATTTCTTTTCTTTTCATGATCGTATTTCAATTGAGAGGTCATTTTCTTAAATTGCATAACTCTTTCTATTTGTGTTTTGTAATAAAAAAGAATATAATATATATGTATTTTTAGAATTGCAGCAGACACTTCTTGGTCAACGCTATAACGCTATGGCCCTTCAGGGCACCCTTACAGCACAGCAGTCAGGTGGGACGGGGGGGATCTTTGAAGTTCTGTTGTTGACGTGTAAAAGGTGCTGTGGAGAATAATTAATTTCTTGCTCCAAACGACTTTCAGGTACGCCTTTTGTCTCCACAACTACGGATGTAGATCTTATAACATTAGAAAGGAGGGTCAAAAAGTCATTACTATGGTAATGCAATGCAAAGGCCAGAGGCAACAATTGATCTTGAAATTGACATGCTGTCACCATCACCGGTCCCCACTCCATTGAGATAAACAAATGTGCCGCCTAAAAAACGAATAATCAATTCTGCATTCTCAGGCTCAAGAGTTGGTGAAATGATTATTTTCCATGAAGTTATCAGATTGAAAAGTAACTACCATGGGAAAGAAATACTAGGAGAGCTAGACCTACTGTCTAAGAATAGACAGTAGGTTAGGGTTAACCCTAACCCTAACCCTAGGGTTAGACCTAATGTCTAAGAATAGACAGTAGGTCATCCAATATACAGTAACTACATCACTTATAGCACAGACAAATGTGAAGTCATTAAAATGCATCTTTACTTTGCCTGCTGCTAATCCCAGATCCGTCTCTAATGTCTCTGGCCTCAAGCCGTTTCAAGATCGAGATGATGAAGCTGAGACTCCAAATCAACTCTGAATTAGGAATCAAATATAGATACAGTCATTCTTGAATGAGAATCAAACACGGCTTTTCATGAAACAAAACGTATTTTATTTTAACGAGTGAACACTGCATTGAATACATGCACATAAATAACTGATAGCATGATTCTTTGGCTTTGATACTATTGATAAATAAAAGCTAATTGGTTGACAAATGTAACATCAAGAGAAAAGCACAGCTGTATTCAGACAGTTTACCTTGGTGGATTAGTAGGATTTCATATTGCAATCCTTTTTGCAACGTAAGCATTCAAATGTGAGCCAAGTTCATATGCCTAAAGAATAATATTCTAACTTACAAATGAAAGAAATTTGGATCTGCAATGTGAGCATCAAGCATTTTTACCGAAGCTTGTCCCTCTAGGATGTAACCTCGGAGCGCGGTGTGGAGGTCAGCAAAGAAGCGCCGATTTAATCCCTGCAACAGCCGGGTAGAATTTTAACTCACATTGCAACCAAGTTGCATCATGTTTAAGAATAATGTCAGGTCAATGCCTCTTGGAAAATGCAAATATAGGTGGGGCAGAACAGAAATCTAACCAAACATTGAGAGAATCAATTTGATGCTCTTAGCCAACTGCGTCTAATAAAGTAGAATAATGCAATTAGCAAGTACCGAGCAAGCAGCTAAAGAGTGAAGAGGGTCCTAACAACCTTACTACTACTCTGGTTATTGTGAGAAGGTTTCTCCTGAATGAAGATTTTATTCTAAATACCTGGCTTTGTTAAATGTGTGCACCAATGAGATTAAACCCCCAAAAACTCACTTCAGCACAGTCACTTTTTGAAACACTTTAATTTATTGGATAAAGGACTTTGTCTTGACAAAAGTTAATCAGAAATTATCGACTCGGGTCACATTTAGTCATTTGAGATGTCTGTGCTTTTGACTCATTCATTGCCTGTGGCATGTCAAATTAAGGCACCACGCGGCAGGGGTTTTGTTAAAGATGGAGATTCATTAAAGATCATTCTGTGGACTCGAGAGAAATCAACAGTGATAAAGTCAAAGGGCTGCGCCATAATCTTCCCAGATATGACTAATATAATCAGCTGTGCCTTGTGAGTAATACATTTGGAAATATTTAGGCGACTGAAAGACTTGAGGGGGCAGTCATCAATCTGGGAGATGATTTAAATTGACAAAGACCCTCTGTCTTAGACACACTGGGTACATCCTCAGGTACATCCTGAGTGCCTTAAGTCATGTTGCAGTGTGCCTTTGGTAGGAAATATGATATAAAGGGCCCATCATTGCATTGTTAATATATATTTACAATAGCCAATCAAACACCCAAGACCCAATTTGTACACTATAATTTTTGCACGTACTTAATTGACTATTATATACTATTGTATATAGGACAGACAATAATGACACACCACTGCAGCAGGATGGGTACAGAAACACAACACTGGGTTTGAATGTTTCAGAACCATGGATAGAGACACAGTGTCAAACTGTATCTGCATGTTTCAGCACCATGGATAGAGATACACTGAAAACCTGGACCTGTATGTTTCAGCACCATGGATAGAGATAGACTGAGAAACTGGACCTGTGTGTTTCAGCACCATGGATAGGTACACACAGACACAAAAAGTTAAAAACTGCCTTCCTTATACTTCAAGGTATATGCTAAGATAGGAAGGAGAATTCAAATACCACTCGGTGACAAAATTATGATGCGATTTGTTGATGATTGCCATGGTGACAGCACAGAAATAGACAATAATTATCGCCCGGTATATTTCGGCCCGCGTCTTTTCACCGCAACGTCTCATGCGGAAACAGCTCCTTCAGTGACAGGCGGGCTCAGCCACAACGTGGAGGAGACCGCACTACTGTCAAGCGTTACTCTCGGTACCGACGACCAAAACTGACAATTCATATGCAATATCAGTTTTACTGTCCAATAACAACAATTCAGTTTTATAATTCACACTTTAATTATTCATTATGGACCTATCTAGGTTTTTTTAAACCAATGTTCTTGTTATTATATTATCCCCTTGCAGCTGTAACGCTGCTAATGTCCCTGCCTTGGGATTTATAACGAATAATCTTTTGTTAAACTTTGACAATACGGCAAAAAATATTGCCTCATTACCAAGGTTGGGATTGAAATTAAAACAGGATTAATGGTTCTGTCAAAGAAGTTTTAATAATACACATATAGTTAATTATAAAGAAGGGAGTAGGACCATATATTTGTATACTTCTTTCTTTCTCAGACAGTTATTCAGATGGGACATGACGGAATGGGACACAAAACAGTGGAGCCACAACAGCAGACTCTAACTTCATGGTCCATGAGACAATATTTAAACAGAGACACGGACAGACGCCTGAGTGGTTCCTTTACATTACAGAAACATGTAATGTACTTAGAAGTCAATGATGTGTGGGTGGGCTCCACTTATGACTCGTGAATAAGATCATGATTGTAGCACCAAATCAATAATCACGGCTACTTTACAAGAAATTTAAAAGACTACCTTTGCTTTTCGGATGCACAACATTATGGGCGAAAACACACATGCTGTCTTTTTGTGCGTAGTTCAATCTTGTGATTGTGTTTTTGAACAGATGAAATCAATTTAGTACGGCAAATTCTATTTAATTGAGACTACAATAATTCAAGTACATTTAATCCTGTAATAGTGAAGTGTTTTATTACAATTTATGTAATGTAATAGTAGCACAATGTATGCATTCATTTGGAAAAGGTTTATGGAGTTCTTCTTTTTGTTGTCCGACCGTGCCTGCTTCAAGCACACACATACTTACTTCTAAGCTCTTCGGTAAAACCACAGTGCTACACAGCGTCATACTACAGTCTGCAGAGCCTAAAGCCTCTGAGCAGCAGCACAACAGCACTTCCGGGTACACATTCCCTCCACAAAAGCATATAATTCACTTCCCTCAGTTCAAGGATTTAAGCTAGGCACCTCTTGTCTCTAATCTTTATTTTAAGCGCCCCGGTATCTGAGCTTTTCTGCTGAGTGTCACTGCTGGAATGCTTTTGCTTTTCTCAAAAGGAGTTGGACAAATAAATCTCGGGGCATGAGATGGGGTGGGACCACAAATTGCTTTTGGAGCTATGCACCACATGCATGGCGGCACCAAACCGAATTGGCCCAGTGGCTTTGCAGCAGGTGAGCTGCTGCAGTCGGCCTCCTCGCAGCAGACGGACGGATGCCCCTCCATGAGGGGATCATCACTGTCACCAAATGGTCCTCTGAAAATTGATTGATTTCCATGAGATTGCTAGGGAAGTGTTCGTTGCGACTCAAAGTTTTCCCAGGTCAATCCCTTCCAGTTCTAATATGGTTGATTGTATTGTATCCATGCTAACTTCAAGCAGGCATTGCGGTTTTGTAGTAGAAGTTTCCTCTCTTTGTTGCATCACACACACCTAAACAATGCGTGTTGCTGCCGGGAGCTCCTCACTGGACGCTGATGGATCTGGACATGTTTTGTCCGGAAACAAACAAGTTACTTGATGCCTGACAAGATGAATTTTCTTGAATCTAGCCGCTTTTTTTTACTGCTAAGTAAAATAATCTGCACTTTTATTCCATCGATTAGGGTTGGGCGATTTGAGGTTCCCTTCAATTGTAATTGACAGCCCAATAACTGTGAGTGGCCTTTTATTCACAGACAAATGTATCGTCATTAAATCTCTCGGAACTGTCTGTTTCTGGGTCAAAAGTTAAAGTTGTCAGTGCAGCCTAAAACTCAATGCTAAATGAAGCCTTACAAAAATCCAGTCACAATTTTGTCTAGATGCATGAGAATTACCTGATATATTTATACTGTGTTAAAGGTGCAATAAGTAAGAGTTTGAGATCCTGTTGCAGAATAAGGGTTATGATCTCCAGAGGTTGATAAAGTTTGATTACAACCAGTGAGTCAGCGGCTACTGAGCCAGGAACTGAGACTTTTCACGTTTAAAGCTCCCTGCATGCACAACCTCGGCTGCTCTCATATTTTCAGCTGCTCAGTGATGGATGATGGTGAGTTTGCTACAAGAAATGTTGTTCCCTAGCCAAAAAAAAAATCACATGGAAGATTATTGGAGAGCCAAGCATTTGATATATTAAATCTTATACGCTCTTCTTATTGTGACTGCAATGTGACCGTCAGCTGCGTGTCATATTAAACATAAACATTAAATGTCAGCTATAAAGTTGAAAGCATCAGCTACCGATGATGGTTTTGGTCATATAAATATTCAATGAGTCACCGTTGTATTTTCCTAAGTTACTTTTGATCCCGGACGAATTCTCCTTATATGGTTTAATGACTGAGTAACTCAGAGTGGCAACGACAAGCTAGTTGATGTTCATCAAAAACAGAGGTTCAAATAAGTCATCAAGGGAAATGTCACTGGGAAACATAACCTTTTAGTGGGGATAACCTTTGTGGCTCGTTGGCGAGATACAGAGTCGTTTGGCGGAGGGGGAGCGATGCTGAGTCATAATGGGGGCTGCTTCGGTATTTGTGACAGATATTATCTTGAGGTTAATGATACACAGGCTCCCTCAGTGGCACGGGGGAGATGGGAGTTTGGGATCGGCGGGGGCCGGGCTGCAGACAAATGCTGACGTTCATGGACGTCTTCGACATCGATGTCTAAACAACCATCCAGGAGCCTTTCCCTCCCTGTGAGAGACAGACGATGGTGAAGCCTTTATCGGTGCTGTGTTTGGTCACCAGGTGCTCTCTGTATGCAGCTTTGCCTGCATGATGAACCATCTTGCCCTCAGGTTTAAGTCATAAAAGTGGAGCTGCTGGGCCGGAAAAACACATTTTCTGAGTAGGTAATCATGACCATTAATCATGCTGGCACACTTCTCTTTCCCATTGGCCAATAAGAATGGGTCATGGCTAAAGACTGTGCCTCCACACTGGCGGTGAATATGTATCCCCCTCCACCTACTCGAGGCCATTTTTGCTGATTTGCGGTAATGGTCCTGTGAAATTACCTAAGTTGAGGTTGTCAAAAAAAAAGAATGTAATAATGATGAAGTAGTCTCCGACACTGTTCTAATGGAGTCAATAGCAGCTCGATTTGAATGCCCCCAATTTCAGATACTCTCAGGATGTTAACTGTGAGGAGAGGAACTAATTAATCAAATGGGTGTTAAGTCAAATCCGGTAGCTTCATTTATCATAATCTCACACAACGTTGAGAGCTTTACAAAAAACAAATGTGTGTTATTAGAAAATGACAAAGCCAAACTCATGTTAATGTCAATATCTTAAAGGAATAAAGGCAACTAGAACAGCGTCAGGGCAACAATCGACTCACTACAACTCGTTACACAAGTACAATTTCCTGAGAAGCCACTGACATTCGCCACTCGTGTTTCAAAGGTAGCTTTTTCAACACAACGCAGAACATAATTTGTAAGACGAGGACTTTCTGCACTGCACTTCCAGAGTGGCAGCCTTTCAATTTCTGTGTTCACAAATGCAGTTATTCCACGGCGCCTTTGGTGAAACGGCTCAGTGCGGGGCAGATTATGATAAAATTGGGTCACACACACTCTAACGGCTGCTGTTTGTTGTTCGCCGAACTCTGCCGCATTTTGGGGGCCAGAACGAGTTCTTTTTAATCTTAAAAAGAGTCAAATCCAGATGCTGTCAAAAGTCTCCGACCTGATACCAAAATGCTATAACCGGCAATATATGCCGACGTACTGTGCTGATATTGGATAATGTCTTTTCTCATGTGGAGAAAAGGAATCATGGAAGATGTTATTAGAACCACAGCTAATTTCAAATTGGAGGCAATTTAAACAGAGACTTTATCTCACCGGCGCAGCATTTGAGATGTCAGCAGTGTTGGTAAAATCACCTTACGCTGTCGAGTCCTATCGCAATAGTACGTGTGTCTTTGAGACAGGGTTAAGTAGCACAGGCTCCCCCCGCTTCCTCTTTGCTGTGTAAAAATAGATGTCACGTATGCATGTGCTACTTCGTGAGCTTTCTTTGTGGCAATGTGTGCATAGATTCCTTCTGGTCGGCCCACTCGGGAATCCCAAATCTGCATGTGGTCCCTTAAAAAAAAAATATGCGCACCAAAACGAATCACTGGAACTAGGATTGTAGATAGTGTGAAAATGTGAAATTCAAATTTATATATCATAATAATGAAATGGTTCAACTCTTTTTGGAGTCACTTATTAGAAACAAGGGGTGAAAAGAAGTAAACTGCATTAGATAGTGATCAAACTCACTTGCACTTTTATCTTCAGCTGTGAATAAAATGATGAAATGATGTCAAAATGAAGTTCTACTTTGGGAAGGCGACACAGAACAATAAGAAACCTCCCGACGTTTTACCCTTTAATCCAATCTCTGGTGAACCGGACTGTTTTCACTCATCACATGACACACGTTAATCTTCAGTTTCAGTTGAGGCCTCTCAGAGGTCTTTTGTTCTGCAGATAAACTGCACAACTTTGTGGTGAGTTTGTTTACAGATGAGCCCAATCTGTCAATGCTGTGTCTTATTGTGCGTGAAATGTTAATGAAATAAACTGGAACAAAATATTTGCGTGCTGCTTTGATGACACACTTGAGACGACAAAATATTCCTCTGTCCCCTTCTCTTTGTGTTTGTGAACTATGTATATTACTGTTTGTTATGAAGAATCCCTTGAAAGAACACAAATGGAACCAAAGTGCCCCCACAGGGCAGTTTCTGAACCAACCTGAAAACCTCTCTGTGAAATGTGCAGGAGAATCGTCTTGACGTCCCACAGACACGTTTGAAAAAAAGAGCCGGACTGAGATAGAAAAAAATGTAAAGGAAGTCAAAGAACAGGAAAGAAAGAAAAGAGAACGACCCTCTTGACCTGAGAGATTAGTATTTTAGCAATATCATATCAGCTCCGAGCCACATGGGGAGATTACTGTGGACTGGCTGTATTTATCCATTAGACCCATTGATCAAAGTGAACACCCTGTGTGGAACGAATCAATGACAATCAATGTGATGACACCAAACAGGTGACGGCCTGGAAATATCAAAAATGTCTATTTGCTGCAACGCGGATGTATCGCACCAGAATAATAAAGGGTGATTTATCAGAAAAGTACAACTAAAAATTGGTCATAAGTCATATTTAGACATTCTAAATCTTCAGAGTTTGGTTCCCAAAACTGCATGAAATAAGCCAGTGTTTATTCCCTAGAGATGATTACGAGCCTAAAAGGAGGAAATTGTCACGTGAATAACTGAAGCTCTTAAGATGTTCACAGTAAAGACAGCGTCTGCGGCTTCGCCTGGAACCGCATCTCACACCTCTTTTCTCTTTTTTTCCTGCAGCGGACTGATGATTGAGAGACGCCATCAAAGGATTCTTTTAAAGGGCACTCCCCCAGATACACTGTGCACAGCTAGCGAGGCATTAAAGACGCAACGCCACGGAGAGCTCTTCCCAACTTATTTTCTTCACTTTCAAGAAGCCTAATCAGTTTCTTCGCAACATATTCCTTTAAAAAGAATGTAGGAGCTCATTTGTGTTCAGTAATGGAAATCAAATTTTAGTGTCCTTATTAGAACATTTGATGAACAGAGTGCTCTGTCATATATTCAGGTGACTCCACATGAAGTAGAGAGGCATTCAGAGAAGGTTTTTATTGACGGTCCGACTTGTTTTTCTAAATCCACGTCTGTAAAAGAGTGAAAAAGCAGCGTGGCGTGTCACAGGAAAGACCGCTTTTCCATCTGAAGGCAGCTTTTTGGTTTCAACCACACAACTTTGCCGCCATTATGCTTGTGTTCTACTATCAGGTAGCAGCTGCTTAATCACACGCATCTGCTTGAGGCATTTTTAATCAAAGGCTCGATGGGAGGCGCAACAATGGGATCCTGTTACCTCTGAAAGCCAGATGCTAATAGCCCCATTCAAACAGGAGCAGCATTGTCTTTAATATTAGTGAATGACGCCTCAGCCTCTCTGTTTCATCATTTCATTCTCAAAATGAAATTTACTGAACCTTTTGTGGCCTGGATACCATCATGTGAGGTTAAAGTTTAATCTTTTATCAATGTTGGATTAAGCAAAGCAGAATCGGTGTTGTGATACAAATATTGCACATTTTTCATCCAAAATAACCGTGCAAGAATGCTCCCCAACATGCTGCCTCTGCTCATACTTGTCTAGTGAGCATACAAGCAAACATGATGAACTAAGGCTGGAGTTATGCACATTTAAATGCATTCGTGGAGACATGGACACCGCACAAACTCAAATAGCCGATTAAGGGACAATTTAATATTAAACCAAAAGTCGGAATAATACAATCGCATCATCACATGTGAACATGAAGATATCATTGCGGCAGGATCACACCTCTTCCACTGTTTACCACTGAGAACGCAGCAAATGTTCACATGTAAACAAAGCCATGGAAAAATGTCATGCATTTATTTGCAAATAATACTCTTGAGAGTCGGAGACAACAAGGCTAAAAAGGCAAAAACGGCTGTTTATCCACCGTGTGATTTTTACCAAACCAAGAAGTGACAAATGCAGTTCTTTAAATCAGCACTTCTGGCTGGCTTCCAAAGTGAGTCATTTCCCCAAGCGTCCATGTTAAAGTAACCAATTTTATTGTAGAAACAAACATGTTTCCAGCCCAGTACGAAGGAAACACATTGTTTTGTCAAAAAAGCTGTACATAACAGGGATGGCGTTGTTTGAGTTGTTCTATTCACATACCTGTTGTGGGCTCACAAGGTCACAATCTTCTTTCATTGGTCCATGGGAAATCGTTGAATGAATTCATTTCAATGCATGGTCATCACTGGTGGAGGCCGAGTTCAGTCCACGAAGCACTAACAAGCCAGCAAAGCTATGAATATACAACAGGATGTGTAATTACATCCAGGCTTCATTATAAAGGACTCGGGCTAAAATAACTCAGAGGATCCTGTGTGTTCCAAATGTAAATTAAGCCTCGGCATCTATGATCTGCAGCATTTTTATTGACGTTGACCCCAATAGAGAAAAACAGCAACATTTCTAAACTAGAGTGGGATCCACTTGCAATGACTGACAGTTGATCTCCTGGATGCAACGTGTATAAACGCCTCTTTAAAGGCTCATTAACAGCTCAGCAGTTACAAATTACCACCACAAATGTTGACAGAAAGAAGAGAGTCTTTACCTTCCCGAATGCAGTAAATAGAAATACACACTGGGTTCAATTTCCAAGAGCTGAATGGAATCAGTTCATGACGACAACCTCAGCTTGATTCCAAAGCACTGGTCCCGCTACATCGTCATACATCAACCGGGGGGAGAAGCTCCGCCTTTAACAAGGCCACAGACGGCAGCTAAAAGATGAAGGTGAGGGGTTTGGGTGCGTCATATGAAGAGAAGGGTCTGTGAAGCTCGCTCTGCCCGAGTGGTTCAAATCGGCCTGGTCGTTGGCTCTTTCCTGCAGTGAACATCGCTGTTTTAGTTCCATTTCTCCATATCTCAGTCAATAGAAAAGAGTCTCGACAGCATCCCGCTCTGAAGGAGCCTCTTTGAAATCCAGCTGCGTTGACAGTGTTGCGTCAGGCTCGGGCTTCAGTGCACATCGGCACTCTCCTGTGTGCCAGCACGTCAGCAGACCGCCTGAGTGAGATGTTACACATTGTCTCACTCTCCTCGTTCCCTTCGCTTTGCTCTTTTCATTATCCTCTTCTACACCTGCTGCAGCATGAAACAAAACTAGCATGAAAGGTGCGCCGCTGTCAATCGAATCCACCCACAGCCCTCGGGGCGCGCCTCACTTTGCCACGTGTTCCACTGACGCACAACATTTCTTCAACGTTTCCGCTTTAATTCATTCATTATTATGGATGTCCTTTCCTGTGCTATTTAAAAGTCTCTAATATGTTATGTTTTAAATCATACACACATGTTGTTTCTCCCCACTTACTTCAGTCAAACTCACTGAAAGGGACATCGATAAACATGCCATATATTCAGAGGGTATTTTTCAACAAAACCGATATCTGGTGCAAATCATTCATGCATTGCAGCCAGAGCAGCGATCTCTATAATCCGAGTACACCGTAAATCCTCAGTCGGCAACAGGATGCTTCCACGCACCACGAAATAAAAAGCAGCGGGATCTTATCCTGTTAGTGAGCCTCGGTTTGGCGAAGCAGCACAGAGCAGCTTCCTCAGAGCTCCACCAACAGTCCAGTGATAAGCTTAGGTGTTTCACCTCCTGAGTGGATTAAGGTAGCTGGCAGAATGGGGCAGTGGTGTGTGTGTGTGTGTGTGTGTGTGTGTGTGTGTGTGTGAGGTGGGGATGGTGGGCTCATTGTCTCACATGGGGACATTAATTCAACTTCTATTATATGACAATTTCTAATGACCCCCCCCCCAAAGTGTTACCACGCATTCACCGGTACCATAGCAACAGCTTCAGTCTTTACTTTAATAACCCATTGCTTGCAAAAAAGAGGTGAATTATGATGTAAATTAGGAAGCAATTGAGCCAAAAGACTTAAAAAGATGCCTGCAGCCAACATATATTTCATGCCCCACAAAGTCTGAATGTTACGAAGAAGCACTTTGTTTTGCGCTCAGCTTACCTGTGCCGCCCGACGTGGAGCTCCAGATGGCTGCATCACACACGGCGGGTACTCGGGCTTGTGGACGCCGCGCTGTAGTGCACACGCCAGCAGCCAAAGCAGTGGGATGAATGAGACAGGAAGGGGGTGGCGAAGGCGCAAATGCTGAATTATGGATGTGCAGAGTGGTGGTGGGGGGGGAGAGGGATTCCTCCGCCTGCTCTCACTCCCCGGATCGCAGAGCGTGAATCATCGGCTGCGCAGATCGAATGGCGCGGCACACAGAACACAGGCTGCCTGTCGAAGGCTGGGATGGGATACTCGAATGTTTCACATAGCATGGAAAAGCTGCATGCTCCAACGCACGGATCCAATCTCAGGCCGTATTATCAGTTTATTCGGAGCTAACAGTCCTCTTAACCGGCGGTCGATACCTGGAGTTCTTTATGGTGACCGCCTTTCAATATCCCCCTCACAGTTTACTCCCTCCCCACCCAGACTCCCTAAATCAGTTGACAGATCTTGTTAGTATTATTATAATATATTCGTTAAATTCAGCAATTGGTTTTAAAAAAAGATGTTACGGCTCCATGAAATCTGTTTGCGTTCATTTCAAACCCTGATAGGTCTAATATCAGTACACCATCCATTGATAAATTTGGCCCCAAGCCTCCCCGCAAGGTCACAATTATTTCTCAGCTGCATCCAATTACCTCAACAATGGGTTTCAAGGTCTTCTCTGTTCTCAGCTTGTCATCGTTTGTTGCTTTTTCACGCATGTTATGTGTCCTCTTGTGTTGCCCCACACCAGCTTCTTGCCAAATTCCATCTGTTGTCTTCGGTGTTCACTCAAGGTCTTCCAAAAGCGAGCGCTGGAGGACGGTCACAGCTGCTCGTACGACACACTCTCCCTCAAAACACTAGTTGAAATGCATCGAAGACCTGTTTACCTGATATCCTTCATTTATAGTTCTTTCTGGCCACAAAAAGTCAACCCATCGATCCAACAGGATCCCACTAACAGCTTACCAGGCTTACCCGTCAGGTGCGCTTCGCTTCCCCTCGAGCACCACCTGTGGATGTGTCAGCGACAGAGCTGCACTGGGTCAATGTTGCTTGTTGCATTGTCATTGTGAGCAACGCCCTTTCACATGTTACCCACTTCCAAAAGAATAATATTGATTAAAGCAGAAGGTGAGCCTCTTCAGTAGCCCTCTGCAGCCTGGGTCTCTTTATTCCGTCCTCTACTGCCGCTTGGTCGTTTCTCGGGTCAATTTCCTTTGAAACCTCCACACATAACATCCGGCTTTGTCTGTGTGTACCAGTCCTGAATCGGGAGTTAAGCTCTATTAGAAACAGTTTGCTGTTGTTTAGCAGCATGGCAACAGACCTAATCATTCCCCCACACCCTGAGATAAAGTCCTTTTCCTTTACTATCAGAGAGACGAAAGATTGTTGCAACCTGAAGCCGTGCTCTTCTTCCATTTTAGTGGTCATTACATTATGATGCGCCTTTCCTGCCTCCTTTGTGCTCTCTTGAAAAGCTACCGTATAACACACTGTAGAATAAAATAAACTGCTCCAAGCGATCATTTCCTGCATTGATTTAATTTTTCCAACTAACTCAACACTGCATTACAGCCGGGCCTTTTGAGGGCTACAGCTCCCCACCTCACATCTTGGAACAATATTCAGCTCTGAAAGCACAACCTTTTATGGGCTCATAGCTGAGGAAGTGCAGTGCAAGGACACCACACGCTGTCCAGGAACCGAAATGGAGAATCATTTTTCAGGGCTTCTGTGTTCAAGACCATTTTAATGCCAATTGACTTTGAGAAATTGTGACTCATAAGGTCAACCCTTTCTGATGTGTATGTCTATAATGCATTCTACTATTATCATCACCTTGGTTAACCACATTATTCATAATCATCACTTACTGACATCTCTAATATATATATATATATATATAGTTTGCTAATGAGCAAAGCCGGAAAGATGTTATTAAAATCAATGCAACACATAAAACATGACCTACAACAGTGTTTTAATACATTTTTAATACATTGTAACATTTAATACATTAAAAGAGTAGAAATTATTTAGTACTATGATACTTGACCTGAGAAGTCTTTATATAAATATTGCATTGTCGTGAACTACAAACCGAAGTATGTGACGCATGTATGAGATGCATTATAGACACAAGACATGTTTGTTATCTTAGATGTCACCGTCTAATTCTCTTTACACTCCCACAGATGTGAAATCTGATGAAGCGACATTATCTGAGTCTCCTCTCGGGGAATATTTGAGTCAAAACTGAAAAATCCAGGTGACGTTTTCCGTTATTTACCCCAACGGGAAGATGATCGAGCTCGTTGCGGTCCAAGAGTACGCTCTTATTGAATACCAATAAGCGTGTATTTGCGCTCCGTTCCGGCACAACTGCTTCTATCTCTATCTCGATCGATACTGTAGGCTCAACTGTGATGCTCTTCAAGCTCGGATCATTGCATTGACGCCCCCGAGGAGCTTGTCTCTCCCTGCAGGCGTACCCTGGGCTCTGAGATTTACTTTTACACCTGTGCTTCCATCCTTGTTAGTTCCTTGCCAGCTTCTGGCATGCTACTAGGAGCCGCCGCTCCTCCAGTCAATGTCAGGCTGTGACGGGAGGAGGGAGTCAGCTACGATGCCTCCGCCGCCAGGCCCAGCCATGCGTCTGTAATCATTCCGGCTGTTGTGGTGCTGATTGGTGCCCCCCCCCCCCCCCGCCCACCCCACCTCCCCAGTGTCGGGCGCTGCTGTAGGTGAGTGATCAGCTTCGTTCTCCGGGATACACAAGTCTGCCGTTGATCAATTGCCCCATTAATCCAGCAGCCAAATGGATAATGCACAGCTAGCAGGGATGCACACTCCCCTGCGCAGCTGACACGGGCACGTGCTCTCACTTTGCAGCCCTTGTAAAACAACGCCTGGGGTTGTTTAAGTCTCACACGGATGATATCCTCTCTGTCCATTTGCATAATGTGTCTGAGCCGAGTGTTACCTCGCAGAGATCTCCTTTTTGGCTTGTTGATGTTGAAGATAAATATTAAAACGTACTTAAAGTTGTTTTCAAAAAGGCTTCCCAAATGCTTCAAACTTCATGCATATTGATTTAAAAGTAGGAGGCACTTATGTTGAAGATAAATATTAAAGTTACTTAGGAAGTTATTTTCAAAAAGGGTTCCAAAATGCTTCAAACTGTGGCCCCGCCTTCATGCATATTGAACGAAAAGGGGGAGGCACTTATGTGAACTCTCCTTCCATTCTATTTCATGGAAACTCCAGCCAATAGGAATACTTTTAGAAATAGAGCCAAATCACTTGCTTCATCATTTTTTTTACATCAATACATTGTTAGATCCTTCCGTGCAATATCTTATCAATTCCCTCCCATCCTTGATCAAAATGATGAAGTCATGTGACTTTCTTATTCCATAATTTGTTTAAAAATGATTTTCCACACCTTTGTCGAAATATTTAAACAACAGAATCTAATGAAGTGGTGTTGTAGTTAAGGTGACATACCTTCACACCTCTGAGACCGTTTCATATCCAGTTCAAACTGGACACAAAAGAGGCAAATTCGGTGTGATGACAAAGAAAAGAAGGTTGTCAAACCTCCCAACCTCTCACGTGCTTTTTGTCCCCAGATGATGCTTCTCCTCACAGCGACATGCCTGCAGAGACGAGGCGCTCGTAGAAACAGATGAGTCATGTCCCCGTCATTAATTAAGAAGATATAGCTGAGCCATGCACTCGCTCATTATCTGCAGAGTGACTGGGTGTTTGTTCTGCTCGCCGGCGCCGTGTCCCCCTGGACAGTTTCAAGGTCAGCGTCTGCACTCGCCGCGCTGCGTTGGCAACATTTCGGGGAAACCGCGTGTATTCAATCAGAGCCGCGGCCACCTTGTTCCGGGAAGTTAGCCAATCATTGCTGAGCGATTTAGACGTAATGACAAAAGTGAGAGACTTTGAGGTTGCCGTGCACAGCCGACTCTTCTCCCTTTAACTCCCTCTCAGGATAGACTCACTGCATCAACACTGCGCTGCACAAAGAAAATGCAACCCTGAATTGCTTTTTTTACGCCTGCATCCATCCTCTCCCTGTAATAGGTACGCCGACTGCCCCCGCCACTAATAAATGATTCTATATGAGGCGGAGCAACAATGAGTGAGGCAGGAGCAGAGCAGTCTCCTTTAAGCCCTCCATCAATCTGTCTCCCGTTCGCCGCCCGATGATTGAGGCCAATCAGGGGCATCAGGTGCGCCCTCCCTGCTCCCCCCTCGCTCCCCACCGCCCCGCCCCTCCTTCATTTGTGCCCCGCTGTGAAGAGCATTAGCGCTCCACGGCGAATTCATTCCTTCCCACGGAATCATCCCTCATTGAACTCACCGCTAATTGAGGTTTTCCAAATCCCCTCAACCTCACCTGTGGCTCAATCGCGCCCAGATCTATAAGCATTGTGGCTCAGCTGATGGCGCGTGTCTGCCGGTGTGCGTTTACCTTTCTGCTATGAGGAAATGTTTTCGTCATCTTTAGGATTAAGAACGGAGGCCACAAGAACTGAACGTTTCCTTTGTTCAAATTTGATTTCCATGACATTTCGATTTGGTGTTTTCTCAATCTTCAATCAACGTATTCACATAACACAATCAGGGGCAGACATGATAGAACCCTAAGCCTGCTCTTTAACGTCCTGTGTGCTTTCAAAAAGGTCAGAGGATTTCAAATTGTGCTTGAAATGGGAACACGCCTTTGTATTAACTTAGAAATGGAAATATATTATGAATAAAATTAATCTCATACATGGTTACGTAAAATAATACAGGCTATACTGTATTTCTACAATGTTGGTCACTCAAACACGCATGACGTGGGCTTCTCTGGCATGCATACCCGTGAGGTCTTTTGAACCTGGTGACACACTTCTGCCCAGGAGATGAGTAAACATCTGGATCATTAGTCACAGAGACGGTCAGAGCTCACAGCGGTCCACAGCCATTCATCTGACTCAAATGATTTCTCACTCCCCCCTGTGACCCGTGTGCAAAGGAACGACCACCAGGAGACCAGTGAACAGCATTCTGCTCCCTGCTCTTCTCCAAGAGAAGAATGGCCGTTAAATGAGGCAGGGGTAAAACGCCCATCGTGGTCTTTCAGCTAAACACAGCAGAAGGCATGTTGTTTTTGTGTAAAAAAATATATATATATATAATTCATATTGGCTTATTATATTTAAGTCAATGTGTATTTTAATGGTCATTTCCCCCATCCTAAAAGATTGGGAAGTTGTCGTTGGCTTGTTTCCGTCGCCCTGCAGGTATTTCGGGTGCAGGGTTTTCAACACGGTGCAAATGGGAGCACCTGGAGCACAAAGAGCCTCGGACACAGTAAAACCTGCCAGTTGAAGGCTTTTTGCACGTGGGTTCCATACCTTTACCAAATTGCACAATGAGACATTCAGAAGTTGTGCAAACACCCTCTTTGATTCGGGCCCTACCTTGCCATTCTTTCAGTTAAACTACGATGTTGCTTACTTGAAAACATGAATTTAGTTGTAGTTGGTGTCTGGAAAACAGCCGTACAAAATGAGTGCTAGAATGATTGCCTCACTACTGATGGCCTCAGCATCCTCTGCCTTGTGCATGTGTGTCTCTTTGTTTTCGGGGTCTTGGATGGGTGGAGTCACAGCATCTGGCCAGTGTTACCAGTTACCATATGCCAATGTTTTTCTCCTCAACTTGCACCAAAGCCTCTGGCTTTGGTGCTTTGTTTGTTAGTTATTTCACACTACTGCATTTCGTCTCACTGCTGCTTTAAATCTTTCGTTTGTGATGAGCAACATTTGAATGCATCTCCTTTTTGTTGTGTTGAAGGAATGGATCGAAAGGGCATGCAAACGTGTACTAAATGTTCTAAACTGTAATGATTGACCACGGCGTCTTAAACCAGATGACTATTATATACCCAAAATAAAAAATGGCATAACTGGGTTTGTATGAATTTAATGTTAAGAATCTGTTTGTGGTCACAACACCATAAAAGACTTTTCAGCTCATTCTTTCCCTGCGGGTAGCTGATTGCACGTAATTGCATTCACCTTGCACCTCTGGAGGAATTCAGTCCCCGATCAGCAGGCTGCAGCCTGCAGGACCCGTGTTGGTCCAAAATTAGAATCATTAGCTTACCTGGTAAACGTGTTTGTCTCTGAACATTACAAATGGATTGCAACGCTTTTGTTTGCAAGTTAAAAGGAATTTACAGCAGTTTTGAAATCATCGTCACACACACACACACACACACACACCAGTGGAGCAAATCCATACACTTTTTCCCAACGTGTTTGGCTTGTCATGTGTGGCAGACAAATGGCTTTTTTATTTACACTGGCTGCGTTCCAGTCATCACCCAATGCATTAGAAATATTACATGTGGCAGCAGTAATTACAAAACAGGCAAACCTAAAATAGAAGCCAAAGAACAGTTTTTCTGCAAATGTTAATGACAGTTAGAACTGAAGCTTTGGAAGCCGACGTTCATGTTTGCTGTGTGCATTGGTGTTACTGTGTCTTCTGTAGCTGCCATTAAACCTTCCAATGCACTAACATACTTACAAAGTATCTACTAATGTGCCCTCATCCTGTGACCTTAAACTAGATTATGTATATGTCAGTTATGGGTACACAAGGTCTCGGATGATATTTGCAACTCTCATTGGCTCTCGAAACAACATTTTTAACTTAGCTCCAGTTTTCTCACCTATTGACATTCCATTTAGAGTCAGAGTCACTGAACAATCGCTGAGGGATATGAAACACGCACCCTTTGTATAAGTCTTTGGTGTTTACATTGGGATTCCACTTTTTCTTTTATTGCACAGAGCATGTGTCTTGACAGACTTGTTACATCGAAGCATTTTAGTGTCAAGACACTAATAAGCGTTCATTTCAGAGCAGACTGACGTCTCTAGAGCTCACTGTGCAGAATCCATTCCCACCTTTTTAAAGCAGCTATTTTTCTGCTCGGCAGGGGTTTTTCCAGAAGAACAGAATTAGATGGGACCTTGTGAGCCGGTGGCTGATGACAAAATGGAATTAAATTGAATGAATAATTGGAGATATAATTGTTCTGTTTCACACAATGTGTGCACCTGAAAAGAACAATTTGGTATATACGAGACGTATTTCTAATATTCAGATCAAAGCTGAGTGGTTCTTCATCCTTGCTCCTGTTAAATATCTTCAAATGTAATTTTAGCCATTTTAAAGTGATATACTCTTCAGTATGGATTTGAATATATTTTAGCTAGGCCCACTTTTCTATTACTGAGAATCTTTTTAAAGTTTTAGAACGTGTGATACATGGACAAAGATGTGTAAGGGAAAAGAAGGTCAGGGGTCACAACAATCGTGGCTCATGCTCGGAGGAACAATAATCAAACAAATTCAGTTTCATGGTGAAAGGGGTAAGGTTATCCACATTACAGCTTTTATACTGACATTTTCTTTGCAATCAAATTTAATTAAGAGGTTTCATTTCTTTTCCAAATATAAACCTTTTTTAAAATAGTCTTTCTATTCAGTCCGTTAAGAGCGGCCCTTCAGCCTGCGTGGACTTCATTTCCCTGCAAGTTCTGTCAAGTATAATAAATCTAGTTTTTCAATCATGGCTAAACGCTGCATGTAATTGGAAGCATGCATCATAGCAAAATTATACACAGAAGCAGCATCTCAGGGGCTCAGGAGGCCTGGATGAACTGAGAGTCCGAGCTTTGCTTTTCCTCTGGTAGAAATATGAAGATAAGCTGTTGGTTATGAACCATGACATGGATTCACGATTTGGTGCAATGCATGCATCTTCTTCTTCAACTTGGCCACTTGGCCTTTAGGCAAAATAATTCCACCTCAAGTGTGACTAATCTATCAGGACTGTACTGGATCCAGCCTCTCCATTTCCACCCTTCTTGTCATATCATTTCTCTTTTAAAACCGCTTCCAGGTCTCGCCGGCCATAGATCAAACACAACACACTGTATACAGCCAGATGGACGTCTTCAGCTGAGACAACTCAAAGTTCTTCGTGTGGGTTTTTGTCAGACGTAAACATGAACTTGGAGTCGTTTTGTGTTGCTGCAGAAGCTTAATCGTAACGGGATGGTTTCAATGGCGTTGCCGAGGAGAATCAAACATTTCTGTAATTGACCGAACGTAATTTCACCTGCGAGTTCTTGCTGACACACAGTTATCCTCGCAATAAAGTGTTTCCCTGGAATTCACCGAACTAAATGCCACCCGCAGAGCTACATATCCGGCAGTCAAGCCAAATTAGGTCAGATCTAATCCCATAGCACTTTAAACAGATTTGTCAAAAAGTGTTTAAAACTGAAACAAAAGACTAGAACGATGAAGAACGAGATTAAATAATGGTCGTTATATCCGAACTCAAGTGCAGACGCAGGAGAATATCAAATACTCTTTAATAATGACAAAATCAGCAGGCAGTGTCGTTGTCGTAGGCAGGCAAGGGTTTGGTACACGGGAGATCTAGAACATCAACTGGTAACCACAAGAACCAGAACGCTGGCAAGACCTGGTGAAACACACAAGACGAACGGCCAACAAGAGCAGGGAAAGGACACAGGTTATATACACAAGGGATGATTGATACACAGGAACCACCTGGTGTAGGAGGAGACAGAGCGTGACACATAACATCTGAATGAATACATCACTAAATCCTCAGGGATGCTGTGTGTGTGTGTGTGTGTGTGTGTGTGTGTGTGTGTGTGTGTGTGTGTGTTTGTGTTTGGTATGAAAGAGCACCAGAAACATAATTTAGCAAAAATGCACCGTAATGTGAAGAATATTCCGTCCCAAAAATAACATGTTGCAGGTCAAGGCACCTCCACCTTCCTTGTACAAGAACACAGCCTTCTGACCGGAGCACAACCGAAGCCCAATGAGACCCGAATGAGACTCGGAATGAGCTGTCGCATCTGTTTGTCGCATTTTGAATTAATTTCATCATGCAGCACCAAAGCTTATGCATCTCTCTCAGCACTGAAGAAATGAACATTTGAAATGAATCATTCAACCCTTTTTTTTGTGCAACTTTCAATTTTCTCAATAGAACACAATCAAGAGAGGATAGTTGGTTTAGATGTATCCAAAGTTGGCTAAATTAAACTGGACATAAATCACTAGTTTAAGATGTACTTTGTATTGTAATGAATCAAATTGACTAATGTTGTAGTTTAAGCTGCAATGTTTTCATCCAAGTGCTGTATGTACTGAATCCACTTTTTTAGTATTTGTCAGTTTGCTAGAGTGGGTTTAATATCATCCACCCCAGCTAAATAAGTTCCCCTTTTAAATGTGCTTGGAGTGAGGATTTTCCTCATTGGGTTTTTGACTCCTTTGTCATTTCTCTTTGTATTAACATTGCATCCTCTAAATAAAGCCTCTGTGGCCAGACCGCCCAGGTGCTCGTTGTGTCGCTGTGACCCATTTGCTTAGCAGACTGACCCATATACTTCTTCAAAAACATTTTCTTAAAGAGGGACACCAGGCCTACCTACCTAATCATTCTGTATTCCTGCACAAGCAGTGAGTCAAATGGCTGAAATGGGAATGCAAAGAGGTGAAAGATTTGTCTCGCCCCCAACCAGCTAACGACTGGGAGGATGTTCCAGCCCAGGATGCAAAGGGCTGTTCCTGCACATCATTTTAATGGTTTTCAGTTTGTGGAGATGTTGATACAGCTCCAAACTACCTTCTCAACTTCAAGTATTTTGACATTTTAAATTGAGTTTTGCTGGCTGTACACTATGTTTCACCTCTGCGCGTCATAAATGCTCCAGACCTGCTCTGAATATGCTGCTTGCCATGTAAATCAATCATTCCTGTGAATGACGGCCAGTTATACATTATCACTGCTGCAGCTCTACTAAGCTCTAAATACTTGTGCGTTGTTGTTGTGTACTGTGTGCATACATATTTATGCAAAGTTTAAAAACAAACGGCCTCTTAAGTGTTTTTGAGAAACTGCACTGCCGTGCCGATGTTACACACGTAGCTGTTACTACTGTGTGCGTCGACTGCAAGGCGCCGTGCTCGGTTAGCGTCTTATCAGAATTCCAAACGTACTCCGAAATCCATGGAAAAGATATATTGTTGCTTTTCTTGTTGCTGATATACGAATCCATTGAAGAACATTTTAAAGTTGCTTTTTTATATTTTTACCATTCAAATTGAAATGAACATTTAAGCTTTGAATGCAAATGAAAGTGATGTAAGTGGTTATTCTTTGTGATTTAATCAGCATATACTCTACTCTATTTTTTATTTGCAAGTGAATTTAAAAGCAAAATTTTGTACACGACAGCTCCTATTTAAAGGGTAATAAGAGCCCGGCTTTGGTGAAGTGGTTAGTTTGTTCTCGGGCCCCAGTAATTGACGGGTTGAGAATAATATGTGAAAATGCTCCAGCAGAGATTCTATACAAAAATGAGTTTTTGTTACCTAAATACAAACCTGAATTCTGAAATTATAGCAACAATTTAGCATAATCTTGGACCTGATTTAAATGTCGTATTTGAATCGTCCCTTGGATTATTCACCAGCACCAAATGCATCACACAGTGGAAAACAGGAGTAGATGTGGACAGCCTTAACGTTGCAGGTGGTTTCCCACGGGTGTTTTTTTTCTGCTGCGTGCATGAATACTCATGTCTCAATCTCAAGGGCATCCATGTTCGTCTCCTGCTGTTTCCAAGTTGTGCCCACTATGATGCACAGAGGCAGAAAAAAAAAAAAACAGCCACCATCTGTGAATGTCGGTGCAATGCAACATGAGCCTGTGAGGCGGAGATACCGGCCCCGAGCCAGTGTACCGGCTGAGAGAAATTAGAGTTGTGGTTGTTCTTCTTCAGTATGTACATGAAATATCGCACACTGAGTGCTAAGCTGAAGTCTCTGAGCACCGGAAGAAACACGCTTCGGCGCTCACCTTCCCCTTGATAATGACAGCGGAGTTCTGCGGCTCCTGGTGGACACGCGCTCTCCGTGTGAGTGACAGCCATGACAGCGGGTCACCCTGTGGGTTAAAAACCTGTTTTTCCAATCGAATGACAGAATGACAATGAAATAGTCCGGTGGGTTTTCCACATTAAGCCCCCCCCGCCCCCCCGTCTCTAACAGATTGAGTCACCGTTGACACCTACTGTACAAGGAAAAACAAGATTGATGGGTCAAAACTCAAAACGAGGGCGTGAAAATAAAGTCTAAGACGACAAGACAACATTCACACACTAGATTCCCTCCCTTCTCGGAGCAAGCAATATGAAATAAAACAAAAAGAAATTACAGATTGTTTACTAAAATGTCTCTGTGATACGGAAATTGATATTCGAAAAGTCCTTGAAAAGTCTGTGCTGTCGCGAGCGCAGAGATCTGCCATCAGGGCCAAAGATGGGTGCACTCAGGTTGTTTTGCTGTGGTTGTCGTTCCTCAGCATCCTTTCTGTTATTATCTGATAAAACATCTGCCGTCGGGGTTGAAGGTGCAGAGGAGCAGAAGCAGAAGATCTCTTTGAAAGTCACTTGCACCTTTTTACATCCCTCTGGTACAACACAGTCACAGCAATTACAATTTTCATTTTAAAATGTGACTTTTCTGTTTGCTGCAAAGACCTATCCAAAATTACAAAGCCTAGCTTATACCTAACTAAAAAATACATTTCCACATAGGGATTTAATGCATAACAATACAAATGGGACAACATGTACAATGTTCAAAAATAGCTAAGAAGAATAATAATACAGAAGTATTATAGCATTATTATATTAACCCCTGTTTTATTATATGGAGATCATCAGAGCCGCTTTTTTATTTCATCTCATCAAATAATCATAAACCCTGTCAAAGTGTCCCTGGAGAACAAGGACCTCTGCCTTCTTTAAGTCCATCTCATTTTATCTAGCCTTCTAAACCAAATTCAAACACCATTAACATTTTAAACCTCCTTCTCATGAAAGCCTCAGAAACTCAAAGGGGTCCGAACCAAACCACTCGCGCATGACGGGCTTTCAGATAAGGTGCACATTTGCTATTTCAAAGCTGAAATCACCGCGTGATGCAACTAAATGAAGCGTATGGACGCATGATATTCGCTCTCTGCGTCTCTCCACACCAACGCAGCGCTGAGGGGACCGTCGGATGATGCCGAGACGTTTCAATGAGGATTGTGGGCTGAATTGTGAGGACTGCGTCGACCGCATGTGTTAATCTCAGAGCTCAAGCTCACAACTGTGAGTCTTTGTGAAGCCGGTCGGTCTCTTTATCGCCTTTTTATCACGGCGGAGCAGATCTGGTGCTGAGCCTCCACCGCCAGAAACAGATGCATCGCTGTGTGCCGGATGTGTCCGCAGCCAACAGCTGCTCTCACTTGAATTTGCAACCAAATCATTCAGTTTTTTTCAGTATTTTGCATTTCAGTTGCAGAGAATTACCATTTGTTGATCACCTGTTGAACATGCTGGACTGCCTTTTTTGTATCTCTCAGATGTTGTGACAGAAGGAGGAAATATAGGTGCATATGATATATTCTTCAGTTTCTTATTTCTGCACACATTTTTCCAGCTTGAAAAATAACAAACAAACGATTTCAGAAATGAGTACCAGCTGAACAAAGTAATCCCCCAATGGCAAAACATATACATGCATATATCAACACTGTTGTGCCACAGTTCTATTATGCATTCCTTTGCGTGATTGTAAAAGGTGAAAAGGAAATGCAGGGTGTCATTATCTCAACGCAGAGAATAAGAGAGTGCATCCAGCAAAAAGCTAAATTATAATACTTGACATTGCTTTGTTCTTGTTTTGTCTACAGGGAACAATAGTGTACCAGACGCTTTGCTAAGGATACAATCAACAGATCTGAACTGCATTTCCGACTATTTCCAATTTCTTTAAATAAAAAGATTAGAAAAGGTTCAAGTGAACCCTGATTCCCATAAAATAAACTCTCCTCTCACAAAACAGTTGCAGTTGGAACAAAACAGAAAAGGCAACAATGTCTCCTCCTCTCCAATCCAGCACCCTGACCTCGTCCCTATGTGAGCCTCTGCACACTCATTTTAAACTTAAACTACATAATATAACGCATGATGAGATGCGTTTTTGCCCAAACATATTTCAAAATGTAGCTTGATTGGCCCTCGTTGTTTAAGAGACGGGGCTGGCTACATTGCAACGCATCATAGATGTAGTTTATCATGCATTGCATGCAGCTTCTCTTAGTAGGCAGGTAGAGGGGGGGGGGGGGGTTCAAACATGGAGATGATGAAGCAGGTGGTCAGGCAGACCCCTGGTAAATAATGTTTGACTGGTCCTCTGGCTATTCACCTTCATTTCATCCGTGGGCCTTGCAGACATCCATCTGCACTTGCAGCCATTGATGGCCTAAAACCAATCGGCGGTCCGGTCCCTTGATCCTGCTTCCCCACACCTCGGCGGACATTTCAATTCTATTACTCTCTGGGATGGCGAGAGGGGTCTGGACCCGGGTGTGGCACTTTGTGACAACTGCGTGTTGTTAATAGAGGAGGAGATGGTTTTAGTTGCTTCTCAGTGGAGCTCTGTTAACCATCTGAGGATTAAATGTGAGGAAGTGAATGAAGGATTAACCATACAGGTTTTGTATTTCACGTGTACTACGGAGTATGTCCCAGCAGTCTCCATATTGAAGAAGGCTTTCTGTGATTCTTCCACTTTATTCATTGCGAATAGTTTGCATGCTCACAATTCAAACTAGGTCTCATTTTAACCTAATCCACCTAAACCAAACCTAAGAATTTCAAATGTACGTGAACTCAAAATCTTTGAATTCCAAATTCCCTCAAAGTCATAAAACATATAATCTTTTAGCAGTAAGCAGCTTTTAAAATACCGCCATAAAGGCACTGGAAGCTGTGGAGCTACGAATGCTTCATCCTGCACATTGTGCACGGATGCCATTCCCTGGGACTCCCTGTTCAGCCTGCTGTGTGCCAGGGACATCCCCTGAAGCAGCCCCAACACTCTGCAGATGGCCTGCTCATGCCTATGCACGGAATGAGACAGCGCCCTGGAGGGAGTAACGCTCCTCTACTCAGGAGCACCTGGTCTATATTTGTTTACTAGTGGAATCCGATACAAGTCGGTGTTCCATATCTGAGGCGGTGCTTTCTTGCCGGGAATTGATGAGTTCCGAACCGTTCGCGCTGGAAATCCCAGATATCGATGTAACGGTACACGGTGTACAGCGCCACTATGATAAGCTGGGTTTCTACAGTAAGCCTCTACCAGCAGGGGTCAAAGGTCGGCCTCAGGAAGGGCTCTGCTCGCCATTGATGCTACCGCCCGAGCGCCCTTCTGCGCTCCTCCTCGATGACCTTGCCCTCTCATTTATTGCACAGCTTCACGGCTACACTGGAGCACGTTGTTGTCTGTCTGTACGCCGAGGCTCAACGTGGCTGCAGAGAAAAACACGTAGCCACATGTAACTTTGATTTCTCCTCTTTATCTTCTGCCATTCACGCCCACACATTATTATCTTTGCATCTTTTTGTTTTACAAAAATAAATAAAGAACATTTACAAAACAGCCCGAGGATATTCATTGCGTTTGTACCAGAGAGCAAAGGAGGCACCAATTCACCGACTTAATTGGAGACAGCAAAGCGAAACAAAGTCTGAGCTTCCAGAGGTTTTGACATTGACATGTTTTTCACAAAACTGTTTATTTTCTCTCCCTCCCTCTCTCTTAAAGTAAATGTGCTCATTTTTCTGGTTAATTAAGGGCAGTCACTCAGCACAGGCTTTTTTTTAAACGCCGTTCCACCAATTAAGCAGCTAAACTCACCTTAATGAAGCAACACTCTTTATACTGAGACCGGCTTCAACAGACTGCGTGTCACACTCTCAATATTGATATTTTGTTTTCTTTAAATTGAAAAAGAGATGTGCTGGTGTGAAATGTCTCGACAGCACGCGGTGTCAGTCTGATAGTCACTGTGAAAAATGATCAGGCTTCTGTGTGAAGGATCGCTACTGTATTATCCCTTCGGTGAAATACAGCAACAGATGAAATGTACCATGACGAGGATTTGAGGTTTAACCCTGTTCAGTCAGCCTGTGGAACGCACTCTTCCTCTTTTCTCTTTTAAAAACAATACATTCATATTCTGCCAGTAGAGTTTGTATTTGTTGTGGCGGACATACCTTCAGGCTGGATTGTCTTCAGTAAAATCCTATTTCTTTGTTTAAACAATACTCCGCTGCATATTATGCTGCAATATTTCGATTTTGATTATATTAGTATTTCTTGTCAATGAAATCGACAACTTCAGTGTGCCATGTTAATATTCATGCATTGATGTGATATATTGCAATATAAATCCCATGTGTCCCAATCTGAAGACCTATGCGTATATTCATTGCCTGCGGGTGAAGCGTATCATGTAAATGCAAGAGTACAAAGCCCCCGTTCACACTTTGAAATACGATGGATCGATCCATTCTGGATCCTTAACACCGTAACACCGCTGGCCAAGTAAACCTTTCTCATGAATGTAAAAACGCGTGGCTGCGTTTCGTTACTCTCCTCCTTTTGTTTTGAAGGAACACGGAACCAGACCTGAGTCTGTTTTGATTTCACATTTCAACTGAGTTCCTTTTTGAAGGAGAGTAATTTGTTTTGTTTAGACGCTGCTGCGGGAAAAATGAATCATATGAAAAATGTATAGACCTTGGGTCTCTTAGAATTACCTGCCAAAATGTTTCATGACTCAAGATATGCAAACAGCTAAAGGGTACTGGGCTGCTTCTTTGCATATTGTATCTCAAACACTGCGAGAAAAACCAATACATTTTGTTTTGTTAGCAGTCAATGAATGTGTGAAGTTGGACAGAGGTGCTTCCTCCCGCAGTCCCCTCACATCCCTCATATCTCCCATCCGTGACATTTTCTTCAGCCTCTCCTGTAGCGGCATCCCTTTGGGGGGGGTTGGGATCTTTAACCTCCTCACATAAAGAAGGTCCATGTCCCCTCGGACCACGTGACTCACCATATTTTGTGGGTATTTCCACTTTGTCCAGACTAAGCCCTCCTCTACCAGGCAGGAGAAATGAGATTTAAACTGCAGAGAGCTCCGGGGTCACAGCGCTTTGCTTAAACTCCTCCGTCAAAAGGGAAAAGTAACTGCACAACCAAAAGAAGAAGAAAAGACAATTTAAGAAGGGAATGAAAAGAGATGGAATTCAATCCATTCACACTGCACACGGTGAAACAACATAAACGCTGACTCTAAGCTTATGGCACAGAAATGTAAGATAAAAAAGATTGAAAATTGTAACTTGATTGTTTGTTATTAGTGTGCATTTCCACAGCGTAAGCTCTGCAATAATCACAGATTCTTCAATTCATGGTGGGCACCGGGGGAAAAGGAAGTATAACTACCTCATCACCCAGAAAGAAATCGCTACATAGTTATTTGGAAGACAAATCAATATCTAATCTCATGGAGAGTGATCAGATGTAATTTCGCTGTCTGCTTTCTGCTCCAGCCCAGCCTGCGTGCACCAGGAAGGAGAACATCGGGTGGCCTTTCAGGTAAAAGGAGGAAAACATCTGAAGGGGAGATTGTACTTTGAAGTCAAGTTGCCAGCTCTGATTCTTAGGGTGATGCAGCTTGAGACCAATCATCTGATCTGCTCCCGGAGATTTCTCTTACCCCCCCCCCACCCCCCTCTCTACAGCATGTCAACCTGGCAGAATTTTTTTTTGTTCTGATATCTCCTTGCAACACCTTGATGCCGTTGAACTCCACCGCATCCCCTGCAGGTGTCTACGGAGGTTGTTTGCCGCATCCCTCAGAAGAACGGAGCGGCTCCAACGAGTCTGCGTTCTGGTTCATTTGGGAGTCGACGGTGATTAAAGTGTGGAGGTGCTGAGCTCTGGTTAATTCACATTGTGCAGGAGCATTTGGAACGGGCTCGTTTGCAATTTAGGATCAGCCACAGTAACACAAATCAACACGGGTGGGGTTATTTTTCTTAGCAAGTGGATGGTAATCTGTTACATTAATAAAGAGTCTATATATATATGCCCCAATTAAGGGCACACGACTTGGCCAAGCATCTTTAGCTACAGGCAAGCGTGGGGAGATTTTCATCAGCCTCAGCGTTAAGTTGCAACTAAACAAGAATAACAACAGACACGAAGAACAGATCGAACAACAATTACCCAGAATGCCTTGCTGTAAATGCTAAGCAAGCACACCGTACCTCTCCGTTTGCGACTGCCAGCTCATATTGAGGAGTCTGATTGTTTTACAGTTTCCAGTTTTCAAATCACCGCCAGTAGTTTCTATCACGGAGCCGAAGAGTCGGTTGCGAGTATGATCGCGTGAGCAGCAATTTCACGTTTAACCCGTCGAGCACAAAATGTTTCATTTCCACTGTCACCTTTGCTTCCTCAAAGGAAGGACAGTTTGTACATCCCCCCCTTAGCTGTTCTGTGGGGAATCAGAAAGTAAACTACAGCTTCAAAGGGACAGGAGAGGTCACCGTAGCCGCCCCCCTCCTTATCTCCCTCTCCCCTACTTCCTCTCTTGTCCCTCTACGTTTCCTCCAGACGTCTCCCTCCTTCGCACTTCATCACTCCATTGCACGAATGCATCCTGCCACTGATGGACCCACCTGGGACCGGTATGTGACCTCCCCCTGCTTTTCTCTGTGTGGAAGGTCAGAGCCGATACAGTGCAGGATGCCAACAGGAAGCTAACAGCACAGCATCGTCCCAGAGTGGACCCGACGGGAGTGAATCGCATTGATCCCGCTGAACCGCGTCCTGGTAGGAGCAGCAGTTTCACGATGAATGAGGAATCCTATCTTAAATTAACAACGACGCGTAAGAAGATTCACTTTGTTATATAACGTTTTATTGCAAGTGTCTCTGAAGTAATGTATCAAAGTTATGAAATATTCTAATTAACACGTCGGACAAAATCCTTTTTGTGCCACTGATTCGACTAAGTGCCTTCAGGTCAGGCTCCTCTTCCAGTGTTTGGCATCTGTAATATTTCTAACAATAACTAGTCACTGTCACCCAATTAAACAAAACAGTTATTCATAAAAAAGAACACCATCACCATTCAATTCACTTTTCAAAAATAAAATTACGAAATGAAATAACATACTGGGCCTCCTCACAGGATCGCGAGGTAACAACGGATCGTTTCAATACTGCTGCTCCGCTTCATGTGAATTTGTGATGCTCTACTTTAAGAGCGAAGAACGTTTTGAATGATGGGATTTTATTCGGAGTGAAACGTAATGAGATAAACTAGAGCAGGATCTGTTTGGGGAAACACTCCCACGTGTACAAATAAAGAGCCAGCAGCGTTTCCTTGAGGCTGTGAGCGATACGAACATGCTCCGGCGGATGGGGATGCTCACAGATGAGGTCACGCCGAGGTAAAAGTTCAGCCCGAGGCCAATGTCTGTCCATTTCATTTTAATGAGCATTGACCGAGCCTTGGTTTTTTTCTTTTTTAGCTCTTATGAATGTTTCTGGTAAAGTGTGCTGCTTCTGGCCATCAAATATCATGGAAAGACTTTCTTTATAATCCTTATATTTAAATTAAATTGGGTTATCTAGAACAGAGAAACTTGGTTCACCTGTGCGACCGACTAATAAATTATTGAATCTGTTTGAACATTTGAAAAGCTCAGACTATTGTCATGAAGGCACTTGAATTGTATTTCTATCTTATAATCTAAATATGCAGCACTTTAAATTTGCCCCCCCCTCACTGACTTCCGTGGCCGTTACTTGGAAGAATACTTTTTGTACGGTGCAAAACGTCGGATCCCCTGCTAAGGTGAGGATGATTAAAACGCTGCTCCAGCAGTTCGCTAAGTAATTAAGGTGCATTTCATTTCTTTCATTTACCACCAAAGAATTCCTGATGAAGCAACGGTGTTTTTAAGTGGAGCCAATTGTGTAGCTGTTTGAAGTGACTTAAGTAATATCGTGAAACAAGAAAAGTCACAAATTTGAAGTGTATTTTGCATTTATTTCATTAAACCCACACACAGAGTGAGTTAAGTTAACATGAGCCAATAAGGAGGCTCTGAAGTAGTGTGACAGTTTGAAAATACGAGTAATATACATGGGCTTTCCAAAGAGGGCTTTGTTTTTGTTGCTTGGCTAGTCTGTGAAACTTGCTATATTGGTATAGCAGGTATAGCTTGCTATATGTGGTAATCTCGTTTGGACAAAATGTGAAAACTGACAACGACGAGAGCAACAAGAATGGTGTCGCCTTCATCAAAGCGGTCTCTGAATTATTCAATCAAATTAATGAAAGTTCATAAAAAATGGATGTCTTTGACACGCTGACAGACGTGTCTCCGAGAAATGAACCGGGCCATGCTTCTTTGAACTAGTGAGAGGTTCTTCATTATTAAACGTCTCCAGCGAGTGTCTTTGAAACTGTGAAGTCTAAGCGTGGACACATCGAGTCTTGTTTCGGACTGGTCCAACAAAAATCTCATTTGTCTTACTTTGGGTACTTTCCGGTTAACGATAGATATATATGTATAGCACATTAAATACCTCGGTCAATCAACGGTGTATTGATTGGTTTCAATTTGACTTGCATTTGATGGGCAATATCAGCTGGTAATAAGTTTTTTTCGATGAATTCCCGGAGAAATAAAAATTTGCAAAGCTAATTTGAATATGTTAGTGAATCTCCTGTATCCCTCCTGCAATCCAATTGCAATTAAATCAAAGAAAAATGCAATTAGGATGACGACCACAAGGGTTCCATGGAAGTGCGTGTGCGTGAACACGCACAATTTAAGAGAGTCCCTTGGCGTTGGACACCTCAATGTGTGTAGAATCTCATTAGTTGTGTTGACACCTCTCCAAACACCAATTCAATAATCACTGCAGCTGAAAAATCATCAACCAATAATGCTGAGTTTCAGCCTGATAAAGTTTATAAAAGGATTCTCACTGACGTGTTTCTTTAACCTTTAACGGCAAATATTTACTATGTTGGCAATGTGTTCTCATTTGCCAGAAACAACTAAAGTGAATGAAAGACATAAACCATGATTTATGGAGAGTGGGTGCACTCCATGATGATGTCGGAAAGAACTTCTCTAAACAAGAGCTGTCGGTTTCAGTGCTCTTCCGAGATTCACTGTTTGTCGCGCTCATGAAGAGGTTGTGTGTTGGCGCGCGCTGCACACCTCCCTTCTGGACGCGCATGCTCGAGTACAGCCTGTTATCTCTGAATGACAATCAGAGGTCCTTTGAACCTTCCACCGTGACTCGAGCGGCTGGGTTCACCACGTGTGTTGGAACCTCTGTTTAAGTCACAGGAATTAGCCGACCCAGTCCGGACACGCTTTGGGGAACTCCACACAAAAAGGGAGTGTTCCCTGAGGTGTTCCTGCGGGAGGTCTGAAGGACCCAGGATCAGCAGCCATGTCCCCCTCCAGAGAGCGTGGAGACAAAAAGCATCTCCGCACTTCATTCCGATGTGCCTAGAGGTGCTGAAACGCGGCTTTACGTTGAGTGCACCTAATGTAAAGTGTGTTTTCTGGCATGAGATTCCATTTTGCACGTATCTCATAACTATTCTCAAGCATAGTTTTAGAAACACAGCCCACTGGCTGGGTTTGAATCCACACCGTATGTGCAGGGGCTGGCATTCAACAGAAAGAAACCCCTCTGTGAATAATTAAGGTCCCTAGTGGGGAGAATTTTAATGCTGTTCCTTTGATTAAACAGCCCTATAGGGAGTTTCCCTGTTCAGCATGCACAGGTTCACGTTTATGAGACATTTGAGTTACACAAGTTTGAGTGTTCTTGCTAAAGGGTGAAGAGGAGACCAACTGTACAGAATATGGAGCTCTTGCACAGAGTGGTCAACACCTCCTCCCTGTTCTGACCTAATTCTACATCAACGGTTGTATTGCAGCTGTAATTGCATAGTCAGGATGGATTTGACAGCTGGCAGGTCTCTAATGTGTTTTTTTCTGCAGCCAAGGGAGCTCATTGTCAAGTTCTGCTCCACAGTCAAACCATCAAAATCTTTATTTTTTAATAAAAAACATTGAATAGAGGAAAATAAACATGAGGCAAATTGACCGTATTTACACAGTAACTTTCCATTTCTGTTTGTTTTCATTTTAAACACATTTTCAAATCATCCCAAAGAGTTTTGAGCAAATTAGCGCTGACATATGTAATATGTAGATTCATACACCTGTATTCCTATGTAGCATCTACATGATGTGAGAGAGATGTCTAACATCCTCTTTGATCTCAAATAAATCCCAAACTGCTCCGCTTTTTATTGACAGTCTGACACAAAGCGGCAATTTCTCTCTTTGCGACAAACACAAAACGAGTGACGAGTTGTGATCACGGAGGTGATGCATTTGTTGACCCCTGACCTTCTGGGAGAGCTTCCAGCTCCTGTGTGAGAATTTGGCCCTCACTCTCAATAGGCGAATTGCCTCATGTTGCCACCGCAATCAGATGCTGCTCCTTTACAACTTTAGTTTCAATCATTTTGTGTTTGCAAAAAATACCTGTTCAAGTGAGGTCGATAACAGACCTTAAATGAGCTTTTTGTTTGAAAAGTTGCTTCCTTACAGAGAAGGTTCTTTGGGCACTAAGCTTGCCTGCTGATAAAAATACTTTCCTGAAAAGTACAGACGTTCATAGTTACAGTGTCACAACAATATCAAAGTAAAGGGCAATTCACGCATCCACTTACAAATAAAGCGCTAAACCGTTCTGCTTAATACCTCCAAAAGGCGAGATGGTGCAGCAGCTGCAGGGGCAGCCTGACTAATTCATTCTGTTCAAAGAATGCAATATGCAGTTAATGCCGTCGGTACGGTTTGTTAACATTTTCTCATTTTGTGCCTTCAGCGATTGTCTAGTTTGACTATGTAGCCTCCCCGGCGATGCCTGCAGCATCAGCTTGACATTTAAGGTGAAACGCTCAACAACTTGCAATAATGGGAGATTTGCCCTGAGATGTTGAAAGTCTCTGCACAGACTCACTCGCTGTGACTTTTCCTTTAGTGCCAGGTGGACATTTGTGGATTTGAGAGAAGTATCTAAGCAACACCTGGATGGATTGCTGTGACATTTCATGTCGTCCCAGCTCCAGCGGCCTTCTTCACACGTTGTAATGGCTGTTCGAATCCACATGCACCCACAGCCTCATTCGACTTCTTCTTATAAAACAGTATCTGTTGAAATGAACAGCTTTCTTCAGCACATGGATCCCTTTACCTAGTGTAGAACAAAGTGTAGATTCAGCCTTCAACGACATTCTCTGCCCACTCATAGTTCTGGATAATTGAATCTCTCTGCCAGTTATAAACGGTGAATCATCTCCCACTTCCACATTGTTTGCGTCCCCGCATGCTGTCTCTGGCAAAGGCTTTTCTTTTGTACCTGGCTGTTTGGATGCGATTTCACAAAGAGCATCATGGTCAATGTTCTATTTCAAGTATTTTGCAGGTAAATAATGAGACGCCCATAAAAAATAAATGTCCAGGGTCGAGATCTCAAGACCTTTTGTATCTGTGATACAAATAATGGAACTCTGATGCTGATTGGGTTGAAACATTTTTAGAGGTGAGACTTAAAAACCTTAATTCTGAACACTTAGAAAACCTTTGATTAAACCGATCAAGAGACTTATTAATACACACATATTCTACACCGTAACATGATTATTCACTGCTGTCAAACAGCATTGCTGTATGTTTCACGAGCTGAAACAAAGCTGTTCATGAGGAGATAAAAAAAGCAAGTGACACATATCTGGATATATTACACAATTCACTATTTGGTTGTTGAGTTGCTGTACTATACTTGGCAGCTTTTTCCTGTTAAAAATGAAAGAAAATGCTGACAGGTTCTCTGACTCTTTCGCTGAATTAAGAAACCACTGGAGGACCCCCCCCTCCATATTTTACCCGACGCGTGTGTACAAAGAGGGAGATGAAGTGAGGTCACGCTGCTTTGGCCGAGCCGTCTCCACAGAAACAGCCGGCTGCCCTCGGCTCGCACCTCCACCGATAATTACTCGGCCATTGAACTTCCTTTTGGAAGGAGAAGTGAGTGGCCCGTTGATCGCTTTGCCCTGCACGTGGAGCTTGTCAGCGAGTGGCCTGTGCTCGGTTTCCCTGCAATAAGGAGCTTTTCACACGGGACTAATAAGGGGTTGAGTGCGGTGAAGGTTTAGGAGCGGACAGTGATGACGCATCAGAAAATGGCTTTGCACCAGGCTAAGTCTGCTTTGTTTGCTTTCAAATAGCTCCCAAAGCTCTATTTTTCCCCCATGAGCATCCTTCACCATGTGGCGGATGTTTGACAGTCGGACTGAACGATATCGCAGTTTAAGCAGCCGCCAACGGAGAGGGATCAAAAACCTCAGTTTCAAAGAGTAAGGGGATTCCTTCTTGACGCCGAAACTTTATTAAAGCTCAGCTTTGTAGCAGTGCGAGCAAATCCACTGCCTCACAGTCACAAGCAGCAAAAAAAAAGAGGCTATTGAGAGTATCTCCGGAGCGGATCCTTGTTTTTGAGGAGAATACTGCTCCCTGCCCGTCTTGTCACTGAAATAGGGCAGAGTCAGCCTGAGTTGCTTTGAAGAGTCTGACGTGATTTCACGAGGCATCTTAAGGGAACAGAAACAAAAAAACAAAAAAAAACATCTCTCAAAGGTGTCGGAACAAAAGCAGAAAAGAAAGTTGAGGGCTGTTGAAAGTTTATCATTTCTGGCTGAACAGCCATGGACGGTTTCACGAACCCGCCCGCCAGCAGGAAACATGACGTGACCCTTGCTGCATCGCCGCCTTTTGTTTCCCTCTTTGGGAACCACAATAGTTACTAAAGTGTGTTACGTGGCTGTTCTTAATGGCGCATGTGTGGCGCAGTGGCACCTGGGCTGAAGCGTTGCTTTTGCTCTGTCGTCCTTCGAATTATTAATACCAACGTCTTCCATCATCAAAACCATTAGGCACATAACAATTGAGTTTTTATTCCCTTTTTATTAAGGAAAATTACATAATGGAGTCATCAGAGAATGCATGCAAAGATGTACTCAATTTGAAACGAAAAAAAAAGTTATCAATGTGTTAATGTGAATGTTTTGTTGTGTTTGATGCACTAACTTGAGCTGTGTGGCAGAAGTATTGGCTGGAGGGGTGTTTGACTTAGTAATTCCAGAGCGGACAGGTGTTCTTCCTCCGTGAGCGGCCACATTCCCAGCGGGACCTGAACCATGATTACGATCCCCAATGAATCGTTCCCTACATTAGGCAAATAACCATCTGTGTTTGAATAGGACGGCCCTCAGTGTGGGTGGAGATAAAGATGTTAATGTTGGAATGCAAAGCGGGGATTCCATCCAGCTGTATCTTGAATAAAACAGTTTGACTGGAAATGGGAGAAGGTGGTGTGTAAAGTCAGGGACCGGCGGTCATGGATGACCACGCTGATCTTCATATCTTCTAAACACAGACTGGTTCTCTGGGGTCACCTTGTCTGAGCTTTGCTGCAAAGGGGCTTCATGCGTAATCCGCCATTTACTCCTAGGCTTCAAAAGCACTGGTTTACAGGCACACAGAGCTCGAGTTACGCCAGTAAATCTGGTTTTCCAGAGATTTTTCCAAACGTAAACCGCCCAGGTGGCAATCTGAACACACGGGGGGCGTTTACAATGAAATGATTTGCATTAAGCCTTTGAGAAGAGATACGCCAACAATATGGATTATAATTGAGTTTGTATGTGCTGGTTTACAATTGGGCTTAGAATAAAAATAAAGCATTTTACAGGTCAACACTTACAAAACAAACTAGCATGTTCAAGGAAAATATTAGTTGGTCATTAAAACATTCTTCCTCTGGCACACAAGCAATTAGATGTCAATTAAAATGTTTCAACGACAACGATTCCTTTACCATCTGCAGAAGATGTAGCAATTTGTTTGGGTAAAGCTCCGTTCGCGTCAATTAAAAAGCAAAAATCTGCATTTGAATCTGTGAGTAAAACCCAATATTTGTTTCGTAAAAGACCCACTACAGAGGACATTAGTATTTCCAAGGGAGACTCAGTAATGATCAGTAATTATTCTCTCAGGACCCTCTGAGGCTGGAGGAAAAACACAAGGATTTCTTTAAGGTTATCAGACTCAAACTCTGTAGTTATCTCACATGTTTGATCACGTTTCAACGTGTCCTTTTGCTGATTGTCCATCCATTGTTATTGTCGTCACAAAGCGTGTGTGATTTTTGTTGCCCATTTCCCTTCATCGTTGTTAATGGGTGTTCATTATTTTTGAATCACAGCAACTGGGCTATGAAGACATGCACAGTTGTTACAGGATGAATCTGGCGATGCCGTTTCCTTTGGTTAGCAGCGCGACACAGAGAGGCTCCTGTTTAAAATGAACACATTTAAATTTCATGAACGGCCTTGCGACTTGTTTGCCCATGTTTACTGAGGCGCCTGTACCGCTCAAGGTAAAAAAAGGCCGATGATTATGTATAAATATGGGACATCCCAACAAACACTTGGTCTTTGTTAATTCAGGCTGTGTACATACCTGTCAGCCACGGTTACTTTGGTCAAAGCGGTCTAATAGAGAAACGAAAAATTGTTCATGAACAATAGAATTTAGGTCATTTCATGAGTAAAGTTGGTGAAAGAAGTGATGGGAAGCTTATCAGATAATCCATTTATCGCCCACACAGACAACAACATGGAGGCCTTTCTAATTAAACTCTGTTCAATCGAATATCAAAAAACCAGTAAAACACAAAGTGATGCCAGGAACAAGTTGCACAACTTCTGCCATTTCCAGTTTTGTCACCATAGAGCTTGCCCAGTGTCCAAGGACAGAGACGCTGTCTCCATTTCGTTTAGTCTTTCCCTGATCACATTCAGTGGCTTTCAGCCCTTTCCCGAATCGCTTCCTGCATAACTTCTTGTTCCGTATTTATTCTTTCTTTGCTTTATGTGTTTGAGCAAAGAGCAGTCTTTTTTGAGGGAAGCGGCGACACACATCGCCCCTCGTCCAGCAAACTAGAGTTCAGTAAAGCTGTAAACACAAGGAGGCAGCTGATTGATTCACCACAGGTTCACATGTTGTGACCTTGCTCGTTACCACCGTCTCCCACAGATTCTGCACCAGCGATGCAGGGAATGACTTTATTTATGGTTCCTGGCTGATCTGACCTAAATAATAAACTCACGCTGCGCTTGTCGCCCTGCCTCGGTCACATGGAAAGGACAATCTTATTTTTAAGTTGACAGTGTGAACCACTAGCCGCAACAGATTTATGCAGAGTTCAAAGCTATTTTAGCTTTCAAGGCTCGCTGCAGTTCATTTCCTCATCAGAGAGTTTTTTTGGAGCTTATTGCCTCCGGTCAGAGTTGCCCCCCCTTACAACCCACCCCCACCCACCTCACACACCCCAACCCTCCCTTCATTAATGGAAAGGCAGAAGAGAAGCGGTAGACGTTTTCCACTTCTTTAGTGATGCCACACTGTCGAAGCAGAACTCTTTAATATCACTATTGTGCTCATTTGATATTAGATTGTTCTCCCATCTTCACAATCAAGCTTCAATAAAACTCCTGAACTCATTTGCATGATTGTTCTCAATGGAACTGCTGAGGATAAAGATGCTTTCTGTTTCGAGTTTCTGCTCGTGTTCAGACGTTTTGTTTGTTCTTCGGATACAAATGTTTGTAAGAATTTTTTTCCGAAGTGCATTATTGTGTTATTGCTACTTAGATTAGACATTTTATATGTCTATATCCATCAGGGAAACTTAAGTTAATCATACATAGATTTATGCAGAAGCTATATTATATGCCTGTTATATTATTATTATGTTATTAAACACATTTACTAGGAAATCACCAGGAATTCACATTTAAGGCACAACAAATGTTAGATGCATAATAGTTTGCACCTTCTATAATTGGGAAAAAAAACCACACCGAAGACCTTTTGACAAAGCTTTAAAAACTGCTAACGGGCTTGAATGAGTTCAGAATGCAGTTTGAGTTTGGCATGTCTAGTGAGACAAAGTCAGTACAGTTATAAGAACAAATTAAAAAGAAAAAATTAATTATTTTTTTTCAGGGAAGCATGCAGACAACAGCTGTGCTGATTATATAACCTGCATAATGGAAACTGAAGAATTCCTCCTCAACATCTGAAAGAAATGAGCCCCTTTTAGACTTGTGAATTCAAAGCGCCACACAATGCACGTGAACATCTTCAGACAGCAGTGACTTCGGTCCGACTTTTGTCCTGCTTTCCTCTGGTAGTCGGCTGGCAAATCAAATGTCAATGCATAACAATTTTCTTCGTCAGTGCGTGTAGTCATGAGGCGGGTTGTTTGCAGGGTTCAAACCCATTTCAGTTAGTCCCATTAAGCTCTGCCCGTTTCGCTGAAGCGGGAGAGAGAACCAACGTGTGCACTTCTACCCCACTGCAGTGGCCAGTTTCTGTGTTACCACATCCTCTCTTCTAATCCTTCTTCCCCTCGGGCGCCTCAGTTAGAATAGTATTCTCCTCATCAGTGAATAAAACTGACATGGATAATGAGTTTTCACATTTAGCCATGTAGGTGCTTTTGGCAAAGTCATTAGAGCTGAATGGGTGCCGCTGTATGCTGGCATTTTCTGCACCAAAGTAAAAAAAAAAAAACTCAAACGAAGCAAACTAATGTCTGATGAAACGTGATTTAAGCATACAAATATGTTGACATTTTCCACCTTTTAGGATGTTATCACTCCGAGCAGAGGGGGGGAACTTCCTGTTCTTTATTGGATGGGTGGCTGGAGAACACTCAAGTGTTTACGATGTTGCAGAGGCGTACGAAATGAGATAATACCCGACGGTGTATTTGTGGTAGCAATAAGTGGTGCAAATAGTGAGATAATTAAGAAATAACAAAACATAAAATCATGAGTATTAGACAAAAGACGTAAAAGGAGATACACACAGATGACTTGAACATGTGAATATGCTCAGCTCCAGTAGAGGACTCACAGGATCAGGAGAACCGTGTGGATGGATTCCCTGAGAGTGGAAACAGACACAGGCCAAAGGAATCTTAAAGTGGAAATCTTAGATCTTGGTCCATCTGTGAAGGTCACATGATGCAGGTCTTACATATCGAGAGCCAGTCATGCAGATCTAACATCTGCGGCACTCTCACGTCGAGACTGGCTCGTCCCCCAGACGGATGTAAATAAATGTTTGCTTTTCCCATGAATACTACATAACTGTTTCTTAAGATGAGGGAGGACTCAAGGTGATGAAATCTAGATTCTGTGATGATAAAGGGTACTGAAATTGGACCAAATTATCTTTTTTTCTAATCGAAATGTACCAAATGAAGGAAAGCCCTGAAAATATAAAAATAAACATGTTTTTCATGTAATCTATTCATCAGTACTGGTTTGTATGATGAAGACATATTGACTGTCATTAAATTGTCTGAACCACACAACACATGTCACTTTTCCACTGACAAGCAAAGCAGGCAGTGCATAAAAGCTCTTTGTGTGGATGATGTGAAAAGCAGCATTTATTGGCATCGTGTACTGTAGCAGAGGGGATTGGCAACTTTTTTTTTCATTATATATCTTGAAGTTGCTCATAAAAACGCTAAAAGTTTAGAGTTATGACTCCGAGCGGCCTCCAACAGAGGCCGATGGAGGCACTTCAGCCCGTTTGCCCCCCTGCTGGGTTTAAAGAATGCATGACAACAAATCTGGGTGCATTCAGACACACTCACATCGACACAAACTGGTGTCTACTAGACTTCCACCTTTTAGTGGCTATAAAAGCCATAACATTTTGGGTCTGCTCGCTGTATTTTTTTTGCGTGACTTCTAGTCAAATGTACCACTGCAGAACTGCATTGTTTGAATCCTCTTGCTATCGAACATTAGTTACTCACGAGTTATCAATGATGCAATAATTGTTATTACAAAAAAAGGTGTCTGTCCAGCAAAAGTTAAATTCAATTTCATCATCAATGGCATGAGTTTCCCTTAGGGTTGGACATTTATCATGATGCTTCTGTTCAGTTCCAGTGGCAGCCAGTGAAACACTTAACTGTAACTTAACTTGTCATTATTACTTTTTATGAATTTTACGAGTGCTTGAATAAAGCTCTTCTGCTCTGTTTTACATGCTGACATTAAACATTTCATATGTATATTGTACTCAGCTGTTTGCAAGGTGGTGAAAGTAGGAGATCTTTACTGTGTGAGTTGCTCAGCACGTTGACCTGAGGTAGAACATGTCTTCCTTCTGTTTTATCTTGTGTGTGTCATTGCCATATTAAAGCAGGGGGGGTGTGCTGGGTTATTGTGGCATTTAATATTTAGCGCGTCTATTTCCACTTTGCCATTTATTGCCCGCGGACGTAATATCCAGCACAATGTGAAGAGTCGCTGAGGATTCAGGTGAAGATCAATGGTCAAAATAAATCTTCCTTGGTGAATATAAGATGTCACAAAAGCAATGTTTTGAAGTATTGCACTTTGTTGTCTTATGGAAGATGTGCGGTTTATATTTTATTCCATTTGGTCACCGTGTTTTAACCTGGTTTCTGACAAACTATTTAATGTCTTAATATTTGAGAAGGTCACATGCAAATGAATAAACCTTCCTTTTTTTGTTTCACTACATGTCTCCCCTTTGTCTTGAATCTAACTTTTTTCTTTTTGCTAAATCCTTAGAGACAGATGTATGACATTCATGATACGTGTTACATGGAAAAGTTTAACTGCAGTAGTTTTGTCACACTTTGTTTTAAATAAATGTGACTCCTTCTTGTGATTTGACCATATGAATAGTCCGTCAATCATGCAGCATCCCGTCGGGACTTATTTGTGTATCTGAAGTGTATTCACGTTGAGCTTTAGGCAACATTTTATTTCACTTCAAATGTTGGAGTGCATTGTGAGAAGATGGAAGGTAAAGGTCCCACATAAAAGAGGAATTTAGAAATGTGTCAACGGATTTGAGACCTTACTTTGTGGCTTAATTTTTCTGTAAAACCTTTTTAAAGTAAAAATACAAAGCTCATTATTCACTGGCTGACTTCTTTTCAACCTCGTCTCGAGTGTAATATCAAAGAGGCGGCTGTGTTTGGTAGCTGAAACGTCTTAAGTGATTAAGTGAATGAGCTGCACATGTACCATAAAGGGCCCAATGGCGGTGCACAATCATTTATCCCCGCTCTATATTTAAATGGAGTTCGACCCTAATATGTATGTCCCCCCACCTCTGTGTACTAACAACCCCGCTGATGTTCCCTGCGAAAAAGGACCACAAGACCTCTAAACACCATGCTTCTTCAGCCCTATGTTCCCTCAATAACTGACTTCTAACTTCATTTCCATCCAAATTCCCTCCGACCTGTTGGTCCCTCGTTAACTTTTTGCCCTGTAAGGGGGCTCCTGGGGTGGACGAAGGTACTGATCAAAAGCACGGCAACATTAACACCAAAGACCAAATGCCTTGTGGGAATTTCCCATTGAATCAAACTCAAGCCGCCTACAGGTCTATTTGATTAACAGGTTCATTTTGTAAGTACTCCTTTTGAGCAACTGCATCTTTCTCCATCAGTTTGTGTCGTAATTATTGCATAACACCCACTTAAAGTGTTCTCAGAGGATGACTGCTGTGTTTACTGACATGCCACTGTCTCAAGGTTAGTCGCCGCTGCTGCTGCATTATTAAACAGGTTAAAAGAGGTTAGTGGCTACAAATATATGCACACCGAGATCAGCATATATCTGTGAAGCAAACCTGTCAGCTCAGAGAGCACTCCGCCGCAGTACGGACAGCTTGAGTTCCATATGCATGACCACTCTCAGAAAACACCTTCAGATGCAGAATAATATAAAGTGACTAGTATTAATTAAAGCACCCATATGCCTCAGTGTGTGCAATAACAGGGGTTCCTAATTAACTCAAGCATATTTTCACATTTCCAATCTTTATTTTACCTTTAAGGTAATAACAGAGAGCGATGTCCGTTATGTTTCTGTCCAAGCAAATTATCAGAAGGATAGAAGAGTTTGTTCAAAATTCCTCTTTGTTGAATCCTGACAGGCTGGTGCAGGTAGACACGACGCAGCCGTTGACTTGCTGTAAACTCCTTAGTTTCCACTCAAGCAACACTCTCCTCATTCGACAGCCCTTTAGATTGTGATGTCACAAAGTCCGCGCCAGAAACAGTTTGCTGTTGTGATGAACTTTTAGGATATTTTGACTTAATGGTGTCCTTATGGTGGAGCACCAGCAGGAAGGGAAATGACAATAACGCCGGACACTGGGACACGCAGTTGAACCCCATCCAACATAAACAGTATCAATGCCACGGTTTCTTTTTTTGCTTTGGCTCGTGGTGATAGCAGCTCTCCTCTGAGCTGATGTGTGGTTTTTCTCATGTTCATGCATAGGATGGCACCCCCCCCCCCCTCCCCCTCCCCTCAGCCCCACACCCACCACTCCTCACTCCTACTGCTGATGTCTCTGTTTGGTCTGTCTCCACAGCTGAGTACTACTGGGCACCGTGAGTCATCGTGTGTGAATGTTGTGTTTTGGGAAGCGTCACGCAGAGCAGCAGCCGGGATGGAGGTCTAGACTTTGAGATGCTGCATTCATTTAAATAATGCATTCGCCAAATCCACCACTCACAAAAAGGTTGCAACGAACCGTCTCATTGATTTGTCCCAGTTGTATTATTTTTATTCAAAGATTTTGTTCTACTTCAACTGTATATGTGTGCGGAAAACAATGGATTCACCACTCACCAAGCGACACGAACTACGTTCATCCTCAATCATCAAAATAAATTACACAGCAGTACACTGCACAACAACACACAATGGAGGCGTCTGTAACAGCTGGTTAGCAACCTGGCGACTTGCGGAAAGAAACTGGCAGTGAGATTGAGAGGTCGAAACACAAATTACAGCGGAGAACGAAGGGAATGTCTTTCAATTTAAAGGTATTTCATCATAAAGTTTGGGAAGTTTAAGATTTGACCTGATGAAGGAGAGCTAAAGGGAAATTATATGGCAATCCATGTAATATCAGCGTCATAGTCAGAAGACTTCAAAGTCATTTGGATTCATTGCCTGAAAACCATAAATGCCGGTGACAAATTTCAAGGCAATTAAAAATCTACGTGTTGAGATATTTCACAGGATGGGTCGCTAGCGAGACTAAAAACCCGATGAGATGTCGAAGAACGCTGTTGATCCCCTAAGCAAACAGCCTACTGATGATTTCAGCACTACGGCAGAGAAAGAGAAAATGTGTCCACATTGTTGGTATAATTTGATAGGATTGTACGGGTGTAGAAGGTCAGTTATGTCACTGCTGTGCTGTCGTAATTCCTTCTGTCTGAAATTCAGTCGGTTCAAACACTTCATTGCACATCTGCTGAAACTCCTTGAGGCCTTCAGGGATACCTACAGGATGTGATGGAGAGAGACAGAACGGAGAATCACCTTGCATCCATTGGCAGAGACGCCGCATTGGATGTCCCCCCCACTGCTCTGGCTCTACTCCAGGACTTCCATTATGTCGCCACCAGACCATGGAGAGAGCGGTGGGAGCTGCTCCATTCAATGAGCGAGGAAATGGTCCCGCTTGGTACCTTACTGAAGCCTCGGCGTGTCTCGTAATTCTTGGAACTTGATTGCCTTTCCTTGGCACGGGGACGTTTAACCAAATCCGGAAACACTCAGTCTGAAAGCGTTTGTTTGCTGATTTGTCTGGAGAGAAGCAGTTAACCGTGCAGTAATTTCCCTCTTCCAGGAAGGCTGTGCTGTCTTGAAGGTGGGATTTGGGACAGAAGTACGCGTAAAATGAAGGCAGTTCATTATTTACCAGACATCAGTAATATAAAGGGAAGGGTTTAAAGAAATCACTTCTGCAACCAGTTAGTTAGTGAGCTAATGATTGTAAAATCTGGGGCAAATTCAATGTAAAACTGGATGATGGGTCTGGTAGATTAAATGTGATGGCATCAAATTGAGTATTACAAATATTCCAGTTGTGAACATTACTTCATATCATAGTTCCTCAGAACCCAATCCACCCATCCCACCTCTCTGGTGGTTTTACAGGAAATGTCAAATGACCCGAAGCCATTTGGGTACGTTGTTCAGCAACCATGAATGTTGGTATAAGATTATTTATGGCATGAGCCCTGCCAGTCCAGATGTGTTTAAGCATTTGCAGGAGAATGAGGAATACGTCACTTCAAACTCATCATCATGCATCATTACAGTGTCCGGTGGGGGATGGACTTTAACTATTAGTAAATAACACACAATGTGAGCAAAATAAGTGAACAAAGAAAGGGATTTTGTCGAAGTGGGGTTTATTTAAGAAAACTGTGTTTATTACATGACTGAATTGCAGGATTGAGCCCTAATGGGTTTTTTTCTCTCTTTTTTTCAACTCTAGTACAAGTCTATTCACAGGACCCATCTAACAGAAACATACACTTTCTTATGGGCCTTTTTACTTACAAAATTGCTTGAGTGTCTCCAAAAATAAAAAATACAGGTTAATGACTGAGAGATAAATAGATAAATACACAAAATTCAATCAAACTCAGTCAATAAATAAATAGAACAATAAATAACATTCAAACAATCTTTGGCCAAACTGCGGCCACGTCATCGTCCCCACAGATTTGACGTCGTGTAGAAGCTTCAGAGCCGAACCGAGGGGGTCGAAGGAACAACAATGGATGTGTGGCATGAAATAGCAAGTGAAAGAACAATTATATTGAGGCACTTTTAAGGATGTTCAAGGAAATGATAACATCTCCGAGCGTATGCGTATCCCCCAACAACAAACAAACTGTAAGACAAGAACATTCCATTCGTTTGAAATCTCACCGATTGGCGGCTCGTCTAATCGCGCTCCCGTATGTTCCTTCTTTTTCCTTTCAACAATTGTGGGACCGAGCTGGTAAAAGTACCAAATGAAATAGAAACCGGTGGGGTGGAAAAAGATGAGCACAGATACCAAGAGAGCAAAACAACAGAAACACATGGATGTGTCTGTGTGTGTGCGCGTGTGTGTGTTTGTGTTTGACACCAACTTAGAGACCATGGTTACATACTTTCCGAGTCTGTCAACGACATCAATGTGTATTCTCTGTGGTGGTGAAGTCCGACCGACCTTCCGACTGTTCCCCGAAAATCCCCGCCAGTGTCTTAAAGCGGGGCCCCCAGTCTTCCAGGTCGTCGTAGTCCTCCCCGAGGCCCACGGCGACGGAGTCGATGGAGCTGAGCGACTCGGCCACGGAGCCGCCGCCCTCGTAGGCGTACGTGGCCAGGGAGTCGTAGGGCGGCGCCGCGTTGTCCACGTCGTGCTCCCTCAGGCGCTCGGCGATGAAGTCTCGGATGTCGGCGCTGTCCTGCGACACCGGCGGCCTGGGACCTCGCTTTGTCTCGGGTTTGACGTCCCGGCGGAACAGATTCTCTTTGACAACCTTGGGGTTGCGCAGTGTCCCCATGTCGAAGGCGTGCGTGTCCTCTTCACCGCCACCTTCGTCGTCATAGTGGATCACGTTGTCTCGAATGTCCTCTTTGGACGACATCAGGGTTTCTTTCTTCTTCTGCCGCCTCAAGCCCACGTAGAGTACCACGATCACTGGGGGAGGAAACGTTACACCAATAAACACATTTCCTCAAAAAGACACATACTACAAGGTACAAGCTATGCTATTTTGCTCGAAACTGAAAAAATTGCTGCAAGCAAGTCAGCGTTGGTCGGTTCCCCGCCTTTGTAGACTGAAGCATTTGAACTGCTCTTGGATGGATTGCCATGGATGTTTGTGCACATTGTCAACCTCACATGGTAGCTACCGAGGGTGTGAAGCGTTTCAGACGTCTGGTTTGCATATTACCCTCGTCAAATCCTGCAAAGCACTGAGATACTGTACATGCGATCCCACGGAAATCTAAGGTAGTTTTCATCCGGTTTTCGGCAATTCAATGCCTTCTGGGAGTTCAACTGCTTCTGCTTCTGTATCATTGCATAATTTTAATAGACTTAGCACGATGAAATTGTACCGCTGAGAATATACCCAAAGCAGACGTTTTTTTCATGAAACCCTTCAGAGGTTGCCTGAGTTCTGCATATTTGCACTACCACAACGCGATTTTAAACAAGCAACGTTTCAATCAATTTCCTTCTCTGCCTTTTTCCTGTCAGTGCAATCTGTCTCCGCCTGTGTCTGTCTCCCTGGTGGAATGTGTGGTAAAATATGTGTTTTTCTTTCGGTTTTTAATATACAGTTGTATCAAGGCACAAGAGCAATGGCTAAGATAAAACTGAAATTATTCATGCGAATAAGTACAATAAATACATTCAGATGGGGGGAAAAAGCCTGAAGAAGGTCTCTTCTTTCCATCCTTGTCGAATCTTACTTTCTTCCTGCCTCCTTTGACCGCGACGGAATTTGGTCTGAATGTGTATAGTGTGCCAGCGCCCCCCAGTGGCACCAAGATGGACTTCAATAACACTCCGTTATTGGAGGACACACTGTGTGAACACTGCTCGTCACTGTGTGCACCCAATCCACATCAGTGTGCAGATGAAAGTCCCTGAGCTGATCTGTTTAATTTACCTCATCATTTCTCCTCACAGGACAACTGGGTCATCCTGAAATATCCTGCACAGGAACTAAGTGGCTCTGTGGAAATATTGAGTTCTGATTTTCCCTGCCATATCCTTCTTGGGGACGGCGTGACAGTTTGGCTCAGTCAGGCTCAGTCTTTCATGAGAAGGGGGGGGGTGGGGGGGTGGACTTGGAGCTTTGAAGACATTCCTCTGAACACACCGCCACAGCTGCGACTCGCTCCACCACTGTCACCCGTGTGCTTTTTATTCTCCTACATACAAGGCAATGCAATCCAAGCAGGTACTTTACATGAATGCATGCGCGACAATAGACAATGAATGATTATTTGTGAACAAAGCTGGATTTTCACACTGGATTCTTTTCTGCAGTGTATATAAAATAAAACTAAACACACCTCCATTCAAAGGTCGCGGCTTCCCTTCACTTCCACTGTAAGACAGGACCTTCCATCACAACCGACCGTCTCATATTCAGAATTCAAAAAGTCCATAAAGCTACATTTATTTTCCCCCGCTATGTTAATGAGTTTGGACATTAATAGCACAGGATGGAGGAGGAGTTTTACAACCATGACCTTGTGGTGAATGTAAAACGCTGAAGCCTGGGAAGCAGCCGCACAGCAGCGAGATTGGATTTAGTTTATTGAGCCAAGCGTCCCTCCCTCCAATTCCTAAACGTCTCATTGAACGACCAAATTCATATGGGTTCTATAATTAACTGCGGACACTCCTGAAGGGACGCCAGACCAAGTATGACGGTCATCTCAGCGTGGTTAGATTGGTGTAAAACACATCACGGGCCAATCCAAACCTAAAAATATCTGATATATATATATATAATTTCTACTTTTGCTGTTTTAAAGTCTTAACAATGAGGCAACACACATAAGAACTCCCTGTTTCCTTTAAGATGACAAAAAAACAGTCATCCGACGAGGAATGTCTGCAGAGCAGAAGTTCTCACCCAACAGGATGATGATGCACAGAAGGATGGCGACCAGAGCTCCTGTGCTGAGACCCACGGGGAGAAAGATGGCCTCCGCGCTGCAGGTCAGCAGCGAGCCGTTGGATTCGCAGCCACACACCCGGATGGTCAGGGTGCCGGTGCTGCTCTTGGGAGGGTAGCCGTTGTCGTCAATCACCACGGGAAGGAGGTAGATCTCCTGCAAACGCCGCCTGAAGCCATTCCGCTTTGTCACAATCCCAGCTGTGTTGTCTGGAAGAAAAGAGGTCAAAAATAAATCTTCAAAGGGATTCTACTACATTTCAATGGGGAGGCCGGGAGTAGATCAAGTGTTTATAAAAGATAGATAAAACTCTTCTTGATATCAACTTCTCAACCAAATGGTTCTCCTTGAGTGTGATCCGAAACTTCAACGTATGAAAGACGTTCTTATCGCACCTCCCGCCGCTTCACGCCGCTTTCCCTAAAAGCCCGACCACACCTAGAGCACCATTCCCCGAGACGCACCGTGCGAGCTGCTGGGCTTTCGTTATCTGTGAGTGCAGGCGGCATCGCTCCGGAGAAACAGCAGATTACGACAGATGATAGATAGGGAAAATGAATAAAAACAAATAAAAACACACAAAGGGAACAACAGCCGGAGGTGCGAGGATGGCCGAGCAGATTGAGGCCGACAGCGTGCGCAGGCCGGAGGGAGAGAGTGTTGGTGGGGGGGTGGGGGGCACGTGTCAGGTCAGAACCGCCCGACCCCTGTCATGCCGGGTTTGTTCCACTGACGGAGCCTAGCACTTTCCGTTGACAGGTGAGGTGCTCTAGCACACCTTGCATGTTGTGCACAGCCGTGCTGTTGTTTGTGCCCTCCCTCTCAGGCGGTGCCTGTGGTGTTTGTGTTCCCTGTCCCTGCCCATCAGATCTCGCTCTGCATGTGGAGAGCGTGTGCTTCGTGGGGGCCTCTGGCAGTCAGGGAAACTGCAAGACGGTGTGTCCAAAAAGGAAAAAAAAAAGTGGATCAGAGGTTTCGGACCCGGTGTTGTCAAGGATGGTGAATGCGTTCGTTTCCCCCGGCCACGACCTGCCGCGCGCCGCTCCCGCTTTTCATCACCCATCCATGTGGTTAGACTTCAAAGGACTCGTCCAGCAAACACTGTGTCATACATTCCCTTATCATCAGACGACGCCTGACTGCATATCTTTAACATCTTTTTAGCACGAGGACGTGTCACTCGAGCAACGACCTTTTTCAAATAGAAAATGGTTGTCAAACACATGGCCAGTTATAAAAGCCACATATCGATTCAACTTGTCTTCTTGTTGTGTTGATCACCTTTATGTGTAAAATGAGATATGATCTTTTATTAATATTTTGCACCACACCGATTTCCATTTCACCAAAATGTGTTAAAGTAGCATTACAATGATACACAATGGAACAATGGAAAGCTTACTTCCAAAGTCCCGGATGGTGAAATTCTTGTTTCTTATGTCTTCCTTTGGTGATCTGAAGGAGAACTGTTGTCCAGCGGTCGGTAGATCCTCGTCCATTGCACTGAAAGTCTGAATCACCTGTTAAAATATGAACACAAATGGTCTTGGGTCACAAAAAGGAAGCATTATTACTTGCTTGAATGAATCGGGACCTCTCCCTCGTTGCAAAATCAGAAAAAGGTTGTAGGTTTATTTCAGTGTAAATTAAAACAAATTGCTGAAGGTCAATACTTCTGCTGGAGATGTGAAATGATTCAACATTGAACAGAAGGTCAACTGACGCTGGAACGAGGCACTGAGTCGCCCTTTTGATAACATTTCTACATCACCTCAGCACATTGTGTGATGGATAAAGTGAATTCAAAACTATTGGAGCTTGTTCAGGGGTCAAGAACAGACAACCCTTCTTTTAAATGTTGTACAAAGGTACATCCTCGTCGAGCATGTGCTAAAACAACCTTTAAGTCAGAGCCGCTTCTGGAAATCATGCAACCGTCTCTCTCACATTACTTTCTGTGGCTCTTGAAGATCCGCTCTTGCTTTTAACGAGTGTAAGAAAATAATTTCAAATCATCCGATGGCATCCGTCAATCAATCTGCAGCTTAGCGATAAGGAAGGCGTCCACCTCGCTGGCTTTTAGTGCACGTGAGCGTGCCCGTCTGGCTAACTCAAGAAGGCCGCTCTGCTTCTGCGCACACATGCTGGTTGAAGCTGATAACGACGCCCAATCGACTGTGTCATCACGGAGGGGTATATCCGCCTCCCCAGTGGTTGCCCCCATGTCAACATCATTAGCTCCACCAGCGCCGGTCTATCCGTGGGAGGTGTTAGCTTAGCCGTCGCCATGTTGAGAGCCATGTGGAAGCAATATATATATGCTGTGAATTGCATATCAAACCCCTTTTCATGTGCAGGTAATGAAACTGTCCGTAAGCTTCAGTGGCAAAGAAAACAGACAGGGAGCAGGCACAATTCATTCGTCGTCAGTATTTGCCATTTGCCCTTAAAAGCGGTGAGGTATGTTTGATTTTCTAATTAGCCTATTAATCATAACCTAGTGACAGTAATGCTCCTATTTTTGCGCAGTAAAGTGCTTCCCACCTCCACTCGATCACAAGTGGAGCCGTGGATGCTCTGGCTGCCGGCTTCTTTTGTACATGTTTAATGGGTTTAAATGCATTCTGCCTTTGCACTCAGCTGCATTGTAAACCACGCTAGATAAGAGTGCCAGCTAAATGCTGTAAATGTAAATGTAATTATGCCAGCATGAAATAATGATACAGTGGGTTAGCATTTCAGCGTGGCATTATAAAAAGCCTTTGAGACGAAATGCATTAAAGAGCGACGGGCACATAATAGTACTGGGTGTCCTAAGTACAGCAAATACCTAACAGCAGTAAATATTCTTGTTTTATGCTTCCTTTGTGGTTCCTTTTTCTCATTTCACACTTGACCAGTTGGCCAGTCGGGACCCTGAGTGCAATAAATAATGTAATAAAGAGACAGTCTGCCCCACTGCTTTGCCTAAGCCAATAGCATTAGCATATCTCAGTTTCAAGGTCTTGGTTCAACCTCCCTCCTGATCGTCCCACACGTTTATATAACCATATTTAGTTGCTTCTCTGGACCTCCCTCCCTGGCACAGCGGGGTTTCTCTCCAAATCAGGCGGTTTGTCTGTTTTTCAGTAGCCGGAATGCAGTTATCTAGGGAGAGAATCTGCACTTCTCTGCAATCCAGCAGCTGTGCACAACCACCTGGTGGAATCACGCTGTGGCAACACTACAAGCAAGTGAATGTTTGCACTGCAGGGCTCAATAGCAGAGGAGGAGAGAGGCGATGTCCTTTGAATACACGACACGTTTTGCGTGCTGATTGCAGCTGATCAGAATATAAGGCTGGCGTTGTCTTTTAGATGTGTAGATTTCTGCCTTCTTTTTTTGTAGGTTATTTTTATCTGTGCAGCACCCAAAGGCAGGGAGCAGCTGATAGAGAGAAAACTATTCCAGATGCCTTTTTTCTAAGTGTTAAATGTTGATAATAATTCCAACTCCATGATGCCCTCGCATGCAGGGCACAGCCGCTGTTTTGATTGCGACAGGCCGAGGACGAACAAAAAGCTCCTCGTTCTGATGAGGAGTCTGCAGCAATTTGACAGACTGCCAAGGAAACTGCTCCCCCAGAACGCTAACTGCATATCGATGCCAGTTAATAGGCTAATTTACAGGCACAGGTGGTTTACAATGCGCACAGGCACTTCTCCACTGCATCTCAAATATATTACCTGAAATGTACTCCAGGCTGCTGATATGCAAAGTACTGCTGTGCTTTATGAATGCTTCTTCTGCATCTGCCTGAATCGAACTACACGCCACAATCCGCTCAATATTTAGATGTTGTCCTTGCTGACGGGTTCTCTGCGCCTCCCTTGAAATCAAAGGTTTTATTCAGGTGATCAATCAACCTTCTGTTAGCTGTCAAAGTAAAGTCTAATTATGTGTATTTATTCATTCATTTAACAGAAAATGCTCACAAAAGCAGAAAAAATGATCCCCACAAACCTAAACATCAGTGTTTATAAGTGTCATTTCACCAGCATTAACTTATAAATCCCAACCTTTCATATCCAGTCAAACAGTTTTGAAGGGAAGAAGAACAACACGGCAATAAACAATTGTCCACTGCCTGAAGAATCAACACGTTGTGTTAAACACCTGGATGGCATGAAGTATACACACAAAGAAAGAGTGTTCATGAAAATACCTGTCCCACTTTGGCGTTTTCACAAACAAAGGTCTCGTGGGGACTGGCGAGTTCAGGCAGGAACTCGTTGATGTCGAGCACGTTGACGGCGACGGCCACCCGGCTGGTCAGAACCGGACTATCTGGAGAAGGAGACAGCACACGGGAGGGCTTCATTACATCCTACTCACTGTGACGCCAAAGCAGAAAAGAACCACATGTGGGAGCCGTTGCTTTTTTTTTCTCCACAGCAGTGACATCACGTGGCCACGGAAGGTACTGCCGTCCCTCCGGTTGGCCCGAGCACACCCGGGTCACACAGGATGACCCGGTGATCACAGAGGCCGTCGGTCAGCGTGACCTTGACTGGATGCTAAGGCTCTAACTCCCGTGCCTGGAACATGTTGCCACATGAATTGCTCGCAGGCGCCGATGTTTTGTGGCGTTTTATGATCGGCGGCGTAAAGGACAATAAAATAAAAATCACACACTAGATGAGTCCTGTGTGCTGACTACAAATCAGGCACACTTCTCATAATGGGATGTGGCTCAAAAGAGAGAATAAAGTATTTTTGAGCAGTGTTTTTTTTCACCAGGTGGTGTTATGGGTTTTAGCCATGAGATGTGCAGCCCATATTAATTAGAGTTTGAACGCTCCCCAGAGAAGGACCACTCGAATCCGGATTGTTTGTTACAATGTTTCCTCACCGCAGAGGCACAATGGGGAAATGTTCTTTCTGTGCGAAAGCCCAAGCAAGGTAAACTTTATGGATTTGATGTGGGAATAGGCTTTGCTCTGCAGTGGGGGGGGCTTAGTTTGCTCTTGTTGGTTTGAGTAGCAGTGCACGGGTGTGTAGAGGGGTCGTCTCGAGGGGATTGGGACGCAGCCACAGCTCAGTTAGCAACCTGTGTGTGACCTTGATGGAAAAAGCAATCTTCACACGGAGGTGAAAACGACACCGGACATGGGATTTACGACGGACTGAGTCAACGAGTTCCTGACTCTGAAAAGTTTGAACCACTTGAAATCTAGATCAATGATATCTGTGAGAAAAGGGCAGAAAAGTCTTTACGGTCCTTGATACAAGGTTTATGGTTTCCTCCTCATCTCCATAACTATAAACTGCCTCTCGATGTATCACTGGTGATGTATCTCTCAGCCCACTAGGTGGAGCAATGGCATAGTGATTACAAATCTGCCTGGCATCAGCGTTTCAGCGCCATAAAAGATGCTCTATTTATTTTTATTAACACAGATTCTGTAAGGCTGCCGGATGCTTGATTGGTTAGCCATGAAGCTGCCTGCTTTTTACTGCTTCATTGCTGTGTATTACTGTTTCTGAATGAGCTCATCTTAATAAAAAAACAATCAACCAAGCACGCATTAAACGACAAATCCAAAAAATACCCTGCGAAATAGAGATAGCATTCCTTATGTTCAACTGTCTGTTGAAACTGCAACGTTGGTTAGAGTAACTAAGAAACATCTCAACACAGACTCCATCTTCAGTGTGAAACAACACTCAATCCGCTGTAAATAGACGGAGAGCGTGCCTCCTCCCGAGGTTGTTATTGCACTTAATAGTTCTTCCACTCCGTTTGACTCCTAAAAATTGCCACTGGGCTTAAACGGCAAAACAGTTAATTTAACCCCGGCTCCTTATTTAGCACGGCCTCTGCTGTGCTGTGTGGCGGGGGAGCAGCAGGGAGCGCTCTCGCTTTGCTGCATGACTGCGGCGTGTGTCAACGGCCGGACTAATCTCCGAGGCTTCCACTAAGTGAAAAGTCTCCAACGCAGGTGTCGAACGAATCACAGCAGTGCACGCGCAACTTTTATTCAAATGTCGTTCCTGTGTAATGGGGAATAAAATGTGTGGGTGGAACCATATTGAAAAGTATTAGCAGCAAGGCCACATAGTCAACGCAGAAACGGGTCAAAAGTGGAGCTCCGCATTGGATTGGCTAAATATGGAGAACTGCTCTGCAGGTCCAACTGAGGGTGCTTGACAGTGTAGATATGTCACAACAGTTTTTTCTCATCAAATGGATTATTACTGTGGATTTTCAAGGTGTAAAATGTGAATAATAGACAGACAACATCCCAAAGCTGAGAATAAAGTGCACAGAGGTAGTACGTAACAGCTATCCAACACTCGGCAAGGTCATTTCATGGTGGATCCCAGGTGTCCCAAAGTATTGTTGAGTTACTTTGGTACTAATGTTCTGCTGTCGAAGTTTCACTTAGTTTGATTCATGAAAAAGATCCTTGTTGATGTTTAAAAAAAGTGTTTAAAATTTTTTTTTGACAAAAACGTTTCTCATTTGAAAGCCTGAGACGTGTCATCGTGACACGAGGAACGTCCTTGAAACTTTTAGCTGCTTAGACACCAATCTCAGCTGATGACAGGCAGGTCTCTGGGGGCCAGAGGCTTTATTCCAGGGCGTTCTTGCACCTCCACCACCAGCGAGTTTTAAACCAATAGAAAGCCGAAGCATTCTCAGATGGTAGCAGGTGGGTTTTTTATACGCCCTCCCGTGGTTGGGTTGGATGAACTTAATATGTAACCCGCTTGTAAAACCTCCAACCCTCCTTCCATCACCCTCCTCCTCTCGTCCCACCTCTTCCTACAGCTCCTTGACATTTACACACACACACACACACACAGTGGATGCAGAATAAGCATGTCACTACAATGACCTTGAGGGGAAGGGAGTAATATCAGTTGCCAAGGCGACAATGACTCAAGTTTTAACAGCCCATATTTCACAGTCTGTTGTAATGAATATACGGCGTGCGTAATTTTGATTGAGCACCAGCCAGCCTCTGGGATAATGACTTTGACGGTTCTCAGCCGATTTGATGACTTGATGACGATGGATTTGCTTATTTATCTGGAAATCTGCCCCACTTCCTTCATAAAAACATAATTAGCTTGATGACACGTCTTAAAAACCACAGCCGGGCGTCTGCTCCTTCTTTCACAGCGTGCTGTAAAGCTCCAGAAGGTTCCAATTTTATTGCCTCTGTAGGTAAAAGTTGACTCTGGCACGACTGGCTCTTTTTCAAGTGCCAAAGTCAATAAACAAGCGGGAAAAAATACGTAAAACAAATGAAAAAAAAGAGTTGAGGAGGGCACGCTAGAGGAGACAATGTCTCGGAGATACGTGCCATCACGGTTTATAGTCACCGTGGAATGGGATTGAGTATTGACTTGAGAATAAGTGTGTTAAATCCTTCACACCGATTATGGCGGCCGGAGTACAACGGCACCTGAGTCAATCGCGATGGACCTAGTCGTCATACTTACTGAGTTTGGTGGCCACGATGGAGATATTGTGCCGAGCAATGCTCTCTCTGTCCAGGCGCTCGTTCGTTGAAATCGTTCCCTCCACAGGATCAATGTCAAAGTAACTGTCCATGTCACTCTTCCAGTCAATGGAATACCTGAAAGAACACAGTTGTTTAATGGCCTCCATTTCCAACATAAACCAGAGAAATAAACCACAGTCATTTTCCCTCCGGCCTCATGTATATGAGCGAGGTGAAATGTAATGTTGCCGTCGCCTTTATTACTCATTCTGAATGGTCATTTCGAGTAAATATGCTGAGGACCGCGGATACATCCGATCCCATAATGATGCCGTGCTGCACAAATGAATTTTAGGCACAGTAGAAAAACCGCGTCAGTCTCACGCAGCCGTCGTAGCACACGGGCATGAAGTGTTAGTTGGGATTGTGAGAACAGAGCGTGCGATGCCCCCTCTCAGAAGTACGTCTTTGGTCCGGCCCACTGGCTCTGAATTCACACGACGACAAACAAAAGAGATGTGAAACCAAGCGGCGTGCGGCTGACAGCGCCGTTCATCACGCCATGCTATTTGATCTTAAAAGACTCTTTTCCCATTAATAATTTTGTGGTCGTCAGCTGAGTTCCCAGTGGAGAAAATATGTTTTTGTGCTGTAGGGGTTTGATGCCTTGCCCATGGGCTCAAAGGATTAATTACTCAGGGGCTTGAGCCTGTGTTTTCCACACAGGGACCGCCTCTCCACGCCAACATTCCGCCCGCTTCGTCTCGTAGCGAGCTATTAGATCACCGAAGGGTTTTTCCTATTAATATTATTTGACACTGTAGAGACTTAAACTGGACTTGAGTCATTAATATAAAGAGGTTTAGAGTACATTCAACCCCCAAGGTCATTAATGAACATTATTAAAAGAAAACACATAGAAATATGTTTTTTTACAAGCTTTGGTTCCTTCATTTCTGTTTCACGTCGTCCCTTATAAGGGCGCTGAACATGAAACCAGTATGGCGGGAGTCTCTTTGATGAACAGTACAGACAAACTCCAGTCGAGAGTTGAGGCACTGAGGCTTTTGGGGGGCTTTTTTTTGGGGGGGGGGTGGATTATTGGAGTGTCGCTACTGAAGCGTACGTTACAGTGTATGTGTGACTTGGTGTTAGACAGCCAGAATTACATCTGCTTGTATAAATAGCAGAAAAAAAGAAACATGAAAACAGTTCTACTTGTAATTGACTCAATCCCTGAGTTATCTTCAAGGACAATGTCGCTCATTGACAGTGAGAATGAAATGACAGATCTAAAGACTACTTAAACTCCACACAGAACTGAGAATTGCAGACATAAAAATTAATTGCGACGTTATCACCTAGTTTGAACAAATGTTATTCCAGCACTGAGAAGATTACGTATAGTACAAAAGATGATCACAAAATAGAAACAAGCCTGTTTTTAGAGCTCTCTCTTTTGTTCGTGATCATATCTCGGTGTGATTTGTGATACCATCGATTCAGACGGAGACATAAAGTTCAGTCCTGAAAGGCTATCAAACTTGAGTCAGGCCGACAATGCAGGATTCATGAGGCCCCTTTGTTTCTCCGGATGGAGTTAAACAGCAGAATCAACGTCTAAAAGCATGATTCCCTATGCATGACGCGTCTTCAGGTCTATTATTTGGAAGTGAAGAACGCAAGGCTGCTCCTTCAGGATGCACACAAATGAACAATGCCAGATGGGCTATTGATGAATATTTAAAGACTCAGGGACAAATAGCATTCCGTTTTGTACGTAGTGCAACTTCATCTTATTCTTTTGTTTTCTGTGGAATAAAATATTGATAATAAAACAACTTCCATGCATGCAACAGATATTTTGCTGTATCTGCGCTGCGCTTGAGCGACACATCTTACAGGAACCATTACTACAATGTGCAGGAGCAAAAGTAGCAACCGTGAGAGGAGGTCAAAAGCAAAATGGTGGTCATGAATTTTTCAGAACGCACTTCTTTTGTCTTTGCATATGACGGTCTATTGTTATCTGCCACTCTAGTATGTGCAGACTATCGTGCAGTGTGTGTGTGTGTGTGTGTGTGTGTGTGTGTACCTGTGTGGTAGCTGCATGGGGAGACTGAGTATAAATCAGCGTGTCGGATCCATAAAACAGAGCAGAGATGTTTGAATCTCCCACCCGATGAGCTCAAGAGAGACTAACTGCAGCACAGTGATCTGTAAAATGACTCAGCACCCGGGGGACATTTTGTCAGGCTACGACTTAATTTGGATGAGCGTTAATGTTTAAGTTCTAAGAAAATGATAAAAAAAAGACATTGCATACATTTTCGGTATCTTTGCTTCGTGTGGTTATGGTGTTATGTTCAATTTAGAATGTGTGAAGGTTACTCAATAGTGCTCTCAATGTGGTATCTGCGTTAACTTGCATTAGCTGATACTTGGTCCGTAAATACATTAAATAAAAATATATACATCCAACTGTGTGGAAAAAAGTGGACAGCGGGTTAAGACAAAACTTTTCAAAATTACGTGTAGATTGTGGAGCCAAAACCACTTTTGTTACTTTCTAGACCCGCCCTCTTTATTACGGCCCATTCAAATGTATTTGAGGTATCATTGATATAAATATGTCACAATACGGAAGCTTACAACTTGTAACAGTTCGGAGGCCCCAACAACGCCCTCGAACTGTTACATTATTGGACGAAAAGCCTCTCGTACCTTCTTGGTTAAATATACAACAGGTCCTGAGCTGCCATGCAATGATGTGAGAATGATTTTACACGACAATGACAATGTCAAATGAACTACATAGATTGATTAGTCCGCTGATGAGTAAAGCTGACAATACTCTCAAGATTAAGGCCATGATGACATCGATGAATAGAGACGGGAGACATTGACGAATGGATTAGAGTTCTAAAAGCTTCAATCACTGGCTGCAGTATCGCAGTACTTCTCCCTTTAGCTCTTCTATCCTCGCGGGAGTAACCAGGGATACTTGGTTTAATAGTGAAACCTCTCTAGAAGAAAATGTGCAGGAAGATCGTCTCCTGGAAGTCCTTCTGGATGATACGAGAACACATAATGCTTCTTAAAAAGGTTCTCTCTGACATTCTCTCTGTGTTTCTGTCCATCCAATCTACAGCACTGTAAACATTAAATCAAACAAATAAATAAGAAATGTATCGTACTCTCAAATAAACCTCACGATGTACCCTGCATGCACTCTGAGGCCGCCTTGACTTCAATCCAATTATATTAATGATTAGGAATTACGACTGTTTGTAGGGGTGAAAAACAGAAGCATTTCAGCCCTGCTAGCACAATATTTAATGGAGCCCATAAAAAGATCCACACCCAGTACTTTAGCCTGAGTGATCGACGGTAAAATCAGACACAATGTTGGTCAAATGCATGCGCCTGATGGGCGTGTGTGTGTTGTCGTGAGAGGGGGCTCTGGGGAGCGTCTTAACCATCGGACGCCACTGCAAACGCTTCCGTCCGTAAGGGTGATACTTTTTTTCCGTGGAGTGCGATGCAGTTGTTACTCAGGCTCATGTGTAAAGAGTGTATTGTGTTAGAAAGTTTAACTGCACCTGACTGGACTGCTGCTGGCGTCTAGATCCTGCGCCGTCACCGCTCCGATGATGGTGCCCGCGGGCGTGTCCTCGTACACATCCATCACATACGAGGGCTTATTGAACACCGGGGGCTCATCCACATCCAACACGTTAATCTTCACTGTTGCAGTGTCTTTGAAGGCCCCGAAGCTTTGGAATCGTGGATCCAGATGAGCATTTGTGGCATCCACCTTAAAGGTGTACGCCTTCTTGCTTTCGTAGTCCAGGTGCTTAGCAAAGAAACAGAGAAAAAAAGCCAGTTATTGTCGCTTTTACCGTTTATTAGTGTCGGGGTACAGCACGCGGTAGCACTTGTGCTCTGATTTACTTGCTCCGAGGCATACAACACGTAAGAGCACTTGAAGAGACGCACGGAATAAGATGACAGCAAGATTGCCTTCTCCTTATTTTTGTCAGCATTTTCAAGGGTGAGTAACTGCAATTAATTGTAAACATCAGCCTCCTCATATCCCAAAAGTGTCAGTCCTTGGATGACTTCCAATTTGCATGTTGTCACTCAAAATACACTGAAATAGTTTATTCCCCCGCCACACTCCACCACCCGGTGTCAAGCCGCATCGTCTTGGTTCAGGAGAAACGCCCCCTTGCAAGAGTTCACATGTTCCACCTCCTCGAGCGGCAGACATATCAGCTCAGGGTCAATTAGTTGGAGGCGAGGGGTGGAATCCGAAACCTCGGCATGTCTGCAGCCGAGGTGTAAACATCCGACGGCAATGACATCCGTGTTCGGCCTCCCGCCCGTCTCCCGCCCGTCTCCCGCCCCCTCACCCGTGACCGAGCGCGCTTGGCGAGCTCGCAGGCCGTCATGCTCCGCTGGTCCGCGGTCACATGAGAGACATTCCTTTCTGTGTATTTCAAATCGAGCAACATGGAACCGCTATGGCATAAATGCTATCGCCCGTCCCCAGGACTAGGGCTCCTCTGGCACGTTGCTCCAAAAGACTGTCACTGAGGACAAGTGGTAACGACACGACGCAAAATGTCCATGAGTCAGGAGACACGGTGTAAGAGGAGAGGAGAGCAGGAGTCGTCTCTCTGCATTTAATGCACATGAAATAGCGCTCTAATTAGAGTAGACCACTAGAGATGATCAGAGGCGGTGCGGTCGTGATCTCGCGGCGGCGCCAGATGCTCCTCGAGCCGCCTGTCTCTCCTCCATGGTTTCACAGTCCTGCTGCTGCAGCAGGTGCCCGTAAAAATAAAAAAGAAGTGAGAGCAGTGTGAAGGCAAGCCAATCTGAAAGCAATCATTGACCATCAACCAGCGTGATTGGTTTGATTACAGTGTGCCAGATGCAACTGGCTAGACACAGCTAGAGGATCCTTCAACAGGAAATACACTCTGTCCCTTTCAATCTCCTTCAACAAGTGACAACACTGAGAAGACACAGCTCCCCGAAGCGACGGTGACGTGGAAAAATGGAATTTATTCCCAGCGTCATTCAAATAGCTGACACCCCCAATAGGAGCCGAAAATTTGCCGCATTATTTGGGTCGAAGGAACGCAATGTATTTGCTGTTTTTCAGCCAAAGACAAGCGTCAATAATTCGATTCGAAGATATTTTTAAGCTTTGGGATGTACGCGATTCTAAACCCGTGAAATATGATGTGAATTAACGATTACCTAATTGGAGGCCAAGTTGCCCTGGACGGCCCAATCTGCCACCACACAGACAGCATTGCACAGCTCAGCAGAAATTCACACTCAGGCGGAGGAGGAGGAGGAGGAGGAGGACGGAGGGCGATGGGGTTGGACTAGACAGCGGGAGGTGCTCATGGCGCAGGCTTCAGTTAGACGGCGGAGTGCTTTCCATCTCAACGCGCTGTATTAATCACCACGGTTAGGAGACGTGCACAAACAAACTTTTAAGAATCACCCGATACGGGAGGACATCGTGTTGAGTGTGAGGAGGAAATGCTCTTTTTTTATTTGGCAAAGAGGGCTGGTTGCATGACCTCAAACATCTCCTCACTGAATGACTTTACGCATCTAAACGTGTGATAACCTTGCGATTTTGTACCCCAATTGATAACTGAACAGTAGTTAATGTGACACATGTATACATTCTTGCACACACTGTAGTGTTGAATCAGGGCAGCAAAGAGAAGAGGGGACGACAGAGTAACACAATGCAGCATCTCATTTCCTCAAAAATGCATGAACATCCATGTGACTTACTGGCAGGCAAATCTCTCAGATCAATTCACAATACAACAGTAATGTTGAGAGCTTCACCGCCTTTTTTAATGTGTCTGAGATTCACCAAGGTCCAAGTATTTCTGGGGTGTCTGCTGTTAACCAGGAATAAAATGGGGCCAGGAAGGGGTAATGAGAAACTCAGAGTTAATGAGAAGACGTGCTAATGTGTCAACGCTTGACTCGGGGAGAATCGAATCGCATGTGGGGGCCATGAGGGAATATTCTCAGTTCATTCTCTGACTGCGTTTCTCATTCCGGGGTTTTCTTTACTCTTTCTGGAGGATGACCTACTTATTTTCTCACAACTAGTGCCGTGTGAGTAAGTATAACCCGTACCCACACATGTATTTTCCTAAAGCCGGTTGCACACACCCATGCAGGTTGTCATCAGGGCTCCGCTTGTGTTGCACCTTCGACGGGTTACCGCGGACACAACAAGGAAGTGTATTTAACGGAGGAATTTGTAAGGAGCGCAGAGCGAGTTCCTCCTATGTCAGTGCTGCTGCTCTTCAACATCACAACAGAACACACTTGAAATTCTAGACATGGCGCAGCGCCCTTTGATATGTAAATGTGCACCTTCCTTGCACTGCCACTGATACTGAATGAAGGAACTTTTTTTTTTCTTCTGCCAGTTGAACCTGTTATGTTCCAAGGGAATTTGTTAATTCATAACGGGACGACTAATCAGGGCATCACAGTCTCGCAGGTGCAGCATTTCACTTCAAACACAAGAGAATTGTCAGTTTTACTCTTGTGGATACTGAACAATGGATGAGCCATTTGATGATGGTATGCAAAGTGGGAATCCATGAAGTGGAAGCGGTTCCTGGTGCTCTCCCCCGCAGCGTGTTACACCTTCTTCTTTTTATGGCCTGCTGGTTATTTGGGGTATTGGAGAAGCATGGAGATATGTGCATATTAGATGGGTTTCTTTGGATATAATGTTCGGTATTGGGATAGCACATAGAGTTCAATACTCTTCTCAATACGGGGGGGAGAGTCTTATGCCAACAGCAAAGAGCCTTTTCCCTTGAAAGGTCCTGATTACAGCCCAGTGAGTCATTAGCAGGCTGATTTCAATAAGTATTACTGGAAGAGATTAAATAGGGTGAAAAAATAGTGCTTAATCTATGATTTGCAGAGTATTCTTGAATGCATTCAGCACAGAATCTTATTTTTACAATATCATGTATGGATCGCCTACACCCACTGACACGATTCATCCTCCGGGAGTAAACCAAACCTCAGCCAGACATGCAAGGAATATCTAAAATATATGTAATTCATTTCTAATTGCAGCAGTGAGAAGCAGCACGGCCACATTAGGGCCGCGTCTGGATGCTTAATTCTAGCGAGAGCCCCCATCATCTGAAAGCCAATCGTCCCAACCATGCCGATGAGCTAAAGAAGGTATTTTCTATTGTCAAGGTGAACATGATCCCGCTAAGGTTGCGATGAGCCACAAGGATTCAGTCTTTTGAGTCATCCTACGTTGCGTGTGAGTCCCTTCCCTATGAGGTCACTGCAGTCGTTGACTCTCCAGCAAGTTCCCTCCATGCAGAAGAATGCTGAAGTCCTCTGGCCATCATTGCGCCATAAGCAGTCGACTGACCACGGAGCAGCAGCAGAGAAAACTTACATGCCTCAGAGAGCGATTTGCTGTCTCCATGAATACGTGTTGGGTGGGTGGGGAGGGAGAGCTTGGCACCGTGGAGAGGATGCTCACTTTATTGTGCTGCCATCAGTCACGTGGGTTTGTGTCCTTTGCTGCCTTGAAGCGTCTCCAACCCCCTTCCGACCTCCTCCACACCACCCCCTGAGCACTCTCAACAGTGGAGCGCCCTGGTTGAGCCTCCCAGCAGCCCCGTCCACACTGCAGTGTGAAAGACTCGCGTTGCCAAACTTAACAGGCCGGGTTAGGCCATGGGAGGAGCCCCCGGTCACTGGTTTAATCTATCACACCCACGCCTCCCCAGGCCGCCAGAAGGGAAGGCACTTCGTGGAGCCACAAGCACCGCCTCTTTCCCTCTTTTCCCCTCTTTGTACTTTGTACCGTCTCTCACACACACACACACACACACACACACACACACACGCGGCTTCCTGCGTGGCTCCCTGGTGAGGTGTTATTTATATGCGTTGGACACCTTCATGTCCTGGTGTTCCTTCTCGACTGGTTCTTTTGACTTCCAATGCCCAAAATAACTCATTTCACCTCCCGCTGGAAGATTCAGCCCTATAATCAATAGATTAGATGCAACCCCTGTCTGTGAGCAAGGCTCAGTGGGAATGATGATGCCGGATGAGCTCTTAACGCTATCAGTTTTAAGCTATTATATATTGCATTCTCTCTGTGGCAATTTAGAGATTACACAAGGTAAGGACACTTAGCTAAGTTGCAGAGCGTGGATGTGTCCTCGTGTGAGCTAAGGGCTGTATCACGCCTTCTGTTTTTTAGCACTAGACCGACATTCCTCTATCTTTTCTGGCCCTCATTCAGGTTAGCCGCTCGTTCATTGCTTTTGTCATTTGAACATGGTTTTATGTATTGCCTGCCAGTGTCTCATCAAGACTGAGAGGCACTTACAGCTTCCATTCTCCGAGATGATTTACAGCCCAGTAATTTCTACATTTCTGATGGAGAAATTAGACTGCAGTCCCTGTCTGGCTCTAGTGAAATTAAGTCCTTAATTGATGCCAGAAAGGATGAAAAGGGCGTTTTTCCTCAGTACCGCAAATGGCTCGATGGCATAGACTTCAGGGGAGACTAAGTACGGCCACATTTGAGCTATGGCAATTTAGGCAATTAGTGGCATTTTGCTATGGATGCAAATGTTTATCAGTGTTGCTCGCTTTTGTTGACAAGCTCTTTTCTTAAATGCCATGCGACAGCACGGCATTAGTCACCGGTACGTGCTTTTCTTCGGAAGCTGAAAAAAAAATGTCACTTCATGCAAACTGGATGAATTATTGTGCATTTGCATAAGTGTGTCATTTTAAAGTGTGATTTTACATGAGGATGAAAAAACGTACATTCTCTTCTCTCACATGTTGGGCTATTTATCTGAACTTTCTTTGAGGTTACGTCTTCCTCTCCGATATAGTGAGACTAAACAGCACTGAGACCAACAAATTCCTTCTGTGAGCCATTTTATGTAGCTTTATTGTCTTTCTGGTTTCACAAATTACAACTTCAGCAACTACTTTTGAAAATCGCCAAATTCCTTTTAAACCACTGAAGAAATGGTAAAACACCTATAAATACTACATAGATATGTGTAATGCTTGTAAACTGCCATTGACATTATCTGCATGCCTATTAAGTAAAACTGTATTGATTTTCAATTTACCATTTAATAAAGAGGGTTCATCGCTCTAAACCTGTCTGTCTCTGTCCATGGTGCTGAAACAATTTAATGTAGTTTTTGGTTGAGAATATATATATATTTTACCAGTAAATGATAAATCAGCAGGTGAGGCTTGGTGCAGCCCTTTAAGCTTCACCCAAGTCACCTGCCCTTTGTCTACGATGGGTTTGGCCTGAAACCCTTTGGCGCTCTGGGCCAGTGCATTTGGAGGCAGTGCGAGAGGTCTGCAGCAGATGCTCTTCATTCAATGCACTGTGGCCGCTGGGTGCGTTCCGTTTTCACAGTGAGCAGATCGTTTTAAAATGGATTCCCTGAATGTGAGCCAGTAAATATTATGCCACACATGCTGCCATTAAACAAAGCTGTTGCTCTCGGCCTAGAACAGCATATTTCAATTACGCATATCTGCCATCTCTTCTTTTCCCAGGAGGAGGGGAATAAACATGCAAACGGACAAATGGCATTTAATCTGACCAAGAATTATTTCGCGAACACAACCGGAGGTTATCCTGCCGCCGCTGCCGACATGAGGGCTGCTGTAATCTGTGCGTATTGCAGTTGTGCACGTGCGCATGGTGCTGTGAGTGCACATATTTGTCAGAGCATTTTCCTTGGAACTCACTGGTGGATTTACCTATTGTCTCTCTTAATCCCATGTTTTGCAGATGGGCTGTGCAAACCCCCGTGCATGCATCGGTGACTCTTTTTTTCCCTCTTCCCCTGTATCGTTAGACCGGGAAACAGACGATCATCCTCTGAACCCATTACTCAGCTTGATCCTCTTATCATAACCAACATTCCGGAGTCTCAAATTTGAGGTCTGCCAAACCGTGCTGGGTGTACAATGTGGCTTTCGTCTCAGTCCCGTAGTGGGTTTCATTTTTCTGCACTGGGGGGGAAGTCAAAAGGAGAGACAGGGAGAGAGGGAGAGAGGGAGAGAGATAGATTGTCTGCACATTGGCACACCTGTCTCTGGGGATATTCCACCAATCTGGAATGAGACAAATCAGTGGGTGGGTCAGTATTCTTGGAACAACTCAGAGAGGCTTCATCTCCAGCTCCCCACACCTTTTTCGAGGCACTGCTCATCCTTTCTCTTCTCGCTATCTGACTCCGTCCATGTCCTGCTAATTTGACAAGCCCACGTGTGTTAGAGGCACATGTTGTTTCGTAAATTACACGAGGGGGGAAAGCTTGGTCAGTTAAGGGGGCTCAGAGTATCCCCCATGGACCATGCCTTTGTGCAGAAGCTTACCACTGCAGGGAATACATCATGCTGCCTGGCTGCTGCATGGCGGTATATCAAACACTGCGAGGAAAACAATGGGAGGAAAGATGCATGCTCGCCATCCACTGAGGGTATACACGATGTAAACAAATAACTATCCTCATTAACATTATAATTGCTTGTTGTCTCATTCTGTTATCCCATTACAGTCAGGGAGAAGGTCACCATTCCATGATCTATAGCTGTGCTTATGATCACATTAAGTCCACACGCACACAAGATGCACACCCTCTTGTTCGCACACATGCACGGAGCATCCCGAGGTAGTTTTTACACTAGGAAGGGAATCAATTGCTCACTCAGCTGCATATTTTATGGGATCAAAGGATCACACACCTTTGTGTGCTGGGGCATGTAATAAAAAATGTACCAGTTAACGAATTCCTCGGTCGCTTCCATCTGAAAAATAACAGTAAATGCAGATTTCTCCTAAAAGAATATTTTAAGGACTTACGTCAGAAACACCCAAGAAGAGATGAAATTGGCTACTTTTGCAATCAGAGGAAATATACGCTTCATCCCCGAAATAAAACAGATGTGAAGAAAAAAAGATGCATTACTCCTTCACATATCTTCTGGAGGTGAATTTGCATGAGCGAAAGGGGATTTAATGAGGAATCTTCCAGAAGCAAGTTTGGGTTTAAATGAGACATCAAAACGTTTTGATCGCAGTCTGAAGGACTCTATTTTCAAATCTGAAAATTTGGTAGAGAAATAAATTCATACAGTTATTCTAAATGAATGAACTGATTAAAATGATGAATGTATTCAGTCCTGGTAAATAATAATGTTTCCATGACGATGAAGCAGAATGAGTGGTTGTTTCTTACAATTAGTATTCATTTCATTCAAAGAGTTTCAGGTGCCAACATGTACCCAGAACCTGGTAAGTTACAGCTCCATGGAAAAAAAAACATTGGATCCAAAGTGTCACAGCAAATCTTGCAAAAATCTTCCCTTCTGATATTTTTCTCTCTTCCTATATCGGAGAGACATTTTGTGGCTGTTGCATTATGCAAACTCTTTTACCCCGTTGAAGCTCAATAGCATTGACAACAAATGGCATTTGAATGAGCCACGGGGGTCGGCCCCCTCCTGCCGAAGGGAAAATGCAGTGCAGAGTGTGAAGGGATTGTCAGACTGTGCGTTCAACGAGAGGAATTGCACCTGTGAAGTGTGATGTGTGGGCGAGATCTCCCAACTTTGACGAATTCATATGATTATGCTTCTTAAATGTTGCATGGCGCGTTGAGAGACACTGAGCCAAATGTGCCAGCTGTTCAAGAGATTGTGACTTGATGTGATTAAATAGCATGCTGGAAGACGTGTGGACGCATTGGCAGCTTTTTTCACTGAGTAGTGGATCTAAATGGCAGAGAGCAATTACAGTTTGAAAACCTCCACGTTTGCAGAGTCTTTTCACCAAGCTGGCGAGCTTCAATGTTGAAAAGAACGGAAAGTCAAGAGGCAAACAGACCCACTTTAGTGAGCCATGGTTCCTCTGTACACAATATAATGATGCTTTTATTTATGACATTAATGGTCTTATTCATCGGCTCTGTGTCGCTTTGATACTCATCACAATATCTGGAGTAGGTTGTGCTTTTAATCGCTGTAATAATAATATACAGTGATTGTGTTTGATATCAAAGAGAAGCCTATGGGTGGAGTAATAATAATATTTCTGCTTAGTGTGATCGGATATCATGGATCTTGGCGTGTTTAACCAGCCACACCCTGAGGAGAGCTCAAAATCAAACACAAGGAGTAAGGCCATGACAACAGGTTCATTTTGCCTCATCAATATGTACTATGTATACATAGATACAAATGTTTAATATGGTGTAGGAGCCCTCAATGTACTGGATGGATCGCTCCATTTCCTCCTCTGCTTTTAGTCCACCGCTGTCCTTTTCTGCTCACCTCTGGCGGTTCTGGGTCTTCCTTTACAATTAGATGTTGGACCTCGGAGGATTTCTGCTCGTCATAATCTATGTCTCTAATATCACGCCGCCTCTGGGTCTATTGTGTGAGGGGATATCACCGCCCTACGAATGCCACGTGCGTTTAAAGTATCAAATAGATATCAAATGAGATATGGATGCTATTAGATCCAAAGAGGGTGCAACCAAAGGCCGGGACCTCTCGCTGCGGGTCAGCGTGCTCTTGATGCATCAATCCATTTAGCAAAAAAGAGCATATGGCACAGTAAATGGGCCCTGACATGCTGAGCGAATGCTTTATATAGCCCAAGCACTTGCAGAGAGCTGCACCATTGCCCCGAGACGCGCTTTAAAGCACGGAGAGCAAGGACACCAGCAACATCACACCAACGAAAGATCACAGGTCCAACCGTGGCGTCCGCCCAGCGTCCTGCTGGTACAGCCTCACAGGACAAGTACGACATCCAAACTCGTTGGCATCTCATTTTATTTATACCAATAGCACTGCTTTCGTCCTATAATGTTAGTGTTCATGCCTCAGCTCGGCGTGTTGCTGTCAAGATGTGATGGGATTTATTTATGTTCATGAAGCCCGCATGCCACTATGTTGCAAATATGTTTTGCAGTAAGCTTTAATATAAAACAATGTGTTAAAGTTTTCTATAATTCCCATGTCTATAATATATAAACATACTTCTTGTAATATTGTTTATTTGTAAGGACAAGTACATATTCATAATGCTTTTTCAAGACATAAAATACTGCATTTTAACTTAAAAGGGCAAGTATCAAACATTATTCTTGTTTCATAATGAAGATCTTTGTTCAGTCCGTTTCCTGTTTTATTTTGATAGTCACTCTCATAATGTGTTACGTTAGCCTACCCGCTTTGTGTCTCATTAGTAGAGAAGCGTGTGTGTTTAGTCTTTGTGTTTCCTTGGTTTGTTGTTGATTTGTTGCAGATGTTTCCGCCTCGTACTTTGTGTTTTGTTCCCTCAGTGTTTTACATTTTCATTACAAATGTTTTGTTTACCAGCCTGCTTTTGGACATCCAGATGGAAGCTTCTTTTTACTGTAAATCATTCTACTCTACCTGCTGCCTCTGACTGATTCCACACATGTCACTATTTAATATCTTCGATGTGTGTACCGGTAATGAAATCTTTTCCTTCAGATTTTCAAAAGTAATCAGGCTTTTCTCCTATTGATAGACTTCAAAAATGAAAATATAAAAATGGAAAAAGTAGAATCACAATATGAATGAAAGCGGTTTTCATGTTGCCTACACTTAATTTCCCAATCTACTTAGTATTTAGTATTTGTTGTCTTCATAACACTGAGTTTTCATGTGTTCCATACCCTTCTGAGAATGATGATCCCCTCTTGGTTGTGGTCGTTGGTGGTGATGTCGAACATGGCGCCTCCGTCTCCCGGCACGATGGTGTACTCCACCTCGGCGTTCCTCCCGATGTCCAAGTCGTGGGCTTTGATTCTGCCGACAGCGGAGCCCACGGACGAAGACTCTGGAACCCGAAGGTGGAAGAAACCTGCGGACAGACGGACGCCACATTGGACTCGTGTGTTGCACTTTGGGTGAAGGACACTGAGCTCCTCGCATTCCGGGTGCAGCCGCACACACACACACACACACACACACACACACACACACACCCGTGACCCCCAAGGCACGTTATTGAAAGCGGGCGTGCTCAGACATCAGGGCGGCTCGGCTCCTTGTAATTGGCGGGCTTCAACCTCCGCTAGGAGCACAAGGGCCTCGGGGATCCGATAGCTGTTGATTGATCGATTGATTGATGTTCACTTACCCCGGACAAAGACGAGGGAAGGGAAGGGGAGGGAGGGGGAGGGGGGGGGGGGGGGAGGGGAGGTATTGATTTCCGCGCTTCACTCTCTGTCAGTCAGTACCTTTTTTGAACGGTAGCATCATGCTCATCCCAGAGTCACAAAACCAGAGAGAACATCTGATTGGCTTTGCTGTGATGCCTTTCGGAATTCGGTGAAGGACACCAGGAAAGTTTGGGAATTATTCAGAGGACTTTGAATCTTCAAATCTCTTAATATTTAATTCCTGTCTTGTCGGTTCAGGAGATACTTCAACGTGTCAATTTAAACATTTAGTCTGACACAAGTGCTGTGTCAAAAGGTCACGAACATTTACTTGTTGTGTACGAGCGAAATTTCTCATACTCGAGTCCCTGCATTGTTCACGTTAATTTAACACATTCCCTAACACATTCCTATACTTGATGCAACTTGACACATTCCGCTGCCGCTGCAACAACGAATCAGCCAAGACCAGCTGCACAAAACAACAATGTTTGCTTCTTGGGATTTGATTTATTTGGCCCTCATATGACAAGCGAACGCTAAGAATAGCAGAAGCTGTGTGCAAGAGAGAAGAGTGTGTACTTGTATGGATGAACACGAACACAAATGTCTACAATAAGAGTGTTGAGGCACTCGCAGCGTCACAATGGAGGCTGCTCGGCAGAGACATTTCTTGTCTTTGGTTGACGACCAAAATACCCAAATGTGCTTAGACTACTGGAAAATATTGAATTAAGCGTTTTCTGGAATGACATACGCTTGATGTTGCGCTACACTAGCTTTGCTGCCGTGCGTTTCCCTCACAGCACGCCAACTCATTGGCTATTCCTCAATTTACAATGGATCTGAGCTTTTCCCTCCGTGCTGATCCGTGGATTTAGAGAAGGGGCAGCTGAGATAAATGGATACATTTGGCTGCTGTGAGTTTGATAAATAATCAAGTACTGTCAAGGACATGCATTCAAGTTTTTTAAGGTGAATGTGCTTTGAAAGACAGGAAAGAGCGCCACTGCCAAAACGGGGAGCTGCTGTTTAAGAGGAATTAACAAACAGCTGTTAAGGGCAGACACAGTTCATTACTTACATAAAGGCTGTTATTATTTGGAGTCTCTCAAACCGCATGTTTAATATGCAAGTGAGGCCTTGTGTTATTATGTATGTAATCATTTCCAAATCAAAAATCTAAATCATTGGATGAATCTCTTCATTTTGATGAATTATTGGACATTTTCTCTCACTCCATAAATCAGAAAATACATCAAAGTGCTAAAAAATAAAATTGCTGTGGATATATGGACAAAGCCCACGGGACCAAGCTTCCAAAGAACAAAGTGTAAGTGTTCTTGAAGCAAAAGAGTCAAAAATCTAAATGGATCAGTACATTAAAACCCTGTTTTTCCCTGAGGTGTCGATGGGTTCCCGTTCAATGTTAATTCAACAAAGTCGTCCTATGCAGTTAGACACCCTGTTAACCATGACCATTACAGGCATTACATTCGCCACCACATCTGGTGCCATTAGAGGATTGACGGTTTACAAATACTTAATCTAGATGAGGTGAGGGGGGGGTCAAGGAAAAAGGCAGATGCGGGACGGAGCAATGATATAAGTAAACTGAATCATTTGATGAGCATCTCCAATATGGCAAACCCCCTATTTATTTTCCTGTTATTTCCTAACCTCTAAGCCCTTTATAGAAGCCACAAAGAGGGGATTTAGGGCAGGGTAGAGGCGCCGCCATCCTTGGCCCGCACCTCCGTGCAGTGACAGCATTATGGAAATATCATCTTTTCCCTGCAGCCAGGCGAGCTTGACCGTCACACCGCCTGTATTTAAATTCAGAGGAGACCACTGTGTGTCGCCTCACAATACCTGAAGAGACTGCATCCCTACACACTGCCCCGTTTGCCCTTTTCCTGTTGTACACAGGATTTGGAATAGCATACATTTTCTGCACCCAAGGTAGCAGAGAAGGTTTTTACAGATCAACGTATTTGCAGCGATGCTTCGTGCATGACCTGCTGAACGGCACAATCGAAATTAATCTGGTTCAGCAGCTTATTCAAAATACCGGATGAAATACAGTGTTTAACTACACTGACTCAATCCCTGGTGCAGCCCCATGCTGCTCAAACATTATCTAAATATAGAAGGGTGCCCCATGAGGGAAATAACACCTACCCCGGTTTATTTGCCAGCAGTATGTAGATGCAATCACGCTAAATAAACAGCCTTTGCTTACGACAGCACATAATGACAAATAATGAAAACCAATTACAGGCAGTAGAGTCGATGAACACCCCCTGCCCCGTTGTAATTGCACAGTGCTTATTTCCCGATCATAAAACGGGTGAACCTGCGTGAGGTCATCTGCGTTATTAATGTTTTACCAAAATAAAAGTCGCTGATGTAAAACAGGTTTTCTTTTTCAATCATTTATAAAAGGGCACTCACTTTTGGAGAACCTTGGCGGGTTGTCGTTGACGTCGCTGAGGGTGATGTTGACGAAGGTGGTCCCGGCCAGCCCCCCCAGCTGCCCCCCCATGTCCTTGGCCTGGATTAATACCTGGTACTGCTCCTTCACCTCTCTGTCCATATTGGGCAAAGCTGTCTTTATAACACCTGATGCACGGTGAGATTGATAGGAAATAAAGACGGAAAAAGGAAGAAAAGAAGGGAGGGAGAGACAGAAGTAGTGAAAAAAAAGAAAAAAGGGAAAGCAGGGTAAACATCAAACCCTTTGAAATATATTTGATGCCAATTATCAATTTTCCTCAAAATGTACAAGGAGCTCATACCCCAGCAAGAAGCTCTCAGCAGGGCTAAAATAGAGGTCATTTCACAAATAGGAGACACTTGACATTCAATAGGGAACACTGGAGGAGCCATATAATGATTCACTTGAGATCAGAGACCCTGAGATCAGAAGGCGTTTGTACTGCAGATTATTGGTTGGGTCAGTGGGAGGTGGCGTGCTAAAAGGGAGCGGCCAGCTAGGAAGGTCTGCACTATTTCCATTCCAGACACTCAGGATGTGAGGATGTACAATTTGATCCGCAGGCCCGAACACGAGTGATAGAAAAAATCAAAGACTATGTTCATTTTCTCAATCCATCTTTTTTTGTTTGTCTGTATGCATGGTGAGTGAGTCCCTGAGAGATAATGTGTGAGATTTAAGCGTGCTTCCCTTGTTCACCTTTTCCTTGCAGCGTTCTCTCGTGTTGCAGATGTGCGTTTGGAGATAGATGGAGGCCCAGCAGGGCAAACATTTTACTTTCACACTTTGATTTGGTTTTTTTCTTCGCAGCACACGGTCACAGTTCGCGCTCTGCAAAGTCAGGCATGAGTGGCGTAATTCCTGCGTACCTGTCACATGTGAGCCTATTTTGGTGCACTTTGAACTGCCCCAGATGGGGAACCAACAGCAGTGGGAAAGTGTTTGAAATTTAGAGCAGTTTTATGTGTCACCCTGCCTTGTGCCGCCGTGCATCCTTTTTCCTGCTGAGTACTCTGTATCCTTGCAGAAAGTCCCCGGTGGTTTACAGATCAGTTTGTGAGTAAAGTGATAACGCTCCTCCAACACGACCAAGCTAGCAGATCCAGCTGCTCTACATTTACTGTATTTTTCCTCCTCTTGGTACCCATTTTTAAAAGAAAACTCAAAAAATTATGCAAACTGATTGGGCGACCCAAATAAAATCTCCTCCGAACCTCCATCAGTCCCAGAAGTCGCGTGGATGCTTGTGTGCAGTTTGAGGTTCTTTACCTGTTTTGGGGTCAACAGAGAAGTAGGGCTGACCATGGAGGATGCTGTATACCACTCTGGCACTGTTTCCATACGTGGGGTCATCTGCATCCGTGGCTGTCACTTGGGTCACATACGCCCCTGAGGAAAACAGGGCGAAAAGACATTGAATTCCCGTGTGTCCTCCTGGGACTGCAATCCAAACTCTTAGAAGTCCATCGGTGTACCGAGCGATCTCACCTGTCACTAATGAGAGAATAATCTAAGCATGCACGGTCAAACCGGGTGTAATGAAGAGGAGGAGGCATGTGCACAGATGTTGTTCAATTACCCTGCTATAGGTTCTGAGTTGCACATTTGCGGTATCACTAAGTGGGCGTTAATTAAAAACATATAACGTAAGGGCAACAAAAAACAAGGCTATTGTGCCAATAACAATGCTACCATCAAGAGAACAAAGGGCCATTGCGAGAACAGCATTAGGATGGCACTGTTCCAAACTGTTGGGGAAAGAAGAGAGAATAATTACTTGTTGGGGGTTTGGCTCATCCTCATTAACTATCTGGCACCCAACACCCTCCTTGTTTAGACTGTATTTAAATTCAGCTGTCTCAATGCAAAGTTCCCGGTTTTAGGGGAGCGGTAACCAACGAAGAAATGCCTCGTCAGCCTTTGATACCACAGCGAGCCCGGTGTTTCTTGCAGAAAGACGGTTTGCAGGCTAGTTTGAGATGGACGACGTCACAGACGGACGGCTCCGGCTTTGAGTTCTGGCCGCAGCGTCGCCGCAGCGCTTGTGTGAGCAGGATCCACTGAGCAGACACTGGGACGTTCGAATGGTCATTTTGGATTCCGGTAAGCTCCCAGTTTGCTGTAAAGCAACTGGCTGCACGTCAAATAGGCTTTGCAGTCCGAGCGGTCGGTGACAATGGCATTAAAACATTAGGAGAGAGAGATTAGCGCGTCCATCCTGCCTAACAAAGCCACACGTGCCTGATTAGAGGGACCAGAGACGCGCTGCATCGTGCTCCAACACACACACACACACATCGACATGTGTTCAGCGCAGCTCGAGAGGCGAGATCCACAGCTTCCCGACCTCCGACGCACCGAGAGGCAGGAGCCTCTCTCATCAGTGGGAGACAATAAACTAGCCAATTAAATCCTACTGCTGCAACCGCGGAAATGTTTGTGTGAGCGAGCGCTGCGAGGAGGAGGACGAGGAGGAGGAGAAGGAGGAGGAGGAGGAGGAGGAGGCCCGAAAGGTCATGTTGATGAACACAAGAAATACAAACCATTGCAAAGTAATGATTATCTATCTCACTAAATATTATTTATATCACAATATTCAACAAATCACTGGAATGTACCGCAGAGGAAACCAATTAACCTGGCACAAGACACGATGCATACAGATGTTGTATTTGAATATGAGGAGGGAGAGGGAAGAATGGAAATACTGATCCCTGTGTTTAAATCTGAAATAAACTATTTAAAATGTTTGGAGACAATGAGAGCTTTTAAAAAAAAAATCCTCACTCTGTTAAATCGTTTCCTTCCTTAGCGATTTGGGAATAAAACATTTGCATACAACTCTAGGGGATTATTGAGAATAAGCAATTTCATCAAATCTGTCCATAGTCTTCATTACCAACCATTAGTGCATATTTATGTTGAGCGTCTCTCCCTTTTAGTTTTTGTTTACTCCCTGCTAACATTAAAAAAAAAAAAAACAGCCAGAGGGGGATTCTAGCCAAAGACATCAAGGAGAACGTAACTGTTAATGAACCCATTGATCACACAAGTCTTGCTGCTATAAATATTGATAAGGACTTTAGTTGGTTTGATGGTTGTTGTTTTTTTAAGAAATGACTTCCCTTAAAAAGTGTGGAGGAGTGGTTCGGGCTCAGTCGTGTTCTCGGCTGAGATGTTTTTGATAGTGGTGTAAGTCTGCACAATTTGGCAATGCTTAATGTTTTCAGCCGTGATTTTAATGGCTTCATCTATGAGCGACAACAAAAGGTTATTTTTAAACATAGAATGTATTCTTATTAATCAAAAGTCTTTATTTCTAGCGCACAAAAGAACTGAAGGATTTTTACAGTTGGACTGATTAAATAATAAACATGAAGATCACATTTAGGCTTAATGAGTACTAAATTCCATGATGTGCAATACACGGGACGGGGAACGTCTACTCAAAGATGCTATCGTAAAGTATTATGGGAACTGTGGGGTCCATAGTTGTTGCACCTTGCTGAACAAAACATGTTAGTATCATCCACTTTTGTAACTATTGTTTGCAATAATCCATTATCCAATGAAAAAGTCCCTTTAGCGTTATGTCTGGAGAACCAGCGCGTGTTCAAACCCTTTAGCTCGCGCCGCCTGACAGCCTCTCGGACTCTACAATAAACCGCCGTGCAGCGCAGCAGCGTTCGCAGGCTCGGCTTTTCTTTTCCTACACCTGAGACTGCAGATTTCTTCTGTTTTTTTAGGGCTTCATCTGCGTTCACATCCAAAGGGAACTCTTCTTGCGGCGGATTACCTTGATCTATTCTCCCTCTGGGGTGGAGGGGGGAGGCGGGTGGGGGGTATGAAGACAAAGCTGTGAAATATACGCAGGGCCCAGCAAGAAAAACGAACCCAAATGTACAAATGTGGCGGTTGAAAACCCTCTTATTGCGTAGTTCAAGAAGGGAAAACACAGTGGGAATAATTCTTATCGATTAGGCCAAGCACCGCCCCCTGGTCTCTTACCTACTGGGGACATCTCGGGGACACTGGCTGTGTAAGGGCCCTCCAGGAACTTTGGCTCATTGTCGTTTATGTCTTGAACCTTGATGACGAACTCTGATTCCGGCTCCAGGGGCCTGTTGGTGTCGATGTCAACGGCCTGGGCGCGAAGGGTATAGTAAGGCTTCTCCTCCCTGTCAAGACTCCTTAAGGCGTGGATGTCCCCGGTCGTTTGGTCAATTGTGAAAATGGAGCCAGCACCGTCTCCCGAGAGAGTGTACTTCACCGCATTGTCCCCGCCGTCGAGGTCAGTGTGCAGCTGTGAGAGGAAAGACAGGTTGAGTGCAAACATTGGCACAGATAATGATTCATTGGAAACACTGGGGAAGCGCTGTCAAAGAACGATATTTCACAGAGACAGTCAAGGAAACTGGCTGCGCATCAAAGCGCAAATTCATGTGTCTGCAAAGATGTGCGAGACACAAAGTCATGAGGAAAAATGAAATGGTCGCACTTTCAGAACGTTTCACAGATTAATGAGGCTAAATCTCTCATAAATAATGTATCCTCCTATGTGCAATTACGCTGCAGTGATAACTCTTCAACATCACGGAGCCATTTCTATTCAGGGAGGACTCCAAAATCTTGGCATGAAAGTGGCATGAATCGGGCTTTGAAAAATAGAGGCAACTACCCAACAAGGCCAATTTCTAATACCGACGGCTGACAGCGGAGGCCTGCGACCAGATGACTCTCGGCACGGTTGCCAGATCTGCCCGCCGCAGCTGGAGAACATCTTTGTTAATATATATCCAGGGCAGCTCTCTTTGTACAAGACAAACACACGGCGCGCCGTGGCAGAACGCCTATTGACACAGTTATGTTTACCTCCCCGAAGAGATCAGTCGTGCAATTCTAAGCCTTTTAAATATTTAAGAGGTCTAATGCAACGCGATCATCGCCGCACGTAGGTGAGGATATTTAGCCTTCTTGACCAAGTACATGGAATCGAAAGAGCAGCATTATTCCCTGAGCCAGTAGAGATGTTTTAATAAGCTACAAAGATACCTCTGACTGTTCTTTTAGTATTGGCATTGGGTAACAATACTAAAGGATGTGGTGTCAAACTCAATTGATTGGACCATTAGCATGCTGGCTTGTCAGCCTTAATATAAGTCAAGCAAAGCGTCTCTTTCCTCTAATTGCATTATCCTTGGAATTACCACAATCTTCCCCTACCCTTATCCTTATCCTTAACTATTTTCGTTGCGTGTAGAGAGCCGTGAGCTCTCGCTAACCTCGGCCGCGCTGCAGCTGCCTTGCACCAGCTAATGGCCGAATGAGTCTTTGTAGCTACTCAGCCTCTTACTTTCTGCCCCACAGGTAAACACGCTGCCATTTGCACATGGCCAATTATCCGGTGAGTGTCTGTGATAATTACAGCGCGGAGAGGAGACGATATTTTGGAGGCAGCGATGAAAATCTCTGCAGGTTAACACTGAAAACAAAAGTAGACACGCAAACACGAGCACAAACACTCGAAGAGAAGTTGTTGAATCGGAGGAAATTGCCCAGTTTACACAAACATAGTTGTGGTGATATCAGCCAGGGTGCATTATTCATCTGTGTGAGCTTTATTTCTACTTCATCAACCCTGTTTGCATGACAACTAGGTCGCACAACATGTTATGCAATGAGCATAAAACCTGAAATCTAGATTATGAGTATCGTCTGTGGAAAATACACAAAATTACTTTAAAAGTAAATTGCAAACTACAATCATTATGAATCTATATTCATAGATCCTTATCATGATACGTTTGGTGATTAATTAGGCTCCTAGCAATGTTAAATATAGGCCTCCCACTCCTCGTGTGGACCATTTAGGGTTTATTTCATCTGCAGTTTAACTGTGGTCACCAGCTAAAGCTGTTACCCTGATTATTAGTATTAGTGTTAAACCCCAGTCTGATGTTATGCTTCACTTCAACACATGATTAACAACCCCCACATTGTAGCGGCTAAGTGGTAAACACCCCCAATCTGTGGCCCGCTGTGGTCGACATGCACGGCGTTCGCCCCAGGCTATTCGTCTTCTCCTTCAGCGCAGCCGACGCTCTGAAGCCGTGCTACACGGAGACGAGACGAGTGAAGCAGGAGGTTAGACAACAGAAACAGAATCGGGGGGTCGGGGAAGGAGGTTGGACATCCTCAGGTGCTACTGCCGCTCCCGAGGAGCTGGCTCATATATTGCATTCCAGGAGGCCGACCTGCTCTTTTTTTTTGTTCCTGTCTCAGGCACGTGTGCGTCTGCTGGCCGGACATTCGTAACCATGTCTCGACTTCCAGTGGAATTCACGTGGCATTATGTCATTAAAGCGTATCGCTGCTGCGTGACGTCAAAGCTGGAGGCCCATTTTATAAATGTGACCTTGAACACATCCATCATGAAATGAAAAGTATTTCAAATGCCGCTTTGTTTGAGCAAACTGTTTCGTTGCGATGTGACACAGTCTACTGTAAAATTAGGGCTCCCTCTAAAATTAAACATCTGACATAATTAAAAAGAAAAAAAAGTCAGCTGTACTGTTTAGTAGATGATACTCCATCACCGTGTGGCGGTGTCACATGGTGCGGCTGGAGGTGTGGCTGCAGAGCAATAACTACTCTCACCAACACTTCAGTGTGCGACAAACAAGAAGCGAGCTGAAGTGAAAACTCTCTCCGCTATAAGATGTAAGGTGTCGATTCACCAGAGTGTGAATTCACTCTGATGAGTTTACTCCAGACGGAACACAAATGTATTTTCAACCGATGCGCGTGTTTCGGCTGTTGGCTGTGTGTCTGAACTGTTGTGCGACCCCGTGTAGCGTCACTGTCTCTGCCTTTCATTGTTTTTTTTTTTTCATCCATCTCTACTTTGTTATCATTCGGTAATCCTGTAATCTTCCTGCAATCCGTTCACATGATCCGCAGCGTGGCTAACAGGGCCGTTTGTCCTTTTAGGGACAGCGGGACACGAGGACACCGCGGGAGCAGCAGCGCTCTGCTCTGTAAGCGTGTTCAGAGTTGTCGCCTCTTTCTGCTAGTGGCGTAGCGGAAGAGATCAGAGCGGCAGATGGAGTGTTGGAGCAACAATGGGGACGTAATAGGGCTCAAGCTTTGACATCTCACACCGAGCCGAGGCCGACACGCACGCACGCACACACACACACACACACACACACACACACACACACACACACACACACCGCAACAGATGCTTTTGTGAAAATCCATTTTTTGGTTGAGAATTTTTGATTGCTTTGGTTCACAATACGTTTATCTGTCGCCCTCTCCCAGTAGAGAAAATAACAAACGTCCTCCCGTGAAGTCAACACCTGGTGGAACTTAATCAACGTCTTTTCTGACGAATTGCAAGTTTCGCAGCCACTTCTGTTGCCGGGCAGTTTTCTTTTGTTACTAAAATCTGTTCAGTTTAACGTGGCTCATTCCGAACATACATCGTTATCTGAAGCTGCATTGTTGCGTGCAGACTCTTTTTTGTACTGTTGTATTTATGATTGACGCTTTGTTTACAGCTGGTCGCCCTTTTGACTGACCACAAGAAAAAATCAAAAGCAAACCTGAAGCGTACTCTTCCCGTCTGCCGCTCATTCAATACGAGCACCCAGGAGAGGCACCTGCTGATGATTCAGCACTACGCAATTAAAGATGAAAAAGAAATGCAAATACGAGAAAGCATAAGCACATTGCCTCATTAATTATAGACCAAGTGAAATTTGACTTGTATTAAGGGTGCATGTGATCATATTTCTCCAGGAGACAGTATGATCACATGCACACGTGTTTCCGGGAGACTCCATTTTTCATGATAAGCATAATTAGCATGACGCTGCGCTCTGGGTACCAGTGGACTTGGCAGCTACGAAAAGAAGCAGGTATAGTGCGAGGAAATGAAATAAGATCCCTGCTCACAGCCAAACTCGCACCATCTGTTGAAGCGAGTGTGTTTGCATCCATGGAGGTTTTTTTTTCACACATTTAGCAGTTTTTTGAAGGTTAGTTAATGCTTTTGTGGAACCGATGTTTCCCTTGGCATCAGTTGTTTGCATCTTTTGTAGACATGCTACTAGGCATCGTGGCCTTCAGAGCCACGACCCGTGATCTTCCAGAGAGGTTCCTCCAGAGCCGCCAGCCCATCATTGCCTGTCTGGAGCGGTTGAGGCGGTGCAGATGGCCGGGCCCCCCCCTCCCACCTCTCAGCACTGCTGTCAAAACAAATGTCGGCGGGCCCAATACTCCTATTGACCGGAGGGGCCCAACGACGGGGAACAGTGATGGCTCATCTCTGCTGGCTGTGAAACAGTCCCACACTTAGGTCAGGGTTAGTGGCGTGCGGGGGACTGCTGGCTCGCAGAGGGGGCGGCGCTCACGCCTCCTTTCGGCATTTGCAGCACACGCTCTCCTCATTTGTTACGCAGTGAACGCGCGTATTTATTAATATGAGTGATTTCGGAGGTGAACGTAACCAACCTCTGTAGAAATTGCTGTAATTATAATTTCTGCAGCCGGGACGATGCGGCGGCGGCGCTCTCAGGAATGCATGTGGGGGCGGCGACTCGATGGCGATGGCGAGCCTGCGTTCTCATACTTCAGCGGCTCAGCGGCCTCATACGCTGGCGAACACGTTCACAAACCACTAAACATTCAGAAAAAGTGTTGGAACATACCTGTCCTTCTCACCTTCACTTTGATTTAGCATACGAATCAGTGTGGGTTTAACTGAAACCAGATGGCTCCAAAGCATAAAAGCTTTGGAGATCATTTTTGTTCCCTTCTTAAGATTAAGATAAAATCAGTAAGCGGAGAATTGTATATATATATATATATATATGGTTTCATGATGGCACTGCCTTGATTTGCATTAATCAAACATGGACGCATAGAGGGTTGTTGTATTGAAGTCATACTTTTGGTATTGTGACGACCCAAAATATTCCGTAACCTTCAAACCAACACAGCTGATGTATTAACCATGTTGAATGAGCGGTATTTCCTGGCATGCAGCATATTCATGTAATCCCTACTGATTCCACAAGGTCACTGATTGCATTTTTTAAAAACTGCTTGAATAAATTGATCCTCGTGGATATCCCACTCATCAGAATTCCCACAATGTGCTGTTAATCAGTGTAAATCATTCCGGGCCCGTTGGGCCTTTCAATGCATCACGACCGCTGTCATGGATTTCATTTTCATGCTGCTGTTCATTATCGGGTCTGAAACTCCTGATTCAGTCGCACGGACGCGCGCCCCACCAACCCGGTGATGACAGGGCGTCAGTATCGGTTCCCGGTCCGCGCCTCGTCTCGCTAGCGGCCTGTCACGCCGCAGCCCGACTGCTTGCGTGGTACGGTTTGGCGGGTTGTCGCTCCACCGGTGAGCCGCTGATGGAAAGAAAACAGTGTGTCAAACGCCGCAGGGCTTATTATCTCTGATCGATATTGGCCCGCTGACAGCCAGCCGGTTGCTATCTGGGTTGTGTCATGCCTCCGTCAGGAAAATGAGGGCGGAGGGATAAAATACAGTTTATTTGCACGTGTAGGTATGTTTCTGTTAGGAAGCGAGAGGGAAGGAGAGGGGACCAAATTTGATAGATTGACATATCGATGGTCGAGGTCAAAGCTCTTTCTACCTCTGAAATGTATTTCACCGCGATTTAAATTCGCTGCGTCTCACCATGAACACGGCCGTTGATATAACTGCTACCTTTGTCAACAATCTGACGAACCAATGAGATTCAATAAGAAGCAGCTTAATCGTACATTAAAAATGTGTTTGTGTCCTGTCTTTTTGAGATATCACGATCATGTACATGATTGTCATCGATCTCAGAGGCCGCGGTTACGTGTGGATTCTCATATCACACTTGATTAAGCAATGCAGTGGTCTTGATACAAAGTGCAATTTTGTACCCAGAATAACAACAATATTCCCCATCAATGTCAAGGAACAAATGGAAAACGTTGACCAGGGCAGTAAGTGATACTGATTGGGGGCATTAAAGCGCCGTTAGGAAATATGATCCAGGCAATTCAATAGGAAGGTCCATTATCCACGAGGACCAAATACGTGAAATATATTACTCCGGCAGGACAGATGAATGGCGTCATTAGCTTTCGTTTCAGATGTTCTTTTCCGGATTTTCCAGCGACATTTATCATCAACGTGCGTTACAATTGTAAATGTCCTCAACCTCTTAATATGTTCTAACGAGCAGCGGAAACACCGGAACACCTCATGCAGAACCTGGTGGAGAGAGATCCTTTCACATCACTTTGCACTAAGTGAAGCACTGAGGTAGCCCTTTTCTCCAAGACTTGTGTGATGAGAATTTTTATTTGAGTATTTAAACATATAATTTTACCTCAGCTCCTTTAGTGGCCTTCAATGTTCTCTGTATAATCACTGTCGAATTGCTGTATTAACCATCCACTCAAAGGTCTCGTGGTGCTGATACAGCTCCACATCTCAGTGACCACATCATCTATTTGTCAGAAGATGAGCTCCTTACTTGGGACGTGCCTCATTGATGCCACGGATACCTCCGGTTATCGTTTGCCTCTTCGCTCACACTCACTGAACGTTCCTCTATCTTGCACTGGACAGTGCAAAAAAAAACTGTTTTTTTTTTGTTTTTATATGGGTTTTCATGCATTTTACCGTCAAATTCGAAACCATTCAAACGTAACTATATGTAACAACATGGGGGCAGGTGTCGGCGGTAAGGCCGGGGGACGGAGTGCCGTCTCTGCTGGGCCTGGTGCATAAGTCATGTTCAGGCGTCTTTTATGCCCTCCTCATAGGTCGTCATTGAAAGATTAAATTTGCGGGCTTCATGTCGGTGATAAATCTCAGCCAGGTGTGGGGTGGGACTGAGAGGAAGAGCCATCAATAAAGAGGATGGTCTTTGCTTGTCAGCCAGGAAGAAAGGGAATAAACAAGTTGTGGGAGAAACGGGGACTGCCCTTTACAGCAAAAGTGGTTTATCGACTTGTATTCAAATGAGCAACCTTTTGTGTGCAGGTGTGGAACGCCGGGCATTGGAGCATGCCACTGCGTGCCATCACATGCTTTGGATTGCAGTAAAGGGTACTGAGCCCCCCCCTCACACACACACACACACACACCTTTTTGATAGGTCCTAAGTGTGACCGTCTTAATTGATTGCATTTCGACCTTCATGACGTGGGCTGCTGTGTATCATTTCTGGAGATTCAGGGGATTTGCTGGATTTATAGACACTAGCTACTACACCCTTTTTTGCCCTTGTATGCCTCTTCAACACTACTCTGATCCGTTTGTATTGTTTTACTAGATATGATTACAGTATTTAAAGACATAATATTTATACAGTGATAGTGGTCCTCTTAGAAAGGAGTTCATTGTGAATTTCCAGACGCCTTGATGCTATGAAAAAAGGTCCCTGAAGTGTGCCGAGGGTTTAACAGAGAGTGTAGGAGGCAGATTCTTCTTGCCGATAATCACTGCTCACCGTAGGCGAGGCCTCAGGGTTGTCTAATTGTCAGCGCACACGACTCTTACGTTTACACCCTTAAGCCTTCTGGGCTTTATTGCTAATCAGCGATAAATGTGGTTGTTGTCAACAGGAGGTTCTCAGAAGAGCCACAGCATGGGGGTTTGTGCTAAAGGGCTCCGCTCAAAGGGATTTCTAATAATAAGTTGCAGGGGTTTTTAATTAATATATTTTTCAAAACGGTGGAGGAAGAGAGTAATACATTGGGACAGAGCATAAGCACATAAGTGGACCTGCTCCTCGTACTCTTGCTTTGTGGAATCATTTTGTAATTTATTTTACCCATTGCTGTTCCTCGCTGTTGATACCTAGTTTGTTTGCAACCTCAAGAGACTCTAAGAACAACTTAAGACTGAAAAATCATTTTTCGGGGAAAGAACATTTTCCAGTTACTTCATCGATCTGAACATTAACCGTGAAAGTGCACAAGATGTCAGAGAAAATAAACTGAAAATGACCAAAAACTAATTAATGATGTCAGACGTAAGGCAATTTTCCCATAGCTTTCTATACAATTGTTCTCAAATGTATATTTCCATTCAGAGAGTTAGTGCTCAGATTTAAAAGAAGAACATTTGAGGCACATCAGAGCCTCACAAGAAACAGAATAAATAAAAATTGCATAATATCATATATGATTATCATGGACCGTTTAGTCTTTATTTTTTCTACACTTCTAGTTGCATTTTCCACGGAGGGATTTTATTGGTTCAGAGCGGGGAGACAAGGTATAACATGAGGTAATCACCTTTCTGAACAGCTACACTTTGCCCTTGAGCAAGGCTCCCGTGCAGTTGCTCCTTCTCAATGGATTCAGAACTAATTGACTAATAGTGCTGAACACCTCACACGGAATCTTCTCCCGCCGCCTTATTTTCACCTCAGGGAGCAAAGAGGGCGATTAAGTAAGCTGCACAAGCATCCGTTCAGTCTGTCGCCCGACAGCCTCCTCGCTGTTAGTGTCCGCCAAACCGACGTAAATGTAAAGATGCAGTATCTTTGTGTGCAACGTATATATCATTGCTTCTGTTTTTTTTGCAGTTTTATTTCTCAAATTACATCACGATCATTAAATTGTATGGGTCTAAATTCATTTGTTTTGTAGTTATAATTTCCCACGGAAACAAGAGGAAATGCAGCCGTGGTAAATGTTTCTATTGGTGTAGTGGAAGATTAGAAATGTTATTCTGACATAGCCCACGGCCTGGAAACATGGATGTTATTTGGAATCCTTCCCTCCTCCGGACTAATCTCAACCTTCACGTCATGTGAGGGAGGTGATGTCAAATCTCTTAAGTGTTAGTAGTAGAATATTTTTAAACACTACTATAATCAGTGACACAAATAACCCCTACAGAGTTTTTCTGCACGGTGCTTAAGACTTTAAATCAATTACTGCTAGCATAGCAACACTGGTGGAATCTAATGCCAAACAACAAACCAACCCTGAAGTAAATGGAAGCAGTAATGTGAATATCTCATTGCAGATAATGAGTATTGTTGAAACTAGTAAAATAAACTAGTGCAGACACACCTGAGGAACATTGTTAGCAATGATTTAGAAAGTTTCCGTCATTGGTTAGTCAGCAGTTGCTCCAATTCTCTGCACGCCACTTAATGGACATCCTGTTATTACGTAGTCATGTATTATATGACAGGTGATAATGGCAGGGAGACTCATGTTGTCATTGGAAGACAAATCACTAACAGGCTGCTCATTTTCTGTTCGCATCCCGTCAAAGCTGCAACCATCTTGGAGCCAAAGCCCTTCCCATCAGATCGCCCTGACAAAGGTCCGAGGATCTCATCTACAAATGCTTTTCATATGGCAACAAATCAGTCAATTACTGTAAAGCAGTGCAGCAGCCCAGGATTAAGTGATTAAGTGGGGGCAGCAGGCTGCAGCCCCCCCCGGCCCCTTGCTCTTAGCCTCAGAGGCTTCCACAAACAGCACGGCTTGTCAGGGCTGATTGCAGCGGCACTCGGGCAGAGAAGTCAGTCGTTCTATGATCCCATGTAAGCCACAAGGGCCAAATTACAACTTTATTCTTACAGAGTTTACTTACAGCGAACGTGTTAAGACACAGAAGAGACAACTAAACGGAAAAAAGGGGGGGCGGAAAAAAGGCCCGGCTTTAATTTCATTGTGATGATGTCATGTTGGGTCTAACATATAAATGCATGCACGGCCATTTGTGTCTTATGACACCGGGGTCGTCATTAAATTTAAAAGTCAAGGCTTCCAGAGGCCAAATGAAGAGTGTGAATACAAGGCCTGCGCCTTGTCCGAGCATTTGTGACATAAAGTGCACGTGTACATCATAGTTAACATATTGGGATATTTTTATATTGTTGATATTGCCCATCTGGAGCCAGAGTAGTTCAAACACCATGAATTAGAGTGCTTCTCTGTTCCCTTTCCTCTATTTTATCACCCTGACATTCTATCGCTCCCTCCATTTACCACCAATTCAATTTCTTCCAAGCTCCTTACTCTGTGATTTATGACTTCTCTTGCACCATAAAAAGCTGGAAAAATGAGGCTCTTTACCTTGCCCACGTACTGCGGGTCCGACCCCATGTACTCCTCCAGCACAAAGAACTGGTTCCACACCCAGCCCCTTTTGACCCGCTGAAATCCAGCCGCCCCATTCCTCATCGGGCCCACCAAACCTCTGGCGTGCTCCCGCGCCGGCCTGCTCCGTCCCAGTGCCGGCGAAGGTGGATGCAAAGATGAGACTGAGCCTTCGTCAACAAGAATCCAAAGGAACAGCAGCAGGCAGTTCCTTGTTAGCATTGGCGATCTGTGAGGTTCAGGTCCCCAAGTTGAAGTCCAGTGACGAGAGCTGAGCCACGCTGAAACGCCGTGTGTGTGGGGTCGGGGGTCGGGGTTGGGGGGGGTATGGTGATCCGAAGAAAAGGCCGTTTTCCTGGGTCTGTCAGGGTCCCCTTCAGAGATGTCTGGAGCTCATCACCTGGGAGAAATACAGAGTTAAAAAGTTAGCCGTCGACCCGTTACCCATCACATGACACCTCTCACAGCCCTCATGAAGTTGAATGTGGTTGTTTTTCCCACTAGTAACCTTGTGGCACTTTCTGACTCATAGCGCTGGCTTTCCCCTTGATTGTACGAAGCGATATTTGTAAGTAATCTGCTTACAAGGTCTCTTCGTACGTGACAACATGAATCAGCAATGAAATGAACACAAATGAACATTTCAAAAAACGACTGTAGGTTATTGTCAATCCAATCCCTCCTTTTTTTAGTTTGCTCCCTAGATACCCTCAATAATCCCTCCGCCTCGTGCCCATTCTCCTGCCGGCAAGCCGAAGCCCGTGGACACTGAAATCACAGCGGTAAAAAGGGCCATTTCCTCTCACTGTCAAATAACAACAGTGCGCTGAGAGCACTTGTGCTTGCAGCCGCCCCGGATTGATGATGCTCGGCTACCGAACGCCTCACTCAGCGCCGCTAACTCGGTGAGCGGACGAGGAGCCTCAATCACAAACACAAGTGTACGAGGGAGAGAGATCTGTGGAATTAACGCTCCTATTAGCGTCAGCTATAGGACACCGCCCACTGTGCCGGAGAGGTCGAAAGTCATATATTATTTAATGACACTTTGATGAGAGGGCAGTTTTCATGTTTGTGCCTCACAAAGCATGCCCTAAAGCTTAGAATAAAAGCCCCCGCAAACAGAGACGGACACCGACGTGACAGCGACGACGCATTGGCAGTTCATGCATCAAAGTGACGAGCGCGCCGTGTGGGATGTCGGCGCCCGCAGTGATTTCTTGAAGGTGCTTTGCTTCTCTCTCCCCGACACCACTCTGGTGAGGAGCACAACAGATTTGACAAGCCGCGGCCACAGGAGATTGTCTCGGCTGACGCGGCCTGTCGTTTGACAGAACGCGCGTTTCCACGAAAGAGGCAGAAACAAGACGATTACTAAAATAAAATCCTGCTCGCCGGCGAGCAGTATTTAATTTGTTTTTGTCCGCCGTGCTTTGTGGCTCGGTGGCAGCACCGATGAGCTACGGGGTGGAAGTGGCACGTTCCGCCGCTCACACAGAGATGCGACGCACGAGTAAAGCACAACAGAATGAGATTTCACTACAGAATGATTTCCTGGAAGTTGTCCTGGAAGTTCCATTGCTTTAGGAGCAATAGAAGGTGATCCAAGTCTTAAAACTCATTTCTGCAGCGTCTATACATCATTCACAGAAAGAAACCAAATAGAGACATATTACATGCATAGCCTAATGTGTGAATAACTGTAAACAAACACTGTGGCTGTTCACACCTTGTTTTCAAGCCAGGAAACCACATCAACACCCAGGCATGTCGCCTGTGGCCTTGTCAAGACACTGAAAACAAGGAAAGGGAACCACAAACGGTGGGAATGAGGACGGCAGCTAGATTGTTGTTCTCTTTTCCTGCCCGATGCATTCATCAGCTGCACGGTAATGGAAGACGGCGCGCCTCTAATTTCATAACCGGAGCCCTCATTGACTTCATTGTCTTTGATTAATTATACTGACTTGGAACATCGTCTTCAGAGGGAGATTACTTCAACGGGGTTAGCCGCGCACCTAGATCCATTCATCCCCTCCGTCACCGCGTCTTGACAGACAGGAGCGATCTGCCAAGTTGCCCGTGCGAAATGGGCAGGACCCGTCTTGACGCGGGTCGGACACGCTTCTCCCGCAGGTCGCTCCTCATTTGGCTTCGACATAATGGAAAATGACTGTTGCAAAAATCGCGGCTCTGAGGAGACTGGGTGCATATTTGATGAGATGGGTTCATTAGCATGTGTCGGGCTGCGGTTTGCGAGCTTTGACCGGCGTGTCTGCTTCAGACAGCGTTCTGCCGCGTCACCTTCACTAACCAAAGAGCATATGGCCGGCCGGTCTGCTGGGGCAGAATACCACCCACAAGAGACTCCCTGTGAGGGTTATTAGTCGTCAAGGCTGCCGTAAACATGACAAACAAATAAGCGGGCTTTGACTTCCTGGAATGAGTCACCTGGATCAACTTCTTGTACGACACACTCAGGAATGTGTCTTTTTCCCTCTTCGTCTACTGCAGTGTTGACGTCAGTCATGCTGTTTAAAAATAAAACAAAGGTTTGACCTCCCTAGTGTTATTTAGGAAGGAATAAATTAATCCCTTTCAATCTTCAATCAAAGAAAAGGTGAGAATAGATTTCTTTCATGAAGTACAACATTTGGTTTTGATGGCGCGTCAACGTGTTGGTTCGGATCTCTGTTTTCAGTTCCTATTTTTCAGGTCTGCAAAACCACAGTTGAACTAAACAAACACATACGCCGAGGCTGATAAGACGAAGGCAAGAAGGCGCTCACTGCGAACACGCCGTTTTTTCCACCGCTAAGGCCAAAGAGGACCGTAATGTAATTAGGAGCCTTCGGGAGGATGGGGGAGGAAAGTATGGGTGGAAGCGATGTAATGAAAATGGGAGTATCAACACAGCTGGCTGGTCAAACTAAATTATAAAAAAAACCCTCCTCCTGCGCAGGTTAAACAGACCACAGAAACGTCTCTGTTGGTCACTCCGGTGCATCGATGATGCAGTTTGACCTCGACCCTTCGGTCCCTCCCCCCCTCCCCCCTGTCTGGGTGAGGAACAACGCCGCAGTCTGCAGCTTCTCCGTTTGGCCGTTATTTCGAGAGCTGCTTGGTTCCCTGAACAATAGCAACGTTAATATGATGTGATGAGTTGTCTACCCTGCTTCTTCTTGCGTCCCACGCACATTATGTTTGGGGAGAGCCGAGCGATGCCTTCCACTCAGATTATGTCGGGCCAGTTGTCAAACTTGTTGGTGGATATGACGTTTTGTCGCACCAGCAATATCCCGACATTCTACTGAGAGGATGTCGCCGCTATGTGCGTCTGATTTAGATCAGATCATGTTTTCCCAAAACCTAAGGAATAATAGTTGTGTTTTTAATTTTTTGGGGTTGCAGTGATTTTATTTGTTTTCTTCTTGTACTGAAATACTGATTCAGCCAGAAACAAAACATTTTAAAGAAATAATGCTACTATGGAATGCAATTGTTAACTTTTTTGAACCATAAATTAGTCCTGTTGTAGAGCAACTCTATCTGTCATTAGAACGCTAAGACATGTGCCAAAACACTTTCTTTTAATGGTGACAAATGGCAACTATTCCGGTTGCCAAGGCTATTTGTGTGATAAATGTGCCTTTTTCAAAATTGCTGTGCCGGCAGAACCAAGCGGCGGGAAAGAAACTTTGCAGAGGGCTCGGAAGCTGCTTCTGAGTTGCCCACATTTAATGTTGGAAAAAATATTCTGAAAAAAAATCATGTATAAAAAGTTATGTAAACTGTCGAGGTGGCGGAGTGTCTGGATTTATCTCATTACTCCCTCACAGCTTGCCACCGCGCTGGCCGATTTGTCGGTTTGCACCAAAATGGCAAAAGCTTCAAACGGGAAACTCTGACATTCCAGATTCCAAACCGCATAGGTTGGTTCTGCTGTTCATTCCCCTTATCCTCACCTCACCGACCCCCTGAAGGACTTCAATGCACGTTTCTTTGGTTTCGTGCAGCAGTTTTCTCAGAATGGGGCCGCTGACACGACGGGCCAATGCGGTCTATCCAGACGGTGGAGGAGAGGATTTCTTAGTCCTCTCTCTAACCTACCTGTGTCACACTGGGAAAAGCTGGACGTCTGCGAGGCTATTGTCAATCCAGTTCACTTAAATGCAAATGTTCATGAAAAAAAAGAGTTCGGCATATCAGCTTCCATGAAAAAGCTTCTGTACTGAAGGTTACTTTGGTTCTCCTTGTGGGCGGTGTGTCTTTTCCAAACGGGCTGATTGCTCGGCTAGTGGCCTTTCTGCTTAAAGCGTTATGAGAAACATAAACACAACTCAACAAGGCAAGTATACGTGTCACTTGGGTGCAGAAGCCTCTAAGAACACGGCACACGCAGTGTGGAGTGAATAGGGGGGGAGGCTGTCTAGAAAGACAGGGCCATTTGAGCTGGGGGTGCGTGGTGTTCACAATGGAGATGTTGTGAGGAGTAACAGTCAGAAAGCACACATGCAGGACCAGGTTAGGTTGTCACAGTTCAAGCACAGAAGGTGTCAACTTGTCCCTCTCTATATTGTATAATGTGTCTCTCACTGCTTTGACAGCTCTCTGTAAGTTGCAAAAGTGTCTACCTAAACGTTTTGCATCAGCACAATTCATCTGAGTGGTATACTACTATGACATGTTTTAATATTTTAACCTATTTCTATACTCGTAGTAGAGCTGACATTCTAACCAATAAGCAGTCGAGAATCCAAACAAGTCTTAATACGGCTTGTCCTCTAATGAGAGCTCCTCCCGTTGTTTGACAGGTAGTGTAAAGCGCTTTGAGTGCTCAGAAGACAGGAAAAGCACTATATAAGTGCAGGTCCATTTATCCATTTACCATATCATCTTTCTTTATCCTTACAATCCAGTGCTCAGCTATCTTCCATCATGTCGTCGACATCTGACGTTTTGACAGCTACAACTATTCAGTGGAGAGGCGTGCCTCATCTCCCTCCGGAGCAGTGAGTGATACTGCCAGAGATGAAACGAAGCGGCCCCTTTGCCCCAAGGCGGCCATGGAGCTCCATCGGTGCACAGGCGACTGCTCCCCTCTGGCCCCAAGCTCCTCCATGTTTTTCCATAAGGGGGGAAGAAAACATGGGACTCCTGCGAACCAACCACATTGTAAACTAACGACAATTGGCTTCCTCAGGTCGATGCGGTCCATGAGCCTGCATATCATTGAGCACACGGCGTATTACCTTTTTAAGATATTCTACAGCAATGATGAAAAAACGCCTGCGTGTCCTACTGAACGAAGGTTGCCTCTCCGTTAGCTGCTGAACTTTTCCCCCCTGAAAGGCTTCGCTGCCGAAACAAAAAAACTGGCCCGAGGCAATAAACGAAGCACCGCGCTGACGCGGCGCTCCCCAGCGCGAGCACGTCCGGGTTCCCCGCCAGCCGAGTCTATGATGCAACAGATATGGCGTCAATGAAAGGTGACGATTGAAATGGGCACCCGGGATCTGAATCATGGTTTTCTCTGTTAGGTACTGTGGATAATCTGCGACATATTGTGCGCACAACTCCGTTGGACAGAGAGCCTGGAGTTGGAGAGCCTCCAAATCGATGCCTGCTTCCTGTTGTTCGACCCCTCGAGCCGCCGCTGTTCCCTGATCTGAACCTAATGAATGTACATCACAATAAAACCTGTGAATACGGGAAGGGGGGCGGGGGGGGGGCTGTCAGCACTCAGCTTGACTGTGAACCCGGCAGCCAAATTGACAACAGAGGGAAACTGTGATTTACCTGCTACTCACAAGGTGCCGACGCGCACGGCGCCTGACGCTCCGGGTTCAGCTAAGAAGAGACGAACCTCGGAGGCCGACTTGTGAGCCCCGCTGCGGAGCGCGGCGTCGCGTTCTGCTGACGCCGGGGGAAGATATTGACGAAAGGAGGCAGAGAGGATTAAGCACCTGTCAAGCATCTGTTCTTTTCTAGTTGGAAAATAAGAATGCAGTTTATAGAGTAACAAAGAAACCTTCGTAATCAACACACAATGTGTCTACAGAGAGAGAACGGTTAATGGCCTCCAATAAACGAGCTCCTGTCATTTGTCCCTTGGTTTGAAGTCATTTTTCAGACAGTTCTGAAGACCCCCTAAGAGGAACGGCCCACTATGTAGCGCTCTCCCTGAGAAATACAGACCATAAGGGGCTTTTATCTCTGTGTGCAGTCGCAGCACTAATAGGAGAGCGGGGGCAGCTCGCACACATCTCCAGCTGAGAGACTGGCAAGCGGCGAGTTCGCTGCCTTCAGTACGAACTCTAATGGCTTTCTCAGTAATGGAAGAATAATTAAGCAATGTTTTTACATGCCACGACCAATCAAAACACAGCCCAAAAACGACGTGATCCAATCAAGTGTTACGTAATCTTTATGAATGGTATGAATGGGTCCAAAAGACAAAACATGTTGTTTTATCCCAAACGTCTTCCAGAACTTAACTCGTTTCTTTTTTCTTACTATTCCTAAGCAGTATTTTCTGCACTATTATATTGGGGGGGGGGGGCGCACACAATATTTGATTTGGCATACATTTGAGAGCGCCAAGGCAACCACCTCCATTTATGTCTGTTGATATTGCAAGAAACGGAAGTTAATCAAGTAGGGAGGCCTCAGCGGTGCTGCTGGCTGCCGGTGGGTGTCCCGCCACAATAAAGCCTCGTGTTGAGCCAACGCAGGGCTGATTCAGTATAGTGGAGCTCATCCAACACAATGAATCACTGTTGTCTTCATTAGATTATCCAAAAGAACATTTTCTGTATTTGTAAGTCTTCACCGTTTATTGTCATGGAGAATCTCTCGTTTCTTTTTTGAAGCGTTTCCCCATTTGTGACCTTCATCAGTCGTTTGCAGAGCTGAGCCCTTTTACGAGAAAACAATTGACGTACTGCAGAGTCGGCCTCTTTAATCACGGCTCAATCCGCTTCTGCCTATTACAGCTGTTGTCTTCTTCTAATTACCCTGATCTAATAAGTGCATTTGCCTGCTGTGACAGACATAGATCCCAAATCATTATGACTGCCATTATCCGGCCGCAGCATTTCTCAGCCAACACGCTTCACATTTCTGCTTAATTAGACTTTGCTAAATGCTAACAGATAAAGCTTGGACGTACGAGTCGGCCTGCATTCAGATTAACAGCCAAGCGCAGCAGATGGCAATAAATTAGATATGAGAGAGAGAGAGAGAGAGAGAGAGAGAGAGAGAGAGAGAGAGAGAGAGAGAGAGAGACAGGCCAAGAGAGAGTAAATGGTCAGTGGCCTAAACAAGTCCTGAATGACTGTTTAATGGCAGCAAAAACCGAACTGCCATGTTCACTCGGGTGGGATTTTTGAAGGTGCCATTCTCTATTTTAATCTGCAATTATTGTGTTTTTATGAGCGGTTCCAACGCCCATCCCACACCTCCTGTCATTAGTGAATATTGCATTGAACAGAATTACATTTAAACGAATGAGAAGCTAACCAAAGCTAGCCGAAGCTAACCTTTTCACCTCTGCAGTCCACTACCAGCTCGTTGCTGCGCTGAGCTGCGTTACAGTTAAGTAAGTTATGCTGGAATACATTTTGTGTTGAACTGTGTTTCCTTTTTGTTTACATTTTACCCACAAGGTAAAGACTATTCCCAGACGATGGCCTCATGATTTTATTATTGCAGACCGCTCCTATGTGCAGGAGCTGGCTGAAGTTTAATTAAGTGGCTTTGGTGGTGTGGAACAGTCCCGGTCCCAAACCTTAATTAAGCCCTTCTGGAATAGACTATTGACACACAATGAGGCGCTCGACGTGGTGTGTGGTTAATACCTGGCCGGTTAACCTGAACACAGTGGTGAGCGTTGGTGTGTTTGTGTCACTATGAGTCCTCTGAGAGTCAAAAGGCCACATGGTCACTCGTTTCTCTGGAACGCCGCTGGCCGACGCGTTGACTACGGCTCATCTTCATACGTGGTCGTGTTTCCTACGTGCCCACTGACTATGACTTGTCATTTAATTCGTTTGTGACAATTCCATTACATTCAGTGTTTAACTTTATTCACTTTCATTCCAAATACAACATTAGTCTCTTCTTCTGGACGGGATTCATCACCGTGGTTATTTCTATTACCACAGTAATCTAAATGCAAATTTTGACAGTCCCGTTTTCCACCAGGACGATGCTTGTGGCACAGCAAATGCACTCAAACAGTTTGCTCCCTTTTCACTCCACTTTTACATGGATATGTAATCTTGAATGAAGACTGCTTATCATGTCGACATATTTGTAGAAGAAGAGATAATTGAAGACAATTAACGCCTTGCAGTTGAATGCTGACATTGTTTCTCTGCATTCACAGAGGGAGACGCAGTCTGCTTTCCATTTAGGAGTAAAGAGATAAATATTATGCTTACATATAACCGAACAATCAGTCGCTGGGTTCTGGATCCATTGTGGTAGTACTGATTGAATGCAATCTTTGTTAAAAAAAAAGGGTTTGAAATCATTTGGGCGTATACTACATTTCCCATTTGCACCTAAATGGAAGCTTTGCCCACTTCTGCCTCGTTGCTTCCTTCACTGGGAACGTGGCATTGCAGGCACAGAACACACAGTGCATTGCCGCAGCTATCCCGGCTGCACGGATAAGCGTTGGTGGCAGCCAAAGGCTTCATCATTCCTGCCTTCCTTCTCGGCCCTGAAATCAATTTTTTTTCCCCTGCATGGATATCGTCCTGACTGACACCCGGGGAGTCGCTCTCACATATCCGCGCTCTTCCTCTGCGCCGTAAAAGGCCGAGCGCGCCCGTGCAACTTTACACCCACGTGTTGGTGGTCTGATACCAATAATCTTCCTCTGCACGTCGCTGCTGCTCGCTTGTACTCCATCACCTTGGTGTGGGACGCTTGACGTGACCTTCTCCATCATCTCCTACTCATTAGGCAAAGGCTGCCCGATATCTGCATCCTCATTATTCACTTCTTCGCTGTGTAGTCATAAAGTTACAAATTCGTGTGAGACTGTGTGCGTGAAACCACTAATTTCCACCACACATATCATGTACCTGGTCCTATACTGTACTATGAAACTACTCCCAATCTAATTTACTACACCAATTCATATGACGTGCAACTCATTAGCTCAAATCTCAGTTTTGCCCTGTAACATAGAATTCCTCTTAATGAATACAGCTTAGCCTTCTCAGGTTTGTACAAACACATTTGAAGAAATGTCCTTCAAAGCACAAAAAGGCCCAAAGGAAACATTCAGAGTTCAGGACTGAATGAGAAACGTCTGCCTGAGCCCAGCTGAACAATAGTTTCCCATCAAGGCCAAAAGAAATGCGAGTGCAGATATAAAACGTTACGGCTGTTTAAAGAAGACTTTTAGAAAGACTACAGCACCTTCAGACCAGATTTTTTGAAGTTGAATTCAACCCACGTCCTCCAAAACCTTCACAATGCAGACTTTTTGAAAAATTATAAATTTGCCGTTTTTTGTTCTGCCTTCCGGAGGGAACAATGTCTGCTCAACACGCTTGTTCTATTGTGTTTACTTCTGAGGAAAGGAGGGAACAGTATTTCAGAAGTCTGCTTGCCGGTGTGTCTCGTTCGTTTTGGGTTTTTTGTGCATCGTCAGCAGAAATGTAAAACCGGGAAGGAATAACACACATAGATGCACACTATGTGACATATTGAAGAAAAAAAAAGTACATCTTTTAAATCACCTTGAGGGATGTTTGAGTGGCACAAGCATCAAAATATCTTTTCTCTTTAAAGTGAGACGAGAATGAAAAGGCAGGAGTTCCTGATGGGAGACAGATTAGTTTATTACGGCGCTCTCAATTTAGGCTAATTATACATTTTAAAGCCTTTTCTCTGTGTGTTGGAACATGAAGTGAGATTTAATGTTTCAAATTAATATCTGGGCATTTAGTGGACACTTGGAATTGCTAAGGAGTAGCTGAGGAGTGGATTGGTCCAACGCTAGGCAGATGTAGTTATTGCTAAATAATGCATGCAGGACTATTATATTTATAGAATCAAACAAATGGAAAGAGACAAGACTTTTAAAGCCAGACAGGATGTGGGTGAGCATCACTGACTTGAGGGTATGTGGGACAGAGGAGCAGGTATGCAAAAGCGTAAATTGAATTTTTCTTTGAAAGCCAATTACTAATGATTGGACCCAATTTCACCCCAGAAACAGTTTAACACACTGAAAGGTGAACTAGCAATTACCCTTTAGCCACGGCCCTAATGAACTCCGGATTATTCTCAGGCAGGCTGGAGGGAGTTTTCAATATAGACTTTGCATCACTGATGGAAGCATTGCCCAACGTTTTCTTTGTGCGTTTCATTGCGCTAACAAAAAGCAATTAAAACATGAATACATTGTGTCACTATGCAAGCTGTAGAGACGTTTAAAATGGGATATTGTTCATGTACTTTCGGAACCGTATGCCCAGCACATGTAGGATTAAGGTTCGTCAGCATTTCACACTATTCCAATAATCAATATTGGCTTTTACATGTTGAGCGTTTATTCAAAAGGAGAAATGTGTGTTTGTGGTGATGACATACGTAGTATAATAAGCTGTTCTTTTCTCACGATGGTCCGCTTAAATATTTAAAGCGTCAAATGGATCCATGTGGTTTAGATGGAATGAATGAACATCAAAAGTAAAGATGAGGAGATCCGAATTATTTATCAGCGGAAAACTGCTGAATCTTGTAGGTAGAAGACATTTTTTGACTTACATTTAATCCATCACACGCAAGATGAGGCTTCTCCACTGCAAGCTCTTTTAGAATTAGTTGTCAAATCGTTTATTTTCTTTTGAATATTCCTCCTAGAAGTCAATTCCTGGGGGAACAGACAAACCGTAATATGAAAAGAAATTTGGTTTGATAATGAAATACAGGACTCCACGCCGTGTTTTCTAATATTCATACATGGCAGTGAAAATTGCAAACTGCAAAGATTAATTAAATCACTTTTTATTAGTCCGCTGATGCACAGAACACTGAGGTAGGCTCGCAAAACCAACAAAGGCAACTTGCGATAAGCTGTAATTATGTTTGAGGCTCCAGATTTTGACAAATTCAAGGCAAACTCCACAGGTCTTTTTTTTTTTTTTGGGTTACATCTGCTGCAGAGATGCACAGTAACAACCAAACTAACACGGGCCCAGCGTGCCGCACATGCAAAGGCACAGGGGCCACGGAGCGGAGAGCTCTGGGATACATTAAGGTCGTTACTGAACCGTTCATAAAAATAGACCCCAAAGGCCCGTTTAGTGGGAATCTATTGAACGGGTTTATACAGCGGCAGACAGGTGGAAGCTCCCTCTGGATCTGAGGTAGATGAAGTGACTGATGAGCAAAGGAATATGCAGTTTGGCTTCCTGCAATAATGAATGGATTTTCACCAATCCAGATTTGGGTAGATTTCCCCCTCGAGGTTTCACTGTGGATAGTGAAACAAATACCATGTGAATCTGCACATCGATGAGAGCCGCGCCTCGAGGCTTCAGCATGTCGGAAACAATAGAATGGTGTCAAATGAAGTCAAGTGAAGAACCTTTATCACTCTTCTGCCCTTTTAGTCAAAGGGGAGACGTGTGATCACAAGGGACGGGAGTGAGGGAAGCCATTGCTTAAGGCCAGGGACATTTTACACCTGTGAAAAGGCTGAGCCGATGGCTGCATCGGGGACATAAAGTCTTATTGTCGACTCAAACTGCTTTGGACAAATCTAAGAGTACACAATGTCACCTTCACGCGGTGAACAGCAGCATTCACAGGTAATACAATTAGACGATGACTTTTGAAAGCATGCAGGCCGTGTCATCATGGTGCATTGTGTTTAGCACGGAGCATGCTGGGCATTCAATGAGGCATTTAGATCTGTTTAGGATAGCCAGAGACAACACAGGGGTCGCTTCATTTAAATAAAAAAAGGCCTAGTTGGTCTTATCAAAGGTAGGTGAAAACATATTTAACTACACCAAACTGTGTTCTTCGATGTATTACTTTAAAGTATTACTTGCCAGTTTTCCACTTCTTATCAGAACTCAGAGAGACACAAGTGCAGACGCAGGAGAATATCAAATATTGGCAAAATAATGACAAAATCAGCAGGCAGTGTCGTTGTCGTAGGCAGGCAAGGGTTTGGTACACGGGAGATCTAGAACATCAACTGGTAACCACAAGAACCAGAACGCTGGCAAGACCTGGTGAAACACACAAGACGAACGGCCAACAAGAGCAGGGAAAGGACACAAGTTATATACACAAGGGATGATTGATACACAGGAACCACCTGGTGTAGGAGGAGACAAGGGAAAACCGGTGAACACAATTAGAGCGTGACACTCCTACTATTGAGTTACACCTCAGCCTAAAATTAGATCCTCATGACGGCGCCTGTTTCCAGCGTAACTTCACCCTCACATCTAGAACACCTACCACATTGTGCTGTAAAATGCATTCGTATTATCTCAGTGGCATGCCTTTGAGAGAGCTCTAATATCAAAGAGAAAGAAAAAAAAAACTACCGGTCCAATGGAATTGCAAAGTTTTATGTTTTATTAATTTAACGAGAAGTCAATATTGCACGAGCGTTGTCATGTTTCAACACAGAGCAGTCATATCATTTAGTTTACAGCTCAGTAACACCACGTCTAAGTGTGCAGCGGCTCTTTTAAAAAGAAAACACTTCTTCCAAAGGGGCTGATGCCACGAGTTGAGTGTTCATTAAAACAACATTTTGACTGCTGGCCCCGTGCCGCATTAATCAGAGCCCACGCGGCCAAATTGCCTCCAGAAGTTACAAATGATGAAGTTGCTATAAAGTAGTTTAGCAAAAAGTTAAAAGGGGGGGGGGGCGACATGACATCACCTCCATGCAACTTCTCAAAACAATGAGAGAAAAATGGCATCTGGGGTCAGTTTAAAGCCATCATTCTGGTGACCAGCTCAGCTGAAAACCCAAACGCCGGGCCTCTTTGTAGCTGCCGCTGACACTGCAACCCCCCCCCCCCTCTCTGCGGTGCTCTGCTGCAGAATGGATGTTGGGGACCACCGGGTGTCTGCTGCATTGCTCTCTGTTCCGTTTGTGTTTTTCAGCTGTGCGCTTGCTTCTATTAATCAGCCCTACTTTACCTTTCAGGGTGCTGCTTGTGTGTTCACACCATCAGAAGAGGCTGTCGCTGCACTCTCAGCTCTAAGCTTTGCAAATTTGAATTTACATTATTTTAACTGTCTTCTTTAGACTGCCCAGTTATTTTTGGTCAATAAATAGATTAAATAGAAGAGATCATTTTGGTGTGTATTCAACACCTTATTCATTCATCTTAATTTAATATTACTTTGACACTTATGGCCATATAAGGTCTACTCGCTCGGCCCGACACATAAACTCCTCTTCGTGCTTCGACTTGATGAGCGCAATTGTGATCTGCATCGAGTTCACCTTCTACTTGCTAACATTCACTCATGTGTTTTGTCTCATCTGAATGCACCGACGCGTTTAAATGAGGCATAACACACAGGTGAATTATAGCGAGACATTTTAATATAAATGCCAAAATGTCCGGTGGAAGCTCGCGATGAAAAGGACCGGTTTGTCCTTGACTTGAGTGACGTCCTTGAAGTGAACACCCTCCACACTCTGGACCTAATTTCATTAAACGGAAGATTTTGCCAGGTTGGTGAACCTAAAATGACACAGTTGAACTGCCTGTCAGGGAGGGGGAGGGCCTGAGTCCGGGGCCCGGGGCCCACGCCGGGGCCTCCCAGTCCACCGGCTCCATCCCAACACCGCGTTCTTTCATTTTGTCCTGCGTGTCGTCCATTTTCCGCTCAACTGTGCTGTAAAATCAAACTAGAAACACAGAGACAAAAAAAGCAAACATTTTCCGTGTCGTTCTGGGTTATTAGGCGCACAGAGGCACATTAAGCTGAGCCTCATTATCGGGGCAGAGATAACCTCAAAAAGGCATTAGGGCTGCAACTCGCTGATGTATGGCTACGAGCGTCACGTCGGTTATAGCTAATGGCTTTCTGCTGGCCACGTGTGTGCGCCAACGCGATGGCCACGGTCGCCAACACGAGCGCCTGCACGTCTGTCTGGGAGTTCGACGGTATCACTGCGGCCATGAGCGCTAATGCACGGGCACCGGCGGGCCAACAAAGAAGTAAACATCGACTTTTCCTGAAGTCAGTGGTCCGATCATATCATCTCCAACTAATGGTCCATTACGCGGGCTGCTCGCGCCGGACGTCGGGTGTAATCATCTAATTAATAAAGGCGGTGTTGCCTCAGGCCGACCGGCGAGCCTCATCTTCCTCTGCTCGACCGGCGCTGCACGCTGCTGATGTGCTCGGTCACCGCCGTCCGTAAAAAAAAAAAAAAAGTGGCCTTTAACCGGTGAGGCCTTTTGGGAGTCGGTGACTTTGAGGCGGATGCTCGGTGGGAATATGGTGTTGGCGCGGTTGTGGTCTCATTTATTTGCCTGCTGTCCTCAGGCATGTGATCACTGGATACGGTGTGGTTCATTTTCATACATCCGGGGCACCGCAGTGTGTATCCGGACACTTATTGGATCATTTCAAACCGATTTCTAAAGTAAATAAGTACCTGCACTCGGCCTTTTAATAATTGCGCGAGGAGCTTTCACTTTGAGAGCGTCTCCGAACACAGCGGGACCCCCCGCGGCTCTCAGCCTCGCTGAGCTCCCGCTCTCAGGCCGTCTAGTCCCCCCGTCTCATGTGGCTCATAATCTAATGGACCCCCAGCGGGGCCTCGCCGTTAAAGTGGAGCGGTCTCACCTCAAACGCATCCGGAAAGCGGCTCGAAGCCCAGTGTTTTTCGGCACTTAATTAAAAGGACACCAGCAGTATTGCCAGAGAGTTTAATCAAAGCATCCTTGAAGGTACGCTGGCCTTTTATTTCAATGAAGAGCACTGCTGGTTTTCCCGTGCTGCACATAGAACCGTTCCCTCGAGTGGGTTTGATGCCATGTATAACTGAGAAAAAGGCAGCAGACGCTTACTTTGATTTAATCTGCCAATTATTCCATCCTATATCAATTACTTGTTGGCTAGGAGATCAGTTGAAGAGGAGTAAATAAACTAGAAAAGAAGAAAAGATTGTTAACTTGATTCTTAAAAAAAAAATACTCAAACTGAAGAATTGATTTTCAAAATAGCCTTTGGCGCTCATAATTAGCCGCGGCTTTCTACCAGGGTGGAATCGAACAAATAAAGTAGATGGCCGTCTCAGCGGTCACCATGAATAATGAATCGGCAGTGAGTGGTTGTGCGTTGTCGTGCGCCGCGAAACGTATTAGCATTTCGTATTGATTCTTTGTGAATTGTGACGGCCGCGTCTGCACAGAGCGGCCAGTCAGCATTCCCAATAAAGCATCACCGTTCGACCTCGTTAGCCTCAAGCAGCTCGGCTGTAATCAGTCAGCCAGGTGATATTAAGGGGCGGGGGGGGGGGGCTCTCTCTCTCTCTCTCTCTCTGTCTCTCTCTCTCTCCTAAGCGACATAACTGCCTTAATCAGACAGTTATCACGCAAGTGGCCAGAGGGAGAGAGCCCATAATGAGAAAGCAATATCCTAGATTAAGAAGTGGTCCTTTCTGCGATGGCTCTGTCTCTCTGGGTCAAGGCCGCCTGATGGTGTAGCGTGCAAAACTGGGGGAAAGGGTGGAGGGGGCGGGGCGGGGTGGGTGAGGTGACACAAACGTGTAATGCACCAAGTGGAGGACTCCAAAGAAGAGGAGAGGTACCACATTGTTTCCTCTGTTTGAATGCATTACAGCCGTAGAGGTGTCTGACAATAGAAACGTGTTTAACGATCACAATGATTCACTTGGAATGCGTTTTATTATGGCCTGGAAGCATACTCTGTCATACAGCACTCTCTTGGCTTTAAAAAGGCTTTTTCCGTATTACTGAGTTACTTGGTCGGCGTGGCAACAATGCTGGTCTAAAGGTCCCACAGGGAGAACCTTTCTCGCCCGCTGTCCTTCCATTTCTCCTTTATTCTTTGCAAGCTGTATTGAAATATTGAATAGATGGTCTAAGGCTGACAATGGCTATGAAAAAAAAGGCTTAAGAATAACTTCACATACCGCATATATTTTTTTTCCACCTCTACATTATTCAGTCCCAGTTTGCAACTTTGAAAAGCGATTGCGATGTATTTAAACTGAAGATGGGCTCACGCAAAACTCAAAATGTAAGTTGTTTATCCGTAACTATGTGAGCTGAAGGGAATACAATAAGTAGTCTACGAGGTGTTTTCTCGCTTTTCTTTGCCTGTAAATTATGCAAAGATGATGTGATGCTGAAATGAAATGGGTTAAAATCCTTTTATCCTACATTTCAGGAGGGTTCATTTTGATTGCAATAATCTCATTTCAATCCATCTCGATTAAAGATCTGATTTTGACATTTTTTTTAAACGCATGGCTCGAATTTAAAGTCCCCAAAATGCACACGCTCGTGAGGTTGGTGAGATTAATGATTGGAACGACTAGAACAGTTCACCAAATGCTCATGTTGAAATGCTAATGGGGGATAGAAAGTTGAATGTATCCTCTCTCGGTGTGAGTCGGCTGATGAGTGGGAGGGAAAAAAGAATCTACCCGCAGATTTTCTAAAGTGAGCGGGGCAGAAATTGATTAAGGTTTGATGAGCAGCTGCTGGGAGACATCATCTGTCTGTGACGACACGGCGCTGCTTGTCTTCCTCCAGCAGCCTCCAGCCTCAAAGCGAGATTTCCCCAGAGCAACTGTTAATTATGTAATTCATGCTCATATGAAAAGATACCAGACCATCCGAGTGTGAGTCACATGCCCCCGTTATTCACCTTTTAGACGGTTTCACGCATGATTTGTATCTCTAAATGTCACGCTGCCACATGCATTCACAAAGTGAGACGTAATCACCACTCGCGCAAAAAACATGTTTTTCAATCCTAGTTCTTAGAGGCGTTCATTCCGTTCATGCAGTTCACAGTGGCACCAGATGTGAAGCGGGTCCAAAATTTAGAACATGCTTCATCGATAGTTTCTGAAATCCTAACTGTTGCTGGTCCTTAATCAGGAGCTCCGAGCTGCCACACAAACGGGTAATTCACCTAAGAAACGGCCCCCTTCATACATTTTTATTGTTATGTTATGTCACAGAAAGTTATTAAATCCCAAACTTATCCAATTTCAAGTTAAGATGTTTCCCAAGATGTGACCCGAGTGATTTATGGCTCCACATATGAAACGTGATGGATGTGTCAGTCCAGTGGATTGCAGAGGCCTCGCTTACACGAGGGTGACCGGGCACGTTGGTGCCGGCGCTCTGCACAATGAAGCCGAGCGACCCGGGTTCATCGGAGAAGAAGAAGAAACTCAGCGGGCCAGGTCACGGGGCCACAGGCCCTCCCCCGACTCAACCCGACGGTTTCTGCCCACATCGGTCCAACTGCGCCCGGGGAGGTTCGGGTAGAGCGATCGGCCAGTCGGACCCCGCGTGCCGGGAGTAGAGAGTACACTGGAGGCTGTTTGGTGGGGTCAAGGTGGGGTGCTCACTGGCTTTCACAAGACAAACCAGGCGAGTGTACACAAAGTAACTCCAGTGGACTGCCAACCTCCCCCTCCTCCCCCCCCCATACATGGCCAACAACAAGCTGATTTTCAGCATCTCTTTAATGCCGTTTGTTTTGTGGCCTTGTGAATTTCCATTCCAGGGGCCTGGAACCAGTTACACCGGCCAGGCTTCTTCTTTTTCTTCTTCTACGTTTGCCACATTCCCTGTGCGTCTGTTGCAGAGGCCAAAGCATTGGACCGTCAAAGCCGCGGACCCTCTCCAATTCAAACCCTCTCCTTCTTTTTTTCAAACCGCGGCACTCTCCTTGTTATTCTCTTTGAAACGCACTAGAAAAAACATTTGCGCCCTCCTGTAATGCGTTACATCTTGGCAATGCTTTATTTGGAAGGTCCAGCGTTGACCCTCGGCTCCCTTTACAAAGGGAAGAAATAGAGTCTCAAGGTAACCCCGGAAACGGCCCTGAAACAACAACCTGAGCCGGCGTGTTTCTGTCCAGCACGCGCACACAGACTACACACGGCGTCCCTGCGCCCATTTTACTGCGCTCCATTTGACTCTTACTTGGTGCCGTGACTACGGATGCCAATTGCTTTTCTTTTTTAGAGAAATTAGAATAAACCCACTTGTTTAAAGAGAGAAGTCCTCACAGCATTGTTAAATAGAAATGACATTAAAAATTAAAAATGCACTCGGCTCGTCGCTCTTCATCCTCAGTCGCCACTGAGGAACACTGCACTCCCTCGCGGCCTCCCCTTACAGGTAAACACAATATATTAACCCCCCCACCACCACCTTACACTGTGTTCTATTCATCACAGGCACTGCGCACAGCGGGGAAAGTACCACCGCGGTGACCTTGGGAAAGTCTCCCTCATAAGAAGACTCACCCGGCCAGGATCTAAGGTCTGTCAGGATGATTTCTTATTCTATTTATTGGTGGGAGCGTAATGCTTTATCACTCCCCAGGCTCATGGTGTATATAAGGCGCGGGGGCCGAGCCCGTTGGAGATGCTGAGCCGTTGAGGGGAAACGACGCTGCACAAAAAGATGTCCTTAAGATTCTCAGTGATTTAGGTGCACCGGGAGGGTAATTTCATTTTAAATTGGGACCCTTGTGAAGAGTGAACCAAAGCAGATGACAATGTCCCCAATATCTCCTCAATGACGTATTCCACTGGGCTATTTGTTGGAAGATAAGCCTGAATGGATACAGAGGGAAGTGTTTCTTTGTCCTTTCCCTCTCATCTAAGTCCACAGTCTGGAGTCACAGTTCACGCCGTGTTGTTTCTCATTAGCTTTGAAACGCTTTGCCTCTTCGTTATTGATTATTGCTCGGTCGCATAGCATTAACACAAGTTTATTGCAACCAATGGGCCATCTGTCACAAGGTGAAAAAAAAGAAAGGGTGTTGCATCCCTCTTTCCAATTTATAAAAAATACATCGCTGACATCATCAGCAATGTGCATCTGTTGTCCAAAGCTGCAAGACGCTGGTGTTTTACAAAGTTCAGTGGGGGTGAATAACTTCTGAACGGATAATCCTCTGACATGTTGAAGCGACTTCTAAGCGCTGTGGCTGCACAGGAAGGTGTCCGTCACAGCAGCTGCGGGGAACATGACTGACAGGCTAAGCATTGGCTACAATGGTAATCATTACCATTAATAACGGCTTTTTGCAGTCCGCCGCCCTCCGCCCACATCACACTGCCGCTGCGCTGGCTCCGCCTTTGTTCTAGTCCTCTAAGTTATGATGTCATTTTCCTCTGTGCCATGATAACGATTAGAGGAGGCGATACCAGAGGGAGCGACCTCCACGGGAAAATGTTTTAAATTAAACTTCAGCAAGCCGTCCTCTGCGCAGAGACCGCGAATCACACCTCAGACACACGCAGCAGTTTCCCCATGTGTATATTGTTTAATTACTTTTTTTTGTAGTCACAAGTGTAGTTTGGAGTTTTCCTTTCTTCTTAAAATGAATTCTTCGAACGGGTTACCTTCTGTGGTGTGCAGCGTGGCATCAGACACTGAAATAATGCATTCACTCGCTGTCAGAATCTGTGATGGATTCACTGAACAGATGGAAAGTAAACACTATGCTCCGGTTGCATTGGAAGTCATCTATATGCTGGGGGTGGGGGGGACCTGCTTGAGTGTGTTAAGCAGAATGTGAAACGTTCTACTTGGCGAGAGGTCCTTCACAGGTGGGGGGGGGGGGTGGAGGGGGGGGGGGGTCTGCTGTGTGAAAAGCTGTGACTTAAGGAGCACATTTTGGTTTAATGAAATGAAGATGAGCGCTGACGTGGATGAATAAAAGTGTGGGAATGGGATGTGTCATACAGTAGAGGAGGGAATTAATTTCAGAGGGGGAAGAGGGAGAGGCTGTCTTGATGCATAAATGCCACTCGTTTTATGTTTCTTACGTGGGCTCAGCTTTACCGACGGTCCTTAAAACCTTTTTCATCAGACTATTTATAACAGATTTTTTACAATATGATAATCATCCAAAAAATAATTATCAACTGTGACTGTTAAAGTAATGTGAAAATAACTATAGCAATTGCGGATGTATAATACAACATTACATGAATGAGCATAATTATAAATCTATTCAGAAATTAGAATGCAATATGTGATAAAAACGGAAGAATAGGCGACATATTTTCAACCAACATAAACAGCTGATGAAATAATAATAACGTCTTGGTCCAAAGTTAACAGTGACCTTGGTTCCTGTGCGACTGAAGCATCCGTAAGCTGTCCATCAATGAATAGTACCGCATCTCATCTCATCACAACTTTTCATTTCCCACCCCAACGGAAGGGGGAAATAAACATGTACGACTGTCGTTGATGCATCGAAGCCAATGTCTTTAAATAAAACAAAGGTATGCTGATAGCCTTCCAGTCCTAAACAATATTGAATCAATCCACCAGAATGGTGTATTCCACATCTATTTGTGGCTCACGCCTCACTGCAGGAGTGCTCCGCGCTGCTCAGGCCCTATAATGAAAGGCCCCCCCAGCACTCTCTGCAGAAATCATTACGATCTCCCTGCACCTCTAGGGTCAGTAAACTAATAGTCATTCACCTGCGTGACAGCAAATCTTTCCCAAGTTGCCACCGGGGGCCGCGCAGGTTGTGTTTAAGGTTGCTGAGTCGAGGGCCGGGCAGAGATGACTGTTTGTTGTTTGGGTGGATCGTGATAATTAAAAGGCGTCGCGTTGAAAACATTGCCTCACGGATGCATAAGGAGGAGGGGGGGTGGGGGGGCAGAGAGGGACAGGGGGGGGCAGGGGGGGAAAGGGGGGGCGGGGGGGGGGGTACATAAACAACATGCTAATTGCCGCGTTCTCCTGCTGCTGGCACGCAAGGAAAAAGCTGCTATTAAAACAAAGAAGGACTTTCGGGGGCAAATGGGGCAAAGGCATTGGCATCATACGCGCCTGCCTCCTGAGGAGTCCATGAACACAACTGTTACTGGCTGAGAATGTGTGATGGCACAATGGTGTTCGTGAAGCACAAAAGACTCCGTTTGCTCTTTTTTTTTATTCAGGGCTTCGCTGCGCTTTATACAAAAGGCGTACGGTAGGGAGTTCACAAATAAAGCGACAAACTGACCCAGCCCGTGACTTTGTCTCATCGATAGCGTGTCACACTTGCATTCAAGTGGAATGGCGAAGAAAAGCAGCTTAATTATACCAATGGAGTTGCGATTTTTCCCTTGACCTCTCCAAATGTGGCCGTCCTGAGATAAGCCTCAGCGGCGCTCGGATACGAGTGAGGATCGATGTTCAAACCCGTGCAGCGAGCCCCCCCCACACTCCCTCGTTTCACATGATCATCGGCCAAAGCTGATGCGTCCTCAAACGGTGCTTTCAGGTAACCGCATTTTTTCCCACTTCTATTTTCGCCACTACTTCAAACAACACGCGTACACCACAGGGGAGGCCGGATGCGTTCGCTTCCCAGAGAAAAAGAGGGAAAAAAAGCATCAGAAGGCTGCAGAAATCTGACAGAGCTCTCTGCTTTTACCCAGGACAGAAAATAACGACTTGTCCAAAAAAGCTGCCAACCGAACGGAAACAAATCTATAGAGATTTAATGGACGAGGAGTCAGCCATCGCTCAGAGCAGAAGCGTGCCCAATATCTCCTGGAGACCGAGAGACATTCATCACTGTACCACTTTAATTTGAGATGTTTAGGGCTCTTGCGGATGATTGTCTGAGAGCCCGGGAGAGCCTTGTGTCTCAAAGGTTTGCGGGGGGGGGGGCGCTCGGCAAAGCATTTTTCTCGCCGTGGGGCAAATTGCTGCCTGGCACACGAGCACGTTCATACAAGTAGAATAATTTCTTTCCAGATTGGTCTTTAGAGTGCAGACGGAAGACACCAAATCCACTTTCTGATTAGCGCTGAGACGCTTTAGACTGTGCGTGGCCACTTTCTGACAGTCGCCTTATTGCGTCCTGTGCTGCTGCAGAAATGCACACAGACACACACAGATCCACGCACGCACACTCGGACACACTTGACCTGGAGCGAAATGATGTTAAAGCGTCTCCACCGAGTGGGGGCGGAGATTGAAGAGCCCAAGGTAAGGAGAGTCTGGAGACGCCAAATAATCTCAAGTATTGATTCTTTTAAAGCCAAAGGCCGGAGATAGGTGGCATATCCAGATGACTGATCGCTTAAACGCTAAAGGCCGCAGACGCTCCATAAATAACGGCTTGGCCCAATCAAACGCAAGGAAATGGTGGCAGCCGAGACCGCTAGGTGGACGCTGCTGTACACTCAGTCTTTCTGTGGAATTCAAATGCTATATATACATGTATATATATATATATATATATATATATATATATATATATATATATATATATATATATATATATATATATATATATATATATATATATATATATATATATATATATATCAATAGCGATATGTGTGGATGAGGCTCAGACAAATGATCAGTTTGAGCCGTATCTGTCTCTCTAACAATGAGCCGATCATTCGCATGATGGTGAAGCTGAATTCTGTAATTCGTAACAAGATACAAGCTTGTTTGAAAAATCATCCGTTTTCTTCTGTCCCCAGGATGGTAAAAAAAACAGCATGTGCTCAAATCATTGCGATAAGATGTGATGTATGATACGGAGCGAGTTTGAATCTTTCTGAGCTTTCCAGAGTCGGCAAATAAAGGGAGGCTGACATTATGTCCAACACAACACTTAGGTTGACTCCCCTTTGGTACCGACTCGTCTTTCAGCCTGCTGCGCTCACCCATCGTCACCTAATAGAGCACGGGTGTGTTGTTGTATACGGGTGTGTTCTTGCGTGTCTCTTGGTTTATTCCATGAATCGGCGCGCTGATACCTGAGTGCGCTGAATGACCATTTCCTGCACAGTCGCCTCTGTGTACTCCTCTGCCCTCTCTGTAGGTGGACGCCTCGCAGCGTAATTTCATTATTCCAAAGCAGGTGTTTCTCAGCTGAATGCTGATAAGACGACTCTGAAGTGAGTTGCATTAGATGTGCTTAAGGTTCTGGACGGATGGAGCTGTTCTTTTTATCTGGAGAGTAAGTGAAGATGGGATTGGCTTTGAAAAGGCATTTGTTCAGCCAGAATGAAATACTGTTCCACGCAGGCTGACAATGGTGAGCGGGTAATCTCCTTTTGTATCTGATGCAATGTCGGCGACACAGAACTAGTTTAAAGCGACGGGAGTGATTGGATTGAGCGCGTCTGCCTCCGCAGCAGCAGCAGCAGTCTGGATAACCGAGCCTCGGAGTGTTTGAAGGGATGCAAAGTTGACGTTTTAACAACTTCCAGCGGGACTGCTGATGCAACAGTCCGATGTGTGAGTCGCACAGCAGATGCAGCTCGGCGCCGCTCCGGGGGGTTCGCCTCTCTTTGGTGTCCTTCTAATTCCTGTTCTGCCTCATCCGAAAGGAGCATCTGCTACCGCCTGAATGAGGGCAAGGTTGCATCTGTGATCCCGTGTTTCTCAGCAAATCAGATACTGTCGAGCCTCTTTGCAATCCTCTGAGATTGTGCTCTCTAATCCCTTTCCCCACCACTAGAGTGGCACTAATAATGCTACAGATAGACCCTGTGTGCAAACAAAAAGGCTTAATCTAATGCCTGCCACTGGGCCATCGGACCCTCCGCCTCAGCACAGCAGCGCTGCTACTTGTGAACCAAAACGCACACAGTCATTTCAAAGTGGAACAGAAATGCGATTTGGCAGAGTTGTAGTTCGGTGACTTATTTACTCAAAGCCAGAAGCACGGTGTGCTAAACACATGCACAGAATCACAGCCTTCCGTTTGCAAATCAACTAACATAAGTCACGAGAGAGTCCAGAGAGCCGAACAACCTGCTTTCATTGACCCGAGCCGTGGCAGGAGCCTCTAAAGGCACCAGCACCCTGGACTCTCTAACAACTCCTGGTGGTGGGAGCCTGCTGAAGGGCACAGATAGAAGTGTCTCCACTGTGGCTGCGGAGGGGAAACGGTGCCGGGTGACCTGATGGAACGAGACACGTGACGCACACAGCGAGCAGCGGGGGAGCGAAGACACACTCACCTCTTTGAGGGACTCTTCAGAGCTGAGACGCAGCCGGTTTAATCCCAGTGATCCCTGAAAGGAACTGTCCTGTCCTCTCCCTCTCCTCTCTTAGTTCCCTGGCTCACCCTGCCCTCCTCTCATCGTCCCGCTCTCTGGAGTACACGCTGGAACGCCGGCGCCGTGCGACTCTGACGGGAGGGACGACGAGCTCTGCGGGAATAGCTGGCGGATGCACGGGAAGCCGTTACCAGAGTGGAGTGTGGCTGCGGAATGACGACGGGTAGAGATGGAGGGAGGGGGAGAGCGCTGAAGTGAGAGAAAGAAGCGTGTGTGTGAAGGAAGGAGAGGGAGAGAGAGAGGGGGAGGGAGGGATGGGTGAGGGTGTGTGTGTGAGCGCTGATTGCATTGGCGTTATTGGCAGTAGCGCCACCCCCCCTCCCCCCTTGTTAGGTCCCCTGAGCACAGAGGGATCTTCATCATCACGGAGATTAGAGCCAACTAGTAAGTACCCCCCCTCTCTCACCCCTCTCACCCCACCCCCCCCCCCCCCTCCCCCGCCACCAACAACCCCCTCCAATGACACACAGAGAGAGAGGGGCGGTCAGCGTGGAAGCTCTAATCGGAGGGACACTTCTATTGTCCGGAGCGCATGTCCCAACTGACATGGGGGAACTTCTCGGAGACGGGGAGGAGACGGGAGGGAGACGGGGGGGAGTCAATGTAAATATCACACATATATATGTGTTATATATATGAATATGTAAATATATATATTTATATATTGATTGGTCTGTTGTTCTCTGTTTGACTGACATCTGAGCGACCAATGGGAAGAGGACTTGTTCCGTCAGCGGTAAACTTTATGCTACGTACAACTCAAAATCTAGTCTTCTCATTGGCCACTGTGTATGCAAACGCAGTTGGCTCATTTGCATAAGGAGGAACCCGATGGCAGATAGTTCCGTTTGCTGTTTTAAAGTTATAAAGAATGTATGTTTAGCTGAAACGGCAGTGGATGAGCATTCAGTACCCTCATGGCTCTAATGTGTATTTTATAACGGTAAGGAAGGTGGTAATGATGGATTTAGAGGTTGGGAATAAGTCAAGAGGACATTTAATGTTAAATTCGGACGACTTTTGATCTTATTGATGTTTATGGGGAGTAATTGCAGCATGTATTTCATATCATGACCAGTGTTTGGTCCATGTTTGAGGAAGTTTCATCAGGATGTAAATTGTGATTAGGGACATGGCCGAGGTTTGCCTGGGGGTATCATCTGGTTCCCGCTAATACCCCTAACCGCTTTTAAAGAAAGCCAACACCTCCCCCGCTATTCCCATCAGAGAAGGAATTGCATCAGCAGAACATCAAAACATCACGGGTCTCTCTGAAGTCACTGACGCTGACCTAAATTCTTTTATTTTATGTTTTTCCAGATGGAATTGCCTTCCTACCTGCATGACTTGGTCATGCAGAACACTGAGGTGATCTTGCATCTCTTTTACGTTTTGAGAACCAACCTTCAGTCTTGACCTTTAAAATGAGATCTTGATGTTGTGGGCGAAACAAAGGTGGCACACATCACTCTACGGAAAAGGTTATTGAGGAATTAGCATTTAATCCTCGCTATATTTCACTTGAAGATGGACGTGGGCCACAATGGGGGAAAATACATTTAAAAAATCCTTACCTGAAAAATACAAACATCTGGTTATCGCCATTAAGCTGAAATTAAAATCAATTTTCCACATTGACCTGTGACAATAATTATTGTCTTTTTTTAAATCTCAGGACACGTTGAAATACAGAAATAATACGCGTTCCACTCTGATTTACCCATCTTCACATTTCAAACAAAACAAAAAAAATCAAATGAATACAAATAATCTCGGGGCGAGACGTGTCCAGAGAACGCAGTGTGAAAAATAAGAACGCTTAATTGTGTGCAGGATACACTTTTAAACTTTGAAGAGTTGAAGAGCTGAAAGCTGCATTTGATGCAGTTATGCAGTATTTTATGCACTCAGCATTCCTGGCTGACGACCACGCTCCCAGATCAAGCCTGTCCAGATGGCACGGCGTGGCCCTGCAGGACTCAATTTTTAATCCTCTTGGCACGGGCTCAGCTAAGCAAGAGGTGGAACGGGTGCTGCGAGTCAGGCGTCAATCAGGGCATTTCAGACCGGCCAACCGCAGAACGGGACGCAGAAGTGTCCCGCAGAAGCACGGCTGCAGGACATGGGCACGAGGGAGAGAGAGAGGGAGGGAGGGCGAGAGAGGGAGACAAAGACCGCATTGGCTTCAGTCCACACAAAGGATTGAATGACTTTAATTGAAGGTCAGGATATGTTACACGGCGCCGCCGACATTGTTGGGGGCTCCGGCTGTGAGAACATACAACCTTCTGGAACGGAGACAGGAAACATCGGCCTGCGACCTCGGCGGCTCGTTTGATGTGTCGCCTAACTGACGAATCAACGTTACGCAATGGCTGATAGTGTTGTTTGCGTAGAAGCAGGGCGTGAAAATGCACTTCGGAGTTCCTTAAGTAGCTTTTAGACACTGACAAGAAGGACTGATGAATCTCCTCAAGAGCCCTCACATCTATTTCCTCCCACCTGAGTTTGAAAACAACAACAGGGGATTCGAGGGAAAAGGAGTAGATAGATCTTTCATTGTAGTCGGAACTGCAACTTAACGGGTTTAAAAGGACAACGCCATATCGGATTCAGCTATTGAAATATTGTTTATGATTTTTAATTAATAGTTGACACCGGAAAACTAATGCGTGGCAATCATTTGATAAACATTGATAATTTGTTTGTATATCATTTAGCTTTAATTGGATTGTTTTTTTCTCCTCTTTAACATTTCTTTTAATAATTTTAGTCACGTTGGGAGTGAAAAGAAGAGAGAAGGCATATTTAACCCCTCAGCAAAGGATTCATCTTAAAGCATTTTATTCAGTACAAGATGTGTAACATGCGTCCACTGACGCTAGAGTATAGTAAAGGATGTAGATGCATACTATGATAATGGTTTTTAATCATTTCCCTTATTCTGTTTGCCAGTGCTTCAGAGGCGAGTGGACCGTAGTACATCTCATCAGGCAGGGTGCAGGAGAGATATTGATGTAGCTGAAATATTCACGTTTTCCACTAATAATTGATTCGTTTTCTTCTTTTCCACTCGTTATTTTTCTGGAGCATGAAGAGGGGATGGGGGGCTGGATGGTGACGTGTGGCGGGACAACAAGGCCCCAGGTGGAGTTCCTATTAGCGGGCTAAGTTAATGCAATCACCGTCCGTCCCTCTCGCCGGCTGATGCAGCTCAAGACGAGTGCAGGCGGTCCTGGGGGAGGCCCGGCTCAGAAGGGGCATCTGGAGCTCCGACCGACTTCAATTACCAGCAGCAGAGACACGGGCGCTGCCGCGTTCTGATTCCTGCTCGCCGTGTCCTTCAGAACAAGCATTGTTCATCGTAAAGCAGGAAGGGCTCAGCTCGTTTAATATGGTTTGTGATGGAATATTGCAGCTAATCTCCCACGATGGGTGCCCAGATAGATATGGTTTTATTTTCACAAGATATTACATTGCAGGTAATCCCAATACGTCTTCATAAATTTCACCTCTAATGAAGAAATAATGAATGCTTGATTTATAATGTATTTCTATTGAATTTGACAGCTGTTTTATGGCATTAATGCATTACATGGATGCTGGTATCTCCAAGAGGAACATGTCATGGATGAAGCAGTACGAGTATTAGGGAACCGGTCTCAGTTCCTAACCAGTGCTTCACCTTCTGACATCGCATTCACATTTTCCAGTCTTAAATCAGAGCCAGAGCATCTTTGATTAAGCCTGCTCACATAAACAGCCTCTTGACAATCAAGACCCGGTGGCGCAGCGAGGCCGAGTGTTCCTTTACGGGAAAAGTCCCAAACTGAATGCTGATTGTCCATTGATCAGAATGGAGGGGTAATTAAAAACAGCCCCGTGTTCTAGAGAGTCGCCTGAACACAACGCTCTCACAATGGTCGCGGCAGCACAGGTTGTCGTGAACAACAATCAGCCGCGAGTGAGTCGTCTAATCAGTTTCTCTAAGCTGCAGTGCCGAGCTAATGAAAGAGATTAAAAAAAAAACCCTCATTTGAGAGAGGCCGGCCGCGTGTTCTCCTGATGCTGTTTTTTCCCCACAAGCTGAGGATGAAAGCCAGCCAAAGAGAGATAACAACAAGTGGAAGAGTGATTCTCGTCCAGTATTGGACACACTGAGCACTGGATTCATTTTCGCAGCTAAAAAATATTGGTTTCACGATGCAATTCGATTTAGTGATGAGGCTCCGTCTGCCGAAGCGTCACCTCCCCGCCGGTGGAATGGGGTCACACGGCGGTGCGGGCAGCCGCAAAGCCGGCCTCAAAGTTAGGGATCATTTGACAATTTGATCAGCAATCTCAGCGAGTAATCACTTCTGGCCGACACAAGCCCACCGCTGTCGGCGCCACGGGGCGAGATGAGCCCATATTACTCGCCCGCTGCAAAGGCCCAGGGATGTGTTGTCAGGCGAGCGTTCGCCAACGGTCCGGTGCGGGCGTGGGGGAAGGAGGAAACGTATTAAATAGTGTGGAGAGACGAAGCGGCTGGTGCCCGGCCTCTCGCCTGCAGAGGTGGAGGTATATTGAGCTGGAGAAAGACGACGGGATGAACCGCCGGTGGGGTTGGTGGGGGGGGTTCTGACTTCTGAGTGAGTATATTACCTCCTTCACGCCGTCCACCTGACTGCAGCCCCCGGCCCCGTTCAGGGCCTCTGAGCGACCTGCTGCTGCGGCGTCCTCGTTAGGATGCGTTGGTGCGGATGACGCAGTCGTGGTGACGCAGCGACGCGGCGGGATGAGCGCTGAGGTCTGTCCTGTTAGCGGCGGCGAGCCAACCTGGATGTTATGATGAAAACGTTAGACGTGTAATCTCTGAGGGGGGAGCGATGCCAGGGAAACGGCTTTCCTGTTTGTCCACGGATTTAGATCCCTTCATCCTCCTGCTCCCCCCCCCCCCCCCCCCCCCCCCCCCCCCCCACACACACACACACACACACACTCACTGGGTTATTATTCTCTGAATTCCCACGGTGTGGCCAATCAACAGATGTGTTTAAACAACATTTGTCCTCCCTCACTGCCAGTTGTATTCGATCATGTGACTGAACAAGGCAAATCCAGCAGGACTGCCAAAGTATTGTTTGTGAGTGTGTTTGCATTGACTGACATTGAGCGGATGCTTCAGCGTTCAGCCAAAGAACAACATTTAAGCTGCGGGCTGAGGTCGGGTCTCGTGTTTGTGAATGTGAAGATGAAATTAGTTTTGAACGTCCAATAAATATTCCAACAAAAAGTCAGTTTTTCTGTTGAGACAGTACAAACATTAAAACATATTTTTTTAAATGTCTTTTTAAATAATCCCCGATCATTATTACCTTTCGTATAAGGTGTCTCTGCAGCAGCGAGCGGCGGCCCATTTCCTCCTGGAGACAATTCCAGCAACCCTTTTTCAAAATTGGGTCAATAAATTGCTGTCAGTCTAATTTATTTGGCACCAAGTCATTAGAGGCAGAATGATGCTGTTGTAGCCCTGCTGCATCCACCAAACTGGGCACGCAGGGCGTATATTATTATTCAGCTGGATGTGTTTGCACGCACACACGGGGGGAGAAACAGATAACGAGAGGGGGAGACGGCGACTTCTTTAAACGACGAGGCCAGCGCAAGCCGATGACCGCCTCCACCTTTGCCTTCAGCTCTTTCCACCAGCGACAAAAGAATGTGTATAACAATGTATCACATGTAGAAGCCACAAAGAACACGCGGCGAGTTCTTCCTTTGCCGGCTGATTTTATTTCAGCCACATCTGCCTGAACATTAAAACCTTGTTTTATTTCCTGTCGTCGTGTGGCTTGATTCACTCGGAAGGCAAACTGAGTCATCCGATCTATTAGACACACGTCGTTTATCAGCGGTCGGCACGTGTGGCAGAGACAACAAAGCCCGGATGGTGTGGCTGCTTTGCTAGAAATGCCCCCCCCCCCCACCCCGCCCCCATTTCTTTGTGTAATCTGCACCAGCGGCTACAGGGACTTTGTGTTGCCTCTGAATCTGTTCGCTAATAGTGGAATATCATTTGATGTGCTCCTCGGCTGTGAGCATCATTCACAGAACTTTCCCACCGACACACTTTTGTGTACCGAGGGAGGCTAATAAAAAACAAGCTGTGGATATTCAGGCTCTTTAAGAAAATACACCGTGTGATCTCCTTACACGCAGAGGGCATTTTCAAGTTCCTTCTTTTTTAGATGTTGTGCATTCACGCGTCTCCGCGCGTCTGAAGATGGGCCTTCCGCCGCAGACAAAACACTCGCCGCAGGCGTCCACAGGCGCCGCCGGGGGCCCGTTAAGTGCGGCACCCTTTGAGCCGCGGGCGTCGTGGTGCGGCGGCGGAGCGGCGACCTTTCTGCGAGCTGCCGTGAACAGGTGCAGCGCTCCCAATGAGGGGTCATTAGAGGGCTGAGCTCGGGGCGGTGGTGAGTCATTATCAAATGGTTTCCTCCAACAGGCACTAAATAGCCGTGTTGGCAGCCGTGGGTCCTCAAGCTGTTCACCCCCATCACGCTCACTTAATTGGTCTCCGTCAGCGAGGCCACAATGTGTTAGTTCGGAAGTGTGAGGAACCGTGGTAATGAAACACATCGGAGACAGGAGAAAAGTGCCACTGCATTACAATCCAGATGCACGGTAACAATCCCAACGTTATGTTTTTATTCATTTCTCATTTTAAGGATTTCTATGAAATCCTTAAAATTTTTCTATCACACTGTAAAATGCACCAATGCACCATTCACCATGAAGTGAATGAAGTGTATTCATTACAAAGCACGCTCACAGCTGCAGGCTGCACCTCTCTGCAGGCTCTGTACTTCAGTGGGAGGTTTGGCGCAAATCTCTGGTGACTTTTTCTCCCAGCTGATGGTCTTTATTTTTTGCTGGTTGATTGTGTTGCTCTTCTAATCAAAAACCACTCCACTCATGGTTAATTTATGTGGTGCTTTTGAGGGGAAGCGGCAAAGGGGGCAATCTACGCGCTCCTTGAGCAAAACAGAGAAAGGGCCTAATCAGATGGAAAATAAATCAATGATACTAAAGTCCACGTGAAAGGAGACAAGAAAGATGAGATCTGCCCTCGGAGATCACGTCCCACCGTGAAAAGAATCCAAATAAAAGAAATACGAGACAAATCTGTAAGGTAAATGAATCCAAAACAACACCCAGTAAGTCTAATACATATTTGATCGGTTCTGTTTCATTCAGCAGAGGTGCTCCCTGCGAACGGCTCGGATCCACTCGCCTGCTGAGCGGAATCCAGCGCGTTGTTGAGCGCTCCTCTGAAGCTCAGCGGTGGGAATCTTAGTCCCATTAACTTAAAGGTTCCTTCTGCCCGACGCTGGCTGCGTTTCCAAGGCGATGTGATGATCTGCAACTTTTAGATGATCAGTAGATGAGAGGAAGTGGACTCGTATCTGCTGTTTTGAAGCTTTTTTTACTGCGACCAATGCACTCGTCACATGAGTGATATGAGGGATGCAGGGCAGCTGTGTCCCGTCGTCCTGCATCGGTACAGACGAGGGGGGGGGGGGTCATTCACCATCACGGCCCTTTGATCACATCCCACCACCATGGTAGAAGGGACCAAATGCATTGTGGGCTTCTGAAAGATTTGACTTTGACAGCTTCCCCTTTGGTTCTCGCGTGTTGCCGTCTCGATGTTCGACCTGCTCGCGCACGGAGGCGATGAAAAAGGGAAACAGTGCCGGAAGAAGCCACATCCGTTTTTAAATAATAAAAATCACAAGGTCAATTATTAATGTGCCAAATGTCCAGCTTGGGATATCAAATGCACTTTTGAAGTCTTGGAGAGATGTATCTTTTCACCTTGTTTGAAGCTGGTCCCAACAATGTGGGAGGAGGTGGGTATGTACAGACAGAGAATATAAAAGTGAGTGTGCCTTTACTTATTTATCTGTTTCATGCGTTTACTTCTTTTAGGGCTCAGTTCACAGGAAGTGCAGGGTGGACATCCGAGCCTTTTGGGAAAGGATTTTTCATAAACTGTATAAAGAGCCAGCGGTATGTTTCCTTTTCCTGAAGACAATTCCAAATAGTTTTCTCCACTTGTCCCACCCTATCGAAATTGGATTGGCTGCTGGTTGTGCATATTGCTGTAGAAGAATTATTTACAGGGACAAACTGTGTGAGGTCGGTAAGGTGGAGTGTATACGAGTGTGTGACGGATTCATCCAAAAGATCCAACGTCCTGAAGACGTATTGACTGTTTTATTGACCTGACCTTTGTTTCCACTGACAAGATGAAAAATCAAAAATATATATTTATATATCCAAAATCCCCCACATTAAATCGACTTTGTGAAAATAACGGGAATGCCGCCTCTTCATTCTCTGACTGCACTCGTCCAGCGATAACTGGAAGGAAAAACAAAACCTACTGGGGGAATCGCTGATTCCAATTCTAACATTGCAGTTTCAAATTGAGAGCTCAATTTGATTGATTTGAGAATATAGACCGAGCCCCCTTTGTTAACTGTGACTTTCAACAAAGTCACAGTCACAATGTGACTTTTTTTGTTCACAGATCACAGAGAAACAAATGTAAATCAGCTGAATCCAGGCTGAACATCGGTGGTTTAGGTGCATTCCCTTTTCCTGTCGCAGCATAATTCACAAAGCACAAAGTAAGTAAGTAGTAAATGAACTGCCTGAGGTCTCCGCATAATGAAGACATCGTGACAACCGGCGCTTCAGGCTTCTGCTTTTGATCCATTTCTGTGGCAAATGCACAAAACCATTAAGAACACATATAGACGTTTTTCTTAATGTCCACCAATGCTTCCTGAGGTTTCAGAGGTGCGTTTTTTACAGCTGAAGCCTCGTCTTCGCTGATTGACGCCGTCATTCAGTACCTGCTACTCGCTCCTCACAGCGCCGGAATGGTTTCTGCTTCCAGCGCGGGCCGGTAATCAAGAGAATCAAAAAGAGCGACGTTGGAAAGTTGAAGTCCATGCTTCCATTGGCAGCCTCTTCCCGAGAGCACCTGTCACTGGATCGAGCTGGTCTCAGTCAAGGCAGGTTAATTAAATAATGGAGGCCTCCCTGCCGCAAATTCCCCGGTAAAGATTTGGGATTTTCTCAGCAGTTTCACCTTCCCTACTGTACACAATCAATACTTGATTAAGGTCCCAGGATGTGTCATCAGCCTCAGCCAATATTTGATTTTCTAAGTGTGCAATCATAATCAGGGCCCTTTTTGACCAGCATAATTTCACCTGCGAGCAGCTTCCACGGGCCTCAAATTGACTGAAGGTTGAGGGCTCTAAATGCTGGAAATGTGCCCACAGGTCTGTAGAACGACGACACAAGTCAAACATATGAGTGCAAAACTACTAAATATCCGATGAGCACAATCAGTTCAAGCTCATAAGTGTTTGTCTGAATATAACGATTTCTTAGCATAATCTATGCAGTGCAATGCAAAGTTGTTATCCAACATTTTAACATTTTGTGTTTTTCTTTTGTTCATTCACACACAGTCTAAGCGCTAATGAACACATCGAAGCTGATGTCAGTCTTTCCAGCTCAGCATACCAGTGGGTGTTAAAGTCATTTATAGTTATTTTTGGAAGACAAGGCGGCAATATCTTGGAAAAGTTTACACAGTAGTTTTGGACCGCAACTAATTCAATTCATCTCTTTTTCTTTTTCTTTTTTTTCCTCCTTCGTGGGAGGAAATGCAGGGTCGGCGAAATCAAACCAGGGCGGCTGAAGGAATTCTATCCTTTTTAGACGAGCACTTTAATGACTTTCCGAATGGGCAATAATTAAAATCTCATTTGCATAATGTTCCTCAAAAACGTTATGGACAGCAAATTTAATTAAACTACTGTACTTAAACACCATGACCTCGCAGTGACTAAACAAGGGATTCTATTTTTTTCATTTCAAAGGTATGCTAATTATATCATTTCAGAGAATTTCCCACCCGATTTCTTCACATGCACCATACGTCTCTCTGGTGGTCACGTCACGCATCAGTGTGCTGCTTCCAGTCTGAACCAGTGAAAAGGACAATTAGAAACCTCCGCGGTAAATATTAAGCGGATACTGTGTGCATGCGTTGGACTAAAAACGGAGGGATTAACTACTTAAAATGTTCTGCTTGATCCCTTGACTGGACTTGAAAGTGAAGTTTGAGTGGAAGAAGCCGCGTTTGAAGGGACGCAGTGTTTCCTGTGGCCCTGTTGTGTCACGGACACTCAGGAGTCACTAAATGCTTCCTAGAGAGTTTAAATGTCCTCACACAGCAGGCAGGACTAATGTGATGATCACACAAGTTTGGTGGATTCCAAAAGTTTTGTTTCTAGAAAAAAATATATGTTCAGTTGATGGAGGAGGCCATTTACCTAAATTAAATGTTTAATTGGATGTTTGGGGGAAGATTAATTTCATTTTAAACTATTTTGTCAAATCCTGAAAACGTGAATCGGAGTCTGCATTGTTTATTATCTTACCAGCCTTTATATTCTGCTGTCATAAAGAGGAGCACGTCTCCACTCTGGCCATGGACGTCTATGGGGAACGTGTGCGAGTGCTGGCCGGCTTTACATTGCATTCTTTTGGTGGAGGCCCACCTGGTCCTCCTCTCTTCTAAATGCTGTTTTACCCCGGCTGTCGCTGGAATGAGACAGGCGTGCTGGTATTTGGCGCTGGCTGCTCTCAGGCGGCTCTGGCTGCATCGAAGTGTTTGCGATTGCTTCTTTCTCGGTCCAAGCTCGAATCACAAGGTGGTGAAAGTCTGCTACGGTTTTCATTGCTGATTCATTTTCGCCCCTGAACAGACTCGACCATTGATCCATTGGCCCCCTATTTGGTCTTGTATCAAGCTATCAACTTGAGTTGTTGATTTCTAATGATGTGGAAAGACAGGATTTAGCTTCTGCCAGATGCCTTTGGAGTCTCCAGCCAAAGCAGCAGACAAACCTGCAGAGCAACATTGTGGGATTCCTCCTTTCAATTAGTTCACGAGCACGTTACTTCAATTCTTTGTCAGAAGCTGAACTGCAACTTTTTAAATTTAATTTAAAAAGAAATACCTTGCTTTCTATTTCGCACATGTAGTTGAATTCCTTTTAACACATGATTGTAAGCGCTGGGAAGCCCTTTCCTTTACATGATGGACTGTGTCTCTGTAGGATTCAGGCATGGCACAATGTGAGCATCTCCTCTCATTGATTCTTTGAACATGTCCACAGAAAAAGCCAAATAACTCATTTTATTTTTAATCTAAAGTCAACCAAAACAGCTTGGATGTTGAGAGCTGGAAGAAGCACCAAGGCATAACTTAGCTCGCGGCAACAGACGCGCTATTCCCTCTTATACCTCTTCCACAAGGAGACTTTGATTTCATACCTACTGGCTTTTCTCATGCGCAAACAGTACCGACTCAATCCCAGCGGGAAGGAAAAAAAGTCCTCTTGATATTGATACCATCAATTCTCCAAAGTCTTCCACTGTGGAAGACAGTTAGAATGATAAGTCAGCTGTGGTGTGTGATAAACATATATCACTGATACCCCTTTTATTGAAAATGTACTTTTCCCCACAAACTAATAAATAGCTGAATAAATACATTTTGCATTCTGTTGTTATTCTAAAAGAAGGCATAAGAAAGCAATACGTTATCCTGAGAAGGCTGTGCTCGCTCTGTGCTCGGCTCCTCTGCCTGGAGTACTAACAGTTTCCCTACGCACAGCTCCAAACTACTATTAAAGCTTGGTTTACTTTATTTTCCAACTGTTGAGCCAAATCCATTTTCAGATTGTTATCAGGTAAAGAAGACAACTCGAGGTCTCAACGTGGCTCTAGAACATTATAAGTGCGGGTTGTCCGAGTAAAACCCCACATTTTAGGGGTCATTTGCTCTCACTGCTGTGGAGGTCTTTCGTGCTCATAATGAACTGTCTAATTCTGGTCTCATGGGAAAAGAAAAACCTTCTCATTCCCTGAAGTCTCCTTGTGGTTATTTGCCATCGTTAGTTCCCAAAATAGCCAGACGAAAAGAGGGAACAATTCAGAGACGCAATAAAACTGTGCCTTTAGGTAATCTAAATGCTGAGGGCATTTTACTGAGTCCCTGCCAAGCACCACTGTAGCTGAAAGATGTGTGTCCGTGAACAAGGAACTCTACGCAGCAGCTCAGGGAATTAATGGACAGCTGAAAGCATCGTTTAATCAAATATTAACAATGCGATGGTCTTCCAGCCTCATTTTGGAGATGAAAAGCCATCTTTGGAAGATGGATCAACATTGAAGATGGACTTTAAGGCTTAGGATCCCTGTTCATTCCCGAATAGAACCTACAAAGTGTAACGTGCATGCTACACTATTATAACTATAACCATGTGCCACAATCTTAAAATAAATCAACCGTCTTTGCGATAGCTTTCCCGAAGTTTAAAAAATTACAAATGTTGGCTGAAGGCAAAGCTGGTAGCTGTTTTCTCAAGTGCCAACGGCAAATTTCCGTGTAAATCTCTAGATTCAGCTTGTGCAAAATGAGCTTTTCTACACAGCTGGTTTGTTCCTGAGGTTCATTCTGGGCTTTTAATACTATGCATGATGTCTAACCACTAAAATAAAATACGCCTATTCCGTGTGCAATCTTGCAGTCTAGCTCTGATTTGATTTCATGTATTATTGGCTAATAAACAGCTGGCATTATTTAAAAAAAAGCTTTTTTAAATTAAATATTGGCATGCAAATTGTGTCGCCCAATAAGTCAGCAGAGAGCACGCTCCCGATTGGCCCTCGGAGTATCTCATTAAAATGTTTCACCTCCGACGCTGAATCTAGTTTAAAGCCGGAGATTCCTGGTTCCAATTATGTAAGTGCGCCATAACGAGCCCAAGTGATAAGTTTATAGCAAGGTTTTTCTCTCTCAGGTCAAGGACTAGTGCGACCATTAACGCCCGAGGGCCCGGCCTCCTCCTCATCATTAATAGTGGAAATAGGAGCCAGTTAGGGCCATATATTTCTCCCAGGTACAATATCCATAATAGAACACACACCTCACAAAACGACACATTCCTCAGCTGTGATTCAAGGAGCAGCCATTGATGCGCACCAGGAAATAGGCGTCTCCCAAAGAAACCACGGCTCGTGAGACGGAACAAAAGGATCTGGCTGCAGTCACAGAGATAAAGGGCCCGCCTATTGCAGTTCCACGCCATAGACCTCTGCTGGAGATCTCATTTCAGTAATTAGAGCCCTAAAGGAAGTGGAATCCCATCACAGACAGGAGATCGGATCGGACACATCTAAGGCTCCTGCAGATCTTCCATTGAGGCTCCCTCAGACAACGAGCGCTCGGGTAATTAAGTCCGGGAGCCCCAATGGCTTCGGCTGAGCCACTGTTATTACCAGAGGACAATGACTGGAGTAATAAATCCGCCGTGATTAGTTAGCCATATTCTAAATCATCCAAGAAGAAAGTGAACCAGAGCGCTGCGTGTCCCGTAATGCATCGTCTTTTAAAAAGCCGTTATTACTCACACCCACCAGCTCAGCAATGTTTCACCGTATTCTTGCATATAAAGCACCCGCTGCAGAATCAATGTCATACTTTAGTGCGTGGGATCCAGATTTATTGTCAAGGCAGAGGAATCTTTTTCAACATGAGAAAGGATTTTCTCTCAAACAATCCTTCCTGCGTTCCACTGGTGTCGCGCTCGGCTCCGGCGTTCTGAGCACAGCTCTTTCTCCTCCTACCCCCCCCCCCCGCAAATGTATTACTGCGGCACGTTCAACTTTTCAGACATTCATAATTGAGTAGGATGTGATGAAGAGCACCAGGGCGTTTCATTTCAGGCCGACTGGAAAACAGCGAGCCGGCGCTTCTTCCCCTTCTGCCACGAGCAGCCGTTTGTTTGCCTGAAATCAGCGGTTGATTATTTTATGACGTAGTATTACGGGACTGCTTTTGTTCCGTTCAGATGAGGTTGAAACGATTGGTGGCGTCAAGCATCTTTTGTATTTATACATATTTCACGCATTTTTAAAGTCTTAAATGAGGGATCGATTGCTCCTCTCTGACATTCCACCTTATCTTTAACAATTTGCCTCACAGTTGACCAGGATACTCCTAACTTCACCACGCAGCATTGTGTGTTGCATTGAATGGGAGCGAAACTACTTCCTGCGAGCACGTCGGTCAAAACGAATGTGTCCTGGAGACAACGAGCGACCTCGACCAGGAAGGGGGGGGGGATCCATCTACTGGGTGACCTTGACCGTCTCCCAGCCAGCGAAGGAGCACGACCTTTTCCATCTTCTCAACGTGACCTTTTTAAACAGAAGACCACGTCAACACGGCGATGCGGCGTGCTGACGGATCGCCGCTCCCCGTCTGTCATTCCAGTGACTCAGCGCGATGCAGCTCGCACAGCGCTACTGCTGTTTCAGAGGCATCACTGTGAAGACATTTGGGGACACTTTGGGAATCGCCTGTGTTTGATCCATTTATTGGAATTTCATATCGAGAATACGCCTTAATTATTCTGTTAGTGATACCAGTACCAAATACCCCAGTCACAGGTATGTTGGCGTACCTCAAAGATGCTTTTAGTATAATCACATAGGGTTTTTGCACACGTTGTGGAGCTCTAAGTCACTCAAACAACATGAACACATCACTTTTCACAGACTTTAAAGAAGTCTTGGCATTAGCTGCAATTTGTCTCCGGTCCTGATACCAGCTCAAATAATGAATAAGCAGAATGCCTTTTCATGGTTTGTTTAGTTTGCTTTTCAAGTGCTTGAAGCAAAACATTCAAACAGCAAAAGTATTCAGTGAAGGTCTGGCCAACTATCGATTTGTCATCGGTCGCGCGGCTCTTGCTTGGTGCTCTAATAGCCGTATTGATGAATGCCCCTCAATCCACTAGAGATTAAACGAAGGTCTATTTCACGCGCCTTTGTTCCTCCCGTCCCATTAGAGGACGGTAAAGTCCCAGGATCATGAGATCAGTCCCTAAATATAAGGACTGACGGTTACATCACCACCCAAGGTCAAACTAAGGAAGGAGCTCGCTTGATAAAAACACGATTGAGATTGGGACCTGGGATGACGGATGTTTAGCTTGATTCATTATTTCTATGCAACATAATAAAGTATCTGCGTGTGGAATCACTATTTCATAACACAGTGAACACATGGCATTACATTAAAATCAACAGAAGTCCATTGCAGCGACCACCTGGCGGCTGGGATGAGAATGGTACTTCCAATTTCATTCCCAAAGCACAGAGTTTATTATTCCACCCAGTGGTTTGCTCAACATGGACTGCTTAAACGCAGAAGGATTACACGCTGGAAAGCGAGAGGGGGAACTCTTCCGTTACTTTGGCTCAGTGGACACAAGCAGATCCGGCAGCATATATGAACATCGAGGGCAGATCGGCTAACGAGGAAACCTCTTACCCATAGAAGGTCAAACGAGAGCCTTTTAATTACTCTATAAAACCCGGGAACGTCACTTGAAGCCTGAAATAGTTTCTACTCCCGGAAAAGGTTTAAATGACACATAAAACGTAAAAAGCTTCCAGCGGCAAAGATACAGGATGTTTGTGAGCAAACATGTGGTTTCAATCAGGACGGGAACTATTTCCTCTGTAGATTTGATATCAGAGTTGCATCAAGCACCAAAGGAGACGAATCACAGATGTTCTTCTTTCTGATCTCAAACATACGCAGATCTGAAAAATGGATTCCTTTTAAGAATCTCTTTAAAGAGGGAGCAACGCAGGACCTCAAGTAATCTCTGGAATGGTTTGGTCTGGATGAGAGAATGAGGTTGTGGAGCGTTGTGGAGGTTTACTAGTGGACCTGTAGAGCAGATCATCATCTGGGATGAACATCGCCAACGTCCAATCGTTGGGAGCGCTACAAAGTGGTTTTTAGTAGTATTTTTAAATACAAAAACATGAGCATGGTTATAAAACAGTTTTTTCTTGATTTTTTTTGAATACATTTCCAGGCCCTGTTACCATCTTCCAGAAAAGCAGCTCGTAATTGCACTAGAGTCTTTCATGTTCAGTTTAAGAGACGAGAAATCATTCAATCTCGAATGATTTCTCTTCCCTCCTTCTATCAGCAGCGGTCCACCATGGACAATTTTCTCTGCGTCTTCCTGTGAATTCTGTGCAATCACCATCTTGGTGGAGCAGTTTCCAGATAGATAATCAAGACATACGAGCCGCAGCATCCTTTCGAAAGATCTTTTTTTTTTTTTTGTGCCAAGTCGCAATGACAGATACATTTCCCACAAGATAAGAGCTTTTAATTAACTGTCTTTTGTAGTCGACAAGAGCCAGCAAAAAGAACGTGACGGCTTAAGAGGACAAACAAAACAATAGCCTTCAAATAGCACAACGATATAACAAAAGAAAAGCGAGGCGGGAGGAGAGAAGAGCCGCTGACGTCCTGTATACAAACCCGGAAGGAGCTCCGCTGTCCTGTCCTCTTCTCCCATTCTCAGCTCACCCGTTATCAGTCTCCATGACGCCGGGCCTTTCAAGTGCTCTTTGTCTTTTTCATTTTTTGACACCACCACCCTAATGCACGCGAGGCGGCTCGCGTATGATTCATCTCTCGTGGGAAGGACGGCCCTTTCGGTTCTCCATCGATAGACGCAGTGAGTGCTTAGAAAAACGCTGCAAACAGAGACGGCCGTTTATATTTGACAGCTGTGTTGTCCACGCTAACCACTCTCATGTGACTGGCTGCTATTTGACCAAACACAAAAAAAGCGTTTTAACTCACTGGTGGATGTCTTCATTATGTTACCACCTGCAGATTTCAGCACACCTCGACTACTACCTCCAGCGCGTCACAGCCTCCGTGCTAATGAAGGGAAACAAGGGAGGGTGGCCGCGGGAGCAAAGGGTGAAACCATGTTCCGGTTGTTTCGTGTCAGCGTGAGCATCTTCCTGGGTCTGACAGATCGGCCAATTAACCTTATTTACCGCGTCTCCCCTCATCCTCTAACGAGCTCCACTGGGCTTCTCTCTAATAACGAGCTGCTGAGATTGGGGCCCATCGGTGTGTCGGTCGCGATGCTTTCGTGCAGCAATTATTAAGATGACATGCAGTCCTGTCCCGGCTGAGCTTGAATATTCATGCTGTAGTTCATGTTGTTGTTTTTTTTCCTTCATGATTGTTACGCCTCACGCGGAGTTGCTTGGACTTAAATTAGTGTAGCACTTGTGCAAAATGTATTTTCTCAGTCGTCAAATGATTTAGGTTCTTAGGGAGAACATTAACACAAATAGAATGGGATTATCTCCTCCTCACAATTACGTTGAGCGATGGGAGTTTTTTAGACGTTGTTTACCAGCTTCAGTAAGCAAGTGGAAAGACTGCTTAGGGCTTTATCTGTCTTCAGTCTGAGCCACGCCCCCGTTTGGATGGAAAGATGACGGAACGCCAGGTTTTCTTATGAAAAGAAGGAAGCATGTACTTAATCACACCACCACTACTGTATTGCATTAATGTAGCAGACCATACTTGACCAATGCAAATCTTCTCTTACCTTTTGGTGGACCTGCCGATAAATACTTTGTTTAAGCCTTTATTATGAAAGCATCGTCATCGGCTGATATTCAGTAACAAATATTCGACACGGATCTCGATCCCTTATTACTTGAGGAGGAAAGCGTGTAACGTTGGCAGCACTGGAGAAGCTAATGAGCAGCTTCTGCACACCCAAACGCATGGAATATGAGCTAGCCTCCTAAAATACCAGTTGTGCTCATTCAGGCAGACTGTGAATGGACATTAAGCTGAACCCGGATCGTTTGATGTTCGTTGATGATGTTTGATGTTCGATTGTTTCATGGTTTCAGCAGAAGTTCAGGTTAAGCTTTTTGTTTCTCTGTTTTTGCAAAGGTCTCTTCCCAAGCTTCGAGGGTTTACCTCAGCAGGCAAAGGGAGAACAGAAAGAATCCAGCTTTCGCTCCAGTCATTTGTGATTCATCTATTCAAGTGAGCCTGGCTTTGGAGCAGAAGTACTGTGCGCTCCGTGACCTTCACCGGACAGGCGTTGCTTTCAGGGCTGTGATTTGAAGGTCCCCACTGTGTTTGGTGTGGAAGCCTGTGGAGGCGCCGTAGTTCGGGGCTTTAATACGGCAGCGTGAGCGGGTGCTCTTCTCTACAACCTTCAGGCACTCACATCTCCAAGTTTCTGTTTTCAGAGAGCTGGAGGCACGAACCTTGAGATCAACTCAAACTCAACTCGAATGAAAGATTTTACATTGAGTGTTTGAATACATTCTGTGAAACATTCTAAAAGACTTTTCAGGTTATTGAATTTTCACAAATATTGGAAAAATATTCGAAAAACTGCACTGAACGTCTTCCCCACAAATAAAAAGTATTTTCCTCTCAAGCTTGTGGTAAATATGAGTTTGTGAGGCGTGACGGAGAGTGCAGTATAATTTCGGTAGCTCCTCATCTCGAAGAAACCCCGAGAAAAAGCCACAGCGGAGACGGCGTGGCGTGTCATCTCCTCTAATGCAGCAGGAGCAGTCGGACAATCGAGCTGGTGCCTTGCTCTCCTTTTTATCTCATCTGTAAAAGTTGATGATTCAGACCCGGCTGCACAGTTGCGACCCCCCCCCACCGCACACCCCCGCGGCCTCCTCTTGTTGGACAACAGTCCCTCCATCTTATCGAGGCCCAGCGTCCTCCGACAGGCTGCCTTTCAAAGCGCGCGCGGCGGGAGATCACTTCCGTCCGCTGGAGTCACAAAGCGCGGCCGTCGCTTTGTGCTTTCAAAAGTGCCTCACAATTCGATTCCATAAATTGGCTTAAGAGCACCGTGGGTGCTCTCTGGGGCAATCACGGAGCCCCCCCATGGCCACAGTGGCCACAACGCCTGCAGGCACAGCTAGATATGACATGATAGAACAATACCGGAAAGGAACCAGCCATTCACTATATTCACGCTAAAAAAGCAGTTTTTAATTCATGTTGACATTATGGGAAGAAAAAAAATATCAAGACCTAAAGTAATGAAGTCTTTGAGCACATTTAAAACAGTGTGGTGTGTCTTTCCCGTCTTCCAGCTGCCCTACAGGTCTCCTGTGCATTCTGCCAGTGTCAGTCATAGTCGTAAATATTTAAGTGGCCAACGGTGCCGCGCTGCCTCCTCGTCATCGCACAGCGAGGTCTCCAAAAGGCCTTCACAATTCTCATTCAATACAACAGCACTTTGCATGATGGGATACTTCATCGTGCCACTAATTAGCTAACTTACTCAACCCGCTTGTGGGAGAGAAAAAAAAAAGCAGGCTGTCATAGCTGCAGGGGACAGGAAGGGAGGGGGGTGTGCCAGAGACCCACTATGTGTTATATATGTATATATACATCTGTTTGTATAATGCTCTTTCAGGGTAAGTTCTGTTCGGCTTGGAGACAGAGAGAGCGGTGCGCTGTGGCCGTTCATCCTGTCCGTAACCTTCTCTGTAACGGGAATCACAGCTTCAGACCGCCTGCTGCGCTCTGCTTTGTTCTAATTTCTATTTCCATCCCCTGGACTTGGTCCTCATTGTCAGTTGTCGGCCTCAGCCTGGTCGAGCCTCGTTTCACCCCCCGGTCTCTGCCCTCCCCGCTGCAGCCTTTTGCCGTTACGTTGATTGACTTGCTCTGCGATGGTGTGATTTGGTCGAGTAGCACCGTGGTCTCACCTCGGGTGATCAGATAACAAACACAGAGCTGCACTGTGTTCCTGGGGAAGCCTTTCATTCGAGCATATAAATGATGTCTTCGTATCTGGATAAAAGTGAAAGTGCTCCCTCCCTTAAAACTAAACCAGACCTTAGAGTATAGCTAGGCTGAATATATAAAAATACAATTATCTGCTTTCCATGAAATGAGTCATTCCTGTGGAGATTAAAGTCTTTCTAGGACAGCCTCGGTGTGAGTACCATCCCTTCAGGGATGCATGCTTTGCCTCTTTCGCTGATATCTGAAAAAAGGAGTTTTTATATTTAGTCTCAGGCTCCGATTCTTCACCAAAATTCCTGCAGCATACTCACAATGGAGAAAAAGAAAACATGTTGTATCTCCCTCCAGAGGCTTCTAACCCCTCTTTTTTCCCCCTTCTTTGTCACTCAACACCCACTCGGTGACGTGATTGTGTGCAGTATTCTGCTGTGGTCAGAGCGCACACCTCTGGTGTCGCTCGGCACTCTCAAGGAACGGTAAAACCCTCCTCGGCCTGTCGCAGTTGTCGTCTGGCGTAAGTGCAGAAGCGGACAGAATGCGCCCGGCCTCGCGTGCTCGCAGCCTTTTGTCTGGAGTCCCTGCGGACCTCCCTCTCGTGACAGCTGCCGGTGTTCAGGTGGAAACCTTGCGGAGCGCCCTGACGGCAGGTTAAGTGCTCTCGCACATCACTATGGGAACTGAAGACAGCCAGTCGAAGGAGCTTTCTCTATTGTTCCCTAAGTGTTTTTTTGTTTGTGCAGCGGTCCTCTGTGTATTGCTGGTATCAGGTTTTGTATTTCTATTTGTTTGATTCCCTTGTATTTGTGGGATGCTTTGAAGCAGCAGAAGGTGCCTTTGCATCTGCTTCACTTTTGCATCCTTTGTTCTACACATGTTCTCATATATGCTAAATCATTTAGATATTGATCATTTTTAAGATCACAATTTCAAGAAAGAATTTCAAATTCCTAAAGATTCTTTCACGGTAAACAGAGAATTGTCAAAATATCTGCTTACAGATTTAGTGCTAAGTATTTAGTGATGTAGAAAGGTTGAGCATTAGAAAGGGAGGCATCTGTATTCATAAGACGCAACCAGATGCCTCTAAATCTTACACACGGGGCCTTTCAAACGCAGATGATCTTTGTGATGGTGATGTCCCCGCTTCCACAGCGACAACTTGTTTTTTGCCACGTATTCTTGGATGAATTATTGGGTAATTCTGTTCCATTCCACGTGCTCACGTCAAAGCTGTTCCCCTCTTTCCATCTGCGTTCAAAGAACCAGAACGCACAGATCTCTTCACGTGGAGGTCCGGTTCGAGGAGCGACCGAATCCGGTGCTCCAGCTGTGAATCAAACGCCCGCTGTGCCTTCTGGTCGACTTCCTCTTCCATCGTTCGCCACGTTTGTTTTGTCCTGCCAGACACATTCGCTGAGCGAGCAGCTTTCCCCTCTGCCAGTATCTTCACTGTTGAAAGTCCAACTTGTCAAGGAAACTGTTTTCTTGGGATAATTCCAGCAGAGTAAGGACTTAATTAAGTGTGTTTGATTTGTTTTTCTGGATCTTCTCCTCTTCTGCGAAACCGCTGTGTTTGAACCATTCATTCCAATCAGCCTCAACGGGCATTGTCTCTCCATTGTTTGCTGCTCTCCCTCTCCGGTTGTCACGAGTGTTTAATAAGAGGTTTATTCAACGAGAAATCCTTGCGTTTCACTTTTTACATAAACTTGCTGATCGAGGCACTTGTATTAATACTCCCGTTAGAAGTGCTGAGAGGTACCGGGCCCAAGAGTGAGTATCTGTAACAGCGTTTGTGTATGTGACCCTTCTTTGAGGACATTCTCCCTTTATTATTCCGTCGCTGTTTGCAATACGTGCACAGTTTTTCACACCTATTATTTGGAGTAACACTTGCTATACTATTATGGATATTAAGGTCGGAACACCTTGAGGACAAACACAAACACAGCTTCAATCAGACGAACTGGTACAAATGAAGGGTTCCCGTGGACTGCTGCCCCGTCTACTGGATCATCCTGTTCATCCCGGAAGATTCTCTCTAAACACGCATACTGAATAATACTATTGTCCTTCTGAACAAAGAGGATGTGACCGAATGGTATAAGAAGGATGAAGGCCATGCGGCGTACCACCGGGGGCGCCCAGTCACCCATCAAACGGCCACATGCTGAGCCGAGAATGGAGAACTAACTGAGGTAAATCTGGTGAGCTGCCTTTTAAACTGAGGCTTTGGAGATGGCGGACGTACTTACCGGAGTAAACAACAGGTTTTTACCGCCGTGCTGGGAACACAAACATTAAAATCCTCCCACCCTTCCTCCCCCCCGCCTCCCATTCAGCGCCCACAGGGTCCCTGGATCCTTCTCATTATCGAGCCCTCCTCTCCCCGTTCAACTCCGCAATACAGGTGACTTGAGGGATCCGGGGGATCTCAAACCTGTGCTTACTCTTTGTGGAGGTCCGAATGGATGCCGGCGTGATTGCATCCCCACTGACCTTATTAGAAGGGGCGAGAGGCATAGCCAGCGAGCGAGAGAGAGAGAGAGACGGGGAGGAGAAGAAATGGCTCGGCGGCATTCTTCTCCGCAGGTTCTCTGTCAGGCAGACACAAGCGCAGCGATGTGACTAATGCTGCAAATGTGCTGGCGTGCTTACGATACGGGGCCGCTTGAGTGAGCCCAGCCAATCGCAGCTCGGCGGCCCGTCTCCTCTCCTACACAGCGTCCAAGTATCCACAGAAGCAATTTAAACTTTTGTCTCCTTTGGTTTTTCACCTTCACTTAGGGGTGATAGAAATAGTATGATGCAGTGCTACGAGAGACAAAGGGACCGAACGGAGACGTACGACGGCGACTATTTCAGCATCGTATCGCTTCAGATACAAGAGCATTATCCGAGCCGAGGAACTAATGTAGAGGGTTTTTCTGTTTACTTTTGGCCGCTCTGCTTCCAGCAGCTACGGCTTCGGGCTTCGGCGCCAGGCAGCCGGACTACTGGACACTCTTCAAATGCGCCTTTCGGTGGCGTAACGACAACTCCAAACACACGCCTCCAGTTTGGTTCGTCCCGGCTGTCCGATTCATTTACATCAACCTGTCGGAGCGTGGGGGAAACCCGCCGGTTTGGAACATGTTGGATTTCATCTTTCTGAAAGATTGTGATGAATGCAAAGCGCTTGCGATTCGGAATCAGAGGAGAGCTGTCTTAACACAACAGCTAGTGCTCATTGGTCTGGTTAATCAGGTGATCTTTGAGGAACATTCGTAAAACAGATGAGGCCGACCCAGATTGGAGGCAACCTAAACAGCATTTTTAAATGATTTTAAAGTTCTACATATTTTTTCTTTGTGTTTATGAAATAATTATAATATAAGGAAATAATTGAAATGAAATGATTAAACGAGTAAGTGTTTTGCCTGAGGGAGGTTGAATTCATTAACTGAATTAGGTGTGCGCATTTAATTCTCAGACGTTTTTTTTGGGGGGGGGGGGTGGTTGACAGCATCTGTCTGTGTCCAACAGTATTTATTATTTAGTCTTCTTTGAGAGCACAAAAGTGTTCTCGGTGTCAGGGGGCAATATCAAAATGGGTTCTTTAAGTGCGTCTAACGCTACACCCCCCCTTTGCACACTCCAGGGCCTCCTGTCACTGCAGATCTGTTTAAAGGGGCACATCGGTCCCTTTGTGGCAATAAATGCTCCTCCATTTACTTTTTGTTAGTCTAGGAGGATCACTGACCCATACAATGCATTCATAGATCGCACAAAAATCGCTGACTGCACATGAGAAACCGAACTATCAATACTTTTTTTCTTTACAGTAGATCAAATGTAAAAGGCGTTGCACGTCGCGGCAAACCCACAGAGAATGTTACCCGTCCGACGGCAGATGTTTCAAAACCTGACCTACGCTACGCAGCTAGCAGTCAAACCGGTCTCAAAAGGTATTTTTCGGTTTTGCTTGTATTGTGCATGCGTTGTGTCGCTTTTAGTGATGCGTGTCCGTAGGCACGTCCCTCTCAATGTGACAAATTGCAACAATTACTCTGATGAAGTTCAAGGATGACACCATTATGGTGATGTAATAAAGAGCCTATCGCACCTGGCAGGTTCTAATAGGAAAGTGCCAAAGGACATTGTGTGATGAATGAGTGTATATCTCCTCATGTATTGGCTTTTTTTGGGGGGGATCTAAATAAACCTTCCCTCGGGGTGTCTAAAGTCCAAAAAGCTCACGACCGGGAAAAAAGAAAAATGTAGTTTAACGCAAAATGTAATATCCTGTGTGAAGCTACCGTTTAGATTTCTGGACGAGATTAACGCATATCTGTTAAATTGGATTCGAAGTATCTAAACTGCATGACCCTTTTATGCAGCTGGATTGAGTTAGCAAGCAGCAATAACACGCTTTTAATAACACATGCTGTAATCTGAATGCTAATATACTGAAACACCTTTTACATATCATCTAATCATCGGGATTGCGTGTCAAAAAAAAAAAATCTCTCTACCCTGTCATCTCAAAATCTCAAAGAAGCACTAAAGTTCTAAATCGCAACAGCTTTTAGTTTACTGCCGTGTGGATATTTACTCACGGCACCCCTGCTTTCACCCTCACGCCGTGTGCAGCACTCAGCACTCGACTGGGTGGGCGAACGTGTTCCTTTACGGACGTCCGCCAACATTTGCAACGGTATTCTGAAGTCCACTCGATTTCTCCAGGTTTGCCTGAAATGTGTTGTGTTGACCACTGGAGAGCCCCCGCTGTGGAAGGGCCTGCAGGAACGGCTGAGAGTGCGGGCACGGCAGCTGGCGGCCGACCTCAGGACCCCTCGCCGCTCCTCTAATGGCCACTCCTCTAATGGTCGCTCCTCTGATGGCCGCTCCCCTAATGGCCCCCCGCCGAACCCCCGGGAGGCCGGGCCGCAGTAATAACCACGAGTCGTGTCTAAATATTCACCGAGAAAAGAGAAGAAGCAGCGCATCAAACATGAATGGCCCGTCTCGCGGCCCACTGATGTGTTTGTCCATAAGTGAGCACATTAAGAGCAGCGGGGGGAGGGGGGGAGCAGGGGGGGGGCTGAGGGGGGGTGGACGCGGGCCGCTGCGATCAGCCCGAGGACTTCTGCTTTCCTCGAGTGACTTATGATTGGACTTTGAGGAGTTTATTATTCCGTGTTCTGCTCTTTGGTCTACATCAATCTTAACTTCTGTTTACGAACTCCTTAAGTGTTTCTATGGTGGTAGGAGTGTTTTTTAATTATTAACTATTAGGTGTATTATTGTTATATATTTTGGATTAAAAATTAAAAGGTTTAAACTACAAACTCTGTTAAATATTAACTTCTCTAAATGTGTCTCCATGGAAATGCTTTTAAATACACTCCTTCACACAGCGCTGCGTTTTTACCTCGCGACATGTGTGAGCGTGTTAGTGAGACTGTCCTCATCCGTCACGCTGCAGATGCTTCGTGTCTGACGCGGCGGGTCGGGCCTCGCTATCACAGCAGGCGTGCGCGGGCGGCGCCCCCTGCAAGTTGATCTACCCAAAGACTTTATATACGTAGTTCTGCTGAATTCTCACTGTCACTGATGTGATGTGTGAACATACGCTATTTCTCCCTCTAATATTGATAATTCTTCCATAATTGCATTTGCAAGGAACTACATAAAGAGAAAATAAGGCGGAATATCAGTTTACTTAAAAATCAGTAGAATAGAGAGATTTATCAACAGGTTATTTATATACCATAGTGTATTTTGTAGGGCCCATATACATATATATATATAGTATAGATGAAAGAAGCCTCTTCCCCTCGTTGCCTCCATCTGCACACATTCTCTGCTGCTTTGTTTAACATCCATCTGCAGGGATTTTGGCAGAGCCGCTGTTCCACCTGTTCAAAGAGAACAGTACTCATCATTATTATAATGACTATGAAGAAATGTGATACATTAACTGCGAGGACTCGCTGCCACTAGTTTGAAAACTGGTAGACATCATTTGATAATATTTCACCACTTTGCCTAAATACAAACATTACTTTGGAAGCTGAATGTCACAGCTGTCGTGCTTTTGACATCCATCAGATGATGCATCATAGTTTGATGCGCCATTGTTTTCCTCTTTCCCCATAAGTCACATGATACATATTAATAAACCTCCAGCGGTAGCAGTGGATTGAGACATTGAGATGGCATGAATCAAGAGGGACTCCCACTCCCACTTTTTATCATAATTGAGGATGTCGGACTACACGTTATGTCCCACCTGAGTAAGATGAAGATGTGTGCTTTAGATCTCTGAGGTGATGATGAAGACCCGCTGTGAGCGGTTCCATCCCAGTGGGACGTCTATCTGCTGCTTATCATTCAACGGAGCCTCTTGTTTTTCTTTTGAAAAAAGTAAAACACAGTTTCAAAGTTTGAGATATTTACACGACTACCGATCACAAGAGGAGATCTCCCTACATGTCGTATGTTAACATGAGTATCCAGCTCTCCAAGGACACGTGTAGCTCTCCTCACAGCTGCACTATGTTTTTAAATCAAACAGCCCCGTTATTTGTTTTCCTCCACTCTTGTAATGTAAATGATACGATAAGCTCCAGTAAATGCCTGACAGGTAGTATGTCTCCTTTAATTAGAAGCAATTGAAGACGGGCCTCTCTTTTTATCTCCAACTAGTGATTACAAGCATGTGCTGCCCTAATCTATTGACTTTGAAATATTGCTTTAAGAGGGTGAGAAGATGAATGTCTATTGCCAGTAATCCCTAAATGTGATGCTTTTGTACTCGGCAGGCTGCGTACAGCTATTGAAAATATTTTTTTTTTACTTCTCAGGCGTCAGAAATGTTTTCACCTTCATAAAGTATTTCTCTTGTCAACGCTGACAGCCTCTTAGAAGAGCATCAAGGCTAAGTCCGGGTTAGCTGTCACCAAAGTGTAAAGGATGTCATCGCAATCTCTTTATAGCCATAGTGGCCACTTGGCTCGGTTACAGGAAATGGCTGGGTGTACTGTACATATTTCACTCTGTACAAATTAGATGTCCTGATTTATTGAGGCCCATGAGTAACCGCCGTATAAATCACCACAGTTCACATCTCACTCCAACATCTAGATAGCACAGGCCTTTCAACTCCTCAGCTCTGAGCAAACCATAAATCATTCGGCTTCTTTCCCCCCGGCCGGGGTGGGGAGGTTATCGCCGCGGAGAAACGCTTCCTTGAGATTGCCTGGTGAGATATTAACACCAAGGCAAACCTCAAACAGGCTGCTTTCTAATTTTGGTGTTGGAACTTAGCTCGTTAATGATGGAGAACAGCTTCACGTTGAATCATTTTGTTTCATTTCTTTGCATTGAGCTTTTTCACACAACACAACGGACTCACTGTCGCAGCCCTAATGGCTGCAACATATTGAACTTCTTTAGGAATAACATCCTCTGGTGAGTCGGTCGGTAATGACCTGCCAATGATCTCATCCATTTGACGCTATTATAAAGCACATTGGTGGTATTTATTTTTAGACAATAGTGTAGACTTTGGCCATTTTAAGTAAATAACTATTGAGTTGCCATTTAGAATAATATTAAAAAATGTATGATCAGCATATTTGGTGTATTACACATTTTTTACTAATCAGTTAATTTTTTAAACTTTATTGATAACGTGTAAGAGTTTATGCATTTATTGGTGTCAAGTGGCAGGAGGCACTTTCCTGTGTTCTAAACTCAATATGCATATGGAATTCTGGAATGTTCTGTAGAATAACAGTAGAATTCTGTGGCTGTCATTTCAGGTTCTATGATGGAATCCTTCATGCCTACAAAAGCAAACGCTCACAAGAATCGATCGTTTCCGCTGAGTCAAACGATCGCACCGGCCACACTGATCAAAGCTCACTGATCTCTACTCATTCTTCTGTCCACCATAAAGAGAAACAAGCGAGTTACCAGCAAAGCTGCAGACTTTAAACGGTTTATCTTTTCATCGTAGACTGAAGCGCTTTAAGCCTCAATTGAACGAAATGTAAAATGTTGTGTAATTTATTTAATGTGTATTGGCAGAGTGCGATTTGACAAAAGTTGATGGTGTTGTTGAGTTAGAAGGTTTCAGCTTTTGCAAATATGAGGTGGGTTAAATAGAAGAGCACAGTTTAAAAGTTTGTTTGTATTATCGTACAAAACAACAACAAAAAAATGGACTTGTTGGATGAGTACGGTGGTTACAACTAGTGACCTGATGCAATGTGCTCCAGCACATTGTCATTCGTCTTTCCACTCAGCAACATGCAAATCCTTTATTTAGAATTCTACCACTTTCATTTTGACATCAGATGAGAAAAACAAAGCTTGTTAGCATCACTCTAATTAGATCTCTGCCATGACTCTGTAATTAGCTCATAAAAACACTTCTCACATCTCCTAAGTTACATCAAAAGGAAATCAATTAGGAGTCCCGCAGAATGATTCCCTTTGTTTACCTTTCCTTAGCAACAGCCTGCTTACAACATGTGGTTGACAGCGAGCATCCTGATGGTTTAAATTCTCGGCCTCTTTGCAGAGCTTTGGCACACTCTTGCTGGGCACTAAGTCCCCGAGCAGACCTCATGGGGCACTAAGTGGAGCTGAGGCAAAGCCTCATCACGACCTGGAGATTTTGGCTTTGGCTTTGTCTCCATGGTAAATTAGAATAAGAAGAACTAAAACTCTTGATTTTCTCTTCTTACAGTTCACTCCAAGTGGAAGCCTTTCCGCGCTGTCCGAATGACTTCTTGCTTGTGATGAATTTGTATTATTTGTTGTTTTAGATGTTCAACCACTGCTAGAGCATACATCGTACCATTGATGCCTGTGTCACTCATTTCACAGCAATTCCAATGCAATTCATGTAAAAATAAAGTTATGATAAGGTAAAATAACCCCTGAATGACTACACTACAACATTGGACTCATCGTTTGGTGTTTTTGGTTTACATTGTCCCTTCACTGTGACTCTCTGTCGGAAATGCAAAATGAACCCTGATTGTCAGGTGAAGCCTCACTTTGAGTGACTTGGTCTATCAAAGGAGAATTATCCTGTCACTCAACACCTTGCCATGCAGTAGACATGGCGTGGTTTTCAGATGTTGCTCCCCAGGCATACACACTAAAGCTGTCTCTGAATGATTTGTTGAGAGCGGCCTTTCAAATAGGAAGCGCCCTCCAATATTTAAGGGGTGTGAGCCACATCATTCAATGACATGTTCCCCGTAGTGGATGCTTGTCAGCAGGAAACTCTTTTATTTTTACACATGCAGAATAATGTTAATGTCTGTTTTCAGAGTTTACTTGCTCAAAATCCAACAAAGGTCTGCATTGTGCTGCAGTCTTTGGCAAGACTCACCTCTGTGTTTCCAATGCACACATGTACGGTCAGTGAGGAGCATCATCAGCAGTCACACAGGTGATCCAACCGGTACGAGTGCAGTGATAAGAAGGATTCCATATATGACTTTCAGATGTGTTCGATGGAGCGCCTGGCGCCGCGTCGTATCAGATTATGGACGAGACCCAAAGCCCATGGACCGGTATCTAGAATGAACAAGTAGGATTGCTGTTTCCCTGGTCATATATGGATGCATGATGGGTGGATGGATAGCTTCTGAGATCAAAGTAATCCCTTCCAGCCTTTGGTTTGCATTCAATGACACAGGACGCTCTACATCTCAGGAAAGAATATGAAAAAAGTATTTCCATATTCTTTTTTGAATAAAAGGGCTTTGATAACCCAACTGTCGACATACTGCCGCTTTAAGTGCAATACATGGGCTTTCCTCAAACATTTGGCATTTTAATTTAAATGACAGCAAGACACAATTATATGGTGCAGGTATTTTATACCCATTTCCATATTACAGAGGAACATAATGTAAAACTGCCATGAAATTGTTAATGGTGGAATGGATCTACCATCAGGCCTTGCATTTGATCTTGGTTTAAAATTCCACTTGCTTTAAGATACTTACAAGACATTACAATGTCATTCCTAGCTCTGCAACGCTATACTCGTTCTGACAATAAAGCAAATAACCCAGAACCAGACCTGAACCAATGGAAAGCAGATCACAGCGTGTCAGTCGCGGCATTAAAATTCATCATTATGTCTAATTACACAGCAGTCTGTTAATTAGTGAATGCTGAAAGTACCAATGCCCCCAAAAGCTATCGTGTATTTATATGCAGGCCTGCATTTCTTTTATGTGTCCAATTATGAGGCCTCCTCCTGTGCTGGGAGAGCTGCATGAAGAAACATGCAATGAATGACAGAGGGGGGAGACAAATAGAAATAATTATGTGGCAAAGGTGGAAAACATCAGCACCTCAGGGTGTTACACACAAACCTCGCAGATTCCCACTTGAGTGCATAATAAATTATTTCAGGATGAAAGCTTAGGCAAAGTAGATAACATGACTGATTCATTCAAATGCCATGCAAATCTGAAGCTACACATTTCGTGTGAAGCCCGTTGTATTTCAAGAAGGGAAGATTTGTCCTCTCAGCTTCCAACAAACACAAAATGAACATGGAAATAATGTTAATACATGATCAAATAGTGTAGTTGGTCATTTCTGTTTGGAAAGAGACAAAGAGATTACAGGATTTAGGAGGTTTTAGCTCATTTAGAATTGCACCCAGTAGATACGTTTGCTCCAGTGAACAATCAAACAACAAAGTGACAACTTTACTGTGTTAAGCTTAAGTCATTCAAGTTCATTCTGTGAGCGAGATTTAAACAAACATGTTTAATAGTCCCACGCACACGAACGTTCTTACACGTTACTGCCTCCTATTAATAATGCATCCATCATGCTGTTATTAATTCAAAGGGCCATGCAGACCCAGAACATCATCTCCAGGTAACACTTTGACACGTTGCTTAATCACGTCTGCAGTCTTTGTTCGGCCGAATGTCATGTCGGGCGCTGCGCGTGTTGGATTCATTCGCAACTGCCCCTGACGGCCGTCCAAAAGCTGCTTGCACTGTAACGTATTAGTAGCCGGCAGGGAGCCGGGGTGTTAGTTGTGGCTTGTGACTCGCTCTCAATCTGAGGCCGCCCCGCTGTCGGAACACGGAGGAGCGTTGGCAGGAACACATGGTCTCACACACAGAACTGTCAAAATGCTAACAGGCCTGGCACATTGGAGAGGGGGGGGGGGGGGGGGGGTCCTGGCTCAGGAGGCAGAATAATTTATATTCTCCAGTTAAACACAAACAACGCTATCGTGTAACATCGGCTAATTGACGTCATCGGTTATTTTTTCAGAAGGACACTTTTGGGAAATGACGATTTTATTGTACGGTGCAGTGTGCCGTTTGAAATGCCCAACGTGGTTTCCAAGACCAAGTGAGGCTGAAATTGCTGTGATAAAGGTTTACTGCCATCAAGTGTTGTGATATGCTCTTGACATTTGTAGAATGGGGCCATCACAGATGGAGATGTTGATTATCACTCATTAAATCCCGACGCCACACGTTGTCAATCTAATGATGTTTGTGTGCTCTACACTGTTCTCAGTGGGCGGGGCCAATGTCAAAGGAAATTTAATTGGTTTTAGTTAATACATACATTGTTGTGCAGGGCTGAACGTTCGCCCACGTTGTGGGGTGGCGGTTAAATGGGTGGGTCGGGGGGGCTCATCTGTGCCGCGTCGTTGGTGTGATACTCCACCCAAGATCCTGTGATTTGCCCCAGTTGAGCTGTACTGTAACACAGGGCAGGCAAAATCAATAATGCATTATTTATTGTCTTTATTTCAACTGGGATGGAGAAATCAATAGAGAAAAGTGGTGCTTCCATTTGCTTTACTTTGCCTCTATTGTGATTGATGAAGGTATGCACGAAATGGCGACCCATTTTCCTTGTCTGTACGTTGAAGTTTATGCCATTAGCAGGGCAACTACATCAAGGGCACCGTTTAGTCATACCATTAAGTGAACTGCTTTTAATTGAATTGCCTTCCACTGCCAGTCCTGCGTGGGCACTGGTTCCTCTGGAGAACATGCGATGACTGAATTCTAAATCGTCCTGGAGAAGAACAGGTCCAGTGGTGCTACTACATTTCACTTCAAGTCTTTGGGATAATGAGCTTAGGTACGAGGGCAACGAGCCAGCCAGGGCTGGAGTGACAGTACCGGAGGAAGCCGAGGAACTCCGGGGACAAAACTTCTTAAATCCTCATCCCTTTTATGTCAGAACTTTACTTACACTCCAACTAGATACAAGCATGGCAGCAGGAAGGCTTTTAAATGGAACATTAGCCAATCATTACGCTTCCCTTTAGCTAAACTAGTTGACAACTAGTTGACAGCAGCACCGTTCGATTTGTCTCCGAGGTAGGACATTAACATACTTATTTTTTGATAGATTGTCTTTATTAGTCAGGCAAACGTGGTGTGGACTAAATGAAAAAAGACTCTAGAAGCACTCTGGAGAGAAATGACTCAATACCAACATAAGACCACAGGAGGGAAAGGGAAAATGTTTTTCTTCAGGCCCGTTGCAGAGGATAGCGGTTACATTCATAATTTCACGACTTAACCTTTTAATTGAATGGTGGGACGGATGCAATGGACTGCACGCTGGTCCCTCAATCGGTTGCATCAAGCAGCATCATCACTTTAAAAGTCATCCATGTGAAACATCACACACCGCTGCCCCAGTGACTTACTGTGCACGGGGTCTTTTACAAAATATTTATTGCAGGAATTGCTTTCAATCCCTCTCTACGATGGGGGAAAAAAGATATAAACCTCCTTTGCCCTCACACTGACAATGTAATCTGATACTAAATCAGCAGATGATGAGATACTTTTTCAGGACATCTGTGTCTCTCTATGAACAGATGTTCCTCTAATCCTTCTCTCTTATCCAGTTTTTGCTAAATTCTTCCCACCCGACTCCTTATAGTCCGTCCTAAATCCAATCTTACTGCTCCTGATATACTGCTGGGTCTCCTGTAGTTCACAGTTCAGCTGTCTGTCTGTGTCCCCATCTCGTTGTCATGGACACAATATCCCAGGAAACCCAATGGATTTATTGACAATATAATTGCTGGGGAAAAACTGGAATTGTAACGTGCCATTTGTATCTTAAATATGACAATAAGCGCTTTCTGAATCGTCAAGAAAAAAAAGCAGTTTGTCGATGTCAAAGAAAAGGCTCAACTTCTGCCGCTTGTGGCTCAGCGTCGCTCTGGGAAACCATTTCTCCTCTCAACCTTATTCAGTAAGCAATGCCATTCTAGTACTGTTCCTCACAAGAAGAGATAAGGCAACAACATGAACCATGGGAACTCGGAGGAACGTACCCATGTTAATGACCCAACTTCAGCCACTAATGAGACGCCGACTGGCAGAAGGGATTTTCATACGTTTGAAATGCTAATTTAAACATGGTGAAAGTGAAATTACAGTTCGGTTACATGGCAATACCAAGACACTGCGGTGAAGACTCCCCTACTATGAACGCGGCCACAGGAGGAGGACCGGCTTAAAGAACAACAACTAAAATGGACTTATTTTTGGGGGGTCCGTGGGGTTTGTGAATGATTTTAATGAGACTTTGCTCCTCTCAGAAAGGGCCCGTCTCCAGCTTTAGATTAGACGGTCAGGGGGTCACTCAGAAGTGACTCATGTCCATGCTGCAATGAGACTTGACACTGAAGAGATCACTGTGTGCTCCTTTTTAAAAGGAAATCCATTATGATGCTGGAACAGCAGCAGATGGTCTGTGTTCATCCTTGTTTCGGCCACTTCAGCTGATGTGGGCATATGCTGCCTCGCCTTATTGGCAGTTCATCAATAAAACTTTTTGTACCATCGCAGCCTAGCAGATGCTTATTAATGCATGTATTTGACAGTGCTCAGTAAATTGATTTCATACTTTAAAGGATGTTTTAAGTATGAAAAGCCTTGGTATGACCAAAGGGAACCAAAATACTACAGTAACTAAACTACTTCATGAAAAAACATATTGATTGTAACTGCCCCTAGACAGGTCACCAAATGCAGTGAGTTCCAAAGCAATTGATCTGCCTTTATGTTTGGCATTTAGTAAAAATAAAGTAAAGCATCTTCAAAAGGTATTGTAGTTAGCTGTGGTTTAAAATGCTATTTGAGATAAGGGAAGATGAACTATTGATCCTTGTGGAAAAACATGTTCAATGCAGAAGGAAGGTGAACCAAAAAAAGCCATGTTGAATAGAAATGGAAAAGTTAAGATGGGTATTAATAAAGGACATAAAGGTCAAGAGGCTACTTCCCCAGTAGGAGGCACCCAATGAATGCTCACCAGGGACATCCTTTGTGTTTCCATTCGAAGAAAGCATGTGATTAAAGCTGCGAGGAGGATTTTCTTCTGTTCCTCACTCGTGCCCTCGGTCTAAGAGCATCCATCCAGGGGAGATCTTAATTGATGACTCCTGCATCCCGATTACAGATGACGGCCTTGCCTCCTCATAGATATTAGATCCCTGAGTGCAGCTCCGTCAAGCGGAACGTGGTTTACGCCGCTAGAAGAGTGCCGGCATCAATTCAGCTCGCCATTGACAACGGGTCCAACGGCGTGGTGCGGCGTCCCACCTTGTCAATGGTGATTCGATGAGAGGTTACGATGACTGATGCTGCCGTCTCCGCAGATTAACGGCACTCGGAGTGCAAGCTCAGCAGAGGATGCCGATGAGTTGGTGCTGCTTGCCGTTGAGGCGACACTTCTTTTCATGGAAGTCAAACTTTTAGCATAATTCAAAGGGCTAGTTTGACATTTTCGGGCACCTGGGAGTTGTTTTTTTTAACCGTGATTAAAATGAGAAGATCAATAAACCCTCTTAAAAAAGGAAGTATATCCAGCCGCAAGTCAGCTTAGCTTTGCATGAAGACTGGAAATAGTTTAATGCACTATGCCACTTAAACACAAGTTATTGTTTTTACACTTTGTACAGATTCATCTAACAAGACTCAATGTCCTACTCTGCGACCTTCACACTGTTAAATATATTTTGTCTCTTTTGGGAGCAAAGCTTCATATTTAACAAACCCAAATGTCCAAATGTTTTTTCAAACATTGCTTGAAGGACAGGAATCACACCTAGTTACTCCACAATGCATTCATAACAGGAAATCAATAGCTTTGAATGGACCACGATGAGATGTTCATGCTCTTTCCTAATGTCACGTGGGCTGAGTAAATGAGCACCAACTCCAGAAACCACCCCTCGACTTGGGGATGAAATAACAAGGAAATCCCATCCCCGATTGGGAGGTAAGGACAGTTAAGACTTCCTTCTCTCAGGAGACGGAGATGGCGCAGCGGCCGGAGCTCGTGGCGGCGCACATCTCCGTTCGGTTGTCGTAACGAGAAGAAGCAGCAACCTGCCATTTTAATTGCATCTCTCACTTTACCTAATCACGGGAGACGCGTGGCCCTTCAGGCAGCCAGCCAGCTGCAGCAGAAGGACACTGTGTCAAATGTATTCCTTGGCAACCAAAAAAAAACACTGCGTCAACAAAGAAAAGCCGCCTGCCTCAAATAAATAGTGCTAATGGCTTTGGTGGACATTTCCAATGTTATTTTGGGGACGACGTTTTCCTTTTTGTTGACTCGGGATAACTTTGGACTGCGGTCGTTCATCATTTAAATCAATGTGGAAATGTATAATGGGGGACCCTAAAGGAAGAACGCCTCTTGTCACCTGAGTAAACCCGGCGGTGGGGCTCCACACTTGTGACCTCGGGCGTGTCGGCCGTGTGACAGCGGAGCTCAGGGGCCCCCTCACATGCGCGGATGTGCATGCACAGCAATGCGCTGAAGCCGAGAGGAGTCAGACGTCGTCCTGAAGGCTCTAGGGGACTTTTGGCTGCTTCATCACGCAGCATACTTGACATTTCTTAGTTTGTTTTTTGGTTTTAATGAAGGAGTTACTCATTGGTCAGAGTTAAAGGTTTGAGTTAAATTAAGAGTTAGACAAATCTTATCTACATGGGTTTTTTCGTTCAGGATAAGAATTGAACCGACTGACCTTTTCCCTGCGCCACGGAATGCGTTCTGTTCTGGTGAGTAGTCAATAATCTGCAGAAGAATTGCATTGCAGCCATTATCTTCCGCTGAGAATTAGCCCATTTTTCTATAATCTAAAACCCCCTAGCAATAACCTCAAGAGAAGAAAAGCGTCCATCTGAATGAATGTTTCCTGACGTCTGTGTCCACAAAGTGCTCCGCGCTGCTGTATGTATTAATGGAGTTTGTTTGCCTCACAGCGCTTTTCCTTTCCCCCGCTGTGATTGTCACACACCGGCGTTAGCTGTCTGTTTGCGGTGTGTGCTGATTGGACTGATCCGAGATGGATACCCCCCCGGCCGCACACCTCGGAGGGCCGACCCGCGGCACCCGAGGACGGGGGCTCACCCCCCGCCACCTCCATAAACGCTGGCCTTGCACAGGCGCCCCTGGCGGAGTAATCTCCATGCCGTGAAATATGCTCACACGTCAGAGGTGGCGAGTGAACGCAGCTCCTCAGGGTGCAATTACATCCCGTTGTCGGCTGGGCTATCTACAGAGCAATTATGTCTCCAAACAAAACTCTGCTTTCGCAGTATCGCGCGCATATTGCTCTCCTCCGAGATGATGAATCGGATGGACGGACCATGGAGGGGGCAACGTATCTAATCCGTGTATTTTTTATTTGAGGTTTAATAATTATTCTACAAGGATTCGTCTTCCCAGTTTTTCTTCTTTAGGCCCCTCATTACTTCCAAGGTCACGCTATCGGGCCGCCCAGTGACTCACCGTCACCGGTCCCTCCCCTCCACGGTCACGTTATCGTGGATTTTAATTTGCTACTCATCCTCTCTATTCCACAGCAGAGCTTTCATCAGGGCGGCGTTGCTTTACTGCGTTGGTCACGAGTAAAGTTAATAAATCGAAATAAAGAAACTTTGGTTTTTGTTTAATTTGTTTTGTCTGAAAAATAATTAGGGTTAGGGGTTAGATTATAGGGGAACACAAATTTAAACTGGTTGTGAAAGTAAGGACCTGCTTACTTCAGCGTTTTTCCCTTTTAATTCATGTGGAAGGAGAATGGAGGCGGGTCTTGATTTCTCTCATCGTCGGGAAAGGCAGCGCACTTTATTAAAAGGTTCACATTGAAGTACAGCTGTGAATAATGAGAACAAAGCTGTCAAAATATTGTTTCTGTCTTTACGCAGCTGCTTAATGTCCCGAGACAGCTCATTTGGATTAATGCCTTGTGTGTTGTGTTATGCACATTTCAACATAAACTGAGTAATAATATCCTGTCTTTCCGTTTCACAACTGATGGTGTGGTTCAAAGAGTGCAGGTGTCAGCAGGGCCAGCAGGTCAGCACAAAAAGCCGGAGGCCACATAAAAAATCCACTGCACATCGTGTACCAAAGTTACTGGTGAAGATGAGCCGCATGATATTACAATATTTGTGTTATTGCCTTTGTTGTATTTCCCCACTATGGTAGCAGGAAACACTGATGTTATTCAATCTGGTTTATTCATGGGTGCATGTTTATGCATTAGGTTTCATTAGTAAAGTGATTCAGAAAGGATGGTTGATTTGTTTTTATGTATTCTACGCTAGATAGTAAAACTCAACTGTGGCCTGCATGCGGAATCGGTTCATTTCTTAGGAATGAATTTGGAGGAATTTCAATATTTTGTAACTGTTATGGTGTGTTTTCGAAAGTTTATTTAAATGCTTACGTTAGGTTGATGAACAATCTTATTAATCATCTTTCCTCGTCATTTTCTTACATACTTCAGGAATCCATCAGCTGGTTAAACCTAAAAAGACCTTCTTCAATGACTGTTAACTTCAGTGAGACTGAGTTCAGGGAGAGAAACGGCGAGAACGAAGGCGTCCTGAGGAGGGTCCACATGCCACCACGCATTAATGCTTCAGCTACAGGTCCGCTGGGACTGCTTTCACTCCGTGGGTGTTGCAGGGGACGCCGTAGAGTTCTTTGTAGAAAATATTCTGAGCAGGATATAACTACAGTTTGAAATAATGAGTGAAGAGTGCTCTGTGTTAGAGCGGGGGCGGAGCTTCAGGGGCTTTGCCGAATTTAGCGATGCTTTACGGGCCGTTGAATTCGGTTCACTTTGGCAGCTGGAGGGTGGAGAGATCCCTTCGACCGTACTCGTCCTCACACTCCAGCGATTGCTATTCTCCCTGGGATATTCCTTCCAAAGGGCCATGCACAACGACAGGCTGCGCCCCCCCTCGGACATCGCTGCAAGGGACTCTCCTGGGGGGCAATGCAAGCGGCCTGCAACCGCGTCAAAAGAGCGTCAACATTGAATCAAGCCCACTTAGTCTGAACTACGATATAGAACAGCCTAGTTACCAAGGAATGATCTCCATGGAGACCGGACCATTTTTCCGTCTGTAAAATCTCGCTCAACGAGATAAATGTCTTCCAGCTCGACCTTGACCAAAGAAACACTCAAAAAGATTCCGTGCAGCCCCCTTTAACGAGTCCCTCAGCTCAGGATGAACTAGGCCTTCGGTCGATCTCAAAGTGGAAACTTTAGGTTGCTAAGCGGCGCAGTTGGATGAGGAGACTGAGCCGGAAACACACTCGCATGGTCGGGGCCGGTGGGGTCGCTGACGTAGCAGCGGGGAGTCCAGTTGGCAGGCTCCGCCTCTGCTTGTGAGCGTTGTTCCCAATAATCCAGAATAAAAAGGAGATGATTCACAAACCCGGTGAATAAAACAACAGGTCTCACAGGATGTTCCCAGGGAATGTTTCTGTAAGCTGTGGGAGAAACGATAAGGCTACTTTTAAAATTGAAATAGCTCATACGACACTTTTATGAGTGGCCTAGCATGAAATTAGATCCCACTCAAGCCCTAAAACTGCATTATTGAATTCCATCTGTGCACGGCTCCGATGCTGCTGTGGGGCCAGATGTGATATGAATGTAACTGATACGGCACAAGACCGCAGACAGAGATTAACAAATCTGATCCAGATAATCAAATGATGTAAAATAAAGCCAGGGCCGTTAGACCTTATGCCTCATTGCTGTTCTCACCTTTTCCCCGTGCCACTACACCCACGCTCCCTTTCTCCCTGGGTTCATCAGTGTGCCGGGTCGTGCACCTCTCCCCCCCTCGGCCATCTGCCACAACGTCCGGCTTTCGGACTGGATGAGCAGAGCGGTCATATTTGTCCTCCCTATTGCTCTCGTTGCTGTTGGGAGGAGGGGTGTGGCAATGGCTGCTTACTGATGCGTGATGAGTGTCCTTATTACGCTGATGAACCGCAGAAGCCTCTTTTAAACGTGGGCACAATGACTCGTGGTTGGTGTTTATGGTTAAATGTTGCATGGAGTGATGGCAGAATACAATGCAGTTATCCAACTGTGGCTGAAAGTTGATAAAAAGGGACAATACTTTGCGTCGTCGTCCTGGCAACGCCTCAATGCATAAGTCACCCGTTAATCATTTCAAAGCTTCTAGTTCACACCTTATGAGTTATCCCAACCGCCTCTGATCAACAGGAGCAAAACGACCAATGGCAGAAGTGCCGACTGAGAGATTGCTTTCAATCAAGAATAACCAGCCCTAAATATGACATTAAAACTTACCCCGGGCGTTCAAGACAGCCGGGCCGCATTTCAACCTCGAAAGAGAAAAAGAAATAAAAGCTCTGACGTTTTAATGGCTTCCATTTGGAAGTGTACCATCTTAGGCTGCCTGACAACAAAGTAGGGTACTCCATGTGCAACCTCCACTGTTTCCAGGGTGGAACCTTTATTTATAGGCCGCATGAGTTACAAAAAAAGATCTGTGGATACACATGTTACACGCTGTGGTTGTTCAAATGTGGGAATGGGTTGATTATTTCATTCCTTCTCCTCTCGTTGTCTTCTCTCGTGGAAGTCGCGAGAGTATCGGCGTGGAGCCCCGAGGTCGTCACTTTCTGTTACCACGGGAACCTATACTGTGCCCTCTAACTCGCTCAGGGAACCTAAAACCTAATCACTCTCACACTCTCTCTCTCTTTCCCCCTCCCTCCTTCTGTAGAATATAGCACGCAGATATGAATATATGCATAAATCATGCATGTGATTGTTTAGTGAATGGAGCAAACAACATATTGCCAGAGGCTTTTTTTATGAATATTTGTTGAGACATATGATTAAGAAACCCCTCCAAGGTTGATTGGTTCGTATGCGGCGTCGCTACCAGACAATTTGATACGATACCATTTGGTCCATCCTGACAACGAAAGTCAAGGCATTTCACGGTGGCACTTCTGCGCCCCGTGAAAGCTCTACATCTGCTGCCTTCTACTTTTCACATTTTTCTTCCAACTTTTTACCAGTGCCGTACTGTTGTGCTCTCAGTCACAGGACAGAACGTCTTTCCGATTGGCATTCAGCGCCAGCGCAGCGTCCCGCCGTCGTCCTGAATGCTAAACGGACGTGACACGGAGCTTTGATTGTAAATAATTTGGCTCAAGCTACGGGGTCAGCCGACCGAGGAGCTGTCCGCTCCCTCTTCGTATCGCGGCCTTCTGTTCCTCCAGCTGCTGAGCTGCCTGTAGTTGAGCAGGTGTCATCGCGGCGATGTGAAACACCGTCATTCTTGATGCAATTATCCCCCCCACCCGGCTCAGTAACTTAACCTACGGCGTGGCTGGGAGGCATCCCAGGGCTTCCAGGAAAAGCCGCTGTCCGTGCTGGGATGCTATGACATGACTGATACAGATGTGATGAGTTGACCCGGCTTAATGTAGTTCTCTGTGAAAAGTGCACCGTCAACCGGAGCGCCGAGCTGATAAATCAATGTTAAACAGGACCCTTCTCTTCATGCAGAAAGGGATTTGAAAGAGGATAGATCATGTGGGAGATCATCCGGGCAGCTGCATTTCAAAACAGAAAAACATCTCTTTCAAAGTGGCTGGACGCTTATAATTAATTTTGTTTTACAGAAAAATGCACACACACGCAACTCGAAAAGAAAAAACAAAAATAGTGCATTTTTTGAGTCATGCTAAAACCTTGAGGGTAACTTTTATCTCGGCCATATTTGCAAAGACCGTGTTTCGCCCCCCCCTCTGTAAGGGTAGTCTGTAAGGGACCACACCCCACCCCCATTCTGTGAACCATGGGGAAACACGGAAATTCATCTCCTTTGTTAGTCAAAGTAACATTCCATTACATGAAGGCTACATCTCCAATTGTGTTTAAATGGAAACCCATGGCAACAATATGATGGTTCTATTTACAGTACACATTCACTATTGACATCAACGACAACACACACAGCAGTGAATAATGACGTAATGAGTTCATAATGCTCAATGCCATTTGTCTAGAATCATATCACGTTTTTTGGTTATTGAGCACCATGATAATATGTGCTTATCCATAACTATATTTCAGCCGTATGTTGTATTATATTCACTATTTGAGCCATTTCAGCATCCTGATTCAGATCCACTACTTCCCCGCTCGACAGTTTTTCCTGGAAGCAGGAATTTCCACAGGACGTCAACTCTGTCAGAAGCATTTGGCTGCAGTAGGAGCTGATGTGATATTTGTTCCCTTGACTGAGCGGACAGCCGTCAGTCAAGTACAACACATCCGAGTCACAAAGATACAGCGGTCAGGTCGTAAATGTTGCAGAGACAGTTGAGCTCGCACAGGTCCTTTCCCTCTTCCCCAAAGACAGGCAGGAGCACGGGTTTTTCCGTTAATTAAAAACGAGGCCTTGGCTTTTGTTACATGATTAATTACCGCGTGCCTTGTACTTAGGCGCAGACATCGATGACTCTCTGCTTGCATGTCACAAAGTGGACTCGCCCCATTCATCACCTCTTTAAGGTCAACTTCAAAGCAACATTGTGTTCAGTAATTACCCGCCGTCTTCTGTTATTGCCTCTGATTTTTGACAAATACATCAGTTCTGTGTTTGGATGTCAACCAGTGTTCCTACGAAACCTTAAATCAATGTTTGCATGCTGCTTACCCCTATTACATGAAAGCCTACTAACAGGATTGAGTCTCCACCATTCATCGTGGTCAGATGAAGATCAAACACTACTCCGAGTGTTACTGGACGGGTGGAAAAGCCCCAAAAACTGGACAAACCGTAAGGTCAAAAGGAAAGCTTACTGTTAGATATCCGTCCCTGAAACCCATCAAACAGCTTCTATCTGTGCCTCTGTGGCCTGACGTCCCTTTGGGGCTTTGGAGGATGCCAGCGAGCCGATGTGCGTCTCCTGACACCTTGAGTTAACCATCAGCCGGCTTCCAGGGAGGCGATGTATTTTGAGTCAGCAGCAAAGCGTGACAATAACCTTTAACATTATCATTTAGGCGTGTATTGTACCGTCCATAGGCTGCCTTGCAGCAATAACTCATCCTCCGCTGATAGGCTTCCATGCTCATCTGTTTCCTGTTCAGAGATGTGACTTTGAGGTGGTTTGCAGGCTCACGTCGTCCATCTTGTGTCCTTTATCAGGATAACTCTCTCAAGGAGAAGAATTGTGATATTGCCACAGGCTTAATTTCATGAGGAAAAAAAGATAAAGGGAAAATAAAATAAATGAATTCCATTATATTGGCTTGTCAAACATTAGTTTATGCCGGAATTTGAATTTCTGCGTGGGTTTTGACTGCAGGGCAACGGTCACCAGGCCACATCACTGCGGCGCCACGAGACATAGGAACCATTTGGGAGGAAATGCAGATTGACAGGAACCCGGGGACTCAAAGCTGTTGGATTACAACCATTGATGATGGACTTTAACACCACAGCTCAGCGGTGTGGCTGCTTTACGTCTGCTTTTAGTAGAACTGTCATGGCAGGACAATGACTGTATATGACTGGTACGTTGTGAACCTGATTATGAGTAAAAGACATAATTTGAGTATAATATAGGATGTCGTTATTGATTCGGTTATTGAACTGGGTCCTCTAGGGATGCAGCTGTCTTGTAAGGAGGCAGTTTAACATGTAGCGTACTTTAGAGCTCCATGGACGATGCAGACGGTGTGATGAGCAGCTCGTTCACATGTGAAAACTATAATAAAATCAGAAAGTTAGTCTGTTACTTTGTTTTAGTCGACCGTAGAGTTCATTAGCAGAAAGACATTTATTTATTTCAAAATACTAAATTGTTTCATCTAAAAGTGCATAATAAGCCGCTCAGAGATGGTGTAGAGAATCAAAGACATTATTTACTTATATTTATCTATTTAACATTGCCGTGCTATTCTGTGCCCAATAAACAAACAATTATTGCATTGTTGAATTATTCAATGTATTCTTAGAGTAATTATCTGAGGTTAGCTAGCTGTCTTATAAAGTATCATCAGTCCTATTAATTGGAGGAATGCAGCTAAACCAAGAGAATAAGAACACAACGCCCTATTAACGTGTTTCAGGGACGTTGGACTTGTTCTTCTTAGTGTGGATTAGACATTAAAACACAGAATCTGCGGGCAAAGGTTCTGCGTGGAACTTCCTTCTAACTTCCTTAAAGCTTTTTTAATGAACGCAGCGCGCACGACAAACGGGAAAGGCAAAATAATGAACATTAACAACGCAACACAACACGCAGTGATGCTTAAGAGAACGATGGCAACCATTTGTCTGCAGCACAGCGATGCGGCCGCCCCTCTGCCCCCCCCCCCCCCCCCCCCCCCCCGGGCCTCCAGACCCTTCACAGATAATCACTGACTGCTTACACAGTCAACTCTGCCTGTTGAAGATGTACTTAATTAATCCCTCCCCGTCCAACAGTGGGGGAGGGGAGGAAGGAAGGAAGGAAAAAAACAGTCCAGGGAGGTTTATTTTGTGTACAATTAAAGATGCCCTTCCCTCAAATGTCCTTCTCAATCACTGGCACGGGAGGACAAGTGAGACAAAGTTAACGTACAGAGACGCCGGGGAAGGAAGGGCGAGGAGTTTGTATTTCTTGGACGACCTTCAGAGGCCTTTTGGAGACGCTCCAGACCTGTTACAGTCTGTTATTGTTCAAAAAATACTTTGCGGTGGGAGAGGAAATAGTCCTCAACACCTTTACGCTGCTTTATGTTGAACAGCACTATAATGCCAAAAAAAAAACACGGTAAATGTTATGTAACCTCAATACTGTGAAATATTTCAGGAGTTTACTTTTTGAAAGGTAAGAACAGACGGAGTGCCAGAAGTGAATATTGCATTGCAGTGTCATTTTACTTAAACCTTCTTCTTTAAGAACCTTATCTCTGCATATCAAACGCTGGCGTGAAACAAATGCACAGGTGCTCGATGCTTGAGGCTTCGCAGTTTCTGCAACGTTTGTTCGGGGCGGAAACACTCTTCAGCGCTTATCTCGCCGGTGACCTTGCAGTTTGCAGCTGGGCGGATGATTCATCACACAAACAAACACACTCCAGCCTTGTCTCCTAAAAATGATGTTCGCACACAGTGAAAGTGTTTCGTGAGTTACGCTCACGTGTTTGCTTTCGACCTGTCCCAATACGTCCCCTGACATCTTCTGTGCGGTCGGTTTTTAGAAATGCCGGCTTCGCTTATAGACTTCTAGTTTCCAGAGCTGAACTTTGCTACATCAATGCTCAATGTGGTTTGCCTTTCAGAATTGAATATCAGGAGGAAAAAAACACAAAATTCAAACGGTGAAAATATGTCTGTGTGTGTGTGTGTGTCCTTAAAATCAATGGATAATTTGATCAATGGACATGATCTCATTATTAATACAGAATAATCCTGAGGGTTATTTGTGGTTGCCATGGATGTGCAGCACAGGCAGGATGAATGGATGCTCCTGACGGCTGTGGGATGAGTTGCAGCACTACAATAACCAAGAGCTTATTGTTCAGCAGTTCTGCAGCTTCCAGAGGTCGTGCCTCTGGGAGAGCAAAGAGAGTTTACACCATGTGGTTCGGCATGGAGGAGCATTTCAGGTGGAGATATTGCTCAGGTAAACACAGGCAGTGGGCGTAAAGCTGCACGGTGGTGCAGAACAACTGGGACGCTTTCAACTCCTCCACCCCCGTGGCACCGCCTTCTTCCAAAGGGACGCAAATAGCACCGGAAAAAAAGGTGAAAAATGTGGAAAGGTTCCTCCGTGCGCCGGCATTTAGGGGGATAAACGCAGCAGCTGAAGTGACGGAGGGATCAGCTGTTGTTAATGAATTCCACGTCTCACTGATTCCGAGAGGAGCAGCAGTAACAGAACGTTGGCTGACCCGTGTGTAGCCCCAACGTAGACTATATATATATATATATATATATATATATATATATATATATATAAACACAACCCCCCTCCTTGTGGTTGATTGAATAATAGTGGTGAGCAAATCACGTAATCCAATGTCAGTTCTCCAGAGAATAAATGAAGCAGAGATCACCTCCAAAGCAAAGACTAATTAATGACTGCGGCGAGGATTCAAACGGGGAACGCTCACTGCTCGGTTACACGTCATGGATGCATTTTTTATGTTACCAAGCTCTGATTATTTCTTTTTCTGATGGGCCATTTTTTTTCTTTCTAATAAATCCATTTGACAGCAATGCCTGAGGTGGAATTTTTGACTCCCCATCGTGAAAAATAAAAGTTGAATGGTAAAATATTTCGCTGTTTCTTCCTCCATGCAGTGCTATGTATTCTTTTCTCTTCTTGGACACATGGATACATGTAATTAGATTACAAACACCACCTAATGTGTTTATTATACCCACAGACCGTGACTCAAAAAATGAAATAGTGCTTTAAGTGTACAAAAATGCAATAATTGATGAATTACGTTGTGCCCTCTGAGCTATCCTTTCATGTCTCAGAACAGATAATAAAGTTGACACATAATCTTAAATCTCTCTCCCTTCATTTGCCCGTAGCTGTTCCCATCTTCCTCAGCGGTAATATGATTTTGCCAAATTAAGAACTCATGTGACCCGGGGTTGACAGAAACGCTTGTTGCAGAACAGATTAAGAAAAACAATCTGTGATGTTTCTTGTGGCGGATTTATGTGTAAATTTAAATGAGCAAACTCGTAGTGCCGTTGAATTTGACACACTATGAAGCAATCGTGCTGTTAATTTGGATTAGCTGGACGTTGTCGTTTGAAAACGCATGTTGCTTCGCATAATTCTGCAATGCACAAACTTAAGCTCAGTGTACTTATCTTTTATTTGATTGCATTTTTCTTCATTAGGTTGTGTACCAGCACTGCAATCTCATAACAGGCAGCCATAAAGGGAGTATTAGAATTACACATCGTTATTGTTACTCCCTTTCGGTAGCTGATAATAATAAAAAATGCTGATTGTCCCATGTTTGGCCGCCCACTGGGACTACGGACTCAGAACGGAGGAGCCAAAGTACTCTAAGAGCCGTTCATTATCTTCATTTCCATATCTGTCCATCGCGAGGCACTAAATGAGCACTATCTCACACTGCACAATGCTGCGGGAATATGCACATCTCCATTTGATGGGGTCGCGAGTAATTGGACGTCCAGCCTCGCCGTGTTGGTGTCTGACGAGGCCGAGTGCAGTTTGCATTTAAAGCTTTTGTTTTTCCTGATCTGCGGCACAATATCAGACACGTTCTACACGGCATGCGTCCCTGCACAGTTATTTTCTGATCAGCGGGTCTTTGTCCTTTGGATGATCTGACGTCTGCCTGAATGGTCCTGACTCAAAGGGAACAAATACGACTCCTGATTTATTTACAGCCTATTCCAAATCATTTTGTTATCCACAGAACTTTTAGAAATGCTTTCTGGAACTTTCGTGATTCAAGCTGTGAGAGCAGATTGAGTCTATCTGGAGGCAACTCGGGTCAGCTGAGTTCAGGAGTCATTGCAAGCTCATCTCCGCCCCCCCTCTCTCCCACCCTGCCCCCCCTCCGCGTAAAGCTTCCGCTGGTCTCTGTTGATTTCCTCTGGAGCCCAGTTCATTGTACTCGGCACGGCCTCTTTCTCAACAAGGCAAATGATTCGATGTAATACGGTATGCTGTCAATGAAGAGTAACCCCTCTCTCCTTGATTGGATGGCCTAATTAATGGCAAGGATGATTAACTGAGTCCCATTTCATTGGCCACAAAGTGCAGGGCGACAGCCCCATTACCCTGTTGATAACTGAAGTGTCCTTCCTTTCATCCCCACTCTTAATGTCATCAAATACCATTACTGATTGTCCAATTTACCGAGTGCTCTGGGATCTCGCCGCTTGTTGAGGCGGCGAGCGAAGTGCATCACTAATACGAGGCGGACGCTCGGCGAGCGCTAATCAGTGGTCACAACGCGCTGATACCTTCCACCTTCCCGGCTGGATGTTGCAGGATGCCGGTGTAGGATATCATATCAGATGCCTGGCACATTTCTCACTTAACATGGCGGTATGGACAAGGTGAGTTTATCAGAGATTAGTCGCGCTCGGCTCCCCGCATGTTAATCGCTTTTTTTTTCCGGCCGTGAGCATGGCCGACCGTGAGATCCAAAGAAAGCTATTTTGGCCGGATGATGGCGGCTGCAAAAATGTTTCAGAGATTGTAGAAATGGAGGTCAGAGTCTCGTGACCTTGGTGGCTCAAGAAAGTGGAGCGAGATTAAGTGTAAGAACTGCAGAGTACAGTTTGCATTCGACTCGCAGAAACAGACTCCATAGACTCACATGCACACCTTTGGTTCAAATCTCATCGCAAATCAAACACGGTACGACTGACCATGGAATAATCCCAGTCAAAAACGGAATATTGTCGGGGGTTTTTTTTGCTATTGAAAATTCAAAGTACTTGCAGGTGTTTTGGGTATGATGCATTGTCTACATGCAACGCTCATTGTCCTGCTGAATTCAGCCGCATCAATTCACGTTAATACACAACATGAATACTTATTGACACCCAAGAAAACCGCGAGTGCAGACAACAACTCTTTTGCTGAAACAGTTTGGACCGCTCTGGCTTTATATTCTTTGGGGATTGTGGGGAATGAGCACAGCTGCAGTGAAGGTGGTGCTAACTGATGCAGATGTTATTTGTTTTAGTACTTAGCAGTGCCGAGGGGGAGGAGCTGTGGGGAGAGGGAGGGAGGGGGGGGGGAGGAGGGGGAGGAGGGGGAGGAGGAGTCTCCGCGTCAGGCTGGTTTTCAGCGCAGTCGTTATATATTCATTCAACAGCCTCCTTGGTGAAACGTACGTGTGTTCTCTTACCGGTCCAATTGTCTGATTGTTGTTTTCCATGTTGTTAATAAGTACTCACCTGAGAGGAAGTTAAAGTCACACAGATAACAGCCACTATTGGACTCTAATGGACCCACAGCACACTCTGCTGTCTGTTCTAAAGTATCAGGCCCTTCACCGAGAGGATCCATCCACATCGCCTCGCAAAGCAAAGACAAATACGGTTCATATGTCTGAATTATTTCACTTTTTGCGGCTCAAGGGGGATTCAAATGCTGCCTCATTTGAATCCTTATCATTCATGTTCATCCCAAGAGGGCAATGTGTTCATCTTTTAAACATGCGGTGTGCACATATTTAGATTTCAACCAGGGGCCTTTTCTGCTTGCTTATAGAAATGCATTGTGTAAAAGATAAGAGCGCAAGAAAATATATCACTGCGACGAAGGCGAACACGCCGCTGATGCTCGGATCACTTTGGGAGATAACGTATGCATTAAAGGAAATACACCGGCACCTTAACCAAGGTCGAAGCATGAAACATGTGCCGTGGGAATGCAGTTTAATGCCCCGCACGCAAGGTACACAGCTGCCGCGACGCGTCACCTGACTCATTCCTCCCGTTCCAAATAAATCTGCCATCGACAGTCTGAATCAATTGTTGAACGAGACGCCTGTGATGAGCCGCGTTGGGGCGGTGGGGGGGGGGTGCAGACGCGCAGCGGGGCCCTGTCCTGTTGGAGAAGTGCTGATCCCGGTGTAGTATCGACAGGAGCTGAGCCGGGCGCTGTCTTTGTGTCGGACACATTAAGGTCATATTACTCTGTGCACCGAAGATAGCACTCGGCCCGTACGGGCGCCCAACTGTTGCCCTGCCCTCCGTGATTAAAAATTCATGCTGGACATGGCAAAGGACATTGAGTCAATGCAGAGGTTTGGACGTACGCATTTGAGACACCAAAGGAAGCGACCCGCGTCCGTCTCTCGCTCGCTGCAGTGAGACGTATTCGCTCAGAGGCCAAGCGAAGACGCGGCGTAGGTTCCACGTTGCTGGTGGGATGTTGTGATTTGCCCTCTTAAGTTGGACGGTCTATATCTTACTGAAGTGTCAGAGCCAAAATTCAATATCGTCTCGGCAGCATAAATAATGCATCGCGGGCTCTTAGGGTAAAAAGGAGAGCGGGTTATAAATATGAAACACATGAGTCGTATTGACGAGGTCGAGCCGAGCTGGCACCCTTCATCAGCCCGAGAGCTTCCAGGGAAACAGCAGACAAGAGTCCTTCATCATCGCCGCCCTTCATCGGGCCCCGGGAGGTCACCTTTGGACTCCCATCCGGGGAAGGTGGCGGGCGGAGGCCAAACACAATTTACTACGATGACTGTGAAAGGGATCGGGTTCCAAGTTGACACCAACAGCAACAAATACACACAAACGCAAATAGCAAAGAGCTCCGTATGTTTGGGCCGCGTTGAGTGATGGGCTTCATATGCTTTTTTCTCAAAACACCCAGAGCAATAAGATGTATGTGGAGACGCACCACCCGGGGGTTCATCTTTATATCATGGGCAGCAGCAGCCTAATGCATTCCTTCATTGGAGGTTTGTCCTGGCCTTAAAAATACGAGCACCGGATTCCCCTTCAGTAAATCTAAATTGTCTTTATTTGAATTCCTGATTTTTGAGCCTTTCTAGAGGTAATTATGACCTGGAACGATGATGATTCCTCACGCGTCACGCTCGCAGCATTTGCTGCACTCATGGGGGAAACATGTGAAGCCAGATTAATGATCCTCAAACCAAGCAGAGCCCCATGGATCACATGCTAATGGTCACGTTGTAAATCGACTCTCAGCATCTTAGACGGGGGGTCAACCGCATTACACTCACCCAATGTGCAACACGGCCATTTAGAAACATTTCCCGATGAGTGTTTAATACACTGACATGATGTTGACTCCTGCATGAATATTACAGCAGTAGAGAAAGTTGAACAGATGTTTGGAAAGTGGAAAGGATGCTGTTGGATTGTGACAGCGCAGCGTGAAGGAGCTCTGACAGCCTCACTTTCATTTCTTTCAAATGAGACGAGACGGCCGGGGGGCCCTCCCGTCTCCAGCTCCACGCCGCCGCTCGGCTGTCAGCTGAGTGACGGTTAACGGCCCGGACGCCGGCCAACAACTGAACAGGTACACGTATTGATTATTGATTCTAAATCCCGACCAGCGTATCTGGGAATCTTCCTGCGGGGAAACCGGAGAGATGTCGAGGAGCCACAGGGTCTTATGTCGATCAGCGGTAGTTCACTTAATAAATTGCAGATGTCCAGATGTGTATCAGTCTGATTCAGACGGATGTCTCATCAAATCGTGCATCGCTCAATGCCACTAGATCGCAACTGCTTCGGGGTGGTTTCATACATTTAATCAAATCAGAGCGTATCTGTTGTGTGAGACGAGCAAGTGACAGACGTCCAAATCGCTTTTCATAGGGGATTAGAGAGAGAGAGAGACACCGCGTCCCACCAGGGTGACGTCATGTAAACATTCCATGTTCCCATCAGCTGCGTCCTCGACCACACCAGAGCGACAACACTGAGTGAGCAGTACATCTTTGATATTATGTACTGATTCAACAGCCAAGAGGAGGAAATGAACATTCATTTTACTCCCACATGACGGAGGAGGAAGTGTGATTGCTTTGATCAGTGCTTCCGTCATTCTAATTCCCTTGCTTTGCAAAAAAGTTGTTTTAAAAAAAAACTGTTTGTAACCTCCAACAATGTCCACGGCAGAAGGCGTCCATGTTTATTTCCATGTTACGAATGTAAAGTGAAACATGTGGTCCGATAGCCTCATTATACCTGCTGAATGTTTCCAAATATCCAAGTTGTTCACAACGCTTCTCTCGCTCGCTGAACCAGATGGATGATTACCGAAGCAGTTCAGAAGGAAGAGGTGGAAATATGGCCTTTGAGTCTTAAAATAGAGCGCTTTAGACGTATTGAAGTGATTTATCAAGCCCAACATCTGCCAACATTTTATAAAATAATAAGACATTGTGTGGGGAGTTACTGAAACACTAACCTGGTATTTTTACATCAAAAGTTGTCTTTAAACTATCAGGAGCATACTGTCTAGTTTATGGGAAGCCCAACTCCACCTCTTCATCACGTGACCAGTATCAAGTGCATGCGCATTCATGCATATGTTATTGTGTACTTTTAGTGTATACTGTATGTCACGCTCACAGCAGTGCATTGGACACCACCTTGCTGGTTAAACTAATCAAGCTATTTAGTTCATATTTACACCAGATCCCACTCTAAAACATGTATGTCAATGCGAACCCATTATTGAAAAGCAATGAGGCTTTAGAAGATGCTAGCTGGAAAATGTAAGTGGTCACTTTTTGCATTGTATTTTTTAATTTATTTCCAATTGAATTAACTAAATCGTTATTTGAACAATCAACACAATAACTGCCAGCGTGACCGACAATACAAGTCATTATTAATGCAGCCTTATTGTGTCCCGGACCGAGCCCGGGCCTCGCTGCTTCCTTTGAGGATCCAGCAGGTCCTGCAGACACTAAACACCCCGAGGAACTTCTGTTCAGAGGGTTACTAGCTAACCCCAACAAAAGTAACGGCGGTGCATCGCCTCTGAGCTTTGCAACCAAGCAAAATCAAAGCCTCGAAAGCTCTCTCTCTCTCTCTCTCTCCCCCTCCCTCTCTCTCTCTCTCTCTCTCTCTCTCTCTCTCTCTGCCCCCCCTCGCTCTCTTTTTTTGCCAAACCCCCAGGATGAGCTTGTATTTTCACACCTGGACAGCGATATCTCCAGACCGGAGCTCTCTCTGCGGTGCTTGTGCTGTGGGAAACGGGCGAGCGAGTGAAAGGAGAAGAGGGCCTGTTGTATTATGGGGTTTTTTTTCTCTTTTTATCTGGCCGTGCAACCTGGCCGGATGGCATTCTCTTGGCACGCTGTCCTCGTGACCGGCTACTTGGCTTGTGGCCCGGGGACATTTGGCTCGCTGTGCGCAGCAGAATCAGCCCTTCCCCCTCATTGCCTGCTTTACTCACCCCCCTCTCTCCCACACTGGCCTCTCGCCGGAGGACAACCGCAGTGCTTTGTGTGGCCTGGCGGGTCTCCTTATACCGGCTCCGTGGCCATGGCTGGTGGGAAGACAGTGCCATGATAGCGACAGACAAGCACGCAATTATGCAGCACCACCAGTCAGTCACTGCAAGGAGGCGCTCTGCCGCGCACGAGGCCCCATCAGCGGTGACTTACCAAGGCACCGGTGTAATTCAATTGTGGAAATGGCCTTGGGTGGTGCAGAATTGGGGGACGTGCACCGGCTTATTATCCACCTCCCTCGACTGTCTATCAAATTGATAGCTCACTCATAGTGGCACCTCATTGACATTGTGTTGAATGTCCTGTGTCTGCCCTGCTTAATTGAACACAGAATTACCCCATTTGGACGCGCTGAGCAGAATGGAGCCTAACGAAGGAAGCGGGAGAAGAGATGGCAGCTGACCTCTGGAACGCACTCGTACACAGGAGCTAGAGGCAGCAGTCACACAGATTATCTGCAGGGGGGAGCACGGGCGCGTAGCACGCGCAGGCAGAGCTCATTCCCGTTTCACTACCTGTGCCGGCTTTGTTAGCGTGTTGGCCGGCGGGGAAAGGACGTCTCCTTTACGTTGGATGCTAAGCAGTGAGATACGGGTGGGATTGCTTTCTGGATTGGTTTCGGAGCAGTCAGAGGTTAGATTAAAGTTCTGTGCCAAATTTTTCCCGCTCATATTGTTTGATGACAGCGTGCTTTTTTATTATTTTCACTGTAAGCAGGGTCAGAGCGAGGACAAGTGGGAGTCAGGGAATGTAATCACCCTCGTATGGTTTCTGCAGCATCTCATCTGTGCAACGTGGGATCGCAATGATCATGATCATAAACACCGAATGGTGAAGCTCATATGGCGCAGTTAATGAAACAAAACATGCACAACTGTTGCAGTAATTCCAACAATTGATGTGCCGCCAGGAGAGAAGTTTTCCCTGAGTGTGAATTTATGAGTGAGGTCACTGCCGGTAATTGAGTTATAAATACTCGCATACAATTTTGGTATACAATTCATAAAAACACATGCATCATTTAGTCATCCGTTAAAGGAATACTTGTGTATTCACTCTGTTGCCAACTTACATGAGCAGATCCCTGCCAAATAAAATGAATATAACCAATAAATAAAATAAAAACAGTCTAAATATCATATGTTTTTATCATCACCCTAACGCTAACCCCAAAGAAGATTAATAAATACATCTACAAGAACACATGTTGTTTGAATACGGTAAAACTAAATGTGCACTGAAGGCCGTCGCCCTGAGCACTAAAGGGCATTTTCTTTCTTTTGCTGTTGCAATCCTTACGTTTGGTCGAAAAACATCTGGTCCTGGTCAAAGATCTCTGCTGCCCTCTGCTGACGACCATCCGAAGGCGTCAGAGCCATCGAGCCACGTGCACACAGCGTGTGTCTAACAGATACTGGAACACTCTGAGGACCACAGTGCACCATCCCATCAACATGTGGCCTGTTAATACAGCAGCATCTCCTGTGTGTCGTGTTTTTGCTTCCGTTTTCAGTCAATCTGAAACAAATGTTTGTTATTTCATAACATAATGTGTGGGCTCGAGGTGGAGCAGCATCTCTGTGCTCTGCTTTCACACTTCCAGGAGATGGAGCCAAATACTAATGAAAGAACTGCTGGGGAGGCACGGCATCTTTGGAGCGCACTGAACACAACGTGTCGACAGAGCCACAAAGACAAACTCGAGTGGAACTGTTTCCACGCATGCTGCTATAAAAAAGCACAATGAGCTGTGCAGCTGTAATGACCGTCGCAGGCCTGACCGAGGGACTCGTGGGACGGGAAACCTCACTGAAACAGTGCGAAATGGCAGTAAAGGAAGTGGCCTCATGCATCTTCTCAGGTATGTGCGAACAACAAGAGTAGCACTCACCGTGTCTGAGCAGCAATTACGTTTCCCCCAAGAAAATGATCCAGATGGGTTTGAAATATTCAACAATTTGTTTGGTCATTAAGGTGCCCATTCAGAACTGCTTTTGCTTGTAATTATAACAAACTAGGCACTGTGCCATGCCACTGATGCATTTCCTTTGTGCTCAGAAGTCGTTTTCTTTCCCTGCGGGAAAAAAAAGCTGCCTTGTGTTTTTTTAATGTTCAGCCCACATCAGTAACTTCTCGCCAGTAGAGCGCTGAAATCGCTTTAAGCCTGGAAGAGCGGTTCCACAATTGCAACTGCTACACACTTTAGGTAAAGGATAGGCTGCAAGTGTTACCATCACAAAGCACAAATAAATGGTTCATAGTATCATTTTAAATATTGCATCGCTTGCAACTTGTTTTTTCTAGAATATTTAAATCCGGTTTCTGATGAGCTTTCAATAAAAATGTTTTAGGGTTAGGGTTAGGGTTTTTGGTTATTTTGTGAGTGATACAAATTACGTAATTTATGTCCTACAAAATATAGAATTCATAAATGCTTAATTTTGTGTTTTTACTTTCACCCACATGAACCCCCATATGACAACAAATGAATATATCAGTGTACACTTAATTCATATTAATTCAGAAATTGATGTAAACTCGAGAGGGAAATCCGGTTTGAGTTTGTCATCGTTTGAGATGCTGCTGATGCTGCTGTGCCTCTTTTTATTCAGCTCTGTGTGTTTCCTTCTTTGTGAATATTGTCTAAGGAAGTCTGTGTGAGAGAAGGTGTGAGCGCGTGTGTGCGTGAGTGTGTGTGTGTGTCGTTACAGGTGTCACCACATTTCCAGGCTGCGGGCAGCGAGCTAAGCTCCGCGCTCTTCTGTCCTCGTCCCCGGCTCTTGTCTGGCCATGCTGCGACTCGTCTGGCTCACAAACAGGTGACGATCCGTCCTGAGGTGTGCCACCTGGCCGCGGCCGACGTGAAGGTTGAGTGATCGCACGGCCGACAAGACGGCGAGAGAGAGAGGCCGAGGCGGAGACGTCCGCTTGGCACCAAATGGTCAGAGTGTCTCTCTAAATGTAGCAGCCCGTAAAAATAAAATCACCCACTTAGCATATTTAATCTGACACCACGTTTCTGAAGTCTTTCTGTTGACACATGGGGGGTTTTCTCTTTTCTAAAGGTCAGTTAATGGAGAGATCAATTGTGCACTCAGGCTGGGTACCTGAAGCTTCACATGTGGCCAAATGGGCCGTTATGGAATCAATATGTGTTAAAAATAAAGCCCTTTCAGTTACGTTTTAGCCACATTAAGCTGATGCGCCGGGAACGATGGAGAATCGCGTATGTGCTCGCACCTCGATTCGGGGAAACGGTTTGCTCTAAAAAGGGACTACTTTGAATAGTGCAGGCCTGGAATGAGACACAAAACCTCCGGTGGACAGCATGTGCTGTCACGTCTGGTCTGGACACCAATATCTCACCTGAAATATTGATTGCAGTACTTTGCATCTGTTGGTCCGTTGCAGCCGCAGCAGACCCGTACGGAACGCGATGCATTATGAATCCTGACAAGAGGCCCCGTTCTCTCTCCAGCTTTGCACACAAACAGCCTTTAAAAAATGATTGCTCAAAGTTGTGGCATCAACTTGCCGCCTGAAGTGGGCCCGCGCTCCCGTCGGAGTCTCGGCTGAACCGCTGTCTTTGCGTCGGACAAATAAGAAGGAATAAATTGGTGTGTTTCACAGTAATCAAAGGAAACAGCAAATCAATCTTAAGTCCCTGGCGCTGTTCCTCCGTCAGATGAAGCCATCTGAAACCCTTTTCCTCCCTTTGTGAGCCGCACTAATAAAGCCGCCGCGGCGCCGGCCTCCCGTCAGGAGTTACCCGTCCTGTTTCATCCTGCCTTGCTGGCGGACAACTTTCTCACATGAAACGCGGCGCTGCTGCACTCAGGCTCTAATCACGGCCTTACGTTAGCGGTGTGAGCGGAGAGAATTCTCCACAGGCCGCCGTGCGCGCAGGTCACCGGGGTCAAATTAGTGGACAGACACGAAGCATAATGGGGAGACTGATGGAGGAATAATCACCTCTCACTGGGCTGGGGTGTCCTCGCCCAGCGGGTCATTTACACACTTCCTTTGATTCGTCCCACTGGATGGAAAAAACAGAATATTCAGTGGCCGGCAAAATTTCACATGTGTAATTAACATCTTTGGCATCAACACACATTCATGTGGTATATATTTACTGGTGAACCTCCACATCTTCAATTGAAGTCTTAAATTCTACTGCAAGAATGTCACAGTGTTAATAAGTTAATTTGTGTTTCATAATGTTTCCTTTTTTTGTATTTAAACACAGTATTTAAAGTTGTACTCAATGAAGTCGACTTATTAAATAGTCAACACAATCTTATGTTGGATGACATAGAATGTCGTTGGATGCAGAAAAACCCAGTCTCTTTTTATCGTGATGTTTGGTCTGCCTGTATAATAAACACGTGATCCAACATGTTGTTCAGAATTAGCTGCTTTAGTCAGTCGACAGTCACAGCAGGGTGGATTTATTCAAGAGCAGACGCTTAAAACAGCCTTTCACACAATGGATAAATACGGGTACATTCAGGCACACACTGTGACACAAGTGATTGTGTTTAAACTCACGTTAACACGCTCTACTGGAAACCCTGAATACAACTTATGCATGCTTACGTCATAAACGAGCCAAATGTGGAGAAAAAGTCAATAACACAAAGTGACTTATGAAAATTAGGGTTTATTCACAACCGAGCTGTTTCACCATGAGACGGTATTACGGTGACATACATCATCATTAGTGGCAGAGAGATGATCAATATGGGAAAGGCGCAGGTCTCCCTGGTTTGGGCAGGTGCGCTCGGCGGGCTCCTCGGGCTGCGGCAGGTGACGGTGGAGCGGGGGAGTCGATATCCATCCACTCCTGCAGGCTCTCACGATGAGAATAATCACCTGTGTGGACAGAAGCGCGGCCTCGGCTGCCCGGCGCCGGCCTTGGAACGCACACCGCTGTGAAACGGAGCGCGTGGCAGCCCTGCACAACCGCATCATCTCAAATCACTGCCAGGGAGGCGTGATCGGCGAGGATTTATCTTTATTTTGGAGTATTTTTGCGTTGGCGACTGTTCTTGTTGTGTTGAACAAAACAAAAGGAACAAATATCATTGTGTAACCTGAGAAAGTCCTGCGAATGCTCAACAAGGTTTGGTCAAGAGAGCCAGACAATAAAAGCTTCACAGGGATGCGATTTATTGCTCCACTGTAGCATCCTGTGGCATCACAAGGCCAAATAGGTCTGGGTTATAATTTAATATACAGTAATTTAGCATTTTTCCAACTGACTCGAATCGTGACCGAAATAAATATGAAGATGACAAGTGTACTTCTAAATTCATACTCACACTTTAGTTACGTCATTGTGCTGTTTAAATTTGTCTGCATGCATAATAACATAATTATTTACTTAAAAAAATAAAAAATAAAAATTGGCAAATGGAGATATCCAATATATCCAAAATAACCAATTTTGTGATAGCGGATTTGGGCTTTATTTAATTCCTAAAAAGAGCGTGTCTTTTTTTGAACAATAATGCGTGACGTGTAAAGGAGGGAGTAAGGCAAACTACATGAATATTCATAAGGCTTCGCAGAAGAAGTTTTTAACAGCTCTTTGTTCAGTTGAAGAACTCGCTGTTGGGAAGCTTTGAGAAGCTCATTACTCTCATTGCATCGCCGTGACAACGATGGAGGCAATTAGTGACGCGATAAAAACGAGCTAAACTGCTCAACGTGACAGTCAGTAAATAAAATCATTACGTCTGAGTGGACCGGCCACTTGACCACGGAACCACAATTGAGGTATCTGCGTCTTACCAGCTGCCCACTAATGAGGAAACACGAGCGAGCAAACGCCCACAAAGAGGTCACTATGTGTGAGTTAGGGAAACGCTAGTTTCTTTATCACCCCGCAAAGAAACAAGTGCTATTCAAGAGAATCAGTTTTGAAGGAATAGAAGAGAAGTCAAGCAATGGGCTGAAACTATATTTGCTTCTTTTTTACATCATTTTATTAAGAAAATAAGTATAAAAATATAAATATAAAACAGTGTGACTCAGCATTCAAACAGCGTGAATTGCCAGTGTATGACAGTTTTTCTACAACATACACTTTCCATTACATATTACACCTAAATGATTAAATGAATTCACAGTTTGACGAATAAACTGCACCAACCACTCACATGAACATTGCCTGTCAAACGAATATAGCAAATAGCATATAGGATGTCCATCATTAAAAACACTTTGTACATTTACAGTATTTAATGGAGGTGGCTAGAAAAACCACTCGACTCCTTCTCTAGTCCTTCGGTGCCGTTAAACATTGATAGTATACAAGACTACTATCTCTCAGATCAATTACAAAACACATTGTCCACACCATTTTTCACAAAGAATCCTAAAATTCAAAGGCATCTTTACTGATTATGATCAAAAAGAAGAATTATACTGTGTCTCCGTTAATGAGAAAAGTCTCGAGTCCCACCTGGCCAGCTGACGCACGTGAGCGAATCAAATAGACTACTAGTGAACTAGCGAGATAGCGAACTGGACATATAAACAGATAGATAGCTGGATAGATAGGTGGACAGGCTGGCTGGCTAGCTAACTAACTGGACGAATGGCTGTCTGGCTAGCTAGCCAGATCAACAGACAGAAAATGTGGGCGGGGAAAAAAAGGGCCGCCTAGGCCTCTCTGTCGGGGCTTTTCCCGATGTACATCTCGGCCAGCTTTTTGAAGGGAGGCCCCCAGCTGCTGAGGTAGTCGTAGTCGTGGTCCCCCTCGGTGGCGCCCGACTCCAGCGAACTGAGGGACTCCGCCAGCGAGCCGCTGCCCTCGTACGCGTACGTGGCCAGGGAGTCGTACGGCGGCGCCGTCGGGTCCACGTCGTTCTCCTGCAGCCGCCCGTGAATGAAGTCCCTGACGTCGGCGTTATCCTTTATCGGTGACGTCCTCCGAAAGGGGAACAGCATTTCGGGAATGATGTCCCGGCGCAGCTTGTTAGCATCCATCACCTCGGGGTTGCGCAGCGTGCCGATATCAAAGGCCTGCGTGTCCTCCTCTCCGCCCCCCTCGTCGTTGTAGCTGACGACGTTGTCTCTGACATCCTCTTTGGAGATGATCAGAGGCTCCTTCTTCCTCTGCCTCCGCAGGGCGGCGAACAGCACCACGATCACTGCACGCAAACAGAGGGAGCTCCGCATAAGATGTGTGCCTCGTAACATGTGTCATGCATTAGAGAGCACAGGGGAGCGTGCAGGGGAGGCACATTTGCTACCAGTGATGAATCCCCAACACTGCCTCAGGCGTTCCCCTTCTATTATTAAGCATTTTCTTTCTTTTCCCCCTTGAACGGCACATTCAGAGTATAAAATGCTCAGCGGTTAGATGATCCTTCTCTCTCTCTCTCTCTCTCTCTATCTCTCCAGCACGCAGCCTCGTCTCTCATCTCATTCATTCTCTTTGAGCAGTAAAAGACAATTGGAGATTGCAGCGTGAGCATGTTTCCAGAGAGTGGCACTGTGTGGGAGCAACTTTTAAATAAACCCATAATTCTCCTCCAAAGAGGGACCCAATTCCCTCATTTGGGACAAGAACAAACCCTGCTTCCCCTCTATTTAGTCCTCCTCTTTCCTGCCTTTTTTTTGCCCTACCAGCAGGGCGCTGTGGCTACTGAAGTTGTCTACTTGCCTCCCACCCGGGTGTTAATTACAACACCTTGCGGGTCGGGTGGAGGTGTCTGTTTAGAAGGTTCTTTACGGACATATGTGAGCGACCTGGTTTTGTACGGCAACGAGGGAGACCAGCGAGGATGAAATGTTCCATCTCAGTGCGGCGGTCCATCGGGGGGTGGAGGGGCAAAAAAGTGTCACATGATGAGCAGATGTCATGATATTTAGAGCGGGGTTTAACTTTCGCCACAGTCGTGGTGCAGATCGAACGGTGACCCTAAAAATCACAAACGCTTTCTCTTTGACAGGCGAAAAGTGGGTTCAAAGTAAATTCCCGGTAAGAACGCTGCTCAGTACTCAGAGGACGGTCCCACTGAACAACAGCAAGCGAGGATTTCTTCAATCGCAGCGTCATAAATGCTCCTATCGAGCACTACGCTTGGCCGAGCGAGGTGCAGCTGAATGGCAGTTCAAAGCCATTACTTATTGATACGCCCTTGACAATGAGCACTACGCATTTCTGCTTTTTGCAGGGTAAAACGATAGGCACTTCTGCTGCCGTGGCCCGTGTGCTGTTACACTCCGCATTAGATCACGAGGAGGGCTGAAGTGGTGCTTTTCGCATGTTGGGAATTAACACGCAACCTACCGGGTGATACAGCGAGCATTTCACAAAGTGGATTTATTCGATAATGAATGGAGCGCGGAACCGCAGCACAGTTTGCTGATGGAGTGCTGCCGTATATATTGTGTGTGTGTGTGTGTGTGTGCGTTATGCGGGCTGCTTCTCAGCATCAGTAATCAATCAAACTCTAGTTGGGGTTTTCTTTTTCTTTGCCTTCTTGTATATGCACCAAAAGCATTCGAGATTAAATTATTAACAAGAGCCCAATTCTACAAAGATCTAGCCTCTTGACAAGAACAAAAGGACGGCACAGAGGTCATCCACATACAGTTCAAGTCATTGACTTTCAGGGGGAAGCCCCAGCTTCTAGAAGAAGTAGACCCTGTTTTATTCAAAGTAGGACTAAGACCTCTCACTGAGTATCCAATTACTTTAAGTGGCCCACTAAGTTATTATCCTATTGGCCACATAGGTTGTTTCCAAAGCCACTGACAACCTACTTACTTTACCATTCCTGTGTGACGGGTGGTGCTGCTGATTCACTGCAAAGGGGGCTGAGTAGCTCCAGTGCGTTATTTGGAATACCGGATCATTGCACTGTTTGAGGACAGCGCCTGGCTGCATCAACCATTGTAAGTATTAAATGTCACAATAACGGGTTTTAATACATTAAGATCCCGAGCTGGTGCCAGCCAGAGCGGGGACTGCCGGGAGAAATGCTTATTTTTTTTAGTAACACTTTATCGATCGCAGTGAGTCGGGAAAGCTTTCAATCGATGTGCCGTTTGTAACGATAGGAGCTGTTGCAGCGGGCGTATTCACATTTTTCCAGCTTGTAGTGGCCACTCAGCAGCATGTGTTTGAGCAAAGCAACTCGCCCCGCGCCACGTTATCGACTTCAGCACCTCGGATTGGCTGCGGCGTGGATCATGTGAGACCCCTGCCTGCAGTGCTAATGTTCTGTGCGTCACATCTCGGTGCCATTGATCAAAAATCACCCGCTTGAAGGAAAAAAAGGGGAACAAAAGAAAAAAGCGTACGCTGTGGCGAGGTCATTTCTCTGGCTCCTTCCCCACACGGAGCTGGGGAGCGGTGCATTCTGAAAGCACGGCTGGTTCTGGAGGACATGGTCACGGCCGCCGAGGAGGTGCACGTGGATGTTGATTGACACGTGCTCCTGCCATCTACGCGAGGTTAAGGTCGGGTAGGTGTCTGCTTGTAGATGACAGCCTGCAACGTCTTTGGAGTTGTTAGAATTGATCGGTTGCTTAACCTCACAACAGGGATTCTCCAATCACGTCCCCTTCATGTCTCAGGGAGCCTTGGTGCCTCCGTTCACAGAGAACTGTATTGTGATTGACATGCAATCTTTTTTTTTTAAGTTTGTGTTTAGTACACAGACTAAACTAAGACACTTTTTGGATCCCAATCGTTCCGGAATGTTTCCCAAAGTACAAATATAGTCTGCGCACCACCAAACCCAAAAAAACAGAAGGTGGAACAATGATGGATGGGTCTAGTAAATGTTGAATTTTGTGACCGACGAGCAGCGGAGGCATTTGCTGACTCCAGGCCAGTCATTTCAACGTGACAGAGGGCGAGAGACAGTGGTTTGGTGTTCAGCCTGCACTGATCACTTTGGGAGTCTGGGCGTCACAGCCTCACAGATCTGTGTCAGTAGCTAGAAACCCTGAAGACGCTGTTCGTTTCACCGGCACTGCATGTGGCTATCAGTGCTGATCTCCACATTTGCATCAAGGGGGAGTATTTTTACAACCAATGTCTGCACAGTAACTAATTGAAGTACATGCAGAAAGCACAGTAAGCATCGGGAAGCTACTTTCTTAGCTCTACAGTAAGAGGTTAGTTTCGCCCTTTGCCCTTTGCCCTTTGTTTCCTTTCTTCTCATTGATGTTGATTCTTTGTGTGACTAACCTCTGTACTGCTATCATCAGAACCTTGTTAGCTTGACTGCCTTTTTTACGCATAATAGTGTTACACAGCATCACCCAAAGGCTGACTAGCTACCCTGAACAAAACAGTTGTGTCATCACTCGGCGATGCTGACTCTTTGGCCCGGGACATGTGGCTGTAGCCTCGGCGGTGATGGGTCAAGTAGGCGCTTCTTGTTAAAAAAGAGATCCTTTTAACGGCCGAGACTTTGTGTAGGAAGTATTTTAAAAATATGCCACCGTCATCACTGCAAATTTTGCTGAGCCAAACGAGAAAGCCAGCCACGCTATGGCGACAGTAACTAAGGGGACAGCATATCTGGAGTCATTTAGTATACAGATTATACAAGAGCCTTTGATACAATTTGTGACTTTGGGTTCCTGATGACGTCATTGAAATCTACTTCCCAATACACCTGATCCCACACTCACAAGACGCACGGACGCTGGCACACAGGGTGGGCGGGGCTTACTGAGGAGGATGACGACGCAGAGCAGCACGGCCACCAGCGCCCCGGTGGTGAGGCCTTCTGAGAAGGGCAGGACCTCCGGGTTGCAGGTCTGCATGTTCCCGCGGCTGTCACAGGCGCACACGCGCACAATCAGCGTGCTGGTGCTGCTCTGGATGGGGTAGTCGTTGTCTGAGATCACCACGGGAAGGAAGTACATGCTCATCTCCCGCCGCCTGAAGCCTCCCCTCCGCGTCAGGATGTTGGCGGTGTTGTCTGCGCGAGGGCAAACAAGTAGAGCTCATCAGCGAGGAGCCGCCTCACTTCCCCAAGCAGCCGTTTCCTTCTCTCCCTTCCGGAGCTCGTAAACAAACATGCACGGCCATGTAGCGTCCCTGGTGTCCTGCTTAGACATGTTAGTTTTCTTTACTGTTGACTTACATTTGCTGTGTATCTGTGTCATATCAAACTCCCTTAAACGCACAGAGAGACACTTAAATGTATGTTTCCTACCTTCCCTGTCGGCAATGGTGAAGTTCGGATTGGTGGCACTTATGCTGAAGACAAACTTGTGTCCAACGAGCGGTTCGTCAGTGTCAACGGCACTTATTGTCTGAATCAGCTGCAAAGAATGAAGAAGGTATGAGCGCTTTTTGCCTTAAACAAATGATGCCAAGCGAGGCATTTCATTCTATTTCTGTTTGTTTGTTTCCTATCAAAAATAGAATAAGAAACAAATCGCTGAGTAAACTTGGGCCAGTCAGATCCGTTGTTGACAAATCTGCGATGATTGAAGAGTGTTTATATAATTAAAGGATTTGCAGACTCTTGAAGCAGCCCCGCTGTGACGTGTGGATGGCTGTGCACCCACACACATCCGTCACGACGCACGACATTTCCTCTGCAAATGTTAGGGGAGTGACTTATGGGTGATCGCTGCCAACTTCTGTTTGGCTCTCGGCCCAAAAACCATGGAAACGTCGTCCTGTTCACACAGAGGATGTGAAATTTCAATCACCTGGCCGGCTTTGACGTTCTCGCATACAAATGTGTCGTAGGACATGGCAAACTCAGGGGCGTTGTCGTTGACATCCAACACCTTGATGAACACGGGCACCCGGGTGGTCTGCCGCGGGTTGTCTAACATTCAAGACACAACGACAGCATCAGTCAACGCCAGGAACCTAAAATACAGAACCACGGTACTTAATAAATGTCAATTACTTATTTCAGTGGCCACCACTGAGATGTTGTGCCATTTGGACATTTCTCTGTCCAGGGCTTTCAGCGTCGTGATGGTGCCGTTCGCAGAATCGATGTTGAACAGCCTCTCCAGGTCTGTGTGCCGATCGATGGAGTACCTGAGAGGAGAACACACACACACACACACACACGCCTGCTGTTGCTGACACGGATAAAAATGTATTTGCATCCCTGTAATATTGCTCACGCTACGCAAGCTTTGTTCCGCTCGTGCAGATCCCTCTTCATGGGGGCGAACGAGCAGAAGCAGCTCTTTGCCTCGTACAAATGTGTTCTGCACACTCCACCACGCGCCGCCCGAAACGCGATGCGTTCCGCACTCTCCGTCGACGAGAGACGATGCATCTTCCCCCGGGCCCGCTCATTTGTCATGGTCAACGTGGTCATGTTTCACTGACATTTGAATGTGCAACACAATACGCCACGTGGCATGGGCCGAGAGGGGCGTGTCCCTCTGCGGGGGGACGGGCAGGCGCCATACGCGTGCGGCGAGCCACGTGAATGAGGCTGCTCTTTCCCTTTGTCCCTGTGCCACGGAGGGCTTACATAATTGTGGGAAATAAAAAGTCTCTCTGTATTCACTTCACAGGGCCTCGGCCATCTTCCGCTGGGAAATAACCAGGAGGGACCCGTGAATAATATGCTGCCCCCCCCCGCCCCTCCCTCTCCACACTGACAAGAGGCTAGGCTGATGGATTAGATAAAGCCAAGTGGGGCCATTTTCATCTCCCTGCTAAAGAGAGCGATACGAGGAAATGTTGTAATTCTACCATGTGTTGTTCTCGCTTTTTGCTTTTATACGAATACAATCATCTTTGAAGCTTTGACAATGACTTTCAGCGTACTTGATGGGCTTGGCGTCGGCGTCGGGGTCCCTGGCCGACACCACGCCGACGAAGCTGCCGGCCGCCGTGTCCTCGTGCACCTCGATGACGTAAGGGTTCCTGGTGAAAACCGGGGGCTCGTCCACGTCCTCCACTGTCACCTTGACCGTGGCGTAGTCTTTGAACTGCAAACCCTGGATGAACCTGGCGTCTAAGTACGTGTTTTTCACCTCCACTCTGAACTCGTAGTCTCTCTTACTTTCGTAATCCAGGGCCTGGAGATGAAAGAGCATCAGAAGTCAAGACAGAGACTTTTCCTTAAAATTCTGTCCGCCTCCAGGATTTTTGATAGGCAATTCATTACATCCTATTTGTCTGACTTTATCGTATTCAGAAGTATAAATCCATGTGAGGAATATCTCGGGGATATCAGGTGGAATCTAAAAAGAATTTCTGGCAAAAGTCTGCTTCATATTATTCATTTTGCAGGCTTAGGGTATCTGATTTCACTCTGCAATTCAAAAATAAATTCTGTCATATGTCTTTCTAACACGAATGAACGTTATCAAAGAGCTTTTTGTAATCTCAAACCATTCTACTCAGTGGAGCTCAACGCATATATTGAGAAGCGATAAAAAGACGGCTCACATTAAATCTAATTAAAACATATAGTAAAGGATGAAGAGGAAGTTCCAACAGCTAAATACCTTATACAGATTCCATGGGCCAAGGTGGTGTTACTTGAAGCATTTGTTTTAAAGGCTTTCTGTGGCACACTTCAACCTTTTTGGAAGGCCATTGATTGCAGCTGTGTGAAAACACGTCACTTGTCAGAAGTTGTCTGATTGCACAGCCGTCATCAATCAAATCCCAGTCACATGACTGCTCACAGCAGCTGCACTTGATGCTGGATGCAGACCACAAAGCATAAAGCAGTAAAGCTGGACACTGATGCACCAAAAACGAAACTGGGGAATGAGAAACAAATGACCTTTTTTATTATGATGACTCCCTCCTGCGTGGTTTGGTCTGTGATAATGTTGAATGTGTCGTGGCCCCCGACGATGCTGTACTCCATCTCAGCATTGCGCCCAACATCTGGATCATCAGCCTTGATGCGTCCGATGGCGCCTCCGATCTCCGTGGACTCCACGGTGGTCACCCGGAAGGAATCTAAGACGGCGGATGAAACAAAGTCACGACGCATTCGCCAGCAGGCCACTCGGCCCACTCGGGACCCCGCGATTGGACGTTTTTGCTCGTCTCGTTCGTTCCGTAACGGCATCGGGAGGCCAGGACTCTTACGGTTGGCGAAGCGCGGCGGACTGTCGTTGACGTCGGAGAGGGTGATGCTGACTGTGGTGGTCCCCGAGAGCCCGCCCATCTGCCCGGCCATGTCTTTGGCCTGGATCACAACCTGGTAGTTTTCCTTCACTTCCCTGTCCATGCCAGGCAGGGCTGTCTTGATTGTGCCTGGAGGACAACAATATAATTCTCACCACCAATTTAATTAAATACTGTATTTTGAAAAATAAAAAAAGTGTATTGTCCGCCTAATTGAAAAGTAGATAAGATTAACATCAATTTTCTGTGCTCAGCCATGTCTCCGGAAATTGCATCTATAGACTACTATTTATGTTCTAATTATATTTGAAAGGAAGTGTAATTGCTGCCCGGATTCTGTTCCCTGGCAACACTTTCCTATTTTCAGGGGTGCTACATTTGCGTTTAGAATCCATGTGGTGGGAGGTGGTCTGCCTTCACGTGCCTGCAGAGCTCGGAACATTGAGTCTAACCACAGGCAAGGCTCCCGATGTCAAAGAACAAAGGCCTTTTGGTCACAGATGACTCCTGCAGTGCTGCATGCAAATGAAGGCCAGCTGCTCTGGTCACAGTCTCTGTCGACCAACGTAGCTCTTTCTTTTCTTTTCTTTTCTTCCGTGTCGAAGACACACATCCTTGTTTCCCGTTGCTGCCCGCTGTGTCGCGCCGGCAGATGAATCCACCTCTCGGTTAGAGGGCGAGGAAATGTCATGACTCAACTTATTCTAGATGTGCTCATCTGAAACAACGTACCAATTCAATAAATAAATATATTCTTAAATGAATCCCTTTTCCAAGGAAAGGCCTTCCCTAGTCAAGACGAAATTTAATGTTAAAAGTAATTGGAAAATAGTTTTCAAATATTACAATAAATCTTCTGCTGCGACCTGATTTCATTAGGTTATGAAATGCTTAATGATGATTTAATGACTGATTAAGTACCCTTCTGGTTTGGAACTAGCTGGCTCCTCTGGACATTATACAGCTGGTGACATTTAGAAGTACATATTTTACTAGAACAATTAGAAATACAGACTTTTACAGAATTTGACATTCAGGATGAACAACGTAATCCTGACGACGTGTTTCTAAATGGAATTTACTGTGAATCAGCTCCTGAGTTCAAATCGAACATGAAATAAATCCTTATCGCACTTGTTGGAGTCTCAGAAGCCCTTGTGGCCTCGTGAGGAAAATCTGTTTACTCACTGGGTATGACTTACCATTTTCAGAATCCACAGAGAAATATGGCTGTCCCTGCAGAATGCTGTATACCAGCTTGGCACTGTTCCCATACGTTTCGTCGTCGGCATCGTTAGCGGTTACTGTGGCAACAGATGTACCTGCAAAGAGAACATGCAGAGGCACGTGATACATGCATGTAGATGACCCGACATTGACTCTGTATGCATGTTTGCTTATATGGAGAGAAAAAAACGACCTTTAGAGCAAAGCGATAAGTAAATCTTTAGTTCCGTGTCAAATAAACTCTCACTAGTGTGAAGCAGATTAGTTGGCTGCAGCGAGGCAGGGACATCTTAGTGAAAACATAAATCACTCCATGAAGGTAGAGCGTGCAGCACCGGGGCCAACAGCTAACTTACTCAGGTCTCCTGATGCTTTAAATGTATAATTGAGTTGTTTAAATGAGACATATTTGCAGCGATATTAGCGAGGTTACCCGCTTTAGGTTCTAACACTTGCTGATAATAACTCATTTAAAGTACTAATGCCAAGACTTTGGTTTCATCAGTCGTTTTTTTATGATCTGTCGCAGCCCGTAGCTGATCTATGTGATACATGACATTTCGACCACAGCCTTGGCAAAACCATTGCATATTTGTTGCACAGCGGCTTATAGGTGAATATTTCTAAACGTGTCGTCAACCCAACTAATGAAACACTATTGTTGTTGTGGGAGAGTAAAGGATGCACCTTTGCATAATCTTGTGCATAATACCATTGCTGCTGTTAGCGTAGCGAGGTCGTATTACTGATGCATTCCTCCCTGACCTCTGTTGTCAGAGTCCAAGGTGTGTCAGCATTAGATAAATAATGACACGCTTCTACCGAGGAGCTGCGAGAGAATTACTGTGCTCAGACACGACGCCTTTCGTATTTCCTGCGGAGATTACACCCGGCAGCCGGAGTTGGAAGTGTTATTTGGCAATATGAAGCTAGCATCACTCACACTGTTCCTAAATCTCCAACCACTTTCCCCTCACGCATAATACACACATGCCTCCGCTACCACTGATAAGGGCTTGGCTGTGCGCCATCCCAGTGCTAAATGAATAAAAATGTAGAAAAGGGCTCAGTTGCTCCCACCATATCCTGCAGTTGAGTGACTCCAGCACAAAGTCCTGGCTGATCCTCCCGAGCGTTCCAATAACGCCACGCTGCAGATACTGTCCTTGGCATTCAGGAGACCTCTGCCGTGTCCTGTTTGGCTCTCTGACTGTCTCCGTGCATACTAATGAACCCTTGAACATCTGTCCCACTTAGTCCCAGCACTGATGGCAGAGAGGGGGGGGGGGCTGCTGGTTGTTCATCGCTGGCTCGGTATTAACCGGTATAAGGCAGGACCAGAGATGAGCAGCAGTGACCCTGCGCCTCTTTTCCCTTCTATGACAACAGTGCGTCAACGTGCAGGAATTCCAAAGTGTCATGTAGACAATTGGCTCTTGATAGACCATTGATTGCTCCCGTGAATTATTTTTTTCTGTTGCATAATTGAGGATTGATTTCATACCCTCACGCACTATTTACATAAGCTTTGTTTATATTCAGGCCAATTGGTTTATTTATATGACTTGATTGGAATGAAGCAAAGCGCAATGAAGCAAATCCTTAATTGGAAAGACTGACAATCTAAACTTTCCATGTTTCTACTGCCTATTAAAAATGGCAAATGGCACTACTTGTTATGAATGCCCAATGAGCCCGGCCAAACTAATAATCACCCAACGAATAAATGACTTTGACGGAGTGAATGCGGCGTCACAATAGGCCGATCCATCGGACTTTTGGTTCTCCTTAATTGCCTTCCGCTGTGCTATTAATTATATATCCTCATATGCTTTTCAAATAATGAGCCAATTACTCTCAGATCTATAGGTTGATACAATTACTGTCACAATAACAACAACTGGGACATAAAAGCGGATCATCAACAAAAACATCTGCAAAAAAACCATCAATCACGACGTACCAACTTCGGACATTTCGGGGACGCTGGCGAAGTACGTCTCCTTGGCGAACTTTGGCTCGTTGTCGTTGATGTCGTGGATTTTGATGTTGAACTCGGTGTCGGGCTCCAGCTCCAGGTTGGTTCTGCGGTCCAGCACCTTGGCGTTGAGCGAGTACATGGCCTTCTCCTCCCGGTCCAGCCTCTTGGTGGCGTGGATGTCCCCGGACTTCTCGTCGATCAGGAACAGGCTGCCGGCGCCGTCCCCGGTCAGGACGTACTTCACGTTGCCGTCGCCTCGGTCCATGTTGGAGTGCAGCTGAGGACACGACACAGACACACACACACACACACACACCTTTATAGGGCCGAGTGTACCTGCGTAGCTGCATGAAAAATAGTCATTCATTGCATTGTCCTTAAAACACCTGCACACATATTATTTTTTTAGTGTGGTGCACTCAATAAAATTAAAATAAAACTCATGTCTAAACTGCATATCTAAATGAATTTGTATGCCCTGGTTGCCAATTCTCTTCCTTTCTCATTTTTAATTGAAAACGATTGCAAGCATCAGTTTCATGTGACATTCGGGGACTCTTTACTCTCCTCACGCGCCTCTTAGTCTGGCCAGTTGAGATATTTCTTTATTTTTGCCAGCTGTATCTCAACAATCAAACAAAAGTGTGAGTCCTACATTTCCCAAGTTAATTCACCGAACACGCAGTTTGAACAGTTGAATGTACTGCTCAGCCGTAGTCTAGATGTGTGAAAACATCAAGAAGTCATGGTGCGAACCCCCCGAGGGGTCAGACCGCTCTGCGCCTCCTACCTCGGCCCCCCGCAGTGTCCAGAGTGACACATTCCATTAGTCCGGTCAAATTAGTCAGGAGATTCTTGCGAACAGTGCGTTGCAAAAATGATGAAAAACGTGACCCACAGCAACAACTGCTACTAAAACGAGTCACCTCTGACCCGCCCGTGGCCTCTGAGCGGATCCCGGCGTCGTGGAGGAGTGATGGCGGCTCGCTGTGACAGACACTTCATTCCGGCTCATTACTGCACGGGATCCGTCGGCAGATATATTTAGAAACCGATCTCATGGGTTCACATGTTAAATGACAAGTAGTTAGAGAGACGGAATGTTCGTCAGCAAAGTATCAATATTAATGTCTGCACGCTGTGAGGCACCTAATTATTTCTTCCCCGCAGTTGGAAAAGTGATGTCAACAGTACACCTTTGAATGGAAACTTCAGACGTATTGCCAGCCTTTCTCAATAAATAAAAAGAAACGAGACTCTGTGTCTGAAAATATTTCCATAACTCCATCATTCCGACGTCTATTAAAGAGGAATATCAGTCGGCTTGAATGTTCTGGTGTGTTTGAGTCCCGGGATATTCCATTCATTGTTTGTGAATATGAGCCGAGGATTTACGACGCGTTGTGTGTGCGAAGGCTGCTGCGGCTGTTGACTATGAGTGATGCTGCTAATTTCAGTGAGCAGGAAAGTGCACCATTGTTTGCATCAGAATTGACTCCCTATCTGTGCTGTGAAGATAAAAAAGGAAAGAGTCTTGAATAGTGTTACAGTCACCTTTTCTCTACTTCAGAATGCATTTCTTATGTGTTTGCACTGTATACTGGCTGCAGGTCGCGCAGCAGCCAGCTCGCTGAGCAATGCTCAAACATACATCATTACTGACACTCGGTCACCATTGAAACACTGCTCTCTGCTCCCAGCGTGATAATTAGACCATTTCTGTTTCAGCCCGAGTTAGACCACAACAATTGCATGTTTTTTCCCCCAATCGTTTGATCACATTCTTCAGTGGGTTTTCTGTGATTACAACCATATATCTGGTCTTGGTTGTTAATACCGTGAAAAGAAACCCGAGCAAGGAAAAGAACAAACAGCGAAGCATCAAAGGAGCCGGCGCCCTACGCAGCCAGGCCGTCTATATGATAATAGGAATTTGACTGCCTTTGCAGAACCTTGTGGCGTACATTTTACATATTTCCCCTGGTCTATGCAATGCTGTATACACTCTTACTAATTATTGGATGCAGCATAACTTCCTAATCATCTGGGTACACGGATCTTTTCCACATGGGCGTATAGATTTAATAGGTAGTTGTAAAGCAGATGAGGATAGATTTGGGAGAGCAAAACAGTTATTATGAGGCAAAAAATATACATATAATTATCCAATATCTATTTGGTTTCGCTTCCTATTATGAACCATTATGAAAAAAAAAAAAAAATACAATTATTTTGTGGGATTGCTTTTCCCAACGTCTCTCGTTTCATTCGTGGCTGTGAGTTTTACTGCAGTGTGTTATCGCCTCGCTCTCTTTGGTGGGCGAGGATCCCCCTGTGGGAACTGTTCCCCGGTTCTGGGTGGCCCTCAGCGGGCGTATTTCCTCCTCGGTGTTGCTCCGCGGCCGACTCATATCGGCTTGGAAAGGCCCGGAGGGAAGGAAGCGCTTAACAGCGACCTTCGTTTGATTCTAGCGTGTTAATTGGGTTATAAAGGGCACCAGATTGATACTGGATGAAGGCATCCATCACGTTATGTTTCCACGTTGGTGAGAGTTATTTTTGTATATATATATGTGTACAGATGTATAGTGTAATAGATTTGTATTGGCCTAAAAAGAAGCGGGTTCTTCATGTCGAAGGGAAACTAAACTCTGGAAATCTCACATGTGCTGCAAATCTATTACATCTAGTACGTCCAGAAAAAAACCACTGGCATCGCTACTGTTGACAGATTGTAGCACAAAGTTGTTTTTCACGCAGTCTTAGCAGAATCAAATGTTCGCACCACCACACTATATTTGCGGGGATTTAGTGGCTCTCCTGTCAAGGCCGCGCAGCGAAAACACAGCCTCTTCAAGGCCTTAGAACAGAAGCACAGAAGAGAGCCTTGATGACTTAAATCGCCTCGCACAAACAGGAATTGTCAGTAAAGCGGCAAAATCATTGGCAATTCTGTGCAGGTCTCGGCTAAGCATTGCTCGCTGCTGCAGAGAGGAGATAGCAAAATAGAGAAGACAGCGTTACTCTTCCTCTGCCTCTAGTGACGTAGTACTGTAACACTGTACTGTAATGTACGTGTTACCGGTTAAAGTCACACAGTACAGCGCACGTGATCGGTAGTCTCCGCCGCGAGCTCTTCCAAATCCACTGAGAAACGTGTCTGACGAGGTCTGCAAAAACCTCGAAGATGCTCACACGGCGAATTATTAACAAGACAAAGTGAGCTAACTTGCATATTCTAGTTTGGAGCAGCACATTTCCCTTTCAAGGCGGGAGACAATACGGTGTGGAGGGAGCTTAATAGGATTTAGTTCACTTCAAACACGCCACTCAGATGCTCCGGAATCCAAAGTTTGCGGTCGTATTGCTCAGCGTTGCGAGTGTTCACACTTCACAGGCCTGCTTAAGAAGTAGGGCAGCGCAGCTGCACGCGGCGAAGTGCTCGTACTCATTACCGGCCCCCGCCGAAGCCCTGGCGCCCTGGCGCTCGCTCCGTGCACAGCCGCTGCATGTATAGTCTGAACTTCCAGGCATCAAGTGTAGCGCCGCTCCTTCCCGCCCAAAGTGCTCGGGACCCTTTGTCTCGTCCCTTATCTCTGCGGCGAGGTGCCCGTCGCCGCTGCTCAGGATGCGAGCACCTCGATAAGCAACACCAGCCGCCTCCATTAAACGCCGCTTCCTCTTTCAGCCGAAACGGCGGCCATTTACGGAGCGTGACTTTACATCGGACCACATTCTCGTAATCAAGAAATCAGCCGTAAGTGACAGTGGGCGAGTGGCGGCGGGTTGATTGGAGAGGTTTGAGTGAATGCGGAATAAACAAGATCTCCCAGGGTGCACAGCGACGGCCATCCGCGGATCTTCAGGCGGACGGCCGTTGGCGCTTTGATGGCTTCGTGCTGGACATGAAAGTGCTTTATGTCTCTCTGTTTACCTCTCATTTGTTCCTCTGCCAGCGTCATTATCCGGCCATTATTCCCTCTATGCATCTACAGCCTCTTTTTCAGTTGCAACTTGCAACAAAATAATAGCAGTCCAGAGCCTGCGGTGATTAGTTAAAAGAAAATCCTTTTATTTTCGCCCAGGACTCGGCAACCCACAGACACTAAATTACAGATGATATAAAGCGAAGGCTGGCAGCACATCTTTATATGCTGGAACGAGACGGAGGTTGACCTTTTTGCTTGAAAAATGACCCATACTATTACTCAGTTGTCAACACAGGAGATTAGTTTCCGGCGGATGGATTTATCGATGAGTTGACTAATCTTTGCAGCCCCAATATCCATCCATCCGCATTGCCTCTGTCCATTCATCTTATTGCTTGTTTTTTAGGGTTATTTTAGTTATTGATGTATTTTACCAAATGACTTCCTTCTCAATCCATCTATATCCCTGCTATCCCTTTGTTCTCTGTGTACCCGTCCCTCTGTCCCCGTCCCAGTCCGTCCCTCTTTGGAGAGCTGCGACGTTAAACTGATTGAATTAGTGATACGGATCGCACTAGGTCTGCCCTATTTCTTCCTGCTCGTAATTTATCACAGCCTCATGTTTCTTCGACAGTTTAATGGTGAGCGATATTGGACAGAGGAGGAGCGGGGAGCTGGTGGATGTGATTGCTGTCATGCCGCAGAAGTCGGGTGCCAGAGAGCGTCACAAAGTCGAGTAAGAAAGCCACACTGCACCAGTCACTGACGTATCAATGGATGGACCCATTTATAGTTAGCGATTGCTTTGCTGCTGCGTCACTTCACACAACGAGGTGAGTTTCATCGGCCGCGCTGATGGATATGTTTTCTTCCTCCCGACTCCTTTTCTCCTTATTCCATTAAATTTCGCCGTTCCTTTCCCTTCGCCGCATCAGGATGATGGTTTTCTGCAAAGCAAGTTGTCATATCCCCCTACTCAACCCCGCACAAGGCACTTGTTTACTCCGGAGAATGAGGTGTGTGATGAAAGCTAGCTTCCTTTGAGAAAATTGTCTGTCGACAGTCACCTCATTTCCCTCCCTGGAGTTCTAACCGTAGCGTTGCTCATCACACCTGTCTCCGTGGTGCTAGCATGGGCGAGATGACAGGAACAACTCTGATCTGCGTGGCTGCGGATGGGGAGCATTGTCCCGGAACTCTTTTTATTCTCTTTTTGCGGGTTTTTGGGGAGAAAAGTGTCTTGCAAGAGCTGCAGTTTTAGAATTTGGTCCCAAAGCACTTCACGGTTGTGTGAGACTGATTTTGGTGTTTTGAGCGGGACTCTGTACGGCCATGAACTGATATTAATTATCAAATTTGAACCTTCTCAATGTGTTGTTGGTTTATTTTTACTGCTAGTGCTGCTGGATCTTTAAAACCATGGTGCCCACACGCCTCCCACCTCTACACCTATTCTTTTTTTTAAATAAATGAAATATAAATCCAGTCTCTTGAACCGGTTTTCCAGCGGCAAGTTGCATCTGAATTGGCTCATGACTCAGGTAGCCTTGGTATTATTGACTGAAACAAGTTAATCTTCAAACAATAACACCTCGTTTTATTGTTTAATGGGTGGGATATTATTTTTACTGAATACCATTAACTTTCACAGTACATTAATATGTTTTTTCGAGTACATAAGGACTGTAAAAGAGAGCATTTCATGTGTATCTGATAGCTCCAGTTAACTGTGCCTGAAACAGCCGGCTTTCTGGCAGAACATTCGTCTTCAGCCAATTACATCAAACACTACTTCGACGAGCTAAACCGCCTGTAATTAGTCTGCACACAATGGGCCGGGGCACGTTACCTTGCCGACATACTGATGGTCATTTCCTGCGTATTCCTCGAGCAGAAAGAATTGATTCCACATCCATCCACGTTTGGAGCGCTGCAGAGTCCTCCCGTCGCTGTCTGGCATCCCAAACACGTTCCCCATATTCCCAGGCGTGAGCGGCAGGGCCGCGCTGGGCCACAGGACGGAGAGCAGCAGGAGGAGCGCGACCTGATGGCTTATCATGGTACCCAATCAGCTGGCAAATGTCCTGGACGACTTCGGAATTATGGCGATGAGCTTCTGATTGGACGAACACTGGAAGGCAGCGTCGACAGTACAGACATTGTATTCCTCTGCTTGATGTCCTTGAGTTTCCTGTGAAAAGACAGAACATTGGTGAAGAAGCACTTCTGTATCACCTTTACAATCGGCTTGAAAAGCCAGAGTGGCAGAAGGAATACTGAGGCAGCATGCAGGCCACAATGGGACGACACTTTTGTACACAAAGGTACTGCGAGACTTTCAATATGTGCTTCATCGGGGAAGCTGATTGTGCAATCAGCAAATGTGCATTTCGAGAGTGTTGGAGGGCTCAAAAGTGCTAATTCAGTGATTGGTTTTGTCCTTGATTAGGCACAGAACAAACATCTAAATGTAGGGGTTGCAAAATGAAAAATAAATGTTAATGAACATTAACGAACGCAATAAACAGGCGATTTTAAATATGTTTGTGTGACGCCCAACTGCAATAATAGTCATTCTAAGAAGGCGATTAACAAGAAACAAAAACCACAGTGCATTTGTCAACTGAAGTTTACAAACTGCAGCTACAACTGTGTGGCTTCCTTGTATTTGACTAGTAAAAGGCTGAGCAGCACAACGCTAATTATAAGTTGCCTTATGCAACAAAGAACGCGCTTCCCAGCCAGCGAGAATATTTGCACAGCAGAATGAGAGTAAAAGGCCCCACTGTTTAAGCGCTGCACTTTATTTTGACAGTGCTGCAGAGCGACCTTCGCCGCCATGTGTAGACACGCATTGTCTTTCTAAAAATGTCTTCTATTTTTTTTCATTCATCCCCTGACCCATTTTTCTCCAAGGTTTCCACTGCAATTTGTCCATGCATACATTACGGATGGAGCCTTGCATATATTTGTATTGCCCCCAATGCACTACATCAAAAAGGTTTTTTTTCAAGGGCCGTGTTTTCTCTACTGTTCCCTTTTTCATGAGAGTTTCTCAAGGATTTGTCGTCAGACTGAGGTTTCCATTTTGAAACATTAGACACTTTAAAGGTTCTTTATAACCTATTGCGTGCGGTCCTGCGTGAAGCCTTTATGTGTGACTAATACCAAAAGGAAGGCCTGTTATCTGAGGTGTTATCTGCGTTCGGTCATCTCCCCCCCGATGCTTCACTTAGGTCATTCGGGTGCGCATGCATAATTCAGGGTCTTTGGGAAGTTAATCCTAATAAATCTCGCCTCGCGCTCTAAAGTAGGGTCACTGCACGAGACGCCGTGAGGCGGAATGCAGAGCAGAGGCACACGCGCTACTTTAGCGATTCCTTTGCCGCTGTGCAGAGTCCTTCAGCAACCAGTGCAAGTGTTTACCAGGACAAAGGGCCAAAATCAGCACGACGGTCCCATTGGCGGGGGGGGAAGTGTGGCATATAGAAAATCCAATAAGTAAGCTGATGAGATCTCAGCCCAAAATATGGCTCGCGTCGCTGCTGTTTAGACACTCAGGATGAATATATCATTGGAATTTAAAAAAATAAGGCATGTAGAAGAATGTTGAAACCAACCAAACGTTTCCATAATCTACATATAATTAACACGTTGAACTTGATAAGTTGATGATACATTTCAACAGTGTTTTCCTCTGACAGAATTTGAACTTTGTCAAAGTACTGCTTTAGTATTAGAAGAGATCAAATGTAGATTGTGTTGCCACGGATTACATTTCTAATGTTATTTTCTCTGTGCACGCCCATAATGTGGCATGAGTGTGACAAGTGTGGTCCCGAAAATCAGGAAACGCCGCCTTGCAATTAATCTAGTCTGATGCTTGTGATTGCATTTTCTAATTATCATTCCAGCCTGTCCTTGAGTTTTAATAGCATTCTGGATATTAATCTTTGATGTGGTGGGCCTATTAAGCATTAGGGCCAGTGTGTCTTTTCAAAATTCTTCCAAACTCTATTAAAGGATGAGTGAGCTGAATCAATGCCAGATCCTATAGACGCCGCCCGAATTATCACAACTCATTCCACCCATTAAATAGCGGGGGTTTATTAAAAAAGTTGTTTATGATTAGATTAAGTTGCAGACAGCTTCTATGGCTCGGCATTAACACCAGCAATGCGAAGGGACCAATGAGTTAAATATGCTTTTTAAAGTGCTGTTATTCTTAATCTTGGCTGGCACATATTCTGGCAGCGGCTCGGCTCTGCTCCATTTTTTGTAATCCACAAAATTATACATTCTTGTTTTGCTGAATAAGAGTATCTTTGATCAGATATAAACTAGCTGTTCATCAGGATATTCTCCCTTGAAAAGCACGGCCTCGTATATTAGTCTGTATCAATTTGTGTGCACATGCATCCGAAAATTTCCCATGCAAGCTCTCCTACCGACATTAAACCCGGCTGTGCAACTAAGCACTTTTATGGCTTTAGTAGGGCGATGCTTCTGTGCAGCAGCAGAAACCTTTTTTCAAGAGGTCTTGCATACTAAATATATAATCCTCGATACTCAGGGGAACACAAACACCTAAACGGACCATCTGTGCTGCATGTTGGTGCAACCTTTGGCTCAGACTATTTATAGCGTTTCACTCCGTTTGCATTGGTTTGAACTTAACGTTGGACTTTAACCGTGAAGCAGCGCTCAGTGAACTCGTCTCACAATAGGTCATATTTTCAAAGCCCTTTAATGCGTTTCTTTGTGGTTTACTGCACATTATCATAAAATATCATGGAAGCAATGCACACATTAATGCACATGTACAGAGTTGCTGTCAGCATAACCCATCTCAAATATCATTTACCTAATAAATATCAATTACAAACTGCTGCCATGCAAACTGCATTCAAAATACATTCACTTGTTGTGGAAGTGAATGTATTCAATGAGAAACGGGTCCAGAAACGGGTGCAGATGAAGAGGAAGATGGATGTAAGGTCATAAGAGCGGTGGCATGATTATAAGTCGGGTCCTTCGGTGCCTCCCCGCGGCTCCAGGAACCCTGATTTACGGCCGGTGGATGCAGCAGCAAACGCCACACGCACATGTGAGCCAGGTGCGAGGAACTAGTGTTCTGTGATGGGCAGTTTGAGTAGCTGCAGTGATTGCTTTCTGCTATTGACGGAGCAGCACAGACGGAGTGTAAATCGAGCCTGGGGGGCGTTGGATGTACTGAGACGCAGCACCCGCTCAAGCCTCCACTTGGTGGAGCCCCAGAGCTTCCCAGCCAGACCTCAGCGAGCTTTACTCATTCTTTAAAATCCTTTAAGCAATTTTGTGTTACTTACTTGTTGAAAAGCTTTAAAATCAAGGAAGGACCTTCTTTCTTGAAAAGAGATATGTTGACAAGGACATTTAAACGCAAAATCCACCCCATTTAAAAAAAAGAAATGCATTGCTTTTTAACCTTTTTGTTTTTTGTTTGTGGGAAGGTTGCGTGTGTGTGTGTGTGTGTGTTTGTGCATTTATAAAGGTGATTACAACTAATTAACATCTGTCCCACTATGTGTCCAAGAACTGTGCCAAGGGAAGTCTTCCCCGGTTTAGCAAAGCCATCACAAATAATACACACTGGCAAAAGACAAAGCTGCTACAATTCAACGTCTGTATGAATTCCTTTATTTTGTCGAGGAAACAGCCCGAGTCCCCCCCACTCCCCCCACTCCTCCCGCTCGTTGCTCACTGTATTCTCACAAATGTGCCCATCACTTTTCATTTGGTTTCTAATATTCATGTTTAATCCTTCCGAGCCGGCCGTGTGAATGCTCATGGGAGCTGTGTGCCTGCGTGTGAGAATGGATTTCACCGCTTTTCATCTCCACACTGAAAGGTCACTCCACATCGGACTGTAACTCAGGGAGCGCGTTAGTGGCTAATTTGCACTAAACAGTAACGGTGTTCCACGGATGACCCGGTGCCACACTGCTACACCCAAATACACCACTTTAGTGACTGCGGTGCGGGCGGCACACCCGAGGAGGACCGTGGGCGGTTCGGGGGGGGGAGGAAGGGGAGGATTAAGTTTGCCCCGCGGAGGACATGGACATGTAGAAACTCTGCTCCAGCACCGCGATAAACACCTCCATGCGTTTTTAGAGATAGGGCCGGTACAGCGCCTCTCCATCAAATCTGCCCAGAGCACATCACAAGCATCATTCACCCTCAGTGCGTCTCAGCAGACAGGCGAAGGCACGCACACACACACGCACACGCACGCACGCACACACACACGCACGCACACACGCACACGCACGCACGCACACACACACACGCACGCACACACACGCACACACACACGCTCACGCACGCACGCACACACACACGCGCACACACACACACACACGCACACACACACGCTCACGCACGCACACACACACACGCACGCACACAGCTTGGCATGGTCACTTGAACAGGTGCACACACAGAAGAGCAGATTCATGTATATGTTGCGTGTGTGTATATTTGTCTATGTGAATAAGATCCACAGACGCACAGTGTGAGTCTGGGAAGCATTTATGAGAATGCTGAATAAGTTGATGCTGCTCTTTAGAAAAGCACAAAATGACCCGAGCGATGAAGTGATAAAGGTAAACTTACATAGTAGTGTAATTCTCTGTGTGACTGAGGTCACGGAAGAACGATGTTTAATTCCCAGAATGAACACATTCCATTCAAGTCATTTGGTTTATCAGGCAACACTAATGGGCTCAAAGTTGATCTTTTTGAGGCTATTGAGAAATATACAACAGTGTTACCACATATAAGTTTTTCCTTCATTTTCTAGCCAATTCTCAGTCTCAAGATGAGAATATGGAACAGTGGATCCAATCATGCCCTGCTTAATTCAGCCATTATCAACCTCTTTTAAGTCGCAGCACTTCTTTTGCTGAGATGCCGATCGTCCTCCTCTACGGTGTCTGGAGGCAGACAAATTGTAAATATATCCATCAACATTAATCATCTTACCTTTTGATCCAGGCAGCTTAGCATCCGGGTGTGTGAGTGACTGTGGTCCCCACTCCGTAGCAGTGCTTAGCGGGGGAGAATGTGACTCCTTACGGCAGTGCTTACATTCCAGGACTGACAACAGCACAGCTGGTGCGAATGTGTATGAGAGAGGGAGAGGGAGGGAGGGAGAGGGAGAGAGAGTGAGAGAGAGAGATCGTCTCATTCTCTCTGCCCTCCCTCCCTCCCTCCATTTCTCCTCCCCGCTCTCTGGCTGCTCTCCCTTTCCTCCTCTACACTTAATTTCTATCATCTCCTCTGTCTCTCTGTCTCTCTCTCCGTCTCTTTCAATGCCCCCCCCCCCCCTCCCCTCCCCTCTCCCCCTCCTTTCCCCTTGCTCTGTCCCCTCCCCTCTCTTTCTCTAGCAGTGCATCACTTCTGGCGGTGGATGTCACCGAGGTTGAAGCTGAGGCGACTCTGCCCCTGATTGGCTGCCATTCACAAGTTAGCGATAAAGAAAAGAGGAAGAGAGAGACGAGAGAGAGCGAGAGACATGGGAAGAAAAGGAAAGGCAGGGAGCAAAGTGTTGTTGGGGGGAGGGGAGAGAGGGGAGGGAGGGGAGGGGGTGGGAGGATGGAGGTTAGAGCCTGAAGAAGAGGCTGGACGCCAGTAAGGCACGGGGCTGTCGCCGTGGACGCACCCAGAGAGCCCTCCTCAGAAGAGGCGTCGCCGTGAGCGACGGCCGTGACGGATCGACCGTGTGATGTTTGATGTCTAAAGTAATCTGCCCCATCTAATCTGCTTTCAATGACAGTGGGAAGGAAGGAGAAAAAGGCCATAACTTGTAAATCAGCCGCACGGCGTGGGCTGTGGCAGGGAGCCTTTTCTTTTTTTTCTGCTGCTCAGTTCATCTTCATCTCTGCGTCCCGCCGACTTGGCCGGCGCCGCTTGGCAGGAGCGCACGCAGCCCGAGCACTCTGTCATCGGCCCTCGGCACGCGCGCCACGCCGGATGCATGTCGATACCTCTCTGTATAGTAAGCACCTATTGAGGGCCATATGGCATCTTCATTCAGAGGGACGGGGAGGGGGGTGGGTGATGTATCGTGAAGGTGTTTGAGACGCAGGGGGACGGGGAGCGACACGTTATTAGCCACCGGTATCCGAAGCCCGGCACGAGCCGATAAACGCTCTGCTGAAGGGACTTTGAGAAGCGCGGGACGCCACTCGGGTGAATAATTTAAGAGAAACGCCCCCCCCCCCACACTTTTTCCTCACAGGCCGACCTCGTGCGAGCTTGAGTTTTGTCTCCCAATACCGGCGTGAATAGATTATCGGCTGCAGACATAAACAAAAATGCAAACAGGCCAAACTAATTAACAGGCAAACAAGCGGCGAGGTGGCCTCCCTCTGATACCGAGTCCTCACACTTCATAATTCACTCCCTCGTTGGGTTTGTGCTGCTGGGAGATTAAGAGGTAGGTGTGTGTGTGTGTGTGTTGGATGTGTGACTGGGGGAGGGCAGGTTTGTCGTATTTGGTTATACCCATATATGTAAGGGATGGATGCTAATGTCTGCCTCTGAGTCTATTTGTATGTGTTCCTCACTAACAAGCCACTGGAAGAAAAAGCAGGCTAATTTGTACATCTCTGCATGGAATTAGTATTAATTTACCTGCTATCTCCGCCCCTGGGACGCCAATAAAGACGTTGTTACGCAAGCCCAAACATTTCTGTGCAAACATCAGACAACAAGAGCAAGCATTGTACCCGGCTGATTCGGGAAATGTCGGGACGTGTTTTCATAGCTGTTGTTGTCCACCACTTTCCACCCAAATATAATTCCAATCCTCTCAGCTTCCTTGCACATGCCTTCCAGCAGAACAAAACCCACGTTCACACTTTTTTCTTTTTTTTTCTTTCTCCCACCCTCCCGATGAGGACTCCATTACATTAAATCAAAGTTTTCCAGGCTGAGGAAACAGCATCCTTAAGTAAGGGTGTCTCCTGATCCTCTCCCAATTTCCAGTGTCGGCTTCCATCAGCATCACTTTCATGTTGCACTCGCCTTCGCCTCCACAGTGCTAGCTGCCGCTGATTAGCTCTCTGATTCGCCTCTCCTCCCCGGAGGATCGCCTGTACACAACCCACGTGCGCTGTTTGCCCTGCTAGCATCACAACCGCAGCTGCTGCTAGGTTATTGATACGGATCTCTGTGTGGCAATGACATTAACTGAGCGATGGAGAAAAAAAAAAGACTAATCCCGTCTCCTGTTGATGCTTCTAGTGGCAGCATGAAGGTCCTTTACGAAATAGTGAAAGCTGCTAGCTGAGATTTCTTTTCAACATTTAAATATGGGGATATTTCTAGTTCAGATGCAAATATTGAACACTTAAAAGAGAGGCAAAAAATAGAAATGTCTTATTGATTGGTACTATTGAAATGTAATAGCTAAGACATTTTGATCGGCGGTTTGTGATCGACTTGCCTCAACAAAGAAAGAGTTGAAATCAACACTTCCATTGACCCGGACACAATAGGTGAATTATTGTATAATTAATTGATTTCCCCAAATTATTCTGGTCTTAACTAAGTCAAGAGGGGAATTTTTCAAATACTATTCACCTCATCCGTGTTGGGAATGGGTCCGGTCCACACTGCTGCCACTTGACATTCTGAGCCGCGAGCCTCTGGTTCGTTGGGTTTGATCACAGGGTGAAACCGTGACAGTAATTCAATCCAACTTTATAGACAATCAGTCCAGAAGGAATAAGTATTCCTTCACTGGACTGTTCTGCTCAAAGGTGTGCCACTCTGCTTTTTGGGTTGGCTTTATCTCTGACAGGATCGTTAGCAGTAAAAACTGTATTTCGGTTAAACGGCTGACATATCGACTGGTTTCGTCCAGACTAGGAAGAAGTGCGCAATTAACATTTGCTTTTTAAAGCCAAGTGACATTGGTGCCGTCTGCACACCAACATGGACGTGTTACTGAGCGACGTTTCTTTCAAATAGAGCCTTGGTTTCGCCCATTTAATGACAGCAGGGCCACTTTACTGTTGCTTCTGTAAAAAGCACATGAGTTCATTAATAATGATACGGTAATGGCAGTAGAGCTGTGTGATTACACGCTGAAGGTCGATCTGATATAAACTTCATTCCTCACACCCACCTTTTCATGAGGTTCACAATAAGCATCGTATGTTCAGCTGGAATCAAAAGGTATGAATCAACATGTGTGAAACCTCCTCATCAAAAGACCCACTACCACTGGGGACGGTTCTGGTCCGTGCTCAGGGACACGCGTGTTAATGAACATCAAATTGGCTCTATGGCCATTATCTTTTTCTGTTTCATTTTTTGCTTCTTCTTTGCTTTGTTCCTTGTTATGATGGGATGCAGCCGAGCTCCGTGTAAAATTGGCTCCAATTTGATCAATTGCTCAGGTCCTGTTTGGAATTAAAGAACATTTTTCTTCTCTGACTTCATCGACACTGCTGTATCTTTCTTGCCTTTTTTCAGAGTATGAATGCGATAGGTTTCCAATAATTGATAGCGACTTTCACAGAGACGTTTAGAAGTGTGTAGTTGCTCTCTACTCCACTGCCTAGTTAGCGAGGTTCTCTCTATCATGTTTCCTTTCAGCCCCGATAGAGTCGACTTCCTCATTTCAGTTCATGTGTATTTTTTGGCCAATGAGGCAAATATTTGCACTTTCTACTTCAGGGGCACAAATCCGCACTAACGGACAGCGACATCGGTGTCGGGCGAGGCGGTGTGTGGGAAGACGTGTCACATGATGGTTTCACCAGAAAAGCCCCGCGGATGCTCCCGTCCCGTCCGAGGTGGCGACACTTCTTCACGTGCTCAGCAGGCGCTCCATCTGCTCGTGTTGACTGAGTATCTCCGACCGCGCGCTCCCCTCCTCGTGGGCATTCACCACACGTTGTGGAGAGCGCTCAGCCGGGGAAATAAAAACGATGGTTTGCGTAGTATCCCTGTATGTTTGTGAATGTTTTTCATGCGTGTTTTTCTTAAAATAATAAAAATTCAATAAAGAGTTTCTAACAGCGTGTTATCAAATAGAACAACCGGAGTAGCATAGCTAGTACTTGGAATATGTCCCGTACTGTGTGTGATAATGTTTCCATGAGAATGTGACAACCACTGTTACAACTTCCCTTCTGCTGCAGCACCAAAAGCTTGAATGACACCGTTTGCAATTCACAATTACTATTTTGTACACATCCTTAAAAAGAAATTAGTTCCAAACTGTAGCAAAATAAACAAATGAGGAGTTAAGCCTGAGATTTTGTGAAAGACTGAGGGGATGTTTTGTTTGTTTGCTATAAGAAAGTGTCAATGCTTGAAATGATATATGTATTTCTGCAGTTAAATTTAAACCGGACCAAAGGGAAGTGGAAGTAACAGTAGAGGTTATCTTATACAACAATCCTTAAAACAGTGCAACTGTGGTGTGCGGGTTGCACATGTGACATCTCATTAAAATAAATTAGAGAAATGGTTGGCAGTGCATTTCATCATCACTTGGGCGGCTGTGTGTTGTCATGCGTCGGAACACACTGCAGGAGTGTCACGTGAGGTCAGCCGGGCCAGCCCATGAGTTCAAACAAAAAAAGCCAGGTAGCGGTTGGACCCTGTATGGATGTGAGGGACGCCTTTGTTGACTCTTTGACCTATTTCCTCATTGTGCTGCTCTGGACCGATGGTGAAGATGCATTAGATTCCATTGCAGGATTCCATTCCTCTGCGCATCCTCTTACTTCTCCCACCTGAAGGAGAATCTCCTCCTGACCCTCGTAGTCTAAATGCTGGCGCCTCTACTGCTGCCTTTAAAAGAAATGGGAAAACAGAGGATTCAACCAGTGAGGACTGACGATTCCTCCTCCCTGTCGCCCACCTTGTTACTCCACACAGCTCTCGACCACACTGGGATCCTTGAAGATGGAGCCCAAGGAGACCCGGCTTACAGGTAAATCATGATTTTCAGCCCTGCTGTTGCTGACGATAAATTCAGTCCACGTTTGAAGACGCATGCTGCAAAGAAATGAGGGAAACATCAAATGTCAATAACATCCTGCTGTTTCCCATGTCTGATTATATTGTAGTCAGTTTATACCCAAACACACACCTACCTACAATATACCCAAAGCAAACTATAATTGAACACAAAGCCCTAAAGGGCAAAATCAGAAAGAAACACGTCCTTAACTTCCCCAGCAGAACGCCTCGGGTCCCCCTCAAGTGGTAGGATGGAATGATTTACACTACGGGGCATTAACTGAGCATGTGTACATTCGAGTCACTGGTACAATCCTGCAATATTCATTTTTATTGTTGTGCCGAGTGCTGCGATGAATGCAGTGAACTATGGATGCAAATGCAATATTGAAAACGTAAGTTTTGCCAAGAAACGTAAATGAATATATTTAAGATGTTTTCACAGCAGTAAATGCCTCTTTCAGTAAGGGGCAAACATCAAGCGTTTTTAGAGCGATGCTTGATTGGCAGATGATGCATTAGTCTTTAATGGAATTAATGAAGGTGACCGGAATTGTGTCCCGTGACAGACCTGCAATTAGCATCTTTTGTTTTTTTGTCGCGTGGCCCTGAACAAACCTCGACCACAGCCTTTCCTCTGTTCTTCTCAAGAAAAACGTTGCATGCAACATGCAAAGAGAGCAAGAAAAAAAAACGTTTGCAGAATGAATATGACAGTTGTTTGATTGGATTATAGATCAAATTGACAGCAACTAAGGTCTTAAAGAACTGAACTGGCATTTCCCATGCTAATAACCAACAGGCAGCGCTTCTTGGAAAGGGCCCAAAGGAAATGTTCTCGTTCTAGACCCCAACCCGTGACTCCTGAATGAATTTTCTTACTAAATATGCTGCTGTATGCTCCGTTTCTCTCCAGGCTACGGCTGAACCTTAAATGTCAACATATGTGCAGTATGGATTAACAGAGTGTCGAGTTCGACTGCTGACAAAGTTTAGTTTGCCTCATTCTCATAAATCCTCCAGAGACGCATCTCTCCGATGCTCGTGGGTGGACTAATAATGCTAATGGCCTTATTGCACTTAAATTAGTACGTGAGCAGATTAGCGGCAGGGTTACTCTGTCTGCCTCGTGTCCCGGCCTGTCCATTTGTGAATAAATAACACAGAGGACGCGGGACTTGTCCCCTTTCTTTCCGTTGCGCATTGGCTGACCCATATATGGTTGTATTGGTTATTATTCATCCAGTGGATGTAGCGTTGTGTAACTTCCCTTTGTGGAGGACTGCACTGTTCACATGGACAGGCTGTATTCAGCAGATGTGGTGGGCGGCTATCATAAACAAAACCTTTCATCTTATTCTTCATTTCCAGCGAGCAGTTATTTGCTTAATAGAATTCGGGGAGCATCAGTGTGGGTTCGACATCAGCCGTCTCGCTGTTTTCCTTTTGTGTGCCAATGCTACAATTATTTCAGACTCTCCACAGTGTGAGACCCAGACCCAGACGCAGACACGCCGCAGTCACTTTCCCTCGCCAGGTTGTTCATTTTCTAATTAATTCTACGACTCTCCACAACCGCCGCGCTGATTCACCAACACTCATCACACGTATGTGGCGATCCGAGGGGCTATGATGCGTTCACTTGTTACATTGTATAGAATTATGCCTGCAGTGGGGTTTTTCTCCTGTATTCTTTGCTCCATGTTTTCCAGTGTTGCCATGGCACAATCTGCGGAGGTCACACCATGATTATGGATTCTGAGGTCTATTGCGTTGATTATTGCTGGAAACAAATTTGCAAACAAAGAGTTGCGAATCCTGTTTTACCACCTTCCAAAGAATTCTGCGTGAAACAAATGTGCATCTGTAATGTTAACATGCAGACTCTTACCTGTTTGGACGGTGTAAATCATATGTGCCAGTAATAATTTAGCATGTAAGAATTTTCAAAAACACAACTCACCCCACGCAGACGCACAACCGTGCAGATTCTGCCTGAAAGACGCAATCATTTGAACTCGACAACCTGGCATTACTTAAAGGAATAAAAAGTTTTTGACTATTCTCTTTTTCCTGAAACTCTCCGCGGCTCACAGCGAATTGAAAGACAGAGAAAGTGAATGAAATTGAACCATCTATAAATGATCATTTTGGGTGCGATGCACACTAGCAAGGCATTTCAATGAGGGTTTACCTTCAGTACGACCTCTCACAAGAGGAAACAGATGATTTCATCATCCCCTCGATTGCTCATTAAAGACTACAGTACGGCTCAGCGGTGGAAGTCTGTAAAAATATCACTAGAAACAAGGCGTTTCCCTGCAAACCAATCCCCAAAGCCGAGTGGTGCAAACTATCGATCCAAGGCCGAAAACTGTCTTTGGCGAAGACACCGATCCCTCATCCGTGTCCACTAAACACGGATTATGGATATGTGGCTAATTAGCTGCACAAAGACCTTTACACTAAAAACCCCTCTTATGGTTCCAGATGCTAAAAAAAGAGAGTGAGGCTTCCTGGTTGTCCAACAATAGATCCTAGGGATGTTTAAAACGTAATCATTCAGCATACATGCATTAGGAAACGTATAGCGTAAAGCGATAAGTCGCCTAAGACATGACTTCCGCAACCCCCCTTTGGATCATGCATAATCGGGACATGATGATCGTCCCCCGGTCAACAACAGCATGCGAGCCGAGCTCTAGAAATAAGAAGTCCTGCTGAGGAATAATTAACACGGCGTGACAGCGGCTGCAGCGCCCGTCCGCTCACTTCATCAGCCGCCGCGGCCACCAGTCTGCAGCCTTTACCCAGCTCTTCCTCTCCGGCATGTAAAACCACTCCGAGAGCTACTGCAGCTGCACGCTGTATCTCCACTCTCTTTTCTGACAAGTGGTGACACTGTAACTGTCGATCTTTCCTCCCCCATTAAGGAGGAGGTTTCACATTTCTCTGCTGCGGGGTGCCGACATTCTTCTCCGGCTCAGTGTTTCCCTTTGAAGCCTCCCGTGCTCAGAGAAATCAAAATCGTGACGTATCGAACGGCTTCTCTGACAAGTCTCGCTGCCTCGTGTGGCGTGTTGTTACCTGTGGTGGATCGCTGCTATCTGGAGGAGAAAGTAAAAGATCACTGTAGCGACTGCTCAGGTGTAAAAATATATTCAATCTTTTACACTGCTTCGAGATTCATAGCCATCGCTTATAAAGTTTTAAAACAAATGCAGACAAAAAGAAAAGAGACATCTGGTTTTACTCTTCCGCTGCTTTCAGGGACATGCAATCTGGCAGAGACTTTGTTTCATTCCAATCAGTTTCATCAGCGTGCATCAGGAGTGCAATAGAACATTTTTAACTAACAACTGAATCTGACATTTTGAAGGGAACGCATTATGGCGTCGACTTATAGACTCACATAGCGCTTCAATGGGAGAACAAAATATTCATTTTTGTTGTTGTTGTTTGATAACAAATTGAAAACATCTCTGCTTCCATCTGGACTCACACTGTTTCTTCCCATGAGCGAACCACATCAACAGCTCCCTCTGCTCACCGGGTGGTGTTTCTTTGGGGGTGTTGTGATTCGCAGAGCAAAGTACCCAGGTGCTTTAAAGGTGTGGACGTCTGTCGCTGGTTTCCACAGAGCCCAGCGGGACCTGAAGGTGGCTGAACTCCTCCACAAGATGCTTCCTCGGCTCATTCCTGCAGAGGATTTATTTGGTGGTGGGATGGATTGTGGAGATCAGCGATGAGGTGGTGCCTGCGAACTATGCACGTGGAGTTAAAAACAAACCCCCCCGAGAGCGCAGTGATCACAGAGACATCAGAAGAGGGCTGACATTTGTTTCCATCGGGTGGAAGAGGAAGCCCGGCTCCCAAAAACCCAAACTGAAAACGTGTCACTGGACATTAGATGGCTGATGCATGGCGGTTACTCGGAAGATCAATTAAGATGAGGACTTTAGTATTTCAAGTTATTCCAAAGCTCACGTGAATGTCAAGCAGTTCTTTAGAATAAAGATGTATTCTTCAAAGTATGAACATTTGTTAAAAATGCAAACAACTCCACTAGAATGTTATTCATAATAACAGCATTTCTGAATTATCTGTGCCTAAACGGCGTCAATATGTTGATATTGAAACTATTTCTAGTCACAAAGGGGAAAAGAAGCTTTGGCTTACTTCCCTCAAAGCCTCAGCATTCTTCCGTGTTCTTATAATAAGTTGGGCTGACAAACGTTAAGTCGTCATCGTATCAAGTTGAACCAATGCTCGAGCTCATACCTGCTGGCGAGGCTGGCTCACACACATAATGCCACACCACTGAGCTACTTGAAACGCATTCAAAGTGACACATACATAAGGACAAACAGAGAATGAGAGCCGGTGTGTTTGCAGGAGACAAAGTTTACCTGCCACCCTCTTCTTCAAACAAACAAGCCCGATCAATACGAGCAGGGAAACGCTGACGCGCAAATAAAACAAGGCCCAAAGCGCGTCACGTGGCCCAAAGCGAGTCCTTGGAGGCCTTTGTCGGCTGCCGGGTTACTTGTGCATGTCGACAGAGGCCGAACATTCACAGTTGAGTCGGCTAACACGTCTTTGCAGCTCAGAGTGCTTTGATTGACAGGGAGCTCGAGTCCCGGCTCAAGTCGCTCCGCAGTCGGAGCAAAGGCCGGATATCAGAACCTTCAGAGAACACAGGAGGCACATTGTGCTCTGCCCTGGTCTCACTTTCTCCTTCACCTCTAGAATTTACATTTATATATGTTTATTCATCACTGTTGGGCTTTTTTCGTGTCAGCCAAAATGTTCTCATTGTGCAGAGCATGCAGCATGGATATATATATTTATGGCACTCTATGAGTCCACACCTGAGGTTATTACTGTTAATAGAAACATACATATGACAAACATGACTAACAGCAAATTGCCCCTCACTGTTTTGGCCTCTTCTTTCCACACAAACACGGAGGAAGCAGCGGAGATCACGTCTGACACTTGCGTAGTGGACTCAGAAACGGGATTCAGTGTCATTTATAAAATGTACAACTTTTTGCATCTTTGCGCAACTTTGCATAATACACGAAAGGTTCTTTTAGTCCAGATAAAAGACGGACAAAGATCCTTGACGTGCTCTTTGTGAAGTGCATCACCTGGCAACATGTACTCCTCCACACATCTGGAAGGTCATCTGTAACAAAGCATGTTGAAGTTCCTCCCGGAAATAGAAGAAGAGCGGTTTGACAGCCGGGTTCTGTTTGCGAGACGATATTGGCCCACTTATGTGTCTCAGGTTGCCTGCAGGCTTCTGGATCTCACGCCTACGACGGGCCGACGATGTTTTGCACTGATCAGTTGGGATGAAGGCGTAGGACGATCAATACATCAGCACTCACCTTGTTTTACAAGAGGAGGGGCGGGGGGATCGCCGCGGCCCCTTTTTCATCCTCATAGGGGACGCGGGCCGGTTGGCTGGCTGGATTTATTTTGGGGGGGCTGGGGGTTGTGGAGGTTCCTCGCCCATCAATACACAGGTTTCACTGTCTGCTCATTTTGTAATCAAACACTCATCATCTGCTGTCACATGAAGGCTGCGTGCGGCCGTCTGTCCTGGAGAGGCCTCGATGACCATGTGACCATGTGGCCACTGTATTTTCTTTCATTGTCGGCTTTGTTCCGCTAGGCTGAGCTTGAAAGCGGCTTTCCAGCGGCTAAAACGAGGTGCCATTAAATCAAAAGTAAATCGAGAGCACACGTCGCTAATTTGGGAGCACTAATTATTTATTTTTCTTTTCCGCGCTGCGCTGAGCCCTTTTTAATAATTGACAGGAACCTTTGTGGACTATGTGGCCGTTTAAGTAAGCAGATGTTTAGGTGCAGAGATTATTCAGGGGGCAAACCATGCCTTTCATATTCATCTATAAATACACCGATGCATAAATCAACAAGCAGCGAACAACCCTCCGGGAGTCTCAGCCCGCATGTTAGCATCAGTTAACATCCAGCGTCATGTTGCGTAATCGGCCACACCGTCCAAGATCTATAATTACATAACAAGCAGGCTAGAATTGGACTGGCAGTGCAATCAGCCAAGTCCGGAGAAACATTGTGATAGTCCACTTTGGCCCAAGCACACACTGACTTAATCCCAGCCGCACAACAGGAGATTCCAGTAATCCTGATGAGATGCAAGCCGTGCAGCGGAACGGAAAGCCTTAAAGGTTACAATCTACGTATACATATATATATATACGGGCGAGGTAACAGTTAAACTTTCACGAGTGATCGTTCCTTCTTTACAACTCCATTTGTGAGTGCCGAGCGGAGCTCCACTTTGTCGAGTATTCAGCTCATTGTTTAACTTCACGATCCAAATGTGCTTTATTACTGAGGGGAGATTAGTCCAAACCAACAAAACACAAGCTTTGGTCCTTTTTTTTTCTTTCTTAAATCTCCAATGACTGATTGCTATTTGGTGGCACTGAAAGCAGTGTTGCGTTTAAGAAATACAATGATTCAAAAAGTAGAAGAAGCAATCCATTGGTTCAGAATGGGAGCGTCGCCCGTTGGCCAACGAACCCGGAACTAAGAGTCGGTTACAAGCTGCCCCGCACGCAACATGGTTCCCGCTTGTCCTCATAACTCATCACAAAACAAACAGCGGTGCTTTGTTTGACCCAAACAGTCTGACAGTCTGTCTCTGCGAGACACGAAGCATCTTTTACGTAAATGTCAGAACTTTAGACCTTCTGTCGGCTTGATCACAGGCAAAATATTCAAATGAAGAAAAGAAGCTATTTGAAGGCTTTGTTTGCAAACTTGAACCCACTCGCTGCTTAATCCACCGTTTCCCAGCAGGCGCAGAGGGAAGTGAAAAGTATCCGTCGGTTGTTTCTGATTAGCTGCCATTAACTGAACAGTCTGTAATCCTGTAAGCTCGGCCTCGCAGCATACAGGCTGATGGGGGGGGGTTCTAATCCATCATGTACGGCTCCTCACACACGACTTTGGCCGCAGTACAAACCCTCGGGTGGGCCGGTTGTCCAATAACACCTCTGGTGTCACTCTGCAGAACAGACAACAAGACGACAACCTGCTTCTGTATTCACATCCAGTATATACACCGTTTATATATTCACACTGCCTATAAATATATATACTTATATGGAGGGAATGAATCGGCGATGTTATTGTTTTCCTGACACTATCTGCCCCTCTCCGGGGGCAGATAGATGTTACCCCTTTGTTCTCATTAATATGCATTTGAGGAACTGGCACCAGAACATTGGAACTTAAACGCTGACCCTTTTTTTCTAGACGTGTTTATGGGGGACGGAAGGCAGGTGGTCGATGACGTCGTCGCTCTTTGTTGGAATGATTTCTTTTTCCTCATCCAAGAAGGGTAGGCGAACGTCGATTGGCTATTGATTAATGTCTCCTTGTTAATACATAAAGAAGTAACAGATGGAGTTTAATTACTTACCTTGATTTATGTCCTCCTCTAATGGATGAAGATAAAAACAGTGCGGAATTAGAGGCTGCACCGCAGGTATTTTCTAACGTGACAAAGCTTGTGTTTCAGACACAATGACGTCTGATTAGCACGCAGAATACAGCCTTCAATGTCCATCAAGACTTCACTCAACCTGTTCAAGAGATACGACCTAAAAAGCACGTTTTCTTGTGTTAGATATTTAGTAAAGAAAACAGGTAAAAGCCATCAAATGAATGTTTTTCTTCTGCGGAAGGGAGACAAAGGGTTGCACATGTGTGTACTAGTGGGATCCCTGCAGGAAGTATCTCAGCATTAAGGCTCGTTGTGGTATTACGCTGCAAGGACCCCTCAGGTAGATTCACCACGAGGAAAGAAACACGACAGTCATCAATCATCCTGAGTCACTCGGGGTTGATCGGCATATCTGTCCTCATTCGAGCTGTCAGGACCCGTCAGTGATCTGTGGAATATAAGGAGCCCGTGATGTGCTTCTAGCAAATTATTCTATTTCCTTTGCCAATAATATATATATTAATATATATATATATATATATATATATATATATATATATATATATATATATATATATATATATATATATATTAGGAACTATACAATCTGCTTTTCCTGTAGATTCATTGTGCCTCTGTGACTGCTCCAGGTCTTTAACTGCTGACGGGCCTCGTCATCATCACCGAAGACGGGGGTTCGATGCCCTTTAATGATTGGATGATGGATCATTTTAGAGGGAAAGGCGGGGAAATGTTTCCACTTTCTGCATTAGAACATTAACATCTACGGAAGCAGTGGTTTTGTTTTTACAAGTTGCATCACACGTCTGCAGAAGTATCACCCGTGTCCATTCAGTTTCATTTTCCTGTATTTTTTACTCCATTGACATTGTTACTAAATTGAATCATTACAATCAGGAAAGTAAGGAAAATAAAACAAACACAGCAGATCAGTTTTTCTTTCTTTTATTCAAATACATTTTTGTCATCACAGATAACAGGAAAACAAGATGTGTAATGGTGCTTATGTTTTAATCGGACGAGACATATTTTACAACAATGACACATTGCAGTTAGAATATAATCACCGCCACATTAAGTCACCACGGCGACTCGCTGACAAATGAATGCTGGGCTGTTTATTGGCTTAGTTGTCACATCCCCGTGAGTTAAGAGCGTAATAAACATCACACAGCGCTCAGTTTGCTTGGTACCATAAAAAGGTCGCTCTTCACGGATTTCAGGAGAGTCTAAAAATAAAAACAGCTCATCAGGGTTTATGAATAATGAATGAATGGTCATCTGACATGCAGAGGTTATACAGGTTATCTTTCCCATTGCCCTTGCCAATCATCTCTCCACGGAAGGTCCCGCCCCCGCTTATGTTTCTTATGTATCAACATGTTTCCAATCATCGTAAAACCCTGACATCCTCAGAATCTCCAAGTGTTGCTGATTTTCTTTTATCTTTTTATTGTCTTGCCTTCAAGATTGAGATCTACAGCCGGCCAGCAGGCGGAGGAATTTAAGACATAGTCCACCAGTAATTACAGAAAATACATTTTCTTCTAGCAAACAATGGATATAAATAATAAATATGTAAAAACTAGAACTAGATTTTAATTATTATTTTCCCTTTTTATTTTTCGGCGTCCATCTCGCTCTGCACGGATGTTGAGTTGAGAATGGGATTGACCTGAGGAGGCGGTAGTGATTGCTGACCGCCCCGTGGGTTTCCTGTCGTTGAAGAATTCAATAAACTACCGTGCGTCCGCTTCATTTCCATTTTAGAGAGCTGAAAGGTAACAAGTAGCAATCCCTGTTGTAATAATACGCTTCTTTCAAGTGACGCTCAGGATCACGCTAACCCAGCTAGTTGTGAAAGGTTTTCGTCAGATTACAACTTTCTGGTTTCCTAGCAACCAAATGATACATTTGAAGGAAGGCATTTTGGATGAACCTGAATGTGTGAATGAACCTCATTCGTGTGAATTATTATTACAGTGAATTATCTTCCATGTGCTTCTGTTACCTTTCAGGAGCACAACTGTCCTGCTTTTGGTCTCATTCTCCCCAAATAAATAACATTTACGGCAAGATGTCCGTCACGTTATCGAGTTGTCTGCGTACGTTGGGGAAAGTGTCGAATGACATGGGTCAATTATCCTTTGTGGAATCATTACACTTGCTAGCCCTTTTGTAATTTAAGTTTAATTAACTCATTAGAAAGTAAATTGTATAAATTAATGGTGCACAGACAAAAATGAAATGCTACTTAACGCAGCTTTCAGGAACCGGAGGAACTTTTGTTTGTCATAGCCTACTTGTAGGGGGATTAACAGGATTAATACACCGATAATACGACCAAAACATGAGCAGAAAAGAAGAAGATTAAAATAGAAATGATTGATTTGGTTGGACTCCGGTTAATGAAAGCCAGCAGAAGAATTGTCGAATGCGCTCTCAGCGTTCCAGCATCTTCCACTTATGCATCCCCCCCGGTTGAAAGGTCCTCAATATTTAAATAAACATAAACGGGGCTCTGCTAACAGGAAATCGACGGCACACAGTGGTGAAACGCGGTGATACATTAAACTACTCGCCGGGATGAATGGGCGCGCTAAGGGAAGCCATTACAGGGCGGCCATTAACAGTGCATCATTCTAGAAACAAGCGGATCAGCACTTCTAGAGGCGTGAGCGCTGCTCCTGGAGCAGACGGATGGCCTCCTCAGAGCGTTATCATCTGGATAAATGTGTCAGGGTGTCCGACGTTAAAGGACGCTGAGCTTCAACGACTCAGCAACACGTGCCGAGTGTGACGCGTCGTTGCGTCGCATTGTTCTGCAACCCGGTGCAGTTTCTGTTTATTTGTTATGTTGCTTGACTTCGTTAGAATTTCATATTTTTTTACGGATGAAAGTCGCATTACATTTATTCCCCGGGGGAGAACAGACTCTTTAAGTTGCAGAGGTTTCTCCCACACAGCGAACATTCTGTGTGTATTCTGTAATGAAGCAACAGATGTTTGGAACGTGAGGGACGGACGTATTCAAAATGCACACAACTCCTCCAGCATTTTCCTTACACAATAAAAGCCCTGGATGTATGCAAGCTATGTCTGGTATCTGTTACCAGAAGGATCTCTAATTCTCAGACAGACTGCACAGGGTCGAATCTACTTGAACCTTTTTATTGGATAAAGCGCCGCTACTGCAGAAACGAAATGCTGCTTCTATTAATAATTTGAAGGCAAAAACACTTTTTGTTGTTTTGTTGCCCTAAAGGGAGAAGGTATTTGAACACAACAAACCCGGGTAAATGTGGAGGGATGTGAACGCTCCATGCTGCATGAATAACCTCAGTTACTAATACTTTCTGCAAACAGAAAGTCACGGAGTCGCGCTGTCATTACCGGACCTCGATGCAGAAACAGATCATTTGCATCCAGGCTTCCAGCGCCGTCTCTCTGCAGAGAACTGCTAGCCTGCTGATTACCGTCGGTCTGGCAGACACTTGCACAGTGAGTCATGAGATCTTACTCATCAGTTTCTTCTTATTACACTGTGAGGTGTGCGTGTGTGTGTGTGTGTGTGTGTGTGTGTGTGGAAACGAGGTTGACACAAGCAATACGTGGTTCAACGAGCCGTGTGATGCAAAGGATCAGTGTCTGCACTATTAAATAAGTCTTGTTCCTTTGTTCCAACTGTGTAATTGATCAATATCAAGAAATATCAGCAATGTACAGTATATATATATATATACATAAAATGCATTGACAAAAATAAACTAGTACATTGACCCGCGTGGTACATAGTTCTAGTTATACTTCTTCCTTAAACAACTGTAGTGTATCGGTCACAATGCAGATTGAAATGTTCATGCTTCACGACATGTGATCACAATGAAATATGGCTAAATAACATGCCTGGAAAAACAAACCAAAGGACTAGAAAGTTGACAGCGTAATTATATGCAGCTTGAAGGGAAACAAAGCTGCGGATATGAATCCTGCTTTTCTCAAAGCCAGTGCAAGTCGGCTTGTATCTCACCAAAATTGTATTATTGTTGAGAGCTGAACCACAAAAAGAAAAAAAAACAATAAAAAAGCCTCCTGATCGAATAGGAGGCTTGTTCCTCGAGTGGCGGTAGAGAAGGCCAAGAAATCTGATACATGATTAAAACGCTTATCCAGTTAAAAAAAAGAGAAAGAAAATAAATAAATCCGTATTTGTTGATGTGTTCTCCCTGCTTTTCAATCCTCCCTAACAGACACACACACAGACACACACACACACACACACACACACACACACACACACACACGTTATTTCCAGCTCCTCTCCTGCTGTTCGGTCTCTAAATCAGATTGAGAATCGCAGATCGCCAGAGACTTCACGATAATTTACATGCAAATCAGATGCCATCCATTAGCCTTTCAGAGAATCAGTTTGGATTATTAGAGGAAACAGAGCAGCGGCGGCACCTGACTTTCTTTCAAGGGAAACGGGCTATTGTCGTGTTTAAAGAGCTTTACCCACATGGCGACGCAGCCCCAGCGGCCTGTTTCTCCCCCGGGATCACATGATGGATGCGTTAAAGTCGTAGCATTAGCGTGCTACTATAAATAGCAGAACACCAGAGGTCACAAAGGAGCTTTTAAAGGTGCATGTGGAACATGTTATCTTCCTTTTTAAGAATACCTGCGCCGTGCTGCTCCGGTGGAACGCACGCTGTACCGATGGCGGATGAATAATAGCTTCCACCCTGAAATACTCATGAGGCCTGCTGGCTGTTTGCCATTGTTTCCGCGTACATGTGCAGATGTATCTGCTCCTGCTGTTATAAACGATGTCCAGGCCTGAATGGGAGAGTGATGGCCGACGGCGGCGCACCTGAGAGAAACGCTGCGACTCAACAGAGGTGGTGTGCGACGGGTGGAGGGGCGTCCGAGTTTATCACTTTACATTTAGTAAGTCACGATAGGTAAAAGCTCTAAAAGATTTAGTTTACTTTCATAAATGACTGCACAGACAGTCAAAATTGAGAAGCCCATTAACAGATTTCTGCTGTTTTTCCTTAAAATCCTTTGTGGATCTTTTGAAGTCATGGCCCTGCAACGCTCTGCCATTCTCTCTCAAGTGCTCACGGCTTTCATGAAAAGGGACGCAAAGTGTGAGAAGAATGTGGACGGCAGATCAAAGAATATTGCACCCGAGCCGATGTACGTCCAAAAAAAAATGATTATACATTTCTTTATTAAATCTAAAAAACATAAACAAGGCAAATGACTTGAACACCGTCCCACTTGAGTGGGACTGGATTCAAACTTCAGGAGGATGAAGTGAAGCTTGGGGATTATTTTGTCGCCACTGTCCCGTCTCCTTGACGCGGAGGGACGCGAGGGGCTGAAGTGCTGCTTTCACTTGACAATTAGCTGATCTTCAACTGCAGACAATCCAATTGGACTTGAACGAGGCCCTTGCTGCAGAGCTTAGGTCACAGGTACGTGGGTGTGTTGTGTAAATGTTGGTGCCTGATCACAATCTCTCTGCTGGCTTTGCAATACTCCAGAAAGCAACGTTAATCCCCCCCCCTCTCTCCCGGGCGAAGCGCTGTGATTCTTTTTATTGCGTGTGAGAAAGACCTTTCTCAGTAATCACAGTCGTGTGTGTGACGTGTGAACTGTTTTCAGCGGCAGCTTATCCGTCCTCCGCTGGCAGAGGGAGTGGAAGAAACACGTGTTATTTTTCAAGTTGAATCATCGGCGCTCCTGGTGCGTAGTGCACTCGCTGTGATTCATTGTACAGATTCAATTCTGCACATTAAACACTATCTGAGTGCAATGGGAGCAGGAATATTAAGCACTGCCGAATTAAAACTATCCATAACACTGATTAAAAGCACGCCTCCGAAGACACACACACACACACACACACATAGTGGTACAAAAGAAAAGCATAGGTTTCTATTGTGCAGAGCTGACATCTTTACTTTAATTCAGAAGAAGAAGATCCACCAAGCAAACGCCATTAGGGAGCGGAGCGTCGGGGGACGGTTTGTTTTCTTAATGGCCTTTATTCCGAGAGCTGAAGATGTTTATTGCTCTTGTGTCGCTCTGGATGATCCTTTGAAGTTTTATATTTGTCGAGCTCTTCATGAGCACGTGAGAACCTCAGTCATTTCAAAGATCTCACCCTTTGTGAAGGATGGGGGTGAATGAAAACAACATGCAAGTGTCTTACACACACTCGAGAGCACCGAGGAATCTGCACTTGAGTATAAATCTTTAGAATTTACCCTGAGATCATGGACTTGTTGTTGCCAGTAATTTAAAATAACTTCATCATATCTTTATGATTGCAATGTATAGCCATTCGTTTGACTTCCCGCTCAGCATCTCAAGTTCATGTAGAACAGCACACGTCGTCACGTCGACCTCCTCTCCTCCCGTCAGGTCCACAGCTCCACCAGATGTGTTGTAGTCGTCACAAAATGTAAAGTTGCTTAAAAAAGCAAGATAATAAATCACTTGTGAACGTGGCTCGTTGGGCAGATCCTTGGCCATTTGAGAAACAGTCCGAGTCCTGTCCTGTTTTGCTGACTTTGATGAATTTCTGCTACATCAAGCAGCCCAAATTCAGACTGACGTGTTATTGATGTATTTCATGACTTGCGTCTAAAGATGATGTATTTGCCAGATGTAGAAGGAGATGCGGAATGTCGGGGGCTGAAATTAACATCATGAGATAATCATCGTTTGGTGAACCTTGTGTTTATGATGGTTTGAGCCCGATTCAAACACACAGCTCTATTTAGGCACATAAGGAGTCTCTGGGATCAACTTCTCATCATAACACTGGTCTGAGCGCCGATCTGCTCTAACTAACTGTAATGTATTCATGAAGCAAAGGGTGGTGGTCCGGCATCTGTTGGTTTTGGTTTCCATTGCTCAGTGTCACATATGGCCATTTATTGTAACCGCTTCAGCGTGATTATTTCATGTGATCAAGCGGCGGTAGGGAATTGATTCAGACCCTCTAATCTCTTGTTTTTCAAGGTCTCGTAGCGAGCCCTATGCTAACTGCTACTAATGTTAGATTTTGGTGACGCTCTGTTTTCAGGTTAACGAATCAGGGGATGGAGGCCAATCACAGCGTTTGATCACACGTCCTGGGCTTTTTTTCAGGCGTGTCCACTTGTTAACTCGTAACCTCAGCAGAGCCGCTGCTTTTTAAAAATCGGCACTGGGGAAGCTGGGTGAACCTGATCGTCTGTAATGTTAATTAAACATGACGGGGGATCAGGATGACAGCACGGAACGGTTATTGTGAAATTTCACCTGCCCGGGTCAGCCTTTTTTTGCCCCGTAATATTAATGATAAACTTTGTTTTGACCGAGTATCATTTACTTTTGAACTCGGGAAAGAAACTCAACTTTTATTCCGTGTCTCCCTCATAAAGCAGCACGGATGACTGCTTTAATTCATAAGTATATGAATAAGTAATGGAACCCTGTAGCTATCAAAGATCACCACACTGGATGCGCAATGACATTCATTTCATGTGCTATATAGTAATAATAATTGCACATTGATTTAATATTTGAGAAGGGCAATTTACAGCAATGTATTTTCAGCATTTATTCTCACATCCTCTCCCTCTCTGTCTTTTTTACTTACTTACATAACGACCTGCTGTTTATATATTCATCTCACGGTATCTGGGTTAGTAAATAGAATTCATACCAAAACATGACTTGTTGAATAATCAAGTCTATTTCAGCCTGACTTTCTGAACAAGAAACACAAAGGCTGTAAGTCAAGAGCGGCTGCGTTGACCTTTGGTCCGCACTCAGAGGAAACCCCTCGGCTGCAATGCGCCGCCATCAGCTGCCTCTTCAGCGCGATTAAGACGTGTGCTGCTGAAATCTTAATGTGAAGCAGCGTCTCTGCGGGGACGTGGGTCTGTATGGAGGAGATGCAAATGAGTGCAATGAGTTACATACTGCACTCCAAGTGGACTCTAATCATCGTTAGCTCGCATGCTACAGCCACTCGTGAACATCCAAAATAGCCAATAGAACTTTTCGAGATCCCGGACCCCATATGGGTTTGCCTTCGTTAGCAACGTAGGCCATTAACGATCCGTATTGTTGCATCACAGCGGCCCGTCTGAAGAGAACGGAGCCTTCGGCACCCCTCCGTGTCCGTTTAAACACGGACCGGTTGTTTACATCCCACGTTGTCCCGAATGTTGTCCTGCAGCTTCTGCGACACGAGCTCCATCGCGTGCACCCACGTGCGCCGGGCGCTCGTGGAGTCCGACCGCGGAAACAGTCCTTACGAGACTCTAAATTGTCCACCCTGCAGCAGCCGCAGAGGGCAATCTGCTCAAGAGCCTTTTCATTTGTTCCCGTGCCGGGGGTAGCTGTCGGCGAGGAGGGCGAGCGTGGGAGAGAGTCGGGCATTGAGAGGAGGGGGGCGCTCTTTTCCGCTGCCCACCTTGGCACGCGGCTCACTTGTCTTCACATCAGAGCTTCGCCATGAACCGGAGGTTGGCAATGAATCCAAGTGGCCGGGGGAGATAAGGCCGCCTCTGGGACATTACAGATGCAGGCATTAGCTGAGTGGAGACTTGATGGAGAGGGGGGCGAGCTGAGGCCTTTGATAAAGCTGGCGATGTTTACGTCCCCCCCCCCCCCCCCCCCCCCCCTGCACACACACACCCCCGCTCGAGGAGGAGGCATCTGCTGAAGGACTTGTGCAGATACAAAGCGCCCGGGCACACAGCAACACTACGATCACGGTTTTTCATGTTGCCTATTTTAAAATCCCACTGTAGTATTTAAGTGCAAATGGCTAGGTTTTTAGACATTTAGCCAAATGCAGACTTTTGACAAGCCTTTTGTTATCCAGCTGCCACTCAATGCCCATCATTTTGTTGGTCTGCTTCTCCCCCCTGTCGCTGTTCCCTTTCTCTTGCTTTTTCCCCCTCCACCTCACTGACACGCGTGCTTCTCCCAGCGGACTGCTAGCACGCGGCGCTGCTCGCCTCTGCGCTTATCTGACAGTAACAGTGGCCGTCCCGGCCGGAATATAACATTTACTGTACCGTCCTGGTGACTCTCCACTGGCTTCAAGTGGCTCTGCCTTTTACAATTTGTGCCAAGCCCGCAATGCAAAAAGACAACCCTGACCGAGGGGGTGGGGGGCGCTGACAAAGTGGCTGTCAGTCTCCAGCGGTGTTCTTCGGCTGAGTGGTTCCATAGCTTGGAAAGAACGTGGAATATCTTCAACACTTAACTCGGCGACCCGCGCTGTTATTTAGTGCGCGACAGGTTGTCATTGGTTAGAATCGGCCCGGTGGTCAGGCAGCTGGGCGGAGCCAGTTTAATGGTGATGACAAATCACGCGTCGCAAAAGAGTAAACAACTCCAAGCACCGATGAATCTCTTAATGTGGTCACACGGTCAAATTAATAATTATGAATCATACAACAGTGTCCCATAAATCCAAGTGTCTGACATAAGTTATTGTTCAGAATGCATAAATATCCAGTGAGCGGTGTGTTTTGTTGTGCAGCGTGTGAACAGCATTTCAATACTGAAAAGCCAACAGTATTTATTGTTGTAACAATTACCGTGGTCATATTTATGATAACGGGAGTTGACATCACATCTTAAACTAATGAAACATAATTCCACACTCAGTGCAGAATCAAAGCCGTAATTCAATTCACTGGCTCGCCAAATTAAATACAGTGATATCGCCTGGTCTCAAAACCTATACTTCATGCTTTCCAGATTTGATTTAATTTGCTCCATCCACCAATTCGCAGGATGTAATTTGTAATTTAATATGAAAGAGGCCTATACTAAAGGTCATACTTGGTGTGTGATAAAATATAAATCACAATGCATCTCATGCGCCGTCCTATGTGATCCTAACATGACCGGGGAGCTGAGAACTCACGTAGGTTCTTCTCTGCTTTCATCCCTCTACATCACACAATCATATTCTCTTTCAATATAAGAGGTCACCTCTTTTCAGACTAACTACTATAAATGCAATTATTATTGAGCCGCTCCAATTCTTGGCTTGTTATAACCACACAACTTTATGGATTTAATGATTTTAATGTCCTTCCCCCCAAAAAGTTTCATTTCATCGGAGGGCTATTTTATCCTCACCATTGAAAAGGGTAATGCTTTATTTTTTAAGATCGAATAACCACTGTTATTATCGCAAAGAATCTGCAGATCTCATTGAAACGTGAAATATCTCTTTTAAAAACCTCCAGTCAGTGTCTGAAGATAAAAGATTGCAACATTACTTTAGATAAAAGAAAGACACATGTTTAATGCTTGATAAAGATTTCTTCTTTTCCTTGGGATGACTATGGAAAGATTCCATTTATTATAGCACTTTATGCATGCTGACACCCTGGCTACTGTACGATACAGTCCTACTGTATCAAACCTCCCCTGTGTGTGTCACCCTGTCCCCTCAACACTGCCTAAGAATATTATAAACTATTTCTGCATAAAATTGATTGATTATTATAGAGGCTGTGACGTTTTGGAGCTTTTGTTAAGTTGAGGAATTGATTTAGAGGTGACTTTATTTCTCCAGAGAGCTGTTTTTTCACAGTTACGGCTCCAAGGGATATTGTTACTGATTATCGTTGTATGGCGTCATTGTTCCTCTTGATATGATTAATTAATGCGTATATCTATATGGTAGTTGTCCCTAAAAATAAAAATACCTAAAGTAACGAAAATGGAAATTTATAGTAAATCTACTTTCCATATATTCCTTTTTTGAAATGCCATGTTTGGTTTAATAACTTCCTTTTAGTTTTTGTTTGCATCAGGGGATGACTGGCTCCCACGGAACCAAATGCAGGTGAGGTTACTTGGGGAACCCAAATTGCCTGTAGGTGTGAATGCGAGCGTGAAAGGTTGTGCATCTGTACTTGTTAGCCTTGTGATTGACTGGCGTCCCGTCCGTGGCGTTGCCCCGCCCTCTCGCCGGATGCCGGCCCGGGCTCGGCTCCGGCTCCTCTCCGCGACCCTTCAAGGACAAGCGGGTGCATCTGATGGCGGGACAGCCCACAAAGCTTCCTCACCAACTCTGCCAGCCAATTGCATTCATGTATTTACTCCAGCCCACCTTGTTCTCTGTTGACGAAGACGGAAAAGTGAAATCAGACCTCCAGAGAAAACCTTATTAAGTGTAAGAAATCATCTTTTTCTTAACCCCCCTCCCAGAGACTCTAGGCGGCCGGCGCCATATTTCACCTTCCTGGGAAACGTTTTCTGTTGCTAATCTCCTACCTGCTTCCAAAAGGTCGGTGCCGAATTCCCGCCTCGCAGTGGAACGTACATGCAGGATAATTATCCCGGCGCCATGATGCATGTCAGAATGTATTCATCCTGCCGCTGCCAGCCTGCAACTCTGTAATTGGTCTTCATTATAAAGGTATATGGGTGGAAAAAGAAGCAGCGAGTAAATGCTTTATTTTTCTGTCTTTGTGTCTTACACGTTGAAGCAGTTGATAGCGCGTGTTAACAATAATGATGCCTGATGCAATTATGTGGAGGGAGCTGCTGGTACAACCAGTAACGGCCACGCACACCTCACGTAGACAATGAAGAGATGTGTTTCAGGATATATTACGGTTTACAAACCTGCGTAGCACACATGCACAGTCATTGTGAGCCGTTGCTGCTCTTTGTGCTTCACAGAGCGATGAGTTTCACTTAAATCAGCTGGTACGTGAAGTAGCTTGAGGAGGACGTTACAGACGTTACATGAAGTAGCTTGAGGAAGACGTTACAGACGTTACATGAAGTAGCTTGAGGAAGACGTTACAGGGGAAACGCAGCTCACCTCTGTGGGATTGCTGCACCTTTTTGACTTTATTTTTTTCTTTTCTGAGGGCAGGTGGCCTCCACGTCGATGGCACGTCCGTCCAATCTGATGGCGACTTTTCTCTGGGAAAATAAAATAGCTAAGCAGCAGAGCAGAGAGAAATTGATCAGGTCTGTACCTCCAGATATTGATCTGCTTTTGCGTCTTCCAGGCTTTTGATCAGAAAGGTCACTTTTCACGGTTGAGGAAACAGGGAAGGGATAACAGTGTTACTGTTTTACATTCAGTTACAAAAAAATGAAAAGCGCAACTGTTGTGTTCCAAATGTAATTTCCCTAACTGTCAATTTTTTTTTTTTTACTGTACTTTAATTTCTTCTAATTTTTGCCGGGAGTAATTGCTTTCAGATCAGCGCAGCCGAACCATAAAAAGGTGATTCATACAATCTAACACCTGCACCGAGACGGAGGGGTGTGCACCTGCAAAGCCCACGCACATGAAAAGAACCCATTTCAAATGCTGTGATTGAACTGACCTTTCCTCGACAATATTTTGAAGAGGGCCAAATTATGAGTGTGAGCCGTATCAATCCCTACACTTTTGTATTAATGGTATACATTCTTTGGCAGCCTGTTTTAATTTTTTACAACACGGCTTGACCTTCTTCTTTTCAATCGTCCTCAAATGGAAATAAGCAATAGAACTACTAAACCTATTGAGCGGAGTGTATAAACCATTTATGTCTAAATAGGCTTCTCTAACGTTTTTAAAGAAAATAAATGAATAGATATAGGACTTTGCTCCAACAATTTGTTTATTATAAATCAAGAGCTACGGGGTCACCTCGGCTCGGTCCATGTCAAGGGAAACAAATGAAAGTTTTTCTAATTTTTGTAAACAGCGTATTTTTGGGCCGAATGGTAAAAAGTAAAACCACGTTTTGCCTTGAATGATGTGTTTCTGAGGAATTCAGAGAGGTGTCTAACGACTAAGTGGTGGAAACCACGGATGATCCTGGAAACCCAACCCGTTCTCTCTTAGGCCGGGCAAATATTGGCGAAAGAAGCTCATTTGACTTCACCTTACACACACTGTGTGTTTCTGCCCCAAGCCCGATACCAAACCTCCATTTATGCTCCCCAATTTTAATGTAAAACTCAGTCTGACATTTATTTAAAATCCAATTTAGCTCAGGTGCTTGGGGGATATCAAGTCTTGATGGAGTTTTGTGTCACCTCTCTAATGAAGGAACCAATGCAGAACTTTGAGGCTGATGAATATGAGCAGATGTCAGAGAGTGATTTGACAAATATTCCATCAATTTCGCAATGTACCTGCAAGGAAATAAAATGTATGAATAACTCATTCGGTAAACAGGGCAGCTCATATAGCACCTCAAAATTGCATTAAACTAGACAGTAAATCATTTTATCTGTGTGGCATTTGTGTGTGTGTGTTTATGCATATATGCAAAGATTTGACACGACCTGTCATTGGTGCATCTTTCAATAAGAGAAAAACATCTATTCGATACGTGAGAATTTTCAATTCCAACATCTCTCACAGGGCTCCGCCTTCTGTTACCTGAGCAAGGTGACCAATTCTTAATTGACACATAAATGGACCAATTTATGTGCAATTTATCTGCAGTGGGAGGACGTAACACAACTCTCAGGCCGGTAATGTGTTGCACAACACAACAACCTCTCCAATGTACGTTTTGAATAATGAAAAAGGTTTAAACGCACCATGACGTCGTTAATTACGTTTGCCCAATACTCATATGTAACAAATAGTGCAACCTCCACACGTTAGCGGTTAGCTGTAGTGGGGCTAACGATGCATTATAAAGAATAGAAAGCATTAATGACAAACCATGTGTTTACTGAATGGCAGCCCAAGCGCAATACAAATAAAAAGTGTGATGGTAAAACTGCATTCAGTGGTTTAAGTGCTCCGTAGGGATCATGGACCAACTATCGCCAAGATGTAAATAAAGGCAGAAGATTCCCTTCCCCACATAAAACGAGCCCGTATGATTCGCCTCTTAGAAAATGCCAGAGTTTGACGGGAAGGCAAAACAGTGTAAAGGTCTTATCTTGATGACCTGCTTAGACTGATATAGCAAAATATTGGCATTTTAATAAAAATGCCTCCTGACATTTCTGTCATTTTCTAATTCTTTTCTGTCAAGTTGACCTTTTCTTAGCCTCTTCTGTGAGTATTTTCTCCTGCTCACATTATCAGGATGCTTTGGTCTCCCACGTATAGACTTCCAGTGGGAGTGTGCTGTTTGTTTAGAATACTATTAAAGCTATACACTCAATAAAGACGAGTCTATCGGCTTTCATGTAAGGGGAACCTCTGCCTTAGAGAACTACAGCAGTCACAAACATCAGTATTTGTCCGTCTAAATTAACTCATGTTGATTCATCTATTAATGTCTGCCTCAAATTATCTGTACCACACGACCTTTGCAGCCATCAACCTGAGACCCGACTGAAGTTGAAATAGATCCGATTGTTCGGGTGGGGAAAACGTCAGCGCGTCGCATCGTTGCTCATTACACCATTGTAAATCAAGACCAGCGGCAGAAAGAATACTCGGCCACAGCTATGAACAAAAAAAAAAAAAACTTTCTTTCATCATTGAGACATTGGAGCATTGAATATTTTTCAGCTTGTTCTAAAACACATCAATGCACGACGCGCTCACACACAACATCTCATTAGCGGAGCGTCTCAATGCCGACTTAAACTAGACATCTTAAGACCTAATAGGACGGTGGACACATGCTGTCTCATGGTGCCTGATGTTTGTTGGTAACCTTTGGTATAGCAAGACTCTTCTTGCTATGACGTTTGATATGCACAGTAATAAGGTTTTACTGAAAAGTTTGAAACTTCATTCTGATGAATCTTATGTATGAATGCGGACTCCTGTATGTGAATTTGATGTGAAAGGATGCCAAAGGATGGACCCTTGATAAGCTCCTCACATGTCACCACCAGGCCTCTCCTCTCACCTCATGTCTGCGAGGAGGACACATGGAGTGACATGTTTCTGGGGGCAAAGGGGGCTGGTTTGTCTTAAGAAAGACACCAATTTGTATGATGTCTGGAAATAGATGCTGGGACTTGTGGGAATTGTCGACTGCGTGGCACCTCGGTTACTGGATACAGCTCCGCTGTGTTAACAGGTGAGTTAAAGTGTTACCAGTTACTGAGCACATAGCACTTATCCACTTTGGAAGGAAATACTGTACTAATCCCTCCCACAAAATCCTTACATTTAATATTGTTCACCATTATTCAGTTGCCATTAGACGGCAGAACTTTGCCTTTTCTATCCATTAGACTCAAGCCATAATGCCAATTATGTCAATACAACATGTGACTTTATTCTAACGTTTTTCCAGTAATAATCCATATGTTGATGTAACCGCAGACAAACACACAAAAACAACGCTATTGTAGCACACTTCAACAATAGTGATATCCAGGCGTGCGTTCGTTATATAAGAATACTTTATTTCCCGACAAACCTTCTTCTCTCGCGCAAAAGAACCTCTCCCGCCTAACTCCTGGAACAAGGTGTCCCTAGTGCCTTCACTAAAGAACATGAGAGTTTAATAAACAACTAATTAGAAAATCAAATAAATAGATAAATGCCATATGTTCTGTAGCATTACCATCTCGCGGACCCCACACTGTATTGTGCCTGCTGTGACAGCACTGCAGGCTCTGTGTGGACGGACTATTTTTTAAATTATTGTGTTTAAAAGTCTCTAGTTTTTTTCCCTCTTCAGAATCACTAAGGATTTGTCGGCGTCATTCTTGTTGTCTCTGTGGTTTGTCTTTTGAATAATTGCTTTCTGCTTATTCTGGGGCCAGAGGCTAGATGGAACCCTTTGTTAATCGTACAGGCCTGCAGACATTGCACTCAGCAGCCACAGCCAATGCGGCCAAACTAATAATCTAAGGGGCCCGATATTCTTAAATGGGGCCGACCCTGAAGCTGCCGTTTGTTTGCTTCGGTCCATCTTCTTTTACTGAGCAGCTTTGACGTTCCGCCGAGTGCGACCCAAGCGATAAGAATTTCTTTTTCTTTTTTTTTTTTTTCAAAATCAATGGTCAATTTGTACTGCAGGAAGCTGCACAAACTCCACTCAATAACGCATGCTTAACGCAACCTAATAAATAATACATCATATTCCGTTATTGCAACTATCCAATCACATTAGGCAATAACAAAGCGAGCAAGGGAACAGGTGAGGGGGAAGCAGCTCAATTTCATTCCATAAATAAGGGCGATGTGGCCAGCTGGGGCCCCTGCGAGTGGCTGCATGAAGACTGACAGCTGTCAGATAGCGTACAGACTTGTCAGCGCCACGGATGACCTCGGATGTCTGGCGAGTATTTTCAGGAATGTGAACGGGGGCGGCGAGGGCAAGGTCAGGTGCGGCGTGTTGGAATGTATTTCTGTTCGGTCTTTATAGGTGCACGTTGCTTGTACCCGTCCGGCTTTCTGTAGACGCTTCCTAACCTCCGAGTGAGCACGGTTTTATTTCGCTGTGGTAAAGGGCTCGTGGGTTTTTGCTTAAAATGATCAGCAGTTTATTGTCCACCTTTCGATGACAATTAGGATCGTGAGACTGAAACACAAACACGCACGTTGCCGCAGTAAATCATCTGTAGGAGTGAAGACGCGCATGCTCGTGGCTCAATGCGTGCAGTATTTACCCTGATATACGGTTTGTGCGAAAACACACGCACACCAAACGCGTGGTGTCGGAGTACAGATAAGTCTTTCGCTGCTTGCAAATTATAAAAGATTCAGCCTTGGTGTGCAAAAGTGCTAAATCTTGAAGCAAAGGGAAACCTCCAGTAGCTGGACATTGATGCACTCGGATAAAAGAGTGTGCTGGAAGTCGAAGGACATTTGCAGAAATAGAGAAGCCTTTACAATGAAGCCACAAATCCCTATTCACACAGGTTTGCTAATTGCAAATCATGTTTGGTCACTTCATCATAGGTGGCTCCTTGCTCAATACCCTCAATTATAAATTCAAAGATGCTTTTTCCTTTCTTTAAGTAGAAATGCTCCTGTGAACTCTGCTAATTACTTGGCAATGCACATATTTTAGTTGTATCTGAGGCTTCTTGCTCATTCGCCATTTCCACGTTGCCATGCAGAAAGGAGCATCAGCATCACCTGGATTTGGGCTGAGGTGTACCGCTGTCACACACAATCCCTGATAGCCCAATTGTCTTTTGTTAATGCTCCCGCTGGAGTGAGAAACAATTTTCTGAACTGGCAATTGTGAGTGATGATGTCCTGAGGCAAATCACCGTCATTTGTCACATTCAGCGCTGAACATATCGGCAAAAAACACCTTCATTCTGCATATTTTCACAGTGCACTGGATCGCGACGCGGGAATATGCTTATTCCGTTGATATGAAGGAAGGATTTAGCTCCTGTCTTGCTCAGATAGTGTCGAGGCCGTACTGACAGCTCATTGGGAGTGTCTTTAGTGTGAGGGAGGAGAATTAGGGGGTCGCTTTGTGCGGCCCGGTGGTGACCACTGGATTTTGATCGTTGACACACAGCAGCGCTCCGTTGGGAGGTCATTACTGGGATTATCTTTAAATTAATTAACACTGCAGATTTAATAGTCCTCGGAGTAGTACAGTGAATTAGTATTGAATAAGCTAATGATTGTCAAATTTGAGTGGACCAAATTAAACTGAAGAACAGATAACCATCCCGGGTATTGTCTCTTTCATTATGAATTCATGCTTTAAGAATATTCAGCTCTGTGTCAAACAACCCCTGTGAGCTCATTCTGTTTTAGGCATTTCACTTCTTTCCCCAAATATAACCGAAGCCTGCATAACTCACCGGTCCACCAGGAGGTGGGAGTACATTGTAACCCGTTGTTTGCTTCACAGTTACTGGCTCACTGCGCTGGTTTCATTAGGACGACTGGTCCCAGGTCATCGCCAAAGCATCAAGGACCATTTGTGGACCAGGAAACCTGCGTGGTCACAGTCCTATTTTCAGCCGTGTTGTGTTGTTAACGACTCGTAACCACATGTCAGTGAATTTGAACCCTAAAAATTCTTTAGATCATTTATGAGACTGGATTTATATTTTAGTTAGCATCTGTTAGCTCAGGCTGGTATTCATTTTGTGAGTTATTTTAGTGGTTATTAATAATTCCATTGGTGTCAATAATTTACTTACACACTATCTATTAAACAATTACGAGCCCAACAGTCGTCTTAGTTGCGAACTAGGAAGCAATCAGGGGAAGTAATTTAATGCCCTCAAAGGATACACATCAAAAGGAGCATAAAAGCAACCTTGACCCTTTGCTTAAGGGTACTATTTGATCGCTATGGAAAGTAAAGGGAGACATGGGGACACATAACCGGGAGTCTGGCAAAATGGAAACATGCACTGAAGCAGTGTGGAGTTTAATCCTTCCAACCGTAACCTTAATAACCTTAAAACACCAACTGAGCAAATGACTGAACGGTTACGATTACAGAAATATACTAATGCAAGAATCTGCAACCATTGTTTTAATTTAGCTACAGTAGTGTCTGCAAAACTAATTTAGATGGCAATGAAAGAGAGGAATGACTTGACACGTCTAAATGTGTTTCAAATCAGTAATAGAAAAAATGCTTGTTAACAGGAATAATTTGAATGTGATACATTAAGGTGCCTCAGCTTTGCACAGAAGGTTATTTTTCTTTTTGAAAAGAAAATTGTCAACTTCTCTTTTTCTATTTAATTTTCACAAATTGAAAATAAGTATTTTTTCAACCTCATGCAACCTATAAAATGTTATTCAGTCAAACTTGGTTCCATTAAAAACTGGACAACCTTTAAGTAGATTGAAAGCCCCCAATGACAATATCCCAGTGTGGGCTGTGTTCAATTAACCCAAAACACATTGTAACACTCGTCTAAGCCAGAATAACACCACTGGCATTTTTGTTTTGCTCGTCACATCGGTTGCTTAGATACCGCGTTGCTGTAACACGGTGATTAGGTGCTTATGAACAACAAACAGGGACCGGCCTTGACCTATTGTTCCTATATTTTATGTGTGTGTGTCACTTCCCATTTAGAAAGAAACTACAGCTTAGCTGATTGATGAGAAACAAAGTCTCAGACTGCGAGTTGTACAGTAGTTTCTCTCCCATGAAGGGAGTTTGACTCAACAGACACACAAACAAACTCCAGCGTTGATTCAAAGAAGGCTCAGAACTTGCAATGAGATGTCAAGAGGGGAAGCGAGTGAGGCGTCATTTCAGTTCTTAATTTCTTTCTTCCCATATTTTTGAGACATTCCACATTTGCATACTCATAACGACGGCTGTGTGAGAAGGACTCACACAGCAGACAGCTTGAAGTGATGTGTGCTCGGAGAAAAAGGGTTTGAGCCTCATTCAAACAGTAGTCGGCAAAGTACGCTGTAATCATTATTTCCCTGTAAGGCAGTGGAAAGTTCTCCCACAAACAGGTTATGTGCACTTATAAATCGAAAGTCGTCCCCACTCAACATGGGTTTACATTTTTAGAAAATATTCGCTTTGTTTTATTTTGCCTATAATAAGCGTTTCCAGATGAAAAGGTAAATTCACGAGTCAATCGTGTAAAAGTGCCTGATATTTGTAGTAAAATCATTCGGGTTTGCTTTTCCTATGAAATATTAAATTTAATGCACTGTGGGCGGACCTTACCAACGACCAGACAAATCATATTTATCTGCTTCCATATCTTGTTTCTGCAACATGGCATTTACACCTTCTCCACTAATCCACCATTTTGCTTTGTCCTTTTTTGAATTTACTGGCTTTAAATGATTCTCTTTATTTTAGAATGATCATTCAGTCCATGTGGTTCGTGGTATGAACTCCACGTCCCTGTGATTCGTTTTGTGGGAAAGTAATAACACTTGACTGTGTTCGGGATAGTTCAGCCTTGTTTGAGGTTATTAAATAATAAAGAAGCAACATGTATCTTACCTCCTGCTGTTTCGTATAATAGAAATGTACCATTTGAATACAAAGCCAATGCAGAAGGTAATACGGAGTGACCCAGTAGATATACCTTTTCATCACTGAAAGGTCACAGGCGCAGCAGCCAGTGTGTGTCCATCAATGGCGCATGTCCTTGAGAGAGACACACAATAAAAATGCTTGATTGGATTGCCTGGATGAGACTGCCGGCTGAATGCTTGAATTGAAACCAGGAGGAAAATATTAAAAGGTATTTTCATTTCCTTTCCCTTGGGATCAGAGGGCTACAGTACACAGTGTGTTATTTTACTGGAACCCATGCGGCCTATTGCTGCTCCATGCACATGTTAATTATTACATTCATGTTAATATTTCTAGCACTAGAGCATGTTTGGAGTTACATATTGAAATGTGCTCTAGTCAGTGTATGTTAATGTTAACGGTGCCACAAACCAACTGAGGATAATCGCTCTGCAGCTCCAGCTCCAGTTCCTCTGAATATTTCAGCATCTTCAAGCAGGGTTTTACAAACCAAAGGTCTCCCGAGAGCCGCGGTGCTGGACGCCCCACAAGGCAGTCGGCTAAAGTTAAAGACTAGCTTGTAAACGAAGTGAAATATTCAGCAGCTACAGCATCGGTTATCTAACAGCTGGTAAATGGACCAAGAGATGCTACAAGTACACAATAATCAGCTAGAAAGTTTACATGTAAACTGTTGTCGGTGTTGCCTTTATGTCCTGTCCACGCTGCCCTGAAGCCAAACATCGAATGGTTCCGATCAAAACTGTTCACAGGTATGAGAAGGTGAAAAACAGTGGGGTCCCAAATGGATGGAACCGTTAGAGATACCAGGATACATCTGGAAATAGAGGTTTCTTTCTCCATTTGTCCCTTCCCTAATTAGCTATTACATATGACATCAAAATAGAATTTTAGATGATATTGGTATTCACAGATTTCTGTCTTTGTTCTGGGGGAGTGAACAGGACTATAAATGTACCCATACATAAACAGTCCATGGGACAGTACTTGTCCAATGATATTCTGATGGGCTCCATGTAAATATGTCTCCAAATGAGCCCTGTTGAACTGTAACTAAAAAATAACGGCATGGCTCACACTGCAGGTCTGAGCAAACACATGTTCACCAGCTGTGTGCTTTTGAACTTTAAGAAAATAAGCCGTGGTCATAACAGATGGGCTGTTTGCCCGGAGCTTGAACTGAATCCTGACCCGACTGTAGACTAATCAATTACATATTGATGAAGAGTTTGTAAGTTTGTATCTCATCAAGCCTCCTTTTGGCACCGGTACAAAGGGGAACAAGGTGCCAGGACAGCTAAAATGTCTCTGCAGGTATGCGTCTCACTCCCATGGATGTGCCAAACCCCTCTCAGCTTGGCAGGCGCATCCTCTCGGTTCCCTCCGTCGAGATCCTGCAAGCCAAGAAACACGAGGACAAGCAGCAAAAACCCCTGCAACAGAAACCCCGGCTGACTTTGACAGACAGCAACCGGACGGGTAACACGAGATTAGTGTTTGTAATTATCTCCCCTTTTTTTTCGTGGCAACAGGATGGACTTTCAGTATATTATACGCCAGTCTGTATCTCATGTAAAGGTACACAGTGCAGGTTTGTCTTCATATGTAGAAGCCTGGGGCTTCAACAAAAGCACAGGAAAAAAAATCAAATGAATTGGTTCTAAAAAACGATGCCTGAAATATTCTTTCCATGAAATCCTTTGGATCCAGGCGATTTATCTCACTGTTAGTCAACAGGCTGTTTGCTTGCAGAATGGAGGCTTTGCTTTTTTTTGGGTGAACTGTGTCAGTATTTCATGCCTGGCTGTGTGGTATCCATTAAGTCCAAAAATATGTTGTGATATGTTTTTATGTCTCTAGCTGTGAAGCCAGAACCTGAAACCCTCGCTATATAGATCGAAGCGGGCATCCACTACCGTGTGCACAGTGAGCAGGTACAGAATCCGGTGGACTTTGGCGATCCTCTAAATCTGGTACGACCACCAGTGTGACCTCATAAAACATACGTTTACTCATACTCCCCTGATGTCGTCAGACTTTCCCGACCCCTAAAACTACAATAACAAGACTCGTAATTTGTCTTTTTTATATTCCAACATCGGTGACACAATACGTGTGCATTAACAGAAACCGAAACACTTCTTCTGTAGCTCACGGGGGTTAAAACAACGGCAGCTTGTCCGTCCGGCCAAATGAACCTGCGTTCTTCAGCTGGACGGGAAACACTGTCTTCTGATATCTCGTGACTCCTTGGCTTGGTGTGGACATCCGTGGGACCGGAAAGCTGTCAGGCTTCCAGCCCCCATGGGGCCGAGGTGTTATTAATGTAATATAACACATAAAGCAATGGTGGCAGAGAGGGGGTTGGGGGGGGGGGGGGGGGGGGTGGGGTCACCTCTCGACGTTTTTTCCCTGCTAAGCTGCCTGTTGTGAATGCTGCCGTGTGTCAGCAGACACACGGTGAAATGAGAAGTGAAAGTGGCGCGTTAGAGCCTGGATGCCGTTTGTTGTCTGCCTCTCCAGAGGTGGGCGAACACATGAATGATTGATAGTTAGGGAGAGTTTGCTTCACCGTCTTTCAACGTCTCTTCCATCCTGCCTGATGCAGTGACCCCGCTGACTGTGGGGTTTGAAAAGTAGATCTATATTTAATCATTTACTTCTTCATTTCTGCCTGTTACAAATACGGCGTGGGTATTTTTTCTCTGCCTGCTTTGTCAGTATACTACCTACTTGTTCCTTTCATCACCCAGGATGTGACAACTCCCTTTGGCAGTGCGATGCAGATGGAACATCTCATTTTAGCTCGCTGTCTGTTGTTGGACATAAATAAGTCTTTGGTGTCACAAGTACCATTTAAATTTGACAATGACTTCCCACACTCTTTAATACCATATTAAGTAATAATTTCATGATTTTTCCCAAACAGTGAAATCTCTTTGACAGCAGGTAGCTATTAGTTGAATTAGCATAATAGAATTAAATGACTTTTAGTAAAAAACATGAAGAAAATGATCCTTGTCATGCCAAAAATTCAGCCCTGACTATACAGGGCACTATACGGGAAATTTAATAAAGACAATACTTAGCAATTAGAGGGAAATATACGATTATACTTTTATGTGGACGACATAGATTCTAAACATGCTATTTAATTAAAGACGTATCAGCAATAATGGAAGATGCTATGTTATCCAAAACTACACTGACAAATGAAAATATTACAGTGGGTGTTGTGAATGCAATACAATACAAAGCAGACATGCTCCTCCAACAGTGCTTCCAGTCGGGGGCGGTCCGCACACCTCACCTCACTTCTGTGGGAGTGGTGTGAGGCGCCGAGGCCAAGAGTTAACTGGCCAGCAGCCGATCGATCCCGGGTCACAGCGTCGGCGGCCGGCGCTCGCAGAGGTCAACCGACCGCTACGTGCTCCCCCTTAACTTACTGATTCCTTCTTCAACCCTCTGACTCAAAGACTTTTACCAGTCGTGTTCGGCGCTCTTCTGAAATCCATACGGAGGGCAGTTTGCTCAGTCACTTGGTGGACTCGGCTTTTAGCGGTTAGTTCTTTGAAAGGTCTATCATGGTAGCTGTGCATATTTGCCCTCGACCTGCAGTGTGCCAAAGTCGTATCAGCTTATTCACTGCGCAGCGGGTCCTGCTCGCAGTTCCTGGGCGAGCACGGCGATGTGCTGGGAACGTCTCTGCAGTCAGTGGACGCCTACTTTGCACCGCTTCACTCTGGGGGTTGACTCCTCGTGGCGTGTCTGACTGCAGCTGTATTACAGCTGTAGCCCTGGAAACCAGATTAAGTAAAGGAGGGGCATTCTCCCGTGAGCCAAACAAATCCGAGTGCAAAGTTAGCCAAGTGCAGAGAGACAAACAAGATCGCAGGGAGACGCAGTGGGTGAGGAGGTTGTGTGGATGCAAGCTGAATTTAGCCACGCTTTATTGACCATGGTGATTTGCACCGACTATCTTCCACGCTGAAATCACTGATTCTGATTTGATTAGTGAAGTGACTCGTTGGCAAAACACATTTCCCTCCAAGACGACTTGGCTGAATGAGTCCATTCGGACGAATTGCCTCCTCAGTCTGACGTGTGCTCAGTGGACTGGCTGATGCCGTGTAATGAAGATGCCAATATTTATGTCAATCTTTCCCTTTTTGACCTTTACATCCCTCAAATTATTATGTGGTTCGAATCTCGTCAGGTCAGTGTTGTTAATCGTTCCCTATTGATGCCAGGGAACATCTATAAACGAGTAAATTAGTTCCAGCATGTATTCTATGAAGAAAAACCTTGAGTTCTGCACTGTGACTGTTGCGCTGCCTCCAGCTAGTTAGCTTAGCATACAAGATATTTACTGGAAGCAAGGTTCTCTCTAAAACTACTGGTTGTCAAAGTCTCGCTGGTGGTCACTGGAATGTGTCAAAAAGAGGGACCATAACTGAGCAGTAATGCACCGTTCAGTCCCCAGCAATCCTCCCGCCAAGTGGGTGAGGAATTGGATCAACGGCTCCTGAGACACACCGAGCGTTTCTTGTTACTACTGTACTAAAAATCTATTTTCATGCATCACTTTGGTCAACGACGGCGCGTTCGGACCTCAGACTTCCATCTGAACTCGGGTTGCAATGCACGGAGTGGAGAAAGTTTCCTTTGGAGTGAGTTGGTGCAAAGAAATGCTGTGCACACTATAAATAGGGAGGCTCCACTTGAATACCAAGGACTCAGCATTAACATACTCGCCCCCCGTAGACAAGTTACATAAACAAGCCAAAAGAATGCGTTGTTTTGAAGTTTGCGGAACAGCTGTGCATGTGACAGATACAGTAGCATGAAGGCGGTGTAATTAAGCCCTTCATGAGTGGCTTTAGCATTCACGTCTTCTTCTGGCGCGCGCATACCTGGGATTCATCAAACTCGGCAGTTCACATTTGCCGCAACCGAGATTATTTTCTCGGAGATTGTTTTAACAATCTCCTGGCAGATGTTGAAAGGCACAAAATGGAAGAAACAGTGTAATGACAGCTTGTGATCAAAGTAAATGAGTCATTAATAAGATGTAAGCCGTGCGCACTGTCTCCATTTTGTTTTCCCATGACGGCATATGAAAAGAACTTTGAATATTTATCAGGCTGTGTGTTAATTGATGTCACTCTGGTGACGTACTGGGATGACACCGGTTGAAAGTGAGACACTTCAACCTCAAACCAGTGTCGTGTTGCTATTTCCTTGTGATCAAGTGGTCCAGTCATTTCGGAGGCCGACGTCATGGACTTAAACTCAATGTGATTCAAGAAAGATCCCACTTCTTGTCAGTGAATGAGTGGCATTGGGAAATAATAACACAACGTAGTCCTTCAGGGACACACGTTTATGGAGCTCAATGCTCCTTTTCATACTCACGGCCCCAACGCTGCCTTTCCCTTGAATGCTGTTTTCACTGGATGTATGAGATTTGATAGAGCCATTTATATTCCCCTCTGGATGGATTGAAAAGCTTTATCTCTTGACTCGAGCCCCGTCAGGTCAAAATAAAACTATTCTGATACACATTAAGCCCAACAAGGGTGAGTAGAAATCCTGATCAGATCAGCTTGTTTTCTTAGATGCAAGGTACTTTTGAGATATTAAAATCAGCCCTTAGAAAAATGTTTGATAATTAATCAAAGCTGCTGAACATTTTTTTTTAAGTGTAGAAAAGCAACCGTGCAGGTTTATTTTCGGCCTCCCTGCCGTCTACAGGGAACACTTCTCTATGTGAGTGGCCTCCACTATTTGTTGCCAGGGTGCAGCCTTTGCCTTTGAGTCAACCGGTTGAACTGTTCTGTCGAGCGTTTCTTTCATCATCCCCGCATCTTTTTCTCAAGAAGGTCCAAAGCACAGCGAAGGTGGAGGAGGTGGCTGCTTCTCCACTGAGGCGGTGCACAATCTGCCGCACAATGTGTCTGACTATTGACTGCACCATGTGTTCTCCCAATAAACCCGCAGATAGAGCCTGACGGCGCACAGGAAGGCTTGCGGTGGGCTCCTGACTTTCCCGACTGGACCATCATTTACTTCCACTTGCTTCCCATTATTGTGAGATCCGTTTGCAGGTGATTTACATAAACACCTGTCAGCGCCGTGTCCCCCGCTGATCCCGAGTGAATTTCAGGGATGGACAGTTCCTCGCTGCTCACTTCCCCGCCGCCCCTGAAGACGTCCTTTCATCGCACCGGAGTGCGGATGTGGTCTTCGCTTGCTTTTTCCCCCCCAAACAGCGTGCGGCGGCTTCACGAGCGTCCATCCTTCATTTGATTTCCTCCTCTCGCTAATGCGTGCCGTGTCTTTGTTAACACTTCACCAGCAGATTGGTCTGAAGGATCTATTGATGAAAAATGCTTAATGCCCGTCCCTCGACGCAGCTCACACCTCCAGGCGCCCCCCTGACATTTCATTTGCACGTTGCGCAGCTTAAGAATACATTCTTTTTCTTGCCTTTGTGTCAGCGGCCTGTAGCGAGTGTTATAAATACTGCCGGGGACTGACTGGCTATAGGAGCCATGCATCACCCGAGCAGATAGGCCAGGAAAGCGATGATGCGTGCGTCCTTGGCGTTGGTGGGGGGGGGGGGGGGGGGGGGGAATCAGAGCCTTTATCTCTGGCAGCCATCAGCAGAGAATCGCCATGGCAAGGTCAGCCTTGAAGGTGAAACATCAGCGGAATGCTCGGCTCCTTATAATTCATTTCAGGAGACGGGCTAAGTGGCATTTTACAATTTGTTAAACTGGATTCCACGGTTAGTAACGTTTGCTCTTTGAGAGCTTTGTGGATTTATTCTGCTAACCTATTCAGTTGATGCAGAGAAAGAAAGGCTTTTTGTGTTGACTTTATCCATATTTGGGAAATTAATTTGAAATACAATTGCGTGAAGAAAATGAAGAAGTAGTTTGTGTTCATATTCCGTCCGCATTGCTCACTCACTTAAAGTTATCTACTACATAGTTGTAGTAGCAGCCGAACCGACAACCACTTGCTCTGTCACTTATGCTTAAATTTAATTGTGAGAACACATTAATCAAACTTGCACTCATATCGTGATTGATCGATAACAAATGATGTTCAATAAATAAGCAGACAAAAACAAACATCTCAGCCATGCGTGCAGAAAGACGAAACATTGGAAAAATAAACTGAAACATTGGGACCTTAAATCCTCGATGCAATGAATCTCAATCTCAAAAAGGTTGATATGGATTTGAATGTATCTACTAGAAACACAAATTGATTGCCATTATTAATCGTTTTGATGCAACCGTATTTTGCATTTTGGTGTAATATCCCCCCTCTAATAATATCCCCCCTGTAATATCCCCCCCCCTCCCCCCCCCCCCCCCCCATGTATAAGGCATTTACAATGATAACAACATGGCAGCTCCTTCGGAGTGGATGAATTGGGAAAAACAGGTGATTTTCCTGTAGAAATGAACACAGTTTGTCAAATGAAGAAGCCCAGTGGGGTCGAATTAGAGGGGCACCAGGAAGGTGACGGTACTTGGCACAGACTCTGTGTTTGCTTAGCGGTCAAACGGGCTCGGAGTACAGCAGATGGCCAAACAATAACCAGACGCAAAGAGCGCCGTCCTGGGAGGGACGGGATGAAAGTTGTTGGAGGACTCCACTTTCGACAGCGCCGGGCCTTTGTCGCGTGTTCCTCCCTGTGGCCGCGGTCACTCGCAACCAATAAATCATGGTGACAATAAATGCTGTGACATCTGCCACACAGCATCTGATGGCTGACAAAAGTCATCTGTAGCCTTGATCTGCGGGGGGAGACCGCCAAAGTGATGGGCGGCACAGAGCCGGTGAAGCAGGCGCGCTCCTGCAGCCGCGATATTGGCACATCGGGCGGTGAATCAGCGCAAAATTGAATTGCCCTTCCGTCTCTCAATTAGTAATGTCAGTACCGCTCAGTTTTGACCTTGACAGTTGGGCTGATGATCATGGAGGCACACACGTCAGCCTTCCGCCAAATTATTATTACAGCCAATAAAAGGAATGTTCTGTTATGGCAAGCCATGATGTTTTTATTATACAAATAACAAACATTGCAGATTTAATCAATGCTTTTTTCTTTTTTTAAACAAGAATACTGAGAATCAAATCAGTAGCATTTGTTTATTCTTGTCCCCATCTGCATAATAACACCAGCCAGCGGGCGTTTTATGTGAATTATTTTTTAGCTTTTTTAAATGATTGATCTTGTCATCCCTATGCATGCTGGGTGGAGGCAACAATGAGGCGTGACTCCGTGATGAAGCTCTCGTGCACAGAGGGAACAGATGGGCTTGAGGAAACACCTGGGCGACGGGTTACAGATTGCAACGGAGTACCGCAAGGGATAGAACAGGGAACCTTTGAGATACACGGCCCCAATGCGTGGGATGACATGCACAGACGCCGCACACGATGCACGGCTTTAAATATCATGTGCACAGGGACTTGAATATTTAACGTGCAGCTCAAAGCTCCGATGACGATGGTTGGGTCTGATATTAAAAGAAAATGTTGTTGCACAAAGTTGGCTTCAATGAGCGTCACTTGTTTCACAATAAGGTTTATATTTTGCTGACTGAAATAAATCCCCCACGTACTGCTCTGTTATCACTGGCTGACAAAACAGCGGCAAATTTACACGTAGTTTTGTGGAGTAGCAGTTCCGTGTCATTACATTCACCTCCGCGCCATCCATCAATAATGTCAAGCATTACTGGAGCAATTTATTAAAAGCATCTGTATTCAAAATGCTTTGCAAACCAAGATAAAAAAAATGCCACTTTCATTGAGCACAGTGATAAATCATCAAAGCTGTCTAAATACTGTGTTCATTCTGAGAGGAGAAGCTGCGCAAAGTGCTTCGTTTGAAAACCGTCCCGATACCGGGGGGAACTATTCAATAACACTGCCCGGTCAATTCTCCACCTTTGCTGTTGATTTGCCTAAAAGCAGCTTCTCCTCTTTGACTCCACGAGCACATCCTACATTAATCACACAAGCAATTTTCTCAGCGGCTCCATCGCCATGAGAGGATGTACAGAGTGGAAAATGGAATCCCATGAGGCCGTGGGACAAAAGCGGGACGGGATGGGTCTCTGCTGTCAAGGGACCGCTGGCTTTCGATATTTCTGTCTGCATCGTGAGAGTTGGATCCAAACAGACTGTGTCCCACGACTGGAGGAGTCCTCAACTCAAACAAACAAAGCATTCATTTGCATTCATTAATACTAAGTGAAAGTGTTGGTTTCTTTACAAGGAGGCCATCAGCGTGCGCCGGGTGTTTATCACAGAGATGATGATGCAAAAGTTCATTGTTAAGAGGTTACTTCTTGATCTTGCCACATATTTATGAGGACCCCTGGCACTTGAAAGCAAGCCAACTCCTGCCCCCTGCACGTAATTCCCCCTTAATGAATGTATTTATTCTACAGCATGTTCAAGCTCTGCTGTGCCCTCTCCTTTCCGCCTGCTCTTTGTGAAGACGCTGTTATGTACTTAATGCCAATGATGCATTGTTTTTTATTTATGTTGCAGAAATAAATACCAACAGTGCCTATTTTCATTTTAGCAAGGACAGAGACAAACGTGTGACTTAAAATATACGTTAATAGAGACAGAGACGTATTAAGTGCCAGAAATAAACATGTGCAAAGGGGGAGAAAGAAACACCTTTCCTTGCGGGAATCAGAAATGGAGCGTGAAGCTTATGAAACAGCAACGCCACAGGCTCATACAATTATCTTTCAATTCCCTTGGCATGCAGTGTTATTGTTCCAACAATATTTTCTGCTAAAAAAAATTCGTGAAATTGTTACCAATTTACTAGAGGATCTGTTGCATCAGGGCCGAGCGCGTATTGTTGTGGCGAAGCATTGGGGGCCTCCAGTTGTCTCCACGTTCGGCGTCCTGCGACGTTGGGAATAAAGCTGCTGTCGGACATTCAGAGTGACAGAAAGTGTCTCATTTTACAGGTGTCAGTAAACAGTAAAAGTGCGATGCATCTTAAAGCAACCATTGTTATTCTTCTCGTTTAACTCATTGCTTCACAACCGTCTGATGAACTGGAATGACCCTTTGTCAACTCACCAAGATGGATGTCATTCAACACTATTTAGATGTGTAATATTGTTTAAACTGACTTTTATTTTCATACACATGAAGTTGAACATATTGTATTATAACTGTTATACATTATTTGAAGCTTCAGATCATCAAGCTCAAACTGGCTCAGAGGCAGCATTACACTGCATTATGATGTTATCCTTCATATTAATTAGTATATGTAGTCGTGTCAAACCTGCATCCAATGCAATACATGCATCATACGGCTCTCTGAATAGGAGCAATTGATCATACATTCATCTACTTTGTTGCCTGCTTTGCACAAGATGCACTCAGCTGGACCATCAACTGTTTTCTCATCGGAAGAGTCTGTATTTCTGTTTACAGCGCAGCTTCCCCCAACACTTTGATTGATGTGCCAAGGAAACCATCACGAACGGCCCCTCCTGAACAGTGTCGCCGCTGGGTCGTTCACACGCTCCTCCTCCCAGCAGATTAGCCTCCATGTGTTGGATCATTTTCACATCTGGCTCTGGCTACTGGCTACTGTGTCCAGGTTGCATTTCTGCCTGAGGGAACGTTCCTGTGTACCACACAGGGTTCCTCTGGTCACGCAGTAGAAAGAAAGCCCGCTACAGCACGACCCTAAAGGGGCCTTTAGAGGGCAATCAATCTCTTTGTGAATGTTTTCCACCTCTCAGGGATGGGATCAAAGGATTTTGTCAAAGTGGTACGACCAAATCAAGGATACACTTGAAGAGATACAAAAATAAAACTCATCTCATCAGAAGCCATTTGTGTTTTAAGTTTTAAAATCTTCAAAAAAGGGACTGGCTTAGAAATAAGAATACAAATTATTAATGAAAATTATTTCAAACTAACCCCCTTAAACATGTATAAATATAACCCCTTAAACTTGGATATATATATATATATATATATATATATATATATATATATATATATATATATATATATATATATATATATATATATATATATATATATATATATATAGAGAGAGAGAGAGAGAAAGAGAGAGAGAGACAGCATATATACATATATTTTAATACAATACTGGGATTTATTGTAAACAGCACATCTGTTTGTGGGCCGGATTGGCGGATGTCGGCAGATTGATTAGGGATGAAGTCATAATTGCTGACTAAATCCCGCCCATAGTTAATCAATCCTTGGCAGAGGGATGAATGCGCTGGATGAAATAAGACAATACTTCATGAGGTGATGCACGGCTGATAAAGGACATATTCATTCATCACGGGGGGGGGCTTGGCTTGATGGATATGCAGGCGTCAATGTTGGGTCCATCCATCAATCAGGGGAGAAAGGAGGTCAGCTTTGAAGATCAAAGTCAAGCACCCAGCTAGACCATACGGCGGATCTCCAGAGGTACAGTGTGGACCTAATCGCCTTTCAGAGGGATGTAAGGATGTAATTACCTGCTTCACTCCACCTTGAAGTGTCCATTCTGTCTCATAATCTCCAGGTTAACTAGACGTGGGAATAGATTAGGCGTTGCCTTCTTGTGTAACACAACTTCAGTTTCTCAAGGCTCCCCGCAGCACTCAGCGATTGAGGTTTATAGCCCATTATTATTACCGGCGTTGAGATACGGCGGAGTAATGGCTACCTGAGCACTCTCCCTCTGTGTGAGCTCTCACGCTTATTAGCACACTGGGCCGGCGAGGGAAGTGCCACGGGGAGGATGTGTGGCTAAGGGTCAGAGCCATTGTGGCCCCCCCCCTTCAGGTCAACACTCAGAGGGTCACTCAGAGCATCAAAGTGCGAATGTTCAGACCGCTGATTGTGAGCGTGTTGGAAGCTTTTCAAGTAAAAGAAAAACCAACCAATGTTGTGCGTTGTTGATTGGTGTTGTGGCTTTGCAAAGTGCTCGACACCGGGATGGGATTCCTATTCTACACATTTGTGCTGCCTGTTTGCTTTGGAGCTAAACTTGTATGAAAAAAAAACGCTTAACGCGCAGGCAAACGTGGCTCCGCAGCAGGAGACGGCTAGCTGTGACACGTGAAAAAGTCCTTTCATTTTAATGTTGCTTCTGACATTCCCTTTCGGGGTTCACAATGGAATACACTGAACCTTTCGAATTATGAATCTCCAAGGAACCCTTTGATGTCAGCTCCTTTTGAACCAAATTCAATAACCATAATAAAGATGAAGGGAACAGAAGCCATTTTTCACTGTGCTCCTTGTTATCCAAAGCACTGTGCTGCCTACCTCGCTGCACGCTGCCCTGCTCCCCCACAGAGACTCACCGAAATGCCCAAAAGCAAATATTATTTCTTACAGATGGCAAGCTATTTCCACAGCTGCCATATTTGCACTGAGCTCAAAAGGTATACATTAGCATGACGTCGCCATCTTAAGTGCCCTATTTGTCTGCTGCTGTCTAATGCCTAACAAGCCCGCCCTACGCCGTGCGTTGCAAACTGCAGCTCTGGATTCCATTAGAAGAGCGCCCGGGCCCTCGGGTGTGCTCGTGGGACCGGCCCACAGGGACCACGCGCCTATTTGCAGTTGAGCCTCCATCCAACTCAGTCCGACAGGGGTGCTGCTTTGATGTCACAGCACATTTTTCCAATTATATCAAAGTCACATGAGATTATTTAATTGCACAATTATTAACCAAATGTCCTGAATGTACCCATGCTTTGGGTGTAATGAACGAATTCAGCGGGGCCTAAGTGCTTAACCTAAGATGGGGGACAGATTCGGATGCCTGCTCTCCCTCTTGCCCGTATAATCAAATTACTTCATAACCTGAGAATAGAATTAATTAAAGTCCTACGCTGTTGAATATCTGGGTTTAATAAAAGTTAATGGAAACTTTCTGTTCATCACCACAAATGTGAGGGTGCGGGCAACTTTGGGGGAAATGCCAGCAGGTTGGTTCACACCGCTTTCAGGAATCTGGGAGACAAGTCATTATAACCATCATGCATATTCTCTGAGCTTCTGCTTGACTATTAATTAACATTCCTAATGCAATCCATGTTACTCAGGGTGAGCACTATGTAAAGTTTGCATTAGATTTCATGAAGGTAAATATCACGGCGTAGTAATCCATTAAAAACATACGCCAACATGTCTGCACTGGCCAATATCGCTGCCCACTGATCTCAAACCAGGTAGGATGGCACAAACAAATGTTCCTCTCATTGCTCACCAGAATGTGCATGCGAGGATCTATGGAGTCTCCGCGTCCAATCCAAACGCTTATTGAAAGCAATATTAGCGTATTTTTGGTTCGGACCGACGCCCACAACGATTCACTGCATCTCCATGTTCGGAGCCTTGGAAGCAGAATGTGCAAGCCCGAATTCCCCCTCATCATCATACGAGGCTATAATTTCATTTATTCCATGCGGGGCCATAAATATCTGCCCCAGTTTCCTGTTTATTTGTGTGTTTTGTTTTTCTCTCGGTCCGAGAGTTTGAAGATGTGAAACAGCGCGGACCCTCCTGTGCTCTGTGCTCTTCTTCTTTGGACGTGTCCTTGTTAGCACCCGTTCACTCTGCCTGAGTTGTGTTCTATTCTGCACATGGTAATGAATACTTTGATTTAAATATTAGGCCCCAGCCGGAAGTGGTGGATGGCGATGACACTAATTTCTGCAGGCAATAAGGTGAAGAGAATATAGTTCCCAAAAAGACTACGGGTGGGCATGAGAGGAGGTGAAGAAGAAAAAACTAACCCTCCAGGATGTCGCACAGTGTTGATTTATTGGTGAGGTACCTCAGTGATGTTCATGATGGGTCCTCTCTCAAAAAAAGAAATGTCTGAAATGTGTCCTTTTAAACATTGGCCATAGTGGTCCATGTAACCCAATGTGACGTTCTTATACGAATTCTATTTCACTGTGGCTTATTCCCTTTAACAATACGTGTTAAATGCAGGTCGGTTCCATCCCGGTAACGCTAGGCTGTATTTAAATGAGGAATAAAGGGATTTTTAATGTACGACATGAATACGTTTGACAATAAGCTGATATGAGCTTATCTTTTGCTGACTGAAAATGGCAATATTTAGGGCTGCCTCTTCCCTGTTCCCGCTATCCTCCCCATTAAAGAGCCGTGCTAAAATTAAAGCCCACACTTATTTGCCTTATTACTTTAAATTGCGCCCAGCCACTCTGATTCACGGCGACAGCCTTTTTATTGTTGCCGCCTGATTATATTAATGGGCATCAGGGTTGCTGAGGAAGACGAAGACAAGGGAATTGGGACATCTTTGCCCAGTTTAAATCGGCGGAACATATTTCTGGCAAATGTCACAACGTTTTTCTTGTTGGTACCTGAATTATAGAGGGCGAGCTGGAGGTTTTTCAGTTGCCATATTCTTTTAAGCCTCTTTTTATCTGCCCAGCTCCACAGTGTGGTTAGGCTTTGAAAGCAGCTCTGACTACATTTTACAAAGTCTATATTTAATGTGCAAGGGGAAGCATCATAAATCTCAAAAGCACTCATCAGTTTTCTCCAATGGCAGTCTAAATCACTCAGAGGAAGAAAAAGCTGACACTTCTCCCTTTGGCCCGCCGCAGAACGAGAGCTATCTCCCGTAGCTTTAGATTCTTCTGACTTCGGGCTCATTTTTCAAGCTTCGACTTGTGCTCCAAGCCAGAGGGAGACGGAGATATTCAACTGTTCTCATCCAAGGTACAAAGTGTGCCCTTCCTTCACAAGGCCTGTGTGTCCGGTACGACGCACTAGGTGACAAAGACATGCACCGGTTTCCAGTGAAGACTCCTAGTCTTCCACTGCAACGCATTTGAAATTCGGCGTCTTGACAGGAATTTCGAAGCAGTGGAACGATGGTTAAGGTCACCACAGGACGACGTTACTGCATGTTAATTACCAGAATAATTGCCCTTGTTTTTAAAACCTAGTCGGATCCCAATAGGAGCACTGATGAAGAGAGTGCAACGTAAAGCATGTGGAATGATATCCAGGGTATGGGAAGTCTGGTGAAGCCAAATATGGATGGAGGAGTAGATAACTTAACGCACGACAGTTCCTCAGTTCATGTAAGCTTTGCTCCGCAGATTTCCGTGCTTAATCCATATTCAGAGCTGCTCTCCATTGATTGGGTGTGTTCCAGATAAGAAGGGATGCTGAATTGCCCAGAGATAATACATTCTATGGATCACAGGAATGCAAATCAAATCAGATAATCATGCAAATGTGTGCCAAAGTCATCTTAAAGCAAAAGTATGTTATTTATTCAAATTTACAAAGTATTTCTTTTCAAAGCAGCATCCATGTAGCATTTCGGCTACTTTGTGCTTCTTTTTTTTGCGTGTGATACACAGCGTGGCGAAAATTAATGGCTAATATTTTCCAGGGTCCAATTACCGACTTGCTTTCTCCTCAAAAGACATAATGAGAAAGTGTGACGCAAAGTCCCAAACTCCTCCATCACCACTGTACTCAGTCAGCAGCCAAGTGCTGCGCCATTAGACTGCTTGTCTCTGCTTCTTTCTTCGCCTGTCGTTCGAGCCTGATGTATAACCCAATGAAATTCTCCCACATCTATGGACCCTTGTTAAATTGCTCGACCAGCATTAGTCATCTTTTGTTAAGTTTATATGACTGTCCTCGTGTTGTTAATCTGCCTGTAAGTAGATTGAAGTATGCAAAAGTTGTGCGTGTGTGGTGTGCTGAGTGCTTGGGAGGTTATACCCCTTCAGTTTTAACCCCCTCAAATGACCGTGGCGTTGTGTAATGAATTCTATAACATGATGCAATGATTACAAAGGCTGGACACACATATAGAGATGGCGCGTCCGTTCTAACGTGGTACATCCGTAGTGCCTTTGCCAAATAAACTACCACATTCACGTAGATTGAGGTTTGGACAACAGAACTACTTGGTTACAGTCAGGGAAGGGTTGAGGCCTTTTAGCTTCATATAGGACAGAGTTTGTTCCATATCTCCGCTGTGTTTGTAAAAATTGCAACTGTTGGTCAAGCAGTTGCACGTCACTGTTCAGATCAACAGTTATTTTTAGTGTGATTATTATTTACGATTAAAGGATTTACTACCATTGATCTGAACATGTCAGTGGCTTCCTGTTATTAAATATATCATGATCCCTGCAGCATTCTGCTTCCCAGAAAATGGATTTGAGGCTCGCTCCCTCTGCATCGGTTTTAAATATGTTATTCACTTAAATCTGATGTTTATGTTCTCGCGGAGCCCGATATAAATCAGAGGACCAATAAGGAAACCCACTTCTGCAGCTCGCTCATCACTGAAATCAAGCGCAGGGCTCCTGAGCTGTCAATTACCTTTTCTCCAGCACGCGTGCGCTGCATAACCAAGCCAACAGCGGGCCGCGGCAGTTCATTAATTGATCTGTGGTATTCCCGTCGGAGCACAAAGACTCAATAGGACGTCTTTTGTGTTGCCCAAGTTGAGAATGTTCAAACACATCCCATAATCAGTGTGTTCATCTCTGCTGTTTAGCTGGTACAAAAACGATGCTCAACGGGTGGTCCTAATGAGAGCCAAATTGGTGTGTGTATCTGAAAAACAAATTGGTACCTTCTGCTGTTCCAATTGATCCAGGCATTGCACTCAGGCTGGATACCTGTTTTCTGTTCAGTGCCAAATTGAACCTTCGCTACGTTTCACTTAGGTTTGAGTAAGAAAATCACCTTAAATGGAGTGCTTATTTTTCAGGATGGACTTCTGATTGCTGGACTTTAATTACGTAGGACTGAATGCACACGCTCCTTTTGGACAACGTGAAGCCCCTTTCATGCCCTGTTCCCCCCTCTACATTTGCACAAGGAGTCCCGAAGCCTGCCGGCCTCGAAGTCAACACAGCTTTTTATTTTTTTCTCTAAATTGTTCAGTGCTATGCTCCGAGAACAAGCTGCCTGTCATTAGTGTGCCCCTCAAATCTCCAGCGCTGGCTAACATGAGGGAGATCTGTCTTTGTTGAGCACAGTCCAGCACACTGCAAGGCTCCGCTGCAGTTTGAGTCTTCCCTGGAGAGACAGAGCAGGATGGATGTGCAATACACTGATGAGCACTTGTCCAACATGTCAAGAAAGTTAGAACTGGAGCAACTCACACATGAGCTTGCAGCTATATATTGTAAGTTTCTGTTTCACTTATGGTCCTGATATGGACACAAGTCCCATTTTGGTGCAATATACAAGGAAGAAATGTATTGTCTTCCTGTGTCAGTTACAAGCATGTTTATTATGAAGTTAGTCCGAGTCTGCCACACGGATTCTTCTGGGCGGCTTCTATCCGGCTACCCAACAGTAGCGCAATCAGTCAGTAGGAAACCACCAGGATCTTCTAATGCTCTGATCCAAAAAGGTTTTGATTGATTCGGAGGGAAAAGATGGCAGTTATACAAATGGATCTCACTTCTGATCCTGAAGTATCGGTCCAGATGTCCAGAAAGCTGTGCACATGGCGGGGGATTCAGTGACCCAAATTGCACTGGCATCGAACACAGAGGAGGTTTCCCCTGAGACAAAGTAGAACTGACTAAAGACTTTTCTTACATTGTGAGGATTGGGCTGCACAGCTGCCGAGTACAATGTGTTCTTAGTGGACCTTCTATGAATTTAGCATTTTTATGTGATTTTGTAAAAGAAGGAACAACAACTATCAAATGAATAAAACCACAATAGTTCTGTGCGTACACATCGGGCTGGATGATGGCTAGTTTATATCTGCGTCTATAAATTATTAAAGTAACAAGCTGTCTTTGGAGTAAATTAGGACCGAATGGTATTTATGATAGCAGGACCTTGATGAGATGCACACGCTTCTCTCTCACGAAACAAAAGTGTGATCTTTCCGACGAAGTCCTCATGGTCTGGAACTGTGAAACACTTTGATTAATCTGCTTCTGTGCTTACTGCCAGTTCTTATCAAGAGGCCTTTTCTTCCCTCACAAGGCTTCCATTTCACGAGAAAAAAAGAAAAAAGATGAATGGTGGTCCTAATTTCGTTGTACAATCATGAAGCAAAAGCGAAGGTGAGTTTCTCCGTAAAAATGATTTTGTCTTAGCTGTGATAGCGCCTGTTCTTCCTCTTCGCTGGACACATGAGCAATACTCCCTTCTAACTTTGATCAAAACAAGAACCATTGTCCAAAGCCGGCACAGATTGGATGAGATTGTGTTCAGTCGAATTACGTTCTCCAGAACTCGTTAAAAATGAGCTCAAAACTGAAGTGAGGTGTCCGTGTGGCAAAAACAAATCGATCGGCAGAGCAGATGAATTCAATCCCGGCTCATCAGATGGATCCTCTGGGATTGCCGAGCTCTCCCCAACGCTGGCCACCCATTACTCCTCAATCCCCATAAATCCCAACACAAAGCCGCCATATCCGACCGAGCAACCGAGCCGCACACACTGATTGGATTGAGCCAACACTGTAGTGCCTCCTGCTTCACAATTGATAGAAATACTGTATCATATTGGGAACGTGTGAAACTCACGGGTGTTCTGATGTCAGATGGGTTTTAGTCAGGTTGAAAGGGTTGGATTTCCAGCTTCGCTTTGAAGTAGATTGCTGATCAGAGCTAAAATCTTCTATCCTTGGCTGGAACCCCGTTGAACACAGCATTGGGGGAAACGCTGTGATAGAAATACATGGGTATAGCCATATGGAATGAGGCGTTCAGGGATCTCTGAATACCACGGACGGCTTGGTGAGGACGTGTCGTTGGCCTGGTGGTCCACTCTACCTCTGGACCTGCAGTGTTTCACTCTATTCCCAGTCACACTACCTGGAACCAACATCATCAGGTAATATCATACAATCATGTCTGGTAACATGAAGACACTAATTAGGACGTCTATCTAAAATGATGAAATAACTGTTGTTTCTTGGCAGACCTCCCAGTCTGCGCTTCGAGGTAACAGTGAGAGACAGAACAGGCAGAACTCTCCGCACGCAGCGCCTTTGTTTCCTTCTTTCAAATCACGAATGAATGATGATCCGAGAGAACCCAGCTGTTTCAAGTTTGAAACATAAAACCTTCAATTGTTATTTTTTGTCTGCCAAAGGTTGTTCAGAACCTGTCTGAGGACGCAGTTGGGGAAGTGCGCTGCAGATAAAAATGAATGTGAAACGACTGAAATAACAAAGCAGCAAGGCGCTATCATTGTACTCACAGACCTTGACTGGATAGAGGGTGAAGAAAAACCACAAAAATGACACAACAGATTAGCTATTTGTATTTCTGTTCCAGTGGCTCGTCCTGCTCCAGTGGAAACGATTCGCCTCGCCATTTTTAATTGGCCGTCAGTGAAATACAACGTGCATTTGACTTAACACAACATGTTTGTGGGAATGTTTTCCAAATCACATTAAACATCTTTTTTTTCTATCTTTCTGTCTTCATAGATTTCCCTTAATCATTTTCATTGACTGTTTAATGGCTTCAGAGCTTCAGAGCGGGAAGAAATGGGGCCAAAATGTGTTCGTTACTGGAGATTCTAAATATTCTAATAAATATATCAGGATATATTTAGGCTCCAGCTAATTTAACTATTAATTAGCTTAGTGCTTGAACATGGGGGAAAGTATCGCGAGTTTTCTTTTTTTACATTTATAACAGACTTTTAAATGCAACATGGGTCGACGTTAAATACAGTTCGCGTGGGCGAAGTTCTGAATTCAGCAAGTTGTGTTGTGTAAACAAGCCCAAACTTTGCAAATCGCTTGGCAATGCACTAACAAGCGCGCTGCCACGGGTAACGGTGCCGAGTAACACACGGTCTCATGTACGCAGTGGACATGGACGGACCCGCGGGGTGGATGTTTCCCAGCTTGAGGCTGATCCCTCCATCTCGGCTCGCACTTCCTGCGGTGTTGTTGAGCAACACACCTTCTGCGATCGTCTGAGACTCTCGCCCGCATCTACTCAGGCTGCAGCTCAGGTGTGGATCGGCTGTGAGCTGGAGGACAGCGTGACATTGCAAGTTGGCCGCTTTCAAATTTTGAACCCGTGACCATCTGGTTGCTGGACAATACCAGTGAATGCATCCCAGCGTGCCTGCTGTCGGGTAATGAGCACTGGTCTTTGACTAGATACAGGTAGTGGACCTCCAGCATCACCAGGAGCAGCTTTTATGGTCTCCAAGGACTGGGCAGAGCAGCAGAACGACTTTGGAATGTAATGCAATGCAACGCAATCTCAAAAATCATATACGGCCGCCTGAAAACAACCTGCAAACAACCAGAAGGTCAAATGATAACCCCTCCAACACAAAAACTGCGCCCTCCTAGACATACGGATCTGTTTGCATTAAGATATTACTGTTATTGCAAACAGTCCAATATTTCTTTTCCAGTGGAAAGAAATGACATTTTGTAAAAAAAACACCTTTGTTATTCTTTTTATTACGGCGCTGGCATCCACACCCAAAGCTTTTTATCAAAAGTCTACTCTGACTTAATTCTAGACAATAGCCACACATGTTCAGCTATTGACGCGCAAGACAGCAACCTGCAGAGGTGTGATGACAACTCCACCTTCCAAAGTAATCAAGCATCTATTGTTTCTATTTGACGGATGTTTTTAACTGTGGCTTTGCTAACTATTAACACCTGACAGGAGTGAGGATCTTTGAGTATTTAGTGAATTTGAAGACATGTAAACTACCTATGAGTTATTTTCTTTATCAGTAATTGGCTTTCTCCCCCCCCCCATGTTCCATTTGCTCGATAGCCGTAGACTGTGCATGTACGGCGCAAGCTGCAGGACAGGGCTCATGCAAGGGGGGGCTTTGGGTGATAACAGTGAGGAATGCACTGACCGAGCACGGAAATCCTCACAACATGACTTAATGTACATGGTTTTCTCACAAGGCTTTGCTTACCCGGACAAATTTTGGATAAGATCAGCACTCCTGCTCGGCTCCGGTCCCCGGACCAGGAGAGTGGGAGGCCGCGGGAGAAACTGCTCCTTTCTTCCTGCTCTCTTTCAGGGCAGCTTGGGAGATATTGTCTGTGCTGCACCGACGTTTCGAATCGCAAGGATTGAGATGGCTTATTATTCTAATCTGGCATTGTTTGGGTTTTCTCTTTTGGACTCGTAGAATGAGAAACAGTGTCCACCGTCCAGCATCCAGCATTCAGCATTCACTCTATTGACCTTGGAAGAATCCCTGCATGGGAGACAGGTTGATCTTTTAGTGTGGATGGGGGGGACGGGAGGGGGGAGGGGGGGGGGGGGGGGAGCTACTTCTCTGTTGGATGCATGTCATGATAAGATTGTGCCAGGTATGGAGGCCATGAATAATCCATTAAACAGAGATGTATTTTTCTGCCGCTTGAAGTTGAGGAGCCATTATTCAACTTCAGTTTTTCTGTCACAAGCCCGCTGACTTTTTTTTTTAAAGGAATACAGTAGATGTTGTTTGGAAACCAACCATTTCAGAGTCCTAATTCAGTATGCGGCGTATGTATCTACACATCAAGTGCACTACTTTTAGGCACGTTTTATTCAGAGGACGGGCTGCATTAGCACATGATTAGTGTATAGAAGGAACCCAGCATGATAAACCTGGAACATCAGTGAAATGTGTCCTTCCATTTACTTACATCAGTGTTAGTATTTGTTCTGTGGACTACGCCCCTTGTTTGGCCACTGTGGAATATATAGTATAAATTGGAGATTGAGGAATAGAATACAAGCCAGTGTGTTTCCCTGTTTCCAGAAGAAAACACAAAACAACATGTGCCAGGCTGAAAACAGCTCAGCGCCAGCAGGGCTGGAACACTTTAAATGTTTTCTTTTTTCCCCTCACTGATTTAATTGAAGCCAAGTAAACTCACTGGGGACAGAAACGTCGCTGTTGTTGTTATGAAAAAGCTTCACCCACAAATAATGACTGTATATTTGGCTCACTGGTATAGAGGACACCGTCTACAGTCCTGGCCCGCTGCTGTGCTTAAAGTCATGTACGTGTCGGCGCGCGTGCTACAGCGTGGAGCTTTAATGAGAGAGGGTTGCACTTGTGTTACCGCCGGCAGGACTGGGATTACGCAATTACAGTTTGAATGAGTATCAGTCATTAAAATATCACACCGAATTTCAATGTTGATTCGGTGCAGATGTCCCGATAATCTCACCTGACCTGGCCAATCAGGGAGATCGTTTCTCTTTCCTCCCTAGTTATATTTGAGAAGAGGTGAGATGCATGAAAATACACAGAACAGACGATCAGCGTCGGACTCATAGTGCTGCAACAATTCCAACTGGAATTTGACGGTATCGTTAACAAACAGAACGCTTCTTCTGTGTATTTTGGATGGAGGATAAAACAAAACCCTCCAGCTGTTCGATGCATTACAATGTTCCTTTTCCAGATTGTTTCCATCTCAACACACATCAAATGTGGGTGACGTTGTGCCACGCACCCCCCTCCGTCCTTGGTCATATTCCATAAACAAATCATGACTGTCCTGCAGTGTATTTCCACACCTGCTGTGCACCTCTCACATGAGGAACGGGTCCAGTTTGACCGGACCGTCACATCTGACAGCAGCGGGGAGCCCTGTCCCCTCAGCACGCCGCACGCTGCCCCCCCATTGCAATCACGCACGCCGCCTGACATACGGAGTCATGGCCAAATGTAGGCAGCGCTGAAACCCCAGATGGGACTGTACCCCGGCGAGCAGCATCGGCCCCTCACTCAGCCCGGGGGGGGGGGTCTCTGCGACGGATGAAGGGAGCGATTTAACAAACTTAGTGGCCACCCGCACAGATTCTGCCCAAAACAAAGTGCTCGACCACTGGTGGCGGACTTCTGTTTGGTCTGATATCATGTGTATATATATTTACGCCTCCACAAGTGGTGTATGTTTATTTCATTTGTGGAAGGAAGTGATTCTGCAATCTGCGGGTGGAATAAAGATCAAACCTCATTAGTTGGAACCCCTGCAAACCACAGCTGCGTCAAAACAAAGAAAACATATGCATAACCCCCCTAACACTAAACGTAAGTGAATTACCTTTGGGCCTCCAGTTGTTTTTGCCTGCAGAATATCAGGATGAGAAAAACTGGTGTAAACTCAATTATTCGCCGCGTAAACTTTGACTCGTGCGCTCAGCTGTCTTCTGTTGTCTCTGCGTTTCGCTCAGTCAGGAGTCGAGACTAACACACCTGTTTCTTGTTTACTCCCTGAGGTTTGTTTCATTCACGGCTCATTCTTTCAACACCGCACCCCCATGCACCCCCCTTGGTATATGATGCCACAACTGTAATTTCAATGCAGGAAGCGAAAGAGTGCTGCAGCTTTCCTAGAGCCATATCGGTCAGGAGGATCTGTCGCTGGCAAGACTATTTAAAATATTAGAACATTATACTCACAGGAAAACTGGCTGAGGTCCCTGAAAGCACAGATTCAGGTGATGGCGTTTTCGGCTCGTCGCCGTTGGACCATTGTTAATTGTAAAAACAAATGTGTTTTTCACGTCATATTATTCTGCCTTTTATATGTCTTGTTTACCAGACAAATTTTGCTGATCGCTGCAACACTGATATCTCATCAAGATAAAAATAAAAACGCCAAGATGATTTCATTTCAACATTTTCTTTAAACCTTTCTTTCCCCTCGTAGACAGTTAACACGTGCTACTCGCTGTATTGACAGAAAATCCATCCAACATGGAAATGAACACACACACTTGCTGCTCCTGGACGGGGAACAAAACGCACAGTTGCCTCAAGAGGGGAAATGCGATTAATCCCTGATATCCTGAGTGGACTCTGCAGTCCTCTGTTGGTCCTCCTCTGATGAGAGGAAGTGGTAAACTACGCTGAAGTTTATTCAACTTCAAAAAAAAATTCATTCGAAATGTAATTGAGGTAATTGATTTTTTTCCTTCATATTAGACCTAAGCGTCCAGTTCTGCACAGAACTCATGGTTACCGGTTGTCATGGTAACCCAACCATTCACCGTTCACTCTATTGGCCCCTAACATTGAGATTGTGAGGTATAAAATCATCCATTGAAATTAAATTTATTTTTAGAGATCCGTGTTTTCTTTCATCCCAGATGTCCGCAGAATTACACTTATACATTTTTCTATGTGTCCTTTGGTCTGTTTAGGACTGCCAATTTTTTATTTTTTAAATGCCCGTTCCGCCCACCTACCCCCCCTCTGTGGACAGTGTCCATTATTCCACATTGTAATGCACACTATTATAACGGGCGGTCTCCCTTGTGACCTTCAGCGTTTGCAGTCCGGAGCATCTCATTCCCTTTGATGCTGTTTGCCATTCAGGCTGTAATTGTAACTTTTTCTATAACCATCAAAAGCTTCTCAGTGCTGGGTTCATGACAGTATATCTCAGCTCTCATCAGAACATTGGGCTGCTGGAGAAACTGGCCTCCAAGAGCTAATCCAGCCCCCTGAGGAGCTGTTCCAACCAAACTAATTATTCTGTGTAGCCACCAGCTGGAATGCAGCCACGGCAGCTGCAAAACACAGGTTTGGAGTGAAACACTGCAATCTGATCCCGACCACTGACCTTCGTCTTCCTCGTGCCCACTGTGCAATATGTCCTTCTCCTTCTGCGCTGCAGTTTTTGCTATCTGATTGAGATGTTTTTTTTTTCTTTCTTTTTGATGTCATATGCGAAACGGAGACCTTCTGAAAGCAGGGTGATGTCATGGAGCATCTTTCCGCCCTGAAGTCGTGACCATCCCTGGGCCAGCAAATATATCAAGGAGCATTCCAGTTTGTGTTCTGCTCTCGGAGGAAATAGGCTCCCTGGGGCTCGGAGGCCTCCTCTTGATCCTGTGGTGATACCAAGGATTTACGGGGACTCTAGTGATTAGCCAGAGGGGAAATGGGAAAGCAGGGCAATCGCTGCCACCCGTCTCACATCAGAGGAGTATGGATGGACGGACACACACACTCACGCTCGTATGTGTGGTTGTGCGTCCGTACACAAACCTGAGAACGAACATAATGTGATGCGAAATACGCAACCTTCCTTTCCAAAGGTTACATTAAAGGCTGTTTTCCCACTTAGCTTTTGTAAACTCAGCATATGAATATGCATTCTGCTCTATCCTTGGAAATCAGCATATCTTTACAAATCATACCGCCTTGGCTGAAGGTTTCCCAAAACTCCTCCGTAGCCTTAAAGAGGAAGTACTTTGGATACGCACAACTCTAAACAACATATCCTCCCGTGGTGGGAGCATGTTCTGTAGTCAGGATAGATAACGCAGCAGCGTAGAGAGAGAGAGCTGCCATTTTCTCGATCTCATCCCCCTCAGTGCAAGAGATTCGGTTGGTCTGGGGTCAGTTGGCGTTTTCCCTCCTGACGCCACATTGGAAAGTGCAGTTGCTCGATTGCAAGCGATTAAAGTTACCGAACTGAGCTGACAAAGGGTAACACTGACTCGACCGTGCACACAAGTTAAGGTCATCTGTGTCCACGCCGTAGGAGGTGGCGTAGATGAGAGCATTGAGTTCCACAAGGAACAGGAATTGGAAATTAAGAATGACAGCTACTGCAGAAATGTCACAGAATGTTTATTTTATTTCATTTAAAACCTCAGTGTTTGAAGTCTGAAGATATCAAAGTGTTAAAGTGTAAATTAAAGCAATTAATTACAATGCAGGGGATTCAGACTATTTTGTGTGCATATGCCATTTTAATTGCATAAGACCTGCAGTAATCAGTAAACCAACATATGGTTTTAAAAAGCACTAGTTGTGATCCATCTTCACTCATCCTCTGCTACGGAATTATACTTTAGTGAAAACCAATTACAAAGACTGGTGAATGTCTGGATTCCCGGAGGAGCTCCCACAGCTTGGCTCGGGTTCCGGGGTTCCCAAAAGCAATTAAAGGCACCACCTGTTCCTGCCTTCCTTCTGCCTCCACTTTTGGGGGCCTGTGAACCTCTGCCTATCGGTGCTGATGTTTGACCTCCTCTGCAGCTGAAACCTCACGTAGCTGCCTCTTAAAGCTCGGGCAAAAGACAAAATGCTCAACCGCGGAACCCTTTTCAACGTTGTTATGAAGGACCACTCTGCAACAAAATGAGAACATTCTGCACTGGTGTCGACCTGATTCCGTGCTGGCTTGTTTTGGTGTTTCCAGGTTCATTATGGCTTTAACATATCAACTTGCGTCTGGTTGGAAAGCAATCGCCTCGTGAGGAGGCTGTGAGAGGAGGACGGGGGACAACAGCAATGATGGAAATACATCTCTGTCCAACCTTCTGCTTGGGAAGCACCAAGCATACGACTGGATGAGTGAGACCTGCATCATACTGCAGGACTTGTGTGAAAGTGTATTATTACATACAGTACGTGTGTATGGTTTTTCTGCACTTGAACCAAGGCCACGCGCTCTTCAAGTTCAAGAGTACTTGATGTACAAATTACTTGTTTAAATCATGACTTTGCTAAACTGTGGTGAGCATTTTTGGTTGATTTTCTCCAAGATATCTCCAATAGAGCCTTTTGTGGTTGGAATAATGAGAAAATACAAAAAAATGAAGCATCTTCATTATATGCCGAACATCCAATTATGGTTTTGATCTTGATCAGCAAATCTTTCCCTAATTGTAATTCAGACATTCTTATTTTCAAAATGTCACCCGTGAAGAGTTCACACTGCCATTACCCTTTCCAATGGACGCACTTCTGGCCTCATTAACATTTCCACTCCCCACCAAGAAAGAGCACATTTCTTCCACCCACCTGCATTGGATTTAAACAAGTACAATACCCCATCAACCGTGAAATTGAGCACTTACCAGGTCTAAGTGGTGACAGAGTAAAATAAAGGTAGAATTGTTCTGGCTGTCGGTGCATCTGGAAAATTGTCCGGACTTTGGATTGCGATGAAATATTCATTGCTTAAACATATTGGTTTTTCTGTATGACGGCTGCTGGCTGAGAGGTCGTCCTCGGATCTCTGTATTACCATTGTTGTGATGTATGTGTGGAAATGAAATTGGTTGCACATTTTCTGCAAAGAGAAAAACCCTTTAATAATGTTGCTCCTTAAGAAACGGTTTAATGGTCGCTCACGTCAGAAAGTAAAGGAGTAATCGATCAACAATGATGCAGCTGCTGCATACTGTTTTATGCAGACGTTGCGTTGCTATTTGCTCACACAGAAATGAGAAGGAGTGATCTTTGACTGGGCAAATATTAGCTTTGGTTATACTTCCTAATGTAAGCCATCAAAAATTGACCCTGCACTTTGAAATGAAAATAACTTTCAGCACCACTGCATCCCTCTTTCCAGTATTCTCAGCAGGCTCCCAATATGAATCTAATAAGGAGCCGGAACTGCAGTCCTCTAAGAGCGTGTCAGCTCGCTGGTTCTCACTCATAATATTGCTTGTTTCCAAATATTCCCAATGCTACACTGTTACCTGCTCTCCGGATTATTTAGATCCCTTAGTTTGGCAAACCACACTGAACAAGCTGTTCCCTCAGCGTTCACCTGAGAAACGCTGACGGGGTTTGTGCAGAGCACCAAACGGGACCAGTCGCTCACATCGCATTTTGCACCTAAACGCTATATATCATTGTGTGATACTCATTTCGCCTGACTTTAGTCCCTCGTTTCGCATACTTCCGTTCCGGGAAAAGCTCAAGCTGATGTGTCCTTTAAGCACTAACTCGCCTCTGGATCCTGGTTTCATTACACATTAGTCTGCATATTGAGAAAGACAACTCTTTCCTCTGGGGCTCCGACACAGCGTAGTGAGACTTTCTGCCTGCCTCCCTATCTCTTAATGGTGTCCACTCAACCAGCTGCTAAAACTGTGGTGATGCAACGGCACTGGTGTCCACATATGTGTTGATGAGGAAAGAAAATGTCCGCTTTTTCCAGCATTGGAGATTAGAACTTGAGAACTTGAAAATTCCAATGAATTTTAGCCTTTTCAGTGTGTTATCTAACAGGGAAAGGATGATAGTTTGGTTTGGGCTCTAAATCCACTTAAATGGGCTTCTCACTTTTCACGCTATGTCACTAGATTTGAGCACAGCCCGTTACAGCGTGTGCATTCGCAATGCAGACTGCACGTTGTCAAACGAAGCTCAAAAAGCAAGAGCGGGGTTGTTATAGCACACTGAATGATTTAAATGGCTTACTTGTGCAAAGCTTGTACAAAGACATTCTGCAAATATAGTACTTCCTGTTAGCCACGCTCGCAAACACGGACTCCAGAGTGGGGCCACGTTACCACACACCAATTTGTCCCAATGCTTTATGAAAGTAACACTTTCTGGGCTTATTTGTTCTGAAATGTAGCAGAGCATGCACGGCTTACCAATAGCAAAGGGGATTTAGTTTTTCCCAGTGTCTTTCAAGTTATTTAATTACAACTGCTCATCACTGACAATCTCCACTTGTGGACACTATTTAGCGAGACGCCCTCGTCCCTCGGGGGCGCGCTCAGGGAGTGAGCCGAGCTTTGCTTCTTGGTTTTGCATGTGTATGTATACATGTCTGTGTATGAAGACTCACCTTCTACGCATGCGGACGTGTTTTGACAAGAGACAACCTGCAGCGCAGCACTTGTCGTGAGTCCCTCTAAAGGAACGGAAGCACATCTGTGGGCTTTGAGGTGCGGAGTCAGTGTCGCGACCCGGTGGGGGGGCTGCGCTCCCCGAGCCGCTGCACACAGACGCCCTGCTGCTGCTGAGAGGATGCTAATGACTGAGGTGGGCTTGTACCCTGACACCTGCACGCCGATCCGTAGACCGGTGGCGGCACACCGCATCCCAAGCGAGGTGTAGAGGGGGCGGGGGGGGGGGGGGGTTGGATTCAACACTGCACCACCATCACTATGGCAACCCCATGAAAGACTGCAAGCATCCCTTCTGCTCATTAGCACATTTTGAAGGTGGGATATTGTTTCCCAGCCACAGCTGTTTTGATCACCTTTCATCAGGCATCGTTTGTGTGAATCAAAAGTGTGCGATGCGCACACGGGTTGTGCGTCTGCGTTGATCTGCATTAGTCTGGGCTGTGAGCTGCTCTCTTATCCACCCTTGATGCTGCTGAGGTTTCAGCATAAATATTGAAAGAGCGTGAAACCCATCGCTGGCTAACACGAAAGGTCAGCGAGTGCATTTAATCATTCTCGGACCGTGAATGTGCACTTTTCAAGCTCTTTATATTACAAAAATAAAGCATTTGATTCATCTTTACAGTGTTTGTGAATCTCTGAACATTGACAACTTGACAACAATAATGAACTCGAGAAAGTCTTTGTAAGAACACTTCGTAGAGACGAGGAGATACCTCTGTAAGTGTAATAGTCCCCTCTCTTGTGAAACTGAAACCACAGCATTTCAAATTGCCGACTATTCCTTTTTTAAACGGTATGCAATCTTTTTAAAAAACAACAACGCGCAGCATCTTCCATGGAAAACATGGAAATTGGCGTTGTTTGCATCTGTTGGAAATGAATCTGCACAGAAGTGAAATGGTGTGAATTAAAGGGGCCGAGTACATTGGCAGAGTCATCGCCTCCTTTGGTCAGGGAGCTTTATTTGAATGTGCATGCGAGCCTTGTGTTGTTGTTTTCCAGGCAACAACACTTGATGCCATAAATGCATCACTTCAGCAACAATTCATCTCTGGAATAAACTGATTATCCAGTTACTTATTTTGGTTTCTTTGCAGGCGTCTGTCCTTACAAAGAAGTATCAAACACATACATTTGTGTCTGTGTAAGTAAAGCGGCCTGCTTATGTGTGTGTGTGTGTGTGTGTGTGTTCCTCACACTGTTTTTTTCTACTTAATTATGCGCAGAGGACAACTATGCGGCTATGACACTATTCAATCCTTTGTAGTAATTGATCCCTCCACCTGAGGGCAGTACTTTCTAATCTAATATCAGATACATCTGTTCAACATCTTCAATTAAACTACAATGTGGAATTGGCTTTCACTTCTTTTAGTTAGTTCACCTCCAGATGTGAAAAAAAACCTCCCGTCCTCCCCGTGCAGGTTGAAACGATGTGCACTCTGCCCTGGATAGATTTCTGGAAGCATGTTTTTTTTAGAGCTGAATCCAGATGCGGCTCTTTGAATCCTGCAGCATTCTTTGAGCGGGTGTGCAGGGACGCGGATCAGTGGAGGACTTCCAATGACGGTTGAACCTGTGAACTTCTTCTTCACACAAATCTTTTTATAGTCACAATTTTGTTCCATGTTAAGGTTGTTTCAGTCTTTCATGCGGCTGACCCCATTCGACTGAAGTTCTGCATCTTTATTAAGATACTTTAAGGGCAGCTTGCTTCCACGACTCATTTGGGATTCGTTTTCGGAGAACTGGAGGCGGTTCGCGGCGCTCTGACTGACTGACGCACACGTCGCTGCTCTGCCGCTGCATTGCTGTTCCAATTCATTTTCACCAGAAACAATTACATTCTCCTTTACACAATTCAATTATTTCTACTGTTCTGAAACATGTGCCCGAGGCGGCGCCTGTCCCCCCCCCTTTCATACAAAGCTGATGACACACACACACACACACCTATCACCAGGATAAGAAAAAAGGTTTTGATGAAAAACCATCATTTGAATGCCTTACGTTGGAGGGACAATTTAATAGAGTCCGTGTTGCGTCACACCCGACGGTGAAACACTGTGCAGCCCAACTGAAGCGCAACCGACTCCCGGTGTGTCTCAGTGGCGTGCGAGTAACAAGAGGAAGGAATGGAGGCAACTCTTCCAATGAATCTGCCCCCGTCGGCCTCCGTAAACGGATGAGAAATGGCTCCGACATTCCAGTGCAGCTCAAACGGGAGACGTCGTGATCTAATTCTGCTTCCAGTAATGACTATCGAGATAACGGCGCCGGCGGGGCCCAAACGATGATTCCCAAATGCACTCGAATGTTTGATGTTGATAAACCTCCATCGTGGCCCCAACAGACGGCGGCGAGCGACGTTTCAACAGTTTTTCCTTTGGTGTTACTTCTCGGTGGTTTGATTGTTTAGCTTCTGTGTGAATGTTAAAACTTCAATCACAGTATGAAAACTAAATCTACCTTAAAACACGACCAATTCAATTACAAATAGAAGAGGCCCTCATGCATGAAGTAATTAATGTCATTACAATGCTTATATTAAGTATGTGAACTGGAAATTAGAATTACTGATACTTTCAGCACTGGAGTTTCATTGAATCAATTTAACAGACACTTACACAGATCAGCTCAATACGAAACAGAGCTTTTGCAATCATCTCCGGGTTTCCAGTCAGACATCTTTCTTTCCTTTGTCTCTGGATGGCATTGATCTCGTTTCTCTTTCTACCGACATTAAGTAAGGCGATAGGACTTTGTTTGATCATCCGCTAACAGGATTAGAACAGACCTTTTAATAAGTTTGATGATAGCGGCAGCAGATTAATGCCAGATATACTTCTTAGGAAGACATAATCAACTGTAAGTCCATATTGGGTTGCAAGTGGGTGCTTGGGATTGTTATCCGTCCGCTAGATATCATGTGACTGCCTCCTCTTTTCCTTAATCTGAATTTCAGTGTAGGAGGTGGTCCCTTTGTTTCGGTTTTTATTATTGGAAAGTGGACAAACTTGTATTACATCAGAAATAATGATGATCAAAAAGAATATTTCCAATGTGCTAAACTCAGAGGCCGAAACATGGAACACTCACGTGCACGCGCAGCAGCCGTGTGGACAAAGCGGAGGCCAAGGAGAGGGACATCTCACTGTGAGACGGAGGTTTCTGTTTGCCTGTCTTTTATAATCTTTTTACTGTTGTGATCAGGAAATAACGATGGGACCACATAAGGCGGACAACGTGAACCTGTAACAGGACGGCACGGAGGGGACGAACCGGCTCAAACTAACTTCCAAGGGCGAGAGGAGATTATAAAAGAGATCAGAGTGAGACAGCAGACGGACTCGGGGAGGGATCGCTGATGCCGGGTTTCAGGTCTCCAGGTACATCAGCGGAGAATTGCTCAGGTACTCTTTTTCTCTTCTAAATAAATGTTTGTTCGTTGTGTCATGTTTAATTTCATGCTAATGTGCCTCGATGGAGTCCGCCGTCCACAGATGCACTTTACAAACGGACAGGTTCCACCGTGGTCACAGATAAAGACTGGGCAGGGATATAAAACCCTGTCCTTACGTCACCTGCAAAGCGTTAGAGTCGGCTGCACTGAGATCAGAATCAGACACGCAGAGATTTCCAGGGGATTTACAACACCTCCGTTTTACATTCTGGTCTGGGGCTTACTTGAATTTGAGCAAACTTTTAATTGGACCCAACGTGAGCTCGACAGATCCTTCATATTAGTCAGCGATCGAAATGCAAGCGCTCGCTTAAAAAATGGCTTCCCGATGCTGGGAGTGTGTGAGCGGGTGGCTCACCTGAACGTGCACCGGCCTCGTGCACACGTTTCAGGGATCGAACACGTGAGCTTTTACACGTAGTGTGTCTGTCCAACCTTCCTGGCTGCCGTGGTGAGATGTTCCCACTTTCATGACATGAGAGGCTCACGTTTTGCTTCTCTTTTTTTGTTTATTTCAAAGAACATAAAAAAAAGATCCTGCTTTTAAAATGCCAAAGGCTGCATGCAATTTGGAAAAGACTCTGATATTTGTTCTCATCGTGCCAATTACGCCCACACCGAGAGGCAGTTCAGGTCAGATGGCAGTTTTGACACTAAACTATCTTCTAATCCTCAGTAAAAGATGAGCTGGTGTCGACACCATGTGATGCCTGCTGGCTACATTTCCATTTTAGTCCACATACGAGAATATCTCATTAAAGCTCATGTTTCTTTTCTGGAAATAATACCAGCCCTCAATAGGGATTAAATAATAACCCAGTTTGAATGTTTTAGTCTTAAACTTTTGACCAGTAAAACCTGTACACGTATCTTTCTGTTGAAGGTCCGCATGATATTTTGATGTGATTCCTGAAGTGATGTCCCCTTATATAGTGTAATCACAATGCATGTTATTTCCCGTGTTAAGATGTTAAGCTCATATTCTAAAGCAGGAGAAACGACGCTGTAGGTCGAATTTCGCTTTTCAGCCTCATTTCTATTCCGTGTCTTTGCTCTCACGACATTCTTATTGAAAATTGCCTCCCTCTCTAATTGATATCACAATTAAAAGTGGAAAAAGATGAGAAAAGAGAGACGAGCTGATAGCAACGATAATGTTAAAGGCACCGCCATTACTCCCATTGTCAGTGTAATAACCCTTTGAGGAATGCTGCTTACGATTCACGGAATGAGCTGAACTCTATTACTGCAGATGGTTGTTAAAGATATTTGGATGACGTCCATGCCATACGCAACTGTAACATTTAGTTAAAAGCCCAGTCGATAAGCAATTTGGGCCGGGCTTCCGCTTTTTGACATCGACTGATGAAGCAAAAGATGAGACGGAGTGATCTAAATTGGAACAGTTGCACAGTACTGCTGTTTTACGTGATTGGGAAGATGTACTGACTCAATTAAAAGCATCCTTTAGCGCCGTAGAGCTGAGAGCCTAATACTTTAACTGTTGAAACAACACTTAATTTTGAAAATCGGGCAAAACACAATAACATTATTCATCATTTCTCCATTCTCTTTAAACCGCTCATTTCTTATTTTGTACAAACTATCAAATTGTGGCTGTTGTAAATGATGAAATGTGTTGTTTTAATCCATTAATCATTTGAGATTGAGACAACTACGTCATTGTCCGAGAGTCAAGAGTTTAATTGGTGACTGTTGAATAGTTTGAAGTGCTACTCGACTAACATCTTCACAACATCAAAGAAAGCTCCAAAGCAGCGACACCAGAAGCTTATTAAAATATCAGTATTTGTATCACACAAAGCAATTCAATAAAGGCAACCAAAGCCACCGTTAAGGTGGGAGAAAAGATAGTGTTGATTGTGTTGAGACAATAATCTAATTACATTAGACAGCAATGCAAGGTAACAACTCAACGCGTGCTCACCCTCAGCCCCCTGCGCTGTGACGCCCACCAACAGCCAACTCTGGATAACGAGTCCATTTGTGAGGAGAATAATTCAGCAGATGGAGGAAATGTCAAAGCCCAGCGAGTCCTACAAGCGGCACTCGTGAATCGACGCTGTGCTAAGAATCATTATAAGAACAAATATGCACGAGTGGAATGGTTTCAGCCGCCTCATGAGAGACAAACACTTCTCTCTGAGTGGGATGTGGGGTCGGGTGCTCGTGCACCTATTTCCTTCAGTCAAAGCGTAGATTATCGGGGGAGTTCATTACACAGAACTCTACCTTGGTAACGTTACATTGCGGCGTCGGCATCTTTGTGGTTAATAAGTGATGTGAGCTCCAAAAAGGACTCGAGTGAAATAAGCAAGTCAAATGAGAAGAAGATGGTCATTTATTTTGCAGAATGTATTATTATTATTAATACTTAATACTTAATACTTCTTCTGAAAATGTGTGTTGTAGGAAAAAGAAAATCATGTGTGTGAGATCAAGCTAAACACACACACTGATAATGAAGTGTTTATGGCATGTTGTTGAGTGGCAATTATTTTGAGGGCAGATTTAACTTTTTTTTTTTGTTTAGTTGGAATCAATGCATACAATTAATCAGATACCAAGGTGATGATCCAATATTTACTGAGTGCAACATGTTAATCACTCCTTTAGAGCAACAACACCCACACGTGAGTAGAAAAGTATTAGCTCGTTGCATGGCAACCTCAACTCAACGGACCCCCATGTTGAACGTGTGCAGCTTCACAGCAGAGATGAACATGTGGACATCATGAGACACTGACCTGTAAATGTGTCCATATTATCAATATCATAATGATTCATCCCTCATTAGCATCTTATTCTCTGTCAGTTCTCTGTTGGACTGGTTTGGGATTTTAAACAATCCAACCGTTGTGTAGCCGATATTTGCTATTAATGTTTAGGACTAAAAAAGTTTCATGCAACACAGACTGAAGCGGTGATGAGTAATCTCACCCGAGGCAGAACCGGTCCGTTTGACAGTTTGCTGTCAAATTACTGTAGAGCCCTTGAAGCGGGCAGGTGTAAAAGCGCGCGCGGGTGTGGGGGAAATCAATAATTTCTTTGTTGTGTGATCCAGAGAATTGCCAGATATCTGTCAGTTATCCAAATCAAGTTTGTTCTTCAGCGCGGCGCCATGCATCCGCTCGCACAGTTTGAATAACTGACACGTGGCATTAAACTTTGAGTACCTTCCAGGCCATGTTTGTATTGGTTATAAAACTTTAATCAAATAGAATAACAATGATATGACATCGTTATGAAAGAGAATGTAGAGGCATGTAAAAGACAAACAAGGCATCCAAGCAACACTTTTATCTCATAGGGAAAGTTTAACAAGTCAGTCAAACAGTGGAATAATGAAGTCATTTGGAAATGTACCTTTTTTTAACCTCACATTATGACTATGAAGCAGTAGTATGCTTGTACACGTAGTAGTATGCTTGTACACGCAGTAGTATGCTTGTACGTGTAGTAGTATGCTTGTACACGCAGTAGTATGCTTGTACTCGCAGTAGTATGCTTGTACACGTAGTAGTATGCTTGTACACTCCTAGTTGCCTTTAAACTTCTTTGTATCCTGTCGCGTGTTTCCCTGAATTCATTCGCCTGCGTCTCTCTCAGGTGAGCAACGTGACATTTACTTATTGTCGCGGCACCGCAGAGACGTTTCCACTCGCGTGTGTTCAAATACGAGTCACTTATAGGTCACATGTAACAGGGTCCAATTTAGCACAGCACACTCATGCTGTTCCACGAGGAATTCGGAAATATGCGAGTCGCACAACTCGTCGCTGAAACAGATTACGAAGCATCCGGTGTTTCACGTGTTACTTCTGATTTTCACTCAGCTCTGTTTAGAACAAACGATGCCGCTTTAACATCTGAAGAGAGAGAAATCCTAAACACCTTAGGAAGGATCACAAGGAGTTCTGGTAAAATGATCTCAGATCGTGGTCTGTAACATTTGTCCTTAATGCACTTCAACACAGGGAAGTGACTGTTAGGTATGTTTTCAGTGTACGTAACACACACACACACACACACACACGTCTTTGATTCCTGTAGTTTGTAACTCACTTTCAAGTCTTACGTCATGAAGCACTTGAAGATTCAGCTTCGGCTTTTCTTCATTTCCTCCATTCTTTCATCTGCATGACGAAGGTCGTAGCTTAAGGTTTTTTCGGCAAAGTGCTTTGTGGTGCAATGGGAAATTAAGAATGAAAACTAAAGCGCGCTGGGTATTTATCATCATCAGGTCACCGTTGGGCCTGAGGAGTCCACTTTGAATCTCTTTTGAGGTTTGGAACTAAAGGCAGCCATTAGCCACAAGAGGTGCAAGGGCAGCATTCAGCGCCGGGTTCAGGCCCACGCGGCCTGTCAGGGCGTTTCACTGGAAATAGAGCTGCTTTATTGCCCATCAACCCGATATGAATGACATCTCCCCAGCACACCCCGAGCCACCATCTGTAAGGCCGCCGATGACGATTTGTTGCGCTCTAATTGAACTGCTAAGCTTCCACTTGCTCGCATGTTTTCTGAATGTAAAAGTACAAAGCCCTCCAGGCACGACCTTTGTTCACCGGGGCATTGTGAACTTCTCTGAAGCACGCGGGAACGACCTTTGACCCTTCTGCAGAGCTGAACCTCGTAGTTAAAGTTTCACCCTGCGTCGTGCTGCTCTGCCCCCCGGACTCCCAGACGGGAGACAGAAAGGTCTCCTCCCGTCAGCAGGGATTCCTTCTCAACATTACATGAAGAAAATCTTCATCTTCGATCTCGACCAGCTCGAATAAACGAAGGACCGAGTAGATATTAAAAGCTTCCTTCCTCCCTCCTGCATCCTTCTGAATGTAATGGAGCAGATATCTGAAGTCTGTCTGTGACTAAAAAGGAGGTGTGGACATGGAGTTTGTATTTCATACATTTTCTTAATAGCAGAAATTTCAGAAATTGTCTGGTTCCAACTCAGCGCCAACGGCACCCTGAACTGGACTCTGGGTGCAGCCTGTTCAACCCTGTGTGCCAAAAGGACATTTAAAACAATCAGTTAAAGAGGAGATTAATACAACTCTCTTCTTAAGGATATAGAATATTTCTTACTTCTCAATCCATTAAAACTGTTACTTCTTTGGCCCTTTTTCATGTAATCACTCAAGTACTCGTACTCCTGATACACATGGATTAATTCCTGGAATCTAAGTCCACAGAATAATGGCAATAGTTTTTACTATGGGACAAGAAAAGACAGTAGTTCTCTGCTCAGTGGTGCTGCATGAGGACGTGTACGTAATGAAAGCCATAAATCAGAGAACCACAGTGTAGAAATGCAACGCAGCAGGAGAAGAAGAAGAAGAGGAGGAAGAGGGGTTGAGCATGACTGCCGTCCACAGCTACATCGGCGTCCCTGCACACGTCGGGTGTGTTATCCTAAACAAACCACAAAGCCTCGTGTTCTTTGGCTCTCATTGTAGCTGGAACAGATCAATTGCACCTTCATTACACGAATGAGACGGATAACCTTGTCCTCCTTCGCTGCCATTTTAATGGGCCGCTCACAGCCGCTGCTGCCCGCCTCTCGCTAATCCCCGCCGAGCATATACACTTTTAATCCCCCCCGCAGGACCGGCAACACACTGTGGGCTCGCCGTCCGTCCGAGCACAGAAAAGGTTGCTAGGCGCTCTCCTCACTCGCCACTTTCAAAGCATTAAACCCAGCGGTTTAAATCTGCTTTCCGAGCGCTTGTTGTGTGTTGGGTCGACATCAGAGCGTCTGTAACGATGTAGCGACATATTCATATTGAGGAAGGCCTGCATTTCTGTCTCTGTTAGGCCCGCCCTCTTCTATACGCAAAGAAGACGTGTTTGTTCTCTAAAGTTTCCCAGCGAGTAGTGGCAGAGCGTATCCACCGGGCGCACTGCTCCTGCGGTTTGTTCTATTTTGCATGGACTCTGTAACACGGCTGCATCGCTGCTGCGTCGCTGGTGTGTCGCTCGCTCGCTGACAGAAATGAGTTATTCAGGACTCGGAGCTACAGCGGTGGAAGATCTTTCTACAACCGTCAGCCGGCGAGCTGCCCGGCCTTCCATAACGATGCCAAGTAGCAAGCGTGGGAGGACGGGGACAGACTGGAGACGGACTGGGGACGGACTGGGGACGACTCCAACACCCACCCACGAGCTTCCCGGCCGGACTGTAAACAGCTGCTGGGGAGCCAATGTGCCACTGGCACCACGGAGACTATTCAGCTCCATTTAGTTACGTTGTTAAAGGGAGGAAATGATAAGGACAGGCATTACATTAGACTTACATTATAGATTTATGAACGTCCCCATTGAGCGCAGCAAACTGCTACCACGTGCTGCGTGGCCTCTAATGAGCATCGATCCGCTCCTGACTCTGTATCTGTGTCAAACTGTGTTGTACAAACAGATGAATAAGTTGCCGTGGTTCAATAAGTGTGACGCGAGCCCTCGTGTCATGAAGCCCGGTTTTCTGTACATTTCACAAAGTGCCCTCGGCAGCTGCCACGAGAATCCTCTGCTCTTCAACCGGCTCCGTTTAGCTTTGAGAGGATTCCGTGTACATTTGCTATCCCCGCTTTTCGCATTAATCATTTGAAAGATGCTGTTCTTTAATTAGTGTTTCCATGAATGATGCTCTTCTACGTCTCACAGTTTTGACACAAATTCACACGTAAAAGTTACAGCTGCCAACGTAATTGCAGTGTAGGTCGATTGTGTGATGATGTTATAAATCCAGGTATCCAGCTAACGCGCTGACATTTTCCTCACACGTCTCCTGATCAATAGCACGTCCGTAGACGTTCACTTTAATAAGCTAAACAACAAAACACAGTGTTTTATTTTCCTCCCCGGTTGACTTAAACCGTCTGTCTCTCGTGGTCAGTTTGCATCTGGACTCTCTCTCCCTTTGAATCTCGCTCCTGGTCTCCGGTTGGTTCCGTCCTCTGCTGCCCGCTCTGCCAAGCTGTGACAGATGTTCACAGCAAACGTAAAGCAAACATTAAGAGCAGTGATTATTTCTGACAGCTGTTTACCCGAGCAGCTGATGAAAATATCTGTGGTCGTTATTACTGACTAAAGAAAAAAGCTCTCAACCCGTCTTCACATCAACACAAGGGAAATAACTGCTTTTTATAACTTTGATTCAAATAGAGGCTACTTGTAAGTGTTGTGCAGCAGAACGGCCCAAAGAGCCTTGAGACTGACTGACAACACTGTACTGCAGCGTGTTGGGGAAATTCTTTTGCTCTTTTTGAAATGTTACTAACGTTTCGTATTCGCCCAAGAACATGATCCTTGCTCGCCGCGAGTGCTTAAAGGCAACGGCGAAACACCTTAAGCAGCCGTGGATGGAGGGAACGCGTGGCTCATGAATACATATGGCCTTCCCTGGCGACGTTTTGCTGCCTGAATCGTCCCTCTTGTGGGTAATAACATGCAAACAGTCGGGCCGTGTTTGCTGTTGTCGTCCTCCGTGTGTGTGCGGGAGCCGTGGCCTTCGTGCGCACCTCCGTCCATGTGCCGTGCACGTTGCACAGCGGCGCTTCGGGTTGAGCGGAGCGGATGGAAGCTGACCTCTCGTCCGGCTTTACCAGTGACTGCCGACTGCAGTTAGGATTAAATCCAATCTGATGTCGTTATAATGGATAATTATGATTCTGATACTTATCAGCGGTTGATATTCTCTTCTCTTCTACTTCTCTAATTCAGTCGCCTGTGGAAGCTGAATTCATTCATTATAGTATCTTCAGCAGGTCACTCACTACATGATTAATGAACTGGTGACTAAAAACAGCAGCTAACGTGTCCAGTAACAGCAGAAAATAATACGTAACCTTCATTATCTCACGTACCTCTCACAATCTCTGGACAGATTGCTGGACTCAATTTAACAAAATAAAAGCACATCCCGGCTATCGCTGCCATCAAAGCAAGTGAATTATACTCCTGTAGCTGAAACGGTGCGTAACTCCAATGGAAATATGTGCAAACCACAGAAGGTTAATGCCAGCTCATTAATAGCTTTTATAACCTCGCGCTCATCCCGAGACCAACTTTATCAGCCACATCGATTGCAGCGGCGGGCTGCAGCGGCAAGGCTTGTTGTTCCTGCCAGACGCTGCAATGAGCGGAGACAACGGAGGGGCGGCGGCGTGAGGCGCGAGGCCCGGGCAAACGGATCGGTGACGCACATGCAGGTAAAAGACGCGGAGCGAATACCTGATTTCTGGATAAAGCCGAAGGAAACAGGAAGCAGGCGTGCTTTACATTTTTCTCCTGGTCTCATTTTAGGATTTTGTTCTCATTTAAATTCATGAGATCGTTGTTACAACGGATCAACGGGGAAGTTCAGGACTCTACGTTTGAATAGTGCATCATCTTAGCCGTGGTTAGCGTCGGTTTTGTTGCCTTTCCCAGGTGTGCATCGCACACAGACATGCGCCATGCGCATTTAGATTCACGCGCGTGTGAAAATGTGTAGGATTAAGGAAACAATCCAGTTTGCTGCGTGAGGCACATGACACATGAAATGCATTTGTCCTCTGATAATAACCACGACTGTTTCAGTTAAACCCAAATCTGACGACGTGCAGGAAGAAAAGAAATGCTGAGAACATCAGATGCATTGTAGACCCGACGCACATCAGCATTTCATTTGATGAAAACAGACATCAGTATTCACCCTGCATTTGCTTTTAGAATGGAAAAGAAAAATAGCTATCCCGGAAAATATATGTTATATGACAGGCATGCCATATTATCAAGTAAATGCTGACTGATTATATTTAACATTCAGCACTGGCAAATCTCAGATTGCTAACCTGATGTCGAAAAGGCTCCCAATGGAATTCAAGATGCAATCACCTGACAAATTGACAACGTTGTACGACTGGAATGATATTTTTATTTAGCGGGCAGTCATGTGTGCTCGTGAGAGCATCTGTTGACAGCTTTTTGTCAAATGAACGCCGGCTCTACGGAGACACTACATGAGGCGTCTCTTCTCAATTCAGTCTTCACTGCGTGTGTCGTTTGACTCAGATTAACTTTTTTTTTGTCACTACTCTTCTATCAACCGCAGCGGATTGAAAAGCAACTCTTTCTTTATTGTGTTTTTCATGTTGTTGGAAGCCAAAAAGGTGATAAAACGATGCATTTATTCCTAGATCGTATACATTTTAACCATGTGAGGTATTCTCTTTTCTTTGTAATATCATGATGATCGTATTCCATTGGATGCTGGCAGGGGGAAACAATCCTGCGGGTAATATCTCGGTTAATGAGTGTTTTCATTATAGTCCTAAATGTGAGGGTTCAATAAAATAAAAAGAATTAATCAAAGAAGAACTATATTTCCACCCTTTGAATGAAAGAAATCACAAATGAAGGCATTCCATCAGAATGAAAATAAAATAAGCTGGGTGTCATAAAAAAGTGTAATCGCACCATTAAAAAGGCAAAAATAAAACACAAACCATTAACATCTAACATCCGAGCAGTACTTTGTGCAACCGGATTCAACCGGATCTTAAATATGATATATATATATATATATATATATATTATTATTTAAAAAATGGATGCAGTATCACAAACTGATACGTTGTGCGTATGAATAGTTGTGTGTGGAGCGGCGCTGAGAGACCGGGCGGCATACTACTCGAAAAGTAGTCCAGATTTTATGCTCAACATGATAGATTTCTGTGTAAAACTTAGCCGACGTCCTGTTGGTTTAAAAGCTCCAAATCCATTCAAGTGGGGAAGCACGCTGGTAGTAGCAAAGTGTGAGCGCTGTGTGCAGACAGGAATTATGAGAATTATTCTTAAAAGTACAGAGCCGAGCCGTGTTCACCAAAGCTGAGCCGAGCCTATAAAGCATCTGAAATCATTCGCAAACCCCGAGGTATCCGTGAAGCTGGAGTGCACTTATGTTAGTGGGGGGGTGGGGGGGTTACATCGCTGATCATTACCAAAACCCGGGCCATGCATCAGTGTGGCTCTCTTTTCATCCACTACTCTTATATTCTAAAAAATGATTCCAATGTACTTTATCGTAAGTGCACCTGGTCCTCTAAAGGTCTGGTTTGGTAATGTAGAATAAAGGTCATGGAATAAATGAGACTTCAAAGGTCCTGATGATATTCCCTTACTGGAAGAACGAAGAATGTTTCTTGCACAAAAAATGCGTAAAATCTAAATCCTGCAAACCCTCAGCGGAGAGCTCGCTTTCGCCCAACATCCACTAAATCTACCACACAATATTCTGACACCGAATTAATGCTCGCTGAAGACGAATCTTGGGATTACTCCTCACCACGGGCGGAAAAAAGCCCCCCTCGTATGAGCACATTCAAATCGCAGACAGATTGATTGACACCCCATCAGGCCCTGTCCTCGCACCATATGCCGCGTCGTGCTGGTGAGCTGCAGGCAATTCATCATCGTCAGAGAGAACACGCCCCCGGCCGGCGTGCTGGAAGTGCGAGGCGGCCCTGCAGGCCGCGGGATCTCTCCCCAAATCGATGCGCGGGTGCTTCTCCAGCGTTACCGTATGTCTCGTCTGGTCAATCAGCATTTGGTCTCATGCCACAGAGCTGTGTTGATGTCAAATCAAATGTGATTATGGGCTATGAATTTAGCATCTGATTGGCCAGATCGGTGAGCGGAAAGTCTTTGCTAATCACATTGAACCGCTGGAAATGCAAAGGGCAACTTTGCAGTGCCGGAGATGTTTTCTCCAATCAGCCCGGTTTATTTGGATCTAGATTACACTCATCTACTTAGTGAAATTAGTCAAAGTATGGAGGACATGAAGCTGTTGGAAAAAGATTTATAGAGAGCAATGGAAGCGTCGAAAACAAACGCACCCACGAGACCGACCGGCTTCCGATTGTGTCGTGTTTGAAACAAAAAGCAAACAGTCAGAGGGGAATATTCATTCATTTACGCTGATATTTGACACACTTTGATATCGTCTCCATGTGGCGCTGTGCTTTTCCGTCAGCTTGATACAAAGTCAACCACAGAACACGATGAAAGCGGCCTGAGAAACATCCAGCACAGGCTGGGCTTTGGGCTGTGAGGTTGTCGCACCGGGAGGAGGGTGTGATGGTTTGATTCCGACGTGCGGAACAAATGACTCCCTCCCTGTTTCCTCCCCTCCGATGACATGGACCGTTCCCGCGCCTCCAGTAGCCACCCAGCCGCTGCTAAGCATCCAGCCGCTGCTAACCACCGTGATATGTGTTGTTTAATTACAGCATCAGTTTAGCAGCAGTGCAGGACGCCTTCCGCCGCGTTTCCACCGTGTGATTTACTGCCGTCAGCCCGCTGACACTGGCTTTTCTTTCGGTTTTAACGCTGTAATCCGATGCAGTTATTTCCGGGTGGCACCACTTGATCAGGCCAGCAAATAGGAGGAGCAAGGCGAAAATGTTCAGTTAGTATCTCCAATAAAAATGTAGGGCATTTCTCTTCCGTGAGAACATTCATGTCGATATATTGCCATTTTCTCAGGCATTCCGCGGGCGGGGGACACACTTTGGTATGACCTTAAAAGCCATTCCAGATGATATATTTCGGTGGTAATAGCCATTTTAATATTACTGTTTGTTACTAAGAGCATCTGAGTCAGCAGGGCAGAGCTTCAAAGGCTTAATGGGGCAAAATAAATTGGCACACCGAGGGAAAGATACAGCGCTAATCACACCATTAACATTGAGCGTCAGCCCAAAGTGGCCGTGTTTGTGTGAAGTATGGAGAAATGAACTCTGGTCAAACCAAATGAAAGGCACGGGGGGCCACGGCGAGGGGGACGCGCCCCTCTCCACCTTTTGTAAAAGACGTCTTTCTTTTTTTTCACCCTCAACCTTTTCTCCGTTCGCTTTGAAAGTGGGAGCCCGCGCGTGTCCTTCAGCACGTCCCCTGGTCCCGAGCTGCCCTTCTGCTGCAAAGCGCCGCGTACAGTTGTAATCACTCGGAGCCTTTGTTTTTACGAGTCCGCCTCGTCGTGGAGGAATCGGTGGCGGATTTCACTTAGGCTTATGGTGCCATTAGGTTTTATGAGAAGACATTGTCAAGCCCCATTTAGGCCTTTTGTATTTATTAATTATGTTGAAATGCAGACAAATCCTACAGAGCTTTGATTGCGCGTTAAACACGTCATTTTCTATATTTTGTAATGACATTTTTTTTCTTCTCTCTTCTCAGTTCATCATAAAACATGTCTTTTGATAATAATTTATTGGATAAGTTGTCAAATTGTCAAAAGGATTTTTCAGAAACTATATTGATGGCATGAAAGAGAAATAAATATGACTTATCGTCAATACAGGATCAGATGTTAAAATGGAAGCTGCAGGCCAACAAAGAAACAAACATTAAACACAAGTAATCATTTTAAAACTGGTTCAAATTCCATTTTTTTATTTTAAATCAGTTCATTGGAACGCACGTTGTTCGCATTTCTTTCTTTTGCGTCATTCTTTTGATCAGAAGTCACTTGGAAACTGGATGGAAAGATGACGGAGATGAAAGATCCACAGTAATCCAGTAAACAGAGAGAAGAAGCAGAGAAACAGGAAACAAGTTGCTTCGGTAATCCAAGAGAAACTTAGAGAGACTTATTTGTTTTTCTGTTTGCTTGATTTGGGCTCAGTGGTTCTTTGATATCAGCTAATCAGCTCCGGAGATGAAGACATCCTCTTTAACGCCGCGGTATTAAGGAAGCTCCTAAAGACAGAAGCCAAGTTCAAACAAAAGATTTGAAAAAAACACCAGACAATTAGATGTTATCTATACATCCAAGTGAGGCGGAATATGAAGTCCCCCATCCGTCCCCGTGACATGTCTCATGACCCTTCGCTGCAGTTTAAAACTCTCAAGCCACTTCTTTGCTTCGGAGCTTAATGCTGCTATTAAACATCAATTGCTTTTTCAAATGAGTATAAATCTAATTTGTCTGAGCCTGCGTTGAATTAGCGGCTCTTATTTCACGGTACGGAGGCTTAGTTGAGTGGCTGTGATGGAAGATCCCGTCTCATGGGCAAAGTGATCTTCCAGGGATCCGGTGTCTGACGGGACGGCCGTCGCCCTGCTTCCTGCGGAGGAACGTATCCGCTCCCCTCTGCAGCCGCCATGTGCAAACATCCCGTCTTTGTCCTCGATTGGCTGACTGACTGCGGAGGAGGAAGAGGAGGAAGAGGAGGAGGAGGAGCGGCCCCTTGAATGTGAGGCCAGCATGAATGTGTGATGCGCTTTGACTGTGTTGCTGCCTCGGGTGTTGGGATTGTGTTTGCTGGGTAGAAGGAAAGCGAGTCATAAAGCATAAACTCCCTTTGATTGACTGTTGATGAATTCCCCAGGAGATCACTGGAGGTAAACTACTGTGTGATGGAAAGGTTTGATATCGACGGCTATGCAATGAAGCTCCTTCCTCAACCCGGAATTCCCTCCAGGTAGGACTCTCACTTAGTTGTGTGCTAATTGAATGAATAAAAGTCCTAAGTACATTGCTGGAAATCCAGCATTCCACACTCCTCTCTTCTGATCTCTGCTCGACAATGAAATATTCATCCCTCTGTGGTGCAGCCACATCCGATTCGCTCTGCATTTTCACGGAAATACGAATCTTAAAACCCGAGTGAGGAATTTATTGGTTTTACATTTTCAACGCACCGTGGGGCCTATTCTATTTTGTGATTTATAAAGACAAGAAACGAACACAGAGGCACTAATTGCCAGCATCTGGAACTCTGGGGAGTGACATTTCATTTGGGGACTGAAGCGGACTAAAAGCACGGCGCTCGTTTGGCGGTTTGAGGTGAATGATGATGGAAGGAGTACATTCTGAGAAACGCACCAGGCGAAAATTCAGTTGAAGATTTTATTGTTTATTGGCAGAACACAGAGTTGCCTGAAATGAAAAACAAAGTAGAGCACGTTCGCCAGCGGCTCCGCCTGCGAAGTCCATTGAAACCTTTGTCTTGTTACGACGCAGAACAACCTCTCATTGTTGGAGAAGTACAATGGCGGCTCCTACTGAACAAATCCACAGAATGACTCACTGGCTATTGAAAGAGACTTTGCTACACACGAGTCGCACAAACACATGACATAACGTGACAGCCATTGTTACTGGGCGAAGGCTGTGATGAAGTGACTCGCTGTTAAACTGCGCGGAGTAGCGTCGTACCATTGGTCAACGAGGCGGTCACGTGATTCGAGTGGTATTGGTGCGGGTGGATCAATAGCCAGCAGGTGTTATTCATACATCGGTGGTGGTAGGAACTTCACTTTCATTCCAGTTCTCCATCAGAAAAGGTCTTTTCTGCAATTTAACGGATTGAAAACATTTAAAAATAGAGCGTACACGTTTATTTCCCTGTTTTCAGCTGCCCCCGACCCGCAGCGGTGCATCGCTTCGGTCCAACAGAAGGTGATAGACTGACTACGAACAGCTTCAGACCGACTTCAAAACCTCTCAACTATTCCTTCACCAAGCACAAACCGAACGAGACGTGCCCTGAAGTAAGAAGAACAATGACTGCACCAGTTCAAAGCCAAATTCAAATGGGCCTCTAATAATTCACCATTTCTTTCGTTTGTTTTGCTCTGAAAGTGTTTGCAAAGAGAAGTTATTAACTTTTCAAAAATAAAACAACCTGAATAATAATGTCAAATCAACGGCGATAATGTGAAAGCTCCGTGCCGCAGAGGCCTAAGCAAACAGCGTGGGACTTTTGAATGAGCAAACAATCGATGGCTCGCGCAGCTCGGGGATCCAAACGTCACCGAGGCAGCTCAAAGCCCTCAGAGGTTCGAAGTGACATCATCGGCACTTCCTTACATGTTAATTAGTGCATGAAATTTCCCGTCGCACAATGAGCAGCAGCCCGGCAGTGCTGGATTGCTTTGTTGTTGCATCAGCGCGATGCAGTGGTTGCTGCGTATCTCTCTGCGTGTGGTGCTTATTCATTAATAAATGTAGTAGGTTCTCTGATCCAATTTCAGAGAGAATACAAAAGCCTCGTGCTTTTTTGTGCACATGGATCTAAGTCGCTGTTGAAAGCTGGGGGGGGGGGGGGGTTTGCAGTCACTCAACCTTTTTTTCCAGCTCTCCTGTCTGTCTGTGCATGTCTGCTGACTCTGAAGAGCCATTTTTACCACTGCTTTAATATCTGCCGTGTTTGATGGCGTCTGATGATTGCAGACGTTGCCAAACTGCGATGTGTGTTCTGTGAAGTAAATGTTTCCAAGCTGAGATTCAGTGAACACAGAGGTGCCCTGCTACTTTTACCGTGCAAGTACAATTACCCGTCCTGCCATTTCAGAAGTCATTTGTTTTAACCACATGTTCTGCTGTAAAGTGGAAGGTCGTCATTCTAGGTTTCCAGGGAAGACGCGACAATACTCAGGGACTTTTCCACAGCTGCTCGGGATTCAGGACATCCATCAACCAGCAACTGATACGGGAATCCTTCTCTGGGTAATTTAAGTATAATTGAGGTGATGTCTCTCTTCTTTTGTGGCAGTTCCTGCCTGTTTGAAGAACCGGCCTGTGGATGGAAAAAGAGAGGTTTCTTGCTGGTGGGCGGGGCTGTGAGGGTTGTTACCATTAACAAAACAATTAAAAATAGACACCACTGCACCAAACATTAGATTAAACTTCTTTCAGGGTACACAGCAAAGGTCCCCCCCAAATCGATCGCGCTGTGTAAATGTGAGGTGGGCTCAATCTTACAACATTTAAAACACTACACAAATATGAGAGAAGGATGCGGGGTGAGCTTTGGACGGGGGGGAGGATCCCTCCCTGCCACAGCGCGGTCTGACAGGCGCCGCGCACGAGCAGTGAACCCGACTATGAAAGCCACTAAATGATTAATAATAGCCCGTAGCTTTGTTGTGTGATGAGACTAGAGGGAACGCTCATTGGCAACTCCTCTCCTGCCTCTCTCTCTTCCACACACACACACACACAGGGAAGCAAAGACCTTTTGGACCCCCCCACAGCGTGGGAGTCTGCATTAGTTGCCAGTGGCCAATCCAGACCCCCGCTCCCTCAGTCTGCCGCCCAAACTCAAAGCGCTGCTGGCCAGACAGCACATCTGCTCGTCCCGCCCCCGAGAAGCATCCGCTGCTCGAGTGCAATTAGGGATCAGGGATCTGCGATCGGACTGCCACATGAACACGGCCCCCGTGTTTTGATCGCGGAGGGGTGGTCGGGGGGGGGGGGGGGTGAGAGGTGCGTGTGGACGTGCGAGTTGGTGGGTGGCGTGTTTGAAAGAAACGCTCGCTTTTGAATTTTTCTTTTTACCGCTAAATTATACCCGCCGGTGAATATGGATTCGCCACGAGGCCCTCGCAGTCAATCATTCAGCGCTGCAGCGGAATGTGAGCATCAATCCGCCTGCTGGTGCAACACAATCCGTCCTCTTGTCATGCTGCACTACATCCCTGCATCCGGCATTTTCCATAATGCAAGCAAGGTCATTCAGTAATGAAGGGATCTTTTAACGGCTGGCGTTCTGCGGGCTGCAGGAGCCTGTGAGGTGTGCTCGTAAATGTGTGCGTGCGACGCGCGCGCACCTGTTTTTGTGTGCCGGGTTGTCCCTTTTATGCTGCCAAAGAAGGAGCATTTTCATTCCGCTCAGAGATCAAAACGCCGCGGGGAAATCAAAGTAAGCGTTTCCCCTTTCTAAAGCAGCGGCTTTAATAGGTACAACGCCGCCCGAGCATCCAGCCGTGTCCTCTGCACTGTGAACACATATCATGGCCTAAACCGCCGATCGCTGGCAAAAGATATTTTCTTACATTTTGCTCAGCCATCCATGTCATTCCGAACTGAAGTAATATTTAAAGAGCACGAAAAGGGCCTTCCTTATTTATCTTCTCTCATGTTAACTCTTAAATCCTTGTTTTTTAGTCTCATTTCTTACCAACCAGCCGCCGTGGTTGAAACTACAAAAAGACTAAATCTCCCCTTTTAGTAGGCCGATGCTTTATGAATAATCAGTTGAACAGCATCTTGATGAAGGACATGGCACCTGCGAGGACAGGTTACCCAACTCTAAAAGATGAACGGACCGCTTGCTGCTCCCGAGGGAGGCGCCGCTTTGTAAAAGAGCCCGTTAATAAGGAAAGAGCTTGTTTCTGGAGGGCACGCGCCACATTCTCCGTGCTCTTCGGGGTTGGAGGCTGATGGGAGGGTGATGGAATGTGTCCCACTTCTTAATGGATACCTCACACACCAGGATTCCGCACAACGGTCGCATGTCTTTTCTTTTTTCGTTTCATTTCGTCCCACATAACAAACTCAAAACCTTTCTCCTGGCCATGTTGGTCGATGGATTTATAGGGAACAGAACACAAGTGGCCAATGGCTGGAACCACGATGGGCATTTTTTTTGCTAGAAAAGTTTCTCTCAGCCCACAATATTTGCCGTCACTCGTGAATCCACAAAGCTTCAGCATCTACACAACCCAGCGGATCAGCAACACAAATCCATCGTGCAGCAGCTCGACATTGGAGGTCTGGTCTTCAGCACAAGTGAAACCGATCTCTCCCCTTTCACCTCTCATTGAGGTTAACAGTGCTCAGACACAGCGGCCATTAAATTAATTAAAACAAAAATAGAGTTTCCACCTAACAGAGATTGATGAGACTCAGGCAAAGATATTTACAGGTAACTCAATTACATTCACCAAATAAAACACATCTAGGTCACAAAGAGGAGAATTGTAAATAGGCAATTAAGCCAGTGGTAAGAGCCTTAATAAGGCAAGCAAAGTACATAAAATGAGGGGAAGTAAGTGAGTGTCAGTACAAACGACTTTGCCTAACACTATTCATCATGGAACTAAGTGGTAAGATGGTGCCGAGCTTCTAAATTCTAACAACATTAATCCCAGATAGCAGGGCTCATACCAGCCAGTATCAATAATGGCAATAATAACTCATCCATCTGGATGTCATCCAAAGCCTGACTGGTTAATTATGCTTCCCTCATGAATACGGCTTCCGGTTTTAAACAGTAGGAGGAGAGGAGGAAGAACGTGGCAGAGATGGAGGGAGATGGGGGGAGTTAACAATGGAGCCGTCACAAAATGGCTTTTGTTTGCCAGTTCAGAGGCATCTGCCTGTTATGTGCTCTTGATCGTAATGGCATCGTCTTCGGGGACCGAGCCGTGTCCCAGCTGGTGGACGTCAGGGGACCTTGAGCATCTGCAAACATGACAAGAAGTCATTTATTAGACAGCGACCTTGACCAGCTTATTGTCCCCAAACTTGGAAATGTCATTTTTGAAAGCAGTACAGTTTGATCTCGGCGGTGCGGCATGAATAGATTGGGCCACTGCGGGTGAAGGACGGGGCGAGTTCGGCCGGGACCCCGTCGCTCGGCGTGTTGCAGATTTGCAAGCTGCTCGTGAACGTTTAAGCTGATAAGGCGACGAATAACTGTGTAACAACTAGACAGTAGCACACGGGAACAATTTCAATTTAGTTTATTCCCAGGTGGTCATGCTTTTAATTATTTGCATGTAATTAGATTTCAGGGGGAAATATTGTCCTTTGTATTATATTTAACAGTTAAGTACTAAACATGAAAGACGTTAAAGTACCCAACAACCTACGGTCAATAAGAGAGCAGGAAAACAGAATGAAGAGAATAAACTATATACGCTATAAAGACTCTATGCAGCCTTTTCTGCACAGCTAACCTCCTCCAGCCTAACCCAAATCTATCCTTCAAGATGAGCATCCCCTTACTCCAACCCCCCCGTTGGCACAGCACAAGGTTTCTGTTCTGCAGGTGTGATCTCTGAGGGTTGGATCCCCACATCTAGTCCCAAGCACAGACTGAATCAGGAGGCACGCTTTGTTTCTCCCACCAGCTCATTTTAATGGTGCGACGTTTAAAATGAAGGCATCATGTTCATACAGAGTATTTTCAGCCTTGCTGTGAGGTAGGAAGAGTCCGGTTTGATGTTTTGCGAGTCGGCGGGCAGGAGCACTGAACGGGGGAGTCACTCATGATACGCGCTGAACAACAATGTTAAAGCCTTGACCCCTTTTCCACCGGACTCGCCCCTCGGTGCTCTACTCTACTTCCCCTGCGACTGATTCCTTCATTGTTTCCGTTGTTCGAACAAAGACGACTAGAACTACCCTTTTGTGAAGGTCAGGTTAAAAGAAATGAAAGAGGTTGGAGGATCTCTTCATGGCGTCCTGCCTCCCCCCCCCCCCCCCCCGCACCCACCCACCTCGGCCTCCCGCTGCATTCTGGGCCTCACCAATCAGCGGGTAAGTGGATTTCCCTTCCTTTTAGAATATCCACGTTTCGGTGACGCTGTTTTCAACCCTTGCAGGAAGCTGTAGTCGCAGCGACGCGCCACACAGTGACAGCCCGTAACCGAATGCATGACAATTGCAGTTCCCTGATACTTTTGGTGCGACGCATAAGCTCAGTCATCAGAGCAGCTTCTCTCCGGATCTCGGGCGGTGATAACGTTTTGACATTCGCGTTTCCACTTGTTAAGGCCGTGCAACCTACAGTTCATCTCTACGCGGGCCAGCTGTTGAGATGTTTATCATTTACAGCGCACACGTCTGTTCGATGCAGGAATCCTCCTTTCAGAGACCTGCTTATAACTCAAACTTATGTCAGCCAGTTATAGGAGCTGCCTGCGGAACATCTGCTTAGCACCTGTTTCTTGGGTACAGAAAACCTGTTTTGATGTCTACAATCTCAGACTGTTGTCATTTAGGTAATAATCTTAGTGAATAATTCTACATCTTATACACTGATGTATGAAATTCTCTGAGTCACTCTGGACAAAGGCCTGAGCCAAAAGGCAGAAATACCAGCGTAAAGTAACGCCAGCGACTGTGATGTTGAGCTTCGCTGAATCTTTTTCCCCTCGCAAACGTATGCAACCGTGTGCTGCCGAATGTGTGCGACACATTCAGGAGCACCCAGACGACACACAATACAACACTACCTCAATACTTCAAAAGCCCCATCTGATACAATAAAGAAGAAGACGGCAGAGAAAATGTAATCGGCAGCACCAGATTGGCTCCAAAGAATTCCTGATCTGTTTTTTGTCCTCGGCTGCCTTACATTTTGTCAGTTGGACAAAGTTGTCAATCAAGCCGGCAAACCTATTTTACGTTGTCAATAGGACGGAGGAGAGAGTGTTCATTCTTTCAATAGAGGGCGAGAGATTAAAGTAGGCCAAGCAGAGAAGAGGTAATTTTCTGGGGTGATGTATTGACACTAAGACTCGATCATCTCCGGCATTGTATTTCACATCTGCTCTGTGAGCGGCTGAGACCAGGAAAAATACTGCTGCCGCCGAGAAGAAGGTGCCGCTAGTTTTCAGAGCAGCCATTTGTGTTTTTATTAATGTGATACAATTTGAACTAGAACAAGACTTCTCCGTGAAGAAGTCTTGTTCTAGTTCTAGTCTGCCCTTAAGACGCATGTCTACTGTCGTTTTAGATGAATAGTTGGGTGTCGACGTGGCGGCGCGGCATGTGACGCGTGCTCGCTGCCATCGCGGCGGACTCCAAGAAGTCGTTAGTGGGAAAAATAACCCCTGATGAAGTGCACAATTGCCCCTGACCACCTTTTGTAGTACATTGATTTTAATGTCAAGCACAACTTACCCGAGTGGCCTTAAATCTACAATTATGCTGTCCATAGAAATACGGCACGCGGGCAAAGGCTTAGAAAGTGGCCGTTATAAGGGGAACGGTGATTGCATGACAGCCTCACATTGTGGTCAAAGACAGTTGCTGCATAAAGGGTTAAGAGGGGTAAGAAGCCTGTTAAGTATTCATAGCATGAATATTCAATCCAAACCATCCCGGCTACACGCTGATCACAAGCTTTTAAAATACCAGAACTGCAAGTCGAGCATGTCGAGTCAAAAGGGTCCTCTAATCTATTATGCTCCCGATAGGTGAACAAAAGTATCAGTACTGTACTATATTACAGTCTCTGTGTGCTTCAATTTAATGATCACGTCAGCGTTTCTGTTCAAAGGCCTCACTTCTGATCAGATAAGCCTCTTGTTTCCTCCCCTTATTTGAATTCCCTTGAACTAGAAAATGGATCTTTTCCCCGTCCGTTGAGGAAGTGAAACGGGATCCCAGATGTGATTTTGGAGAAGAATTGTGATTAACAACATAAAAGAATATTCAGTTCCACTGGGCCGAGGACATTTCGGAGTGAGCCAATAGTCATTTTGTGTTATTGAACCCATGCTGTTTGCTCCTGGCCAGGTTGTTATAATGAGGATCATACCCCAAATGTGTAATCAAATAAATAGACTGTCGAGGCGAAAACCAACAGGCCACAATAAGTTAAAAAGAAATAAACTTTCACCAGAGAGAGTTCAACAGAGAGTCAGCCAAACGTTAGCGAGGATTAGCGATGGAATCATCTGTATCGCTTATGAGCAACGTTTCCCTCCGTCGTGTTGCCGGCCTTTTATCTCTATTTACTCTCGTCTTCTCCGTCCGCTCTGACCTTGAATGTTGGCCCGTTAAACTACTAACACTCTGACGAGTATCGCCCTCAGCCTCGGGGAGCCGAAGCACGAAGATAATGAATCAATCGGTGCCTTTATCCGTGATCCAAAGCTATGATAACTCTGTATTGAGCCAGTTTGCCTGAGAAACTCTCAAACCTCCAGGGAGCGACTGCAGGCTACAGGCAGAAGGGTAAACCGGGGCGGGACAAGGTCACTGTCTCCCTTCCTGGCCCGACTGGACACTCTTGAACACGTCGGCAAAGAACCTCTTTCAAAGGTTGGTGTCGGCGTTCCCATGAATTCTAAACAACTGCAGCGCTGACGCCGTGAATCGTTTAGCCATGCCTGATGCTGTAAACAGTCCCGTCCCCGGGTACGTTGGGTTAATCGTTGTCAAGTGATGGTTAAATGTTGGAGCGGATAAATGAACCGACTGGTCTCTCTCCTCGTGATCCCCAAGGAAGAGCAGGAAAACACTGCTTGGACAGCAACCATAGTTTGTAGTTTTTACTCCTCACTGACCATGGTTTAGCAACATGATGAAAATGATGTTATTCATAGAAAGAGTCTTACTGATTCTCTTTGAGTACTAAGATATTTTTTTAAGTCCACTCGGGTGTCCGGAGGTTCTGAGCATTCCTGCTGCTTCGCCCCGATTAATCAGTTGGAAAACCCCTAAATATCTCCGGCCCGAAGCTACACGCCGTCTGCTCGTCTCCTCAAACGCATTTACTCGTCTCCTCTCCTTTAACGCCGTGTTTGAAGTCACTCTCCCAGCGGTGCCCGCTCGCCCGCAAGGGTTACTGATCACCGTCATCTGCTGCTAACGTCCAACCGGCGCTGCCAGACGACCTGATCTACAATCTGCTCTGTACAGTCAGTCCGTCCCAGTGAGGCGTCACGTAGGAGGGTGTTGGATCCCAGAGGAGCTGTCGTTACGGGACAGGGCGCCGGTGGGGAGGTGGCCGGTGGGGAGGACGCCGGTGGGGAGGAGGCCGGTGGGGAGGAGGCCGGTGGGGAGGAGGCCGGTGGGGAGGAGGCCGGTGGGGAGGACGCCGGTGGGGAGGACGCCGGTGGGGAGGACGCCGGTGGGGAGGACGCCGGTGGGGAGGAGGCCGGTGGGGAGGAGGCCGGTGGGGAGGAGGCCGGTGGGGAGGACGCCGGTGGGGAGGACGCCGGTGGGGAGGAGGCCGGTGGGGAGGAGGCCGGTGGGGAGGACGCCGGTGGGGAGGACGCCGGTGGGGAGGAGGCCGGTGGGGAGGAGGCCGGTGGGGAGGAGGCCGGTGGGGAGGAGGCCGGTGGCGGCGCTGTGTGATGCATTAGGAGCAGGAGTGAGCTTCCAACGCAGACCAAAGCCGAGTGAGCCGCTGCTCGTCTGTGTTCCTTTTGGCCTCTAATATAACAAATAAGCAGTGTTTTTATTTGCTTTTAATTAGAGATAATAGTTGGTACCTCCGTCCGTTCCCAGCTGCAGCTCGCATTCAGAGGCACTGTTTGATTTAAAGGATTTCTTGAATGACACACAGGGATTATGACATTTAATCCCTTGATTGCGCCACTTTGTATAATTGTCACACCATCTGTGACTGTAATCTTGCCTGAAATTGAATTTTTGTTTCCACGCACCCCGATACAGACGATGCGTTTTGTGAGAGTGGCTTTGTTTTTGTCACACTGGCTCTGTGGCTCAGGGGAGGACTGGCAAGAGAATACGAACAACATGTAATCTGTCTTAAAAAAGGGATGAGAGGGATAGGATTTATTCACAAGCTGGAGATTCTATAAATATGCATATCTATGTATATGGTTTACTTACTTACACAACCATCCCAATGAACATCATACTTTTCATTCAGAATTTCTTATATAATGTAAAGATTGTTAAAGTCTTGGAAAATAAACCTCCATTAAAAATAAGTTTGGGTTTCATAAAAACTGCACTCTGCAGAATTATTATTTTCACAACAATGGTAATATTAACTGTGGTAATGATCATCATGTGTTTTTTTGAGGTTCATTATTTTTGTATGGATGGTCACAGTACTGATAAGTACAGTAAAATGGCTGCTCCATTGTTTTACAACACAAATAGTGACCTTTAAATAAATGTGACAATTAATGTTCAACACTAATTAATTAAGTTCACTATAGTGCTAAAAGTGCATGTTAAACTCAAATTGTTTTCTATCACTGATTTACTTTTTCAATGTTCAATTCAAAACGCAGCATTTGGAAAAACCCACCTTGAGTCACCTTGTCAGCGTTCATCTGACTCAGAACACAAACATCCACACGGCATTTACAAAAACCCGTCACACTTAACACCGTCGACAGCTTCGAGCAACGAGCCAACGACGAGGAGACAAACAACACTCCAATCAACACCTCTCAGGCCTGAGTAACCGCCGCCGAGTGAGCCCAAACCCCGCAGCCCCTCCTGCGACCTGCGGCCGGGACGAGCCGGCGCTGAGCTTTTGACTCACCTTGATTAGCGGCGCGGCCATCTGCCGCACTGGCGAGCGCGCGGCTTCCAGGTGAGGAAGAATCTCTCTCCGCAGACGTCGCTCGCTCGCTCGCTCGGCTCGCGGTGCATGCGGTGGTGCATGCGATGGTGCATGTGGCGGTGCCCGCTGACTCAGACCGTCCTGCTGGGCCACACAAAGTCACCTCGCACACATGCCACGTGCGCGCCGGTTGATTTTGCACGGTTCTTTCTTCAGTTCGAGACGATTCCACCAAAAACACTAATTTCCCTCAAGGGCCTTTTCAATACTCAAAACCATCGACATCCCCAAAGGACTACGCCACACAGAGGGAGGTGGGTGGAGGCGTGTGGAGCGTCGTAAAACAAACGCCACCTTGATTAGACTCTGTGCTCCTTCCCTACAATCAGCTCTGAGTGGAATGCACCTTTAATTCACCCCGTTGGATAGAAAGGCTGATTTCCTCCTCTTAACGGTGGAGGCAGACAATATCATTTGTTCAATAAATGCCACCACGATACGCACCAACCCATTAGCGCCGGGACACGGGGGAAGGTAAACTTTGAATATGCATTTGCTTTTTATCGACGAACACTCGCTGTGACGAATGACACTTGTCTGGGAGTAAGCAGTGGCAGCGGTTCAGAGCGAGCGACGGCGAAACAAAGAGGCACGATGGAAATTAGAGATTGGCGGCGGTCAGCGTCGTCACATGATCAGCTTTCCACTGGCCGTCGTCGAGGCTTCAGAAATGACATGTTCCTTTTCCATGGGTAGTCCGATGTGAGCGGATTACAGCGGCCTCCTGCGCTGCGCGTGGGCGGAAACACAGCCGTGACCCGATGAAGAGGAGGTTCATTGGGCTTGTGTGGCCCCGCCCTCCTCGCAGAAAGGAGCCGAAGCTCGGCAGACCTATTCAGAGCCACCCATCTTTATTTCGCGCTTGTCTTTGAGAAGTGCAACGTGTGTCCTCGCCGCCACACACGGGGGGGGGGGGGGGGGGAGGGGGGCTTCACTCCGAACGGCTTAGAGACATTTGAGAAAGGCCACGGCAGCCGCAGACATACAGACGACTCATCGGAGCAGCGACCTGATGTGATATCCTCTTTTATTAATGCCACAATGTGAAAATGAAACAAAGAAAGAGGAAAAAATCATTTCCTTTAATGACTTCAAAGCCATTTAATAGCCCTCCCCCCGTATATGGGATTGGTTAGTTAGATGTTCCGCGTGGATTCAAGGACTTATGTTAATTGTTTTTTCCCTACTAATGCATGCTAGTTAGACAGTTTATTGATTACAAAGACATCCTGCAAGAATATATTCTTCCCTGACCTTATTACTGATTTGCATTGCTAATTCAAGTATTACCATGAGAGGAATACAACATCTACGGTAATCAGTCGGACTGGGTGCAAGGTGAAACCCAACTTCTGTTATTTGACTCCCAGTGACGTGAAACGTTTCCTCTAAAACCGGACATTTATTTTGAAAAGACACCACGTAGCCGGGGCAACGTTAACGCGGGTTCTGAGCGCGCCCCAGTTGAGGAGGGGGGGGCGGCGCCGGCGGCCCACGTCGTGACACTTGCTTGAAGCAGACGGAGCCAATGGGCTGCCAGCAGCTCGCTGAGGCTGAGTCAGGTGCAGGTTGATGACTTCAATGCTTACTTTGCCTTCGCATCCTCCTTTGTGCGATGGCAGGTGTCCCCGACAGCTGTGTCGGTCTGAAAGGAGAAGCCTTGTGTCCAACCTCTAACTATGCAGCGTCTCTGCAGCTCCGTGCAATGAGGAACCCTTCAGAGGGGGAAGTCTCATGTGCTCCAGTGCAAAGTAACGGCACTTAGTCGCTGTGGCGACATACAATCAGGACGGCGATTGGAGGGGAGGGAACATCTGCATCTTAAATCTAAAGAGAATACAGAAATGCAATCAAGTGTTCACTTGTCAACATTTTCACAAGTACCAGAACACACACACACACACACACACACACGCACACACATACTATGATGAAATACGTGGATGCTGTCTATCACTGGGTGTGTACAGTTTTTTTTTTGTTGCACAGGGTTGCTAAGCTGTATGCTCAATTGGAAGCAGGTGCAGCGTAAAGACCTAATCACATTTGCGGCTCATTACCCGGTGACTGTGTGCACATATTTGCCTCTCTGTGTCCTTATTAATCAAGCAGAGACAACCCTAAGTGCTCCTCTCCACTTTTCCACATGACTTGCTACAAGCAACAGTAGAGCACAACAACCTGATGAGACCACCTGCTGCCGTCTGCTTCTGCAGCACCTGCAGTGCGAGCGCTCATCGTTTCTCACTTGACCTCTAACCCCTCGCCAATTGAAAGAGCATCAGTTTGTGGACCGCTCGCTTGTTGTTGCACGCTCACGTGCACGGTCTCTCTCTCGGGGCTTTGTGTCTCCCGTTCGGAGCGTTCCTCCGGTATTCCTGCCATGGAATATGAAGTTATTCTTCTTAGTTGATGTTATTTATCGCATGTCATCTTTTTCCAGCCTATAATTTGTGAGGTCCTCTAATAGTAATGATAATAACAAACACAGTTGTGATGAAGATAACGATAATATTAACACAGATGATAATATAAACCTCATTGTATCACTATTACTATCAGCTTTCCTAAATTAAACGTGTGTATTTTCCCTTCTAGTGGGATGAAAAGTTCAAAAAGCGGCATTCAGTGGAAAGGTCACATCTATAAGACAGGGGAGTGTAATAACAGGGAAGAAGGGCTGAAAATGTAATGGAAATTAAATTAATCATCTCAAATGGTTTGACTTGCATGAGTCTAATTCGGATCTATTTTTAATGCTTTTGACAGTTCCTCCTTCTGAATAACACATCTAAGGACACGACTAGACATGTGGAACAAGGGCGTTCACATGAGGCCATATAGTACAAAGTAAAATGGCTTCCTATGCAGTTTTTCATGCGGGAGGGGCCCAGGGGGGGTGTAATTAAATGCTTCCAATTCCAACCCAGAGTGTCTCTGCACTTTGATGTCGGACGAGCGAACTCCGAGCGAACAAACCTTTTCCGTCAGCAAGTATCTCCGTGAAACGGCTCAATTTCCACAAAAGGGCTGAGCTCAATTACTCCGACTGGCAACAATTATTAGGCCGAGCGATTCAGGTGGCCATTGGCAGAGGAGACTTCAGCGTGAAAGCGTCTCCTGCGATTCCCGACCGCGCAGACGGATGAAAAGGGACAGAAGTGGCCTCGGTGCTGCATTGTTAGGATTTGGACTCAGTAAGGAGGAGTCCTGTTGGGGTTTGACTCCCATTGTCCCTCTGTGTTATCTCCTACGCTGTGCACGTCCCCGTCCCGTCCCCCGTCTCTGAAGGACCTCGGTTCCCCTTTTCAGCGCGGCCTCCCGGAGACGCACGTCGCGCCGTCTGAAGAACCGTAAGTGGGACACAAAGGCGCGCGGCCCTGAGACAAAAGAATAACCGGCTTAAAGCCAGAGATGAATATTTTATTGTATGGACACGGCGCGGTGTCCAAACAGACTGTGGCACAAAGGAGACCCTCCTGAGGGCTTTTATTTGTCTACCTGTTTTCGTTTCTAACCTTTCCTCACCCAGTGGACACGGAGCAGCAGATCCAGCTGTTGCTGAGCAGGACTCCAGGTGTCACACGGCTGCATCGGCCCAGACTTATTAAAAACGGAGGATGCTCTTAACATTAATACGTGTTTCTGTAAAAAGCAACTGTATTCTTAAAAACCCTCTGAAACCCACAGCCTTCATTATCTGTCTTTAGAAATTCCACAAAGCTTCCCCATTTCTCATCGCCAGCAACATTAAAAGGAGGATTTTCACATTTTTTTCCGAGGACCTTGAACAAATCACCATGTGACAAGCAGAGAAGGGGAGTATCAGGTTAACAACATGAATGGTAGATTCTTCAGATTATTGGAATTACACGTGTAGTAATGTAAACAGTGCATTTTGGTGTACGCTGTTACCATGGAGATGCAAGACATAAGCCACTACGTGTGACCCCGAGGGCCTCGTGAGATGTACGAGGCCAAACGCAGCGCCTTCACTGGAGAAAAAGACTTTTAACGGCTTTGCTTCTACAAAAGACTTTATTTTTTTCATTTTCGACACACTTTTATGATACTTACATGTGTTGATGAGCAGAATGATCAATCATCACCCTGTTTTAAGCCCGCCTTCCGAACAGAAGGGCTGATTGATAAAAGCTACAGCACACGTTGTGTGATACACAATTATTATTAGCAGTCGTCTGACTTAGCCGCAGTCAGAAACCTCAGGGAGACACTCCTCCGCGCTGTCAGACCCTGAATCTCTATCAGGATTCATTCTTATTCAAATTGCACCACGGCAGCTCATAAACACAGCATTCGATTATGGAAATGAGAGGGTTGCATCTATTCTGGTTTAATTCCTTTTGGGAGGCATTTCATTTAAACAAATAAATAAATAACAGTGCAGCATCAGGTGTTTATGAAGGGTATTGTGTAAATTTAGCCAGGCAAACTGAATAATAATCACTCCATTTGACTGTGTGCGTTCAATCACCCGTCGCTGAACACTTCATTAAGGCTTTAATAGTCTTTTAAATATGTAGGACACTTGACTCCAGACAGGTGTCAGGGGGATTTGCTGCTTGCCATTCAGAGGACGGCACACGTGGCCAAATAAAGTGTCTATAATCTGCAGGTAGCCCGTGGCTGCTTTCAGAATAAAATAAGGAAGGAGGAACTAGTGACCTTCAAATTACACTGACACAATGATTATTTATTTATTTTAAACCTAATTTGCAATTTGTCCGTTATCCAATTTATACTGTCCATTGGCAATGCCCCTCAGTTCATGTGATTTTTGTGTTTATATATTCATAAATATCGTTGTTGTCCAACGTGGGGTTTAATCCCACTGAAAGCTTGTGCTGCCTAAACTTTACTTCATGAGGCGGTCGAATATTACCTGTGCGTTACGTTATTTTGTTGAGCTGCATGCTTGTTATTCATATATGCATATTCGCACCTCGAGGAAACAGTTTAAACGTAATGTCTCTGAAAGTACATGTTGGGGAAAATACCATTTTAGAAGCCAATTATTCTTCAATTCTAATTTAGAATAACAGAAGAAAAAAACAAATCAAATGTAGGTGAAAAAGTTGTGACGAAGGAAATGTGTGGAAGGAGTGTTATGGCCGGTAGCCACATCATTCGAAAACGATGTTCACCTGTCTGGTGCTGAAGTGTTTACTTTGGGGAAATTAAGAGATAATGAAATCCCATCATAAATAGGAAATAGCGTCTTAGCCTTCTGGCGCCTGTGAGCGAAGAGGAGGGTTTAAATAAAGCCACAGACTCGCGCGGACGCTCTGAACTTCATCACCTCTGCATCACCTGACAAGGAGCCTGCGACCCTCAAGTTAAAGCTGCAGCAGGAAGCAGATCATCAAAGCTAGTCTGCTGTGAGTTTTCTAAATGATGATGGCGGCTCACAGAGAGCAGCAGGACTCTGCATGTACATGTACGCAGCGTTGACCCCCATAGCTGCTCCTCTTTGAACCCTCTTGCTATTCAAAGCGTCAGGCTCTGTGTACACCATGTGTAATTATTCTAATGAACCTAATTATACAGATAAGAACTCAATGAATGCTCACAGCTTACAACCGGGTTTTTTTTGTTGCCACTATTTACACATTTACGTTTGTTTTTCCGACTCCGCTTTATAGGAAGTCGAAGTAAAAGGCATTTTTAGAGCCGTATGAATAAAACATGCGCAGAACCTCTGGTGCCTGTTGGTGGTGTAGTGTCCAGAATGTTTGATTGACATTATATTGTGAATCAGTCCATCAAGCCGTGGCTATTTAGCAGCGTGCAGCAGTAGAATACCAATGAGACAGGAAGCCATAGGGTGCCGCACTGTATGAATATTTTTGCGAAATGGTACAAAATTAGATGCAAATAGTTTGAAGGAAATGTTGCATTTTAATGAGCTGCTCCGCGTTCCTGCAGAATATGCCGAGTGCTAAAAAAAAAAAAAAAAAAAACGCGCACCCGACTTTAACATTAAGCAACGGCAGATTCAATTTAGTGCAAACAAATGAGAGCATCAGAGGAGAAACGCGCGTCCTCGGCACACCGCTGGGGTCGGTTTGTTTACTTTGCACCGCGAGTCTGGCGAGTGAGCCATCTGTGATCTCCTTCAGCGAGGAGATCGCTGCCAAACGGGGCCTCAGCTGTCCGCCACTGGCTGCTTTTCAGCTGGATTTCACCTCCTGCCTTCCTCTCGGACTCTTATTAGTGTCAAAAGGCCACCGGTGTCCAGGTGTGGAGACGTCTCGCCAGGTGGAAGATATGATAGCAATTTGTTGTGCTCGTAATGGCGGCGGCCTTCGCTCTCGGGAGACGGAAGTGCAAACATCTTATTCAACCCTTTTAATTTGGGTTAATCCGGCCACCTCGCGGATGCGTTCGACAGCTTCATATTTGGACATGACTCAACGTAACGTGGAGGAGGTAATGCCACCTGTAGTGGATTGTGTACGCGTTGGCTCATTGTGAGTCATTGCTGCATCCGAGCAAAGTAAAATGTCACACATTGATCTTCAATTCAAAGGAAATTGTTATTCAAACAATAAATAATGCATCGCCACTTAAGACACATTGAGCCCCGGTGATGCATGAACGTGTGTTACGTCATTCTGAAACGAGGTTCAGTCAGCTGTGATGGATCCACGTTGACTGAATTTCACCTTCAAGTCTGTAATGACGATAACAAATCACATGTCTGGATGTGCTCTTCTATTTCTGAGCCAAAGTAAAAAAAAAAAGAAAAGGTGAATGATCATCCAAAGTATGATTGATGCCGACTGCCAGGACGCCTTATTCGTACCAACGCTGCTGTCACGCAGGCACGTGGGCGCCCGCAGAAGAAACAGCACATGATGCGTTTGAAATAAATGCTTGTCATGGAAATAAGTTTGAGAATAGCTGGCAGACGAGCTGTCAGCTCCCATCCGTCGGCTCGCTCTCTTGTAGTACCTGAGAACAGCTGGTAAGCAGCGCCGTCGGCCCGCTGACAGCAGAGGACTTTGAGGGCGCGGAGCTTGTTATGTGGCGGCCGCGGCTGCTTTTCCACATTTCCCTCATGGCGCATGTCGCGGCCTCTCTGTTGCTTCTGGTCGTGTCGCGGTGACGTCGCTGACACTTTGCACGTCGTGACAATTATTCATCCAGCAGAAAAACTAACAGGACTGTTTGTGGAAAGCAATGCCTTCCTTCCTTTGTGCGGTTCAATTCACACCGACACACTAATTGAGAGATGGGGCTGGAATTGCTGCAAATAATTCTTATTTCTTTTTCTCAAACTCTGGCCTTTCTGTGCCGGCAGCAGATTGGACGTGATAATGAAACGACAAATGTCAGGGATTTTATTTTGAGTTATTTACAGCTATGAGTAAGTTTAAAGGATTCATATCAGAAAGAGCCCTGGGTGTTGAAAAGCATTAATGGCATTAAAGAGAATCAAACTATCCTCAAATGAAAAGAATACTTAACAGAACTTTTACAACATGTGGACTTCTGAATCAGAAGAACGTGAAAGGAAAAGAAAAGTACAAAAATAAAGTAGTGGAGCATCTTCACAATGGAAACACTGAAAGCTTCACCTTAACCTTTTGTTCCGATATATTTTCCAAGAGGTAGTTTGTGCTTCTGCAAAGTGCATGATGGGAGATGACCCTGAGAAGTTTAGCCTCCGCTTGTGAAAAGGGAAAAGGGCCTTCAAATTGCACCCTTCCACTCTTCTGGTCGAATGAACAAAGTTGATAAATGGACTCCACTTCTCACTGGATTTAATTCTTCAGTAAACATCGTAAACATGACTTTAGTCTTCTTCAATGCTGCGTGATGTTCATTTAATAAATCAGGGGCCCAATGACGCCCCCCCCCCCCTTCTCGCACCCGGTTCATGAGAATAACACAAGTGACTGACTATCGGGATGCGACGCGTCTCCCTGCGACGGATGCAGCGGAACCGGAGGAGAATCGCAGCGGCGGCTTCACACTGTTCGCTCCAGACGACATGCTGACTCAGGTTCCTCCCCGAAGATTAAATTCAAATGAAATACCGTCGCTTTTATGAACTATTCATGATCATACGCTTTTCTGGAGATACGGTTGTGTATTATTAAAATATAGTAGTTGTATAATGAGAGGTATTCTTTTTAGAGGAAGGATACTTGTCTTGGGTATTCAAAGGCTTCACGGGATAAATTCAACTAGTGTGTGCGTGTGTGTGTGTGTGTGTGTCATACATTTGGTTTGCGGCCAGCGCGCTAGAATCTTGCTGGAAGACACCCAGTCATAATCGGTGCTGGCTCCCTCTCAAAGCCTGCGGGAAGACACCTCGTCATTACGTCCCTCTATAGAACTAAATACTGGATGACTCCACTCGTAACCTATTTATGTGTCCATTTATGCCTCGTTTATTGCACACAACACCTTCACACCTCTTCGTCAGTAGTTTGAAAGAAGTCCTTCTTGGGAAGTGAAGGAAGGCGCTAAGCAGACCCGGCAGGTGGAGTCGAGCTGGCAAAGAGGCGAGCAGCTCGTAGGTACCAGTGGGTGGACTTAAGCCCTTAAGCACTTTGCTGCCAGAGGATCCAAAGAAAAACAGACGGCAAACCCAAACCAGACGCCGAGGATCCAGGAACTCGCCATCAATTCATCCTCCGCCCGGCAGCAGCGCGAGCCCCTCAGCGATGGATTCGCAAGAGAAACGGGAAATTAAGTGTAATCTTTCAAAACTAACTAGGATCAACAAGAGCAGTAAACGGAAGGACATTGGTTTGGGTTTCCTGCAGGAGGAAGTTCATTAAACACTGGCTTTTTCTTCACCACTGGCAACAGAGGGAAATCTTTTCAGGGACTGCAGCCTGTCAAGAAGTGGAAGCACAGCAAAGGCCCATATTTGTTTGACAGTGGCCTTGGAAATATAAAACCCAGTGGATAAATACTGTCTTGAAGAGAAGGAAGGCTGTGCTGTCATCGCTGTGAGCATTCAATAGGTCTCCGCGAGCGGCCTCGACGAAAGCGCAGGCTGTCACGAGGAAACCTGAATAACGGCAAAAGACTCGGAGGAGGAAAGGATTCATGTTGAGTCTGTCGTTAGCAGATCTTTCCTGAAGCATAAATGCTGAATGGGAGGAGAGAGAAAGTGTGCAAGTGCGTGAGCTAATGACGCCAATGCACAGTGCGGCCCGAGATGCGCCTCCACGCAGGAGGAAGGACAAACTGTGCCTCCGAGACGCCGACGACGTCTGCAACAACTGCAGACGAGGTCGACTCCAGATACCGGAGCTCAGTCAGGATTTAAACCTCAGGTCTCACGCTGCAGACCTTTGCTTCATCAACTCGTTATCCAAAATGTTAGAGCACTTAACCTCTTTTTTTTTTTTTTTTTTCTCACACAATGTGGGAAGCCGGCCAGCTTAGCGAGTGCCGCTGTGTGCAGTGAAAAACAGTCGGCACTCGCTCCTCCAGCGAGTCGAGCCGGAGGAGGATTATTTCTCCTCCTGGATTTTTATGAAGTTTATATTGTCATACAAATCCTCAGGGCACCGGAATCAGTCAGCGGGCCACATCTTAATCCCTGACAACACACTGTCCATTAGAATTAGCATTTATACGCTTTGCCACCGAACGTCATTGTGTGTCCAACAGCACACAGAAACATGGTTAATGCTTCAGCAGGCAGGGCAATTTCCAGTGGGACAGTGACATCCAAAATCCTTGTAATTAGCTGAGCCTTTCCATTTGAATACTTTCTTTTGTTTCCTGCTGCCATCATCTATCTAATGATTAGCGTGCTGGTGCAATAAAACATCATAGGAGTGAAACCCACAAGGCTTATTACGCTTTGAATGAATGGCAGTTGTTGTTGAGTCGAACGGACTGCGGCTGCCGTTCATCGACTTCTTCTCCCGTCAGACTGAGCTCCTGAGGTGTTGGCTCATTTCCGACATACAGGGCCGTTTGACACGGCTGAAATGCTACACAGAGACGGACACCGGCCAGCTCGTCTCTTAATTCAAATCGACCTATTTCATCGCACACAGCAAACGCAAAACAATGATTGAAAATGTGACCAGTCAAAAGTCCAAAGGCAAAAACCAATAAATGTGTTCTTTTTCTGAGCACTGAGAAGGAATAACGGACTATAAATGTTCGACAAGGAAAGAAGCAACCAAACGAGAGAAACGCTGATTGACATTTCACACAACTTACTTTTAGCCTTTTGCCTTTAGTGTTGTGGACCCTGGAATTAAAGCAGTATTATTGTTTTCTTCAGAGCTGATAATACCTTTTATTCCAGCAGGCACCATGTCATGTCATCAAAACGTCTGATCGAAAACCGCAACAATGTAATTAAGAGCCTATAATTACCTGCGCAAGCCTTTCCACATGAGCATGGGGTGGCTTATAGTTTGGCGTGCTGTAAACATCCATTGCATTGCAAACATTCAGTCCAAAGAAGAACAGAAGATCATTTATCTCGTTTCACAGAACCTCCACTCCAATCGTTAAAAAAAGGCATCACTTCGCCGAGCGCCGTCAGCGGCTCACGCTGTTGACAGACAGACAGCATAATGCTTCAGCTCCATGCACGGAGGCAGGAGACAAAGGGCCGCGGTTGTCATGGTGACCGATGCCATGGTGAGAACATGCCTGGACAGCTCTCCTGCGCCGCTAGAATCCCCAGCGCCAGGACCCGAACGCTGGTAAGACTTTCAGCACGGACTCCTGCAGCCAGCAGACGCATCCTGAGCCCCAGATGATGAAACACGGCACCTTTTGTTCCTCATTTCGGTTCAACGAGAAGATCTATTGTAGAGCGACGTACCGTGTCGTTTTCAACTGTGTGTGAAAAAAATCATTGAATAAACAAGATGAACCTCAGTAATGCAAGTTCCACGTGGCCTGTGGATAAATAAATGAATAAATGACACCTCTTCTGCCCGTCTTCAGCCTTGACGTTGACATTTGGAGGCGGCGTTTAAGATCATAATCACCTCCAGCTGTGCGACTGATGTGTTTTATGTTTTTTAACATGTATTCCTTACACAGACGACCTAGAATGGAGTGTTGTTGATGTGAGCGCTCATGCTGGGCGTGTGCACAGCCCGATCAGGAGCGTGAGCTCGGCCACGCGGCAGGAGGATTGGTCACTTTAATGAAGTGAACGTGTGTGTTCAGAAACCTGCCTGCTGGCCAACACACCGACGTGTTGTTGGTCAGTTCACAGGGTGCTATCCGGGTTAAACTCTCGAGTGTTGCCCGACGCTGCACACGCACTCCAGGAGCTTTCTGGGAGCTGACTTATTGATTAGCGCTGGCCTGTCTTACCTCGGAGACCTTTGAAGAAACTCAGAAAACCCAGCAGAGAGAAGCGCTTACCTGGATTTTAAACCTTGGTTGCCCCCTAAAAAGTCCCTTCTCGTGGAATATTTTCTCCTAAGAGTGAAGCCTGCAGTACTGAATATCAAAAGGTTTTCTGCTTTTAAAGGCATTCAGTCAGACTGCCAGAGAGCGCTGTCTGCTTTTGGCAATTGGAGGATTTTAAATGAAGTGGAGTGACGGCCCTGATGCTGGCTGTGAGCATGAGTCAGCGGTGAGACAGCAACGAGTCCTCCATTTGATTGAAGTTCTCTATGAAGATCTTCTTTAGCAATGAACACAGGAGGGCCTGCTCAATGCCACATGCATCGCTCTCCTCTTCTTTTTCTGAGCTGCGTCGACACTTTGGCCACTCCAACCAACGCTAGCGTTGGAGAATGACGTTGGCTGTTGAAGCACATGTGAGTGTTGACTGGATGAACGGCACACGTATCCGCGGATCCTTCCGGCATCAGTTCTTGAGCTCTTTCCCTGCAGCGCTCCTCCTCCACCTTCTGCAGGGGGACGCGGCGGAGAGACGGCGGACGGCTTCTCCTCCCGTGGTTTCCGTCCGCCGGGTAGCTCTGTCAACAGACGATCCCGTCCCACTGCGAGGGAAATGAAACCCGCGTGGCTCTCCTCTCTCCGCTGTCATTTCTCATTACAGAGATATGAATCATTCCTGACACTGTGTAATTGGTGAATGGTAATTTCTGAGAGGAAATTCTGGGAGTGTGAGGAGAAATCACACTTTGGAATTGAGATCGGAAGGATTATGACATGAAGCAAAGACTGGAGCTTAACTCCCTCTTCTCACTGTCTTTTTTTCTATTGTAACCGATAGCCGAGGATTCCACTTACTCAGGAACCAGAGACAGTCGGTTATCTAGGTACGCTGAAATAATGATACCACTGGGTTTTAATATCAGTTGCTATACATCATATCTGTCTTTTAAAAAAGGACACATTTTTTCATTGATTTTCCTTCAAAAGGAAGCCGCTGTTGTCCTCTATTCCTTACAGAACAATCCCCAAGGCAAGGAGAAAGCTTGTATAATTATAAAGTTTTTGTTTTCTTTATTCAAATAACATCTGAAGCAATCACAAAGGGTTGGGAGTGCATACGATTCCAAATCCTGATTAAAGTCACTCTTTAATCAACTGCACTTGCTTCAAATTAACATTAGCTTTGCAATATAGAGATAAAAAAGAGAGACAAAAAGACTGGGGCCTTAGCAATTAGGAACTTATTGCTGCACAAAGACCCCCAGAGGGAAGACAGTCCTACCAGTGAGAATCTTGGTTTCAGGTTGCTATTCCGTTCACTACAGTACCAATGTACCAGATATGTGCCAATCTCACACCTTTTCCACAAGCGTAAACTTGAGTTAATCAGCTGCTCTTTGTGGAGGAGCACTGCATGTTTTTAACCTAGTGCACCTCTCTGGCTGCTCGCCATCAGGAGGGCTGCGTTCTGCTCAATAAATAAATAGACAATACCAGAACACTAGCTCCCACCGAGCAATGCGATTGGCCGGACACATTTCAATAAGTGAAGGCTTGCATCCACTTCACGAGTCTCTTAGCAACAGTACTTGGTGCCCCGATAAACAACTGGGTGTTGATTAAATTATTTAAAAATAAAAAAAGCACTTTAATCAGCAGCTCTTTGCTCGGTGCGAGTCTTCAGCGCCTTACTGCCGTTGTATTCCCTCCGACTTCCTGCAGAGGGCGCAGCTGGGATGCCGCACTCCGCTTACGATTTTAGCAGCTCAGTTTTAACAACAAAAGGACTTGGAGTCGCACTGTTTAACCCCGTCGGCTCCGTGCAGTTAGCCGCGGCTGTCATCCATCACCGGCGCGACGGCTAAAGCTGGCTTACAGACGGAGACCTTCAACATGGCGGCACTACAAAGTCCGCGTCACCTGAAAGCCCCCTTATGTGCTGCTGGCATTTAGACTTTTTTAAAGCAGGATTTGAAGTTTCACATTACCATTTGAATGGAGAATCTACCCCAAGAAATGCTCTTTTTTTCCCTCCCGTTTGTCCTCGAGTGACATCAAGTCAGTCACAAAATATTTTGTTCCCGATCCCAGTCGGGTGGCAGCAGCTGAGTCTTCTGCTTCCCTGGAATATACGGCCCTCGAGGGTGAAATGCCTGCAGGATTTCGGCACTGATGGCGGAACAAAAAGGTTCTTCGTGATAAAGTGAAAAATGTAAGCGTTGCATCACTTGATGTTCTTTGTGGGGACATTTGATGGCAGAATGAGCAGGATGAGAGATCAATGAAGACATGCGTGTTACAACTGGCTTGCTTCCTCACTGTTCCTGTCAACCGGGATAATATTCAGCAAAGCAAGAGTGCAAAAGGTAATCGAAAGGCACCTTTTCTTTTGGACGGGATTGCCAGAAGGGAACAGACATATATTTGTATGCAATTCAGGTCAATATTAATCCACCAAAACATGTTTTCTACAGATATTGTCTGACGTTGAAAGACCTTCCGATCAATAACCAATCAAATAAGAACACATTTATTTTGGTCCGAGATCAGAAGTCATTAAAAGGAAACCTTAACCCCATGATTACCAACGATGGAAAAAAAAACTCCAAACGTGTCAATAAAATGTTGTTGTTGCAGTTGGAGACAAAACACAAATTTAATTCATTCCCCTTTTTTTTTACCACATTACGGCTGAAGAACTCGTCATAAATGTCTCTGAGGACACTCGGATGAATGTGATTTAAATAATTGTGTCACGGTTACAGGATCCCCTGACGACGTGCATCCAACGCAGTGGTCAATCCCTTCAAACCCAGAATAAAGGTCCTAATGCAATACTGAGGAGAGAAAGAAACAATAATAATGAGCACCGCCAATCTAACCCTTGCACAATGGTTCATTGAAATGATTAGAAGTAAATAAAGTAATTACCCATCATGCAGTTGGACAAAGCTCTTGCATATAAATAGGCATCATTATAGAGTTTGCTGAGCATTTATACCTTTGGTGGGGAGCGATTTTGATCTAAATTGATTGCTATGGGATTATCCAGGATTTATTAAATATTAAGGCATTGACTTCTACTAATGCAGATAATTAGGGTTTATTCAAAGTCAAAATGAAATTGGCATAGCATGTGCATGGAAAGTGATTCATTACAGAGCTACTAGTCAATTCATCACTTATGATTTTCATTACATATCATAATTAAGAATGCTCGAGCTGAATTGATGCAGTGTTCTTGGGATTAACAAATGCATAGTGAAATGTGCAGCTCCCCCGTTATTGGAATGCACCCATGTAGTGATCATAGGAGAGGGTGCAGCGACGGGGGGGTGGAGGGGAGATTACATCTTACCCTCGCTCAGATTCAATTAGTTCCTCAATGACATCACGGCAGGAAGTAGCGTGGCCTTCAGGTAACGTACAAAGCTCCCCGTAGGCGTGTCGGTCGTTTGTATAGATCTACAATGTGATTTGATGTGATTTATTGGTCAACGTAAAGAGAGACAGGCTTTAATCTTTGGTTTATGCCGGAGGATTAGGAAGTCACCTTTAAGGGAAGGGACCATAATGCCATTCTATCCTAAAACAAGCAAACAATTACAGACAAAAACAAAAGAGAAAAAAAGAGAAACGAAAATACAGCTGCCCAAACAAATACTGAAACGGTCAGCACATGTTGGCACTGAAATATAGATATTCATGCGCATGTGCTGCTGCGAGCACCTTCCTGTCTGGAAGTGAACGACGTGACGGCGATAAAGTGAACATACGAGTTAGTCGGGCGGAGCACCATGGCAACAGGTGCAGAGAAAAGCAGCGGAGCACCTCGTTGTGAAGTGTTGAGTGCGGCGCTGACGGAGAAAAAAAACGCTCTCTGAAGAAGCTGGCGGCAAATCACTCACATTATAGAGCTGGCACCGACCGGAGTGCCCTGCTCCTGGTTGCGATTGGTGATTAGGAAATGTTTTGTCCCTGCCACAGATCTGGTTAACGGGAACGCAGACTCCCCCGCTGGTGCTCGGGAGTTAATCGCACAACAATGGGGCCGCCGAGGAGGGGAAGGAGAGGTAAGGATGAAGACAGGAAGGGGCCGGGTGGAGGCTTCTCAAGACAAGGCCCCCAGTTTAATTGCCTTTGGATAATCGTATTGTCTGGCAGCGTGAACGCGTGACTGACTCGCTCTCTTCAGAGGCGCCTCGTGGAAGTGGCTGCTGGTTCGGAGGCGCGAGGCGGCAGGATGGGAAGCGAGGCGAGTCAAACGGCGCCACAACTTCTGGCCTTTACTTCACAGCGTTGAAAGTTTAACTTTGGGTTTTGTTTCTGTCGATAAATGCGTTTGCATTTAGGGTTATTTTGTCCGTGCTGACCAAGTCAATGCTACTATTAGTTTAAACAACGCTGTAGTTTTTCCTGCCACCGAGCCGGAGGCGCCGTGTTATCGAGTGGCCCCTTCTCACCAGCGCCTTATCTCCGGAAAACCTCCGGGGAATTTCCACCAGAATGAGCCGATTACAATTCCGTGGTCAAAAGTCAAGGTCACCGTGACCTCAGGCTTATGCAATAATTCATGTGATAACTGACATTAGATATAGATGGAAGTATACAGCAACTTGAGTGGTTGGAGGGGACTTTAATGCGAGTTTTGAAATAAATATATATAAAGCAGCGTGCGTGTGTATCGGCGGGCTGATGCTTCATCCACCGTGTCCAAGGTCTCCTGCCTCTGCTGCACATGCAGACATTCCGCAGTGGCTCTCGATGGCAAACATCATCTTTTAATTTTGTAACTACTATGATTTGCACAGCCATAAAACCGGATAATAACAATCATTTCCCTTTATTAAAATAGTGTCATAATTACTGTGTCGGCGCTGCCTTTTAGTTAACGTTCCCCTTGTTTCGTCAGCTGTGTTTGCGTTGCTCCTTTCGCTTCTCCGTTGCTTCAGTGTAAGCAGTGAGATTTCCTGGATCGAAGGGTGCATAAAAAGAGATGGGGGGCTTTAAATAAAAACCCGTTATGAAAGCCAGCACGTCTGTTGTTTACAAGACCCAACAAGCCTAAAATAATGAGGCAAACATAACAGTGCTTCACTGGAATAACGCCCTTGACGTGACCTCCATTAAAAACACATTAAGATGCCTTCTAGATCCATTATTTTCTCACATTTTTCCCATTAAAGGGTTGCGTTGTAAACATCTACATTTTAGCTCCATTATTTAAATTGTAACCATGTTCTGTGGCTCGTTCTGGGTACGATGTGGCTTTGCAGCGAGCTCCATCCTGCCGGCTGCAGGTCAGCGGGTCACAATCACGACCTGTGTGTGTTTCCTGGTGCAGTGAGTCCAGCGAGCGATGAGTCCGTCAGTCAGCCGCGTTCCTGCCTGTTGGATGTGAAGACACCCGGTTAACATTGTGAGGATGATCCGTGTTACTGTGTGCGCGTTGGAACGTGGAGCGTTCTTTGTGGGCGCGTCAACATGGAGGATGTTCGTGTATTTAGTGGATTTGGACCATTTGGCACGCGCTGACACTTTGCATTTATTTTGGCCTCAGAAAATGCGAGCTAATGAGAAGACGTGTTTTTCCCGCGTTGCCTGATTTTTGTAACATACATTAGATAATTAAAAGCTGAGTTTTAAAGAGGAATCCTCGGTCTGCTGGTTATTCTCACCTTCCCCTGATTAGCACTCCCACTGTAAATATTGGATTTATTGAGTAATGTGACTCAGGCTGACAGTAGACAAACCACCACAAGTGACAAATGACTTTTTAGCCTTTGCATTAACGACGCATCGCATGGAATGAAATTCATACTGAAGAACACACACATCCAGCAATCCAACCTGAACGTGGCGTCGCTACTCAGCACAACGCACCGATCAGCTGCTGGATAATAATACATATTCCACTATTTTGTTCGGACTATGAGTGGTACCTGAAGTCGTGGTGATTCCAGAAATAGTTTGTAGTGTTTTCCAGGTGTTCAAATATATATATATACACAACACCTCTTAAAGTATATATGCGGCCGGTCCTCCTTTTATTCACAAGTGGCATTCTTTAGAAAAGCCCAGCTGAGAGCTTCGGCGAGCTTAAAGTGGAAGCGGGATGAAAACCTTTGGCCTCAGAAGGCGGCTGTGTGGTCGGGTTCGCAGTCGGCTGGTTAAATATCCACCGAGGAAGCTTTTCTCTGCCTTCATTCCTGCTGTACAGAAATGTGACGATTCCCTCCTTACATTATCAATGCTTTGCCATGAATTCATCCTCTTGGTAAGAGGAAATTATATTATATTTGGCGATGTAAAGTGTGCTTGCCTCCCATCCAGCCCATGCCAGCTTGCTCGTCTCCGGCGAGCGTCTCGGGGAGAGTATCTGCTCGGATCTGTCAAACGGGCGCTGCAGCGGTCTACCAATTACAGCTGTGAGAAGCGAGCAGCTGTCTTCGGCTCGGCAGACTCCTGTGCCACCGTGTCTCATCCTGCATAACATAAGTATTTCAAAGTTTAAAAAAAAAGAGACCTGATGTTGTACAGAGAGACGCGGGTGAAATACAGGATCGAGATTGAATAAGAGCTGGATGGAGGGAGAGGATTCCACATCCGGTGATCAGAAGGATTCATTATTGAAATGATCCCTGGGATCCCGTCCCCCGTCCAGGGGCAGTGCAGTGACGCCACAGTCCCGACCCACACACTGCAGTCCTCAGTGCACATGAAGGGAGCTGCAGTCCGAGCCCCCACACATCGCTGAGGATAATGAAACAGGGAGGAATATACAGTAGATGGTCATTGGATTCCACTGTTGGCATCGCAGAAAGAGAGCTTCTCAAACCGTGATGGGTTTTTCACTTCGCGTTCATGGCTGTCTGTGTTATAATTGAAATGGTCTTTTCTAAACGGTGTCTATGCAGAAGGGTTACAGTACTGTGAGGGCTCACAACACTCTACAAGTCGCACAAAAAGACCTTCCATTCTCAAGTGCGATGCTGTAAGTCCAGGACCACCTGAACACGTTAGGACCCATGTCTCTGCTGGGAGCCTCTCGTCATCACTTACATGCATTTCAATCCGGAGAGACTTGTTGAAATTTGAACACTGCTTTATTATAACAGGCATGAATATTGATATTGCAATGTGTTTGGGGCTTGGACTCCGTCCTGCCGTAGGACAGACCAGGGGCCGGGATGCTGAGTCCAGACACTGGTGGTGGTGGTAGAACACCTGACAGCAAAAGTTTTAAAGTTTTAAACTTTTAAAGTTTGCCGGCAATGATGCAATTGGTTTACGGTAACTTCACCCACGTCTGGTTGGTTGGTACTACTCGACCCCGCCCCTAATCAGCCTGTTCAGTCTTCCTGACTGCATTTTTGCCTAAGCTTCATTTGGTGTTGCAAGGAAATAGCAAAATGATTATTTGAATTTTGCGTGGTTAAAGTTGGAACAGCTGCTGGGAGAAAGGAAACAATCATTTTGTGTTTTGGTAAATCAACACAAAGCTAATTATTCCAAGAGTAATGTATTTAATGTTCTGCTCGGTTGATATTAGTTTCTCGGGAGGACACGGGTAAATTCTATCTTTAGCAAAGTATACAATGTTATTCTTTTTTTGCTTTCTTTTACTGAAATCCGGTTACATTGTGCAAATAGACTGCGAGTGCGCTGACAAAGTACGCCGCTTCCCCACCAGCAGCTTAGAGTCCCACGTGTGATTACATTTAGGCAGCCAAAGCACATCCGTTAGGAAGAGCAACAAAACATGTCCCAATCCAACACACTCCTTCAAGCCGAAAGAACGAGCTCATCTAACCAAGAAGGAAGAGCCTCGTCCCCCCTCCACCCTTCTGAGGGGACAGTAGGCCATCAAAAGCTTCTCAATTTGCTGATGGCTTCATTAAGGCCTCTGATGTTCTGTGATTGTGATACTTCACAGAAGACGTCGGAATAGAAGCACTTCAGCCTAAACTCTGGCGTTGTGGTACTCTTGAACAGATACGAGCCTAAATACAACCTTTTTTGTGGTATTCACACTGTGTGCACTTTTAACAAACATTTCTGATATCAGCAGGTTGCCACTTTGCTAAAACACATAATGAAGACTTCCTGCACATCTCTGTGTGTGTGAAGCTGTCCATGATTACCAGTAAACCAACACGCTGTGGTTACCTCCAGTCGATGATGCATCTTAATTAGTCCCTTTAATTGCCCTCCTCCCAGAGTCTACAGAAAGCAAAGTGCAAACAATGCACGTGCACAGACGAGCCGAGTTCCGTCTGACGCTCCAAAGATGATTTGACACCACAGAATGTGAGTCATCACGGAGAGAGCTGCCGTAGCGTGAAGCCGCCGAGAAGCCGGCAGGTGCAGCCGGAGCCCGGGCGAAATAAAGAGAGACGGATTCGTCCTCAACGTGAGTGAAACAGAAGAACCGCAAACCACCGATGAGGCCGATGCCGTCGCTCCAAACACCACAGCTAGTTCTCTCACATGAAAGCAAATCTGAGTCTATTTCCCGTCAGGATGAAATGTTTTTTTTTAAACAGCGGCTGGTGTTAGCCCACTTCTCACTATGGGGCCAGACAAATATTGGATGTTTCTTTTGCTCCGGAAATCCTCATGAGCAGTAGGCAACTATATTAAAAGTGCAATTGATCCATGCTCCGTTCGGTTGGTATTTCAGGGAATCATATAAGTTCAACATGATCGATCAATGCGTCACAGTCAGGCTGAATGAGAAATTGAAATTGATTTTTGAAGGATGTTATTAAGATCCAGGCCATGACTTCTGCAGTCCCCGGCTTTCGAAAGTAATTACAGGAATGTTACACTGACAAAACCTGGAGAAAATATGGCAAAATGTACATCATGCCTTTGCACATTTGTATGCTGAGGAATAAATTCCAATCACCATTGCATCTGCTTTTCAGCAGTCTGAGTCCACCGGCACCTTGCCTTATGCATTAATAAACCGGTATAACCACAACGCCTTAGAAATACCACCTGAATAACGAAACGTTCAAATCAGTTGCAGATGCCCCGACCCCAATCTCCTCCGATGCAACAAGCAGTGTTTCAAGATTCAGCCTCTGACATTCGTTCACGTCGTCTGTTTTGAGTGTCTGATGCGTTTCCATGAGTTATGCATGTCAGTTAAGCGGCACAGGAGCACCGTCAGGTTTTAGACACACGCCGGTGTGTGTTAGGTAACGCACTGCTACCGCCGCAGGTTGTGGAGGAAGTGCCGATGAGGTTGTGGAGTGGTTGACACAGGTACAGTGGACCTCCACCGTCATTCCAGGAGCCTTTGAGCAATTATTTACCGCTCGATCATGATCAACAGTGAAAGTCGGCTCTTTCGATACCCAACAGGTGTGATTTTCGGGGGAACTTGATTGGCCACGTCAATGTTTGCCCGGGGCAACGCACCGACCCGGCATACAAATTATACCACATGGGGTATTTTATTTAATCTGTGCCCACAGTGAGGGGAAAAGGAGGGGGGGGGGGGGGCAATTATATCAGAGGGTCCAGTCGTACGCATGGAAATGTGTTTCATTCGTTGCGTTGCAAAAGTTTTCTCTCGTATTTCGCAGCTGAGGATCCGTCGCTTCCCAACGCGCCATCCGCCACTTATCTGCATAAAGAAGCAGCCGAACTGAACGCGGTCTTAAGGGTAAAAAATTGGCTGAGAAAACAGAGGCAAAGGGTCATTAAGCAGCAGGTTTGGAAGACAGAGAGAGAGACAGCCAGGGAGACATTGAGTCCCAACTTCATCAAGATTAATCACTGACATCTGGCGCCTTGGAGGACCTAGTTAGTAAGCCTCTCTTTCCCCCTGGTCGGGTGTGAATCATCGACGGCAGCCGGAGAGACGCAGCGAGTGCAGACTGTGTAACGGATGACAGCGATGGCGTGAAGTGTAGACAGAAACACTGACGCAGTCATAACCACGCGCTTCGCATGGTTGGACGATTGATGGACGGGGTCATGGCAATCGTAAACAAAAAGTAAGAAGCCCACCCTGTATTAATACAAACGTTATTGACATTCACACACAATCATAAAGCCTGGTTTTACACCACGTGTAGGTTTGTTTTCCTCCATCCAGCTTGGGTTAATATGATGCTTTATAATCACTGCTGTAAAGCACACTTGATTGGATGAAGCTCCGGTCCACATGAGGCTGCCACGTGCCAAAGGGGGGCGGACATCTTGCACTGAATTTAAAATAAATAAATAGGATTTAACAGAGTCCGGTTGCAGCGGTGGATTGACAGAGAAGGTTATGTCAGAGTGGGAGGTCGAGGGGGGAGGTTGGGGGGGGGTTAGTGGGGGCGTCGACTCAGATTCCTCTCTGTTGACCATCGGCCTGAAGGAGGCTCTTCTTACTGCCGGCACCACTACGTTGTTATGTCCCGCTCAGGCCCTGGGCTCTGCCTCCTGAAGACAGAGAGTCTGACCCACATCCACACGAGCTCCTCCGAGCGCCATTACTTTTGTTGTCATGGCGACAGGCGGGGCTGAGCCGCCGATGACGCATTCGCAGGGGGAGCAGGTGAACCAGTCGATGCTGGATAAGACGGGTGATTAAGTAAGATTGGGATAATTAGATGTGCTGCACAGGGAGCCTGAAGAGCAGTGGTCCGGCATCGTGAGATATGACTCCCACTCTGGGTTTTATTTTTAAACTGTTGTCACCGTACCTAGATGTCTCCTGGGACAGTCAAAGATGAGCCGTCTGCATAGTAACAAAGGCTAACAAAGGCTCCACCCGTGCCTTCAAGGAAACAGCGCTGCAACATCTTTGAATTCACGAGGTTCGTATTGACTTTTAAGGGGGGGCAGATGAGAAATATCTCACCTTTTCACTGCTCGACCAAATACCTGTGGGTATTTTGAGTGCTCACATCCCACGAATTGTGAAATAAGACAAGAGTTTTTCATGCGCTGCTTGGATCAGAGAACTTGTGATTCAACAAGCCGCTCACATTCAACTCCTATTTTTATGTCTCGCGCAGGCTCGTTCAAATTTACCGTCTGAGTTTCTCCACCCACGGCTTCACGTTCACCTCAAATTGTGCCATATTTTACCCGCCAGCCAATCAGAGCGGACCGGGGTTACAAAGACAGGTGTTACGGGTGGATGGACGTGTGCTCATAGAAACACGTAAACCTGGTAACGAGCACGATTTGATCCCTTTTATTCAAACGGACCTTTCAATTCTGCTGTACAGCGGCCACGTTTAGCTTTTATCTGAAAGCTTCCATACAGTGAGTCATTCACATAAATGCCCTCATGAAGTGTTTGTGTCCTTTTAGAGGGGAAGGGAGAAACAACCACTGACGAGGTTCAGTTTGTATAGTTTGCCTTTGAAATGACCGTGTTTTGACATTGGCCCAAATCTTTGTATATTTCCAAACCATACTTTTAAATAAAAGAAAAACTTTATGACGGCCTGGAAAGACGTCCCTTACATCTCTGCGTCCATTTGATAAAGTGTAGGTCAAAAAAACAATCCCACGGCATGTTAATCTGGCTCCGACCGGCTCTCTTCTGTGTGGTCTCAACAAATATAATATCCCATTTGAGTCATCTATCCTGCATTTCCAAGGGCGTCATCTCATTATTGATTTTCAGGAAAGTGAAGAGATATGGATATTACCAGGCTGAAGGCCACGGAGGTACTGAAGGTGATTCATGGGCGGGTCTTCCTCATAATTCAGACACTGGACAAATAGTTCCTTTCCAACAGTGTTGGCATTTGACAAAATCAAATTCTTGAGGCAGATTTAAAGCAAGGCCACACGCGGACCTGCACCTAGTGCACACCTGGACGACTCGTACGAGGTCTCGCAGTTATCTTTCAATTACCTCCACGGCGCTGCGAAAAACACACGCCGCCTCTAATCCGCAGCATGCAGCGATTAAATGCAGTTTTGCTGTATACATTTTCTCTTTAGCCACCACTGCAGTATATTTCATTGTAACCTTTGCTATTGTTACACAAAATTGCTAGAAGATTATCGGCATGCAGACGGGGATGAGAGAGCGGTCCTCGCAGTGCGATTGTTCACCGCAGAGACTAACCATTATCATTCTCCTGACCATGCCCTTTCTGCTAATTCTCCTCCATATAGCCTCAACCTTTCCTATAGCTGTCAGTTGTAGAGAACCAATTAACATATTGTGTCCGAGGGAGTCGTGCCCCCCCCCCTCCCCCCCAGCACCCCTCGGCTCCCCTCCCTCGGTTTTTGTCACACTGCTCGCCAGTGGCCAGAGTCACACAAATTAGCGGTGTGGGCTGGAAGGCTCAATTACCTTTTAAGGACTTTAGAGGTGGTCTGTGTCCGTGTCAGCCTGTCTCAGAGCTTCCACCCAACCGCCTCGATAAGGGCAGAAAACCAGAAGGGGAGCTGGAACCGAGGGGGGAACCGAGGGAAGGAGAAGGAGGGGGGGGGGGGGGGGAGGGGGATTGGTGTGCAGGGGCTGCTGGGTAGAAATGATCTGATATTCCTGTGTCTGCAGAGCTCCTGACTGTTTGGAATCCTTGTTTTCCCCTGGAGACGATGCCGACTCTCTTCTTCTCATCAGCCCACCTTAGTCTCACCTCAGCCAACCCCCCCCTCTATCTTCCATTGTGCACCACTGCGAGGCAGGCAGCCGGGAGTCCATTTGAATAGGATGGCAGGGGTGTATTCTCAGAGGAGCAGCAGCACTCTGTACGCTGTGCCAGGCCTGGCCTTGTTATCCATCTGTGGCCATGTAATGGAGATGGATACTGTACCGCTGGCAGGCTAAGGAGATAAATGGAATAGATACACGGGCCTGTGGATATCAAACATCTCAAAGTGTGAAAATGCTGCTAGCGCTGAAAATGTAAAGCAAGAAGCAAGAACGCTAGCGCTGTGATGTGTTGGATAGCAGCACTGCTGATGCTGGGAAGTTCTCATGTGGTTCCCTCCATGCGCATCCTTAAAAAGGGGTCACGACCTCCGAAAGGACAATTCGGCTCGATGATTAAATGAGTCGTCCCCTGGGAAGCCCGGCCATGGATGGACAGTGATGCATTTCCACAAAGGTTTGGCTAATTCACATCCCTCTTTCACAGTTAACTTGCACAACAGAAGAGAATCTTCACTTCACTGTATTTCAGTCGTCGATTCATTCCAAAAAGATGCTTTTCTGTGACGCTCAAGCTGACCAAGAGTTTGCAGTCAGCAGTTAAATTCATGCATTACAGAGGATGGCAGGTCACATTTTATTTATTGATATTGTTTGATATATTTATAAGTCTAACCTCATGTATTATACATGTGGTCTTAAGGTCCATATAAATCTTTGCATAACAGAGGGAGCGATGTGATGAAGGAAATACAGGCTGAAGAATTGGTGCCGCGACCTCGGGATTATTAATAAAAGGGACAATCGAAATAACAAATATTTAGCATTTTATTTGTGTGCGGTTGAAATTTATTCATAGCGTATTTAAATAGCGTGCATAGAATAAGTTAATTTTACGTCAGACAAATATGTGTTAAGCGTTTTGATTAATCGACACTGTGCTGTTCTTTGGTTAAAAATAAATCTTCGTCTTTTTGTCAGAAACACTCGTGCAGCTGTGCGAATGAGCAGCAGAGCTTCAACTTAGCTGTGACACGTGGGAGATGCTGTGGGTGTTGCATGGAGAAGAGCATCATGGCTTTCACTCTCAACACTGCCTTTCTCTCTGTGCCCGCTTCAGCCTTCCTGCAGATACACGGAAGTACTGCCGTTATTTAACTGTTTGACTGCCTGCACGCCAATAAGGCCCTTTGCCCTGAGCTCTGGATCTCCTCTCACCCGATGTAGGAGTTCATGATGGAGTTCAGGTGGTGTGCAAATTGTAACTTTGCTGATGCATTGTTGTCCTCGGTCGTTGCTTTTACCAAAAGGAGACGTGGAGGGAGTGGCTGCAGGAAGACTTTGTTGTCAGGGAACTTTGATCCTCCACCAGGGGTCACTGTTGTTCAGGGAGATTGATCTCAAGTAACCCCCCCTCCCAGGAAGATCAATGAGCCCTCGCCTTCAGGTGAGACGCAGATGACCCCCCGCCGCCGTTCTGTGCGTCTCAGTGTCTCGCTTTGTGTGTCTGTACGTGTGAGAGACCCACAGAGGGAGAGTGTGTGTGTGCATTCACAGTGTTCATTTCTCAGCGCTGGTTTGGCAACATGTAGCGCTAAGTAGTCGCAGGTGAAGCAAACTACTGAATGTGAAAGTGGCGCCTGTCGGACCGTGAATGTTAAATGTTTTCTCTTCTGGCTGCACGGTGAGTCGGGCAGTGTGAGTGTCCTCCCGTCCACCTCTCTGTGTCCGTCTGTCCGCCGGACCACCTGTGCCTCTTGGTTTTCCACTTCATGCCTGAAAATAAGCTTTAATGTCCACGAAACACAGTATCATGCTCTGTTCACCCTCTGTCTGAAGAGCTCCCTTAAAGATCCTGTCTCTTTTAGTCTGCTCTGATTGGTTGACTTCTTTAAATGTTTGCTCACTGGTTACCTGGCCAGCGATCAGCTGTTAGCATCACTGCTGCTGATGACAGGATGAAATCTCAGCCTTTCCTGGTGTTTCTGTCAAATCGGCTACAACTACCTTTTCCTTTTCATCCCGTGAATATTCTTCAGAGTGAAAAAAGACTAAGACTAAGATCTAAGTTGATGTCCTGAGCGCTTTTATGTTTGGTTTGTTTGGTGTCTCCCCTTTTCAGAAAGTCCAAAACACCGTTGAAGCTGTAAGTGTTTGCTCACTGTATCCTTTACCCAGAAGCCGCTGTAATGGGTAAAATCTGCCCCATAAAAGGAACATTTGTTAGATAAAATTCCTGCTCAACCTTTGGGGCGCTCGCATAAAGATGAAATAGAAAGGCACAAAAATGCTGAGCTCAGTGTTAATAATACATATGTCTGTAGTTGTCTTAAATGGGTAAACCATCTGCTCCAGGCAGCCCGAAGCCTCCCTGTTCTAATTGTCCCGTCTGCGGTGTTTGATATGCATAATTAGACTTTTAATAATCTTTGCTGTGCAGGTTGTGTTTGCAGACTGCTGTGTGAATCCCTGATGTCACGGACGTACTTCACACAGATCTTCCTTTGGTCACTCTCTTCATCCTTTAGGGTATAATCATGTTTTTACCAATTCAATTTTCTAGTTGAGTCAATAATATGTAGTGATTGTATATCAGCATTGGTCCAGATGTGTAATACGAAATGTTTGATAAGCTGTCCTTTAAAGGAACCGATGACAAACGTGACGAACACTGAAGGTGAAACGATTAAATCATTCTGTCCATAACCAGTAATGAGTTAAAAAGAAAGTGAACCAAAAGACTCAAGGTTTGTCGAGTGTGATTGAGAATAATCCTCTTTGATAACGATATGGAACTTCAGTGAAAGAAGAAGCAGTGTTGCGTCCCGGGCGCCGGTGATGGGTTGTGAAAATCCTGACGGGTATTAAAGCTGCAACGCGTCCTTTGGGGGAGCCGTGCATTCAAAGAGCGTTCTGCACATGTCCGCCGTTATCCAAGATGATCAGGGCACGGCGAGGCATTAAAGGGTCGCGGCCTGATCGCTCGCCGTCGTGTTTTGGGGCTTTCATCGGGCCGAGGGGCTCCGGCACAATGGCGGCGTTGTGGCATCGCCGCCGAGGCCCCTCTGAATGCCCACGGTGGCGGCGGCGGAGGTTTAGAGCGCGCGTGCACTCAAAGGGCCGGGGCTGATCAAAGGAATGTTTCATCCGTGAGTTCTGCCGCTGCGTCGAAGGCCGGAGACGCGGCATGACCGAGATCTGATGCTGGGAGACTGACAGCAGAGTCTCTGATGACCCACGAGAGGCAGCCAGCACAGCACGGAACAGAGCGCGTTCCACGCAGCAGGAAGTGTGCGATACACCGGCAGGAAGCACTGATCCAGAAGGACCTGCTCAACGCGTCGCACTAAGCTCTTTAATGTCTCTTTTACACCTTGAGGGCCACTTCAGTAACTTCTCAGAGATAGTACAGTATGAATCAATGCAGAGATGGAAATAACCTGACATTTACTGTTGTTCAAAAAGTGAATCCTGCAAGTTTTTAAACACAGTGTATTTTTGAAAGTTTGAAATCTCTTTTGGAGAAAATGCATAATATTCTACTGCGTCTCCACACAAACTGCTCCTCGCGCCTCCCGTGACAGAACTCCAACATCAAGGCAAGTAATCAAGGAAACCTTGAAAGCTTTTCGGGTCACATGATCATCAGGTCGTCCGTCGTTGACCCCGAGCTGAAGAGGCGACAGCTAACCTTGTTAGCGGCAATTGCTCCCAGGTGCAATCAACCGGTGGGATTCCCCCCGAGGCCGAAGGAAAACATGCTGCAGGGTCACACTACTCCTACTTCCTGCCCCAGTGCATTATGGAGGTCGGAAGGTCACCGGCGAGACGCAGAGTCAATTGGGCAGTCCGAGCGAGGCTAACGTTCCACTGCAGGTAGCACTTGTTCTCATCAGTGATGTCAACACAGATGAGATTCAGATGGGATTTAAAAGCATGTCGATAGTTTGTAACTCTGAGCATCAGCGGTTTCTTTCTCTGGATAAATGTTGTCTATATTTATTTTTCCAACTACAGGCAAAAACAGTTTTTTAATGCATGGTTCAATTTTCAGATATTTTTGGGATATTTTGCTTAATACGGATTATTTCAGTAGACTTGGTTATCAGATTATCCCCCTGTTGAACTGACTTACGCTAGAAAATAACTGGAATCTTACAGTTGGTGTGTTTTTCATCGCGTTTCTCCAGTCTTAAGATTCGTGATCTTGACATGTGTGGGACGTAGTACATATTTAACATCCTCATATGTACATTAACAGTTATAACATTTCTGATATAAAAGAAAAGCTCTGCTGTGTGTATGACATCTCACACAGGGGAAGTGTCACGTGTTCCACTGGGGAATCGTGATTGAATGTTTGGACAAATATGTCAAGTTAAACGTGCTTTAATTAAAGACAGCGCCAGAGAACATGTAAAAACACAGTGATAAATAAAAGTTTGATCCCTTAAATTTTGAAGTTTGCTTTCATTTATTTATGGCTCTCGTGTCACTGAAGTTATTTTTGTTATTTTTCTTCATCAGATCATCTCACGTTGTGTTTCTCCGCTTTTCAATTCCCAAACCTTTCCGTCACAATAATTTCATCTGTCGGTTGCTGTTGCTTTTACGCCGCCGCAGCGAGCTCAGGATGGACAACGCTATAATGAATAATGAATTAAGTTTTCAAGCTTTTATTAATTAATCTCTGATTTTGGCAGCTCTCTGACAAACCGCATCAGTCAACAGCCGGCTCAAAGATTTAACGTCCCAATTCCACCAGCGTCCGGTCTTCATGCGACTGAAATGTTTTGCGTCACCTGCACATGAAACAGCATTGTTATGTTTTCCGTTGAGCCAATGCCGGACCTTATGAACAAACAAAGGGCTTCTTCTGGCGTAGTGGAGTCCATGTGTGAGGGCAGCGCTGAGTGAAACGCCATCAACCTGCAACGGCGGCCTTCAAACACTGGCATGCTAAAGTCCCTCATCCCTTTTAGTTCATGTGGACGTTTGCTGATGGAAAAGGAGTGAAGATGAAAGCCTGCAGTGGCGATAAGTGAAGGTGAAGGTCTGGTTTTATTCTACAGGATCCACAAATACCATTCTGCAAATACTACGCGCCAAGAATGAGGAGGAGAATGAGGATTGCTTTGCTCCCATCCGTTTTTCTCTCTTGTGCTCACACAAAAACACACAAAATAACTGCCGGGGACAAATAGAGCTACAGAAAAAGTTTTATGAATATAAATAAAAACAGTTGAACAACGATAAAAATAGAAATAAAACAACTTGCTATAAACTGTACAGGATTGTGCATTAATCCTGTACATGACAGATAATATGTGCATTTAAAGCTCCGGCTTTAACATGAACACCAGCGATCGTACCAGATGCCGCTCTTATTCTGAAGAATCCGCCGTGTTGTGCCCTGAGTTGACCCTGAGCTCTCTGATTGGCTGCGTCTTTGCCCACTTCACGTGAGTTCAGCAGTGGAGCTGCAGCAGGAGAACTTTCCATCCGGCTCGCGCTGCTCTCATATTCTGTTTCTTTGGCTCCCAATTAAACAGAGAATCAAATGTGGTATTCTTCTCATTATCTTCAAAGTAGGTACTCCAGATCAATGCCGGAATGCAAATAAAAAAATAAGGTCCAGCGAGATTAAAAAAGCTCCTTGAACCTCCACAGAAGTTTGCGGTTTGCATTAATTACATTGCAATGAAATATGAATCAAGATGGATTTTCTGTAGCGATAGTTCCCAAATGAGCCCATAAAGACAAACACGATGCTCCTGAATTAAAGGTATGTGTATATAATAAGGTGGCCTGGTATTATTTTTCCAATTAACCACTTCTCACACTGTTAAATCGGCCTGTGTTTAACTCTCCGGGCATCAGTGCAGGTGTCAGAACGAGCGTTGCCGGGGGAGACCACTCGCTGGTTTCTGTCATGATGACAGATTCCAGCTCAGGCTCCACATCCAGGCGCTAAAAGTGTTTGCAGAGGCAAACAATAAGGACGCGTTCAGGACTTCGGACCGTCTGACTCCTTGACGACATACACACGAGCCGGCTGCTCCCTCTGTGCTGTAAACGAACGACTAAAGGTCACCGTGCAGCCACCGTGCAGCTATTCGGCGGTCAGACGTTAGACGTCGGCTAGCAGTGTGCTACTTTGGAGGGCGTCTGTTGCATGTGGTCTTGATTATAAGACATCTAGTCTGTGGCCACTAAATGGAAGAAGAGGCCTCTGATTCAGCCTTTTCTTGCCTCTCTGTCGATGTGAGTGTCTTTGAGTCTCGGCGTGGCTTTGTTGTGTCTCTTTGTGGTTGTTCTGTGTCTCTTTGTGGTTACTTTGCATCTCTTTCTATTTGGGCTCCTGGGATCCCTGTTGGATTGATGTTTTGGGCCCAGATACCCATGTTGGCCTGAGGACCCCTCGTATTGCGCCACCATTCATCACTAATGCATGGACGTATCACATGTATAGTTCTGAGAGGAGGGACCCTTCCTGTGATGCCTTTAGCTGAGTGATATATCGATATCTGTCGGGTGGACTTAATTCAAATCTGTGCAAACATTCATGTTACCTTCAGGATGAGCCTCAATTACTTTTTTTTATCAACATCACTGTACCTTTGTATGTGTATACTAACACTAATGTTGTTTACATGGTTAGCATTCGACCTAGCAGACCTCAACATGTCCACAGCCGGACAGACATGTTGCCTCAGGAGAGTCCGACATGCTTCGCCGTGCTGACAAAATACTCTTGAACCTTAAACCTCATCCTTTTAGATGAGGGAAACGGTGTTTGGACGCTTGCTGAATTGACAAAGTGTTTAAAATATGCATTCTTGTTTATTGTTGACCTTAAAGGCTAGCTTTCATTTTCTCGTTTAATCCAGTCCAAAAAACGTTCACATTCATGTAAATGTGTATTTTGTGATCTTCAGTCCAGTGTTGCTCAAGGTCTCGGTAAAAAAAGGAACTCTGGCTCTACGCTACGTAGAAAAAGTTACAAATCTGAGTTTGTCTTCCTTAAAAACGTATACTTATTTTATTGTCATCCAGTTAAATAAAATGGACTTGTTTGTGTTCGGGGTCAATCTGTGGGGGGAGAATCACCGAGGACGAGGCCACGCAGAAAAACACCACGGGAGCCCAAGAGTGCTTCATTGTGATGCTAAATGGGAAGCAAGAGCGATTCCGCCTGTGTGTTTATCTGCCAGGCAGGAGTTATCACAGCCGGTTACTTCAGCTCGCAGCCATTGAGAGCGTGCGTCCTCGAGGAGCCACGGCTCCAGTCCCACGCCAAAGGTCACGCAGTTCAGCCAAACAAACGTGTGAAATGCAAATGATGAGTAAGAAATTAAAAAGCTGACTGCTGCGTAGATAAGGCGCCGCTCGTCAGGTTCGGCACATCGGGCTGAATTTACTTGTCCGGGGATTCGTGTTCCAACATTAAGGCCTCTGTGTGAAACGCTCGGGTTGAAGGACTCTTCTGTGAATGTGCAAACCTCCCACCACAATAAGCAATTTGATACACTTGTTCCAACGGATTGGACCTACTGCAGCAACAACAACAACAGGCTGGTCTGCGTGGTCAGGGACACGCAACCGGTTCATACTTCATAAATGAAATTGGGAAGGTGATGTTTAGCGGAAAGTCAAGACTCGGCCAACGCACAAGTGTGTTAGTTGGAGGGAGGTTATTGCTCATGTGTCGCATCATTTCACCTAAATAGATATTTGTTGCCATCATCCGTAACGTCTCCGTCCATGTCGATGTTGTCTACAGAGAAAACAGGAAGAGCTGTAAATAATAGATGAGCGTATTTGGCACAGCGTCCAGTCCGACCACGGGGGGGCTCGTGTCCTAATATCCCAACAACAAAGAGCAGCGCGCGCACACGCGCTGCCAGGGTGTCACCGCTTCTGATTCAACCGTGGCATCTTTGCTTTTTTATTGTGACACACATCCGCCACTGCACAGCAGGTGAGCTTCGTGATTTCTGAGGGGAAGAGAAGAAACAGACATGAAACGACGGAAAGTTTCAGAGTGCAACAAACAAGTTGTGTGCAGGCTGAGGAGACGAACAAAGCACCGCGAGGTGCTTATAGACCTGCTTCTTGGAGGTTGATTGAATGCTTAGAAGATAAGACCGGCGACATTAGATATCCCAGTGGGTAGAGGATGGGAGGTTAATCTCATTCTCCACCGTGATGTATCCAAAGTGACTCTTTTTTTCGCCGGTGGTATCGTTTCTGAGCACTCCTTGGGTTCCAAGGGCAGGGAAAAAGTCCATCGGTGCCGGCGCATTGATTGCCTCCAGATTTGATTAAACTCTCGGGCTGTACTCCAAATGTAAGGCAATAGCATGGAGATAATCTCACCTCCTCTCCTCGGGTCGCGCGTAATGCGGTTTGGCGATGTGGCTGTGCACTCTTTCTAGCGTAATACCCCGCCTTGGACGCGTCCGGCTAGCTGTGGGCTTTGTTGGGGAGGGATAACTCTAAACTGCTGCTCTGCACAAATGACATGACAAAGTGTGAGTCCTGGAGCATGCAATGACGACACCGCTTCGTTTGACTTTCCCTGTCTGTCTGCGAGAACTCGCTACTCTACTAATTCCCGGGTTTTTCGGTACTGATGCGAAAAAACGCACATCAAAACCAGCCTTTGGTATGATTAAGGCCTCATATTGAGAACGGGTGGTTAAGGTAAGCACTCGAAGAACCCTGCAGTGTTGGATGGGTCATCTCTTCCCAAAGGGCAGCTCCAGTGACTCTTAAATAGGACACCAGTCCATCGACTATGGCCCATGGCTAATGTCTTCATTAGGCCCTCATTAGCAGCCTTCCTATACGCACTTATTCGCTGCACATTACAAAACCAGGCTCTGGGGCGGGGAAACCACAGCCCGGTAAATCATTAATTGATGATCCTGCAATTGCACCCGCACCGCGTGTGAGGGCATTGTGCAACTAACAACCACGAGCCTGTTTTTGTCTGAAGCACCACGAGATCCTTTTTGTCTCAAACGGCGGCGCTGCTCGAGGGTCTTGCAGTGACCTTGTCTCGGTCCATTCCTCCCTTAAGCGGAACATATTTATTTTGCTGCGGTCTCAAAGTCAGTAATTGGAGCTGAAGAAAGGAGGGAGGCTTTATCCGGAGGGCCTTTGTCTTGCAGAGCTGAGCAGAGGGTTTGTGGACCAGGCTGTCATGAACTAGTAGAGAAAGTGAGGTAGGGGGTCTGAGAGACACTGAAATAATACTTCCTCCTCCCAACAGGGAAGTCATTTCCTTGACAGGATGGGTTCTCCAAAAAGGCGTGTTTTTTTTAATCTATTTCTGGGATGGAGATCTTATTCAGACGCTGTTAAATCAGAGATCCCGCTGAGGAGAAATGGCTGTTCTTCTGCTGAATCTTTTTTTTTTTCTCCAGTTTTCCAGTCCATTCTGTCGGCTCAGCTCACTCCATTAATTCCTGTGATGCTCCGTTGAATCCTCCCGTAATGAAGCCAGTTAACCTGGAATCAGAGTCCCATTAAAGACTGGAATTGGTGCATATCATTCAGCTACAAATGCTAATTGACTTGATCATTATTAATTCTGACATTAGGTTCCAATTAAAGATAGCAAAACATTGATTTCATTTTCCTTTCATTTTATGGTTGGAGATTAAGAGTGCATTGATCACACCTGAATGACTCAGTATGTGCATAGCTAATTAAAGACTGAGATTCCAATTAAGATAATGAGTCGGTCTACGTTTTCAAATAAAACTCCCAAACATTTTTTAACCCGGCTTTAACCGCTTTGGTGAAGTGTGTGACGTTCATCTGTACCCTTAAACACACTGTGGGATGAGCACAACATTCCCTACGCTACATTAAACATGTAGGTATTCAAAGTCTGAAAAAACCTGCAATACAAAACCGTCATGTCCACAGCCAATCCAAAAACACGTCTTTCTGCAGCTGTCTCCAACCTCTGTCTCTGGCTCAGCTCCACACGGCGTCCATGAATGCCTCGCTGTGTCCTGCATCCCCCACACGCACAATGCATGGCTGTGTGTCCTGCACGGACTGTACAGAAGAATGCATGTGCTCTGAGGTGAGGCCTCTTGTTTTGGAATAGCTCATTAAAACCACTGTCGGAATGCATGTGTGTGTGTGTGTGTAGTTGCATATTTCCTCCAGATGCAAAGAGTGACCTGATTTTCTTAATGACTAAAAGCTCGAGACCGCCGTGGTCCCACGGACATTTCTGCTCCGTGACGTCGCGGCGGAGTTGAAAGGGATGTGGCCTAATTAAACGAGATACCCGATGCAGCGGGTTTGATTAGAGCGGCGCTCTGTTTATTATGGGATAGAAGCGAGTCGTACCTCTGTGTGTGTGGCCACCGATGCAAAGTCTCTCTACCTGCAGTTACTGTAATTTCACATCCATTATTCATCCATTTCATGTTCTTTAAAGATACAAAAAGGCCACGATGTGTTGAAGATGTGGACTTAAAAGGACACTGAAGAAAGTTTGTCTGTTTTAATTAGAAATTACAGATAAATGTTTCCGAGCTCCGTTAACAAAGGCAGCTTCTAACGAAACATCTCAGCGGCAGCACTAAATAGATGAGACAGAGGTGATGTTGTACTCTATGTGTGTTCATGCTGCTAATGAAGATTCACACCTGTGTGTGAACCCACCTCACACAGATTACTGAGACTGAATAATAGTGCGAAGAGGAGAGAACATTGAAAAGGCAGTAGGGGTGGAACGATTCAGCTGTTACATCGATGTATCGATTTTTATTCCTCCGATCCAACTACATCGATCTGTGCTTGGCGAGTTGTCCATATGGACGACATAGATCGATCCAAAATCGATTTAAAATGTAATAAATCAATTTTATCGATACTAGGAAATAACCCATTTGATTCAAGCACGTCAGAAACAACAGGAATCTAGTAAATTTATTTCAGTCATACTGGTTGAATTTTTGGCTGAAAAGTTACTGAATCGATTTCAAGTCATTGAATCGTATCGGATCGTATCGTTCTAAATGAACCAATATCGTCCTTGAATCGTATCGACGACCACGAATCGTGATTGAATCGAATCGTTGTTAAAAACGGATTGTTACACCCCCACTGTGCAGTCAGATTTTGTTAATAATTGATTTGTCTTTCCTTTTCATGATGGAAGTGAATCTCACAGTTTGTGTCCCGCGGCCATATCCGAAGAATGCAATAACAAACGGTGGCATTTGGTATTCCGTGTTTGTGTACGACTCATTAAGGAGCTCAGCCTGAGCCGTGCTGCTTTCTGGTGGGATGGAGCTGATCAGCCGCTGTCAGAGGTGTTACAGTAATTACGGTGATTTCATGCCGAGGGGATTCTGCTTGCAAACTGATTACACTTTTACTTTATTAAAAATACATTCTCCCGCTCTTCATTAAGAATGTAGGCTGTCCAAAATCATGTTCTTACACTTGTGGTTTCTGGGCTTGTCGGCAGCCATGGAAATAAAGAAAAAAGAAAAACCCAATAAGAGTAAAGCGTACGTGCTCTTTATATTGTATGAGCAAAATAATTCCTCAGAGATTTCCTTATATCTGGTAGGACAGGCCCTGATGGTATTTTCCTTTTTTCACAAGCTTACTAAATGGCTCCGAAAGAATAAAAAATAATTATCACAGCTTTGGAGAATGACAAAAAGAAAAGGTAATTAGCACCACTGAATAAATCAGAGATAGGAAAATTGCAATTATACTTGTTCTTATTAAGTTAAATTATTGTCTAGACCACCATGAAATTATTTTTCTAGTATTGCAATCCCTTGTAAGACTCATTAATAACAATGGTGTATTCTTTTCAACTCAAAAAGTGTCACAATTCAACTTAATGCTTTCAACACGAGGCCGGTCGAGCACCAAAGCTGGAGGCTGCATCAGGGCTCAAACACGACCCCTCCAACTTTAATGGGGTGGGGGGGGGGGGGGGGGGGGGATTTCAGGAAGGAAAATGAACATTTCACACCTTGCTGTATTCCCCAAAAGTCAAACCCTTGAATGTACAGAATGAAACTGTTGCAGGTTTCGAAGAACAGAAGTGGATGTTGTATTTTTCTAGATTTTTAGTACTTTAAGTCAACCTATATTATGAGCAAAGGTCTTACAGTGTACCATGTGATGGTCACCATTTCTCATCCCGACTCTTATTAGATTGGATTATTATTATTTTAGGACCTGATCTTAGCATGAGCAGAACATTCTCCCTTTGCCTCTGACACACAGGCACTGTGCGCCTCATGCACACGCACCCTCCCCATGTCTAACTTAAGAAAACATTGCATACATTGTGTGTGTATAATGCATATTGTTGCACCCTGAACTGTGATGACCGGTCCCTGATAGGTGTATCAGTTATGTGCGCGTTGCTCACCGCGGGTCTCCCACTCAGCCCTTGTGTTTGTAATTAGTTTTGTAGTGAGAGGATATTCATTTCCACGAGCCTAACACCCTCCAACTGTCAGCCGCCGCCGATGGATATGGATGGACCTCATTCAGCTAATTACCCCAGAGCTACTTTCTTTCTTTATTGCTTTAGCAATACAAAAAGTTGTACTTTTACAAATCCAGTTAATTCCCCTTTCAGTCATCTGTGCACCTGTTTGGAATATGCAACAGATAAATAAGTTACAAAACAGCCCTAAGTGAGGTTGGATTGATGATGATTTACAATAGTGAGCTGCCACTCATACGTCTCTCAGTCAAACTGATTTAGCTGCTTCCTCAGAAGCCCTTTGAGCGCTTTCATTAGTGTTGTCGAGCTGTGCAGACCACATGCTGGCTCATTGCGCGTGTCTCCTTAATGCTGCTGCGTTCATCTGACCTCCAACTATTCAGACCCGACGTAGTGACACTATGACTGATTAGAATGAGTCTCATGTCCCCACAGCAGGCATTTATGTTATGCAGATAAACAGTGGACATGTACAGACCTCTCTCCTGGCTGTTTTTCTTCTCTGGGGGAATTCAGGTGACGACCGTTGGAGGTAATTTGGGCTCAAAATGTCAGATGCGTATTTTGATTGGTGAGCAAATTGATCTGTTTATTACTTTTTCTTTGTTATTTAATAGCATGCATCTTGATGAAGTAATCCCCTCATAGTAACACAGGTGGTCCATGACCGCACAGTAATGCTGTGGTAAAATGTTGCAGTAATGTAGACACAGAGCCTGAGCGGAACCCAAACACGCCATCTGCACACAGAAAAGCCTGAGGAAATGATTTCCACTCGCAGTCTCTTTTGCACTCATCCACTTAATCAGACCGATGTCGCGCCTTCAACAACCGCCATCGCCGCACCATTACACATAAACATGAGAGCTCTTTTATGTACAAATCAAAGGCATTTTAACCCATCCCAGCATCAAACTACCGGTTCCTTCTATCCACGTGTTTTACCAACGACGTGTCAGTAAACACAACCTCCAATCACCTTCATTGAGCACACGTACTTTGTTTCTCGCGAAGTCGTTGCCGACGTGCCGTTGCGATACAGCGTTACTTTACATAAATATATTCCAGGGGGCCTTTGATCCATAATGCAGGGTCATTTCTGGCTGCTGATGAGATCTTCAGCTTCATTTGGTTGAGGTCCGGAAACTATTTTTCTTGTCTCCGGGTGAAAAGGCACGTGGCTAATAAAGCCTGGGTAAGGAGTAAGTCATGGCGAGGATGTGTGCAGTGCACGCTGACACGGTGCAGCCACTAAAGCGTCGATGAGAAATGACGCTGCAAATGGGGACGTGAGACGTGAAGGCAATCAAAGCCGTTCGAATGCTCATGTAGGTATTTGTTTAAGCTTACGTTTGTACGACTCCAATCTACGCGAAATGGGGCGCCGGAATCCCATTACGACGTGTTGGTAGAATCCCATTAGGACAGGCAGTCATGAACCTCGCCTTTGGGTTGCGACGCCTCACGCAGCTGCTGGGCGACGGCCATCTACTGGGATTCTTTCCTCCTGGAAGTGTCATGGGGAAAATCACGTTTTATTACTGGGGCCACTTATGGTAGTTGGCAGGCTTTGACAGCACTTTTGTTGCTAAGACTCAAGGGGTCAATGGAGCACTGTATGTTGTTGAAAGCTGACAAAATATCTAATGCTTAAGCACCACTGATGCTCTCAAATCTCACAGCGATGTAAAACAGCAGATCCCCACTCACGAAAAAAAACGCACTTTCATGCAATAAATAGTCTGACTGAAAAAAGAGCTTAAAAAGGAAGTTGCGACTTTAGTTCCCTACAGCGCATTAGTTTTGAAGCAGAACATATTCGACAAGGACATATTTTTCATACACACTGCGGTGAATCTGTAAAGTAATCTTGCCATTCTGTCGCTGACAGAAATATACGACCAAATAAAACTCCCCATTAAATGAGATGAGACAGAGTCGATAGAGGAAATGAATGAAAGGTACAAAGGCACCAGATACATACGTTGTCCATTACATCACATGATTATGATTGAAATGTCAAGTTTGGCAAACATATGGGATTATTCCTCCAACCTCGTACCTTCCCATCATACAATAGGACAGGAGAGAGAGACAGTTCTTCACAGGTGGTCCATTATGGCCTCTAAGGCTGCCTCGCGTCCCCTGAAAGGCCTCTGTAGGGCCGTGTGCCGCCTGTAAAGTTTGGGCAGCTGTGGCTGTCACTCTGTGGATGGATTAATGTCTAGTAATCATACTTAATTATTATCCCCACCTGCTTGTGCACTGCCTGTGAAACGCAGAGCTGAGAGCCAAGCGTGCGTCTCTGGGGGAATGGTTGAATGTCACCAACCATGCATGCCCAGACAGGGATTCATTCAGCGCTGTCAGGTTGGCCCGGTGCTCTTGGAGACCACGTAAAAACCAAAAGGTCATCGGTTCATCTACACTGGCTGTCTACACTGGCATGTCCGGCCCAAGTGTTCATCAGTCAAAAGTCAAAACCATCATTTTAACTAAGACAGGATATATACAGGATATCTATGCTGATAAAAAATATATATATTAGGTCGAAAGAAAGTTTTGAAAAAAGAAATATATATTACATCTAAAAAAGTTACGAAAAAAGTCATGGAAAAAAGTCAAACATTAAAAAAAAACTTTGGGCCAAATTGACCAAATATGTTCTACACCTTATTGGGTAAAACATTATTGGGTATTAGGTCGATTTTTATTTTAAGTTCAAATATGTCACACCGAAAAAAGTTTGAAAAAAGTCAAAATATGTTTTTACAAAACATGTCATAGAAAGAAAAGGGAAAACAGTTTTGAGATATTTTAGAAAAAAAATGTTTTTGGAAAAAAAAAGTCAAAAAGGTCAAAAAAACGTTTTGAAAAAAACAACAGAACCAGAGGCGAATGCACAGCGTGAAGCTGAGAACGCTGTACAAGCAATAGTTAGGATACCCAACTGTGACTGTCAGTCACACAGGTTTCCCTCCCTAAAGCATTCCCAATTTATAATAACTTGTTGCCCCCAGTGACGAACCTCACATTTCTGCATCTTCAGCTGACTCGCGTGTGATGTGGTAGAAGCAGTTACTGTGCAGAGATAATTAACCGCACAGCCCATAATACCACCCAGACTTTCTGCAGAGGCAGGAACAGGTAATTCTGCATTCGTTTGCAGTGATCAAAGGTGTATGAGATTGCGTCTGCTTTTCCTATAAATTTCTGTGGTATCTCATCATAAGTTGTTTTGTTTATATTTTGCAACAACTTAATTGCTGCCTGTGGAAACAGATGTTCCCACACCTTTCATTACGAGAGGGCAGGATACAACAATCCCGCTCCACAGGCGACAGGAACAGCTCGGGAATCTCAATGCACACGAGACGGAGGAATCGGTTCCATTTCGTTAGCAGCAAAACGGTGGAGAATAAAGTGAGGGATGAAAAGCATCTCCTTTTAGTTTTCAGCTTGGTCAGCTTGGAGCTTGATGCAAATTTGTTCTGAAATATACTGATTATTTATATATATATATATATATATATACATAATGTGCTTTGTTTTGCATATGTGCACAGCGGGATATGAGGAGTCTTTTTTAAACATTCATGCTGAGCTGCAGGCTTATTAGTGAGCAGTGTAATTATTTGAAGGCAAATCTATAGAAAAGCAGCTGGTTTAATGCTGGTTTTTCAAAAAGACACTGGCTGTTGTGTTGCGTTAAACCGCCTATTGTAATGGACAGGATGTGTCCCGCAGTGACAGTGAGAGCTTTACCTAACACCATTTAGGGAGTGGTAATGAAGCGCATCCGACTTTATGTCTCTGCGTATCCCTTCGGTCCTTTGTTGCCCGCTACGGCACTTATTGCTGCGTGATATCAGAATCAACACAAACGTTTATTTGGACAAAAATGGAAGAATAAAAGCCGTCCTCGTTGTTTACTCCCGGTGTGATTTCAATTTGAAGTTACCTGCGCAGCATAGAAATGTGTGAATGATCCGGATCTCCCAGTCGGCCACTGAACGTCCTTCAGTCGTGAACGTCTCACAGGCTTTGCTGTCTGATAATGAACGGAAGCAGTATCTGCAAATTGTTCCATTATTTTCACCTAATTAGCGTTTTATTTTCAAGCTCCGACTATTTTGCAAAACAATGCACCAGTGCGTTAACACACAATGGGAAACCGGACCCAAATTGTCGTTACCAGAGATAAGAGCTGCACGCTGATGGAGTCGGAGCCTCTCACAGTGGGAACAGAGCAGCACTCATTTGAGGAGGAGAGACTTTTAAAGACGCGCTCATTGGATGCATCGCTGCCTTATTCACCTGCATTCAGGGAAGGGTTACAAACATCTTTGTTCTTTTCTATACAAAAAGTTACCATGCAGTGGGACCAGACCCCTGAGAAACGGTACAGACACCACTGGAAGTGGAGATAAACTAATGTTGGCTCAGGATAATACTAATGCTCTAGTGTTGTGTTCTGGTAGGTATCTATTATTTACTCTCCACAGACAGTTAGATATTTATCATGATGGGACACGCCGTGATGCTGCAGGCTTTCCCACCTGGTACACTGTAAGTAAAGGAGTGTCGAGTGCTGGTTTGGTTGTTCTTCTCCCCGCGTTATTTCAATATTATCGCACCTCCGATTCGCGCCCTGGACTCTTACGCTGCCTCTGACAGCACACGACGCATTCTGGGGGTCAACGTTGTCGGTTCCTGATTGAACACTTTCACACACCCCCCTCCCTTTCGCACAACGCGGTTAGCACATTTCCACTTCCTTGGCTGGTTTACTGTCAAAACAAGTCATCTGTGTTGACCCCTTTATCGGCTCCCCACTCAGCACTGCTTCAGATAAATCCCCCTCCGTCTTTCAGCATGCTGCTTATCACGCTGTGCCCCGACGTGGTCGCAGCAAAAGCAGCAAAAAGAAGATGAATCTGCTTGTCGCCGAATGTCACTGCTGCAGATATGCCTGAATTTTAAATGCACCTCCTGAAGTGAGCTTATTTAAGCCCGCGAGCAATTACAGTTGCCAAAGTGGAGAGTTGCCATTTTCCCTCTTAACCCGTTTTTGAGTTCACGTCTTAATGATGATGAGAGAAATACTTTTCTCGGGATGAGACAAATTGACGCCTTTTAGAAGGTCCATTTTGAATGTGTGGAGAGTGAAACATCCTCATTTGCAGCAACAATAACGTTTTGTTGACATCTTATTAAATGGTACAGTTTGACTTCACTCTATGTAAATGATACATTTACTAAAAAGGTTAATGTATCATTTAAAGGCTACGGTTCTGCTCCTGTGACGCTGCGTACTTCCTTTCTAGATGTCCTGATTTCTGACTGTAAACCTGCTTTTGTACTCGTTGTACTTATACTCTGCAAGCAGTGGTGGGTGGAGGAGGTGTTCGATCCCCCCCAGATGACTCAAATCTTACCTGGGGTCTGCTTGTGATTAATGAATGTGTTTTGGTGGACACAATGAACTCCTTTATGAATGGTTTTAAAGAAAGGCACAGCTCTATAGAGCAGATAGATGGATCAGAGCGGTGCAGAAACCTGTCACGGCTCCTCAGTGGCTCCGCGATCTGGAAACGTTTGTCTTGACCTACTTACCATTTTGTATTTTCCAACACAGGCGACCGCTCGGCCATTTCCTGTGTGTGTCCCTCTGGCAGAAATTAGAATTGAAATTGCCCTTTCTGCTAGCATGCTTCAGAGACTTTATTTTTCATTTGTGTGAGCCATCTAACCTCGTGACAATCACATTGCCAGCCATGTGTATAATAGTTGTTTGGACATCTTTTCAGGAAATGGAAGTCAACCCACCCAAACGTGCATCTGTACTGCCGATAAAAGGTTGCCTTGTCAAAAACACGACTGTCAGCATCGGGACGGATCTGCTGGTTCGAAGCTCCGCAGAACAACTGCAACAATCAATGTAATTGTTACTTATGGAGTAATAATGTGTGATTAGGATTCAGCTCAGAGCTGTTTCCTCGTTGTTTGGACCCGAGTGCCCTCAACAGAGCACCACAATATGTTTGGATGATTCGAGGGCACGAGGTACAAACGCGTGTTATAAATTTAGCCGGAGTCTCGGCCTTCCTTCTCCAAGGCCAGGTCCCTGCTGATGGAGGGGGGGTCAACTCTGGCGGCGGGAACAAAGTGGACTTGACAAGTGTGAAAGATTTAGTGCGGGGCGTTTAGAGTGATCATCTTTTCCCCTTTGTCAGCAGGTGGAGAAATGTCTCCGTCCTTCCTGTGTCCTTGGCGCAGGTCCGACGGCACAGGGGGGGAAATCCTGTCTCAGCTCATGCGCCCCCCCGCCGTGATGTGGAGGTACGCTCGGCTTCATCGCCCTGTTCATGACTGTTATTGCTCAAAAGTGGAAGATTATGATTACTTTGTTTCTGCCTGCAGAGTAACAGGGATGAATTTCATCTGCACATGGTTATCAATCGAAAAGTGATTTCGCCCTCTTGAAAGGGATCTCATGCTTTCGTTGTCAAGTTGTATTTCAGCCGTTTCTTCCCGTGTTCATTCGCTCTCACTCACAACTCCCCTCTGTATTATACGGCTTAATTTTCCTGAAGAGCTGCAAATGTTACAGTTCAGTGGATTTTTGAGGCCTCTAAAATCCCAGAGACTGCGCCTGATAGATTTCAGTAAACTATGAAATTAAATAAGGAACCTCCTGTGTGAATTGGATTTAAATATTCCTATTACTCAGGCAAATGAATAAAAAAAAAAAAAAGTAAGATTAACTTTTAAATGATGGTGAGAATCCTCCAGTGCTACGGCTTCAAAACGAAGTCATTAGCACGAGTATGATGCTTCATAATCCCTCCCAGCGGCGAGCGGGATACCGCAGATCCATATCCACCCCCCAGAGATAAAAGTGCTTATTTCAGGATCGTTCCTGGACGGTGAGGACAAACCAGAGTAAAACCTGCATGTCGTGGATTCATTCATCACACAATTATCATTCGTGTCTGTTAAGGATTTCCTTGATTGTGGGTTGGATTATTTCAGAATTAAATTTCAAATATTTTTCGTGTCTACTTTCACCAAACGATTGCGAAAACATTACATCAACAACAACAAGGACTACATTTGCACGGAGAAGGTTTTAAATTCACATTGGGTCTTTAGCCTTTTGAAGTATTGCAGAGCATGAGCTTACATTTCATTTCGCCCGGTCTTTGTACCTGAGTCACACGCACACACACACACGCACACACGCACACACACACGCACACACACACGCACACACACGCACCTTTAAGATGCAATGAAAGGAAATAATAACTGAAGCTCTCTGAATGAATTAACTCGAGCATGAACTTGACTTTGATTGCTTCGACATGACTTCCAGCTGTCGCTCATCTTCTGGGCCTTTGTGAGAGGAACAGAGGGAACATCTGGCTTCGCCTCAGGATTGTCAGGAAGCACCTTGTTTTGCTGCTTGGACCCAAGGTTCCTGCTCGACAAACGCTCGGCACATCCCGCCGTTTGTTCCCCTCCAAGGACGCCTCCTAACACGGCCGTCTCTCTGCAGACTGAATCGCTCCTCCGCCCAGCCAAAGCGTGACCTTTGAAAAGGCCTCACGAAACAAAGATGGGCTCCTGGCTGTTTCCTGGGGGGGGCAGATTGCCACCTTATGACAGGAGTTTATTGTCGACCCATTATGCTTGATGGAATGAATAGAATGAGTCTTCTCATTTTGCAGCAGATGCCAGAGAGGACAAGGAGTCTTTTGACAACAGATCAATGGGCCGGCTGCACGGAGCGAATTGTTCTTCAGCTCCTTGTGAGAGCGCTTTGGGAGAAATTGCTGCATTCACCGATTTTCTTGTATTTTGCACTCTCTCTCTCTCTCTCTCTCTCTCTCTCAGGGACATGCACAGCTCCAGCATTCATGTGCAACGTTCGACTTTTAACGGAGCTGTTAACTATCGAATTGTACATATCATCACTTTGAAGTCATTTTAATTTGAAAACCACATAAATCGCCCTCCATAATTATGTTGACAATGTCCTTTTTGACTTTGATATCCGATAATGTGATGAAAAATGTTTTCACGTTCATTTAAATTGGCTATCGACGGCGCTGTGTCCCACAACAATATCAATGTGTACGTCTGCAAAACAACTCTAATGGTTTGTCGCGGTAATCAATGGCCTCGTGGTGGAAGCGTGTTTCATATGGAGGCATTTCGTCTTTATTTCAGTCACATTATGGGTTGGCATCTAAGGAACTTGTTATTCCCCCCCTATTTAATTCTGCTGCTGAGGCTGTTTATAGACTTTCCTTTATGGATTTTTGATGTTAGCTCTGCAGAGGACTGACTGTGCAGGACGTGTAGCCGTATATGGTACCAACGGGGCTTTAATGACACTGTTTGACATATCTGAAAAAATATGCAAAACTGTATACCACCCGGCTCAGTGGCATAAAAGGAACCATCGATTTCTGACTTCAAACAGAGGTTCAATCGCATGTTTAGTGGCTTTTCTGTGTCATTGAGGATGTAAGCGAATGTGCTTTGTCGTCCTATGAGTGTGGTTCCCTCGCAGAGAGCTCTCACTGGCTTATGGAAGGTTGCTAGTTGATGTATGTTCATCTGATAAAATGACAATTAGTGGAAAGCTGGCAGTAAGGATCATTAATACGTGCAGAATAATCCAGGCCTCTTTCCTCCAGAGCATTTCCAATTAAATACCGTATTTGAGATGGAACTATTGATATCTGCATTGCCAACACTTTTTGAAGATGTAGTGGGAAATCATATTTGCTTGGATAGATGGAGATGAGAGAGCTTTTATAATGACCCCTTCCAGCGCTCGGGTTCAACCGAAAGTTTATGAGACACTCCTCGCAGCTGTTCAAAGAAACATCTGGCTACAAGGAAAATACGGCAAAGTAAATGAAAGCAGTTAAACGGAAAAACTAAATGTGATGGACTGAAATCCATTGTTATTCCTCAGCAAGAGTTAGCTGAGATGCATTCACTCTAGATTTGATTGGACAAGTCTTGAGTTTAAGACGCCATAGAATTAATGGAGCCATTAAATACTGTATTTCCTCAAAAAAAGTACTTCAAACTGCATTTGAAATGGGGTGGGGGGGACGGGGGGTCGTTATACATATGGGAACTGCTATAAACCATCCTTAAAGGGAATTTTTAGGAGTCTTGGATATCTAATAAAAATCACTTTCAGATTCCAAAAATGAGGGTGCCCTCTGTGAGCCGGTGGGAGCTGCTCGGCGCCGCGCTTTGAATTCCTACAGAGGAGCATTGTCTGTGAAAAGGCGCTTCATGTTTCAAACAGACGGCCCGTGAAATGAAAGAGTAAGCATCGGATAAAAAGAGTCAGTGTTGATGACGGTTAGAGAGCCGAGGCGGGAGGAAGCAGCCGGCTATGTCTCATTTGGGCCTCATTCACACCAAAGAGACAATGGGCCATTATATTGTGACATGTTTACGGCTTGGTGTCTTTGGTGAGTGATGAACAATGCGGGGGCCATAACAAGTCAAGGCAAATGACGACGGCGCCACTGCAACACGACAACAACATGCAGATTCAGCAAGAAACCAAAACTACAGCGGGTGGATCGGGGCTTCTGCAAATGGCTCCATACGTCTCCCTTGTCACTTGCGTGTAGGCTCCCTCATGCGATCCATCATGGCGGTGATTGGAACCAGCGGGGAGCTCGGGTCAGCCGGGCAGCGGCCCTTTAAGGGAGTGCGGGGAGGGGGAGACTGGGCATGGTCGGCCCCTTTAAGGGTGATGTAAACAGGCCCTGATGGATGAAGGACCTCCGTCCATCCATCATGCCTCTGTCCTGAAGCGCCTTAATCTTCCGCAAACAAAATCCTGCCACCGGGCTCCTCGTCTCTCCCGCCTCGTCTCTCAAGTCCTTAATATCCCTTCGTTTGGGGACCTTGTTGCCAGAGTAACTGACGCACTCGCTGGACAAAAAAGAAATGACACCGTCGAGCGGTTTAATGCACCGAAAGGCGTGGGCGAGGACTCCTGAGCTAAGACTTTTCTTAATGTACCAGCCTCATTATTTATTATTGCCCAGCGGTGAATAATGTAGGACCAAACAATTGTTGACATCCCATTATTTGATAGCACCCTGACTGCTGTCCTCTGCTATAAGGCAGATACGTATCTGTGCAGTGTGAGTGGTTTGAACAGGTGGTGGAAGTGAAGTTCTAAACGTGCACGTGGTTGGCGGTGTGGCCGTCTTCATTCGGACACTTTTCAGTTCAGTTTCAGCCAAGCGCTGTCTCAGCTAAACGATGGAAGGGGGGAATCATAGACGATGGTTCTGCCGTAATCCTGATAAGTCAGAACTGCTTCACTGAGGGAGACAGATTGTGGTCAAATGTTAATGCTGAAATAGATGTGGTTAATATTTAACTATGTTGTTGCTGTTACGTCTTCAGTGTGGCTTAGCTGGCCTCCACGTTACCCCCCCCCCCCCCCCCCCCCCCGCCCTCTCCCTCCCCCGGCTCCCCCCAACGCACCCAACACCTCTGGAAGGAATGTGGGCCAGGTGTTATCATCCAATATCAGCGGCGGACCACAGAAATGTTCCCGAGGTTGATTGGGAGCAAATCCCTGCAGACCGATTCCGCAATCTTTCACAAGCTTTCTCCAAAAATTGGAGAAAGCTTGTGACAACTTAATGCCAAAGCTTGAGGGAAACGAAATTCAGCAGTCACGTTAGTGTGTTCTGTTCTGCTGGCAGTCGGTGCGGATGTGGGACATTCGGTACAGGTTGCTCCAAGATACCGATGCGTCATTATTAGACCGAGCACATGTTCAACCTCTCATGCTCCAATGCATCCAGAGACCTTTTAATTACTGTGTTAACAGAGAAACAAGGGGAGCCGACTGGGAGGATAACCGCCTGAAAGCCACATGTTCGGAGAAGCTTCACGCCGAATCATTTGTCCATCACAAACACTCAAAAGCCAGTTTATTACCCTCCTCTCTGCCTCTTCATTCCGTGCCCGTCTCACGTGTCCTCCCACTTGGACACACAAACACTCTCCAGACATGACGTGAGATGTTTGAAGTAGTGGGTTGTCAACGAGAAACCTGGTTGCCAAGTTATCCACTTTCTGGTTTGTGGTTTTGTTTTACCAAAAGGAGAAAAACCGCCAGCCGTCATTCTCTGCTTGCCGTGTCCCTGCCGTGTCCCTGCCGTGTCCATGCCGTGTCTTTTTAGAGTCATTTTTGAGTCGTGTGGGTGTGAATAACCTCTACGATGGGTGGCTGTTACAAGTGGAGGGAAGTCTCCATGTGCGGCTGATACAAACAAAGCAAACCCGGCATGTTGATCGGGCTGCGACCGCGTAGTCACAGAGAGTCGGGGCATCTAAGTGCGGCTTTTCTATTCAGCACCACGTTCCTGATGTTATTCAGCCGCATCATTCGTCGCCCTTTGTCTCCGTGTATAAAATCAACGCGTGAGATTATTTCTCCCTTTCAGAAACATTTTCATAACCTAAATCCCAATCTACTTCCAACTAAGTCGTGATTACGCTTGATATTGAGTAAATATGATCACATTTAACACGGCCGTGCAGCACTGCAGCCCTAATGCCGCTGCCGCTGTGTTTGCCAACATGTTATTCGCTGTTGGCACATCTACAACGAAGTACTGACTGGGGGAGCAAACTGCCGGAGGACTTACAGTGTGAGAGCTTTATTTGGCAAAAGAAAGAAAGCCGTCGAGTGCTTTCCTGAAATAAATACTGCCTGTGACGAGTCCTCCACATGTTGGTGCTTAGAAACAGTGATTCACAAAGACGGATTTTATCAACCGTCGAGCGTCGACTTTTTTAGTTGTTTTTTCGCTGCTCTGCTTGACATCAGCGTGTGAGAGATGAAAGGAGCCCCACCGACAATCTGTCATTCTGCGGTGGGAATATCATCTGTGGAAATGTGGGAGAAAATGAAATATGATAAGCACGAGGAAACAATCAATACGGCGGGAGTTTTCTGCTCGTCTTTGTCTGCAAGCCGCTGCAACGGCGTTCGGGGTTATCGATGGACCCGGTTCCCCAAAGTCTCACTCACAGCGGAGAGGGTTTACTGGGGGGGGGGGCAAAAGTTCTGCCACGCTGCCGGCTGTGTGTGGCGTTTAAATGTGGAACACTAAAAGCAGCAACATTCCCGCTTGTAATGTTTGTTCTCCGACCCTCAGAGGCCACGAGACGGAGGACTGCTAGAGGCCTCAACCCCACCTGGTCGTCTCCTTCCTCCTTTAACCCCCCCCCCCACCCCATTAATCATCCATTAATCCTCATTTAGTCCCACGTGATTGGCTGATTCCTGGCCTAAAACACACACCGGGCTCTTTCCGGCGTTGTTCTTTTGTTGTTCTCTTGCCAGCACCATTTATACGTGGTAATTATCGAGGCGTTCCCTCGTGGGTTTGCCGTCCTTTGAGGGAAGAAAGGACTCCCGGGCCTCAGATGGATGTGTTGTTTTATCTTGGCTGTTAGCTGTACAGCCAAGCGGAGTGTAAAATCACAGAAGATGCTTCCCCCGGGCTGCGAGGCAGCAACAGGTCCGTGGAATCCATGCGAGGCAAATGCTAATAATAAACGCAGCGCGGCTCATGTCTTACTTTGCTTTTTCTTACAGCCTCTCCTAATATTTAGTGACACATTAATGTGCCACAGTAAAGTGTCTTTAGAGGGTGACATAAACACCCTCCACACACACACACACACACACACACAGATGGAGGCGATCCGATCGCCGGCGAGACCTTTTTTCCGGATGAAGAAGAACTGTTGTACTCTGCTGGTATTAAGTCTCAGAAGGGATCCGGGCTGATTCCTCGCAGCGGGCTTCTTTCCTTCTGATGATTCAGGGGGTTTGTGGAATCAGGAGAGGAGGATTTAACCCGCGCCTGGCTGACATCTCCACAACGGAGGTCGCCGTAATTCACTCCACAAAGTCGACACCGCTGCGTCGTCCAAACAGGAAGCTCCTCCACTGGCGCCCACCTGCCCCCCCGCGGAGAGGCCGCGTTCCCAGGGTTAACTCTCACACACACACATCATCGGCACTCGTGAACAAACGTACGCTCGATGTAAACGGCCGTTTACAGTATTCAGGGATCCGTTCATGTGAAACACCACATGCTGATTTCGAAAGTGAGATTCAGCGTCGGTAATTTCCCCCCGATTCTTTATGTCATTGTTGCTTTCACAGTGTGACTTTCGTCCCGGGGGGGGGGGGGGGGGCGGTAGTTGGGGGAGGGGGGGGGGGGGGTGTCTGTGGACGAAGCGCGCGGCTTTAAGGGCTTCCGGGTGTGAAGTAAAATGAAGTGTGATAACAAGGTGGCGGGGCGGATGTAAGTGAACACAGTAATGGACCTTGCAGAACACTGTAGAGCGGATTGTTTGGCCAACATGTTTCCCTGGCGGGAGCCTTTCCTGCAGTTGTGCGAATAATGACTGTAATCTGTCAGCGGCAGCGGCAGCTTTATGCTGCCGCGACACGTCTGCAGGAGAAAGTCCTGCTGGATTTTTAGCTGTGCGAAGCGAGAGACACAAGGGTCCAAGGATGGGGAGAAGGTGGAGGGGGGGGGGGGGGGGGGACAGTGCAGCTTGTTTTTAAAGTCTGCAAAATGGGTCATTTCGAAAGGCACCAAAAATCGACTTACTTTGACATTTACTCATGATGTCACATGATCTAAAATTGACCAGAAATGTTCATCAAGTAGACGTATTAATGATATGCCGAATGGACCGCATTCATGGGCAGTGACTTCAATTTGTTTCAAAGTGCGTTTATTTTAAAGATTCAATCCTGCAAAATTCAAACCGACTCTCTTTTGAACTTGCATCTCAAAGTCCAAATCCGAGAGGCCCTTTTTTTATTCCCCCCACCTTCCTCGTGGGGGGGACATTCTAGAGTTATTTCACACTTGCCTCAGGGATAACAGAGGGGCGCGAGGTACTGCTGTACCCAAGAGTTAATAAATAACAAGCAAGCATAATGGAAAGTCAAATAGCAATAAGAACGTGGCGCTGCACTTGAACATTTTCAAAAACTCAGCATTTTTCAAACGGTATTGTGACTCACATCAAGCTTTCCGTTGCTATCCAACATTTATGTCACAGGACTGGAAATGTACAGGTAGCAAAAACCCCATTTTCCATTTCAAATTACAAATGGTGTGCTTTTTACACAGGTGGTGTTAGTACAGATGTTATGCACGGAAAATAACTGGCTATGCACTTTCACATGTATTGTACGTAGCTCGAGTGACCCCACGGAGCTGCCTGTCACATGACCGTCACTCAGCCATAGGTAACACATTCTCATTGTTGTGCAACAAGCATCACACAGAGCACACAACCCGCAGTGGTCTGATGTAACCATATCTGCCTCCCGAGGAGTGTGTGGAACTAAAAATCCAATCTGCTCGCCCTAAGCCTCCTTGAAATCACTCCCACCTTCCCCCCGCCAGCGGTGGCCGCGCGTTCCCTGTGTCGCTCGAGGACACTTTAACACCAAATGACACCTTGGCTGTCACAGAGACCCTGCAGTTCGACAGCCTCGTCCCTCGTTGCCGGTAGCAGGGGGGACGGGGGGGCATGGTGGGAGGGAGGGGGAGGGGACGGGGGACGGGGGGCTGTGCATTGTCACCGGCACAAATCATAAAAACAAAAAAACGAGTGTGTGTGTGGGCCTGGAGGCCGGAAGGCGAGTCGTGGAGGGGGCGCAGGGCTGTGAGGAATGACTCCCGAGTGGCTCGTTTCACTCCGTCGGCCACAACAAGCCGTCAGGCAGCTCGCCGTCTTATTTGAGCGTACAGCAGGCCGAGGAGGAACACCTTATCAGCCAGATGTGAGCGGCTGTGATAAATGTGCTGTATGCAGCTGCATTGAGCCGATAAGCACCCAAATTATACTCTCTCTACATGCCTGCTCTAATTAAAAAGAGTCGCTCAGGTCTCAGAAATTCCCCATTTGATGTAGTTAATCTTTGTTTTAAATGATGCAAGTAGTGCACATCCATCGCGCCGCAGGTTCTCCAGCTCTCGGATTAATAATTGTATATATAAATGGCATGCTGTCTTTTTTTTCAACTGACCACCTGCCGCTCGCGCCGCCGTCTCTGCACACGGAAGGTGACACGCTCAGTATTCAGGCGGCTTCTCCCCCTCCTGTCGTTTCTCACAAAGCAGCCCTGGGGGCATTGGCGGTGAACCCCTGCCCACATGGGACCTGTTGGACCCCCTGACACCTGTCTCCCCCACACTGACCCCAGTCACGCTACGGATCACGCTACAACGCCTCCGAGTCGGAATCTGTCGCCATGGCCAGACGTTGACGGGCAGAACTCCACCGGCCAACAAGCACACGGAAAACATTTAAATTAAAAGCATCGCCGGCAGGATCCTTTTTATTCAAACAAGTCTGCGCACTTTCACACTGCGGCTCCGCGCTGGCTGTCGAAGCCCTTTGGCGGAGGGCTACGCAGAACAAAAAGCATAAAAACAAAACAAAATCAAACTTCCTTCTTTTCCAATAATAATAAAAGAAGAACTCGATTTACATGTACAAAGGGGAGCAGGAAGAAGTAAAACGCATGTACTCCTACTCCTTTATACCCCAACTCTACTATATACTAATTGACTTGGGCTTTGGTTGTAGGAATGGATGAAAAGGAAAACAACGAGACGCACATCTCCTAAATCAATAGCGTTGCCCATCTGTGGTGCGTGATGCACAAATATCTATTTTCATTTTTTAGTGGAAGCATTTAGTCATTTCTTTGTTCCAACGTTGCAAAGTGAACCGTTGAGGGAACATTCCAGCAACCTCGTCTATAACATGGTTAGTCACTGAGCCATAAATGTACACACAGTACTTCATCATGTCGATCTGTGGTCCACAGCATTCATTGCCCATTTGATCCGCCGTGTTTTTGTTGAAAGTGGGCTTAGTGTTTCTGGCATCATGTCTGGTGCAGAGAACACAATATGCTTTATGGATCGAGTTCACTCAATACTGCTGCATTTTCCTCTTGTTACTCATTACTCATTCATGCTGGCTCCTGTCAGGTTGCGACTGCATTAGAATCTGTTTAAATGTTCTTTGAATTATTTCACTGAAACATAGTATGCAAATATTCTGCAAATGTGCTTTGTCGCTGTTTTGGAAAGTGCTTGAATTTTGTTGGACCGTAATCTGCAAAACTGTGCTAAGTTCTCATATATAATTGAAAGGTTTTTGTAATTATTGAAATATCAGCATTTTGTGGCTTTGCAAACACATCCAAAGTCCTGGTCAATGGCGCGTGTGCAGAAAATACTGATGCAACCGAACCCTGAAGCGTGAAGTGGACGCATAATGCCGATGTATGCTTAACACAATGAAAAAGCACCTGACATTCATCTTCCTGGCCGTGCCAAAAAAACAACGTGTGGTCCTCCTTTGCAGAGTTCTGCATGTGACATGTGAGGAGGAGCCAATGGCTTGTTGATTCTCATGCTTTCTGATCCACACGGCCAGAAAAAAAACCAACCATGATACATCCCCTTACATAAGTTAATAAGTTAAGACTAATATCCCTTCCTGTCATTGCCCTGATTTCACCGGCGCCAGACTGCAACGCACTCACACAGCTGACTCGGCAAACTTCTACCAGCCGGAACTTTTCTGCCGGTGAAGCAAACTGTTCTCTCGTTCCACCCGGCGAGCCGTGAAAGTGACTCGGCGCTTTACCTCTGAACTGCACGCAGGGATTTACCTTTGCACGGGACCGAGAGCTGAGTGCCTCTTCACTTTGACCACCGGTGCACCAATTTAAGGGTCCTTTCTTTTCTGTCGGAAGGAATAATCCCGCTCTTACTTGAAGAGCAATTTACTTGGCAGGCAAAAAATGTGCTGTTACGAGAGCCAGAAAGGGAATCACTTATTTCCTTTATCAATTAATACCGAACAATGTACACGATCTCGCGAGCTAAGTGCCTTACCTTATTAGCTAAAGGATTTTATGGATTTGAAATGCATGTTAATTGAACAGCCTCAAATTGCAGACAGTCAAGGTTAATTTGCTCCCATTTTACACCCCTCGATTAAACGTCCTGCGATCTGATCTGGGGCCTTTGTTGTTCATGGATGTGTGGATCAGAACATCCGCTCTGCGTTCATCCACAGAGATTATCTACATCTCCTGAGCAGCCGCTCGCCGGAGGTGTGCAAAGCCGCAGCTTAAACCCGCCGTGGGTACCAAGTAAAGTGAGCTTAATGTCGTTACGTTCAAACTAATGTATTCTAAATATGAGTGTCTGTTTAGATTTGTAATCACGCTTCCTTTCTATCCCTCTATACTACTGGTTCCCTTCCTGAAGCTCTATCGCATTACTTGCTGCTGAAACCACCCGGATTGGAAACCACCTCAGTATTTTATGACCACAACTAGTTCCCTTCGAGGCACAAAATGCATTTAAATTTCCACCGCAGCAAATCCATGACTAAGCCAGGGATCGCTTTGCTGCTATTTATTAGATATATTGACATTGACGTGGCGCTTCCGCCTGTGCGCAGTTCCAGTAATTAACAGGAAATTAAGTTGTGTTTCTGACTCGGCCGTTCCACCGTCTCTCTCTATCTGCCGCAATGTCACCGGCTCCCAGATAATGATGTCCTCTGCATTTCGGCGAGGGAACATTCATCAACGTCCCCTTTCCCCGCGCACGGTCTGTCATGTACAACTTGGCCCCGTGCATTCTGGGACGCGGGGCTCGCGAGGACTGAGGCCTCAGCGGCGCTCCTTCTCTGCTGAGAAAACGACACTCAATTTGTTTCCCATCACGCTACCTGGGCAGTCACGTATGATTAACTTACCCCTGCCCAGTGACCCGGGACGTGTTTTCTGGGGCCGTCACGGCGCAGACAGCCGCTGACTCGCGGGGCGCAGGGTAATGGGTTTAACCTCACGCCGGCTTGTTTTCCGGTGCAGCACTCGCGTCTTCTGTTGGTCTTTCAACGAGCGCCGACGTTCGGAAAACTCCTCGGGAGCCGTCGGCGGCGCCTTTAAGTGTGAGGATTCGCTCTATTTGCGATCCGGCCCACTGGAGGAAACCTTCCTGACACCACCGCTTTTTTTGCACGCAGCGATGCACTTTCATACTTTCAAGTGCAGAAGCTGTAAAGTACAGCGTCATGCAGAAAGTAACCGAGCGACTTCTTTGCACCGAAATTAAATCCGAACCTCTGCATGATGCAAACGAAGACGAGGAAACGTGGCCGCTTTGGATCATTAACAATGTGCAAGGAAGGTGGTAAGACGGGCAATGCAAATGAAGTGGAAGCCCAGAGAGGGGGTGCAAGGGGCCTTCCTCAAATGTGTGAAATGTGTTCCCGTTGGCCTTTAGGGAGGAAAATTGGACCGAAAAAGGACGACAGTTTGGGGAGGGACGAGGGGATCTGTCCTCCGCAGAGACCTTGTCTGCGAGAAGAAGATATGGGACATGCTCACAGATCACGGAAGAAACCCGCACGCACACACACACAAACCCAAACCCTCCCAGAAATACAACTCGCTCACTTGAAAGGAGACTTCACAAAGCTGAAGGAGGGAGGAAAAGCTCTTGATGGACTGAATCAAGCATCAAGAGCTTTAACTGTGCTTGGGGAGCAGAGAAAATAGCTGTCTATGTCACATGCTTAACCGATCACCTCTTTATATGACTGATGCCGGAATAAAAGTGACGCGCCGATCCATCAAAGACACTTGTCAAATGGACTTTTTAGAAGTTCTGTGGGTGTCGGAACTTTTGATCACCACCGTTGTCTCGGTTCCTAATGACCCCTGTGAGGCCTCCACTTCAGCGCCGCGCAGCTCCGGAGGCGTCTGCGTCTGCGTCTGCGTCTGGGACGTTTGCGGGCTGAACACTCGCGCCCCGTTCGGTGTTTTGGTGGCACCACCTCAGAGCGGACCGATTGTTGGTCTCTGGCGTCGATGCTCAAACAAACAATACGACTCAGCCAGGCCACGACTCCAACAATCCAACCAGCCGTGGAGGAAAGCTAGCAAAGCTCAAAGCGTGAAGAGTTCCGCTAAACGAGGAAAAACAAACAGCAGGTAGCAGCAGAGTCAATTCTCTCAACTAGAAAGCGTCCCTGGCTGGAACGGGAGAGGAGAATTTAATGTGGGAGACATGAGAGACGGAGCGGAACCTCATTTAAATCACGTTTTATTTCAGAGGTACAATGGAAAGAAGACCACAGAGGATTCACTCATCAAACAAGCAGAGAAACGTCTCCATGGGTAGGGGGAGAAAAAAGGAATAATAATTGTGTACACGCTCAAGGTCTGAGATTTGTTATTACAGAACGGGAGAACAGAGGGAGAAATAATAAGCGAGGGGAATTCTAACGTTATTTAAAGAAGTTCCAATCATTAGTCCGCTGTGCCGCGCGGTCCGAGGAGCCACCGAGGCCTCCTCCTGTGAAAAGAACATGATCAAAGAGAGCCGGGGTTAAGTAAGTTTACCGCGCACCGACACCAGCAAGCGGACAGATAAGTAAGTAAAAGAAAAACGTCTTGCAGGAATATCAGTGAGGATAAAGATAAAGATGGCGGTGGCTTCATTTCACAGACCCACCATCTCCTTATAAAAAGAATCCATCCGAATCTGTCGAAGGTGCGAATCAACCGTCGGTCAGCTGGCGCTCCCAGATGTCCCCGTGTTTGCCAAGACGGAGCGCGCCGCCGTTTCCTCCCCCCGTGTGATCTCCTGCTTTTAATGAACACTCCAAAGCTAGAAAAAAAACACTTTCAACATGTCCTTGAATGGTTATCGCAGCGAAGGTCCCGTGAACACGGCGGCCCGCCTGCTTGTTATTACAGTTCACCTCTGCAAACACGCGGTGCTGAAGCTGAACAACGAGCTCCGTCTCCATACTTACACTTCCGTTATTCCTGCTGGGAGGTTTTCACCGCCGGTAGAAGTAATCGTATCACCCGCGGGTGATAAAACTTTATCTACTGGCTCCTGGCTGTTAATATAAAACAATACTAGACACAAAATTTGTATGAGCACTTTAAATATGATATTGATTGTGCAATATATCTAAGTGCTTCCTCTTTATTGGTTCTCCTGCGGTAGGTTTTGAAAAATGCCACAGACCTGCGATCACACAGATTAGAATGGATCGCCTTCAATATCCCCCCTCCCACAAGTGATCCTAGTTCCGAATGGCCATTCCCCTTCGCTGCAGGAAAAGTCAACTTTCATTTGACAAGATATTTGACACGGCTTATGTGGCACAAACTGCGCATAAAGTTTTCAAATTGAACTTTGGGGAGAGATTTCTGTTGTCTCAGAAATGGAAATTTCTGGATCATTACATGCGTTTCTCCTTCCTGTGTACCAACAGGCAGAAAGTTACATTTCCCTCTCTGCCATTAGTCAAGTGGTCTAATTTAGCGCCGGGACACTATTGGGTTTTGTGTGATAAATGACCCATGTGAGAGCGACCCGCGGTGGGTAATGGGGGCAGGGAGTTCACTTACAGGCATTTAGAAAACAAACATCCTTTCTTTTGGGGGGAAGTTAATACCCTGCCTATACAGTGAAGTCCCCGCAGTAACGTGGTTAGATCCGTCTCTAGAAAAGGAGCATGAGCATCATTTGTTGTGCCGAAGGACCACACCGATGCCCCGATGCTCCCAGGTCAGTGATTGTCACCTGATGACAGCAATCACAGCCGTTTTGGAACCGCTGCCGTTTAAATGCCAGTTCGATAATAACAACAGCCACCGGGCAAAACTGGGATATGTGTTTGGCTCCCGGTGGCGTTCCTTTGCCAACGCTGGGAGGTGACCAAGATGAATGGCTCTCACCTGCTCGCTGCCTTCCTGCCGGGCCGAGCTCTCCGTCTGCCTCCAGAACAGCTTTCTCTGCCCGACGGGTTAAACTCTCAAAGAGAGTACTTCTTTCCCTTTGCCAAGTCTCTCTCTGAACCTGCTCCGCCAAGGTGAGTCACCACAGCAGGGGGGCGGCTGCCGCGCCGGGGAAAATGAACTCCAGGGAGTTTTTTGGAAACACGAGCGATATTTGTGTCACGATCTCCAACGGCCCCCTTTGAAAGGAAACTCGGATGAAACAACAGCGCGGTGTTTATGAAGCTGTTCTACTGCAGCGCGGAGCCAAACAGCTTAGTGGTTTCCATATAAATAATGAAGTAGCGATGCCGCGTTCCAGAGGCCTGATAGGATCGCGGTGCCCTTCAGGTATCCTTGGCGCTGAGGTACAATGGGCCCTGTTGCTGCACATTTCCAAAACAAAACATTATTTTTCTTGGCGGGCTGATATTCTTTCAAGCACAGAATTAATACGTGTCAAAACAGCTGTTGCAAGACATCAATAAACTGTCAAAGCAACAGAGAATAAAAAGAATTGGCAGCGACCAATAGAAGCGACAAAAATGTCATCTGTCTGGGAAGATTTGGAGAGCTCCCATGAAGTGGCTCGCAATTATGCTGCACATGTCACACAGACAAGTAGATAAACAACACTCTTTCAATTTGTAATGAATCAGCCACAGACATTGATTGGGACGAGTGTTTCATAAATGTAATTGCCTCTTTGATTGTGATCATTGATCTAAATCTGAACGATTGTCTATGAAATGTAAAAAAATAAAATTGCCAAAAAAAGCTATTGTCAGTGTGTCAAAATGGACTTTATTGAGCTGGATTTCCATCTCGGTGTGAAACACCGCGGCGCTGATTGATTCTGATAGTTCAACAGACAGAGCAGAAAGGAAGTCGCACCTTCGGGGAGGTTTGTGAAAATGTAAAGATTTAAATTGCCCACTGTGTAATTTCTTTTTCAGTTAATTTTCACAATGGAATAGAAATTTCATGGCTTTCAGTGCGACTTAGAAAGTCATTAGGAAAAGAGGGAGTGTGGAGCGAGTCGCCAACCTCCGTGACATGGCCTACATTCTCTGCACCCGAGCTCGGTCTGCAGGCAGTCAGCCGGCAAATATATCACCGACCGGTCCGCCAACACATTAGCTCGGTGATATTTGTAATGCGACACTTTTGGGAGAGGAATTTCTCATTTGGTGACAGAGCAAGGAAGGATAGATATGGTAAACAGTGGCTCCCGAGGATAATTCAACCTCGGAGAAGCAAGGCCATTTATTTCCCTTAGCTTAATAATACAAATAGGATTGTATTTTATGAGGAAGTTCAGCTGCAGCAGGGCATCTGTGCAGATTCCATCATGAGGCAATATTAGGATGCACATGGGGTAAGAAATCCACACACAAACAACTCCAAATGTTAGCTTTGCACCAAGTGTCAGAACATCCAAAGAGTATTGTACCAAGATAAATACAAGCTGTTACGCACTGAGCTGCTTTTGGCAGACAAAAACAACAGAATGGTCACCATTGCAACTTTCATTATGGCTGGTATTTTACTTTAGAATTACATCAAATCCACTTCAAGCATGTAATTCATTGTTAAAAACTAAATGTGGTTCTAAAACGAATTGGATGTTTAGGAGGGGTAAGTTACCTCTCAGCTCATTCAGCCTGTTTTAGTGTGCAAACGGTCGTATTAGATGAATTCTTTATGTACCTTGCTTAGCCCAGAATGAGCTGTTTGCTATTTGATTTCTGAACTGTACGTCTGGTCCATAATGTGGTCCGTCAGGTCAGAATCTAAATGCCATTAGGACATCTTATATGCGATATGAAACTTTATCAAGGATGTTCTTTGAACAGCAGTGCAGCCCAGAGGGGGTTGGAGGACCCCCACAATGATGTTCTTTTGCCTTATTAGAAGTAAGATTGCACCTTTACACTGACTCAGCATGTTGAGAAAGCTCAAATATTCCAGATGCCCCTGATTACTGTGGAGTTCTGTCACTGCCGTGTGTTTCACACAGCCTATCCTTTATTTCCCATGTGACAAAAAAATCATAAGGCGTTCTCTCAAAAGAGACTCTCATTAAACAACCGCACTGTGAATTGGATTCTTTGTATATGTGTTTGTTTGCAAATAAAATAAAATTAGAATTCCTTTTAATGAGTGCGTAACAAAAGGGCCAGAGCTAATTAACAAAATTCCGTCTCTTTGAAAAATGGGTAACACTGACCCCCCGCTGATCACGGAACAAAGCCGAGAACATTAGAATATTCCTAATAAAACATATTTATGTAACACCGTGGGCTTTATGTGACCGTGTGTCCTGTGGGATGAGAAGTGAGGAAATGTAAAGTTTAAGCTTCAAAGCACATCAAGGTGCATTGTATCAGTTGATTCTGCTGCCTGCAGGGACCAGAGGAAGCGTAGAGGCATTACGTGTCTATATCTACGCCACATTCTGCTTCTGCAAAGGACAAAAACAGATGAACGTAGAGGAATGCGTTTCGGCAAGTCGAGATCCTTTTCCTGTTTGTCGTTAAGCAAAATAATAACAAGGGATGCTTCAACTGCTTCAGAAGACGTATGGAAGCACCAGGGTGCTGAACCGTCGGGCAGCGCGACACGCTAGCACGTCTAATAACGAATGCAAGGACACGGCCAAGAGGAAAGCATTAACACTGTGGAGAAGAATCTTATGATAAAGGTTAAACCAGTGTCGTGTTGTTAATGGCTCCAATTACCCGTCGACGAGCAAATGAGCCATCAACATTTACTGCTAGCTCTCAATCACGCTAATCGGCCCTGATGGCTGCGATGCTCCCTGCCACGTTCCCAAGCGCTCTAATGCCAGGTGCCGTCTCTTTAATCCCCGTGTCGGCCAACGGCACGTCAGACGCTGCCGCGCCGGTCTCAACAATCGCACAAACTGCACCCAACTGCACACGTTGAACCCCATGGATGGTTTCACCAGCAGACCTTTTCACTGGCTCTGGAGATGCAAAACCGGCTGTAAATGAAAGAATTACTTTTTTAGTTTTGGGTATTATTTCTTTGAGTGAAAAGTTATTGATCTGAAAGGCTGCGTTAGCAGGCAGACGTGGTAAAGGTCCCTTTACTAGCGTTAATTGTCAGTTTGCGAGCTTGTTAGCATGATTGCTAATAGCAGAATGGGTTCACAAGTTAATTTAAGGGACGCATTTATATTGTCAACTCAGTCCTAATAACTGTCTGCCACTAAATCCTGTTTTATGGGGCCGTTTATTCTTTATTGTAAAGTGCAGGAAGCCTTTAGAGCAGTGCATCCTCCATCTTTTAACGCTTAAACTCTCTATTCTCTATTCAGCGCTGTCAAGGCGGCTTTGTCCACAGTGAATATCAGTGAATCCTTTCAATTCAACAGATTTCAATAAAACATTTCTAATACTGTAATGAACTAAAATGTACCGCTGTCCACAAAGGCCAGTTGGCCTCTAATGGATTTATCCTACTTTGATAGATCGAGATTATTGAGATTCTAAATTTGGCTAATGCTTTGTCTGTTTGAAATGACACTTATTGTTATTGGCTTGTTTTTAATTCCAACCAGTAATGAACAGCTATGCGAGCAGCCGCGAGTACCATAAAATAACACCAATAATGAACTAATGCATCAAATACCAATCAGACTTTTTAGTGATAATCCAATGTGAAAAAAACAAATGTTTTGGTCTATTTCATTCGATATCATCTGTACCTCATCAATATGTAAAGTTAGACTTATTATGATACGCGCTGTGTGGTTTATTCTATTTCGGTTCCCACTCAGCAGATGATGAATTTAAAAAAAATATGTTTTCGATGTATGAGTTTGTACGAAATTGAAAGTGAATTGAAACATCAACGTGAAGTGGCTACATGCAACAGGGACGCGTTCAGTCACATGTAAATAAAGTTCAGAAAAAGAACGCTGTAAATGTGAACCACGTCAACACGCAGTGCCTTATTTGACATCACGCGCGAGAGATGATTGGATTTTTTGACATCTAGTATTTGGAAAGCTTTGTTTACCCGCTGGATGCGCAGAGGGCCTCGCTGCTCTCGCTGCTTCCCACGCCATCTGTCTCTCCTCTGATTCTTTGGGCGAAGACACCCAGAGATGCTCCTCGTAGTCTCATCGCGCAGCGGTTCGAGTGCCCGTTGCCAGAGATTCACATTTGCATTTTTTATCAAAGTGCGAGATCACTCGCTTGTTTACGAGCCAGTGTTCTACATCAAAACAACAGCATGGCCTTCTGGGAGAACTGGATCGAACGTACACCTTGAAGTTCATGCGGATGATGATTAGAGAGCCGGTACATCATCACGTTTATTGTCTGGAGAGCTTTGCTGTTCTCGGCTGCTTGCTGGTGTGTTTCTAACTGAATGCAATGAATTTCTTTACCATAATTCTCCACATTGAAAGAACATAAATGTGCATGTAGTAGCAGCAGAGTATACGAAGATGAATTGAGATAAAAGTTGGACTACGGTATTAACATATTTACATTATATAAGAAGTTGATATATCATGTTAGAGTATTTAAAATGTGAAACCACATATCACTATTTCAATAATTTAAGTCCATTCTACTGAAATGTGAATCTATAATGTAACATAATATTTAATATATTAGCGATTCAATAAGTGATAGGTCGTGCAGTTTTAATCTTGCTGTTGTAAATAGTGGTTGCTTTGTTGTAATTTGCCACACTTTTATATCTCAAGTTTAGGGGGAAAATCTCCATCATGTCGTCGTTTGACCTCACTGCAGAACGAGGCGAAGTGATGTTTTCTGTAGGATGCACTTTTTCATATGATAATTATTAAACAAACATAACTGGGGAGGAGATTGCAATGGAAATTTGACTTTATTTAAACACTAACGTGTTGGGACCCGTCCCACAGATCCAGCGGCTGCGCGCTGTGAGGAGAGCCCGAATAACGGCCCAGGAACCAACAAAATAAGAGCCCCTCTGTGAGGGAACTGAGATGACGCCCACAATGCATTGTGCTCCTCTGGCCCCCGTGCCATGTGGTGAGTGCTCCCTGTCCTCCGCGTATCATCACACACTCTGTGCGCATGTAGGGAGGAAATGGGTGGGTTGTGTCTCTTCTGCATTCAAGTACCTTTCCTGTCCTCTATCTCGACGTTGTCCTCACTCTGTCATATCTGATGGATCTGCGGCCGTGTGCAAAGTTCTGTCCTAGTTTTAGAAGTGGGGGGGGTCCGGGGGTGACGAGGAGAGGTTTGCCTCAGGCGCCTGCAGCTGTGAGATGGTCTGTTACTGGGAGTGTTTCCCAACCCACTGGGACAAAAACAACTCTCTGGTCAGCCTCAATCTGACCTACCTGGGTGGGAGAAATCTGCCCCCCCCCCCTCTTTCATCCATGTGCTGGATGGGCACCAGATGTGTATCTCAAATGGCTCATTCCCACAATCTCTCCATGCCCAATTGGTTTCGTCCTTGTTTTTATGTCTAGCAGACCAGAAATTAATACATGTTCCTCTCCAGCATGACCCAGGGATGATATTTATTGGAAGATCGATGCTTGTTTTCTTCACTATTATTCCAATTTGACAAAGTCACGGAGGAACTCAAACTGATTCAGGGAGGCAATGGACCCGAGTTCCTCGCACTTTCTCTTCCTGTGTTTTGAACAACCTCTATTCCAGAGGTCTGCTGAAGTTTAAAGTTTCGCCTTGACACAATTCTGCTGGTCTTCTTCTTCTTCTTAACTTTGGTGGGAGTAAAGAAGCCTTTTTTTAAAACATGCAACCATCCAAGCGATGATCACGTCATCCAGCAGATTGTCTCTGAGTGAAGGAACACTCGCTTCTTTCCGATCACCACATGCTTGTAAACACTTGAAAATGACACACGTCACAATGCAAATACAATGTTGTCGGGTTTTTTTTTTTGAGTGCTCCCATGTGGACGATTTATTACGTGAAAGAGAACAATCAGCCAACGGCAGCGCGGCGTGTTTAAGGCGACATGTACGTGCTCCACTTGTGAACCCTCGGCGGGCGTCGACAACAACAGCCACCTGTAGTGTGTACTACATTAAAATAACTCCTCTTTGCACATTCACCAGTGCGTGTTTAGTTCATTCCTTTCATATTCCTTGTCAATGTCACATTTCCTCCACAGAGCAACAACCAGGGAGACGAGTTGCTCGGGGATCTATTAATAATGCATCATCACTCAGCAAACTGTGGGCAGGCTTAATGTACCGTGACCATTTTTTCTTTTTTTTGAGAGCTTATTTAATTGTAAAATATTTAAGACGCATGTCCTCCCGACATAAGGTTGTGCCACTGAACTGACGTACATTTATTTTAAAGCGCGGCGCCTCCGCTGCGACGGGACTCTCTCTGCGCCGTCTGCGCCGAGCATCTGCCGGCGCATCAGAGGACACAGTAAACATTGACAGAAACATCTATCTTCCCACCAACCTGTTTTTATGGATTTATCCCGGTTTGGATGCCAGCTGTCACACATACAGCAGAGCAGTGATCATTAGCAGCTGTGTCAGGTGAGGATGCCGCACAAGAAGCCTTCTGATTGCCTTGTCCGCGCCGGGGAAAGTAGGGCCCATTAGCCCAAATGAACTCCCACTCTGGTTATGATGACAACGTGGCAATAGATTAGCAATATAAATACTTGAAACACAATTAGCAGGAGCCTTTCCGACTGTTACGCCTTCATGTCAACTGTGCAGTAATTTAACACGATTCGTCTCTCATTGAACCGTCGCATGCTTCAAACCGGGTTTCGAGGGTCACGTTTTATTTTTCTTGGTAGTATTAAATTTCAGTCAGTATCACTTGGGCATCAACCACAAAGACGCTGCGGACAGTTCTTTACACTTTAAATTAGAACTGATTCACCGTGCAATCTGCGCGCAATCGCATCCATTAAGAGCAGAGCTTATTAACGAGGAACAGATCTGGGCCTCGCGGTGTTTTCACAGGTGCATTGTGGGTGACCGGTGTTGATCATTGAGTGTGGTATTGCAACGACACAACTTTTTTATGATGTAAAGTATATAATTAAGTGTAGTTAGTTACATACACAGGGAATTGTCAAACCAACATGTCATTCAGCTTTTATTGACTCTTCGGTTTCTTACTTTGTGACTCAATTAGGGGCATAAACTCTTTACGTTTTCCTTCTCTCGAAGCGACGATCCAAATAACCACGTGATGTAACTGCTCCCTGACTCCTCGTGGAATAAGTCATTTTTATGGACACTGTGCACTCCTGACAAATGTTGCACTCTGGTCCCCGAACCCAAAAAGGCCAGAAAAGAAGGATATAAAGAGATTTTATGTGCAAACCAAAAAAAACTTCAAAGGCGGATTAAATCTTCCCACTCGGAGGTCTTAGAGTCAAACGGGGACGCAGCCACACGTCGGTTTGTACACACGGGGCTTAAGCGCCCTGATGGACCCGCCGGCCGCACGCTGTACACTGTGTGTGTGTGTGTGTGTGTGTGTTGTGTGTGTGTGTGTGTGTGTGTGTGTGTGTGTGTTAGCGGGTCTTAAATGGGTGTTTGCCTCCATCAGCCCACATGCACCTCCAGAACAAAGCACGGCGCCTCCTCCCGAGGGGAGCTGCGCTTCACAGCGGCATCCCGGGAGCGCTCGCTGTTTATTCTCCGAGTCTCAGGTGAATATTCTATTGAATAAAGTGCGTCTGTGATCTGAAAGACGACGCTGCTCAAAAAAAAGCAGCACTTTAGCAGGTAAACAATACTTTCCCTCAAAGTTATTCAGCGTCACACACACACACACACACACACACACACACACACACTCGAAGCTAAAAAGATGACGTAAGGGTTCCTGCCTCAGTGGATTTTGGTCAAAGAGTCACCTGCCGCTCGTGGAGAACTGTATCATTTCACATTCTAATGTTATTGGTTTTGAAATGCACTTGTCTGTGACACACAGAAGACTCGGTGACAGTTTAGGAGGGAGAATGAGCCCCCCCCCCACTGCTACCAGCCAGTCCATCGTAATGACAGCACGTGTTTGTATGTAACAAGCACACGCTGTGTCCGACCAAAATGATCCATCAAGAGACGACCCGTTCCACTGACGTCCCCTCGTTGTCGTGTCCGATTTGGTTTTAGTCGGCCTGTTGTGGTGTTTTAATGACAGTGTTTGTCCCCCCGCCCCCGATGCCTCCAATGTCGTGTACGGTCATTCTTCAGCTGTCACTTTGTGTTAAGTACCAGCGAAATGCCACCGAAAGGCCCCCGAAAACCCCCCCAGCCCGTCCATTCCTCCATTCGTCCGCTGTCTGTTGGTTCACTCTCCCTCCAGACGGCAGAAAACATCCAGCGAGGTTCTTTTGAAGACCAAAGAATACTGCGTGTGCACGCGGCGTGTGCACTGCGGCGTGCACGTGGTGTGCACGCGGTTCAGGCTCTGTTAGTCATGTTCCATCACAGCGATGGGCAGAAACCTGCTTGTTTTGCTGAGATGATTGCAGAGACTAACAGGAGGACGGAAGTGACCCTGAGTTTAGCGCACTGTATCGATTTGAATTATCCCATTACTGCGCCTGGAGGTCTTATGAAAACTGATAAGCTAAAGACCACCAACTAATTACAAACAATGGCAACGTGCATTTATTCAGCTGTTGATTAAAATTGCTTCGATTTAAGTTAAATAACAGTGAGATGGTTTGTGACAGAAGAGCAGCAGAGAGACAGTGGCCTTTGTATAATGCGTGTAAACACACACGTGGAATCGGCTATTTGTAGCTACGAACACAAATTACTGCATAATTGCTTTTCAATCTCTTTTGCAAGCATCATAATGTTTTAGAAGTTGTTAAAGTTAATATCTCAACAACTAAAAATAAAGCGGAGAATATCCAAACATTTATGCGACGACTCCAAACAACCACATAGTAAATGAAATGTTTTCTTTGAGTAACTGACGTTATAAAATAGTGCTGTTCGAGAGCTGCTTCTGAATGCATTAAAGCTTTCGGGGTCAGAGAGGTTTTGTCTAAAGCGTTTTGACCTTCTGTCCAGAAGTGTTTGCACTGAAAAGAGCATCTTTCCGACGCTGAATATCACTCAGGAAGGTCGCGTGTCACTGTAAATGTCTCAAGCAGGACGGCCGTCGGCATCGTCTCGCACTCGCACTCCTTCGCTCACCAGCGTCTCACTGCGAGTCGCCTGCTTTCACCCAGACGGGGAGGAACCGGAGGGAGGGAGGAAGCAGGAAACGATGAGCGGCGGAGGAGTGGCGAGTAGCCGAGTGGAAAGGTGAAGCTTGAACGCTCCGGCGCCGTCGCCACCACCAACACAGGCGACCTGGAAAGCTTCTGTGTGCTGGAAATCAGCTTTGAGAAACCCTCTTAGAGACCTCTCTCTGTCTGTGTGTGTGTGTGTGTGTGTGTGTGTGTGTGTGTGCGTCTTTAGTGCGTGTTCAGATGCCTATTGTGAACCAATGAAGAAAGCGTACGGTGGATTGTCTGTGCACGCTGTGTGTGTGTGTGTGTGTCAGAGAGGAAAGGCTGATTGGCACTTTAGTGTTACAGCTAGGCCGAGGACGGGAGGCTGATTTAAAGCTCGCTGGGCCGGCGGCCTCTTTAGAGCGCCGAGAGCGAGCGCACACTGAACCTAAATAACAACGCCCAGCTGGGAATAGATGTCTCCTCGTGCTGAACCATTGCAGCACTGACACGTTTTATTGGCAATCCACCAGCGTGGAACTTTGAATAGAACGCAGCATTAGAAAGACTGAAGAAATATCAGATTTTGGCTGTGAGAAATGTTAATTTAACGGATAATTAACTCTCGTTTATTGTAACTTGGATCTTATTTTTGTTGGTTAAGAAAACATCTTTTTTCCGTCTTTTGATTAAATTGTAACCACTACGGTAACATGTATATATATATATATATATATATATATATATATATATATATATATATATATTACTATGTGAAACAAGGCAGGAGACAGAAGCAGCACAGAGCTTAAAAATAAGTCATTGTGAAGAGAAAATGGAGGCGAGAAGCATAATCACCTCACAGCTGTGAACTGACTTTCGGGTTCAACTTCAAATGAGTTTTCTTGTTTAGATTGGCAAATGAACAAAAATAGCTCAGCCACTAACTTCAAACTTCCAAACGGCCAAACTTCAGCGGAGCTGCGACAGAGGAGGACGAGGAGATGAAGAGGGCCTCTAATCGGCGGCTCAGGACGGGGAACGGACGCCAGCTAATCACCACATCACACTCGAGCTGCGCGGAGGCCCCCGTTTCCATGGTTTCCACGGTTTCCACGACTCGGGATGCCAGATTACTTTTGACAGAAAACATACAAATAAAACATTACCGGGGCTTACAGGGAGCGCGCGCGCAGATACCCAGCGAGTCAATTATTCATACATTGACTTGCTGATGGAATGAAAGCCTCTGTCTTTCCCTCTAATCCCCGGCAAAGCTTTCGGTAATAGTGCAGCGCTCAAGAGTTGCCTCTCACAAGGCTCCATTCATCAACTTTCCCCGCGCACAAAGTCTGCGCCTGACGGCCTTTTGAAATGCTGCCGCTGCGGCGTTAACGCGGCGTTTAGCCTCAAACGGGCTCTCCGGCTAACGACTTGGCTGCGATGGTGATTGCTTTGATTTTAATTGGGATGTTCCGGGCGGCGCCGGCGCCTCTAATCCAGCCGCCTCCCACCGGTTAGACGAGGGCCGCTCGCCGCGAGGCTCTCTGCCCGCTCTGGGGCCCGGCGCGGGGCGGCGCGGCGCGGAGGCCCCGTCGAGCTCAGCGATGGAGGACTCAGGGGGTTGGGGGCGGGCCTCGTGCTTCTCGGGGGAAGTCTGGGGGTAATTGAGAGATGAGAAATAGGAGCCATCGACGTAGGAAGAGTCACAAATGGAGAGCGTCCTTGCTCCCCTGAGACGGGTTACGGTACAGTAAAGCACCATTTAGTTTGTCCATCCTTGAAAGACTAAGCCGGGAGCTCCCGGGGGACAAATAAAGAGCAGGAGGGGGCTCACCTGGTGCATTTATGTCCCTGCAGATAACTGGAGGATCACACCAGGGTCGAGCTGTTGTCTTTAAGTGCAGCTGAGCCGGAATGGATTCCAAATCAAAAAGGCCCGACTCCAAATGCTCCCCAGGCAGATTTACTCCCAATAATTTGCTCATCTGTGAATGTGGCGGGCTTTATTTTCATGTTCTTCAAAACATGTTGTTTTCTCACAAAGTATCCCACTTCGCTCCGGCTGTCGTGGGCTGAGGGGTTGCGTGAGGTCGCAGCACAGAAGGCCTTTAAAGGCCGAGTGTGGACTGTGTTTGTCTCCTCACAGGTCGTTTAGTCTGGTTCTTCTGCTCACCAGGGAGCAGAAGAACTCCCCCCTTAGAAAACCGTGGTACTAAATGAAACCTTTTAAGAGAACATTAATAAGTCAAAGAGTGTTTTGTTCAAACAATCCCAGGCAAACATTCGGGTAATCTGTCTCCGGACCAAGCTGAGCAAACGCTCCCTCATTTAAAGTCATCCCGAGAGCTCAGGCTCCAGCAGCAACGGTCCGTGCTGCGCTGCCACACAGGGGGGGTAGAAAGCATCGTGTCTGGACTCAACCTGCATCTCATCTGTCATCGTGATCCCCTCAAAGCGAATCTCAATGATGTGTTCTGAATAAATTATGCCCAACAAAGAATGTCAGCTGTCGCTACGAGTGAGTCAGAGTTATTCCCTTTGCCTAAACGGTCATAACTCAGGTTCCGATTGGAATTGTATATGAAAGAGGAGCGCAGCCGTGCATTTATATACCGAATGTCTGTGACGAGTGGTGATGATGATTAGTAATTCAATACAGTGTCAGCATTCGTATCTCCATCCAACTTTTCAAACTAAAAACAACCACAGCGTTCACGTTTCGTCATTGAAATGAGCTGCGGCCGCAGGGGAGCCGTGAGTCCTCCTCGGTGTGATTTACCGGACCAAAGCGGACGGATGGACGGGGGCCGTGACGGACACGTAAGCGATGGCGCTCTCGGTCAGTGGTCCTGGACCATTTTTGGCTCATGGCCTGGAGAAAGCGACGGCTGGAATAGCCTCTGTTGCATTGGACGCAGAAGTGATGGCTTTTTATTTTCCCTTTGGAGACGGGACTTGACTTGACTAATTGTTGAAAGGATCCCCACAGGGCGCCGGTATTCATTATCCCACGAGAGCAGCACATTCATTACAAAGACCTGCAAGTTGATGATGAATTGTCGTTGGAATTGTATTTTTGAAGGTGCCATCGGTCATGATGTCACCCTCCCCACTATGATATCACCATTGTTGCTATGATCAACTTTTTATCAACCTTCCCCAATGAGCATAGAACGTACACAGTGCGGATGGATGGATACGTGCGTGGATGAGAGGAGAAAAGGAGCAACAGCAAAGAGGAAATATTCCCCAGCACACACACACAAACACACACACACACACACACAGCAGAAATACACCTCTATGCAATGCTTTACTCTCATGTAAAGTATTGCATCCATTATTATTCGCCTCTCATGGGCCTCTTCCAGTCCCTCTGGTGAGCCGTCGCGCGCGGCGTTGTCCCATTCACAAATCAGTTCATGCAAAATATTGCGTTAAACATCTCTTCTTAAAACAAATGAAATGGGAGGAGTCAGACTGTAAGAGGCCTTCTTGGACCTCCCCTTAAGCTTTGCCTGAGGTTGTACGCCATTTTCTGCCAGAGCGTTCAGGCAGGTCACGAACGATGCTAACTGATAGCAGCTTTATTTCTGCAGCGCGCAACGTACGTGTCCCTGCACCCGGCGACTGTAAAGTTTATGATAAGGGACGCTTTAACGGTAACTGACAAGAACAAGGGGGGGCGGGAGGAAGGCGCGCAACGCGGTGGCTCGTGTTCCGTTGTCTCGGGATCAAAGTGGTCAGGAACCAATCGGGAGGCTCGCTGAGGGAAACGCAGCGGCCCATTGTTGGAGAGGAAATAGTCTGTGACAGCGACGTTGTGTCTGCACGCCACTTTCGTTTCTGCGTCTTCTCCCTTAGAAGATTAATTGAAAACAAAATCACCACAATGCTTTCAAGGTTAATATAACACATGTTCAATTAAGTGCAGGGAAATGCGCAGCTGCACTGTGCTTTTTGGAGGGCTTCGCTGGCAGGAGCCTGACTGTTTTCCAGGCTTCCTAATGATAAGCTCTCTCGCTCGCTCTCTCTCTCCCCCAGTTATTTGTAATTAAGTTTCTTCGCAGCATTTAGTTGGAAAGATGTCAAAGAGGAGAACAGAGGCGAGGATGAGTGGGGGATGGAGTGAGCCGGGGGCTGAAGCTGCCCTATTCCTGAATAAATGTGGAGGGTGAACAGGCTTAGTGAATTTCAAAGTCACCCAGGCGGCTTAATAGCTCTCCTAAATGACTCAGCACATTATTTCCAGTGGTACAGTAGTCCATTACACGGTGCCTTACCGCACCCATACAGGGGTTCGGACTCCCTCCTGGCGCAGGCCTGGCACGTGTTCAACAAACCACTTGAGCCTGAATGCGAAATGAAGTCTCTCGGCTACAACTTTAAGGACAGTTGAGTCTGTTCAGCGCTCAGCGAGGAGGCCCGCAGGCCGCCTGTGACACCCGCAACCCGTCGCACCGCCGGCTTCCGACGGCAAAGTGGATTGCGGAAAGTGTGCTGCAGCGGCCACGGGCGCGGATGTGGATGGAATGAGACAGAAAGAGGGAGATAAATAGAGGGGGAGGGAGCAAGGGAGAGCAATTAGTGGTGCTCTACGGCGTAATCCCTCGGAGACAAGGCCCATCAATCATGCTACTAATCCTTTGTTTCTCAATAAAGATAACCGTGCTGCAGGGAGTTAACATTTTCTTAATAAGTCATCCCACCACAGTACACCTGAAATGCCAGATTGGCCCGGCATTATCTTCATCCTCAATGTATGACATTGAGTTGATAAGACCTATTGAACCGGAATGCTGTTTTGATTATAGAAGAGCTGGATAATGAAAGACGTGCCTGGACAAAGTCCTCCGACCTGAAAGACAAAGCGTGTGTGTTTTTAAAGGCTCTCCTGGTCAGCAGGACTGTCAGTTGATGATGACTTGACCTATTGATGATAAAAACCAACACTTTTCTCACGTTGTTATCATAGACGAAGCAAATATCTCATCCCAAATAGAACTACAGGATTTGTCCCCTCACGTAATATTTGAGAAAACCGTTGATTAGAAAGAGACATGATTAAGCTGATGTAAAAAATACATAACTTTTGTAGGATACCATAGTAGTCTGCCTTTAGTCTGCCCCATAAAAGCTTTGGTGAGAGTTTAAGTAATATTCTTAGCTTTGAAAAGATGCCTTTGTGTGTCCTTAGAACATGTGACGAGACGTTCTCTTTCATGGAGGATGTGGACGGTTTCTTGTGCTCAGAAAACTTTTCCTCGATAAGCCATCGAGACGCAACGCGAACTTCCCTTGAAAGAAGGTAAAACATTATTAACCGTATTCAAATGTCTAATTAAATAAGTTTAGGTTCGATTGGAGATCTAATTGCAAGTCGTACCTTTAAGGCACATGCTCCGGTATTATACCGTGGAAAAAGAGTTAGCTCAAATATTCATTATGACCGCCCAAAGGCGCCGCTTCCAGAAGGAAGCGTCCTTCTGAGGAGCATAAAGGGAACGCCGGCAGGCAAGTAACACATCTCGTGCTGCCTCCGCTTCCTGCTAATCTTGCATGTTTTTTGTTGGAATAACGTTTCCTTGAGGAGTCCATGAAGGCGACCAAATCGAATGAATTCACTGGCGACCTTGGAGGCCTCCGTGTGTCCGATCCGGTGCTTCCCTCCGTGCCTCGTGCGCGGCCCAGACCAATCCATCACCATCTCTTGCTCACCTTTGTCGCACAGACGACGTGTTGCACCTTGTTTTTCTGCCTCCACTTTCTATTTTTTCTCGTCTTTCTACCCTCCGCCGCTCTGTATCATTTTGCCGGCGATGTCAGCCGCGGATACGTCGCTGTGTGCTGTCAATGATGCTTCAAGGTCAAGAGTGCTCAGCAGGATATTAAAGAGAGAGACGGAAACGCGACGCAGCAATAACCCAGTGGCCACCTTCCGCCGCCTCACACGGCGCCACGGGGGAGCGAAACGCCACCGAAAGAGGGCGAGAAACGGACGCTGCCGTCCCTGCAAACTCAATCTAATGTCAGCAGGAGCGCGTGACCACGGCGGTGAGGGCGCGCACGCTCCCAACAAACAAACAAGCCCGGCGCGCGCGTTGGCGCACACTCGCAGCACGGAGATTGTCTGATAGGAATCGTAATGGCTCATTAAAGCACCAAAGTGATCCTGCGGATGGGTCCAGGAGGAGGAGAACAGAGTGAATGATTGATACAGTGATACAGAGTGTGCTCCCTCCACCAGCCCATTAGGCGTGATTTAGAGGCACTGTGGAGTGCAACTGGAATAGAAAGGAGGCTACTGCCTTTACATGTTTGATTCCAACCTACTCTGTGACTGATTGAGAGAGCACAAGAAGATGAGTGTGTTTTCCAGCATCACAAGATCCCATCGTTGCTCATAATGGAATCTCGGAGAGCCTGATTGCGGCAGGTAACTGCCGCGACATAATGGGTGGTGCAATTTGCTGATGCACCCCTCTCCGTGCGCCTGCCTAATTGTATTTTTAGGCTTTCCTTTGAGTTATGAGTGGCGCGGGGTCGTGACGAGGCCGCCTGTCGGTTGTTGGTGAAGAACCAGGCTGCAGTGAAATAGCATAATGGCCCCGGAACAAAGAAGAGTCCAAACCAGTCCGTGATCAGGGCCCGCTGTAATTTCCCCCGATTGGGCGTTGTTCACTGATGGCCGTGCACACGTTTCACAGTTACAATGGCACACCATCAACTCGCTGTAGTTTTTCCGCGCTACATCCTTCTTTAAAAAAGGCAGGAACAACGAATGTCGCCGCCTCACAACACAAATAAGCCTGCGGGGAGTTGACAACAGCGGCGGTCAGTGCTAATGAGTGAGGGATTACTCTGCCAGGTGCAACGCCTCCTCAGAGTCTGGCACGGGGAGAAGCTTACCGTCCGCCCGCCCTATCGACTCGGGTTACAACGGCAGATTACGCCGCTGTTTCCACAGCAGCAGCAGCACCCCAAATCCGTGGTGTGCGTTGCCAAAAATGCAAATGCAGGTGTATTATGACTGTGTGGGAGAAAAGTGAAGATACCGGCTCATTAGAACTGATGACGTCCGGTAATACGTTCATGATAGCGAGCGCTCGCACTCTACAGGGAGATTTATAATGATGCTAGATAGTTTCAGACACTAGGGAGGGGTGGGGGGGGCGGATGATTTGCTTAGAATGTCATGAGCTGTTGAGGTGGGTGAAACGATGAAGACGGGAGCCGAATGGACGGTGGAACAAAAAGATCAAATGTCGTTCCTAATTGTGCTGTAATCAATGATTGAGTGACCCAAAAAACTGTTGGTTAGGCAGCTACGCAATGCAAAACAGGAAATAAGCAGCTGCAGGAATCCAAGTGGACCAAACCGTTTTGTATCAAACGTTCATCGTGACCACCCGAAAGGTGTTAGCATGAATGAGCGTGGATGAGATGTTGGGTTGGGTCCTACATGAAACATGAAGCCTCTCCTCCTAATTAGCTTCCCTAATGTCTCACCGAAACGTGACCGCAATTTGCGTCACCCTTCAATGCTGCTGCGACGCATTTGTTGCATGAAGAATTCAAATGAAAACAGCGACTGAGGAATATGCCAACAGCTGGTGCCTTCAGGTCCTGTTTGATGATAGATGGCGGGTGGCTTTGAAGTGGAAACATTACCTTTTAAGAGGGCGATTTCCTTACAGATGTCAACCATGGTTTGGTCGGTGATGGCTGATTTTAAGTGGCTGCATCCACATAAAAGGCAGAGAGAGAGAGATTTTCTTAATGCCGTAATGCCTTCATATCACACTTGGAGGTACGCGCAAATAAACACAAAGGGAGATATGAAAGCATGAATAAATGCACAATGATGCTTACAAGCCATCCTCTCATTACCCGGAGACATCATCCATATGTCCAACGTGTAGCTCAATGGACCTGAAGACAAAGTAATGGACAATTGCTCTTTAGCAGACTGCCGGCAGACATGTTTTTATTTTAATGTTGATTAAACATTCCCATTCATTGCCTCTAAACCTTACTTTTAATTCACGGCTGCAAATTGAATCTTTGGTCGTGACTGTAACAGTGACACTCATTAAAATGGGAGTCAATCCCATTAGAGATCACAAGGCTGGGACCGGGCGTTCTAATGCGTGATCACACACTGACCCTCGGTCATTATTTACTCGCGTTGATGGAGACGGACTCCCGCATGAGTCCACATGATTGTGGACGAGAGGAGAGGAACAGCGGCGCTGTGAAATGGAGCCCGGCTCATGCTGAGGCAATTGAGACAGGAAATGGGGGTCGGCGTGGGGTCATTGCGTCCAAACTCAGCAATCTGAGGATTTTGTATTCCCCCACAATCCCTTACTCCCCCCCCACCCTCTCCTGCTGTTACACACACACACACACACACACACACATGTCCAAAACCCCCAAACGTCTCCTGGTGCTTTATCCCCCGGAGGTGAGAGTGTGATACCGACCAATCTGTTCCAACCGCCCCCGTAACCCCAAACAGGGCTTCCTGTTCGCTCCCAGGGAGTTACTCACGCACACACACACACACACACACACGCTGGACCGGCTCGCACGCAGGAGGTCAGCGAGGAGGGTCAAGTGAGCCGAGGAGCAGACGTGAAGTCGCGCTCGGGCTCCGGTTTGCCCCACGCGGGTGTGCGAAAGAACCCCGGGGGGCATCCGTTATTAGTCGGGGCGTTTAAAGCGACTCTTATGGATTCAAGTTGGCTTTTGAGGTTGTAAGGAAAGTGGCCACGGATGCGCGTGGACGACGTGCCAGAAACAGCGGTAGGTCCGTCGCTCGGCGGTTCTCATTTCAAAGTGAAATGTGTGGAAACTCATCTGACCAATGAAGCGAAATTTGAGGCAGAAAGTGTGACTACTTAGCCAGCGGGAGGCCGGCAGGGTTGAGAGGCCTGTCATCCTCGTCTGGCTTCGGGTTTTCAGGGATTTCTTCTCCCTCATCACCGATTCGCAGCAGTTTTTGATTCCAGCCATTTGACCAATTTTTTTCAGCAAAAAAAAATAAAAACTACCACAAGAAAAAGACGTTGCAGACGTGCAGACGTGCAATATGTTGCTGCTATAAGATGTTCACACACTCAGATGTTTGCCTGAAGCTAAAGTCTATTTCTATCATCTTGTTTTGGGGTTAACGGCTCCTTTTAAGCCTTTAATGAAGCACAACTACTGTGTAATTGAAAGAATGGATCAAAAGTGGGCGTTGAACATGGTAATCGCGGCTCTATTCAATATCTCGGCCTGTGTTTCAGCAAACCGACTTTTTAGTTTAACAGCAGGCGAGGCGGCGAGGGAGGAGGAGGGGGTGGGGGGGGTTGCAGGGGGGAGGCAACGATGAATTCCTTGAAGCGGAGCTCAATTTGGACATCAAACACAGAGGGAGAGACGCAAGGGCGGCGGCACGCGGGCCCGAGATGTCAGGAAGGAGCGGCGTCCTGACTCCATTTGCAGCCCTCCCGTGGGAGTCCCACGCATGTTGCAACAATGTGGCAACAGACTTCATCCCATTGCCCCCGAGGCTTTTTAGCCTCAATCTGCTCTCGTCTCGGAAAACTGACAACTCTGCTGCGGTGAACTCTTCCGAATGGGTCTCAGGGTTCCTGCTGAAGTCCGGACCGACGAGGAATTAATCATTTCTGTGTCTTCGAAAGTTTCAGACTTACATATAACCTAGTTTCTGCGCCTGCGGAAGCCGTCAGCCAAGTTAAACGTTATATTTCCCAGGCAACCAGCAGAAATTCAAACACGTGTTGGATCCTCACGTAAAAGTATTTTTTAATTGCTCCCCTAAAAGCAGCTGCACTGAAAATGAGCAAAATCCAAAGTGTCTTCATGTTATTAGCAGAAGCTTAACGTGTGGTTTTGTGGTTCATTCCATTAGTTTGAAAAAGCAGTCCAATCCCTCCCATTTAATAAAAAAAAGAGGAAACCCTGGGAACAATTAGCACCTCCATGAGAGGTGATAATTGCAAATTGAACAAATGGCTGCAAGGGTTTCACGTTAGCGGAGTGACTGCGTGATAGATGGAGATGGCCCGGGGACGCCAAATCTATAAGCTCTTTAATGATTGGTGAGTCATGGTTTCCGGATCGGAATGAATATGGAGAAGATCTCTATCCAGCGGTGGACTCAAGGTCACCACTGATCTCCCGTCCCCGGGGGGGCTTACCTGATACCTGCGGCCCTGCTCTTCTGTGTAGAACGTGACAGGAGCCGTATCCTCTATCATCGCGCTCAAGGTGTAATTAGGAATACATTAGACGAAGGACACGTTCGGCGCCGGATTCACAGTGAACTGCCGAAGAGGAATAAGCAAACGAGTTTAAGGCTTCTGCCTGAGCGCATTTACAAATCTGTTAGTCAAACGGAAGATGAGCGGTTCTGCTGCAGACCTGCTGGTCAAACACGGAGTCTGCGTGTGTCGCTGTCAGAGCGGACACATCATCACCATTAGAAGCTGACAAAACAACGCTAATTATTTGATTCATTGCATTTGAGATGATCCAACCAATTTACACGATCATTTTCAGCTGTGTGTTGGAAGAAGAATAACATTGTGTTCCACATCCAAACCCGTGTGTTGTTGAGGTTGTGTGAGTTTGGGGAGCCGTCACATGCATCATGTTACATAAAAGATGGGGAGAATCTGAGCTGTGCAGCAGCAGATGGTTTGGTGGATTGATCCACCTAAAAAGGAGCCATCTATCTGCGTTGCAGTGCAGGATTTCACTTTCCCACTATGGCCTCAGTCCAGATGGCGAGAGGGAATCTTTCTTTTGTTGTTGTGTGCAGGGATGTAATTTCATACAATGATTGATATTGGCACTTCTGACCTTCAGAAGACAAACAAGTTGACCTCCCTGTCGGGTTTCAAGTGCCTGAATCGGGGATCCTTAAATACGGTGTAAGATTAAACTCCTGGCAATAAATAAACGCACCAATAGAAAATCACGTTGCTTGGTGATGGATTTGAGCGGGACACGCTGGAATAATGAGGTCTGTGTCTGATGCCAGTGGCCGGACTATCCAGTGATTGAGCGATGTCACCGGCGCCTTGATGAACATGTCACCGCGGCGCCTGATAGGCTGCGCCGCGCCGTCCGCGAGTCACTCACCTGATCTACCGCCCGGATCGCGCCGCTTGTCCTCATCATTTTTTAAAAGCTCCTGAAGTGTCATTTCCTGCGCCGTGCTTGACTTGGATCTGAGGAAATGAAGCTTGAGAGAGGTGAATTATTACCCACGCTGACTTTTAGACTAATTGAGACCATTACGCTACGCGGCACAGCAAAGAAATTGCTGCCGCGAACACAGACGCCAAGTGCCTCAATCCCCCCCCCCCCCCCCCCCCCCTCCCGGCCCCCAAAAAACGGTGCCCTAATTTGTCAGTTAACCTTAAATGTCAAGGTGAAAGCGCTGGTGAAATGCAAAGGTTGAATGTAAATTAGTGGCTTCAAAGAACATGCTTCCATGACCCCAATCTGTATAGTTCATGGTCCGTGTTTGGGATTTGCTTTAATTATCAACGACCCCGAGGCTGACTTGCTTTGGTTAGTTCATTCTGTTAACAGTCCGCAGTGCAAGGACGGTTGACAAATGAAATGTCATAGTTCGGTCGCAACCGCGGTGACCTGCGTCGTTCTAGTTTACTGCGATATCAACGTGATATACGGCGCTGAATATGCGAGGTGGGAGCCGTGTAGTCCTGCCAGCGGATAATACACGCTAGGCCGTAAAGACGATTTCCTCCCTCTCGGTGTGAGAGGAAAAAAGGAAAAGAACTGAATGGAGCAGAGAGCAGAATGGAACCCAAATCCCGGGAGAATAATATGGAGATCTGGCTAACATAAGATCCTCGTGGTAATGCAATTTAAATTAGAAGGGGAAGAAATGTCAGGGTAATCTCATCAGTCCATCAGAGAGAGGGATGTCAGACGTAGCCCGTGGCGAGCCTCCAGCGGGGCCGCTTCCATCCTCCGCCCTGCAGCGCTGCGTCGTCCCTCTCCCACGCCTCGCTTCCCCTTTCTCTCTCCGCCGTCGCTCCCATTGTGCCGCCGACCCTCTGTCAATCCTCGGAGCCGCGCAGACCTCGCGTCGTAACCCAAATCCCAGGGATAAACCGCCGAGAGAAAAAGGGCATGTAAACAAGAATCTGCATAAGAGAAATCGCCTTGGCACGTCAAACACTGACAGATTCCGCCTCAGGTAGCATATGCAGGATGCGTGAGGTCACCACAGTGTGAATGTGATGTATGGCGCACGCAGACATCCTATCTGTCAGATGTTCCTTTAAGGCTTCGCCATATGGCGCTGTGTAAATCACTGGCCCCTGTAGGCCCCGGGGCTCAGAGGAGGTGGACCGGGGGCAGTGGGTGGGGGTGGGGCGCCCTCAGACGGGCGGAGGCATCTCCGTCCTGGTGGCCCCGGGCAGCGCTCTCTCTCCGAGGTCACCAGACTGTTGTGGAGAGCGACTCCTCGGGGACAAAAGCACAGCGGGAGCACGTGGGCAGCCACGGCGCGGCATGCGGGATCCTTCTAAGTTAAGGGTGGTGGGGGGGTGAAAAACAATTAAAGCCTCCACTCATGTTTTCTTCAAAAGTCATTTCACCAAATTTCTGCGGCACTGAATCTCGGCTTATTGGGAAAAGGTTTGGATCCATAGTGGCCGTGGGCGTTGTGGATGCGACGGCGCAGCACGCTGGAGGGTGTGGAAAAGTGGCTGCGCGGCGTATCAGCAGGGCGAGATAGGAGCAGATTGAGGTGTATTGATTATAGATAGACATCTACTCTGCTCTGCAGAGCCGCAGAAGGCCTGATAGGTTTGGATGTGCGTTGATCACATCGGTTATTAGAACGTCTGGCCGCGGCGCCTGTAGCGCTTGTGGACAGCGAGGCGCAGATTCATTTAGGGTTTACACGGGCAACGATTCGTGCGTCGGCGAAATGAACGAATCAGAATGCGGCGCTGCTCTCTCTGATTGGAGGCTGTGCCTGAGAGGGCTGTCTATAAATAAAAGCTTTCCTCGTCGATCGCAGTCGGCCTCAGCGTGTAAATCCCCCGTGAGGCACATCGGGTTACTCGCGTGCAGCGAACAACAACCGGCCGACTCTGTCGCTGCCGGATGAAGACCACTCGTCAAATCCTCTCAGAAGAGACGATGTGTCAAGTAATTAAGAGCTTCAGAACTCAGCGCTGTGAATGAAGCCTGCAGCTCGTTGGACAATAAGTAGGATAACAAGTCTGGCAGGAAGGAGAAAACAGACACATTGTTCTCCTCTATGAGTTAACATGGATAATCTCTGCCTCTTCGTATAATTGTCTTAACAAACACGTGTTCTGCACTTCGTGTCGGCCGCTCTGCTCCGTGATGGACATCGACGTATTGATCTGACGTGATGTGAATGGACTCGCTGGTTTGCTGGTGGAGGATTCAATCAGCGGCCGTTACGTCTGAATCAGAATGTAAAGCATCTGGACCCGGAGCTGAGGTTCTGCAGCGACCCGTCGTGGAATCGCTTTGGCGTGTGAACACGGGCTGAATCGGCGAGCTCGCCTCCATTCGACCTCCCTCCCCCCCGCTTTGTTCCTTCGCCTCACATCACACAGAGTACAACGCGTGCACACTCACACTCAGCCACTGGAGCACAATGCCGCACATTGAAGGGAGGAACAGAGGGGGGCATTTTTCTCCCCGCGGGGGAGAAATGGAGGGGACACACTGTGGTTGTGTTCTTCTGTTGCCCCGTTTTCGAGGCAGCCGCCCGGCGCCATCAATCTCAATCCGTCGCCACTTCCTGCGCCGGCTCTGATTGGACGTAATGATCTCCGGATGTCACTCCACACACACTGATGTGTTTCTCCCCGTGACCCATCTGCTTCCCTGTTCTGCCACGAGCAGCCGGGTGTTCACCGCAGGCCGACAGGCGGGATCCTCCCACGCTCCAGTCACTCCCGCGTTATCGGGCCCCTCCACTCCATCGCCTTTGTGTCGGGCCTATCGCTCCCGTGACGTGCGGACATCACCCCGCGCCACAAAAAATACAAAAAATCCTGCCTAGTCTGCTAAGATTGCGAGAAAACAACCTAAAAACGTTGTTGGCTGTATCGGGTTTGAGCAGTTAATGTCAGGGGCAGTTTGATCGAAAACAATTCCACCTTTCTTTTGCAATGTCTTGCAGAGATATGAGCGACGCCAGCTCTCCATTATTCCAGATACCACCGGCCCATTGTCCTTACCCGCTGCAGCCCGCCATTCACATGGCCGATTCCTTTCAAAGTCGACTGCAGGGAGAAAGAAAGCGACGCGCAGCCGTCCGCGGACCCCGCGTGAGTCTGTCTAAGTGGCTTTTGGTTTGGATCAGATAGCCGTCGTGTTTCTGAGATTAGGAGGCGAGAAAATCTGTGTAAAACCAAACCCCCAAGAAAACAGCGCGGCCCGGAGCCCCGACGCGGCGAGGAATTAGTGCAACAACAGCTTGAGGATCATAAGGACGCCGCTAAGTCACGCGATAGCGATCTGATGGCTCCGACTTTGCCGAAGAGAGACCCTCAGCCCGACACACCTGAGGCACTGATCACATGGGGCGCTTCCATCGCACGGCTTAAAAATGCAGCTGTGAGCGTCGGTGGAACCGGGGACATTTCGAGCGTCGAGGACTAAAACACTGGCGCACTTGAGAATATGACGTTTTATGGTTCTATCCGCAGCAAAGAGACTCCGGGGACATCGCTCGCTAATCTGATGTCAAATTAAAATAACAGCTTGGCTCGTAGCTGAGATCTAAATGTACCGTTCACACAGCGAAGCAGAAAACGTTTTACAGTTACCATCGCTCACCAGCTGCTGATGCAACACAGGTCTGCTGGCGAGTCACCAGGCGTCCTCCCCTCCAGGCGCGGCGTACGCTCCCAGCAGCCCATAAACCACCCAAACCAATAAACTCTCGATGGGACGAACCGTGACAGTGTGTGGAAGTTTTTGGAGCTCCTTTGACGTCCCGCGCTTGGAGAAGGTTTCGTCATCGGGTGCCGTGGTCCTGAGCGGCCTGTCGTGTCCTCGCCATTAATAATGCATGGCGATGTTTTTAAGTAAAAGCGTCGCGTGCGTTCCCGGCCTTAAGCTCTTCCAGGTGTTGTGGTGGAACACAGAAGCTCCAGGGATACTTTTCCAGGCAAGCTTGCACAACAGCCGATAGATACTGTGCATGTGCAGTGGGTGGGGAAGGGGGGGGGGGGGGGGGCTCGGGATGATCAAAGTGTTGGGGAGTCTGTGCTCAGCAGGTAGAGAATGCATTCTGGTTGCTTGAAGGATCCACTTATAAACAAACAGCTGAAAATAATGCAGAATATCATCCCACCATATGGACACCACTGTGAGGGAGTTCTCCACTAAAGGAGAAAAAACACACGCACGAGCACGCACACCAAAGCAAACAGCTCACAGGCGTCTTTCTGAACCACGTTACTTTTGTGGTTTTTATTAATACGAACAAACACGGCTCCGTGGTTGTGAAATATTGTTTCAGGGAATCTTCTTCAAAGCCTCCCGGTCCCCCGGACGCTCCTCCCTTGTGATGTCGTGTCTCGTCAGAGGACGAGGACAACCTACAGCGGATGACACGGAGAGAACACGTTACAGCCGACAAAGGGAGGGAACGGCAGCGCCTGACATGACCGCGCGGACCCCGAGAGCTGACACGCGCGACTGTGACTGTTTCACAATTCATCAGATCTCACCCCCGAGAAATGAAACAGAAGCCCCTGTCAGGAGCACTTAATCCGGGGGGCCGCGCCCCGCAGTGAAGACCGTCAACAGTGTGTCCGCTCCGCTCGACGCTCGACTCGTCATGCCTTCTGCCAAACACCTCCGCGGTTAAGTGACAGGGAACAAAGGGAGGCGCGAAGGGAGGCGACAGCGGCGTGAACGTGGCCCACAGCTCGCCACGTATTCCCTCTGTGTTTCACAGCTTCATCTGGTTGAGTCACGCTTCAGTCACGCGATCCGCGTGACTGAAGCGTGACTGGGATCCCATCCGAAGTTGAAGCTGAGGCTCACGTGGTCGCCGGCGGCGACGAGGCCTGAAGTCGCCCCCCCCTGCTGCCATCACCTGCTGCAACCGCGCCTCTGTTGTTGCTTTTCACGAGGAGAGAAAAAAAAGCCCGTTTCGTCTTTTTTTTCGAACCGTAGAACCCTTTTATGTCGGCTCGACGAAAAACCTCATTTTAGTAATTCTTTCCGATACAACCACATTTCGAGGGCGAGATGTAAAACGTCATCCTGAATCATCATCCCCAGTCGTTCGCGACGGAACACAGCAACAAATACAATTAGTGTTGCTTTTTATAGCAGGATTTAATGATTCGGACTGAAACGGCAGCCGCCCCCGAGCTAACTGAATAGATCGCGGGGCGATGCTGCTCGTGCGGCTCTTTTCATTTCACGAGGGTGGAAGGGGGGGGGGGGGGGGGGGGGTGGGGGAATCGATGGGTGTATAAATATAAAAATCGATACGCTCACTATCTGAATCTAATATCTAACCATCAGATATAACTGCTGAAACGTTGCCATGTTTACACATCGCTGACGTGGAACAAACAGATCCATTACGCGTCATCGTGGACTCTCTCTCTCTCTCTCTGGGGCCACGTGCCCGTGTCTATAGACAGCAGAGGGTTTCTGGACAAAGCCCAGGTCAGGATCCCTGTGTGTGTTGTCGGTGCAGCAGGACGAGGGGGGCGTGTTTGCACCACTAAAGACATAACTGCTCTAAGAGCTCGGCAGCGGTTATTTTCAAAGCCGAGATTCAGTGGTATTACCCTCTAACCTTAACTGTCCAAGCACTGTTTCTATGCCAACAGCAGACGAGTCTTTTGACTCTGACTGGCTACTGTGTCTGTGCGTGTGTGCGTGTGCGTGTGCGTGTGCGTGTGCGTGTGTGTGTGTGTGTGTGTGTGGACGTTCTGCCCAGCTATTTCCTATTTACTGCCGTTTTTTAATTCGACACACCACATGGCCGGACACGTAACCGTCAGCGGGGTGCGTTGGTTCAATTCCCCCGGAATAGCAGAAGCCCCTGCAGCCTGATGCTCGTGGACTGTGGACGCTTCCTGCAGGGATCCAATCAGCATGTCTTCTCACGAGGCCTTACTTTGCAGGTGAACAAACATCTTAGAAATAGAAATTGAGGGTGTTTTTTTTTTGTTTTTTTGTCGATGAGAGCTCAGCGTTATAATTCCTCACTGCTTTATTGCTTTTTCCAACTTAATGGTCACCGAGAACAAGTGTGTCACTTAACAAATGGGCTGCTTTGCTCAATATGCAATTAACCTATATCGCCAGATGGAAGTTTTCAGTCCACCGAGGAGAGTTTTCATAGAGGGAATATCTAAAAATGGCTGAGTACGGTGCAGAGATCAATCCCCTTTTCTCTCCATTGATTCCATTAAAAGCCTTTTTGGAGATTGATTACACTGAAAGCTTCCCTCCGCTTTAGATTACAGTTGCACAATTCCAATCTCATTTTTTACAGTCCATAGATATGGGCATTTATTCTATTACGGTGCAAGGTGCAAAGCCTGGAGCCTGAGCATCAGAGACCACCCTTTCCCACGAATAATACCCTAGATAGTAGAACATCCGTTTGACTATTGGGTACGTTCTCAGATAAGCGTTATCACGCCTGTCATTCCCTTTTCCAGATCAGTCTTCTGCCATCAAGATTTAAAATGCGTGTTTCATGAAAATCCCAAAACAGCCCTGCAAAGAAAGGTGATTCAACTCGTGTTCAGCTCACTGATACGAGCTACTATTTCAGTGCAGCGGCGCCGCGTGCACCTGCATTCTTATTTTGGTAGTCTAAGCAACAGCTCAGGAGTCAGAAAACCCAATGAGAGCCGAACACATTGCATATATAGATGTGTTTGTGTATATATAGATATATATTTCTTTGTGTGCATTTCTAAGGCGTTATCTCTGTAATGGAATATTTATCAGTAAAGAATACAGCAAAAAGAATGCTGCCCGTGGCAACTGAATGCATGAAACATTGATTTATTTCCTTGTGTTTGTATATCAACCGGAGAAATGTTGAAGAATATTAAAGGCTGTAAAGGGGGGAGAGGGGGGGGTCCTTACTCAGCACCTTGTGGGCGTTGCCGTCTCCGGGGTTACATCTGGGCCAGTGTCCTCGCCGGCCTGCTGAGGGATTCATCTATTCACCAGCCATCTCTGCAGGTGGGATATTTATGTCCTAAAAGTAAAATAGTAATAAAGCAATAACACCACGCGACATCTCGGTTATTTCACTGAAGAATTGATCAGATGTGTCACTTGAAATTGATTTTTTTTTTAGTTTAATACAGTGCGCGTCGCAGACAGACAGCTGGGTTTTGCATATGGCCGCGCGCGACCTTTCCCTGGTCCGCTGCGCTGCCTCGTGCAGCCTTTTGGCAGACGCGGGTGTTGTTGCTGAATGGATAAGCGCTCATCCTGAAACCTGTGGGGTCCGGCTTCTCGCTACCACGCTCGCATTCTAAGAGGTTACTTTTTGGAGGCCAACCCGAGCCTCCGCGTCGCCCGGGGCTCCTCCCCCCCGCCCCCGCCCTCGCCGGCCGCTCCTTCGCGTTGCTCGTGTTGCCGCTCGTTTTGTTTCTCCTCTAAACTTTCTTTTTCGTTGGTCATTTACATGCGCGATGCGCGACCTCTGCGTTTAACCATCCGAAGCATCCGTAGGAGCAGCGGGCCGCTGCGAAGCACCCGGGGAAGCCCTTTGGGGTCCCGTGTCCCGGTCAAGGACACTTCCACACGTGGCGGTTTGACCACGAGGTGAAAGGACGCGCCGCTCTCCCCACCGAGCCACATCTGCCCCAGATTTTTTCAGCTCATGACCTCGACCTTTCCTCGTGCTGCAAGGACAGGAACACATTTTCGGTGTTTGTTAATAAAAGAAATGGTTGGGCTATTTGTGCTTTCACAGACTGTTCACTTCCAGCCAGCTAGAAATGGTTTGCAGGACTTTTTATCTGGAACATGATCCTTTACCAAAGTTGTTTTTGCACCATTTTTGAAAAAGCGTTTCCCTTGAACGTGAGTGACTGTTTGGTTGAATAGAAACTTGATTTTGTTGCCTTGGAGCGTTGAAAGAAAGGAATCTTGAATTGAACTTGACTATTTTTTTTTTTTACAAGGATTGTGGAGGTTGTCCCCTAAATGACTTACTGTGAAATTGGGTTATCTCTTTGCAGCAAATAGACAAGAGGAGCAATTCCAGGACCAGTAACCCTTTTAGTCTCCAGTCGTGACTGAAGACTGTTTCCCGCAACCTTTCCATTTTTTTGACCAAGTAGTTACCTAACCTTATATTCTAATTCCTGTGCACGGATTTGAACGAATAATTGAAAACATTATCATTTGTCATTCCAAATGTCGCTGATCGGAATCCCACGAGGGACATTTTCACACAGAAAAGGTCACTCGACTAGTCACTGGGAGTACTACTCGACCCACGAGCACAGCCGCTGAAGGTCTCCTATGTCTAAAGAATTTAAGCAGTCCAACAAAAAAAGATCAGGGGTTATTTTCTTGAAAACCTCCTTTACAAATTGGCGGTGTGAAATGTCTCAGGGCAGAGAAAGTTCTGTTTATTATGAGACGCGCTTTTTACCCCTGAATCCACACACGTCGCAATTTCATCCATAAAAAATAATTCAACAGATAATCTACAGTGCAAAACAAATCCCTGCATGTTGTGTTTAACGTCTCCCAGAGGCACCGGCCATCAGTCAGCGGCGGATACGACGCGTCGGCCGCCCTCTCGTCCCTGTCAGTCCTCCTTAAAAACAACGACGCCGTCCCTCCGACCCGACGAGAGGAGACCCCACGTGCTCTCGTGCCGGATGGAGGGCCAACCGGGAGCCACGGAGACTCACCTCTGGAGGTTCCAATGACGTAACGAGACGGGACGGGCCCGGGCCAGCGGGTCAGGATGCTCGATTCAGGAGGAAGCGCTCAAACGCCACACGAAAGGGAAGGGACGACTGCCGGATCGCTTTCACAGTGTGTCTCCTCAGAATGATGCATTTCTGGTTTCTAAGCCTCTCACACACCTCACGAATGCACACCGGGCCCCCGTCCCCGCGTGTCTCGGGGGCTCAGCTCAGGCTCCAGCCATCTGAACGCCTTCTCCCACCGTGACCCCGGGCAGCACGCGGGCTGCTGCTTCATTAGGTCGCTGCACCACCTCCAGCTTGGGGGGGGGATGTTGAGGCAGGTCCAGTCTGGAGCCCCATATGGCTCCTCTTGGTCGATGCTGTCATGAAATATGAATCCAACGCGAGGACTACTGCTCCTGACGCGCCGCGACGTGTCACATATACGCTGGGACACGGCGGGGGCTCCGGGGCCGTGGATGTTGCAAAGATTTCATCACGCTTGAAAGCCGGGAGTTCTTGGTATTGTGAGTTGCTCGGTTCGTCCTCTTTGTTTGCCTGCGCTCGGTCCCTATCGCCCTCATCTCGTCCAGCGTGCGGAAACAGACGGGGGGGGCGGGCGGGGAGGTGTCTCGTCCTCCGTCCTCACTTCTAAATGAATGCAGATTAATTCAAATCAAAGGCCTTCGTGGAAAAACCGCACCTGCAAACAGTTGACTTTTTCCCAATCTGAGTGTGAGGTAAGGAAGTGGTTTAATCTCTTCGGGCCCAGAGGTGGCTTAAGTGGCAGAGAGCAGATGGTGGAATCAACATGCCCGGGAGGCAAACAGCGACTGACAAGGCAGCCGAGAGTCTTCCATGATGAAGTGTGTGCATTTGATTTCCCCACTCATCCCCACAAGCCGGTTTATTGAACAAACCGGCTTGTTCAATATTTTCCGCGAGCAACGAGTCGAAACGAATGAAAAATGTGCAACGAAAATAGACCCAGTGTTCGGAGGTTGCGTCGCTCTTTCGGAGTTCGATTGCGTCCGTCTGCGTGACGAACCTCTGGAAAAACAATATGCCGAAACTCCCGGGCGAAGCGGCGGGACGACCTTCGGGGTGTTGAATGCCACCATGTGTCGAGGACCGGCTTAGTCAAAGTCATCGCGGCACGTGGAGCTCCTTCTCACGAGGGCCGCGCTTTATTGCACAGAAGCTCAGGTAGACCCCGATCGGATTTCAGAGGCTCAGCCGGCCGGCGGAGGCAGCGCGTCCTTTCCCGTTGTCCCCTCCTAATTGTTGGCCGCACAAAACAATCGGCTCCCTCGTGGAGGAGACTACACACAAGTGCAGTGCTGCTACTGTGTTATGTTCTTTAAATGAACTGTGAGTCCATAAAGCAACGTACTGCAAGACAAACACTAAAGATGTCTTGTATTTCATAATGCTTCGGCAGCTTGGATTTGACCTTCTCGCAGGAATTTACGGTTTGCTTATTTATCATGCAACCAGAACAGATTTTTTTTTTTTTTATGGCTACTCCGAGGCTGATAAACTCAACACGCTAACGCACGTGTCGGGCAAACAGCTGTCTGCTGTGCAGCTGACACGACAACTTTCGCAGCCACTTGTAGTTGTGGAGTCACCTTGAGCAGCCTGTTTGACAGGAAACGCGACTTCTTTGGTTCGGTCCGCTGAAACAGCTGTAAGGTCCAGAGAGAAGAGGTGAAAGGCCACGAGGAGCCTCTTCTAATGCACGTATGTGAACCCGTTTACGGACCACGCTGCTTCCGTGGTGAGCAGAGTTTGATCGCCGGCGCCTCAGGGGTCTGTGACACATCGGCAGGAAACGATTCGCCGTAACCAAACGTATCTCCGGGAAGATATTTTCCACCGTGAGGGCGCGGAGGGGGTTATTGTGTTTCTCAAAACCAACTCACAGCCACAGCATCCTGCTCGATGTGCCTCTCAGTTGGCCATCATCCTGCCTGAATGGATTTCGAGCGGTTGATGTGGAACGATTCCTTTGAAAAAGACGTCCTTTCAAATGAAGATAAAGTGATTAGACAGCAGCAGCTGTCCTTGGATCTTTGCTTTTTCCTCAAGTGCGCCGGATGAAAATGGCGCGCCGCGTGTGTTTCAAGGATAAGATACTCTTAGGAGTGATGCTCATTCTCAGCGCGCTCGCATTAAGAGCCGTTTTTCTCCGTTACTGCTTGAGGACTGTTGTCAATTTACCACTTCTGTCAAATTTAGTTTGATGTACTCAGATGAATCTTCATCGGCTTTGAACAGGGCCATTTTAAGAAGGCACCTTCATCCCCGTGCACACACGAGCACCACTTGCACGGCTCATTTCATGAATCACTGCAGAACACGCAGCTCGTCTCCTCTCGGGGGGGTTCTGCCCGCCGCATTCGGCCGATTTGTTACAACCTGGCACCGAGTCCACCTCGTACCTGGACGGGTCTGCGGTATCTCCTCATGCAGAACGCCTTCTGCTGTCCCACAGGTCTGCAACATGCTCGTCTCTAAAGGTGCAGCAGGCGCCGTTGGCATGGAGGGAGAAGGGGGGGGGCACCTTTTGGTTTGGCACCGCCGTAACGGAAGCACGTTAACACCCTTCTGACTTTGCTTTGTTTGAAATCATACATTTCTTATCTGAACTTGTTGTGATTGAGCTGTTTTGAAAACGTCTTTCTGTTGTTTCGTAATCCCGAGCAGAAGCGGCCAAACGTTTTGCACGACACGGAAATCAAATTGTTGTTTTCCGGTACTGAATTTGGATCTCGGCGAGCGCAGATTGGGCCTTTTACTCGTTCTGTGAAGTGAAGAATTTGTGACGACCTGACGTCCCTTTTCACCTCGCTGCTCGACACCTCGACAATCTCTCCACTGACTTTTCAATTTTAAAGGAAACGCTTCAATATTACAGCATGAAATCACATTTTAGACCAATGTTTCGTCCAATCTGCTTCCGTGATTAACCGAAGTCAAACATCCACCCAAAACCCCTGCAGAGATGATGGTGCTTCTGCGTGCAGGTACGCGGAGGCAGCAACCTGGCACACGTCCACACGGAACCTCGACCTGGACCCCATCCAGCACCTCTGGGGGCCGGCGGGGAGACGGAGCATGTTTGGGTGGAAGGGGAGCCGATCCCTGCAGGCGGCAGAGCGCAGGCTGTCGCAGCAGCAGGTTAACACCAGTCAACGTGTGAGTGCCATGTTCACGTGTCCACACACGTTGCGTGTACTCGCCCCAAAGTCTCTCTCCGTGCGCTCGTCCTCCATATGTCTCGCAGAACACGTTTATTTCAGAGTGCTCTCAGTGAAGCTATGTGTTTTCTATGTGTTCGATGTGTTGAGCAAGAGGGTTTGTGTTCACGCAGTTTCAAGAAAACAACCCGGATGATATGAGGAAGCCCCCCAGGACGAGGTGACACGGTGGGTAAAATGAAAGCACGCGGGCGAGTCACGTCCAGAGGAGACGGCGCGGCGGGATGTCGCTGTGCAGCAGCACAATGTTGACAACTGAAATGATTTGGTTTCCAGGGCAGCTTCACCCGTTCTGATCATTTTCTTGTAGCATTTGTCACAAGATGGTTCGCTGGTTTATTGTCACAACAGGCATCCTGAAGTGTATTTCTTCCACACAGTCTGAGGAAAAACCTGCAGGACAGTTTTCTTAGAGATTGTAGAGAATGCAACATTCAGACCCACAGGAGCATCCCTGCAAAACACTGCAGCTTAATCATGACAAATGAAGGAAGATGCATAGAAGAGAACAGGGATTAGATGTCAAATGCCTCTTGTGACATCAGAAAAACTACCTGACTGACGTTTCGTGACCTTTTGACCTGCGACGCGCGCAGCCGACGCGCGCAGCTGACGCTTTCACAGCGGCAGACGGGGAAGCGGCGCGGAGGCCGCCGCAGCTCACGTCTGTTTAAGAGGCTTCTTTTCATGGGAGCACTTAGCCGTCAGTATGACTCAGCCTGCCCCCCCTCTCCACCCCCGTTCAGCCCCCCCTTCCCACGACGTCAGCGCGTCAAAGTAAGTGAGCACACGGGTCCCTTGGCGAGGCGTCGGCGTGGTGTTTTCACCGCCTCCCTGCCGACCTGCTAATTGATGCAGTTAAATAAAGAGTTGAGCATCAGTCGTTCCGCCGGGGGAACTTCAGTGGAAAATTCCCTTTTGATGTGTTGCATATGTGTGCGTGACTTGTCATAATTACCACTTAGATGAACTTTCTCCGCCCACCGGAACGCAGGATGGAATCCTAAAAACCTGCCCCGCTGTGAGTCTTTGGGGATTGCGTTCCGTGTTTGAACACAAACGCACACCTCTGACCCGACTTTGTTCACCTGCAATCAAACAAGCGGAGGGTCGGCCCGCTGACCGACGCGAAGCCCCGAGCGCTGCTCCTCCATTGTTGCTGCGCCGCCGCAATTACACCCTTTCTGGTTTCACCCGACGCTTGTTGAGATTGCCGTCTGCGGTGTTCTTCTTATTTCGGATTGCTTACTTGGTTTCGTCTCCGGCCGCCTCTGAGCAATAATGCGTCACGTTTCACGATGAAATGCACGAGGAGAGACGGTAGCCGGGTTGTATTGAACGTTTATATCACTCCATTGTACTCGGGCCAAATCGTGTCAATTAGTAATCAATGGAGGGTCCGCTGTCTTTTGCTCTTCTGTAATCACGGTTGTTCTCAGTTTTAAATCGCCTTCAACAGTGGATGCATTACACGTGATGCATATTTATATTCATGTTGATTTGCAGGACGTGGTTTTGACATTTGACAAACATCAATTTAAATCAATGCTGCTTTTTAGATGATCATTAATATAATGTTATATGTGCAGCTGGCTTTACTTATTATGTCTGTTCTATATCTGTGTCTATATTTCACATATAATGCAACAATGCATCATGGGACAGCGACCAGGCTTGTGTCAGTCTTTCAATTAATTTGGGTTTTTACCAGATTATATTTGTATATTGAAACAATTCAATTCAAAAAATGATTGTATTTCGATGAACTCAGTAAAATACTCCAAACCAAACCAGAATCAGCTTTCAATATGTTACAGATGTAAAAGTCTCTTTTTTAAATCTTTAGATATTCACTGAGTAGAAGCAGAATTCTACGGGAAGTGTTTTAATGGTCCCACACTTCCTCTCATGTCAGCTGGAAGCTGTACTCCTTGGATGAGTCCATCTCCTAATGTAATCCCCCCCGGCCCCCATTCTTTTATCTACTATTAAAAAAAAAGCTTTCGATCTGAATCTACAAGGGGGAGCCTGTGAATCTTATCATTATCAGCATAATTCCAACTGGAATACCATTTTTTTTTCAAGGAAGCTGCACAATAAGTGAAACTGACAATTTCGAGATGAGATAGAAAACAGATGGGGACAGAATAACAGTTCTCCACTCGAGAGGGGACTGTAGTTTGGGAAGATAGTCAAGCTGTCTGCTTTAAATCATATTTCCTAAGAGCCCCTGTTCCTCTTCAGTGACTTCATCAGCCACCAAACTGACTCTCCTCTTTGTTTGTCTGCGTCTCTGGTGATGTAAAGAGGCTCAGTCGCTTGTAATCACCTTCTCCACCGCGCCCAAGTGATGCTTTAGCAAAGAAAGGTGTGATTAATATAGATATATGTGTGTGTGTGTGTGTGTGTGTGTGTGTGACACAATATTCCAGGACTGATGTTTGTGGAGTGAACCTCTTTGTAGACACAAAGCCTTTCATTCCCAAATTTCAGGCACGAATGAATCAGAACGTCGAGTTCTGCCAAAACATTGTGTGTTTTTTTTTATTTTGTTTTCCTTTGTTTGACCTTCAGTTAATCACAGCAGTCTCTTGAGATCGAAAACTCATTTGAGTAAGAGCCCTGGCCTGAATGGCAACATGATTACATTACAACAACAAAAAACCCCACAACCGACATTTACAAATGTTATTCCAACTCATTCCCCAACATGGGACCACAGTGATGAAGCAGGAGGATGAGCATCCTGGCTGGAGGAAGAGGCTTCGTGCTGAACGACACCGCGAGGAGCCTGCAGGCCTCCGAGCGCACCAGGACCGGCTCAGGGCTCCGTCCAGGTTTACGTTGAGTCACGTTGAGTCACCCCCACCCCCCCCCCCCGGCACCCATTCTTCTCCAACGCTGTGATTGGCCAACGAGCACGACGGTGAACTCATTCAGACGCATGAAAAAAGGTGAGATTTGGGCAGCGATTGCGATCTGGAAGCAGCCTGCTGTCACATAATAACCTGACACTGAGTATTAATTAGGGTTTATTTTTGCATGTTTCCGTGTGGCTCTCATCACGGCCAGAATGAATGAACACATTTCCAGTGATTCACAAAACCTCCTCATGTCAAATTGCATTCGTTAGCACGTCACATATGTGTGTCCGCTTTTTAAAAATGGGGACTACGGCAAAATAATCGAAATATTCTGCTTTTTGGCTTAATTGGAGCACACGCGTGATTCAAGGTTGCACAAAGCACATTGAGTGTGTGACGGAGGCCGAGATGAAAAAAGGTGTTTCGTGTTAATTGGCGACGGGGAGAAAAGCGATATTGAATATGTGGACAGGATCTTTGCAGCGGCTCGTTTTTCCTCACGGGCGCTTTTACTACCGAAGGCCACACGGTGACAGCTAATCGATGAGCACTAACGGCATCAATTGAGGCTGTTGTACTAAATAGTCTAAATCAACAGAAACGCTATAGCATGCTTAAGAGAGCAGCTGTCGTGCAGTGAGACGAGGCAAATGGATAATTACTGCTATTAGTTAATTTTATTTTTTTCGACGATAAAAGGTGACTGTATTTCACACCTTCAAGTCTCCAGCAAAACACATCAGTCTTTTAATTATTCTACGTGGCGGATAAGCAAAACATAGTATTCCTTGAACACCAACATCCACAGAATGACAGACATTAGAAAGTGCAAAGTGACACAACACTAATTACCGGCACACAAAGTCTGATTCCGTAGCCAAAGGAACATTAAGCACTGCATGTTTATCAAGCAAATAAAGTATTACCTTGAGCTAAACAAATTATGGGCTTCAGATGTCAAATGTTATCTCAAGCTAATAATATTCCTTACATTCTTTAATTTGTGTAATAAATCAGCTGATATTCCGGATGCTGTATTTCTAATTTGGGAACAAAGCGGTGCGTTCACAAACACAGCCTGTGTGGGGGATTCGGGCTCTTATTATACTCGCATATGGCAGCGTGCAGATGGACAATCTGTTTGGGGCTTCAAAGTTAGGCGGCAGAGTTCATTAACACGCCGCGAGCTTTGAGCCTGCAATTAGAAAATGATTTAATCATCCTTCTAATTATATTCAAACATTTCCAAAGTTTCTCCCGGCGTGCCAATCATTCCAACTTTAAGTAAACGTCCGCCTCGTAGAGGTGACGATCGCGTCCGAATCACTTCGTCTGCCGCCTGAAATAAATGTGCATTTATTTGTGTCGGTGTGACGGCCCCCTCGGGGGGGAAAGACACCGGCGCTTCCTGGCAAACGCAGACAGAAAAGGGCAGACGCTAGAAGATCGTACCCGGGGCTGCTGAATGATCCGTGAATACGGCACTTCAGCCGTTGTTGTTTGTCCTTTCTGGTCCGCCGTCTAAAAAAGGGGACATGAACAAACAAACAGAGCAATAATTCTTATGTTCAGATGATCATACGTGTTGAAAGGAAACGAAGATAACGTTTCCCTAAACGCGGAAGGAAACACGGGCCCTTTAAATGAAGATGATAACGGAGTTGAAGATTTTCCTTAAACAAAGCGACTCTCCACTTCCTCCCCACCTGACTGAGGTGAGTAAAAATGAATGACAGCCTCTCGGAGCGCGGGGACATCGTCCACTGAGATCCAGAAAACAGCCGTCTCTCCTGAGCCGCATTAGTCTGAAGGTCACCGAAGGGGAAAATGACCCCGGTTCCTCCCTCTCCTCTCTCCTGCTGGCCTCCTCCTCGTCTCTCCTCCCTGTAATTGAGTGTGCCGCGTGGTCAGGGAGCCTGTGCCCATTGGCGGTCTGAACATGGTAGTTAGTTACACACGTTTTCACCGTAATTACCAGGCAGACTCTCTCTGTCTCCAGATCTTTTCAAGGTCGCATCAATTTTACAGCTATCCACACTACCCGCCCCCGCTCCGTCATTACAGGCTTTCAGACCCCTCTTCCTCATCGTGAACCTCCTCCTCCTCCTCCTTTCTTAAAAGCACATCAAAACCAAAACGGCAATTATTAATTGATCGTCCAATCTTTTCTCCCCCAACTGCTCGCCGCCGCAGGGGGGAGTGTTGTGACGACCTTCCCGTCTGAGAGTGACTCGTCTCTGCTCGTAAATGCGCCGAAACATTTGAGCGCAGAGCGAAGCCGTCAGGGGCCCGAGTCCCCCGACACGAGCGCTTCTTCGGTCGGCCGCTCCGCCTGCCTCGGATCAGCCGCGCCGCTTAAAAGATCCGATGTCCGCTTCCGCCGGGGCCACGCCGTGGGGCCCTCCTATCAAGGCGCGGCGCGGCGGAACATCTGTTAGGCCATTTCATTTCCATTTGGCAAAGCGCCGGCAGAGCCACCTGTTCGCCGGCCGGGCGCCGCACCCCGAGCCCCTCGACCGAAGTCTCAATTTCCAAATCGCGCAGAAGACGCCCGCCGAGTGCCGCTGGAACGATCGCTCTGCTAAGTGGTTGTGATTTGTTTATGTTGCCCGTTTTAATAAGTCCTCATATCGTTGTCGAGGCTCGACATTGGAAAATGGAGGAGGCCGATTCTCGCTGTGGCCGCATGGCACGGCGACGGCCCAGAATCCCTCTTCCTACGAGAAAGGGAGTGGTAGCGTTGGGTGGCGGTGGATGGGGGGGGGGGGGGGGGAGGGGAGCCATATTGTGCCACTATTTGATTGAGTTGCAATGTGTCAGGACTATCGGCCCATGCCATCTGCACGTGTCCCGCGTCCTCAGTGCTGAATTGATTGAGATTCATTGTAAAGGATGATTAAAGCGCCGGCGGCGTAGTCGATACGAGGCCGGGTGAATCAGCTTCCTGTTGCGTGACACGGGAGGCTGATGGAGCCAAACGGCTCCAGCAGCTTTGGAGCAACGGATCGTTAGACGGGCCCGCTGGTGTCGCTGTCCTCAGACAGAAGCAGGTGAGTGGTGGGGCCAGGAAAGCAGTGCTCCAGGCCGACGGTGCCCTGGGATCGGGAGGCACTCGGCCCTAATGCGTCCCAAAGCCGTCCTCCGACGGCTGAATCGTCCACCACGCCAAGCGTGATCAATTGCCCGGGCGTCCTCATCACTTTCAGTCCAGAAAAGGCTCTGAACCCCCGAGGAACAAACAAACCTACTTAACCGTTTAGTGCTTCCTCTGCCTCCGGTCGCGGCTCCGTCCACCCACCCGGATACACTCCGACCAGCCGGCACACGAGGGAGGCGGGAGTCTTACAGCGCCGCGCTCTTCATCATTCTGCATCTTTGGGCAGATATAGGAAGGTTACCCTACGTTTGGAAGGTTATGGAAGGCTGAAAGCATTGAAAAATGTAACAATTTACCGGCAACATCCTTCATTTTGTTATTTCTTCAGCTCTCTCTGCCTCCCGCTTCTCCTCCCTGCGAGCGGAACCTCCCACCACATGCTCATGAAAGCAAGCTCGACTTAGTGCGGCGCAGACATGAGTGTGCAGAAACCAGCCCGGCCCCGATACGCAGCCAATCCCTCCGAGGAACAGGCCGAGAGCCGAGTTCTGTCCGCGCCGATAAGGAGGTCAGCGCCGCCGCGTGACACCGACCAAGATTGCCGGACTCCTCACGGTCAGCAACCTTTTCCTCTAATGCAGCCACCTGCGCTGACCCAGATTTCCTCAACGTCTCCAATTGGCCCTGGAGGAGTCTGCAGCAGATGGCCGTCATACACCAAAGGGTGTAGAAAACAGCCATTTATCAAAGCATTAGAGGACTGCCAGAGAATAAGGCCACTGGACACGCATCCCGCATCCGGCGAAGTCTCACCGCTGTTTCCAAAATGTTGCTCATAAATAATTCAGCCGCCTTTATTGCCACGGGCGTCTCAGACAGTACGGAACATTTAGTTATGAAAAACACCGTTTACGGTCTCTGAGGTGTGGTGACCGGTGTGGTCTCTCTGAGTGACGACCGCCTGCTAAATCGGTTCGACTGATCCGATCGGTCTGAAACCGAAATCAAGTAGAGTAAAACTGGCTCGGTCCACGACAGGAAAACTTTCTCCCGGGAAGTTGGACCGACGCCTTGCAGGAGCAGAGACGGTGGAACGGAACTGATGTGTTCTGAAACATCTCACTCTCCGTGAACGACGTAATGGGACGCAATCAATTATGGCAACCAGAGGAATGAGTGGGACGTCCCTTTCCCAAAGGTGAGGCTGAGACAGAGGAGCACTTCCTCCGTCAATGTAAAACATTCAATCAAGTAAGGAACATTTACTTTGACAAATTCAAGTACTCGACTCCATAATCTCAGATTCAAAAGAGGTTAATGATCTCAAAAGGTGAGAAAATGCTGCAAGGAATGGGGACACAGCAGATGGATCAGCGTGCCTCAACCTCGGGGACACGGAATGAGCAAGAACAATATCACTTTTTCTAATTCATATATATATATTCAACTAAATTCAACTAAAAATGTTTAAATTTGGACAATTTCAATACATTTAACCTATTTTGAAAGAGGTTTCCCAACCTTAGCTGTGAGGGTCCAAGGACATCTGAGGTCACACAATATTTAAGATTGTATTCGCCTCTTTTCTATTGTTGAACTGCCCTTAGTTATTGTGAGCATTCTTTAATAATGGCACGCTGATTAGAAGCTCGCCCGAGGTCTCGCCGTCCACCAACACGGCTGATTGTAATTCCCACTGTTTCTTGGTGTGAACTCCTCTGATTACCGGCGGCCGCAGGAGCCGCCCAGGAAACCCGGCCGAGTTCACAGCCCGTTTCTGCAGGTTTGATTGGATATTTGTCATGTGGTATTTGCTTAATCGGAGCTCCAGGTCACAACCGCAGTGGGTAGGAGTAGAGTGCAGTGTGACTTTCTTTCTTCATTAGCCTCACTGTCTGCTCCCCTTCAAAGTATCCCGTATATTTGAATGTTTGAATGTTCCTCCCAGTCGCTCTGTAATTAGTACGCTCAGGGTGCATTTTAAATCCTCATAGATTATTCTGAGGAAAGAGATCTGGGGATGTAAATTCATTATTATTGTTTTAAGTTAACAGGTTTGCACTATTACAACAAACAGATTATAACTGCACGCGACACTTTGGTCTCTACGCTTGCATTTGTTTTCACGCCTCTGTGAATGTGCGAGCGAGGGAGAGAAAGAGAGAGGAGGGGGGGGGGGGGCAGCATCCGTGGAGATTGAAAGATCAAGCATCACACGGTAGGTGCTGTAATTGCATCTGAGACAACGAAGCCCATTAAAGCCCCCCCCCCCTCCCTCTCCCGCATGTCTCATTGCCTCGTCTTTTCCCCTTGATGGAATTATTACCCTGTTTGTCCGAAGTAGGAAGGAAGCTGGCAGACAGCATTGAGACAACGCGCCCCCCCCCCCCCCCCCCTCCAGAGGGTAGACGGCCCCCGGCGACATGGACGTGCCCCGACACGGTGCTGGAGGCCCGTGGTCCTATCAGAGAGGATCTGAAGCAGCCATTGGCTCCTCGGCTGCGCGTTGTCCATCATCTCTCCGCCTGCCGTTGTCGAGGTGATGAAGCTGTGAGGGAAGATGCTGCCACAGCTGCATGCTGTCGTCGCCCCCCCAACGAGATATTATTCTCATATGTTTTCCATAGAAAAACATTTCACCGCCCTGCTGTTGTCCCTCCTACTCACTCGCATTCATCACCACAGAGCAGAAGACAAAAGGCAAAGCAATCTCTTTTTCTCCCCGATCGTCCTCTTTCCATCCTTCCTAATCTCTCGCATGGATCCGCGCGGCGCTCTAAGTCCATCCTTCCCAATTGGCTAATGATCTATTTTGAGAAGTCGGGAAAATATCTGTCTCAGTTTATTCTGGTGTTGAAAAGTTTGAGGGATGGTGCTGAGGGAAGTGCAAAATCAATAAGCCTATCAGAGCACGGTGACATGATAGATGCTGGCTGGAAAGCCGGGACTTGGCACGGCCGCGAAAAGACAAATATACGCTACTTAAAACATCATAAACGTGCAGGGTAAAAACAAAACTTTATCGGTAGTGGTCTTTGCCCGTCATTTATCACAGACAAAAGTATGATTCAGTGTTGTTGGGACCTTTAAATCAAAAGAGGAACCCGTTTTAATAGCCGGGGAAGTTCTCTCATTAGGAAGAAGACGCCGGCGTCAGCTGTGTGTCCTCGCAGGACACAAAGAACTCCCCCGTGCGTTGGCCATTATGAGATTCGAGTCAGCGAAAGTCATCACATCAATTTATCCGGCGGCCACATGCTGACTCAGCTGGATCCGATGCATTTGCTGCGCCCCCGTCACCTGAAACCACGCGAAACGTCACCGCCGTAATCCTTAATAAATACGTTTGCATTATAGTTGCAATTACGGGCGCTAATCTGGAAACGCGTCCTCCGTGGTGAGACGGTGTTTTCATTCTCTCCCAACCAGGATTTAGTGGCGTTGTGGGAGCCGCAGCATTGTCTGAGCATGCATGCTTAAATGAAGAAATAGATTTTGTTAATGAAAAAAGGCAACAGATGGCGGCTGTAAACCCGGTCCCTGCGGAGCACCAACATTTCCCGCAGAATGACGGAGAGCGGATTAAGGTCATTTTTGCCTGGTTTTTCAATTTAGAAATTCATGCTCAGAGGGAATGGCGGTTACAAAAAAAAAAGGGAACTGGCATCCTGCCTCGACACTCTTTGGGAAATCCAAATGTCAACGAGCACATATTGGAAATGTGCAAATATTAGAACAAAAACACAGTTTAGGAACAGAGCGTTAAGGCGGCCATCGAAACAGGCAATCAGACACGGGGGCTGGTACGACCCCCCCAGAGACCCCATTGTCCAAAAGAAAGACTGCTGTTTATCAGCATGAAAACAAGGCTTCAGTTGATCAGAGGTACATATTGTTTTAAAAGAAGGAATGAAGTAAGTGCCATTCATTCCCGGCGCATTCAAATCATTTCCAATTTCATGCTCATGCTTCTTGCTAGATTACGATTCGGCCTCAATCTTTTTTCTCTTATTTATATATTTCTTTACCATAATCATGAAAATAGTCACTATTCATGTGAGATATGTCTTTTCTCCTGTGTCCTTGGGCCGTCTACAGACTCTGGCTAATGTCGTTGCAATGTCATAATTTGAAAAGAACAATTTTCCAAAAGACAATGGCCAATTTTCGGTGCACAAATTGCATTTGGGTTTTTTTCCCCTCGCCCAGCTAACTGAATCGAGGACCAAGTCGAGTCTTTCACTGCATCTGGCCTCAGTAATGGGACCAACTTTTAAACCCCCCCGTCTTCCCCATCTAAACCCAACTAACCCTTCTCGTGTCCGCCACGGAGAAAGTGATCAACGAACCCCACACGCACCCCATCAGCCGAAAAGCAAGGCGCGGCCCCCGCATCCCCCGTGACGCATGCCCGGGAGGCGGAGCTTCAAGCATCTGAATGTGTGCTCGTAGCAACGCGTGTACGACGGAGGTCGGCGGTTTAAAATAAAAAAAGAGAAAAGAAAGGCACCTTGGCTGCGAGCTGCGACTTTGACTGCGTCGGCTGCTGCGAGCCGCTCGAGCTCTCCTCGCTCCCCGTAATCCGCCGCTGACAGAATGCAGCTAATGACCAGCAGATGGATGTGACAGAATGAGGATGCTGCATGCAGAAAGTCAAAATAGAAGGAAGATGGGGAGTTTAAATGGAGGCTGTTTGACTTACTGAGGGAACTCTGCTGATTTATCACGTGTGTGGGAAGGGGGGGGGGGGGGGGGGGGGGGTCATTTTCTAGAAGCTGTTGGGGGAAGGTGAGCCATCATTTAACCCCTCCCATACGGGCTTTCACCCCAACAACCCAGCACAAGCCTCGACATCGTCATCATCATTCATCATCATCATCATGGCCGTCATCATCGTCGTTGGCGTCCTCAGCGCCTCGCATCTGGTGTGTACAGAACAAGTTAAACACACAAACGTTCCGCCGGAGGAAAAGTTTACGGGGCCCAGGCGTGATTTTCCATCGCTGGCGAGATGAATTGTGGAAGCCAGAAGTCTGGAGCGCGGCGGCGGCGCCCGCCGGGAGGAGCACAACGACGTGTGACGGATGGGAGGAGTCGCCCGGCTCAGGACGTCGCTGGAAACGTGGCAATAAAAGCGAGGTTAAGAGATTAGACGGGGGAGGGAGGGAGGGAGGGAGGGAGTGTTGTGGAAGGAGATAGCGGGAAGGATGTCCCCCATTGGAATTCAGGACAGGCATGACAGAAGACATCACGGGAAAAAAGTGGAACAATGAGCCGCTGCTTTCTTTTATTAGAGCTGAGAATGTCTAGAAATTTAAGAGCAGCGTATTTTTAGAAGCCATCGACCCGGCCTTTATTTAGCTCGGTGAAATAGGCCTCCGTGTTTGGAGCCTTTCCCACCGCCGGACGAGCAGCCGCTTGCATTTTCCTTGACGGGAGGGAGGCGTCCGGGCGGAGGAAACGTCCGGCCTTCATCGCTGCATCTCCTTCAGACTGATGGAAGCTGCTCCACCTGTCAGCATCGCCACACGTGCACGTTTGTGAGCAAAGTGATCCAGATTTCTTCGGCAGGCGGCGGACGGGCCGAGCCGCTGCCGTCTCCGTTTCTTTACGTCAGGCCGAGTGAAACAAAGCTGGAGAAAGTATCTAAAAGCATCCGCTCGCCCCTGCTGCATCTCTCCCGTCACCCCGTTACCCTCCATTGCTGACGCAATGCACGTTTTCTATCATAAAGGTCATTTCTTCTTAACGCCACGCTTCACTTCCGGTTAGTCCAGAGATGATCGCATGTGCTGCAGAGACGACGGCTGTAAGCAGCGGCATTCCGATGTGCGCGTTAAAGTCGCCTTTGCCGTCCTGAACTGTGTCTGCCATTGTGAGTGGGCCGACGCTTCCTGTGTGTTTTCTAACGTGGAATCGGACTGTGTGCGTTCACGCTGTGTAAAGAGGTCTCATGTGCGACTGCACTCTGAATGGTCTGAAGGGAAAAAGGTCAAAATTACTACGACACAGTTCAAGGAGGTAAAACGCCGGCCGCCACAGTTCCACAGATCCGTTTCTACCGAGCCATCAGTCCGTTGGGTTTTTTCGGGTAAATGTTTATACGTGCTGCATGATGGGGGATGGTTATTACCTGGAATCGGACAGGTGCTCATGAGTTGCAGGTTTATAAATCCGAGAAAACAGTGAAGTCACCTATTAACCTAATTGGCCAATTTGGCTAATGGCCAATAAATAATACCTTTCTGCCAATTAGAGCGCATCATGTGGGGCGTTAGTGGGAGAAACCATCTGTCTGAGCCAAAGGTTCCTGACCTTGGTTCATTAGGGATGCATTCTTTTTAAATCATCGGGTTATTACGAGACCATCTGAAGATGCACGCTGCTTTGTTTCTTCTTGCACTTGTTCCTCGAACTCCAGCCGCTTAATAGGCCGAGCAACTTAATGGGTGATGTGCAAATGCATGATGTTCCTGTTTAGTTCCTAATTGTCTTAACCAACATTGTGTCTGACATGCTAAAGAGACAATTTAGACGTTTTAATTAATGTGAAAATGGGCTCAGAACGTTGCATTTGGGAAACATTACTCCCTTTGAATTAGTTGTTACAAATTGATGTCTTTATGAAGTTGTGACTCAACTTTCATTTCTCTTTAGTGAAGCTTTCATGAACTTTTTCATTTTCCCCCATGAACCAAAACACTGGACGAAGATCATGAGCAGATATAAACGACGATAAATGTGATCCATTACTAGAGCTAACTCACAGTGTGATGCTCACACGTTGTCACAAATGATGCATGAATCAAACGTCCTTTTGGTGGTTAAATAGTGCCACAGTCCCACATCTGGATGTGGACGCCGCTCAATGACGCTCACATTGTGCGTCGGCTCAGCTGACATGAGAGGCTGCGCTCTTAATCCCCAGCGAGCCGCTTCAACACCCGGCTGCTTGCAGTTTGTCATGAATGATGTGCTTGTAATGTTCACAGGCGGTTCGAGATTAACTCCAGTCAACAGTCACAACTGCTTTGTGTCGATGTGCTGAAATGCACTCGACAAAGAACCAAACCATCCTGCCAATCGGGCGCTCAAAGGAGATCGCGTGAGTGACGCGTGCGACGGCGAAGGGGGAGGGAGGTGAGGGAGAACAGGTGAGGCAGGGGGGGAGGTCACACTTAGTGAGGCGATACATGCAACCTGCCCGCCGCCGGAACAAACAGCTGGAGCCGTAAACTTGGTGCATTAATTAAAAGAAGCTGTGCCTACTCGTAGGTTTAAAGGTTTCCCCCTCTGACGTCCTCTCAGAATAAGATGCGTCTTCCTCCATAATCTAATAGAGCTTTTGCTTGTTTCTACCTGCTTGAGCCACAACTCAGGCCTGTCCACCGGCCGTCCTTTTGTCCAAGCACTCAAACCATTGAGTGCTCTCCACATCTCGCCTAGTGTCTTAAGTGGCGCTACATTATATTTATTGTACCATTTAGGTTATCAGAGGGGGAAAAAACTAACATGCTTTATGTGTTTTTCTTTTTTTTTGACTCGGTAATCGTCATCTCGATCTAAAGCTCTTAGGGTTGAAAATACACAGACCTCGCAGTAATATGTTTGAATTACCGGTGATTGGTTGCATGCTTAATGGAGAGAGACAACACCTTGCCAGCCTAAATCACGCAAACCCCAAAGAGATTTGTACTGCCGTTGCCCGGGGGTCACCTGTCCAGTCCTCTGACAACAGCATTTGATCAAAAGGGAAAAACACACGTAAGAAATCGTAATGTACGGGCTGCGGGGTTTACAGGAGTAATGTGTGATGTAATGCGAACAGACACGACATCATATACTGCCCGTGTTCTATCCAATAATCCTTCGTGCTCTACATGCAGACTCAAAGTATTATGCAGATTCTCCCGAAACGCCACGATACGGTACTTTGAAATGAAGCGTCGGGGTCAACGCGGGACTCGTTCCCGCACACACGCATTTCCTGCATCGGGGGGGGGGGGGGTGAGAGTTTGCGAAGGTTGCTGAGTGATCTGATGATTAATTCTCCTGCAGAAGCACTTTGGTCTCATTATCGGACCGCCTGAAACACGGGGTGTGCTTGGCTGGAGGGCAGACGCGGCACGTGGAAGCCACGCAGCGGCCGTCGTCTCTCCGTCCCACGAGGCGCCGATGGACTCGCGCATACTGGAAGAGTTGAAGAATAGCCACGACGAAGCGGTCTTCTTTTTGATCCCCTGCTGAAACCCGGCGGAACCTTTCCATGAGCACTCCACGAGGCTGCTGTATTCAAAACCAAAGAAACCCGGTGTGCTGGATCAAGGGCGAAGACGCATTTAATCCTGCATGCAGGTCTCGGCAATGTGCACGGTTAACCTTGTAAGATTGGTACAAACATCCAATTTTCTTTTGCGCTATTAAGTTACCTGGCCTTTGAAATAAAACATATAAAGAAAAACCTTACCATTACCGAATTTGTGTGTCATGTGTCAGTAATTTTCTGACACAGGTGACGGACTATTGATTGCAGAAGGAACCTTGGTACGAACACGGCCGACTCCAAAGAGAAACTCGCTGCACTCTGGAGCGCCGCTGTTCTCACAAAGTTCCACTTTCTAAAAGTGAGAAGGGATGGGTCGAACCAGCACTCGTCCTCCCGCCCGCCCACGCCTCCGAGCTTCTGGTTGAGAGAAGTTGATTGGGATTTAATTTGTTGCTCATTAAAACAACATTCACAAAGACTGCGCAGCAATTGGCTAAGTGTAGTCTCTTTACTTTCCACTTGTATTTCTGTGTGCGTGGTGAAGTAAACAAAGAATACATTTGTTGGCAATCCAACGGCGTGGGAAGTTGTAACTTTCTGTTACTGATAGTTGAGTCACTGTGGGCGGGACTCTTGTTGTATTTTCAGTCACTCGCGATGTGTCAAGGCAGCCGTTCCTAACTTCTTAACGTTCTTTAACTATTTCCCTGTGAGGAAACTCAATACACTGGTGTTTCCACACAACAATTACCTGCTAGATTGTCCTTTTTGAGCAACAAATCACATTGCTGGTATCATATTGTCGGTGTTGATAGATAATATGATATATACGTATATATTCTACATCATCAAGTTATTTGTTCGCCGGCATTGGTCTTGTTTAAAAGTTTAATTACACGCCCTTTGATTGGCTGCAGTTTTGGGCTTAATGTTAAATGTTTAAAACTACAAATTCTGATGCAAAACTGCTCGAGGGAAATAGCCCGCCAGTGGGGCCTACGAAAAGCGTCTGATACCCTTTTCAGATCAGACATGTGCCGCATGTGTTTAAAACACGTGTCGACTCCTCAAAAACACGGGCACTGCCAAAGGAGAAAAGTATCACTATATTAACGAGTTCATGGGGTCTCGCTAATTGCTTCGACACACCAGGAGCGAGAATGTCACGGCGAAACAGCAACTGAGAAAGCAACTGGCAGGAACAGGATCGGTGGCATTTACAATTCACCGGGTAGACGGCTGCAGACGGTCGGCGCCTTTCCAGATAACCCACCGGGGGATCACGGGGTACAGCGGGCGGTGAGAAGATCGGCGGTTTGATCCCCCGGCTCCTCTGGTCCACGTCTACGCGTCCTCGGTGCAAGACACCCGACCCCGAGCGGCTCCTGAAGGCTGTGCGATTGGTCGGGGGACCAGCGGAGGGCCGTACGAGTTCCTGCAGGGTGTTGAACCTGCCACCTCTACGTTTTGGGGCAAGTTTCCCTTCCCCTGCACTCTCAGATGGAATCCTCGTGCCCTGAAACCGGCTCCGCTCGGCACCGCAAGACGTGAGCAATTAAAAACTCTCCCCCGTTCGCCTCAGCCCGCTGTGTGACTGGTGGAGTCACTAATTCAAATCAACTCTGAAAGTTGCACAGGCAGAGGGAGAGATAATGACAATATGTTTCCAGGGGGGAGCATGCGAATCTGCGTACTAACATCATTATTTGCTTGCTTTTTGTTTAGGTACGGGGTTGCCTGCTGTTCAGGCCCAGATGTCCGTCATCAGCTGCCAAAGGCTTTGAATGCATTTCAGCAAATCTCGTCTTGATTGGAAAAAAAAGAAAAAGTCGACATGCCTGAATCTGAGATGTGGATCCCATTTAAATACCAGATGTACAGCTTCATTTGCACCACATCTCATGTCTTCAAAAACTTTTATTCTGACTCTTAATGATGTATATACATTGGTTTCTTTGTGCTTAATAACATGCACCATCAAAAGACCCCGAGAGCAATGATATGGCAGCAGTGCCACTTTCTGTGGGTGTAAAGGTCACCTGACAGACAAATCCGCATGGTGTCAATCAGGTCGCACTCACCTGAACCCTCCTGTGACGGGGAGCTAATACGACGGGCCGTAAACCTCGGTGTTCTCCTGGTTTTCCGCGGCCTTGAGTGGGGAAGGACGCGAAGGGGCCGTAACCGGGTCAGAGTCGTCTACATGTGACACTCAGAACACACAGGAAACTCACAGCGGCTTCCTGTGACACGTCGCCTGCTCACCCCGCACACTGGGTCAGTGTCAGGTTGAGAGCAGGAATGCCAATGGTCCCTTACCACATTGCATCCCCATCCCCACCCCCCCCCCCCCTCTCTCTCTCCCCCTTCCTTCCCTCGGCTCCTTTCTTCCTCTGTGCGCTTTGTCTGAGGGAGGCCAAGCTATTAACTTGCCTTTAGTGGCGGAGCTCTGAATCTGCCCATGGAGGTCTCTACAAAAGATAGGCAGGCTCCCTTTGAGAAGCCGGGAGACCAGCCCCCCCCCCCCCCCCCCCCCTCTCCCCTTTCCTCCCCCTGAGGCTGCACAAACAGCCAGCATCCCCACTTCCAAAACTCAGAAGGGTGTCGGGGAGTTTGAATGCGAAAGAACCCGCGGACACGGCGAGAGAGAGAGAGAGAGAGAGAGAGAGAGAGAGAGAGAGAGAGAGAGAGAGAGAGAGAGAGAAAGTCCCGAGCGAGATGCGTTTTGGAAGTTGCTTATATCAGAAATTAATTTGTTGTTTTCCTGAAGGAGAGCTTAGAAGGATCATTCCTGTTACCGCATCTATTGGTTGCGATAACATTGTGCACGGAAAATTAATTGCCAAAACGTTGCTGTACACAAACTGCCAACAGGAAACACCGAAATCAAGACTGGATATAACAATATCAGCAATATCACTGGAAAGTAGTACTGATAATCCTCACTGGTTAAACAATAGAAACATGTGAATGTAATAACAGGCTATTTTGCGTCCACGCTGACCTTTGGCCCCCCTGGGTCTCCTGCATGAAAGTCCTGTAGGAGCCTTAAACCAAGGAATTCAGCCGTGTTCATTTTAAATGAACATGTGACGCACATATGGGGGAAGATTTTTTGAGTATCTATCGTATGCAGCAGAAAGAATCTGATGATTTTTGTGAAGTTTGAGTGGTTGAAATGTTGCAGTTTTGATGAAGAGGTCAAAAAGCATTTGACTGAACGTCAGATCGTAAGTTCTGACATTTCATAAAGAAGCCGCCTCTCAAGAAGAGCTGAGATGAAGGGATCTATTTACAACCAATCACTTTGAGGAATATCACTAAACTATAATCTGACAACAACAACAACAACAGCAAGCTATTTTTTCTTTTGCCACCGGCGCAATTAATCAAAAAGCAATTACATTAGCACGCTGCGGAGATGGATTAAATGATTTTGACATTTTTTCTGTGGCTGCCTCGGCTTCTGTAGGCCCCGTCCTTCTGTCTGCAGGACTCCGAAATCACCAGGATAATTAGTCCACAAGTTCATGTGCCCCCCCCCCCCACGTACTAAAGCACACGCCTGTTCAACCCAGGCGCACCACGTGTACCGTGTACCCGCCGTGCTTTGTTACACCGTGAACGCGCTGAATGCAGAAAGCCTGCCGACTTTCACTACGGCCGGTTGTTTTCTCCCCCACCTGTCATCCTTCCTACACCCCCCTCGTGCCCCCACCCTCACAGCGGAGCCAAATCCCTTCGGCTCCAAAGAGTCAACTCTCCTCCAACTTAGATGTCGGGGGGTTTTGCACTGCAGGCAAATCTCACTGCAGCCTTTTCAGCCGTTTTCTGACTCTGCGATGCAGGTGGCCTCGGTGAAAGTGCCTGGGGGGGGTGAGTGGCGAGGCGGGGGGTACTCATGCAGAGAGGAGTCCTCAAGCAGATGGACCCATTGGAGGTGGTAGTATAGTACCGAGGCTCAAAGAACCAACTTTAGAGGCACTGCTTCAGAAGTAGTTTCAAAAGGGGTCAGGAGGTGTCGGCCCGCATGGGGGCTCTGCACAGGATGATGGAGTGAGGGACTCGGGGAACTGCACAGAACCCACCAGGAGAGCCAACGCGCAGCACATGAGTGCATCGGCTAATAGCCCCTGCAGCTGAAGCTAATGGGTGCAGTCTGCGGCCCGGAGAACCCGAGACCCGAGGTCCCGCCGGTGGAATCAGGGTGAAGGACGACGGCGGCGATACGCGGCGCCGCTGGGAAGAATCGCCTCCTCGCCAGTCGTTTATTTACATAAGCCTCCTGGTTCGTGGGAAAGGTTGATAATTGCAATCGGCGATTACCACTGAGCGAGTGCAGACACCTCCGCCGCCCGGCTCGAGGTGCCAGATGTGAGCGGGAGGTGAGAACAGGGTCTCTGAAACACACCCGAGGCCGAGGCTCCACGTCTTCCCGAGCCGCTCAAACTCGGCCGCAGCGACGCACAACCTGAATTCTGGAGCCTCTTCTGGCTCACACACACACACACACACACACACACACACACACGCACGCACAAAAGCCTCCTTCCGATTGGCGTTATTATTATATCTACTGGAGGTAACGACTCCCCGGGAGTGCCGAGAGGACGGCGAGGTAAGAGCAGAGAGGGAGGCGAGACGGAGCATTACAGGCAGCGGGAATAATAGGTCTGGCCAACTGAATGCGTCACTCTCCGTATCCGGGGTGAAACACGGCCTTATTTGCACATGGGGGGGGGAGGGTGAGGGGGGAGGCCCATTAGCGGCCCAAGGCGGCTGGACGACTCGGTGTCCGTGTCCCCGGCTCGAGGGGATGGGAGGCAGGCGGCTTCACGCTGTTCGGTGAAAGCACGGACGCCCCGCCAGGTCGGTAATGAGACAAGACCAACACCAGAGCGGGAGGTGGTAATTACACACACACACACGCACACACGCACACACACACACACACACACGCAGCAGCCTCCCACCAGCACACGCTGCCATTTATACTCGTGACCGTGCTGCGCCGGCGTAAAGGTGAAGCAAAGATGGTTCGGGGCGGATTCCCGGCTCGTTTCTAAGGCCGAGTTCCTGCGCGGTCGTTAGCCGTCGCGCGGCGGGGAAAGGTCACCCCTGCGTTTCTATGGCAGCGCGGCGCGACCGACGTGTTTGTTCTGGACAACACGCAAAATGGTAAATGTCTCGAGTGAACTTGATCTGAGCGCGTGACATTTTAAAGATGCGCCGTAACTTGCGGTTTGAACGTCGCTGCTTTGTGCGGAGACCTCATGCAGAGCGACACACACACACACACACACGCACACGCACACACACACACACGCACACAGAGTTTGTTGTTCAGGTGTTCAGATACCTGCTAGTGTTCCTCTCTTCAGTGTAGCGCCGCTGTCTGTAATTATCTTTTGCCAGAATAATCAGCGGTGCTAAAAGGTGATGGATGGCGAGCGGGCCGTCCCTCCGATAAGCCGAAGCACTCAACTCGGCACTCTGAATGTGTGATGTATCTGCCTCATTTCAGATCCAAACACACGGCAATTACACGTCTCTCCGATTGTGTTTGCTGTAAAACATCTGCGTCGGAAAACTAAACCAAATCGAACATCGCTTTATTGAGATGTCCCCAATTAACAAGACTAACAGTAATATACTGTAATACTGTAATAACTGTGATATTATTTAACTTCAATTGTTTCTGAGGGGCAAATAAACTGTTTCAGTGCTAAATGCATTAAAAGAAACGCTTTTAAAGTGTTTCAAAGCTTCACCCTTTTGTCTGAATCCGATTTGGACGGAGAAATGTTGAATTTGCATATCGGGGGGGGGGGGGGGGGGGGGGGGTTGCGTTCAAGGACGCCGGCTCTTTGGCGAGGATGTTGTCAGCCCGGATGATGGAAACCTGTAACCTTTCAGTTTTTTGATTCAGCTTTTTTAAAGTCAGAATGACTCAAACTATTTCAAACTCATTTGCCAGAGAGAAGTTACACGATTTGCATTTGACAATGAATGAAGTGCTGCACAGTTTCAGCTAAAGGGAATAATCAAGCACAAAGAAATTCATGCTTTAATTATCATGGAAATGCAAAAAAATCATCACGAGTCGTCGTGTTTCAAATCCTCTTCCTGCATAAAAACAGTCTTTCTGACAGACGAGCGATGCCATTTCCACATTGTAGCACCAAGACTCTTCATAAAACACGGTGGATTTGCGCTGGTAGCATTTTTTACTATTCCACTACCCCCTCGTTGGAACAACAGCACTTTCCGCGGTTCAGCACTCGGCTGCAGTGGTACACGACCTCGGGGTCAGGCCTCCTTCAGCGGCTCCCCAGATGAAGGTGAGGGGTCGTCAGATGATTAATGGGGCTGGAAGAAAGACGAACTACGCTTTCCTGCACTCATTTGTATCCCTAATTTGTTCTTCTCGCGATGCGGCAGATGATTTTTACAGGCGCCTCGTTGACAGTAAACGCAGCACACGCCCGCGTGTGAAGATGTAGAGAAGTTAGAATAGAATCAGGAATAAGTTCCTCCGGTGGGGGGGGGGGTCCTATGAACCGTACTTAAGAACAAATGAAAAGTGCACAGATCTATTGAAGTTAACTCTCTGTGTTCTTTCTAAGCACAGAGAGAGACGCGCAGAGGCGCATCAAACTTTAATGTAACTCCCACACACCAAGTTGCTGAATGTGGAAGTACTCGAGCAAAATAGAGGTAATGAATGAATTAGATCCAGTGGCTGGAAGTACAGTACTTGAGTAAACGCCTCGTGCCCCCATACGTTGCCCCGAGGGGCAGATTTCTGCGATAGTTGCAGAAGTTAATAGTTAATACTGTATGTTTCCCCCGCGGTGCATCGGTGGCCTGCGAGGGGGGGGGGGGGCGGGGGGGGGGGGGGGGGGGGGGGGAGTTTAACAGATTGTGCGGATTAGAAGTCATCCAAGCGAGGGATTGGAGCATGGAAGGAGCACGTAGGAGTAACGGGAAGCATATGTGGCCGCTGAAACGACGCTTGGAGCTCACATTCACGCGGCACTTAATGCAGCTAAGGGTTTTAATTATACTTTTAACAATTCCAAGCGGTGGAGTGGCACTTTGACTCGAGTGGCCGTAGAGCCGAGGGACCTCCGGCCGCTCAACGAGCCCGCTGGCCGACCGGCTGAACTCCTCCCACCCGGTGGGCGTCGATGTGTGCGTTTCCCTTCGTTTTAACACGACTCGTTGAAAGTTATAAAGTCACCGTGTTCTATTTCATGTGAATAAACACTGAATCCGTACCAGCAAATATGATTAATAATAATAGAGCTGAATGAGTTTGTTTAGAGAACGTTTTTGCACGTTAAAGATGAAGGTCAAAGGTCAGTACAGGCTCTTCAGGCAATCAGAGAACAAATGTGGCAAAGTAAGCACATTAGGGATTCCGTTTAACAAGCCCTTCCACACATTTGTTGCGTAACCATTCTGCTATTTAAAGGTCAGTTCTGCTTTAATACAACTTGGGTCTCACTGGTCCCTGTGTAGCTCTTCGTACACGTTTCCATCCAAAAGTCACTTTCTTCAGTGGAAGCGGAAACCAGGGTGCCGAACACGACACAGAACACGCGCTCATGGTTCCCTGAGGAGGAACCGAGCAGCCGGTGTCGCGCGGCGTGGACTCGGCCCGAGACGGAGGCACGAACGCCTCACGGAGTATCGAGTCACAGGGCGACTCGCTTTCTGACGGGCGATCCGGTGAAAATCCCACTAACTCGAGAACTGAGGGAAGGAAAGAAGAGTTGGATGAAAAATAAAATGCCTCTGTGTCCTTGTTGTTTTCGGCATCCCGTTGTGTGTGCGAGGGAAGGCCTCCAGCAAAACGCGGGCGCGCGTGTGTGTGTGTGTGTGTGTGTGTGGGGGGGGAGGAAGAGAGAGAGAGACCCCACGTATCTCATTAGCGCCTGCTTTCCACCCAGCTGATGTTCATCACCTCCTGAATTATACATCGGCCTCTAATCTGGGATGCATTTAACATTGTTTCTGCTGAAAGAAAAAAGAAGCGATGCATCGTTAGTTTGTCCGAGGCCTCCGGTCGGACCTTCGACATCGTAAAAACAGCCTGATTTGGGAAGTTGTGGCCGTCTGTCCGTCTCCCGCTGTCTCTTCCACGCAATCTGAAGCTCTTAGCGGTTTTACCGCCTCGATCTGCTTTGTGAGCAGCGTCGCAGCACTAAACATTGAAACCTTAACGAGAGTTACTGACTGCATGCGGGAGGAGATTGATGCGACGCTGCGGCGGATCCCCAAACAACTCCTGCATATTTAAAACGGTAAATGATCTTCCACCTCTGATTCCACGCGATGAACATTGAAATATGACCTGGTGGTGTTTTTGGTTTCAGAGTTTACGCAGACGAAGGGCCGCGCGGGCTGATTGTGTTCCAGCGCACAACGCCAGCCATCCATCACGTTTATCGGGGGGGCAGGAGGGGGTTCATCTTTACGGCCAATCACACCAAAGCACCTATTCAAACTCCCAGGACTTGCCCCCCCAAAGCAAAAGGGATGCAAGGAGAAGGGATGTGAGTTGGACGTGGAAACGTTTACGCGCGATTTACCACAAATAATAATCATCCGTTCACGCTCAACATTTCTGGATTTCTCTTTTTTTTGTTACTGAAATTGCAAAGCTTTCAAAATGTCTCTTTGTGACCTGAATATGCTTTTTTTTCAATTCAGAAGCGAATCACACAAAAGCCCAAGTCGAATGATAAATCATTAAATTCTATAAATCTGATTCACTTTTAGTCTTCCTGCGGTGGTAAGCTACTTCTTCTATCAATTCTAAGGAATAAAGGTGCTGGTGCTAAACACGGCCACGACGCCGCGCTGGGAACCCGCCTCGGTTAATCTCGGGCAGATTCACCGGGGGAATAACGGTCCCTGAACTCATCACAGGCCGAGGGAAAAGTTGAGGAAGACTCCCCTAGCAAACACCGCCATCACAAATCCAATATCCCTGACATGTTGAGCTGCCTGCACATTAGATCACATCCGATAACGCGGCCGCTTTCTTTGCTCTCAGCCGTTTCCATCACCGGGGGGGTGGGGAGGCCCTTCTTCTGTGGCTCCTCCCCCACCTCAGACGGCGAGGAAAGGAAGGAACTGTGGGGACGTGTGGTCACACACGAGGAGAAAGCAGACGATTCGATTCCCAGATCATTATCATTCCTTTATCACATGAGAAAACAGCTGAGCCCTCATTTAAAAGAGACTACGGATCCCCGTCCACCCCCCGTCTCCCCCCGTCCCCCCCGTCCCCCTCACCCCCATGAATGCAATGTGATTTATGTTTCATTTCGTCGTTTCGCAGCGGCGCCAACGTTTAATAACTCACCTGCTCTTCAGGTATTATCCAGATTATCTACAAGCCGCTGCACGATCGCAGTCCCTTCAGTGCGCGGATGCAACCGGAACTCGCTTCAATGCAATCAGGCGCAGCGGGTGGAGCACGCGGCCTCCACCCGCAGAGGCCCCCGCCCACGCCCGAAGCCCTCCCACCACCTCGGCCGTATTCACTGGAATGGGATTTGACACCCGTGTGCAGGAACTCGTATGCCTCTTTTATTTTAGCTCCATCTTCTACCCCCCACCTCCCACGCCCCCCTCCCCTGTCCTCCGCCTCTCCTGCTCCTCCCGCACGGCGAGCTCTGATGAAACAGTGAAATTAGAGGTCATTTTGGCGAGCTCCAAAAATAGAAGGCAATCCAAGTTTTTCCAGCCACCGGGTCTCTGTGGAGTCTGGTAAAATCAGAAATGTTAGAATGTAATACTAAAACAATGTTGGGGGGTGTGGGGGGGGGGGGGGGGGGGGTGAGACACACCCCCTCTGAGGAAAAAGACCTTGTTTCACTAGATCCACACGGCGTGTTTGGTCCAGAAAACCTGGCTTTAATAATGAAAAAAAAGGGCTGACAGGAATACCAGATGAAGGCTATGTCACCCATCTGTCCGTACGCCCCCCCTCACCCTCCCTCCCCCGCCCTCCCCGGGCCCCGACCCGTCCGTCCGCCTGACGGAGCCGGTGACTGCCAGAGGACAGGAGGTGAAGGGGGCAGCAGTGATTTCCTCCGTCCGCCCCCTCAGCGAGGCGGCTGATGGGGGGTGTAATGGAAGCCGAGTGTCACAACAACACTGGCAGGACGGGAGCGCGATGGAGGCCGAGGCCAAGAGGGCCCGGCTGTGAGGACGGGGGGGGGGGGGGGTTATGGCCTATTTGTTCTGCAGAGGAAGTGAAAAGGTGCTTTTCAGCTGAACTGGCCTCAAGTTTTCAGTTAAAGGGAAGCGTTTGTTAAAAGAAGCCCGTTTCTCTTTGGTCCCTGCAGCGACTGGCAAAAGCCAGCTGATTGAGTCTCGAAATGAAAAGTTGACTGTTTCCCTCGTTTGTTTTGGCTCAATCATTTGTATTTCCAGTAACCTGCGGGCGCGACCACACAAAAGAGGATGAGTGTTTGATGCTAAATCAATCTTTGTATAACTCAAAAACATCCCTCACAAAGAGCAGCTGCAGTCAGTTGTTCTTCATCGTCGTTGGTTTTCTTTGTTTCTGGCATTGATTTTATTTCCTGGCAGATGTTCACTGTTCTTTACATGGCGGATCGATGGTGACTGAGGCGCGCACCTCATTGCTAACAAATGCACCGCATCCCTACAAACGCACATTTCCTTTTTGTTTGTGCTTCAGTATTGACTTGTTGCAGAAGCAGTCGCATTCACTTCGGTGAATCTGAACGATGCAACGCGGTTCTCATGTCAGCGTCATACTTCCTGGTTCCAGACGTCCCATGTGACCACTCTGCTGTTAGTCTTCCTCGTGCAGAACTCTTCATTCGCAGGGAGGAAAAAGGTCCTGAGGTGCTCTGCAGTGACCAATTATGTTCAATTAAGGTAACGCTCTGCTGCTTTGTTTTCTTTTACTTTTTATAATTTAACTTCTGCTTTTTCTATAAAAGTTCTTCTCATTATTAGTTCTTTGGGCCTCGCTGCAGAATTCTCTTTCTGTTTTACTTTGCTCTGCTTTTGCATGAGTCCCGATGGGACTTACTGTTGCATCCATACGTTAATATTTCCCATCTGCAGGATTAAGAAGAGGAAACTGTAACAAACCCTTGTAATAAGAGTATATTACAAGTAAAACCCGACCAGAGGAAGTGATTCAGGTTGAATGTGGCGTGAGATCCGGATCCAGCTGAGCGCTGCGTCTTAATGCGGCTACCGTCACTTCCTCCGTTCCCTCGGCGGCGGCGTGAAAGATCTATTCTAATCTCCCTCGCTCGTTGTTCCCAGGCGAGGACGGCGGGCGCTCGGCGTTGACCCCGCTCCAATTTCCTCCTCATCTCGTCTGCACACCGCAGACACAGAGAGAGAGAGAGAGAGAGAGAGAGAGAGAGAGAGAGAGAGAGGAGAGAGAGAGAGAGGGGGGGACGGGGGGGGAGTGATCCCGCCGAATGGAAAAGGCCACTTTGAAAAAAGGCCCGTGGAAAGTGGGCCGCCCCCCAGTGTCGTTCCACCGTAGATGGGGGCATCAAAAGAGCTCCGCGCCGCCACAGCAGAGGCTGCTGAGAGGTGCTGGAGCGTTAACCTCTTTCTACACTATGTGGGTCAAAATGAAAAGGTTCTGCCTCCACAGCCCTCCACCTGGAAATAACCCCAACTGTCGACGCTCTTTATTCCGCTGCACCACAAACCCGCACAACGTTGGGGAGGCGGACCGATTCGTTGCTTCCTGCGTCCACCAAACGACGGGTCGGTTCCTCGTCGATGCACAGTCGAGGCTCTCTTTGAATTGGACACAGATCTTAAAGGGCCGGCGCGCTGCCATCATGTGATGTAAATAACGTTGCATGTTTGAAGCGCGAGTGTGATATTGATTCGGTCACACGTGTTCCCCTGCGACGGAGAATGAATGAGCCGATTGGATTATGATGCAGTGTAAACTCTCTCTCTGTTCCCTCATGAGGTAATAATGACACAATTTATTCATGCAGACGTGTTGCCAGAATAATCTTCCACCAATTTTGAACAATTATCCTTATTTGGGGTTGGATTTTCACTGGAGATAAATGAGGTGAGGAAAAAGTTTCGCCGGCTTCAGTGCTGATGAATCCGCAGACAGCGAGTCCTTATTAAGCAGCACTTCTAATTCAAAGAGCACTCTCATTCATCACCCATAAACACTTGTTCTGCATATTCATTTTCTCTTGTTTTCTAAGGCTTTTCTTTTTCTTTTCCCCTGCAGAACGCGCTCATCGCTCCTGCGTCTGCGTCACAAACATCGACACGGCAGCCGCGCGGTCAAATTAGTCCCAGAAGCGTCTCGTCCTAATGATATTTCCAATTAAGCGTGGCTTCTGTGGCTTCATTGGTTGCCATGCCAACCCTTGTGTTAACCAGGAAAGCTAATTAGCAATGTGTCATGTTTTTCACCTCGCTGTTTTCCTCATGTTTAAATGCAACAGCCTCTCCTGCACCGCACATTCCCGCCGTGACGGCAAACGCCACGAATTAGAAGCGCGCGCGTCAGGAAGGATCACAAACGTAAAGCCTGATGGACCCTCGGCCCGCAGCGCCGCTTTCCAGCCCTGTTGCGACGGCTGAATAGAGGCTTCTGTGTCGCTGCTCGAGGCCTCTCGCTCGGCCGAGCCTTCGCGTCGGCAACTCGTGGACGTGTTTGATTATGTCGTTGATCCGGGTCCGCGAGGCCTTTTTTCTTTTTCCCCTCCCTCCCGATCACAAACTCTGTTGATACAGCGGGAAAACCCCCCACAGTGCTTAAAGATACTTGGCGATTTCGGGGCTGTAGCCTTTGGAGACGGTCTTTCATGCCGCTGAGTAATAACAGCTTGCCTTCCCTGTCGCGAGCTGTCATTTCCCCGTGATGGCTGCCGAGTGCCTCGGAGTGTTCCACGGCCGACGCCAATCGCTGGACTTAAGAGCCCGTTAATTGGCAACCACTCAGATCCTAATGCATCTCTAAAAGTCCCATTTTTCAATCCGGTTTTTGTCTTCTCATTTCTAACGTCGGAAGTGTTCACAATTGGCGCATTTGGGATTCAACCGTAGGTGGCACAACATGGGCTGCTATAAGAAATTTAGAGCGACGGCACACATTGAATATACAATATGTGCTGAGCTCTGTTGACAAGAGGGGGGTATGAATAAAGTGATAAGGGCGACGTCTCACGAATGCTTTCGCTCAGAGGTTGACTGTATCGTGTCGATCTTTTCCTCTGCATTAGCTTCATCGGTGATGGTATCTCTGCATGCAGACATTCCCCATACTTGTACCAGACTACCGGCCGGGGAGACGCTTCCACTCCAACTCCTCCTCCTCCTCCTCCTCCTCCTCCTCCTGCAGTCGCGAGAGGTTTCGCTATCGGAGCAGATTGTTCCCAGGCCGGCCTGTAGCTTTCATCTCCGTGTCAGTGCCGATAAAAGCCCCGATGGAGGGCCGCCGTCAGGACGCATTCAACAATGCGGGGTTGTGTACGTGTCAGTGTAAGGTATAAACATGAGTAGAGTGACAGACTGTGTGTGTGAAGGATTGCTGCACCCCCCGCAGCCCCCCCCTCCCTGATCCAAAGCTGATCTCGTAGTTTAGTTTGAGAATATGAGAAAAGGACTCTGCTTCTCATTCCATTGATCACATCAGTAAACATGAGTTTATGGTCTCAATCATGATGTTCATTAAGTGACTGATGGTCCAACCCCGCCTCTGTGAATGCGTTTGATCACATGATCAAATAGCGGCTTGAGATCCTCGGCTTTCTACATTTTCGGGTCTCTCTCCTCCCCTCTCTCTCTCTTTCTCTCTCTCTCTCCTCCCCCGTCCTCTGGTTTGTGTCACATCCCCTCCCACTCAGTCAAATCGAAGCCACGTGTGGCCTCGGTGCCATCGATCTCCCTCGAGTCTTCCCGTTTCGCGAGACCAGGACGATTCTTTACCCGATGACGCATGTAATGGGGCCCTCGGCTGGGAGGGGATGTTGGGGGGGGCGGGGGCGGGGGGGAGAGTGGGAGACCACCCCGGCACGTATCCCTTTCACTCGGGAACTCCCGGGACGAGGTCGCGACCCGGCTCTCCGAGGGGGTCGAGGACACCTCGCGTGTGCCGACGCTGCCGGGCCGCGTCTCAATCGGCCTCTCAAAGCGGCCCTGTGTTTATGCTAACCGGGGATAATTACCAAGGGTTCTCCTTTATTGGATGGTAATTACAAAAGACAAATAGACTGCGAGCGACTGACTTCCTGAGTGAAACAGCTCGCGCAGCTGTGGGTGGCGACGCCGTGTTTATTGATGTTGCTATCCACTCAAAACACCAAACTAAATCGCCAAAAGGTGGCTGATTAAAAACAGGGATGGATGAGGGAACAATAAAAGCGCTTTCGGTGTTACTTGACCAGCTTTCTTTATTTGTACGGAACACAAATTGCTCCCAGCTTAAGTGAGGGTAATAAATCAAAAACCTTCAGTACTGAACGTTCTCTGGCAATATTGCCGTTTAATCCACCGTGCTACAGTGGATTTCACCCCCCTCGCTCCCCCCTCCTGACTTTCAGATTAATATTATAATGACCTATAATGACAATCTGCCATTTCTAAGGCCAGCCCAGTCACAGGTTTTACAGCCAGAACCGGAGGTGGCAGATCATCGCTGTAATTGACTCGTGTCCAGGTTCCCACTGAAGGTCACGCAGGCAGCCAGACAGATGAGTAATTAAAAGCTCGCCTGCTCTTTAAGACACTCGTTGAAGTCCACCCTTCATTTGGAACATCATTAGTCATGCTACGACTCACTCGCGCTTCATGCCGCGAAACCTCCCGCCGCACATTTGCATTTCGCACACAATGTATAATCATTAGCAATATCCTAAGTAATTGAAGGTGGCACTTGGGAAATGGTTACCTGACACTGACGAGTGGAGGATGGAGGGCGCTGTCAGAGAGGCGCCGGGCGCGCTTCCCCGTCGCCGCTTCATCAGTCATGATCTGTCACACGGAAGTTAGAGCGCTCACGGCAACTTGGAGCCGGAACTCTCATTCCTCCTCTCGGGGAAAAAAAAATATCAAGTCATTGAGAAACGTACAAATATCTCGTCTTCAGTTGCACAACGGCGCCGCAGAGCGGTTCGTGCCGATTCGGCTCCCTGCCAGAGCTCGGTGCGCGCGAGGCCGCACGCGTTCACTCAGCGTCACGCTGAGACTTTACATTCCGTCACCAACTGTAAACTGGTCACATGACTTTCTTCAAAGCGCTTCGTTAAACCACTCAACAACTTCATCAACAATACTTCCACAATCAAGCTGCTCTCACTAATTGTTAGAATTTTCTATTATCTTCTCTTCGCCCTTAATTGTGCATGCACAGACACCCACACACACACACACACACCCACACACACACACACACCCACACACACCCACACCCAGCTGCTGAGTCCTCGTCTCCACACTTGCATTGTGTTTGGCGAATCGTCGCTCACTTGTGGTGATTGTGGTTCTCAAAGCAGCGCGGCCACAACCGGGCGAGAGGAGAGGAGGACGCGGCACAGACGGCAGCCCGGGGGGGGGGCGATGGAGCCCGGCCCGGCCCGGCCGTGGCCCTGCCAATCTGTCACACACACACACACACACACACACACACACACACAACCTGCTCGCCGGCCCCCGAATCCGTCGTCTGCTGCTCCTCGGCGTCCTCGGTTGGTTGCCTGGGAAGCTGTTTGGGAGGGTGAGACGCCTTTCAGGCTGATGTCTGCGCGTGACGGACGACTGTTTGTCGAAGCCGAGGGGACAAACTGGAAAGAAGCGAACCGAGGTCAAAGGTCACATTCAGCAGCTTCGTTATGTTTTTTTCTTAATGGCTTCAAACAACAGGGCGGGTAAGTCACAGCAGAGGAGTCCGTAATGAGGGTGCCCCCCCCTCCGCCCCCTTCTCTCTAACCTGGCAGGATGACAGGTTACCAAAACTTTGTCCAATTAACAAGCCACATGTGGGCGCATGTGACAAGCCCCCGGTCGGCTTGTAATTGGCCGGCGCCGACCTAAATGAGCCGAATGCACCGAAGTAAACGGGGGCAGAAAAAAACACACTAGAATTTACAGTATCGATGTCTTGTCAGATTAAATGCATCACATTATACTGCACCGTGCACACAACACAACAACACCGTTACTGTCACTTTATTCTGAGATTAATTGGCGGCGTGTTGGGAGATGGGATTCCGACGGAAATAAGTGACTTTAAAACGCAGCGCTTCCTCCCAACGCGACGAAAAACGACTTCGACGCCTGAGAAAATGTTTGTGCGAAGTGCGTCGGCTCCGGATTTCACCGCCCTCCTCCTCCCCCCGCGCCGATGCAGGTGAATCGAGCGGTTACAGAGGCGACGGCCCCCCCCCCCCCTCCCCCCCGAACCTGCATCGCATGAATAAAACATCTCCAGAGACAATCAAACCCTGTGACGCGGAATCACACGGCCGGCCTCTCCGCCGGCTGGCGGCTGCCTTCATTGAGAGTGGCGGGGAGGCAGAGGAGCCGCCAGTCCATTACCCGTTCTCTCTCACTTAAACAACGCGCCCCCCCCCCGTCACCTATGGACTCTCTCCCATGGCTCAGCAGCGGGGAAGTCGGGTAATTGGTGAGGCTGCCGCGCAGTCAGAGGAGCACCGGTCTCCTCTCCCCTCATTAGAGGCTCCCGTACAGCCGCACTGAAGTTTCAATAAGCTTCTGGATTCGCGGCGCTTTTAAAACATCGGCAGATATTGCATCGACAGGAGGCCTCCCTTTTCCCACCAGAGGGGCCTGCGTTTCCATCTCCATTTCCCCGGGCGCGTGTGGCATTGAGCTCGTGTGAAAAGGAGAAGATCAAGGATCTCGCGAACGTTCACGCAACAACACACTTCTGCACAGAGGTAATTGCTCTAGATTGTATTTGATCATAACATTACGCATGTCGGATGCACAGTGAGGCGGCTTTCTTAAGCCGACGCATTGATTGCACGAACCGCATTGAACCGAGCGCTTTTATCAACCTACGCCTCGGTTCTGACGCGTCGTGCCGGCTACACTTCCTATGCACTCCGCCGGCGGTTTGTGCATTAATAGTCACACTACAAAGACGCTACTGTAGCAAAGCTAAAGCGGCCGCTAAAAGAGCAGCAGAGAAGAAACAAACACGTTGTGCCAAAGAAATGTGCGATGAAATCGGGATGAAATAGTGACGGTGGAAGAAGGGTCCATTTTTACTAAACCATGTGGTTCTCACAAGGAAGAAGGCTTTAACACGTTGTATTAATGCAGCCTCACACAGAGGATGTAACAACGGGGGAACATCTACGTGCTCCTCATCGCGTTATTCACATCTCACTTGTGTTCTTCCAGTTAAAGCCTCGAGTTGCTTGTGTGCATACAGTGGCCTGATCCTGATAAAGAGAGCCGGCCTCAGTCATCGGCGTGATGCGCGGCCGCGATGAGCCCCCAGCATGCACCGGGTTTTTTTGTCCTGCCATTTGCAAGGCCTTGTGGGATTTGACTAATGGAGTGTTGCGCCTGGTACGAGCGCTCCCCGGGTCGTGGTGAAGTTAATTACCTGGGATTGAACTGTTACTCGCCCCCCCCTCTTTCCCCGCCAGGGACGCAGGAGGGGAAAGCGATGCGTCTCGAACCGGCTGCATATCCAGGTCAAAGACAACAGGCCCTTTTGTTTTGTTTTTCTGTCCTGCGGGCGCGTCGCTTTCATCTCTGCATTCGGCCCGAGACTCAAACTCATTTAGTGGGAGCCAGAGGACGACGGCGTGTCCCCACGCGGAGACACTGGGAAGGACGGGACGACCGGGAGGAACGTCTCTCATTCCACGCGATTTCACAAGTCATTCACAACGGCAACACAACAGGAAGCTTTGTTTGACGCTCTACGCTGTGACCCACGAGTTTACTTAAAGCACACAATGACTTGATGTGACCAACAGTCACTTTATTATTTACTTTGTAGTATTATATGCATTATTTAAACATTGTATTATATATATTACTTTGCACAAATGGAAAAAACGTAGATATGGACCAGAAATTTGTGCAATGTTATGATTCTAACTGTAATGTTTGTTCCATAAGCAGATCTTTATGCGTTGTAGGTATCTTTGCTTATAATAAAGCGCCTGAGCTGCAGGAAATAAAAGCTGATTAAACTGTGCTGGGAGACACCTGGATACCGGCTTCCACTACGGCAACGTCAGGTCACAAACACACAGACACTACCACCCCACATCCCAGCCGGCAAAAAGAGAGCAACACAACGAGAGAAATAATCTGAAAATAGCTGGAAGCATCAAGCTGATGAAATGAAGAATAAAATGAAGGAAAAAAAGATGAAGAAATCCCTTTGAGCGCTGGAGCGTTTATCGGGGGATGCATATCCCCAACTAGCTGGCAAGTGTGCAACGAAGCCTGCCACAGTGTCACGCTGCGCTCTGGCTTTTAATAGGAACATGGCTTAAGAGGCCCTTACATCTTTCGTTTCACTTGAAGTTGTCACTCAGTAATCCCTCGGTAAAGTGTAATGCCGCCGGATTAAGCGCCGCAACCCCAGATTTCAAAAATTATCATCTGAAAAAAGCCAATGAATGATGTCGCTAATAGGAAGCAAATTATGCAGAAGAAGAAGAAGCCCCACCGCTCCCTTCGTTTGCCCTCTTTCGATTCGTCATGTCGCCGCTGCGTTCGTGTCCACTCGAACTGGTCCAGATGAACGCGCAGCTCCGCATCACATGGGGGATTTATTAATAGGGGGCAGTCTCAGTCCATCTGCGGTCCAGCTCGGGCCTAATCCCTCCCGCACGAGACCCGCGTCAACAGCTGCTGCAGCGGGCGGGGACGAAGAGGAGGAAGAGGAGCAAAAGGAGCCTGCGAGGCCTCCGAGGCCTCCTCCCGCTGTCCCCGCTCCCTGGAGCCGCCTTTAAGCACTGAGCCCAGAGACGTCCCAGCGTCCTCCCGCCCGCCTCCTCCCCCTTCTCCTCCCACAGTGCATTGCAGCTCCACGCTCGGTCGGCTCGGTGTCAAAAACGCCACAAAGGGCCGCCGGGGCCCCGCCCACCGGGGGGCGGGGGGGGGGGACGCACTCTCTCTGCCGTTCCACTTCTTCCTTCAGACACGGCCGGGGGACATGAGGGGAGGAGGGATGGCGCTCGCAGCACACGGGCCCCGTGATTTATGATGCCGTCAGAACGTACACGGTTTCTCCACTTGCTTCGCCGAAGGGTCACCGTGTTGCCTCAGACGCCTTTATCTCCCGGTGTGCCGCGATGCTCCCACGTCTAAAAAAAGAACATCTAATCTCCAGCAGTCGGTGTCCATTTTAACGTTGAAATGCTAATCCTGCATTTTTAATATTCTTTGTCATGCTCCGATGCTCCGATGCTCCGATGCTGCGATGCTGCGATGCTGCGATGCTGCGATGCTGCGATGGAGACCCATCCTCATCTTAGAAGTCCTCAGACGTTAGCACCAATTACCAGGAGAACCACACAAAAGCCTTGAATATGGTAAACCGCTGGACCCCTCGCAGACATGGTGACGGAGAAAAGCACCCCCCCCCCCCACAACCCCCACCACACCCGCTGAAAGTCTCGAGCAGCACCAGCTCATCGGGGAGGAGGATTTCTTCGGCTCGGGCTGAGCATGTCCGAACGCCAAGTCTCCCTCACCATGGTTACGGCGGCCCTTTTTTTTTTTTTTTTTTGATTCCTCACATTGGGACACAAATCAAATCCTTCTTCAAATGCTTCCCTGCGGTTCGTTGAATGGCAAACTGCACTGCCCCCCCCCCCCCTTCTAAAGTGCAGAGATTTTCCTCCCGTCTCTGTTGGCTTTCCCAACAAACACGACGACGGCGACCATGTGAGTCATCGCAAACTGCTGCAATGTTTCTCCTTTGGAGGTAAAAGTGTCACGATGAGGGAGAAATTAGGCTGCTGCGAGTCTTCTTCTGTTTACGGTGGAAGCGAATAACTTTTCGCTGCAGCTGAAATCGGCGGGCAGACTTCGGAAAGTGGAGAATGTCGTCTCATTATTGGGAATTACCAGAGGAAGCCTCATCCTCATTTTGGGTTCGCGCACGGAGGCGAAACACAAGTGGCAGCACCTTTTATCCGCTTTCCAAATTAGTATCATGTACACAGCGGAAAGGGCCCGAGTCTGAGCGCCGAGCCACAGTTAATTGGCCTCCGTGTATGCTTAGGTGCACATGCCACTGTCCTATTAAAACATGTTAACCACTTTATATACGGGGGCACCGCGGCCGTGAACTAGATTAAACAACAACTCCTCGGCCATTAGAAGGAGGCCGTCAGATGGAAGTTCAGCCTCTGCATTACTTTATTTTGTCTCACAGCAGCCTGAAAATACAAAAGCATCCCAAACAGGTCAAACCTGAAGGGGAAAATCACGTCATTACGATGAAGCGACGTTAGTATGCTTTTGTTCTACATGTTGTGAACTGCCGGTTCTCCTCAAACTTTAGTCTCAGACACTCTTTGCTGAATTACAGGAAATATCAACCAGCAATTGGAGGTTAAAGGCATTTTTTCAAATTGATTTGCAGAATAATGTTGTATTTTTGTGCTTCTTTTGAAAGTCACGTTCTCGCTTCAAGCAATGTTTGACACACCGTTTACCTCGACGAAACCTTTAACACCGGCTGTTTCCCTGCAAGCAAACATTATCTGCAGACTGGCGACACGTCGTCGTCTCCTGAAAGGTCTCTGCCTGCATCCCACAGAGGCTCCTCGCAGACGCCCACATGTACCAAAGCAAAGGCCGTGGCCCACGAGTTGTTTGCGATGCTCTCGGGTCGGAGTTCGAGAGGCCGAGAGGTTTCACGGATCCCTTTGCGATCTGCTTGAGTTCATCTCGATCCGTCTTTTCACCGTTTTTCTCAGAAGGCCGGGATTGTGCGTCGCGTCGCCGTTGGCAAATCAACAAATCGAGGTCAAACCCTCGAAGCGGCGGGAGGAAGCGACCCACCGCGCGGCGGGGAACTTGTGACCATCAGCTGTTTCAAGCTGGAAACAGAGCGCCGATTCAACAAAATGCCTCCGAAGATAATTTCCCGACGCGCTAAACAAGCTTGTGACAGAATTGCCTCCTGGCGCTGAGCGTCGCTGCATCCGAGGCCTGAGCCGACTTCGGGCTGAGCTCCAGTTTGTGCACGAGAGGCAGCGGCGGCGCCGACTCGGTGAATATTTATGCCGCACACGCCCCCCAGTCGGAAGAACCGAACATTTTGCTGTGTTTTTATTTCTCTTGGGAGTCTAGAAAACTATGTTGATAACAACGTATCTTTGCCTCGCAGAACAATAGTGCAGTTGATATTCTTCTGAAAAAGAAGGCCGTGATGTGCGTGATACGGGGCGCTGAGGCGCCCGACTCCTCTGCGCTCCCTCCTCCACTTTCCTGTCGCGTATTGATCTTTTTCTGGCATTGTTTATAAGACTACGACTACGTGTGTGTGTCTAAAAGAGGACCTATTGATTTCCTTTTTGGGGGGTTCTGCCACAGCCAGGCTGCAGCTCTCACCCTGTAAATAAAAGACGTAATAAGGAGAGTCTGCTTAATCATTAGTAACGACTCTCCATAGTGACAAATACACCTTCAGTGGCATTATGGAGCCAAACAAGGCGGCCTGGAGGTTTGCATAGTGACATTAGACTAAAAACTATGCAAGCTCATTAACGAGGCGCGCTGTTGCCCCGGGTGACATCTTTCGTTATCATGGACACGGGTGGATATTTTACTTTGCTCACGGCATCCTCCATCCTCAATCCGTGTGTGTGTGTGTGTGTGTGTGTGCGTGTGTTTGTGTGTGTGTGTGTGCGTGCGCCCGCTTCACGGAACACGGACGTCTGCAGACACGGAAGCCGGGAGGATCGGCAACAGCAAGTGAGGAGGTTGGATTTCTGCAGACGTGATGCTTTGAACGGGCTCCTGTCTCTGACGCATCCTGCAGTAGCTGCGCTGTGAGGCATTATGGGAGTAGGAACCTGCGCGGGGTCGCCATCAACATGCCTGCACGCCCCATCACTGTCATCCCTCTGTGAAGTAACACCAGGTGCAACGCCGCCGATATCTCAGCTGCTATTTTAAAATTCCAGACAAATGCCTTTGTATATATTAATATGACAAGAAGATAAGAGAGCGCTACACGTATTCTTAGGAAGGTGCGTGGTCTTGATGTTATTTCATCGGCACATGTGACAAAGTAGTCCTCTGCGGACGGCTTTCCACTGTTAAATAAACTGCACCAAATGCCGAGGCAACGTAAGCTCATTGAGCAGCAATGATGCAGTGAAGGGCAGCGCGTATTCGTCTCCGGCTGATCTCCTGATGGAACATGATGCCAAATGCAGACGTCCCTTTGGCTCGCTGCATGTCGTGCTGCGGGCGAGAGTTTGATGTTCGGCTGAGAGGACAGGGCCGCGGCAAAGTGGATGCTTGGACCGCTTCCAGGGATTAAACTCATGAATCTAACAGCAGCCAGTGGTCATCATGACACAAACACTGCATGGGGGTAAGGCGTGCATGGCGGGGGTGTTGGGGTGGGGGGAGGCCTTCGGCTTCACCCACCAACGCCTGCAGACGCTGCCTCCGTCCCCGCGTGGTACGTGCTCACGTGTACGGAGTGTGACGGATGTTTAGTGGCTGACGTCCCGGTGAATTACGAGACACAGACGCAAAGTAAAAGGCCCGTTTTTATGACCGACGCCTCCATGTCCTCGTTTGTTTGAGTGGATCGGGGAAATGATGTGTTTGCCGGGTGACACGGAAACGGGAAATGTCACTTCCTTATCTTTTCTCTTCGGCGCGATCACAATTTAATAAGCCGTTATCTAAAAAGAGTCCTGCCGTGTTTACCTGTGATTACGATTGCATCATCTCATCCTCTTAAGATAACGCGTGACAGCTTTCCGCACCACGTCTTCATTGTGGTTCCGACTCCCCTCATTGGTCAGCTCAAAGGCCCCCATCAGAATTGTGTTTGGATTGTAAGCAACACATTGTTTTGTTACACGCACCTTTCATGCATCGCACCTGCTTCCATTCGCGACACCTCGTTAATGCGAATGCCGTCTGCAGTTGGCAAAATATGATTATCGTGTAATCACGTCTGGCCTTCATGCGCCTGCGTTGGGTTGTAGAGCAAACCCTGACCCCGAGACAAGAACTTAAGGAGTCCAAAAGCAAAACATGCCTTTGTGGGAATCATGCAGCAATTAGGAGAGTGTGCCGCGCCTACGGAAACAACCAATCAGAGCCGAGCAGTCTCTATTTGACCAGTCCAGGTCCCGAGCAGTGATTGGCCGCTGCGTCAGGGCCTCCTCGACTCTCATTGGTTGTTTCTCTTTGGGCAGAATCGATGCCTTCAGGAAGAAGAGGAGCAGTTATCAATGGATCGGACCCTGGCTAAACCATTTGCACTTAAACGTCAACATCGTGGAACCATTAATGCCGATTTATCCCACAGCGATGCCAGCAGCAAGTACAATCACGATGTACATGTTCTCGTATGGATGGAATATAACAGATTACAGGGTGTAATCTGGATGAAGCATTTTAAAAGCTGCATTAGTTTGATTACTCTAAAAGCGCTCAGTTTACAGGCTCGGCCCGTAATCAGATTCCCGGCTTACCTTCTCCAAACTGAATGCGACACAGTTAGCGGGACGCGCTGGACGTGTCCGTTCGCTTGCAACGTAGGGAAGGAAAAGTCACAACTTTAGCAACGAGACGAGTGAGTGCTCCTTTTCTAAATAAGGGTGTGACTGCAGGCCAAAGGAACGTGGACGAGAACCCGATGAACTGCCTCCGATACTGTTAATGGTGACGTAGTTCTCATTGCAGGGGGGCGGTGTGTCACGCCGTTTGAGCTTTCCTGTTTTTTATTCCGTGACTGATCCATGTTGACGAACTGCGGCCTCCTGGGTGAACGTTTACCTGGTCCCCCCCCCCCCCCCCCCCCCCCCCCCCCCCCCCCCCCCCGGCCCGGTATGAACTATTTACATGGGTTGCAGCAGTTTAGTTCCGTCTAATTCATAAACCTTCCATCAGTTGGCATCATGGACGCTGATTTCTTTCATTCCGTGTCTTTTTACTGCATACTTAATCAGCCAATGAATAGTCATGCGTGTGTTTTGGGCGGAAGGAGGCGGCCGGTCTTCCGGGAAAACAACCGATTTTCGCTCGACTCAACTTCTGATTTGGCAACCATTAATCGGGGATTATGCAAATGTCAAATCCGGCGCGTGCACAAAGAGGCCACAGAACCCATTTGACTGTTGTTATTAAAGTTGGACATCGCGCAGCTGGGACAGCCTCACCCTCCTCTGCTTTCCGTCGCTCGTGTGTGCGTGGGGGTTGTTGGATCCCCCCCCCCCTCCCCTACTCCCTTTTTTTTTTTTTTTCACGGCGCGCTGTGCACGGGGACTCGCGGATGGCAGCCAATGGGAGGGTTGAGTCCCCTCAGCCTTTCAGCCTCCCTGACTTCCACAGCGAGAAGTGATGCAGCGCCACTGAGACGCGCAGGCGAGCAGCACCAGCGGGCGACGGAACGCTGCGGCGGACGGATACGCAGCCACGACGCGCGCCTCCGCGGCCCGGGGAGCACCGAGACACGCGCCCTTAGAATAAACTTCACTATCAGGTGAGCGGGATGCGCGTCCGCAACTTCTATCCGCTGTGTGTGTGTGTGTTTCGTTAGCGGCTCGTTGCGCGTGGAACACTTTGCTCTGCAGCGTTTTTTTTGGGGGGGGGGGGGAATGTCCGAGTCGGGTTACCGTGGGTGGCTCTCGCGCGCAAATAGTTGCTTATATAAGAGCCGCATCTCGTGCGCACCCGGGGGAGCGAACTCAATACCTGATTGATGATTGTTGGCAGCTGCGGGCTTTGAATTGCAATTCATCGGAAGTTACATATTCATTCAATTCATCGCGGGGGGGGCCGATCGATCAACTTTTGCGTTTTGTTGGAGGAGTCCGCGCGTAACTGTCCGTCACGTGTCGCTGGCAGAATGTCACGTCCAGGTCACGATGCTCGCCGCAGTACGGTGTTTTTTTTTTTTTTTGAACCCCCACCGCGCTAGAAGTGAAGATGTGCACGCGGGGCCGCCGCTTCCAAAAAGGAATGCACCTTCCATTGTCAGCGCGTGACCGATTTGAACGATTTTAATCGTTCCCGTTGCGGGGGGGGGGGGGGCATGCTCTGTGATGCCGCTGATCAGGTTGAATGGCTTTTTATTGGGGGGGTTGGAGTTGACTCAAGTTCTAAAGCGTCATTGACACGCTACATAACGCAGCCGGGACCATTAAAGAGTAGCGGGTCGTAACATATGAGGAAGAGGAGGAGGAGGAGGAGGAGGAAGAGGAGTGGATCCAGCACCAGATCCTGATCACTGAACTGAGCGCTTGGTGGAAGTTTCTGTATGGTGCAGTCGGTGTGAGCCCGAGGTCACGTGCCCGGAGGGAGCTCACAGGTCTTTTGGGGGGGGGGTTCAATATTAAGCAGCCATCAGTCCTCTGCGCACATTTAAGGTGCAAACATCGGGAGGTGTGCTCATCAAGGGGGGGGTCTGTGGAAAGGCAGGCAGCAGCTGCAGGAACACAGATTGTCTGAAACAGAACCGGTTCAGAGGTCCGGGGGGGGGGGGGTCTTTTTTTCGTGGCGGGTTTGAAGTTCACAGATGAAAGGGACAGAGCGGAATCTGTGGTTGATCAAAGTCGTACAGAAAATGCGGCAGGTACTGAATATGTAAAGGCTGTGCAAATAGAGTTTGTGTGAGTGCAGATGTGTCTGTGTTGTTGGGTGGAAGGGGGGGGGGGCATACAGTTCGGCCTTACATGTGTTTGTGGGCGCTCCCCATGAAGACATTGAAAGCGGCGCTGCAGTGAACTGATTGGCCAGACGGGAGTGGACATGTTCCTTTGGTAACCAGCTGCGATCGCAGGAGACGGCCCCTCGTGCCTCGTCTCCCTCTCCTCCCAAACACCTCGGCTTCATCCCGCGGCGCTGCGGCCCGTCCGCTCTTACGTCACGCAGGACGGCGGGTTCTACCCGACGGGCCGGGCGAGGATGACCGCTGACCCGAGCTGATTGCATTATTCGTGCTCCAGATGGGCAGCATCATGTCCGATGTGTCCCACTCGTCATATCGAGCGTTTCCAGTGCCTCTCTGCAGCAGCATCTGGAGCTGCTAGCATCGCATCCCATTGGTCGCTGGCTGCGCATGAGGCTAAACACCCCCCCTCCCCCCCGGGCGTTGTAGTTCGCTAGGTGCACCTTGATTCTTTGAGTGCATTAGTCACGGTCTGCGTGATGCGATGATAATTCACGGCGTCGTTTGTACCGCGAGTGCTGCGGGATTTCCTCCTGCGCCAGCTGCTTATCTGCAGTCGCCTCCCAACTGGCCTCCACTGCTTCATTCCGTTTCTTCCCTCCTCCGGAACCATGCGCCTGCTGCACAGGACCGACTTTGCTTGGCCACGCGACCAGGAATGGCTTTTACAGTTAAAAATGTACTTAATGTTCTTGCGACCATGATGGAGGTAATTTACGGCACGCACAATGGCAACTCGACTCACCGTCCACTTCCTAATGAGAGCGATTCCCTCCAGAGACGCCGACAATTAGACCGAACCCAAACAAAGACAAAGAGCTCCCACCCACCGGGAGGCTGCTTCCAGTTAGGTCTACTGGAGCTTCTGCATGAAGGTCAACCTTCACCTGGGATGGAATTTTCTTTGCCTGTTGCCTGGATTTGGAGACGGCAGCCAGGGAGACGGGAACGTCGTCGTGGATCCCGCCCAAATCCCAGAAAATAGGCCCGCTTCGCCTTCTCGCCGCTGAGAAGATAAATGCACGTGGGTGAGACAGTTTACAGCTCCCTTGACAATAGGTAATTAGCTCTCCCCGATTTGTGCGGGAGAAGACCAATTACATCGAAATAAACCCACAAATGTATTTCCAGGAGTTGTGGAGTGAACGAATGTGGTGCTGAAGCTGATAGCAGGCGGCGCGTGACATCAGAGTCCTGCCTTCATACAGTCCGGCACGGCAGGAGGGATGGGACTATGAAATCACTCAGATTCATGTCTTTGGAGGGGGGGGGGGGGCACAGTAAATTGCTGCCAATGTTGAATAATGCAGTCTGCCAACAGCCCTTCTTCTTCTAGTTCTTCTTCTTCTAGTTCTTCTTCTTCTTCCCCCTCAAACTCAAGCTTTTCTAATTACCAAGTGGCTGCGAGAGGAAGCGGCCCAACAGCATGCAGGCTGCCCGCGTTACCACAAAGCCTCCGCACACGCACACTTTAGTCAACATATCTGCAAAAAAGGTAACATTCCCTTCCCTACCTATTCAGTCTGGAAGCACACACACGCACACACACAGACGCACAACTTGAAGTAGCACACACAAGCACAAACGCAGGCAAACAAACGCGCTACAAAGCGGGAAGGTGTTCGCTCCTCAGCACAATTTAACAAGATATATTAGTCACCCGGGAGGCAGCAGAGTCGAGCAGGCCGCCGTCTGACGGGGGGAGATAGTGATTTACAACAAAGGCCCCCCCCCCCCCCCCCCCACACACACACACACACCGTGCCAGAGCTGCCCCGGTGACTCTGGTAAAGGAGGGGCGGCGAAAGTGCGTCCACCAGCCGCGTCTCGTCCCTTACGCCGTGTGCCCCGGGAAAAGGGGGGGGGGGGGGGGGGCAGGGGAGGTGGGGGAGGAGGGGGGGGGTTAGGAGGGAGGGGCGGGGGGGGGGGGGGTAGATGACAACATGCAGCATCGTGGCTCCCGCTCAGCGAAAACCAGACGGAAGGATGCTGCACATTCCCTTCTTAAATGCGAGGTGAAATCGATTTCTTGACCCCCCCCTCCCCTCCCCCCACACACACACACCCACCACCTCCCCCCTCCACTATTAACTTTTGGATTGGATTTGGAATTAAATGGAATAAATGTCTGATGTGTGAGTGAGAGAGGGGGGAGGGGGGGGCAATCACAGATCCAGATCACTATCAGCATCCAATCAACTGGTCCTCTGCTGGAGGCTGGTAAATGGGTGTGTGGCTTGTTTTAGACGGTGTATTGATGAGGGAGGGGGGGGGGCGGGGGCTTCATCATGTATGGTGCATACTATGGGTGAATTCCATTTCTAAAGCAGAAATAAAGGACGTCATTGAAATGTTTCTATAGGCAGTCGTCCTGCGGCAGGAGAAAGCGTGTAAGGCAGGCGGATCATGTGCCCCGCCCCCCCCGCCCCCCCCATCGGTGGATTCCTGTCTGCGTAAAGCCCAGAGGCTTAACTCTGGCTGCAGTAAGTGGACTGAGGAACGCTAAACACTGTCTGGGGTTGGTGCGGGGGGGGGGGGGCTGCTGAACATGACAGCCAGTTAATAAGAGTATGGAAGACGGAGAGTGTATGAAGGGCTGGAAGAAAGTGGTTGATGGTGGGGGGGGGGCTTTGGAGACTTTTAGTGAAAGCAAACCAAAGGGGGAGGGAGGGGAGGGGGGGGTGGGTGCTAATATTGACTGTTAGGATGACGAGAGTGTAATGGGAGATCAGAGCATCCAGCCACGGGACACGGGGCATTAACGGCTGGCTGGACGCACAATGAAGACGCAGGAGGGACAGGATCAGGTCGGGGGGGACGAGTGGGGGGGGGGCATTGAGGGAGCTTTACGATGAGAGAAGGTGATAACGATGCTTACTTTACCCCCGCGAGGAAGCTGTCAGCCCCGGGAAAACGCCATTTGGATGCCACTCTGTATAATAACCCCCCCCCCCACACGCCTGTGACAGCCTGTGATAGATTACAGGTGTGCGACTACACGCGTGTGTGTTTGTTTGCGTGTTGCAGCGGGGCCCCTTTGTGCGGCGCGTCTTTGTGTCACTTTTCCTCGGCGGCGCTGGAAGCCGAGTGATGTGATTTTCTCCTCCGTCGGCCTCCGGGAGTAATGATCCGGGTTATTGCGGATGGCGTGCAACACCTCAACCCAGCGGGCATCGGCGCCGCTGAGAGCTGTCCTTATAGGTTAGGCTTCGTGGGAGGGGAGGGGGGGGGGGTGTTGTCTCGGCAGCGGTCATGCGCACTATTCCTCTGGCTCCATCAAAGCCTGTCACCTTGAGACGGGCGTCTCCTTTCTTCTGTGGATGATGGTTGTCTGTGTTTTTTGGACGCCATTGGGGGCCTTTGTGGTTTATATCTCCCCCCCCCCTCTCTTCTCCCCCCCGTAGAGGTACAGTGTGTATTCTAAGGTGCTGTAAATGAACAGGGAGAGCATCTGTTTACCGTCCACCCCCCGCTGTGAGAAATAGAGGTTTCTGCCGTTGTTCTGCTTCCTCTCCAAACATCAGGACGTCACGTTGTGAGCGAGAGGAACGGAAAGAGGAACCTGCCGGGGCTGAATATTCCTCCTGCAGCAGCCCGGGACACGCGGTAGCATCGCCGCAACACCACAAACCCCCCCCCCTCCCCCCCCCCCCCCCCTTTAGAGTAAAGGTCATTCTTTGAGAACAGCTGAACGCCGCTTCGACACGAATAACTGACAAACTGGATGCATGCGGCTCTCACAGGCCTCCAATTATCGCCCGGCGCCGCTGCCCATCAAAGGGGGAGGCGGCCTGGCGGTCCGACCCGTGAACCCGGAAGGGGCTGCGGGCGCCCTGCGATGATCGAGTGCGATATAATGAAGGCAACAGCGAACCCGGGTTATTCGCCCCGAGCACGATGAAGCAGGCTTTTTGAATTCGTCTGTTTGGAAAAGATGTCGGGGGAATTTCTTTGAAATGGAAAAATTGCATTAAGCATTCCATTTGTATTAATTATCTCGTGGCTCTTATTAACGTTGCCACCTCGCCGGCTGCGCTGCCTCCAGCGTTGCGCTTAAAGCGACGCTAGCGATGATATTACAGGCAACCGTCTCTGCCTGCGGTGCACGCATGATGGCGACGAATGCGCTGCAGCTTTATTCTGAAGCGCCGCGTCTGGACCTTTGGTCCTACGAGACGTCAGTCACTCAAGTTACCCCCCACCAGATTCAATTAATCACCGCTCTAATTCGATCGCATGGTCGGGCCTCCCGGCTGGAAGCCTCTAAGTGGGTTTTAAGAGAGCCGGAGAGGAAGGGCCGCCGCGTCTAGCAGGGATTTAATGACCCTCCAGAGGTCAGGGGTTACGCTCACAGAGGGAGGTGGAGTGGTTACTTGGGTCTGGAGAAGCGGCGCCGTGCGTCCGGACGCTCGCAGAATACCGTGTCAGAACTCGACCTGCAGCAGAAGACGCTCCTCGCGCCTCATGAACAATGGACCCGGGCGAAGCATCCGTCCACTCTTCTGTCCACGGCGCTGCAGGGCCAGGCCGCCGCGGCGTGCTACACACCCACAACGAGGCTCCATCCCGGGTCTCACCCGGGCCCTGTTTACATCAGCACCCTGACCCCCCCTACCCCTCCCACTCCCCCCGGCCCTCACCTGCACGCCGCAGCCGATCCGCTGATTTGTTAGGCCCTGCGCCCGGGGCTTCGCCTTGGACCTGCTCCCCCCCACCCCCCTCACACACATCTAATCAAAAAGTGCAGCGTGCTCTGAAGACTTTCCCGCGGGTCAATAAACATTAAATAAAATAAATACATTCTGTCCTCCGTGTAAACACACGCGGCGCTCTCTGAGCAAACAGAACGGGGGAGTCGGTAAGCGCGCGCCCAGCGGGGCCTGTTGGCTCAGACACGGAGGCCGCTCGCTCGACGCACCAAGCGGGAGCCGCGCGCTCTCCCCCCCTCCACTCCTCCCCCCTTCCCCCCGGTTACTGCACGGCTGCTTCCGTCTTCCCGGCCGTGTCGCAGCGGAGGATCCAGCTCATAAAGCAGCATCATGATTTGCAATAAGCAGAGTTAGCGGAGAGTAATGAAGGCGTGAATCAACCGAGCCATCCGCTCTCCCTCTCTCTTGTTTTTCTTTAATCTGACATTGACAGTCTCTCTTCTGTCCGCCCCCCCTCCTCCCCCCTCCCTCCGCCCCCCCTCCCTCCCAGCTCCCAACCCTTCTCCCTTTGCAGTAATGGAAAGCCTGGCACTCTGTAATAAAGCCGAGAGAGCAGCAGTTTTAGTAAACAGTCTCTGCAATCATCCAGCCAAGTCCATCTCCTCTGTGTGTGTGTGTGTGTGTGTGCGCAGTATTTTACCCCCCCTCCCCATAAGGTGTGGAGGCTGTGGGTGCGGGTGAATGAGGGTGGAATGAGGAGTGTTTAATTCCAGTCGGGGGGGGGGGGGGGGGGGGCAGGGTCTCATAAGAAAAACCTTTTGTTTTTTTTGTTTTTTTTTCGCAGTCGATTTGAACAACGTCTTTTTGTTCCGGCGGCGGCGTCGGGAATGGAGATGCAAATTTTGCCGCACACAGGCTTTGCAAAATGGGGCCACGCAGCCGACAGCGGGGGCACCGGGGGGGCTCGCCGCACTCGCCGGCCCCCCTCCCCCCCCCCGAATAAAGATGTCATCAGAGTCAGCAGAGTTGGGTTCGAGGCGGTTCATCAGGAGAGCAGGCGCCAATACTCCCGAGTTAAAAACGCCCGGCCCGGGAATCGTGTTAGAATTTCCATCCCTCGCTCGGAATCGATCGCACGGGTCCCTGCTCTCCAATATCCGTGGTCACCTTCGCCGTGGAGTAAGGTATTACTTCTGTAATGCGGCGGGCTTCCTGCTGCGACCAGCGAGCGGAGGAAGGAGAAGAAGCGTATCTGTTGACTTCATACGCAGAGAAATGATGGCTGAGGACAATGAAAGAAAGTGGCCTGAATGTGTGTGTGTGTATATATATATACATACATACACAGGTGTGTGTGTGTGTGTGTGTAGGTGGGGGGGGGGGGGGAGGGGGTGATCGCACCAAGCCCTCTTTTGATTGGTGGCCAGCGATTTGGGGGACTGGAGGTGAAACGAGGTGCGCGCCGTATCTGCCGATAGCCCGAGTGTGAAATGGGAAATGGAAACGGGGGGGCCGAGGCGTCGGCGCCATGTGGCCGCCGCTCGATAAGGCCGCCTCCCGTCGGCGGATAATTCAATCCCCTGCTCCCGGAGCCAAAAGCCGACGTCCGTCCCCCCCCCCACCCTACCCTCTCCCCCGGGGCCAGGGGCCCATATGGCGTCCTATGGCCGGGGCCTGTTGTCCAGCCGGCCTCGCCCCCCCCCCCCGAGGAGCATGGTAATTACACCAGGCGTGAGGAAAGGTGCGGCGGCGTAGCGGGTCGTTTGGATCAATCAGGCCTCTTCGTTCATTATAGTCGACCCCACAGAGGCAAGGCCGCTGTCCCTCGGGGGTCGGGGGGGGTCGGGGGGGGGGTAACTAGCCGGGGTGAATAAAAATGAGTCACAGTTAAGGTCACGGCGGATCTCGTCCGTCAGCTGTTCGTCTTAGAGGACGCCGCCGGACGTGATCGGACTGAGAGCGTTCGGCGCCGCGGCAACAAATGCAAATGCCTGCGTTTCCCCGGCAGCAGAATGCGCGTTCATACGAGGCGTTTCCATCCACACGCCTTCCCTAATTCGCCGGCTTATTCTGGAATTGTAGTCGTGTGATTTTCATTTGTTTTTTTCATCCCGAGGCCGCGCTGAAGTCCTGCTGTGACAAATGGCTTCCTCAACGCTGCGACGCCTCGGTGCCTTCAGCCGGAGAACACTCGTGTGTTTGTGTGTGTGAAGCCTAAAAAAAGGGGCCTCTGAAAGTGGTATTTTATGGTTTGGCTCGTAGGAAAGGTCATTGGTCCTACCCGAGGGGGGGGGCTTGTTCTCCGCAGCCTTTTATTAAGGCCGCATGTTGGATGTGTGATGTCTCAGTTGTTTTCTTGCCCCGTGTTGTGTTTAGTGTTGTGTGACGTTTGTGTTTGTAGCGCTCTCGCTGCGGACCCGCTGCTACAGTCGATACGCGCCTGAACAGAAATGTGCCTCCGCCTCGTTCCCCTCTCGGGTAATCGTCCCAACGGGGGAGAGGTGGGGGGGAAGGGGGGCGCGCACAAACACGGGAACACAACTCCTTCACTGATTTTCAATTCCCCGCACCGAGTAAGATCTTTCGTGTAGGCCAATCAATGCCTCCGCTCCCAGAGACGGATGCGTTCATTCTGATATCCCGAGGGGGGGGGTGAGGGGGGGGTCAGCGCTATTAAGAGGCAAACGACGCTGTTGATATTGAAGTAATAGCTTTTGATTAGCGGACTTAATGTGAATGTTATTCCTGCTTTGATGCGGCTGTGGCCCTTTGCCCTAGCTAAACGCACACAGAGAGCCGGCTCGTGCTCCACTGCACACACAAACAGCCATATTTGCATGCAGGCGACGGCTCCCGCAACCACCAGTGCACCACCGCAAAGGCCCCGGTGGGGAAGCAGGAAGCCGCCAGAAACCCCTCGCCCCCCCCCCCCCACTCGCCCCCCCCACTCGCCTATTGTCAGTCCCTCACAAGGGAGCCGCGTCGGACCACACGGCTCAAGAGTCCCATCGAGCTGTTGTTTCCCGGCTCTTTATGTCCCGCAGAACGGGGAAGGACCGCGTCCGTTTGCCACCAGGAGCTGCTAATCTGCACGACCTCCATCGATCCGCCCCTAGCGGCCGGATTGGGGTGGAATCGGGAAAAAGTGAGCGTCTCTGTTGTTTACGACGACGGCATTTATTCAGGGCTGGAAGTCCTCATCTGCCACTGGAGTCGGTGCCCTGATGCACTGAGAGGAGGGGGGGTCCCCTTCCGCCGCCATAAACACCACTGCAAGTTCACGGAATCCCACCGTTGTTTCTGTCAACAAGTCAAGTGACCACGGGGGCGTGGGGGGGAGGTGGGGGAGACGAGGGAGGCAGCTGAAAAACCATCCAGTCTGCACCAGACGAAAGGTCACTCCAGGAGCCGCAAACTGGGCCACTGAGACGACGGCGTGCGACAGCGAGTGCTGCAAACTGGGCTGCAGGACGGCACGGCCGAGAAAAAGCTGGAAGTAAGGGGGGAGTAAAGAGGGAGGGTGGGGGGGAGGGGGGGGGGGGGGGGGGGGGGGGCTCTCATTGGCTTGGCCCAGATTGTGTGATTTATAAGGGTTATTTGCTATGCGTTTGGGCAGCGAGGCACGGTAATGTGTTTGCAGTGGGCTCTGGAGCGCCGCGCCATTCGGAGGCTCACATCCCTCGCGTGTGTGTGTGTGTGTGTGTGTGTGTGTGTGTGTGTGTGTGTGTGTGTGTGTGTGTGTGTGTGTGTTCAGGAAATTGATTAACGGCCGATACGAGCGCTCGCGTGCCGTAGCTTTGTTTTTACGGAGGGGTTTAAGGTTTGGAATAAGCAACACGTGTTGGAGGGAAATGTAATGTGCCATTTAGAAGCAGAAGGGGACTAAATCGGTGTCGCAGGTTGAATCCTAATTTCCACTCGGGGTGTTTCTGCTGACTCTCAGTCAGGAACTCCGGCTCGGCTTTGCATTCCAATTTGACTGAGGATTTTCCCTCATTGGCTTCCTGACGATGATGATGATGATGATTCCACCCTCCTCAATCCGTACTCAGTTTTTTGGTGGTGATGTGATTGATTTGTGGGGCGCGTGCTGCTGCGTGTGCCGGGGTGGATGCTGTTGTTGCTGTAGGACAATGCGGCGCTGCTTCTCAGCCAAACAAAGGGGTCGATAGAAATTGACGGATTCTTTTTTTTTTTTTTTTCTCCTGTCTTGCCGCAAGGACGAGGGACACGCAAGGCTCGTTTCCAGACGGCTGCAGAGCGAAAGTTCAGCCAGCTGCCAACGTTTTTGGGGGATAATTTTCCACTGGGAGCTCGGTTGTGAACCACTAACCCACATGGGCAACAAGACAAATGGGCAGCGCCGGATTTGGGTCGATCGCACGGTTTCCCTAAATCACACGCGGGACCCAGGTGAAAAGTTTCCCCCCCCCCGCCGAGCAGAATAACAGTGAAGTGAACTGTGCCTGAAATGAGGCGAGGAGGAAGAGGAGGAGGAGGAGGAGGAGGCCAGAGGAGAGCGGAGGTGGTGGAACAACCTGCTGCTGACACCTCCTCACGTTAGCGGCCTTTAAGGGCCTCCTTTGTGGATTGTAACCACGTTACCTGTGGCACAACATACCCAACCTCCCGCCCCTCCCTCCCTCGCTCGTCCCCCTGGCTGACATTCTCCTCTCTCACTTTTTAATTGCCCCCCCGGGGCTCTTTCCAGGTTGCTGTGAAAGTCTTTGGCTCGACGGGCGCGATAGGGTGCCGCGCCGTGTCGCTCACATCCCTCGTTAGGGAAAAGAAAAAGCAAAACAGGAAGAGGAGGAAGGGAGGGAAGGAGAGATGGGGGGGCGAGTGGGGGGGTGGGTGGGGGGTAACCTAGACCCCCAAGTCTAGGTTAGGCTAAAATGGCACATGTGCACTCCAAAGGCCATTAGCTGACCAGATCCAATATGTATTGACAAATGCATTTGTGCATTTGTGCATTTGTCCCCGTCTCTATCCTCGTGCCCCTCCCCACCCCCCCCAAGCCCCCCCCCCCCCCGCGTTCGATAAAACCAATAGATACATTTAATAGCTAATTGTCCTGATTCCAAATGTTATCCCAAGCATTTGTGTGAGCGCAGAGTTACGGCGCATTTCTAAAATTGGCAACAGACACATTAATCTCGCTTAGCCAGCACGCGGCGCAGCACAGCGCGGCGCAGCACGGCGCGGCGCAGCGTCGCATTGCTCTCCGGCGACTCCACACAATCTGTGACAGGCAATTTAAAGCAATTTACTTTTTTCATTTTTTCATCAAGCGTTTTTTTTTTTTTTTTAACGCAATTAAATGCCACCCGATACGAGGCGAAGACGGGGGCACGGGGGGGGTGTGACGGCGAGACAGAGAGCGCGTCTGAGGAGGGAGGAGAAATAAAGGCGGCCTCGTGCTCGTTGTAAACACTTCCTCTTAACTGGGAGAATATAATCACGGTGCCGTGTTGTGTTACACACCTTCGTCATGGCGCACGCCGGTGCTTCTCGTCTTTCGGGAAGTTGCGCGTGCAGCTCTCTGCTGGTTCCCACTTACGCTCTCCTCGTGGAGTTAGTCGCCGGCCACGCGGTGACATGTGCTGCGATGAAACCCGACATTGCAGGAAGCCGAGTGCGAAGCGCAGAAAGTGAGCGCGGCCGGAACGTCGCGAATGATCAGCGCTGAAAGCGGTGGTGAGCGGCGGCGGGCCAAAGAGGAGGCAGGTTAACAGAGCGTTTCATTCCCTCCTGCTGAACTTGGGGGGGGATTAGCCGAGAAAGCGTCCGATTGTCTTCCCGCTCGCGTCTCGTGACCTATCACGCTCCCTCTTAGCGGCGTCGCTAAATCCTCTCGGTCGTTTGTAATCTGAGTAATTAACTCGGTGTCATCGGGCGGCGCGGCGAATGAGATCGGTGAGACGCCGCCTCCCTCCGTCCTCGTCCCTCCGTCCTCGTCCCTCTCGACGGCGCGCACGTGGAGAGGCCGCATTCTGTCGCACCCGCCGGGCCGCATGGCAGAACGAGGCTTCAAACTCGCTTTGGCGCCGCGCGATGTGGCTTCCGGGGGACGACGAACGCGGGCGACGGGAGCGCGTCCAGTCAAAGCATTAGCGTTCTGCAGTGACATTATAAGGAAATCTATTGAAAAGGCCGGCCTCCCGGTGATTGGGGGGGGGGGCGACTCTAGAAAGCTCCATGGCTCCTCCCCCAGAGACAGACTGGTATTTTCAAGTACGCCGAAGCCTTCAGCAAATCAATAGCTCAAAGTCCCTCGTGCTCCTCACCGGCGTCAATTAAGTAAATTCATAAAGTCGAGTGCGCTGGGAGCTAAGGGGGGGGGGGATATGTGACAGAAGGGTGGGGAGGCAGGGGGGGGGGCAGCAGAGGAAAAAACATCCAGTCATGTAGCACATTTGGATGGGAAACAGAGCTTCTGCCACGAGAGTCGGGGCTTAGTGAAAGCAGAGGGAGGTGAGAGACCATTCCTCTACGGGCGCCATTAAGAAGCCTGACAGTCCATCTCACTTTCACCTGCCTCCATCAGCACACGCACCGATGACCCCCCCACACACCCCCCCCCCCCCCCCCCACGTCCCCCCTACCTCAGCCCAAGTTTCCCCCGTGCTGAGCCAGGCAGAGGACACATGCAAAGTGCCTGGCTTTCAGCGATAATGCATATCAGCTCAGGCCTCTGCAAGCAAAGTAGACACAGCCAGCAGCGGGGGGGGGGGGGGGGGGGGGGCGTAAAGATGGAAGGACGTGGGGGGGGGGGTGTTTGTGCTATAAACAGCAGTCGCACGAGGGAAAAGAGGGGACCTAACCTCCGGCTCGGACCGCTCACAATCTGCCTCATAAGGGGAAAGCGGGGGGGGGGAGGTGGGGATGGGGGGGGGCTGCTGTGGAAGTCAGGTAGCGTAATGGATGGGCCCGTCTCCCGGCCTGACTGCTGACGCTGCTCTGACAGGACGTTTTTACCTCTCCTTCACTCACCTCGCTCCCTGTTTGCCCCTTAGTGTCGTCACGGTAACTACATCTGATGTATGAAAAAAAAAAATACATTATGAAAAAAACTTTTTGGGGAGTGAGTCGGGCAACAAAATGCTGAGAAGTCACATCTTGAGGGCTCGGAAACTTGCACATGCCGAACTGATGAACGGATGGATTAAAAAAAAATTAAAGGATCCAGAGCTTCTGAAAAAAAGGAGAAATAAAATGTGTGTGAAAGTGAAACAGCTCGAAAAGACTAAAGTCAAATATGAAAAATAATACGTACCTTTTTAACGTTTCCACTCTGCTCCGCTCGCCCTCCAAACACAGAGACAATACGAGCAGCTTTTCTCAAAGGTTGTCGGCGCTCGTAGGATTGTATAAAATGTAAATGACGTCTTTTAGAAATTGCTCTCTTTCCAGTTCATTGGATACGCCACTTTGCCTTTATTTTACAATTGTAAACTTGTAGACAGAACAAGGCGAACCTGTGCTGCTAGTGAACGAGCTAGCATGCTATCACACACGGCACTGCTATTACAACAAAAAGCCTTCCGTGGCCCCTCCCCCCTCGCCCCCCTTCAGTCCGTCCGACTCCACTCCGGCGTGCAGGTCCAAATGCGCCAAAGGACGTCGCTCTTTGCTAAGGGAGGGGCCGACCGGACTCTGGCATGCACCTGGGGCTAGACTGCCCCCCCCCCCCGGCCTTCTGAGATATGGAGGAACGTTGCAGACGCTCCCCAGCGGACCCGCTGATAACCCCCCCCTACCCAAACACCATGAACACTGTCGGCCTGGATATCAGCCAGCCGGGCCGGAATAATGGGAACAAAAAGCAGAATACGTGGCCTCCTTTCTCATTCTTCCCTGCCCCCCCCCGAGACGCCCCCTTCTCCACCACTTGTTCCCCTTGCGCCGGTCCCTTCACACATTCTGCATCGGCCTTTTGAGAGGACGATGGGGGGAGGATAGTATACAGAAGGGGAGGAATGAATAAGGAACGGACAGAGGAGATTCCCTACTGTCCCCTTCCCCCGCCCCCCCTCGGTGGTTCGCTCTCACTCCTTTTGTACAGCATCTCTACACTGATCTTAAGGTAATAAGCGGGGGGGGCTCCCTCCCTCTGCGTTCCGCTGGGTCCAGAACAGAAAGAGGACTCAGGAGGGCGGCCCCCGGGTCAGGTGGTCTCTGTTAGTCTGTGCGTGTGATGATTGGTGCATTTCTGTGCTTGTTTGACCACATTCAGAAAGCTCTCAAGGTTCCTCTTGTATTTTCACCAACTTTTTTTAAAAGTACTGCATCTCCACAGAGCCTGAAACTGCACACAATTGTTTTTGACCCCAGGAGCTCCTGGTCTGTAACAATGTCTCTCAGTATTGACTCTCTGTTTTTCTCTGTGAACGTTCCAGGTGCCGTCTGTGAGTCCGGGGAGCCTTTCCTGCTTCAGTAGATTACAGCATGCGGAGAGATCCGATACCCTGACCAGAAACACACCGGGACACAGACCCCTGAGTGGGTGGGGGGAGGGGACAGGGGGCAGAAGACTGAAGCTCGCAGCGGTGCGGCCATGGACAGAAGGCAGGTCTGGGCATTGATGGCGCTGTGGGCCGTGGCCCACCTGGGCGCTCCGGCACGCGGCCTCAGGGCCCTGCGGAGGACCTCGGGGGGGCGCAGGGGGTCCGCGGGGCTGACGGGACAAGACGCCCACGGGGTGCCGCTCCGGCGCTCCAAGCGAGGGTGGATGTGGAACCAGTTCTTCCTGCTGGAGGAGTACACCGGGACGGACATGCAGTACGTCGGGAAGGTGAGCGTGTGTCCTGCAGAAATAAAAGCGTAGAAATATTTCTACGCAATATTTGCCCCAAATATCCAACCTTTTAAAGGTAAAAAGGCCGTATTAAACGTAGAGAAAGTCACAACCCAAACTTCTTTTACAATTAAAGTTTGTGTTGCAGTTGCAGACTGAGCTCAGGACAGTGTGTCTCCTGTAGTCGCTCATATTCTCCTCAATGTTCTGGGATTAGTTTTTCCCCAAAGCCAAAACAAGTTGTTTCTGCAGCAAAAAACGTCTCATTACGTGAACAAAATATTTCTGGAGAGAGATTATTTTTTTTTTAAATCATTTTAAATGAATGCAAACGTGAGCCGATATGGAAGCGCTCCCCAAAGACGCTCTCTACGTCTTTGGGGAGCGTAATGACGTAATTGACCGTTAACCGACTCAGAGATTTAACGAGACGCTTCAATAACGTCCATGCGTACGCCACCACCCCCTCCTCCCCCCACATCAACGGAGAGCACGATCGGACTTCCATCCGTCCATCAAATGCAGTTTGTTCTTCATGCCCCCCCCCCGCGCCCCCCGCCCCCCTCCCTCACTGGCCCGGAGGTGGGGTGGAGATATCCGCCTCGTACTGTAACCGGGGAGCCTGGGGGGGGGGGGGGGCGTGGGGGGGCGTCGTGGCGAGGTCAGGGCGGCTGAGGGGGAAGAAAGGCGGTCTTGTGCGAGCAGCTGAATGGGTCTCGCCGCTTTGCATTCCCATCGAGTCGTCCAACCGGACGAGATCCTGCAACGCACGTCCCCCCCCCGAGTGAGGGTCGACATTCAACAATCCACCCCCCCAGTCTAAAAGGATTACAACACAAGCAAATACTACAGACAACAAAGAAAGTTACAGAAACCATGAACAGAAGATCAGAAGTGAGTGCCAGTAAACCCGTCCGATCGATGCAAAGGAGGAGGAGCATCGAGCGAGGTTCACTTAGAGAGCCAGAGAGGCAACCTTCTCCAGCGCCACACTTAATCATGCCCCCCCCACCTGTCCCACTCCTCCGAGTACATGCAGCTGCTCCTCGTCGTCGGCTCACTAGCCGCTCGTCACGTAGCATGGCAGCGCGCGGAGTTCCTCTGATTGCAATCACCGTTTGTTAATTGCGTGACAAAGTGGCGAACGGCGCCCTGAATGGAATGAAAAGCTTCCCGAGTCGAACACGTGGCTCACGCGTGGAGAACAACCATTTGCATTGTCAGGTGGAGGCCGTATTCTCACAATGGAGCCCCCCCCCCCCCCCCCCGCCGGCTCCAGCTGAAACACAAAAGGGAGAAGCTGTTGTGGTTGCGAGCGGCGTCGTGGCAGCCGGAGCACGCGGCGCGCGGCGTAACCAACTTCTGCGGAAATAACACAATGGCAGGTTATTACAAACAAGGGAGCCGCTCTTGACACGCAGTGGAAGACAGAACGATGAAACCACACTCGAATTACAACGCCTCGTCTCCAGTCATTTGGTAAAGTCGATCCAAATGCCCCCCCCCCTTCCTCCCCTCCTCCCCCCTCCTGCGTTTATTCCTTCCCCATCGAGTTGTGAAGTGCGAACAAACAAAGGTTTAATCTTTCCTGCACGAGCGCAACAAAAGCAGTCGGAACAGGAAGGACTTGGGGTGGGGGGGGGGGGGGGGGGGCGTCGGAGGGGAAGCGGGGGCTCTCGTTGGCTTTTAATCGCACTAATCTTGGCTGCACCGGCCAATGGCCTCTCTCTTCCTGCAGAAGGGAAACGGCACACTGGCGCTGCACACGGCCTCGCGGGGTCGGCGCTGTCACGGGGGGGGGGAGGGGGGGAGTGGGGGGCTTTGTTTATTTCATTATTTCGTGCTTTACCAAAGCGCACACGTGCCCTGAAAATAGTTAATGGCCTGCGGTTTAGGAGTGTTTGTGCTGTACTATCATATCTCATAAAGTATTTACGGCCCCTGATGGGCCCCGGTGGTCCTGGGTCTGCTGGGTAGACTCCTCAGCACGGTCCCCGGCAAGTGAGCAGCGTGAACACACACACACACACACACACACCGGCCCCCAGTAACGAGCTGCAAATCAGAGGGAAGACAAAAAAATGATGATCCCGGAGATAACGGCGCTCGCAACTCCGCGGTGACTCAGCGGTTGAGGCGACCTGGGGGAAGGACTCCAGTGTCTCGTGGCAGCAAAGTGGAAAGGTGTAGGCATTTTTGTTTGAGGGGGTCGGGAAGCGGGTGGGGGGGAGGGCACGGGGGGCAATTACCAGCTGCTCACCTTGGCAAAGGAAAGGATTTCTGCAATATGGCTGAGGCCCGGCTGCACGCGCGGCCGCGGAGCGCGTTGGCGGTGTTTGGTGATTAGGCGACAAGTTCCCGTTCGGTAAGACAAGGTGGGGGGGACTTTAATTAGTCTCCTCCCCGCCCCCCCCGGCGCAGGGGGAAAGGGTGGGATGAGGTCATGCGGCGACGAGAGCCTGTTATCGCAGCGGAGCGATGTCCGATGGAGATACGCCGACATCACTGCGGCGCCTGGGTGCTGTTTCCGCGGTAACGCCCGCCCAGCTGGGGGGTTTGTCAGGGTGAGATGAATGGAGTGAGATGGATAAAATTGTATCCTCAAATATTCCGTAGTAGTGTACTTTTCTTTATTAACAATGGTATAGATATATTTAGTTTATTTTAAACTCCAAAGTGTCATTATCTTTCAAAGTGTAGCATTTCATTCTTTCTTTCTGTATATATTATTTATTAATATAATTATATTATTATTAAAAGGAAATGGTTAAAGCCGGACGCACTGAAAGAAACACGTTCTAAGAAAATGTATATTTTTGTACGTCTGAAATAAATTGTAGGTCTCGGCCTTGAAAGGTCACCACGTGGCACAAACACCCAGAACCGAACCCCGAGGACTCGACCTGCAGCGACGTCAACACAAACCGCTAAGAAACGCTGCTAATGGAAAGATGACGCGCTGCACATCACGCATGCAACATGAAAAAATACATGTTAACCGACATTTTCACCTTTAAGTCTCTCCGCCGGCCGCATATCTCAAGTTTACACATCAACGCGCATTTGAGCGGCTATTTCTGTGCGCGGCTGCCATCTGGCCGCGTCGAAGACAGCCAGTTCCTCCGCAGGCCGGGACACGAGACCCCAAAGGCCAACTGGCCAACCGCCCCGAAGCGGCCCGCTCCCGCCGCCGCCGCCCCTCCCCCGGCCCGCCGCACGTGATGCACCGGCAGCGGCGGCCAGATCGCGTCTGCGCTAACATTTGCTGCACTTGAAGCCGATTAATTTCCCCAAACAAAGACAGTTCTCAGACGCAGATGTCTGATGAGTGCCACTTCACTTCTCAGCTCGCTCCCAACTGGAAGCAGCGAGTGAATAAATGCCAACCGTTGGAAAATGTAAGCAAGGCTAATTGCGTGGAAGGGGTTTAAATATATAGCGTATCGTGGAGGATGTAATGGAGGGCGTGCTCAATAGTTGGCTTAGCAGCCGATTAACGGCAGAGAGTCGTTCCAATTCTGCCAACACGAGTCTGAGATCCAGTGCAGCAACTTCCCTTGATCTCCTGCCATTCGAGGTTTTTGAGGAAACTGCTGCCGCGGCGGACACTTTTCGGAATAGTTTGACCTTTGGTTGAACAAGGTTTTGCAAACAGGAGGCTGCCACGCGCTGCCTGTTAGCTTAGGTTAGAAGAGCCAGCTCAGCCGCCTCCAAAGGTCACAGAAAGCGACCCCGCAGCACCTCCTGTGTTCTTTGTGAAGGGCTGATGTTCTACTAAAAAGCCTTTTACTGCACCGGTAGTTCTTCAAGCTCTCTCTGTCGGACTGGAAGTTCAACTGAGAACCTTTTTCACCCAAAAATGAAGTAAAAGCAAGGATGTTAAGAGCTACGTAGGCCCGTTTAGCTCGTACCTGTGATGTCGGGCTTATTTATTTCATCCACACAAAATCGTTGAGCCCCGCCGCAGGAAGTAGCCGCAGGCTGCAGCCGTATATTTACTGGGGAGTCACGTCGGCGGCATCGATCGGCTGGTTTCGGCTGTCGGAAAGTAAACTCACAAGCATATTTCCCAATATGTCAAACAGATAAAACAAAGATTTCAGCCCGGCGACTCAATAAGATGGCGTTTCTCCTTAAGGCCAGAGGTCACAGTTTCTTGTACGGCGCGGTTCCGCAGGAGGGCGGGGGGGGGGCTCTCTGTTTCCCCCCCGGTGACATTTTAATTGTATTTTCGATACACATTGATCAGAACGCACGTCGGCCTCCCGCATTGATTTCCGGGAGTTTTTTTCACTCTTAATTTGAATGGAAGGGCTGCAGTGAATCCTCCTCGCCGGGCGAGGTGGTGGTGAGGGGGGGCGGGGGGGGGTGGGGGGGGGGGTCACCTCGGCCGGCGCCGGAGGTCGATGCTCGGAGTTATTCTCCAGCAGCATATTCTCCAGCAGCGTCAGGAGGAGCCCTTCACAGGCACCGCATCCCCCTGTTGCCATAGAAACGGACGCGGCGCGCGTCAGAGAGGACTCTCTGACAGGCGGCCTGATAGACAATCATGGCGGAGGACATTGCCGCTCGAACAGCGGGGGGGAAGATAATAACGTTGAAGTGGATTGTTTTCATCCGGCGGAGTCGCCGTTGGAAGCACGAAGCAGAATGGAAAACAAATAGACGTTCCGCCTCCGTCGGTCACACGGGAAGAAGACACGAGACGAAGAGGCCCGAACTCTGCAAAGCCCCCCCCCCAGGAGAGCCCCCCCCTATGGTCCGTCCACTCAGCTCGATAGGGAAACGCTTTCAAGCTGTGGCCCCCCCCCCCGTACCCGTCAACATTCAGATGGCGTTTGAATGCCGACACGAGGCCTCTTTTTGGCCTTTACCCCCCCCCTGCAATTATTACCATGTCCTTGGTTATTAAAGGGGGGGTGGGAGGGGGGTGTGGTAGGCAGAAACGACTGGACAAGCTTTTGATGAGTTCTCTGAGATAAATATGTGGGGGGGCGGGGGGGGGGGGATTTGGTGGTGGAATTAAAATGTCAGCGCATGCTAAGCTGCGAGGGGGGGGCAAATAATAACGTGCGGCTCCCCGGTCGAGTGGCCGCGGTGGTCGTGTTGCTGATCCATCAGGGATTGGCAGGCGCACTGGTGCTGGTACTTCACACGCTGCGGCCCCCCCTCACCCTCCCCCCCCCCGCCCCCCACCCTCCCGGCATTCTGCTTCACAGCTCCGTGAAAATGCCACCGTGGCCTCGCGTTAAAAAAAAAAAAAGCCAGCGAGACGACAGAAGGAGTGACGCGTTGCGTCGTTCCTCGGCGGGACGCGAGCTCCACGCCGCCGACGTGACGGCGTCTGGTCGCCGACGTGTTAAATGACAACAGACGCACTCGTCAAAGCGGCCGCCGTCTCTCCGAGCCTCAGATCGCTCGCGTCCTTCCTGCGAGCGTCTGAAAGTGGATTTCTGTTGACGTCTCTGGTGCAAAGTGCTCACTGCTTCTTCTTTTGCTTTGTGGTTTTTTTGTTTTGTGAGATCACCTGTCAATCAAACCCTGATGTCTCTTCCTTTCTGTGCACTTTGGCTGTTTCTGCTCCTGCCGACCTGCAGGCTTCTCCGTGCAAAGTGCACGTTAAGCAGATGCGAAAGCTTCCACGTGCCGTTTAATCGCTGCTGCAAAGTGGACATTTAATGGTGTTCTTGCGTCGACGCTGCAGCATCACACGTTGGTGTTTTCCCTTTTTTTGTTTGCAGCTTCACTCGGATTCCGACCGAGGGGACGGCAGCGTGAGGTACGTCCTCACGGGGGAGGGCGCCGGCTCCCTCTTCAAGATAGACGAGAACTCGGGGGACATCCACGCCACCAAGAGGCTGGACCGCGAGGAGAAGGCCTACTACATCCTCCACGCCAAAGCCGTCAACCGCGCCACCAACGAGGCGCTGGAGGGTCAGTCCGAGTTCATCATCAAGATCCACGACATCAACGACAACGAGCCGCGCTTCACCCGGGACCCCTACCTGGCGCGGGTCCCCGAGATGTCCGACATCGGTGAGTCACATGTCATCGCCGCTCGTCCCTCGCTGAAGGTCGGCAGGAGGAAGAGTCGACCTTGAGCTCACATTTTCTGTTATCGAGCCGTCGATCAAATTTACTGCCGATGCGTATCGAGCGTTGAGGCGCAGCCCGAGAGTTTAAGGGGACCAACTTGGAGGGTTTGTCCCCGTTAAATAATCTGACAGCACTAATCCTGAAACATGACGTGAGATTAGATTGAGGAATTACCAACTTTATAGGCCTCTGAACATGCAGCTTTAAGTTAACAGATTATTGAACGTCCATAACAACATAACAAACGGCAGCAGCTAACGAGTCGCATTTAGTGTGTCAAACCTCACTTATTGATCATGAGCGGTGTTTGCAGCGCTGAAGGTGTGTGTGTGTGTGTGTGCGTGTCTACGTGCACACACGCGCTCAGCGGTTGGATTTAGAGGCTTATGATTTAAATTGGACAGAGTTGCTATAAAACGCCACTCCGGCTGGATCAATGGGACTTTATCAATTCTAATGATGATGCAGACTCAACAAAGACGGCACTCGAAGCCGTTTCACGACCGCGGGACACACGCAGCACGGCGCGTGCAGATTATCCGGTGAATCCGCCGCTTTCTTTTCTCGTATTTATTTAGGCCGCGTCATGGCGGCGAGCGACTTCCTCCGAATTAAACTTTAAAAGTCTGGCTCTGGGTCTAAAAACACATGAATATAGATAAACAACACGAAGGAGCTGCCGATCGATACCGGCTCCGGCTTCCTGAGGGACGTCGGCCGCGCCGCTCGGACGTGTGACAGAATTGTCACTCGGTTCAGCGACCTCGGGGAGGGAGGCCAGCACTTATCTAAGGGCAGCACGGGTGCCCATGGCAACAACCGAGGTGTGATGTCACCGCTCCACAGAGCATGTGTTCACGAGTGGCTGCGTCGAGGCGCCCTTTAAATGTGACAAACACTTTGAGCCCCATTACGCTCCCTCGGCTCTGACATTCTCCTCTCGGACTGCGACGACGTTGACAACTGAACGATTACAGTCAACCTCATGTGAAACCCCCGCCTCCCTCATGCCCCCCCCACCCCCCTTCCGCTCACAACAGCATGTGATTCTTCATGACTTGTTTTTCCAGAATATTCTTTTGTTGAGAGCTTGAGGTCGGCGAGGAGACGGCTGCCGTGGATCAGTGGGCTCTCGGAGGAGACGCCGTGTCAGAAAAGCTTCTCTGAGTCTAATTCCCTAGTTAAAGGTGTTAGGGATCAAGGTTGGGTGAACTTGCTACAAACCCCCCCTTCCCCCCCCCACCAACTGCCACTTCCACCGAGTCAGGCCGCCGCTCCCCACCGGCCTCCATCCATATGACTGACATCGATTTTTCCGAGGAGCGAAACTCCCCTCTCGCCCCCTCGCACATCACAGCCGACACCAAATTAGAGAAGTCGGGTCGTCGTATCACACAATTCTATTTTTATACCACTTTGCCATTAAATATTTCTACTCAATTAATTTCCTCCCGCATGTAATGAGGCACCACTTGGCCCCGCGAGGCGCCATTTGGGAGGCAGCACTTGGCCAGCCGCCGCGCTTTGTTCCTCAGACACGGGGCCTTCTGGGTCAGACGCTCCGGATGTGTGTAGGTGCACGTACATGTGTGTAGGTGCACGTACATGTATGTACATACGTGTAGATGTGTGTAGGTACGCTGCGCTGCAGGAACCATCGATCAGCCGCCGAAATCAATCGCGTGTTGCAAGTGCAAAGGGCGACACGACAGGTCGACCGCTTGTCCAGCAGATCCTCTTCTAAATGTCGTGAATCTCTCCCCCCCGCCCCCCACTCCCCCCACACACACACACACACACACACACACACACACACACACACACACACACACACACACACACACACACAGGCACCTCTGTGATTCAGGTGACGGCCACGGACGCGGACGACGCCACCTACGGGAACAGCGCGCGGGTGGTGTACAGCATCCTGGAGGGGCAGCCGTACTTCTCCGTGGACCCGGACTCAGGTCAGTGTGCGTCTCACTGCAGGCGAAGCACATCGCGATGAGGGAAGAATAATCCCGTTTTGTCACCTGGTTTGAGAAGAAGGAGTCTTGAAGGACTTGTGAAGTGAATAAGCAGCAGCGACGCATCAAAAGTCCAAACATGAATCGGGGTTCTCTATAATCAAAAGGCCGCCGGCTGCTTTGTCCATTTTGTACCCGAACGAACGTTTGCGGCCATCAGAAGAAAAATCCATCATAAAAGACGCGATTGTGAGACCGAAGTTCTTAAAAGCCAGTCAGTCACTGATGGAGGGAGATGAAGAATATCTTGTCCTCGGTGCTGGTTATGACGTTTTGTTAGCATAGTTCATCTGTAATAGGAGGAAGAGGAGGAAGAGGAGGCTTTGCAAACCTCCCGCTGGTTTTAATCGCCAACGTGCGCTTTGGATGACGCTCGTGGCCTCTTTTGCTTTAAACAAAAGAAAAAACAGACATCTGCAGATTAGCGGCAGGATTTACAGGAATACGGTTTATCCCACCACGTGTGGGATGTAAACTGACATCCCCCCCCCCCCCCACTTGCCCCCCCCCTTTCACCGGGACACGGCCGGACAGCACATGCGTGAGCAACAACAAAGGTACACGCTTTGTTTGTCAGATGAATCACACAGATAAAAGTTGTGTGTATTTCCTTTTCTGCCACGTCCTGTAAGGCGGGTGGGGGGGAGGACTCGAGAGGACGCGGCCCTCCTCGTGAACGTGATCGGGACCGGCGAGCGATTCGATGAAGGGAATTGAGAGGGACACGCTCGCCATTTTAAAAGCCGCGCGGCGAGATGTGCTTCTGTGTGACCGGCGCGCGGCGCAGAACTGACCTTTCAGCAATAAAACGCTCTTAGTGGTTTAATTATCCGGCCTGTCGAAGCATGAAAACAAGAAATATCATTAATTCAACACAGCTGATGCAGGCAGGTTTATTTTAAGAAGAAGGTGAGTACAGTGATCCTTAGACGGTGGAAAAGGTCACACGGGGGCGGGGGGGGGGGACAGGAGTAGACGCCGCGTAGAAGGGGATTACTTCATCAGAGAAACATTCACCACATCCAGATGTGTGTGTGGAGTCGATTGTCGTGAGACACACAGCGTCCCGCTTTGCTTCGTGCCAGTTGTTGCTCAGCTCCCAATTAATGCCGTTCCAAAAGTGTCAGGTTCACAAATAGTCAAATGCGCCACTTTAGAATGTGCAAAGGATAACACATCCAGACCGGTCGATTAGTCATTTTCAATTTACTGAAATATGCAGTAAAGAAAAGCAACACTTTCTCTCGTTGTGGGAGTTGAAAAGAGGATTTCTGCTGAACAGATGACTGAAAAAAAACGATATATTTGCTGATTATTTTTCATCTCTAAAAGAAAGTCCTTTGTTTGTGGTGAAATAAAGGAAACAAAGAGTCTTCCGATGGAGACGGAACAACACAGATGCATGTGTGTGCCTCCCCAGGCCTGATCAAGACGGCGCTGCCCGGCATGGACCGCGAGCTCAAGGAGAACTACCAGGTGGTGATCCAGGCCAAAGACATGGCGGGGCAGATGGGGGGGCTCTCCGGCACCACCACCGTCAGCATCGCCCTGTCCGACGTCAACGACAACCCGCCGCGCTTCACCAAGAGTGAGTACGGCCTTCTGCCCCCCCCCCTGTGGCCCGGTACTCAGGCCCGTGGCCGGTGCCAGGCCCGCGGCCCCCCCATCTGCTGCGGGTTTCTCAGTGAATTAGGATTCCTGCAGGGCTCTTAAAGGCAGCGAGTAACTCAATCTGAAGCCGCATGACGGCTGCGTCCGTCCCATCCCCCCCGCTGAACCGCTCCCACTGCCCCCCTCTTTTCTTTTGTGTCACCCTCTCACCCATCAATCCTCATTCGTCCTCTTCTGTACTCACTTTCAGTCACACACATTGTCTCCCCCCCCTCCCCCTCCACTCGCTTCCTCTCTTGTGCATCTGGCAAACGGTGGCAGCCAGATCCGATTGACAGATTACAGTTGTCGTCATGTCCCCCCCCCCCGAACAGCCGGCGACACGCAACCGCAGAACTCCCAGCGCCCCCGCATTTATCACTCCCTCCTCTTGCCGGGCTGGTGAGGTCGGGGGCGGGGGGGGGGAAGACGCTGTCATCTCAGCCCCTCCACCAATGAATGAACAGCGTGAGGAGGCAGAGGAATACGACAGGAGGGGAAGATAGAGGAAGAAAGAAGAGTGATGCAGGCGACAGAAAGACAGCCCGTCATGGAGGGAGAGTGTGTGTGTGTGTGTGTGGGGAGGGGGAGGGGGGGGGGGGGGGGGGGAGCTTGAAAGAAGCAGAGGAAGAGATATTGTAATGGGACACCCAGAGGAGGCAGAGTGTCAGGAAGCGATATCATTGTTGTCTGCTCTTCTTTTCCCCCCATTGCTAAATACCTGTTAGCCTCAGGGAGCCTTCCTGTGTGTGTGTGTGTGTGTGTGTGTGTGTGTGTGTGTGTGTGTGTGTGTGTGCGTGTGTGTCGCCGTCACCGAGACCTGCCGACTCAGGTGTTGCCAAAACACTGTGAGCATGTTTTATTAGTGTGTCAGTGGTGTTTGTCTCAGCAGGCAGGTGTGTGTCTGTGTGTGTGTCTGTGTGTGTGTGTGTGTGTCTGTGTGTGAGTGTGTGCGTGTGTGTGTGTAAGCCTACCAGGTCCAGATGTTTATTTAAGAATACGAGCATGCAGCTGTGACCGACAGGCGGCCGTCAGTCGGCTCCGCCTCCAAACCAGGAGGCAACGCCATGAAGGGAAACGCAGAAGACGCGGTTGATTTGTGGCGAGGGTCGTCGTGTTGCAGCCTGAGTCGACCCCCCCCCCTCAAAAACATGTCCTTCGCCCTCCTCTCCGCAGCCGTCTACGAGTTCAGAGTGCCCGAGTCCACCGAGCTGGGCTCCGCCGTGGGCCTGCTGCGCGCCGTGGACGCCGACGTGGGCGAGAACGCCGAGATGGCGTACCGGATCATCGGCAGCGACGCGCCCGGCGTGTTCGACGTGGCCACCAACCGCAGCACGCAGGAGGGCGTCGTCCTGCTGAGGAAGGTGATTCACTTAATAAGCCCGGCCTGATTCTCCACCTACTCATTAAATGTGTCTGAAATAAATATGCACTATATTTCTAAATGTACAACGCAAACAACCACGGAGCGCTTCTGTGTGTGATTTCCCAGCATGCATCATCACCCTCGTCCATGTTTTCCTCTGTCTGCGCAGCCTCTGGACTTCGAGAGGAAGCGGCAGTACAGCCTCCGCATCCAGGTGGAGAACGCCCACATGGACCCGCGCTTCTTCTCCGTGGGCCCCTTCAGGGACGAGGCCGCGGTCCGCATCGCCGTGGAGGACGTGGACGAGCCGCCGGTGTTCGAGCGCGCCAGCTACGTCATGGAGGTGAAGGAGGACGCGGCCCGGAACGCCGCCGTGGGCTCCGTCAGCGCGTCCGATCCCGACGACAAGAACAGCCCCGTCAGGTACCCCCCCCCCCACCCCCCACCTCCACCCTGACCGCTTCCTATCTGCATCATCACGATAATAAAGCGCCGTTAGAGGGACGGGAAGAGTCTGCTGGTGGACGAGAGGAACGTGTCCTGCGAAGGTGGAGCAGCGGCCTCCTGCTGCGTGGCTGCACCTTCCGCTCCGTCTCAGAGGCTTTTTCATTTTTACGATGCAGTAAAGGGAGTCGGCTCTCAAGGTTGAAGTTCCGCCGCTTTATTGCAGGTGTCAAATATGATATCATTCTCTTTTATCGGCCATCGCCAAGGAGGAAGCTGCCCCGTGGCATTTAAAGCCAAGCAGTGCAGGGGGGAGGGGGGGAGGGGGGGAGGGAGGAGGGAGGAGGAGGCCTGGGGGCTGGCGTGAGGAAGTCACTGAGACGCTTAGCTTTAATAGCTTGTTGAGGCCTGGATATAAAGACGTCCATCCCCCAGTATGTGTGATATATATACACACACATACATACACATATATATACAAATACATACACACACAACACAGACACACAACCGCCAGTGTGGTCATTTGAAAGGATTCATGCGTTTCTGCCGCCAGATGTTGTGAGAGGCAGAGACAGAAACCTTTTAACCCTTTTGGTCGCTTTTGGTTTCGTACTGGGGAGGAAGCAGGACATGAGGTCACGTGTCCCAACCCCCCCTCCCACCCCCTCCCATGCAGCCTCTGTGGGGGCCCGGTCATTAATCAGGGCGAGCTCCAGCCAGCTGAATTATTGGGAATATTAGGAAAGCAATTAGCGAAGCTTCCGGCCGGCGCACATTTAACACGGTTAGAGTGGAGGGGGGGTGGAGGGGGGGTGGAGGGGGGGCTGTTTGGATAAAGACGCTGAAATAGTCGATGCGAGAGAGACATGCGATGTGCAGAGAGCAGCACGGCTGTGCATTGAGAGCCGGGGGGGGGACCGGGGGGGGGTCCATTAATCACACTGATGTATCACAGGAGTCTGGGAGAAAAACAAGCACACTGGGTAACCTGTTGGGTCCAGTGTGTGTGTGTGTGTGTGTGCGCGTGTCTCACACACATCCATCACTACCAGAGACCTGCCGAGGACAGACGTCTCCGCGGACGTCCTCCACCCGCGCGTCTCCATGCGCGCCTTTACCTCCGCGACAGAGGCAGCCTCCTCCTTTCTGCTCATTTCAGTCACTTCAGAGTCCAGATTGTGTTTGTTTTTTCCGCGTTGCTCCTCTGAGCGTCTTCCGGTGCAGAGACGCTGCTGCAGGGACACGTGCAGCAGGGACACCTTCCAGAGGCAATGTCCTCCTGCACGCGGATGAGGCGTGTGGTCAGTGAGGCCTTCAGGGCATTTTAAACGACATTATTTTATAAGCCTGCAGGATAAACAGGAAGGGATTAAGGATTATGTGAGCGGTGGTTGTACGCGTCCTCCTGACCCTCGCTGACGTTTCTGCGGTTAAAGAGCTTTGCTCGCTTTTATTCGATCGTTTGTGTTATTTACATCATCTTTAACTCTTACGCTGCTTAGAGAACGTCGTGCTGATGGTCGGTATGACGGAGGCTAATTGGGACGAGCTGCTGTGTGTGTGTGTGTGTGTGTGTGTTGTGTGTCCCTTCAGACGGGAGGCGCGGGATGTTTACGAGCGCTTGATTACCGCCTGCAGTTTGGCTCATTCGTGCAGGTGGAATCCAATTTTGTTCTCTTAAACGGTGGCCTCTCGTCATGAGTTCAAACCGCTGCGTCGATTGATGCAAAAACGCATCTAATGCGGCCGAACAGCAAGAAGAAAGGAAGTAACGGCCCATCGCACTCGTTTTGAGCTCCTTCCACCTTCAAAGCGAGGACAGTGAACGCCTCGCCACGTCCCCGGAACGCCACGCGCTCCAGTTCAGAGACCAATCCTGTGTGTGTGCGTGTGTGTGTGTGTGCGCGTGCGTGTCGAGCAGGTACTCCATTGATCGGCGCACGGACATGGACCGGATGTTCAACGTGCACGCGGCCAACGGGTCGGTGTTCCTCCTCAGGGAGCTGGACCGGGAGGAGAACGCCTGGCACAACATCTCCGTCATCGCCACCGAGTTCAGTGAGTGAATCTTTTTTTCACGTGATCAACGTGTGTGAATGAAGCCGGTGTGCTTAGTAGAGTTTATACGAGTAGCTCACAAAGAGCACCGTTAACGATTTTCACTTCCTTTTACAGCAGCCGACGTTTATCTACTACAAATCCACCCTGAACATGTATATTTAATGTGCAGCAGGAGTTTAACCCCGTTTCACCCGCCTGTGTCCGTTTCCCAGACAACCCGCGACAGACCAGCCGCGTGCCCGTCCACATCCGCGTGCTCGACGTTAACGACAACGCGCCGACCTTCGCCACCAACTACGAGACGTTTGTGTGCGAGAACGCTAAAGCCAATCAGGTGAGCCGGCCTCCTTCCTCCTTCCTGTCGGCTCCGGGCCTCTGCGCATCGGGCAGGTGTTGCACTGCGAGTAGAAGCATTTAAAAATGGACTGAAAGCATCAGAGTGAAAGTGCACGTCGTGCAGTGTGACCCACTTCACCGTAATGCGCTTCGTGCTGCGGGATTAAAGCCGGCGATGCATTAACGCCACGACCGCCTCAAAGTGGCAGCTGGCGAAACGAGTCCGGCTCATGAGGCGAAGCGCACGTACTTCTTGAAGCTGATGGCGAAGGAGCCTCCGTTTCATCGAGTTCTTCTTCTTCTTCTTCTGCAGAGGATACAAACTGTGAGCGCGGCGGACCCCGACGCGCCGCTGGGGGGCCACCGCTTCTTCTTCAGCCTGGCGCAGGAGGCCGCCGGGAAGGCCAACTTCTCCGTCCGCGACAACAAAGGTAACCCGACCTCCATCCTCTGCGTCTCACGTACGTCACCACATCAGTGCCGTTTGCTTTTGTTTATGGAACCCTGACCTGTGGGGGGGGGGTCGTTGCTTTGCAGACAACACGGCGTGGATCCTGACGCGCAGGAACAGCTACAGCAGCCTGCAGCGGAGCGTCTACCACGTGCCGGTGGTCATCTCGGACGGGGAGTACCCCATGCAGAGCAGCACCAACACGCTGACCGTCAGGGTGTGCACCTGCGACCGCGAGGGCAACATGAAGCTGTGCAACGCCGAGGCGCTGACGGCGAGGGCGGGGCTCAGCACGGGGGCCCTGGTGGCCATTTTGCTGTGTGTCATCATCCTGCTGAGTGAGTACGGCTCTTCTCCCGGGTCTCAATGTGACGGTTTGACACTTTTAAAGCACATCCGAGTTGGAATTTTAAGATTTTTTCCACGTGGTGACTATTTTCATGATTCTCCGGTGACCTTTTTCGACTTGCTTTCATACACGAACGTCTGTTTATCCAAAGACACAAAGTCGTGTTCCTGCCGTCCTGTGTTCCTTTGTGATCTGGAGCCGCAGTGGCCCTGAGGAGTTAAGATGCATAATGCATTCTGGTGCTAGCTCAGCCCGTTTCTACAAAGTCAGACAAAGTCCCCGAACATCAGTGAACATCAACGATCGCCGGCGGACTGAAACAGGAGCGTGTGTGTGTGTGTGTGTCCCGCAGTGATCGTGGTGCTGTTCGCCGCCCTGCGGAGGCAGAGGAAGAAGGAGCCTCTGATCGTCTCCAAAGAGGACGTCCGGGACAACGTGGTCAGCTACAACGACGAGGGCGGCGGCGAGGAGGACACGCAGGCCTTCGACATCGGCACGCTGCGCAACCCGGAGGCCATCGAGGAGAGCAAGCAGCGGCGGGACATCGTGCCCGAGAGCTTCTACCCGGCGGGGGCGGCGGCGCGGCGGCCCGCGGCCCCCCCCTTCCGGGACAGCAACGGGGACGTGAGAGACTTCATCAACCAGAGGCTCCACGACAACGACGGCGACCCCACGGCGCCGCCCTACGACTCGCTGGCCACCTACGCCTACGAGGGCGCCGGCTCCGTGGCCGAGTCGCTCAGCTCGCTGGAGTCGGCGACCACCGAGGGCGAGCAGGACTACAACTACCTGAGCGAGTGGGGGCCGCGCTTCAAGAAGCTGGCGGACATGTACGGGGGCGACGACAGCGACAGGGATTCCTAACGTTTGCGGCTCCGTGTGTCCAGTCGCTGTTCGTCGCTGCAGCCAAAAGAGACGGTTTTTGGTTTGTGAATACGGGGTGAACGTCGCACCCCGAATGTGTCTATACTGCATCTTTTTTTCGCGTGTCGAAGGACGCGTTCAACATGCGGCTCTGTATCTCTCAGTGTTTCCGGGACACGGACGGACGGGCGGCGTGTCGACTTCTCTCTTTGCTTGTGTACGTGCGGTCACATGATACGATTCGCTGTACAGTGGTTTCCTTTTTCCAGCCGCAGCATCATCCAACGCGTGTTACGTGTGGCTTACATGAAACCGTGCTCAGTGAACATGGACTATGAATCCACAAACACACTAGTTAGACTTTTATTTTGTAGGATCCGATCTAGCTTTGAGGTGAGCCGATTACCAAACATTCCTTTTGAGTCGGATGTCTTCTTTTTTTTTCCTCTTTGCAGCCAATAATAATAAAAGTGTTTTGTTCTGACTTATTGATACAAATGCACCACTCTTAACTGACTCCGTTTGCTCCTCTGGAAATGATTCTCTCCAAGTCGAGCTCGTTAGCCGCAGCGTCCAATCAGAGCGGCCGAAGCGCGACAGCTCATCGTGCCATTAGAATGAGTAGTATTTGATGTCATCGATGTTCCAGATCGGCACTTAAAGAAAGATTATACATGTGTGTTTGAACTCGTTCTCCGTCCGTTTTGTTTAACGTGAAAAAAACGTCAAAGAGTGAAAAAAAGTTGCCTTAAATCATAAAAACAGAAACAATTAGAAAACAAGGATTTGTTGTCATTCGGGGTAAAATGACCCAAAGCATTAAGGAAGTAATTGCAATTCTTTCAGTTGTGTGTTAACAAAATAACCGGGGGGGGCTGAGGACACACAGTATTTTCTCCTTGACCTTCATTCCCTGTTCCCCCAGCTGCCTCTGTGGGGGCCTTTTCTCCTCCGTGGGGGCCCCGGGGGCCCCGGACCTTTGGGCAGAGACGGATGAGGTTCTTGAGGAGCAACGTTAAAAACGTTAAGTTAAATTTCACACAACAAAGAATCATCAAATCACGCTGAAAATAAATAAACGCAGCGAGATGAACTTGGGGGGCGGAGGGGGGGCTGCTGCTGTTCGGCTTAAGGACGAAGCTCCGCCCCCCGCCAAAGCCAAAGGCCAACCTGGGGAGGGAATGAAATTTGAAACCATGGTAACCTCTCCCCACGTCTCCTCCTTTGATTTCTTCTTATCGAGGCAGTTGCAGTAGATCTGTGGTTGTTGGTGTGTAGACGCGGCCGGTCGTCATCACCCCCCCGCCCCCCCCCGCTCTGGTATATTATGTCGGTGGCCATGTGATTGGAGTCGTGTCAACGTAGAAACAAGTGGAGAGGTCGTGCTAGTGTAACGGGCCCATTCATCAATCTGCTTTGTAAAACGTGATATTTTGTACTGAATATTTATATGAACATTAAACATCTTTAAAAATCATCTGCTTTTATTGAACGGGGGGGGGGGGGGGGGGTGGGTCGTTGGACAGGTTTCTCTCCCTTTAATCTTCTGCTCATGAAAGATGGTTTGGCTTTTATCTGCAGTGTGATAGCAGGCGAGACATGTTCCACCCTCACAGGTATTTATGATTTATCTACAATAAATCTCTACACAAAAGACCCAACTCCAGTCGTCAGATAGTAACTCATCCAGAGGCTACCAGGCGGAGGAAATTGTTAATTAAACAATCTATAATTAAGATCTGTCAGGCAGCCAATAGGATTTGGAGAGAGGTTTAAAAAAAAGGAAAAAAGAACCTCACATTTTGATTATTAGAGGATGAGTGGCAGATGTGAGACAGATGGTGACATTGTGGTGATTGAATATAATTGACTAAAGCTTTTTTCCAGATTAGGCCTCTTTAGAGATTATAATAAACTCAAGAAAAACAAAGGGATTTCTGACTGTTGATCTGAAACTTTATTTACAATATTAGTTGATGGTTTACTTAACATTTAATACTTCATTTAAAAACTTTGTCAGTAACGCGAGTTCCTGCTGTGGTTTTAGGTCTAAAAGTCAACTCAATATTTAAAGATCAGGCGAGAACTGAAGGCCTCCTTGACTCGCTACGGCCCTAAACGACACACATTTCACCTTGAACCTGGGCTCACCTGCGTCCCATCATCCACCAGTGCTAAACTATCACTTCCTGCCCTCCTCCTCCTCCTCTTCCTCCTCCTCGTCCTCCTCCTTCGGCTCGTCCGTCTCCTTCTCCTGCCGCTCCCGCTCGCGCCTCATCTCCTTCAGCTCCTGCCTGTACTTCCGCTCGATGAAGCGCTTCTGATGAGCCATCTGTGGGAAGTTATCTGGGCGAGAGAAGTCGACCAAGAAGAAGAGATAGGAGGGGGGGGGGGGGGAGAGAAGGGGGGACACAGGGTCAGTCTCCAACTGGGGCTCAAACTGCAGCGGCTTCAGTTTCCACGTCGTCACTGAGCTCAGATGATTAAATCGCCCTCCCCGGCTGTAAGACGTTAGCGCATAATATCCCAATAAAGTTATTTTTAATCGTCTCACGACGTTTGAAAGCTCCAAACGGGAAAAACCTCCGATTGCCAGAGCTGCTCGTTTGAAGCGGACAAATGCGACCACTTGTTGGTGGCTGCAGGACGGAGCGGACGCTGCGTCGCGTCTAAAGAGAAGTTCTGAAGTCTCCATGTGGGCTCTCAGCTGAATGCCAGCTTGGCTGCAGCCGCTGAAGTCCGTCCGGGGCCAACGCGCAGGGTGTCCGCGAGGACTCCACGGAGAACCAGACGAAGAGGAGCCACCGGAGGCCCAGTGAGGAGGAGGTGCCAGAATCCACAACTACACAAAGAACTTTCTGAGGCCGTAAAGTGGCAAAAAAACAAAACTTTTTGGACTGAGCATCGAGAACTATTTTCTTCTCAAGCCGCCCTGGTGGTCATTGGTGGAACTGAATGATCGGTCCTGGTTCCACTGTGCCATCCTCTGATAAAAAGCAGAGTTTAAATATCTTTAGTGGACAACGCGCTGTGAGGCGGCGCCGCGTCGTCTCTTCAACCCGAGTGCTGAAACGAAACACTGAGATTCACATCAGGTGGCGGAGAGGAGGGCGTTTTCTCCTTCCTGCAACACTAATTACGTTGTCATGGCGATGCAGAAGCGAAGTGCAAGATGACAGCAATATCCCGTTATAAAGGAAATGTGAAGTACGCCCAAACACACACACGTCTTTCAGCATGCGTTTGCTGAGCGGGGAACCGTCGCTGAGCCTCGGAGAGAAAATGACAGTTTGCAGCTAAAATATGGAAATCACCGACGCGACGAAAAGAGGAAGAGAGACATCGTTTAACATGCACCAAGGAGCCGGATACTCGAGGCTCCTCATCTGGAAAGAAGACGCGCGGGACACGCTGATGCCCCCCTGGCTGAGCCCGTTAGGACAATGCCCACTCCAGTGAAGGGACACGCGTCCTCCCACTACCAGGACCGAGAGCCGGCTCGCTGTTCTTCACTCGTTATTCTAATTCAGCAGATACGTCTCTGTTGGAGACACAAGCAGCTGTGAGGAAGTTACAGAGAAGACGAAGTGGGAGGGGGACAACAGTTAAGATGTCTCCATGTATATTTGATGGCGCCGCCTCAGACTTGAAGGTGCGTGGTGCACAGAGCCTCGGGGGCTGAGAAACTTCTGCCCCCCCCACAGCCCCCCCGCCCCCCTCCCCCGGCCCCCCACTCTGCTCTCAGCCCGATTTGTTTGAACTCATCTCTTTCCCCCCAGTGCGGGCCTCGGTTAACATTTAATCCTGCCCTGTCCGCCGCAGACAGGAGGCCGTCAAAGTCCGGCCCATCTAATAATGTAAAGTGAATGGTCCGACCCCCCCACCCCCCCGCGAAGGAGCCCCGAGCTGTCTGAGGGAGGCAGCCGAGGAGCCCTCCCCTCCAACGGCAAAAAGTCCTGATACTCGAGGAGGCCTTAAATAAGACATGCAAATGAACCCTGACACACTGCTGGCGAGTGGAGGGGGGGGGGAGGTGGGGGGCGAGGTGGGGGGGGGGGGTTTGGTTCTCTTCTGGATCCGGAAGCAACACGAGGTCGGGCTGTTGTACGAGACGCTGCAGTGAGGGGCAACAAGACGATCGATGACGAGTTACATGACACCGGGGCTGATGTCCTTGATTAGTGTGAACGAGCACAAACACACACACACACACACACACACAGACACGCACACGCTAACACACGCACAAACACACACACTAACACACGCGCACACTAACACCCTGCTGACTGTGTATTTATCTCCACAGGAAGTCGTTCGCCGACAGAGACACAACAGAAGAGAATGAATAGTAGATTTATAAACTAAATACTTTCATCCAATTGACTAGTGACACAAAGTCAAACTAAACCCCCCAACTGGAAGGAAGAATTGAAGGGGGGGTTTTACATTAACTGATCTTTTCATAAGGGGGGGGGGGGGTCATTTACTAGCAATGAACGTCCGTCCAACACGGTCACGGAGGTTCACACTGGGGAGGGAATGAGCGGAATCAAAGCTGATGCAACGTCCTCAACTCGTTAATGTGGGACACATAATATAAAACCCATAAAAGGCCTAAAGTGGAGGCTGATGGAGAGATGGAAAACAGCCAAGGAGTGAAGCAACAAACAAAGAGGAGGAGGTCGGGGGGGCGGGGTGGGGGGGGGGCACTCCTTCACATCTGAAGAGGAGCTCAAGAGGAGTGTGACATTAAAAATAACAGAAACTTTGCTCGACACAAACTTCCTGCGCTCCCTGGAGATGATGGACGCGGTGGAGGATGCTCAGCGCCCTCCCCCCCGCCCCCCCCCCCCCCCCCTCCTCATACCCCCCTCGTTCCTCTCCTTCTCTGGCGGGGCCCCCCCTGCTCCGGGCGAGCACTTCAAAGAGCCTAATGTCCTGTATGCCGCAGCCAACCGGCTGGTCGGGCCATCCTGCACGCTGTACAGCCAAGGCTAATATCCAACACGGAGGCAGAGTGAGAGGCTTGAAGTGAGAGTGGGTGCACAGAAGGGGGGGAGGGGGGACACAGGGGGGGAGGAGGGGGCGGCGCTTATGATGCCAAACTCACATTTTTCGAGCGCATCCATCGCAGCTCCCATTTCCGCCTGTTGGATGCTAGATTGGAAGCATTGAAAGGAGACAGAGAAAGAGGGAGAAGAAGGTTTTAACATATTCACAGACAGAAGTAGAGAAGCGGAGGATTATCAAGGACGCTTCGTCTCCTTCCCACAATCTCAGGTAACAGCGGCGACGTCTTAAGTCGTGTAAATACAAAAAACAATAAGCCGTCAAAGATCCTGCAGAGGTGACAAACGTATCGCCAGTGAGCGAGCGCTTTCAAGTAGGGGAGGGGGCGTGTGCGTGTGTGTGTGTGTGTGGTGGATTTACGTTTCATTTGTAGCAGGCTCAGCTGCAGCTTTATTGTCAACCCCTCCAACCCTGAAAAGGCTTCACTTTCTTTACTTTACAAAAGAGACACACGCACAAAAAGTGTGTAGTCCAACACACACACACACACATCACTGCCCCGTGAACACTGGGTGCTTAAGTCTTCCTCCGTGGACGTCTCTCTCCCAGCGGCGGTAATGAGGCGTGGCTTCGGGGGAGGCGGAGCTTACCTGGGGCCTTTGCCACAGCCGATGCGTTCGCCTTTGAAGTACACGGCCACGGTGTAGGTGCGGGCGTGCGAGGGCCCCACGGTCTGCAGGGTCCTGGGGACGACACAAGGGAACCATTAGAACAAAATAGGTCCCTCCCCCCAGCAGTCGTCTGTCACACTCCTGCAGGGACGCGAGTACAACACTCGGAATGTTAACATCCGTACAAACATCTCACACCCCAGCTGTGAGCCGCCTGAATTATTCACACACAATTTACTTATTTCAGGGGAGCGATCCATTTTTAATGCAACGCGGTCACTTATGGCACTTTATCCATAATTTACCCCCCCAACCCACCCTCCTCCACCTAACGAAGGAGCACGCAGAGCCTACGACGTTTTGGGGAGAATGTCCTCTGGGGGGGAACAGCACCTGTGGGCTGCGTTCAGGGCCCTGCTCGTCACACTGGAACAGATAGGTGTGCGTGTGTGCGTGTGCGTGCGTGCGTGTGTGCGCGTACGTGCGTGCGTGCGCGTGCGTCGGAGGAGGTGTTGATTGCTGATTGTGATGTCAGAGCCGCGCTGAGTTACGCAATTGTAAACCGAGGACATATAAATACCGGGGAGGATGGAAATGATTCAAACTGCAAAATGTGGAGTCACAGTCTGACTCTCTCCCCCCCTCTCTCCCCCCCACTTCCTCCCCCAGAAAAATCACCCTGTTGTCAGTTTCCATGGCGACGAACGCACCGCTCTCCAAAGCGTTCTGTCAAATGACACTTGGCCCTTGACCTTTTGTCCAATCGGAGGTCTCAGCGGGCATGTTTATGTATCACAACAAGCGAGACCTTCGCACGACTACACAACTGTTCACAAGGTCTCTGAATGTGGACCGTGGCCCGTGTGACGCCCGACTGAACCCGCCTCCGCCGGGCGGGGGGGGGAAAGGGAGGAAGCAGAGCGTTCCTTTCTCTTGTGCGTGTATCATAATGATGGAAGCTCGTCTGGATTCTAAGTAAGCAGGAGAAGCCTCAGGTGGTCGGAGCAGATTCTCTTACTTGTACAGAGGGATGTCCGGCTCTTTGCCCTCCGTCCTCAGGGTCAAGCAGCACTGCTGCAGCTGAGACTTCGGGTCGTTCCAGTCCTGGTTCAGAATGAACTCCTGTGACACACAGACACACAAGAACACACACACACGCGTCATCAAACATCTTCCTTCACCGACTTCGGTCATAAGAACATGAAACATAAGAAAAATAAATAAATATGAGCCAGAGCTTGCACGCTCTCGCTCTCTCTTTCTCTCTCTTGTTGGCTGAAGCTTTTATTTCATTTCTGCCGTGACCCCCCCCCTCCCCCCCTCTCCCCCTCTCGTCCCCCCTGCACTCAGTTATTTGCTCTCTTCCTGACTGGCGTTCCATCTGTGTCTTCCCGGTGAGCACAAATCACAGGCTACTTAAGACAAAAGCCAATCCCGGGTCGGATATAAAGAGCGTCTGGGGGGGGGGGGGGGGGGGGGGGTCCCAGGTGTGCCGGCCTGATACATTTCTCTTATCCAGGGGGGACTTCTAAGAGCTCTTCCATTAACGGGGAAGCAGCCTCGTCATGAAAAGGCAGACTTTGAATCCAGAACTGTCTGCTCCTATTAATTTTCTACAAAGAGGCTTCTGCCTGCTCCCACTCTCGCTTCACTGCCCCCCCCTCCCACCCTCTCCCCCTCCCCCCGTCCCTCCCCACCATCTCTGCTTCTCTGGTCTTTTTTTTTCCTCCATCCCACTTTCCCCTCTCTCGGGGGGAGGGGAGGGTGGGGTGGTTAGCTAGCTAGCTAACTACAGGCTCCTTTGCTGCTCCCGGACCACATTGGATGCTGTTTCAGCCCCCCCCCCCCCCTCCCCTCTTGGAAGTGGAAACGAGGTGCTCTCCGTGGCAGCGACCGTGACGCGGAGCCGAGGAGGCTCCCGGGAGAGGCTCAGCGAGGCAGCAATTAGCGCGGCACATCAGAGCGCTGCGGCGGGGCTTCACGGGGGGGGGGGGGGCGGGCGCCGCGCGGGTCCTCGTGCAGCGGCGCGGCGAGTCGCACGGTTGATTATTGGGAAACAGCCGTCTCTGAGCTCCTCCGTCTACATCTGGACACTCCAGTGGCGCTCGAAGAACAAAACGGCCTCCCTCCCTCCCTCGCTGCTCGCATCATCGGGCCACGGGGGTCTCGAGTAGAGTTTTACTCGATTCGGCAGCAGGCCGCCCCCCCCCCCCTCCCGACGCCGTCGACACCGTGACGGCGGCCCTCGCGCTCCCATTAGAGGTCACGAAAATAGCGATCAAAGCCGGCGCGGCGAGGAGCCATTCAGCAGCCGAGCACCACTTGAGGGCCGCGTCGATGCCGGCGCCATTAGGGCCCGGCCATTAGCTCCCTCGCAATCATCCCCCCCCCCCCTCGCCCCCCGTGTTTCTTTTTTTCTGCTTCTCTTCAAGGGGCCCGGCTGAGCGGCTCATTGATCAGCAGCAAGTGGTGGACGACTATCGACGGGATCTCACCTTGAGCCGGGGGAAGAAGCAGACGTTCATGAAGGTGTGCACATACTCCAGATCTTTATCAATGTAGAGCGCTGCGATGAAAGCTGGAGGGGGGAGAGGGGGGGGGGCATAAAGACAGCAATTAGAAACAGAAAAGGAGCAAACAAGAGGGTAGTTGATGTCTGGCCTCTTCTTTTACACAACAGAAAAAAAACTCCTCGTGGTTTCTTCATGACATTCATTTGGACAAAGCCTAAACTTCCCTAGAGCTGTACTCGCCAAAAAATGATTTTTTTTTGTTAAATGAAAAAAATATGTATAAAAATTGATTTACTCTCTAATTACAATTACATGACTTTCATGCCCTCGCGCGCACATTAACCTATCATTTATCCTCTATATATGAGGACATCATGCATTCATATCAGAATGTCATGTAGACATTATTAAAGCCAATATTGGATCTCAGAAAAAATGAAAAAAATGTTTAAAATGACATATAATCACAAAACGTGGTCTTTTTTCAAATTATTCAAGTGCTGTGGATATAAAACAATGAAGATACTGCAAGGTGGTGGAGCACCACAGGCAGCGCGTCGCTGCTCCAATGAGAGGAGGAAGCAAACGTACACTCCAGCAGGTCGGCCAGGGTCTTGGTCCGCAGCGCCGCGGGCCGCTTGGTTTTGTCAGTTGGTGATGGCGAACTCCTGCATGCCCAGCTCCTCCGCCACCTTGGCCTGCGTGCGGTTGTTCACCAGCGAGCTGCGCAGGAGCTGGTGGACAAAAACACAAAAACGCACACAACAACGTGAAAAGAGAGCTGGAATAATTCATGGCCGACGCGATCGGTAAGTCCGGGTAAATGTTTTCGGGGCGGTTTGCGCGCTGCCCTCTTTAATATTGCATCGCGACCACGCGTGAGCATCCCGGCCTCCTAAAAGGAAAACACAAACATGTTAAATATAGCCGATAGGACGCTGCGATGTGTCCTCCTTAGCAGAGGACACGCAATCGCAGCCCCGCATGCACACAAACACACAAACACACACAGACACACACACACACACTAGTTGAATGAGCACTTTTCTCCCTGACTTGAAATCCATTTCAGTCGCACCCACTCTGGACTCTCGGGTGTCAGCATCGCTCACGCCGAGCCTCCACGCCGAAGCTTTTAACCGCGTGACGTCACGGCCAAAGAGGGGCTGCGGCGAGGTGGGAGGGGGCGACCATCGTAGTGCGTGTGTGTGTGTGTGCGTGTGTGTGCGTGTGCGGTGACGTGCGATTAGAGCGACTCTTACTGTCAGATGTCCCTCGTGGTGGTCGGGGAAGTGGATGAAGAGGTACTCCGTGGCCACCAGCTGCATGATGGAGTCGCCCGAGGAACTCCATCCTCTGGTTGTGGCCCCTGGAGGAGGGAGGGAGGGAGGGAGGGAGGGGGGAGATATTGGTCAGTGTATGGGGGGGGGGCGATGTGTGGCTTCATGTCGGGTTATGCGGCGGTACGACAGCGTGGCACGAAGGGCATCACGCTCCCTCTAACAAGTCTACTGGCTTTTTAGTCTCAGCCTTTTCAGGAAAAAGGGAAGTCGGCTGATGTACGTTCCGTGGGGGGGGGTGAGGGGGTTGAGGGGGGGCACCTCTGGGAACAGCTGCACTTACAAAGACGAAAAAGGAGCCCTTCTGAAGAAAAAGAAGGAAAAAAAATACCAGAGCTTTGATTGCGATTCAGATTAAAAAAGGAAAAAAAATGGGCGATAAAAAAAACCCTTTACAAACCCTGTGGCACACCTGCAGCAGCTGTACCTGTCAGAAAAATACAATCCTAAGCCGTAAAAGCAGCGAGCGCGCACACAGAGGGTTACAGAGCAACCTGCAGCCTTCTAACAATTCCTGGAGAAAGAAGAGCGAAGAGCAGCACCGTGATACCAGCATTAATTATACAGAATTATAGATCAGCATTGCAGATGTGGGCATATATACGTGTGTGTGTGTGTGTGTGTGTGTGTGTGTGTGTGTGTGCGCGCGCGCAGCAGCCATCTATATATATGAGCTCCTCACAGGAGGGGAAAAAGCCAGAAGATGAGAGGGAAAGATGAAGAGGTGGAGGAGGAGGAGGCCGACATCAAAGAGGAATAAAAGGTCAAAGTTTATTGTCCGGTTTCTGGAGCCTGAACACCGAGACTCCCATCAGAAGCCCGCGGCGCGCGTTCCTGCCATTGGGGGGGTGGGGGGGGGGACTAAAGGAACGGTTTTACCAAAAAGACTTCCGTCCAGAGGAGGAACTCCAGCACCATCCGTTTCATCGATGGAGCCCTGCTAATCACTTCTCCTCCCCCACGTCGTTGCAGAAGAGGGAGGGAGGGGGGGGGGGGGGGGGGGGGGGGGAGTGGGAGGGCAATCAATCCCAGTTGCTTAAACCACAACGGCAGCACAATTACCCTTTTCTTTTAGTTCATTTCTTTTTTTCCAATCAAATGTAACGCGTTTGAGCGTTTAATTGGTGTGTTTAACAATAAGTTGGAGTAATAAAGCCGCTCACTTCAATAATCGAAACGCTCCAGACATTATGGAAAGAGGAGAGGGGGGGGCGCAGCAGGGTTCCTCTCAAAGAGGAGCGCGTCGCTGTGTGAAGCGGTACAAAGAGGCAGGGGGGTTGGGGGGGGGGGGGGGGGGGCAATTGGAGTAAAGTGTGGAGCCGAAGTCTTTTTCTGCCTTTAATCTAAAATACCTCCCAACAGTCCCGAGGAGGTGTGGCCGCTCCCAAAGAGGAGCACTTCATCTTTTTAGACCTTTAGCCCCCCTCCTCCCCCCCATCCCTCCCCCCCCCATCCCTGCTTCTCTGGAAAACAACGTTCTTGTTGCGTGTGTGCGTGCTGGTGTCTCCATCACATAAAGAGAGAAACGCTCTGCGTCTGTTTGAAGGACAAAAGTACACACATCAAGAGGTGGATGGAGCAAGGTGGTACTTCTGTGACCCCCCCCCCCCCCCCCCCCAGAGGAAAAGGCTTTAGTGACCTAGAGAGTTTAATGTGCTGCCTCATCGCTCGGCTAATGACACTGAACATGGAGAACACGCGTGTTGCTGAAGAAGCCGCCTTCAAAGTGAACCTTCATGTCAAAAATACCCAACTTGAAAAGAGACGGATTCTTTTTTTCCTCCTACGGTGAAATGATTGCAACACTCTTCCTGTGAGAGGAGATAGGAAGCTCTGCACCGGGGGGAGACGGAGTGGGGGGGGGGGGAGCGGGGGTGATGTTCGCCCCCGGCCTGCACCGCCTGTAAACAGGGTCGACTCCCTCTGCTCTCCTCTCATAGGTCACTCGGTCCTCCGCTCTATTCGGGTCAAGCTGCCTTCGGCCTTTTAACAAATCCACATGAATCTTGATGAAAAATGGACTCATTATTTCATTGGGCTCCTCGGAGGGGGGGGGGGGCGGGGGGGGGGGGGGGCGACAATCCGGTGAAATAAGCAAACGCATCGGGTTAAATCTCCACCTCGGCAACTAAAAAGTGTTTGGACGCGACGCCGAGTCAGAGCCGGGAAGCCGTGAAAAGTGAAGCTCAGCGGGAAACGAACTTCAGGACCTCTGATCGACTTCACTGACCACGGAGCGGGCAGCGGTTTGACATGTAAGTGATGGATTAGAAGCACACACACACACACACACACACACAGAGAGGAACGTCCTTGTGGCAGACCAGTAAGACATCACAGGTGCTCTGCTGAGGCTAATTTACTACAGCTGTCAAACTCACGATTGTGTTGAGTTGAGCTTCAGAGTGTGAAAACGCCTCCAAAAGGAGGGGGAGGCGGGGGGGGGATATCGTTCGGGTAAACCACCATCCTCTCACTAAAAGAGTCCTCCCCCCAGGGAAACAGGTGTGTGTTCTGTATGTGGAGCAGATGCCGTCTGAATTAAAGACGGACGCAAAAACGAATCAGCGCTCGCGGCACCTCTGGTCCTATTACACATTATAATGCATCATGCCTCATCACAAAACAAACACAGTCTGCCCCCCACCCCCACCACCGCCCCCCCTCAAGCTCCCTCACGCAAATGAAATCAGGGCCGACTCTCTGGGCCTCACTTTGCATTTTAATTGGCTGTAACCGGGTTACGGCCGCACTCACAGCGTGAGGTGGTTGAAGCCAACGGTCCTCAAGGTGAAGGCTCGGGCCAGCAGGCGCACGTGCGTGAACAGGATCCCGATGGAGTCCTCGAAGCCCGTCAGCTTCTGGAGGACGGGGGACGTCTCGATCAGCTGCCGGTCCGTCTGAGGCTCCTGGACCTGCAGGAAGGGAAATAAATCAATCGGAATCACAGACTCGGACGCCATGTGGCAGATTAGAGCGTTCGCTTCATCGCAAATGTCACTATTAGCATAAGGATTCGAGGTCGAGTCGACCTTGAGCTTCGGTCGCTGTACTCATACAGACAACCCCAACCCCACCCCCCCCCCTCCCCCCTGCACCCCCCAGAGGCTTCTGGGATACTGTGTAAAGGATGCGCCACATACGAGAGGCGATGAGGTGTCTTTAACTCGTATTCCTCGTTAATGGAACTGCTGACATCTAATTGGCTGTAAGTGAGTGTGAGCTGGAGCAGGAAGCCGAGAAGGCGTTGGTTCTCGGGGTCTTGGTACGTGGCGCCGGGGTCGAGGCTGGCTTTTCATGGAGAAGTGACGAGTGGACGTCTCCCAGGTCCCGCCCCCGCGTCGCTTCAAACCCTCTTTTAATTGGTGATTTCATCGTTCCGATGTGTCCTGAAGAAAACATTTGGCTTCTTGTTAATTAACAAAAGGCGTTGAGATGCTCATGCATCACCGCCAGCGGCCTCTGGTGAGTCCAGCACTCACAGGCCCTCGCTATCCTTTGGGGGTGGGAGGGGCGGCAGCAAGGCTTCAAACGAGAGGGGGGGAGGGGGGAGAAATATAAAAATCAACACCAGTAACGGAAGATATACAAAAATTTTTAAAAAAAGTGTTTGAAACGCCTTCAAAGCTTCTCTTTCAGCTCCATCCAGACTGAGCTGAGCCAGAGGCGAGGTCATCTGAGCCCCCCCCACGATAAACTGGAGGTAGGTGACGTTGTCCACTCCGAACTCATTGACCTGCACTTTAGCATCATGGTCGGGGCGGGCAAAGGGACGGGGGGTGTTGATTGACAGCTTGCCAATTCTCAGGAACAATCTTGGGCCCAGCGTTGGAGACGAAGCTCCTGCGGGGGCTCTGGCCAATTACAGGGTTCAGAATTAAATCACTTCCCTGGTGAGAAGCGGCTCGGATCATATCATCATCTCCAGCCCGAAAGGTCAGGATGCTCTCAAGCTCGCGAGAGGCTGGCACAACTTAACAGGCACTGGGGGGGCCGGGGGGGGGGACCCAGAGGAAGAAACCTCAGACGCTCGCCGCGTGTGGTAATGAGGACGAGGCTGAGGAAGCGGCTAATGACTACTCATACAGCCCCCCCTCCCCCCCCCCACGTCAGAGAGCGGTTACAGGGCTGGTCCTGGGGCTCCACTCTGACCGGGGTGGGGGGGCTCTGCTGTGCAACTCCCCAGGAAAAAGGAGAGTTTATTCTGAGCAGCAGCAAAAAACACACACAGAGAGCTTCAGTATTTGTGGGGAGGGGGGGGGGGGGGGGCGGCTTGTGAACACAAAGCTATTCAGGCCCAGACGACGATATGCAAACATGTGCATGCAGAGAAGCAGCAGCACGCGGGGGAGAGAGGGAGAGAAAACATGCACACAAAGAAACACTTTCTCCACACAGGCACATCAGAGGAGAAGCAAGCTCACCCCCCCCCCCCCCCCTCTCCCCCCCTGCTCCCCCCCTGCTCCCCACTGCTCCCCCATGTGATCTGGGACTGTAATCCTGTTACGGCATCTTTGATCTCTTCTTCCAAAATCCAAATTTCAAACACTGTTGACATGTTCAATGTTTCTGGGGGGGTTAGACAGAGAGAGAGAGATGGAGGAGGGAGAGATGAGGAGGAGGAGGAAGAGGAGCTGAGTGAGTGAAGAAGAGGAGGATCAGAGTCTCGACCAAAATGAGACACGGGACAATGAAGACGAGTGGAAGGCTACCGGGGACCTTGTGACGGCTGCAGAGGACAACTCAGTAACACACCACACACACACACACACACACACACACGCACACACACACACACACACACACGAGTCCTAATGGGAGGAACAACCAGAATAAACCCAAAATAAACATTGAAAATCAAACATCTGTTAACCGACCTGCAGCGGGTGTGGTGGGAAGTTGAGCCAGACCTCCTGTAGGCCCTGCAGAGACAGAGGGGAGGTGGGGGGGGGGGGTATTAAGAGTGTTTCCCCTTCAGTGTAATGGTCATCTGCTAAAAAACAACAACACCATTCTAATACAATAGGTCCAATAAAGAAAAGACAATAGAACGTGTGTGTGTGTGTGCGAGACCCCCCCCCCCCCCCTTCCCTTGGCTGTGGATTGAAATATGTGCGAGATCAACATGTTTCCGCCCGCCCGCCCTGCGGTGACCACACGGGATGAAGCGAGAGAGAAAGCTGTGACTCGAGCCGTTGCCAAGGACAACGGCAGTCAGCAGCCGTCCGTCGGGGGAGGGGGGGGGAGGTGTTACGTCGGGTGAGTCATAACAGGGACTCTGGTGTTTCAAAGGTTGAAGCAGATAAACCTTTTGGGGGGGGGGGGGGTGGTCAGCGGAGACGAATTCATGACGGGGGAGAAGAGGAGTACACACGAGTTGCTTAGGCTTGTGATTTAAGTGGGCCCAGGGGGGGGGTCGGGGGGTTGGGGGGGGGGGATCCACCCACATGCTGCATATAGACCGAAGAGCTAATGTTTCAATTACAGCTGTTCAGCAGACGATGATTAAGCCGCATCGAGAGGGGCTTTAAGAACAACAACAAGTATTTCTGCCGTTTTCTATTCTCTCAGCAGCGGGAAGGTATAATTACTGGGGGCACAAATCATCGTGTGCAGCCGCGGACCCCCCCTCCCCACCCCCCCATAATTTGGATGATGGAGCTCTTGTGTTACAAACAGAGAGATAGGAGGAGAATAAACATTTGCAAACATGTTTACGTGGACGGTTGAAATTTAAAGCCAAATGAAAGACTACTGTGATCTCGTGAAGGTGGGCTTCAATCAGCGCTGCCGTGCCCCCCTCCTCCCTCCTCCCTCCCAGGTCATGGAGGCGCAGGCACAAGCTGACTGTGAATATATATATACACACACACCCTCAGCCCACGCGCTCCCCCCCCCCCCCCCAATCACCCCTGGGGAGTGTTGGCCCGCCGTGATTGGGACATAATGCTGCTCCTCTCTGACAAGGTCCAGTGCTCCTTGACAAATTGGTCTCCAGCAACCGGCCGCCAATCAATCCATCAAACGCGGCAGTGCGGCGGAGGGGGTCGATAAGAGATGGCGTCGCTGATCAATACCGACATGGAAGCGGGCGCCGGCCCAAAGCGGAGGCCTCCCTCCATCTGCAGATGCTGAAGGTGATCTTCCAAAATATGAGGGAAAGACTAAAGTCTTTGGCCACGTCCAGAGGGTGATTTATGGCGGAGGTGAGGAGCGCCGCTTCCCCCCGCCTCCCGGGAGTGTGGGCGGGAACGTGTGAATGTGAATGGCCGCCGAATGTGCACATGCATTACTTTTCATTACTATTGTACCCCCACTAATGGCTGATGAATGCAGCCATTAGGAATGCAGGTGGGAGGGGTGATCGGGTGTGTGAGGGCCGGGTGGGAGACGATGGAACAGAGGCCTGTTGGCTCGGTTCTCCGTATTGTTTTTAATGTTTCCTCAGCTGTGTCTGAAATGATGATCGCACACACGTTTAAACATTTCATTTCAGTCCCTGGTTATTGTTGCGTAATAGCCCCCCTTCGCTGCAGTACGAGTAGACTCACATAACCGCTTCACACAGCTAAATAACCCCGTTTTTCCAATCGATTTTTCACAATAAAAGGGCCTTCTTTTGTTATAGGCTTTTATTTTGAAGCAGGTGAGGGAGAAGCTGGAGACCTACATAAAAAGAGTGACCTGATTGTGCCAACGTGCCGCTCCCAGCTCACGGCATGATGATCAAATGACGGAAGTCCTCATCAAAAAGACAAATGCAACCCCGGCCGTGGACGCGCCACTCCCCCCCCCTCCCCCCCACTGCACTGGATGCATTATGATGGAGAGGTCCATTTCTCAATGCATCAAGGACCCAGTGGAGAGAAAGCCGCCACACCACAGAGCATTCAGATGTCCACAGAGAGGGACGCTGGAAATTGGGAGCCTCACTCATGTCCATGTGAGACGAGGCCTTTCTATAAATCTGTTAGCTTTTAGCATCGCGGGCTAGCTACAGTGGCGCCACGGCGACCAGCTGTGTGTCCGTGTTGATAAAAGCCTCATGGTAACTAGGGAGATCGCCATTATGATGATTGCTCCTCAAAAGAACCCCCGACCCCCCCCCACACCGCCCCCCCCAGGACAGCGCTGTTGAGTCCAGGTCGGGAGCAATCGAGCATCTCCGCCTGAAGAGGACGTCTCCCTGCGTCTCCGCTGACGCTTTAATAACCTTCACAATAACATCATTAGCAAATTAGCATCCATTGTTTCCTCCGGGCTGCCGAGTGCAACGAAGCCAGATTCCTTCCCCAGGACGGAGTCGTTTGGGAAACCGGCGCCAGGAAAAAAGGTGACGAGCAGAGAGCGTAAAAAAAAACAAAACAAACAAGAACGACGGAAATACGACAGAGCAATTACGGAATAACAGAAATAGAAATGTAAAAACTGGGCTCCCGAGGTGGAGACGGCATGCTTTGTCTTAGGTAGCTCTAAGGGGGAGCGGGGGGGGGGGGGGGGGGGAGTGTGGAGGGGGGGAAGTGTGGAGGGGGGGTGAGGGATTGACCACTCACAGGGGAAGCTCAGTTCACGAGGGGAAGTGGAGAGCTCGTGACCCGCCGCGTGAAGACTCTCGAGTGATGGTGCTAGAAATACACAAAGATTCGCCCCTCTGTCCGTCTGCCCCCCCCCCCCCCCCCCCCCCTCAAAAGCCCCCCACCGACCCGCCTTCCATCCGACCACCAGACTCGAGTCTGGCGTGCTTTCTGGTCGACGGCCATCTGTCTGCTCTCAGTTTGTGTGACAGAGCAGCAGCCATCAGGAGGATTCAGCAGGGGGAGGGGGGGGAGGCAGGGAGGGGGGAGAGGGGGGGGGGGGGGGCTTAGTCATATTATTTCAATCCTCAGATTAAAAAGTTGCAGTTGTCCCTTTCTCTCTCGTTTGCTCCTTTGGTATCCAGAGCCGAGCCGCATGGAGGGAAGTGCGCGACGTCGCAGCTTTGCGGTGCATCCCGGACAGTGCAGAGCGTCGCCGCGGTAACCACCCCGTCGCCGAGCGAAAGGGAAAGCGTCGGCTAACAGAGCCCGTTGTTTGTCCTCCTCTCTCCGTGCTCTCGTTACCCTTTAAAGAGACTTTCCAAGTCAGCAGAACAAAGGACACAGATCACATCCTTCGACGAGATCATACGAGTTGAGCGGTTTTTCAGATCTCACTTCTAACCCGCTTTTTAATTCACCATCCTCATTAAGCATTGATGAAAGGTCCTGTGATGTAGCTTTGCGTTGAGTTTGAGTTCATCTGACATCATACAAGTTATCGCCTTTGGTTTATTCTGTATTCACACCCTTCTTCTCCCTCCCTCCCTCCCTCCCTCTTTACACTCCTTTCTGGATGTGATATCGTAAACTTTTTCTCCCCCCGGGCGATGAGACAAACCAAACAGCAGCAGCCATCTTTTTGGACCCGAGGGACGGCGATGTGCTCCGCGCTTTATTCTGCGTTAGAAGTTGAATTTGTTTGCCAGTGCATGTTTTTCTTTGTCTCCATGTTGGCTCGGTGGGGTGGGGGGGGGGGAGGGGGGAGGTGGGGGTTTACTGCGTCCTCTGCCCCCATCAGTCGCTGCACTGTTCTCCGTAAGAACCTCGTGTCAAATGTCTTCCTTGTAAACTCTTCTCATCGCCACACGAGTGAAGACCTTGGCTTTACAAGCAAGAGGAGGAGGAGGAGGAGGAGCAGGAGGAGGAGGAGGAGGAGGACTGTAAAAAGGACACCGAGGACGCTCCGGCTCTCCACCCAGGATGCACCACCCTGCAACCCCGAGCCAAGGCCCCCGACACAGGAATGCAACTTCAACTGTAGACAAATGAAATTGATTTGGTATTTTCTGTTCGGGATTAAGTTAGCACAATTCTGATTGGAGACTCCGATTGGAGATCAGCTCCAATCAGAGTCTCCGACGCCACCCTCCCCGCCCAATTAGAGCGCAGCCTGCTGCTGCAGCACACAAAGACGTGCTGCCGGCTTATCTAATTGACTCATAACGCTTCCTGGCCAAGATAAATGCAAATACTCATCCGATCCTCAATTATTCACGACCGCTGATCTCTCTCACACACACACACACACACACACACACACACACACACACACACACACACACACACACACACACACACACACACACACACACACACACACACAGTCGCAAACAATAGCAGGTGCTCTGGCCGCTCCACACCTCCGCTCCATCGCACTAAATATACACGCTAGTCTTCTGTGATATTGTCTTGCCGTTGTGCACGTCAGCGGACGCACAATAAGCCGCCGGGCTGAAGCGGCGAGGAGGAAGACAGACTTCTTTGCGGGATCTCGTGTTTCTGAGAGCAAAACGTAGCCCAAAAAAATAAGAGCGTGGGTTTAAACAAATGTAAAAAAGAGGCGAGGAAATGTCGTGTCCACGAGAGGAGGGAGACGTGCGCTCAACCTGGGGACAAAGAGCGACGCACACACACACACACACACACACACACGCACGCACACAACACAGTTACCTCGGTCTTGAAAAGCAGTCTGCCGAAAAGCTTCCGGGACTCGTCCAGGCCGCCCTCCAGATACACGGCGCCTGAAACAAAGAGGAAACGAGGCCTGCATGAGGACCGGACCGAGAGAACCCAGAGCAGAGACTCGCTGCGACAGGACGCACACAGAGGAGGGGGGGGGGGGGGACTACAAATTAAGGGAACTCGGCGTTAATAAAAGCAGGAGTGTGTTTTTATTGCTTTTTGCAGGTGAGACGGCCTTGGAGGGGATCGGCGTGTCAGCGCTGAGTCACATGTTCCGGTTTGAGTAGGCCCGAAATCAGACACGCACAACCACAGGTTCAGACCCACGGACAGCACGTTGTCCAGCATGTGTGTCGCCCACGCGCTGCGGCATGACTTATCGGCGCACGTGTCCACGCAACAAACACAATGAGTGCAACAGAAAGAAAAACACACACACACAAACACACAAAACGAGATCACACAAATTCAATGCAGGATTGGTCCATACTGCGGAAAGCAGAAGAAACTGGTCCCTCTAGAATGACATGCCCCCCCCTCTCTTTCTCCCCTCTGCGCATTCGGCTGCGACAGTCAGATGCTTTGCACGAGTCAACTCTCTTTGTGCGTTTGTTGTTTTGTCTCTTTTCCCACTAAAATCAGTGGAACTATCCCGGTGCCTGTAAGCTGCGTAGAACTTGGAACCATCACACTTAGGGGGTGGGGTGGGGGGGGGTTCATTCAATTTAGAAAGCAATAACCACCTGGCAGATTGGGTATACAATAGTGCAGAGGTTTTTATTATGTGCATAAATGAGCCGGTGGAAATGGCTGCGCGGCCGCGGCTGCAGAGTCTAAATGCGCAAACGGCTTTCATGGACAACATCAAAAACATATGAAGGGTTCATCATCTAGGGAGAGAAACTGCTTTCAGATGGCTAACGAGCCATTTACACACACACACACACACACAGACAGACAGACAGACAGACAAAAAGACGGAAGACGGAGTCCACATAACCGACACCATAAAGACATACAAACAAGACAAACAAACACAATCCCACTCAGTGTGCCTTGCATGCCCTTTACTTTACAACGAGGGGGGCGGGGGGGGCGGGGGCGGGGCTTCGGGGGAGGGGGGGAGTTACCAGCAGTCATTGGCTAATTGCTGGTGAAATTTGATTAAGCCCAACAACTTTGTTTCACCCCGGCAGCTACTTTGGCACGTCCCGGGCTCTCGCTCATTTGAGGACCTTCCAAATTTAGTTGAGTGGTAAATTAATGAAAGTTTTGTGGGGGGGGCGGGTAGATGCCAGGAGGTATATTATAACAATGCTCCCCTCATTCTGGAGGTAGAAGCCCCCCCCCCCTGCTCGCAGACGTTTCAGGAGGCCGACCGCAGGAGGCCCCAGAGGCAGCGGGGGTGGGGGCCGGGGGGGTAAATCCCATGATGTTAAGCCTCAGCTCTGAGCATCATGGACGTCAGTTCTTCACGCAGCAGATGTTTCCTCTGAGGAGCAGCTGGGGGAGGAGAGACTTTTTCCACCATCGCAGATGACGGGGAGACAGATTTCTTCATGTTTTGATGACAAAGCAGATTATGAGAGTACCTTTAAAGTCGTTGTAACTTTTTTCTTTTTTACTTCTTAATAGATTTAAACTTGTTCTAAGAGGGAAGGAGAAGGTGTGGTGGAGGACGGGAAGAACCGGCAGAGTCTCAAGGGATTAAAAGAAAGAAGAAGAAAAAAGAAACATTGGCGTCAATCAAAAGGGCCGTTGAAGAAGCTGAGATATGCACTTAAATCTCGACAAGTCCGTGTCCCCGAAAGCGATCCGACGCATCGCACCGCTCGCCGCCTTCATCAAGCGCAGGTCTCCAGCGGACGAGGAGCCTCGCGGCGAGAACAGTTTACAAACTCAAACTCCAAAGTTTTGACGCAGCGCCGAGTCGGGGGCATCAGTCACGGCCGGAGAAAGGCCAGCCGCTAATGAATCTCCACATCTGTCGGCGGCCGTAACGCGGGCCGTCCCACCGTTGTGTTTGAGCGTAGAATTCCAATGGCTTTGACCAATAAAAAGCCAGAGTCAGGGGCATATGAAACACCGGCGGCTGACAGTCACATTAATAACCCAGAATGAATTATTCAAAAACGCTCTGGCTCTAATCCATCAAATAATATATTAAGCCGCTCCCTCCTCGGCCCGACGGGGGCCGAAGCGGCGGACGGACGCAGAAAGCAACACATTGATAAAAATAAGAAATAATCGAAACCAAAAGAAAAGAAATGATAAATTAAAAAAAAAAAAAACAGGAAAATGGAATTCGCACTACGGCGCTGACAAAGGCGGGCTGAGCGCATTGTGACATCAAACATCTTACTTCTCCAGAAAGAAAACTCCTGCCTGGAGCGGGGAGAGGGAGGTGGGAGGAGTCGGGGGAGGGGGGGGGTTGAGATACAGAAACCAAAAAAAAAAAAAAAAGGAGACAGTGTTGGCGTAGGAGAACCAACTCGCTACCGCCGCAGCAATTAACAAAGGGAGCGATGAATACACCGGCTGCATTGTGTGAGAATCTGATAATCAGCAAGTGGGAGATAATCCTTTCTCTCCGTTCTTTTAATAGGAAGAGCTTAGAGAAGGCCCCCACAAAGGGTTCACCATCTGTATCCCCCATGGCTGCTGGCAGCGCATAATCCACAGATCAACTGTACAAGGAAATTAGGGCCATAAAAACAGAGTGGGGCCTCTTTCTTCCTCTTCTCCTCCTCCTCCTCCTCTCGACTCTTTTCAGACACGCCGGGTAGGAAGGAAGCGACGGGGCTTATCGGCGGAGGGGGCCTGAGAGGGCAACCGGCGCGCCAGGCATCCGTGAATACGCAGGCACGGGGAGAGGAGGCGCTTTGCAAAGACCGAGAGGTAGAGAAGTGGGCGAGAGCGAAATTACAGAGGGAAAGGGTGAGAGGGCGGTGAGAGAGGGAGGGCAGGGAGGAGGGGGAGGGGGTGGGGGGCAAAAGGAGCCCAAATGAGAATGGCTCTCTCCGGCAGAAGTTAATGACAAGGGATCAGAAAAGCGAGCTTTCCATTGAACACTTTGAATTATTCAGGGTGCAGGGCAGTCATTTGCATTGCAGATGCCGTTGCTTTCCATTCCTCTACCCCCCCCACCCCTCCGATAGCCCCCTCGCGCCCCCCATCCCCGTCTCGAGTAAGAGAACGGCCCAGCCTCAGGGTTAGGAGATAGACACATTCTCCGAGGAAGAAGCTCTGCCCATGCAAAGCAGGAGATTACCCGCCACTCCGCCCAAAGCCCGGGTCCAACGGTCACTGCGGACGGGAAACAAATAAAACAGAAGGTCAGGAAATGGGGGGGGGGGCAGAGCACACATGCGCCGCATTCCGTCACGGGAGCAAAACCATTTGAATGGAGGAGGGGAAGAAAAGCCGACGGCGCCTGAAAGCGGCGTTTTTATTTTTTGACATCTTTGTCAAGGCGGCGAGGACGGAGAGACGGCGCCAGAGCGATCCGAGCAGGGAGCGCTCGATTCGGGGAGAAGGTTGCGGGGGTGAGGGCGGCGGTGGTGGGCGGGGGGGGGGGGGGGGCAGAGTGAGATGATGACTCATCATCCGCTTGACACATCGCCGTTCACCTGATGAAGCCTGAACTCCAGATCACATGAGGGGGGAGGGGCTTAAAGAGTGAGTCGCGCGGGGGAGATTGGAAGGTCTTCAAGGAGGCGTTTCAGCTAAAAGAAAAAAAAGACGACAAAAGTCGCAGTAAGAGAGAAACAGGCAGCATCAGACGCCATCCAGCCGAGGCGAGAAAGCGAGAGACGAGCGTCCCGCGCCGTGGCCCCGCCCCTACAGGTGCCGACCACAATTCCTTTAAAGCCCCCCACACATGTCCGTGCAGAGGTCAAACCACGGCTCTTAAGATCAATAAAGTTGTGTCATGTTTCCACGGGTCTGGTGGGGGACATTTACCCGGTTACAGACCCCTGTGTTGTACAGCAGCGGTTTTCATTGCATATAAAACACATTTACTTGTGTTGTTGCACTATTTTGGGTCCCGGGGGAGTCTCACCGATAAGAGCCTCGAAGCAGTTGGCCATAGCGTGCCGCAGGTCCGACTCCCGGCACAGGTCCGGCCCGTGAGCGTACAGCATGAAGCGATCCAACTCCAGTTTCTGAAAAAAAACAGAAGACAAATGCAGCGATATCAGTGCGGCGCCTCCGACGCCCCGGTAATGGCCTCTTGAAAAAGTAATAGCCTTTTTGGGGGTTTCGTGCATTTTCATAGGCTCTCTATGGAAAACAAAGGGGGACAGGGGGGGCGAGGAGGGGGGGGGGAGATAAAAACTCAGGGGAAATGAAAAAGATTGCCTGCCCTTGCTGGAAAAGGTTCTACTTCATGGCACTGACAGATGTGCCCATGTGTTGTCCAGCTGTGGCATGATGCACTAAGCCGGCACGGGAGGAAAACACGCACACACACACGCACACACACACACACACACACACACAGATAATCCCAAGATAAATTGTAAAATGGAACAGTGGTGACCTTCATTCTTTAAGCTCAGCTGCCGTGCGGCATCGTGACGTCCAAAAGACACAGAGATCCACATCAATTCATGCAGATTTATTCATTCTGGCTTTTAAATAAGTCAATTAGAATTCCAATAACTGCGTCCGACGGCTTATTTATCTCTGTGCTGCGCGCATTATCAAACAACCGCTAGCTGTGTGAGTGTTTCTATGGAACATGGGAAAATGTGTTCAACTGTATGTTCAGCTAAATTGACTCAATGCAGTTTGCTCTGGTACACGCACACACACACACACTAGCAGTTAAGATTGTCGTATAATAATAATATTAATAATTGTTGTAGTAAGGTAGAGGGATTCAAGAAGCAGTCTACATGTATTATACCATGGTATTAATATGGATTCCCTTAGATATGGCCTTCTATACACACCTGAGGCAAAGTGTGCTGACTTTTAGTTTTGTCTCCTCTTGAAGTATATTTATTATAATTTATCGTGTCACTTTCCAGCAGAACCTTGAGCGTCCTTACGGTTTATGTTTGATGGATTTATTGGAGCGCCACTTAACAAGGCGCCACACGGAGACGGTTATCGCACACATCCTCCAAACGGAGGAGGATTTAATTGGACAATAAAGCCACAGGCGTGTTCACGCGATGCAAGTGGGCCCAAATAAAACATCCATCCAATCACATAAAGGTCTCTATTGTGGAGTTGTTCCCTTTATCTCAAGACTAAAAACAGTATCATTATTATTATTATTAAAATGTAAATAAGTAGACACTTTTGGTCAGAAAAACTTTCTGCGACGCTTCGTCCAAAGAGGCCGACTGGATTTTACTGGCAGGGCGGCACAGGCGTTTAATCTCGCCTGATAACTGATGATCGCACACACAAATCAAATCACCATTCATAAATACTCCAACTCAGAGGGAACCCGCTCTGACTTCTAAGCTTCCCAGTGAAGTGGTGGATGGCGCCGTTCTCACTGAAGATATATATATATATATATATATATATCTTAAGATAATTGCGAGTGCAGCTTTAGAGGAGCGCGGTAAACAACTTGGCAGCGCCGAACCCTGTATCACACTCACTTTAGCGGGAGCGGCAAATTGAAACAAGCCAAACGGCTACGCAGCACTAATGCAGATTCGGGCGGCTGCTTCTTTGTATTCAGCGGGGAGCGACATGAAAAGATTGAAGTTTTTAATTGCTTTCTCCACATCACGGGACGATTATTGTTGTGTTCTTTACAAAACGTGCCAGCGAGCGGCGGCTCGGCTGTACGACGAGGATGGGGGGGGGAGGAAAGAAGGAGGGACCGGACAGTGTTTGAGGGAGACTTCCAGGGGCCCACGGGGGCCCGAGCCGCACCAGTCGTGTCCCCCAAAACAACCACCTTTTAACTCCAATTACAAATCTGAGGCCAAGGAAAGCACACGTGGGGAGGACAAAAATCACCCCCCTCTTAGTGAGAAGCTAAGTGGTAACGTGAAGGCTCGTGGGTTCACCTTGGCCAGCATGGCGAGGTGCTGGTTCTGCACGATGGCGGTCCTGTAGGTGGCCAGGCCGCCCTCCTCCAAACCGGGGAACAGGTAGTACAGGTGGACACTGTGGGCAGAGACGGGAGAACTCGATTAGAACCATCTTGACTTCAAATATGACGTCATCACAAAGTCCACGCCGAGGTTTTTTCAAAACGCCGTCTGATATTAGTTTGGTTTGCCTTCGGCCGGTTTAGGCCGAGGCCGCTTGGCTGAAATCACGGAGATTTTCCAGCCTTTGCGGGAACCATGCTGGAGCCCCAAAATGGCCGCAGACGCTCCAGCGGTTCCACAGCTGGGTTCCGGGCGAGCGGGTTCCACATTCATCACGGCCCGGCGTCTCTCTCGCCGCACCGCGTCATTTGATTTCATTCAAATTAAAAACAGGCCATTTAATTCAGTCATTTCTAATCAATGCAGAGAGGGAAGCAGGTGGCGTTCCGTTTTCCAAATTCGCGAGACGTCGATACGTACAGGGGGGGGGGGAGGGGGGCCTCTGATGTCAGCGAGGGAACAAAGCACTTTGAATTAATGACGAAATGAGGCGCAGAGTGATGAGGATGAGACGGACCTCAGGTGCTGAAAACAACTTCAGTGACTCCTTTCCATGAAATAATTAGCTTTTCAGAAAAAAGGTTCACAAACGACCACGGCGTGCGCCCCCCCCACCCCCCTCCCCCTGCCCGTGTCCAACACTAACTCCCCGTGTCGGGCTTCAAATGAGCCCAACACTGCTGGCTGGACAGCGGAGGCACAGATAGCCTCCGACGCCATTTAAGGGGCTGATAAATAATTCAGGGGGCCAGAGCGCATGTGCGGGGGGGGGGGGGGGGGGGGGGGGGGGGCAACGGGAGGGGCAGCTTGAGAAACACCACCTTCCTTGTCGCACTGTTGCACAAGGAGCTCAAGCAGTGTCCTGTGCAGTGTCAGATCCCATTAACATCTAATCCTGCTCGTGTGGTGGTAGAAGATGATGAAATGCGGGTCAGGTAAACATGTATTTATTGTATGTTGGTGGAGTAACATCCACTCTGAGGAGGCGGCTAGTCTGATATTAATAATAGCTGCACATAATTAGCACTGTGCTGAGCAGCAAAGTCCACACTCACCTGGGAGTAAATAACACCGTCAGCAATCCAGACGCCTAATTGCAAGTTGTCATGGAGAATTTCAGGCCGTTAAAAAAAAGGATGGGGGGGAGGGGGGGGGGGGGGGATTATACTAGTTCCAATTACCAGTAAATCACTGTCTTGAAAGGGTTGAAAGTATGGAGATGAGCTGGGTTGTGACTGACAGGGGAAGTGTAGACAATGCAAGAAGAGAGAGAGAGAGAGAGAGAGAAGTGGAGTGATGGGTCACTCGGGGGGGTTGGGGGGGGGCGGAGGGCCGACAGTGTTGCCGTCGGCTTCAATTAGCAGTTGCGTCCATCAAAGATGCACAAAAAGCGTTTTCTCACCTGGTGAGGAACTCCACGACGGCGTCACCCAGGAACTCCAGCCTCTCGTTGTGATTGATCCTGGGGGAGAGGGGGGAGGGGGGGAGGCCAGGGGAGGGAGGGAGGAGATGTGAGGACAGTTGGGAGAAGTGGCAATGTAGGGAAATACTTTTGGGCACACACAGCGGCTGATCCGATCAAATGAGCGTGTTTCTTCTCCCTGCGGTGGAGTTAATTTGCTGGTCAGCGGGTCGCCGGGCGGATTAATCACCAGGGCCCCTTTGATTGGCCGGCGGGGGCCAGACTGCCTACCTGGAGGGGGAGGGGTCGTCCTGGCCCAGACGAGACATGATGTTAATCAAGGTGTTGATCCCTGGAAGACACAAATTTCCCCCCCCAGGTGAGGTGAGGTAAGGTGAGCTTTGGGGGGCGCGGGACACCGTGACATTGAGGTCATGTGACATTTAGAAGGGACCCACCCTTCTTCCTCATGTACATGTGGTGGACCTTGCGGTCTCCGTACTTGGGCTGGCGGATGCCGCAGTTGGAGAGGGAGTTTCGTGCGTGATCGGGGTTCATGCCGAAGTTGAGGTGGTGACTGGGGTGCGTCATGGCCAGCTGGAGGAGAGGAAACAGGTGAGCGGGGGTGGGGGGGGGGGGTTAGTAAATCTATCGCAGCGGTACATCCTGTCTCTCATTGCACATCTGTTTCCCGACGTCCAGCCGAGCATCGCAGAGAAAAAAGCCACTATTTTATTTTAACAGCCTCATTTAACCAAACCGGCGCAGTTCTTTCAACGCAGTTACATGCAAACAGGAAGACGTGGAATGAGCTTTTACTTCCTGCTGTGGCTCCACAGCCGCTGGGGACTTAGTTCCTGGTGACACTTCAGAGGCTCCTCCCCTTTTTCCCTTTGCAAAGGTCCAAGGACGGAGCATGCGGAATGTCGCGCACATTTAAAAAAACGCCCCCTCAGTCAAATGTGTGACACCGGGCGGCTGGGTGAAAATACGGTGAGCAACAAAGGCCCGAAGCGGCGCCGTTTAGACGTCAGCGGCGTGGCCCGACACCCCTCGGAGCCTCGGCGAGCCCACACCCCCCCCCCCCCCCTCCCCCTCCCTTAATTAATAATTACCAACGGTGACGCTGGTGAAAGCAAATCACTCTAACGACCAGAGATCAGCAATCGCTCACAGAAAGAGGAGAGGGAGCTGCACTTAGGGGAGCCGAGCCAGGCGGGGGGGGGAGGGCGAGGGGGCGAGAGGGGGGGGGCTCTCGCCTCTTTGTCACAGTTAAGTTGTCCGTATGGAAGCAAATGGCTTAAACTTTCAAACCTGTAAAGAGGCAAAAGAGGGGATTTCAGGCAGAAAAACCCTGAAGCAAACGCATTAGTTTGTTTGACAGAGGGAAGCGATAGTCAGACATGTCGAGCCTTTATCAATCTTACATTAGGAGAATGTTAAAGGAAAAAAGACTTCAACTACCCCCCTCCCACCCATGCTTGTCTCTTTTCAGCCAACTTCAAATCAATTTCAAGCTCCAATGACACGTGTGTGCATGTAAAGCGTCAGCAGAGAGGCTTCAATATTTATAGTCGCTCAAGAGGCCTTCAGCTTCGTAGCCGTGTAATTCAGCTGCGGCTCAGAGGAACACAGGAGACGCGAGCAGGAAACCAGCAGGTTCTCAGCCGGCGGTTGGATAAGAAATGTAAACAAAAACAACAACAATCAAACCCCCCCCCCCCCCCCCCCCCCTCTCCTCCTTCAGTTGTGCGATGTAACACACAAGTCAATGACTGCCGACTACACAGCCCCCCCCACACCACTCACATCAAGAACAAATACGCGAGCTACTCGGTAAACACTACGAAGGGGGGGGGGGGCACCCCGCAGTGTTACCATGGTGACCCAGTGAAGAAGCCCGTAAGGGGGGAAGATGAGAGGGGGCGGGGCTATTGAGTGTAAAGCTCACCTGTGATGTACGGAATGAAAAAATAACTTTGATATTGTGGAAAAATGAAAATGTCTGCTCAGAAAGCCAACATTTTAAGTCTTTAAAGACATTTTAAGACATTTTAAGACATTTTTAAAGACATTTTAAGTCTTTAAAAAATGTTTTAAAATCTTTAAAATGTTGCTGGGAAAAAACGTTTGAAATGCTGGGGACCCCGCCCCCCCCCCCATGAATAACGAATACAAACAAAAATAACTGCACTCTGCACACGGAGTCACACAAACAAAAGCATGCAGCGGTATCAGAGGGGGGGCCGAGGACTTGTACGGGTGAATTATTGAGATCCTCTGTGATGCCTCTTGTTCTGTCAGCATGGGTCACAAGTGTGGGGGGGGGGGGGGATTATGAGGGTCTCCTGGATGTGGGGATGCGAGAGCATGTGGAGACAGTAAACACGCGTCACTCCAAAGCCCCCCCCCCCCTCCCCTCTCATGTTTTAAATGTGAAATGTTTCAGAAGAGGAGCTTCAAAGGGTCATCCTCTGTAGCCGGGGGGGCTGGGTTGGGTGTGGGGGGATGGGGGGGGGCCCACCGGCTGAGGTTTCCGTTGCCTCACATCACCCCTCTGGAGGGGAGCAGCAGGTACGTCGAGTCCTCATTGATTCACGGCACGGCGATTAAACATTGAATGCGTTCTCCTCAACGTGCGTTCATTAAAACATGAGCGAGCCGGACGACCGGCCGCTTTCATCTCAGCGCGGGGAAATGGGATCCTTTAATGGAGGTGCGGCTCATTAACTTCGAGAGCTGGAACTTAAACCTCCATCTTCAGAATCCTAACTCAACTTTTCCAAACCAAAGAAGGTCCGCAGTCCTGCAGAGCGCCGGTCGAAGGTTTGGACTTTGCAACCGCCAGACGAGTCAGGAGCTCCGGACGGAAAAGCCCAGCGGACAAAGAGAGTTAAACGCTTAACAGCTTACTCTGAACGAGTAAACAAATATCACTATATATATATAAATATCACTGGTAATCAAACCGCCATCAAAGTGGATCCAGTTTCACACACCGGCGATATGCACCGCTACAGATAAATGAACTGTAGTGGTGCCCCCCCCGCCCCCCCTGCCTCCCCCCCCGCATCTCCCAAACACATTGGGCATCATCCCGACAGAAGGGAGGCACAAGGGGAGAGACGGCCGATCGGAAGTCAGTTCTGACCCGGAGAGCGCTGTCTGCACCATTGCACTCACAACATCGCAGCCGCTCTGTCCAAACCCTGTGTGTGTGTGTGTGTGTGTGTGTGTGTGTGTGTGTGTGCGCGCGCGCATGCAATAGTTGGGCTAGCTGCTGTAAAGCCCAGCAATGATGGCTCCCTGCTTTGGCCATTTCATTCCCAGTAGAGGTTGACTGCTGACAGCCTTGGCTTTATCCGCCCCCCCCCCATCACCACACACACAGAAAGACACACACACACACACACACACACACACACACACGCAGACATGTCATGCCATTAACACCTCGGTGGACAGAATTGTGATGCAGACAGACACACACTGCAGAAGCCTGCAGGCGAGCCGCCGTGAGCAAACAGAGTGTTGCTTTTTGTCTCTTTCGGGTGATGAAGGAATCAAAACGAGAAAGGGGGAGGGGCCAATCCATTAACTCCTCCCAGAGGAACTCCGATGTCGAGCCCCGGGCGGGCGTCATCGCGGATGGGAGGGGCTGCCGCTCTGTCGACGGGTCGCCGGCGGGTCGCCGGTTCCCTTTTAGCGCTCGTAATGACAGCTCGTCATTACACAAACGACGGGAAGCCAAATCGTTGATCGATAAGGGCAAATGTCCCGTGTCAACACACACACACACACACACACACACTTAGTACATCCTTCCTCTTCTTAACTATGTACGGGTTACAACACATTGATTTCTAATGTATCAGCTTATGACAGCTCTTCGATGCGGCTGCAGGGGGCCGCGGGGGCTTTCTCGGAGAGCGCAGAGCTGGAGGCTGCGGACCTGACGGCGGGAGGGGGGGGGGGGGAGGCGCTCGCACTACAGCAGAAGGCTGTTGTTGTTCTCACTACTGTCACAGCGGCTCAGCGGAGCCGGGCGGCTGGTTGCAGAGATGTGACTCAGGCCGGCATGTGGGTTACCTCAGCCGAGTGCTGAGCCGCGGCTTTCCACCTGAACTCCCCCCGCAGAGGGGGAAAGGGCCGGTAATGAGGCAGCCGCTGCTGCCCCCCCCCCCCGCCTCCCCATCCCTGGATCCCAAGAAGCATCTGCACAAAACTTTCCTCTGTCTCCAACCGAGACTGTGCACCCAAAACAGAAGCTGGGGATTTGCCTCTCTGCATCCATCCTGTGAGTTATCAGCTCTGCCAGCCTTTAAATAACACGCAATGGGGGGAGATGGGGGGGGGCTTCAAATAGTCTTTGGCGAGTCGCTGTGCTTTTACCTGGAGGAGGCAGCGCTCCTTGAAGACGTAGCCGATGAGCTTATCCAGGTGCATCAGGCACTGGTGGTAGCGGATGTGATGGGTGAGGACGGGCAGCATCATGGCGTGCTGTGGAGGACACACAGGATGACCATCGGCAAGAGGAGGGGGGGAACAGTGAAGGGAGGCAACATCAGGAAAGGCAAAGAAAGAGGAAGAGAACGAGCATCAAGTGTGATGGGGAGATGGTGCAAAAGAGAGAAATCAATCAGCCAGTCATTACTTATTAAGTGGCGCTCTGCAACAGAGAGATGAAATAATCAAAAAGCCAATCGCTGCGCTGCGACAGACCGGCCGGGCCAATCGAAGCCCATCGCCCCGTGTTGACACACTTACATTGGGACGGACATCGACAGCCCCCCCCCCCGACCCACATACGTTAAGAGGAAAGTTTGAGTGCAACGGAGTGAAAGAAAAGCATAGTGGGGGGGGGGGCAGAAAAGAGAAGAAAGCGGTCAGCAAATCCCCATCCGAGGGATCATTAGAGGAGCCTCATCAAGGGGACGAACCGCAGCAAAAGGCTGCTGTACACACATTAACCCCCGTGCCACCACGCGAGGGGAGGGGGGAAAAGGGGGCCTGAATGTTTTAATTAGTGCTATCGGGGAGGGTTGAGCAGGAAAAGGCCCGGGGCCATCGTTGGGGCGAGGGGGGAGGAGTCACCCCTGGGGCCCGGATAAGCAGGCAATTAACAAAAGCTGCGCCGACGGCTCCGGACCGGCTGCGACGTGCACGTGGGGCCGTCAGAGTTGATTCTGTGGTAATTAACAGGTGTGTGTGTGTGTGTGTGTGTGTGAGGGGGGGGGGGGGCGTACATTAATGAACAGTGAGAGAAGGCGATGGCCTTCAGGCGGCCGTGGTCGAGCAGGAAGCACAAATAAACACACAAATAAAAAGTAGAAATCACAGCTGAATGAATAAATTCCTGCCTGATGGCCCCGGCCCTGACAAACCCTTTCAAGTGAAACAACCTTGGTGCAGCTTGGCAATGTCAGTAACGAGAGGGAGGGGGGCGGGGGGGGGGGCGCTTGATTTCAGAATCAGGAAAACCACGGGTCAGTCTCCGCCGCTCCGTCTCGTCCGTGTCACACGTTGCGCCGCGCGCGTCGCCGCAGCGCCAAACTGGAAATTATTTATGAACCAATTAGCCGCAGCAGTGCAGCTTGAAGCAAATATAATTGGGCGGCAATTATGGATCGGATCTCTCTCGGCGAGACCTCGCTGTGAGAGAGGTCTGCTCGGCGAGGCTAGAACTTTCTGTCACTGCTCTCAGGAATGTGAGAAGGAAGAAGGAGAAGATGTGGGGCAATTATTTTGTGAAAAAAAAAAAAAGGGAGACAATACGGGAACAGACAGTAAATAAAAGGAGCTGGAGAGCAAAGCCTGTTGGGTAGGTGCGTGTACACATGCGGCTCTGTGTGTTCCCGCGGGGTCGCGGGTTCGAGTCTCATTAGGGGAACGCCTGTGCCGAGCCGCACGCACGCCACGGAAAGGGAATCAGCCCCACGTGGTGCCCCCCCCCAAACCCAGGTGGAAAATAACACGAGGAGGCCGTAGAGTGAATCAGAACGGCGGCGGAGGGAGGGGTTGCTCCGTCGGCGTCTGCCCGCCTTGGACACATAAATAGAGAAGTGACGCAATGCGTGGAAAGATCAGAGGAGGCGCCTGGCCGAGGTGGAAGCTCTGGTGTGTGTCCACAGCGGGGGCTGAATCCAAAGCGCCGGACTACAAAATAAGAAGAAGGAGAAGGAACCTCTGTGCTCCTCAAGTGTCCTCCATCACAAAAGACTGTTTGCTGATTATCATATTCTTCCATAACGTCTCTGTGATCTGTATTTGTTTCTGATTACTTGGTGATGCCCGTCGTGTAAACATAGTTGGTGTGTGTGTGTGTGTGTGTGTGTGTGCGTGTGCGTGTTACCTGGCACACGTCGGAGCGGATGCCGGTCTTCCAGAAGCCCTGACTGCTGAGCTCCACCGTCACCTCGCGGCGCATCGTGTTCTTCTGACGGATCTTCTGCAGCGCTTCCTGCCAAACAATCAGCCCGTCAATTATTGATCTGCTGGAGCACAGCCCCCCCCCCACCCCCAAACATATTGTGATATGACACCCCAACATGACAACATGATCACAGCAGAGCGGACACTGGGGGCTTCAGTCAGCCAGCGAGAGCAAAGGCACCTGGCTGGAAATCCTAACAGGCACCCAGCATCATGTAGCTGGAGAGGAGCGGGGGGGGGGGGGGGGTGGGGGGTCTGTGAGACAAGAGGGTCCTACAAATAACAAGCGCGATGGAAGACGTATTGACAGACGGCCCCTCCCAGCGTTTCATTCAACTGAGAATTATCGACCTCCCAAAATGGAACGCCAGGAATTCTTTTCCCTTTCTGACTCGCTGAGGAGATAAGAACAACAAAGGCGTGAATAAATAATGGCATCCTACTTTGAACTGTGCATCAAAGTGAACACGCTCGCCCACGCGCAAACACGCGCACGCACGCACACACACACACACACACATCCTCCCGCGGCAGGCCAACGCGCAGTAATCACAGCGAACGAGGTGGAAATACTGTGTTATGCAAGATGAGTGGACACGAGTAGGAAAAGTTCATCATCGCCAATTGGAGGGATAATCTTTGTCTGATCACCTCTTTGGCCCCGTAGAGACTCGCGCTGACTCCCACACACACACACACACACACACACAGTGTTTGAGGCTGGCAGACATTTTATACCTCTGTAGATACACACAAACACGAACACACACACACACAATAATCCTGATCAACACTGGAAGGCGCGGAGAGGAGCGCGGTGAAGTTCCTGTGGGGCCCAGCTGGAGCCCTACTGGAAAGATGAGTGGAAAAGATGCTCCTCACACAGCTCCACTGAGCCGGCCCAAATCTGAGAGGAAGAAAATCGCCAAACCCACATATGGCGAGCCGGTAGAGAAGCCCGAGTGCCAGGGCACCGACTCGGGCTGAGATAACACAGCAACGTGGTGTCCTTCTATCGGTTGGTTTCCAATACAAAAGAACGACAGGCCGACGATATCGGCCTGTTTTTCAGGACAATCGTGAGTTTGGCCGTGAGATCTGGTTGGAAAGTCCATCTGGGCGGGAAGCCTGTCCCTCAATGCCACAGCACCACTCCAACACGCACACACACACAAACGCAGGCGGGGTCCCTGCTGTGAGGCCCGGTCCCCCCCACACACACTCCTCCGGACCCGCGGACTCCGGGCCGAGCGCCAGAGCCAGCCGGTGCAGAAGGACTCTACATCAGGACGTTTAGTGTGTCGATGGAGCTGCAGGCTCCCTGGGGCAGAGGATGAGGAGCGTTGCCACACTTTCACCGCGGCGAGGAGCCGGTGACACGGCCGACCTGCTGTGTGCGTGTGTGTGTGTGTGTGCGTCGGGATGCACTAATTGCTCCGGTGCAGGTTGGCGCTGGGATTGTCGGGGCAGTTTAGCCGGGGAGCTTCGCCCAGCTACCTGGGAAAGGAGCTAATTGAGCGCTGCGTTCCAACTCATTATGGGTTCAGAGTGGATCAAACCAGCGACAGGAGACAGGAGTGCTTCACCGCTTCACCCAATGTGAACCTCCTCAGCTCAACCAAACCGGCCAACTGGGGGGGGGGACCGGCCTGAGATCCGCACGATGCCGTAAACATTGAGATTCATCACCTCCCAGAACCAACATCTCCCTGCTAGTTGCTCGTACAAGGAGAGGCTGCAGAACAACGGCTATATCTGAAAAACAACACAATGCAAGCAACAAATAACAGCGTCCACAGCGTTAATCTGCAAAATGAATAATACTTGGAAGCCACAGATGCCATATTGAAATATTCCCCAGGTGAATAATCAAATGAAGGAGCGGAGGCCACCTGGGGCCAGCGAGACGAGAGGAGCTGCACCCACCTCCCTCTGCGTCAGCTTCTGCTTGTCGATCTGCTTGACCTTGGGGCTGTTGGCCAGCAGGTGGCGTAGTTTCACGTAGCTCTTCCACAGCTTCTGGTACCTGCCGACAGCAAAAACGAGGGGGTGTCAGGCTCAGACAGGAGTCGATTTGCCCCCCCCCCTCCCACACAACAATAACACATCAATACTTCATCTAGTGGACATAATGGAACGGTTGCCTGTGGCCTTTTATTGCATTAGCTGCTGCGCAGAAGACTTTGTGCCTCAGATGTCCACAGTTTGAACTGTTAGCAGAGGATCACTCTCTCACACACATGCACGCACACACACACACACACACACATACACACACACACACACACACAACTCGACCTTCTTCATTTTATATTTTTCCCCCGCGAGTCATGAAACATTGGTGCAGCTATCTCACATGCTCCTCATTCTCTTCGTCCACAAAGCTTCATTGTCTTTGCTCTCATTTGCATCTGAAAAGAGGCGAGGAGTTATCGGCAAGGTGACATGTAGCCGCCATACTGACCCCCCCCCCCCCCCTCCCCCTCACCTCAATCCACCCTCTTTTCAATCAGACCCCCTGATTGATGCACTGAGGGCCGAGTGTGACCGTTCTGCTCTCATTCAGGAGACTTTCTCCTCATATACCCAGAGTTATTCAATTATGATTGGTGGAGTGGAGGGGTGGGAATAGGGGGAGTGGGGGGCGAGGGGGGGGTGGGTGGTGCATTGAAAGGGCGAGAAAGGCAGAGCGGCGTTGAGCGAGAGAAGAGAGAGAGGTGCGCAGGGAAGTGGGGGCAGGAGGGAGGGGCTGTGCAATAGAAGAATTATGGGGCTTTAATAGTGGGGACTTCATTAGAGACTGAGACGAGGGAACGAGATGGCTTTACCGCCTCGATTATCAGCTCTCCACCACCTCAGCACAGCAGCAGCAGCCCAGTGGAGGAGAGACAGAGAGGGGGGGGAGCAGGAGGGGGGGGGTGTATCCAGCCTGGGAGGCCCCCTCGTCCCCAATCCGCTCCGATGACCTTTCCACAGATCCGCTGTGTTCTCTCGGGAAAGCTCCGCTAGGCGCGCGCCACTCCATGCACATGCTTTCATTAGCATATGCTGCCTCTTTCTTCCTTTCTGCCCCCCCCCCCTCCTCCCTCCCTCCCTCCCCCGTTTCCCCATCCATCCTCCTTTTCCAGGCATGGTGTCTGTAACATGGCTTCATGCTCCTGCTCAAACAGAATCACCTTTAAGGACTGAAAGGCAGTAACATCAGTCATCAGAGAACAACGCACCAGAAGCAGCGTTACGCAGCGCTAGCGCACGTTAGCGCCCCCCCCTCGCCCCCCCCGTCGGCAGGCACGAGCGCCGTGAAAATGACGGGATGCGAATCATTCAGAACCGATGCACTCAACATGTTTTCAGGCAGCATGAGGCGGAGGAGTGCATGAAGGTCCTATTTCATCCAAATATGGCGCGACCGACGACGGCCCGTCGCGTTGGTTCCATGTTCCTCGACAAGCAGAGGCGCGCACGCACACACACACACACACACACACACACACACACACACACACACACACACACACACACACACACACACACACACACACACTTGACAGCTGCAGAAAACAACAGTGTAAAAAAAAACTTGAAAATGGAGGACAGCAGGAAAACTTCACTGTCTGTCAGTAGAGAAAAAAAACCCCGTTAAAGAAATGTGCTCAGCTGGAGGCTGGAGTGAAAGAGAGAGAGGGAGCTACTCTGAACGCCGACGCGTCACTGAGGCGTAAATGAAGGAGCGTTTAGTCCAGCCGGTGCAGCAGCAGACGTACCGGGTCCACAAAAGAGGCTCCGTGGCCTGTTTATTTATACTAATAAGCTCCATCACATGCAGCACTCGTGCATATGTGAATGAACGCATCCGTGGTGAGTGAAGTGATAGTAAGTGGCAGCCATAATGAGAGCTGGACAAATCCTCTAAATGCTGAGGGAAAGAGGGGATAATGTGGTCGTTGTGCACTTCAGATGAATTGAAGACGTCCTTGGAGGTGGGATTCCGCTTCAGGCAGTGAACATCCAGTTGGTCACCGTCTAGTTCTCTGTGCCATAAATAAAGTTGCTTTTATCTTTGAGGGAAAAGTAGCTCAGCAAAGATCTTTTTCTTTCTCCGTCCAGCTGCCTCCTTTTCCTCCCACAATCCCTCGTGCTCCTCTCATGTTTCCTCTCTTTGCATCCTGTGACCTCTGCCATCATTCCCGCCGCAGTAGCGTTTCAGTGGACATCGTAAAAAGGGTAGAAGACGGCACAATTTCTTCTGTCTCCTGAGTTAATATATGCCCCCCCCCCCTCTCTTTCTCTCTCTGCGGCGCCGCCGCTGCAATCAACACATCCTCCTGGCCTCGCCGCACGCATCATTAGCAGTGGTAGGAAATCCTCTTCGCTGGTCTCGCTACTCGTTCCTGCGTCGGCTAATGATGTCCCGCTCCATCCATAAATTTGTCGTTGTCTGGTGCTTTGAGAAGTTTGACATGGCAGCAGGGGGGATTCGGGGGAGGATTGGGGGCACAGTGATGAAAGAGCTCGGCGGACAGGCGGCTAAAAAGCAGCAGCAGCAGCGGCGGCGGCGGGGGAGAGGGGACATTAGTCGAGGGGAAGGAGCAGACTAGTTCTGCCTAAATGGATTTCCTAATGCGTCCTCATCACCGGTACTTTCCTCCGTCTGTTGGGGGCCGGACATTTGGCCGCAGCTCTGACTCACGGCACCCCGTCCCGCGGCCCCCGGTGCCGTGTGTGCCATTACTATTCACCGGGCGCAACCTGCGTGCGTCCACCCCCCCCCCCCAAACACCCCGGGGGGGCCGAGGTGCCTGGCGGGAAACCTGGGACCCGTGACGACGTGTGTGAAAATGTCACGCCGCTTGTTTTCTCGTCCTCAGATTCCCCCGTACCTCCACCTCCACACAAAAGGTTTGGCTGTCACGGCGTCCTGGGAGAGCGGCGGGAACGAGGGAGAAGATGCACAACGAGTGTGTGTGTGCGTGCGTGCGTGCGTGCGTGCGTGCGTGCGTGCGTGTGCGTGTGCTTACTGGGGGTCTCCAGCGTAGCTGAGCTGAGCCGGCCGAATCCCGAAGTGCACGATGATGGGGAAGGTGATGACGTCCGGGTTGAACTGCTCTCTGTCCAGCTGGTCGATGCGCACAGAGCTGGGTTTCTGGGGGGGGGGGGGGGGGGGAGAAATCATCTGATGAGTCATGTGACAGTGTAAAAACAAAACTGCCATTCAATCACCAAACTAACAAACAAGCCGTGCCGGGGGGGGGCTCGTGATGCCGGGGACGGCGAGCTGAAGCTCTTATTGGGGGAGGAGATGTCAAGCCAATCACAGATAGCGAACGGGCAGATGGCTCGGCGGGTGGGGGGGAGGGGGTATGACGGGCCGTCTTTGAGTCCGAGCGCCGTGATGAGGTCTGATTGGCTAGAAGGAACGCGCCGCATGGTCAACACAGGCAGCAGAGCTGCTAATTAATATACGTGGCGCTGCTGCTTTAATACGCCACCGAAGTCTGAAGGTTGTTGACATTTGTGCCGGCGCCACTTTGTGCAGTAATCACGGCATGTTTCATTAGCACCGGACGCCTTCATTTGGGGCGGTGCGTGTGACCTTGATGGGGGGGAAATGATGTCATTGATTGTAGAGCAGCAGGTTTTGAATTCACCCCCAACAGGGACTGTTATCATTACATTTGATACTAAAACACTTTTGTTTTGTAAGTTGTCTTTAGGCTGCTGTTTGGACAAAGCCCGCACCAACAGTATTCATGAGATGTCACTGTAGGCTCGAGATTGGTTTATTTAAAGTATTTCTCAACATTATAACTAACTAAGAAACTAACTAAGAAAAATCGGTGAACCCTTCGGTCCGATAAACGACGCAGCTTCTGTGGACGGTATCCAGATACGTCTGTATCTATTTCCAGCCAACAGGGTGAGTTTAATACACTTTGAGTCCATGGATGGAGGACTATTAAACACGCACCTATCTGGAAACCCTCACAGCCACATTTCAGAAAGAGCAGCGGACTCGATAAGTCACCCACGCCAAAGGTTACGCAATCATATCCCCCCTGCTCGCACGCAACCTTTTAGCAGGCGATGACATCGTCGCCTTTGCCGAGACACAATTACCGCACCTCCTTTAAAATATGGGCCAGACAAGAAGGTTAACCAACTTCCCGGTGACATGGAAGCTTCGGGCAGCACCGGCGTCGATGGCAGCGAACGCCCTTGGGGATTATAGGTGAGGCTGCTGGTGTCGCAGGCTAACAAGAACAGCCTCGTTCCTGCGGTGTCGGGGTCGGGGGAGGGCGGGGGGAGTGGAGGGGGAGACGCACGCCCTTGAAGGGCAGACAGGGCCGCCTCCCGTCGTCACAGCGGAAGCGGAGGCCCTACCATGCCCGGGTTGGTGACGATCATGCCCTTGCACTCCTCGGCATATTTCTGCCACTCGAGCTCCTCCCACTGCAGCATGTCTGCGATCTCCTCCTCGGGGACCAGCGGCTTGCTGCTGCGCAGCAGGTAGAGCAGCACCTGATGCATGGACAGCACCTCCTTCCCCCCATCTGAGACGGAGCAGAGACAAAGAAACACCAGGAATAAGTGCACGTGTGGGATGTACAGAGCGCCTGAACTCTGCGCCAGAAAAAGCCCCATTGTTGAAGAAAACCCGCACAGGTAAACGGGGGCGGGGCCGCACGCCCGATGCAACACAACCAACCTGAGTGAGTCGGGAGAAGCGCGTGCAGGGAAACGCAACTTCAACCACGCGGTCAAAGAGACTCGTTTAATAGACACTCGTGCAAAATTGATCGGCCTCCATTTCCGACGGACAGAGACACACACACACACACACAAGCCGAAGCCTCAGTGCCGCAGATGCACAAGACAATACGAGATGCACCCACGCACACACTGGACCTCTCAAAAACGGACCACGCTCTCACTGCCGCCCCCCCGACCGTCCACTCGCACGGATCAGAAACACGACGCCATCGTTTTATTTCTCCTGTGCTTTTCAGAAAAGAGGCAGAAACGCGTTTGCGGCGGAGAGAGAACCAGCAGCGCACCAGCGCCATCATGTGCTCAGTGCCTGCAGCAGAAGACAGCGAGCACGAGAGCAGGACGCGTCTCACCGGGTAAGAAGCGGACGAAGCGGGGCATGAAATGGAACCGCTGGCACCCGGAGGGCTCGAACTCCGGACCTGAGGGGAAGAGAAGAGGGCCGTTTGTGTAAAAGCTGTTGTTGTTCTACACATGATCACGATTGCGGCCCTTCTGGCATTACAGCGTTCTACCAATTTCAACGGGCCTGTATAATCTCTGAACCAACATAAGAAATCATGACAATATGAAAGATTTCCAACACTATAAACTAAATATTAGTTAATAATACAGGTGCTAGATTTTAGATTTAGACCAGATCTAGGATGGAGGAATTGCCTTATAGCAGCTAATAGCTCTTGGTGGCGCCGCTGTACCTGTCAGGTTCCAGTCGTACAGCTCAAGCACGTCCCGGAACAAGTAGGAGGCAAACAGCTCCAGGCCTTGGACGCAGTAGTTCTGGACACGGGGGAGGGAGCGTGGAACAGAAAGACTGGCTTAATGTACGCATATAGAAATCCAGTTCTTTAACTTTATCATCGTCGTCATCATCATCATCATCATCATCATCATCGACCCCTGCAGGTTCGGAAGGACTCTCCTCCCTCTTCGTCGGGGATTAGAGGTGTGAGGGTCGCGTGCGGCTCAGACGCCGTCGACTTGAGATAAAAACAAAAGGGTGAGCGAGAGCTGCGAGATGAAGTAGGTTTTACTGACCTCGGGTGTCATCTCCTCTATGAAGTGGATGGTGTAATCTATGTTGAAGCGGATCACACGGCACAATGGGATCTGTGACGATGAAAGGGAGCAGAGGACGACTCATAACCGCGGCGTCAGGCAGAGGTTAAAGAAAGGAAAGCTCGGCTGCGCTGTGGCGCTCACCCAAAGACCCACTGTCATCACAGAAACAAACTGCTTTTTAAAACAATTTGTTAAAAAGAAAAAAGCTGGATGTATACTGTCAGTCCCATGCAACGCACACACACACACATGCACACAGAGAGTAACTAAAAACCCCACTAAATAGATAAGCCCACTCCTCCGTGTTTAATCTCCCCAGTTGCAAGCTCTTTGTTGTTATAGCGCACGGGGTTCCATTTTAAGAGATTACCTGGGGGGTGGGGGGGTCTGAGAGGGAGGGGTGGGGGGGAAGGGGTTCGGGGGGGGGTTTGCGGAGGCTAACTAGCAGAGGCCACGCTCCGAGGTTCTAAATCCCCGCGCGGCCACGAAGCGTTCAGCGTGGCGTTTAACAAGCGCTGCCTAAATGATCCAGTTGGAATCACGCGTAATCCTCCGGGCTCCTTCTTCCCGCCAGACGGATATTGACCGAGTAGTTCATTATTCTGAACTGGCAGAAATAAAAACACACACACACACACACACACACAAACACACACACGGGACAACCGACGGACGGACTGAATTATTCCACCTAGCGATCAGGCCTCTGCAGGAAGAGAAGCTGCTCTTCCAGCCACGAACTCTCTGGTGTCACTGCGCCCGCGTCACCGATGGGCCTTCAGAAGCCAGAGGAGGGGAGGGGGGGAACGGGGGGGGGCACGCGTCAAGGTCAGCACAGGAGCGGTTTGTCCCGGACGCACACTTCAAATGGCCTTTTGAGGAGGGAGGGGCGGTGAGGAGCTGACTGGGCAGCAGAGAGAGCTAATCAAACCTTGCATGGTCGGGCTGCTTCGTACAGCGAAACACACACACACACACACACACAGAGATGGAAGCAGCTGGTTACACATAATGAAGACCACCCTGAGGCTTACGTTGGTGAGAGGTTTGTGGGAGAAGAGGGAGAAGCCTTCGAACAAGTACTCGTGGTCATCGTACTCGATCACCGTGGGCCGGTCGGTCTGAAACAGAATGCATTCACGCACACGTAAATTATTACTCATTATGCACAGCGACTACTCCGGTAAAGCACCAATGGGTTTGTGTCAACGGGGGTTAAAAAAGGGGCGTACCAGGAAGTTGGTGGGCGGAGACACGGTGATTCGGTAGTGGAACAGCTTCCCTGCGTTGTTGTTCATCGGACGGCACGGTTTCACCGGCTGAGAGGAGCACGTTGAGCCGAGCATTACGACAACAAACCACGAGAAAACATACTTGCAAAATAAAAACTAAAATCTTTGAGATGCACAGAGTCAACGTCATAAGTGACATCCTCTTAATCAATGCGGTCACATGTCCTATATACTGTATGAAGGGGCTAATTGACGAAGCATTTCCTGGTCAGAGACGGCGTAACAACCCAATAGACAACTGATCAACACCCAGGGGAGAGGAGGAACCTGCTGAGTGTAACACAGAGACAGCCGTCACCTCCCTCCCTTTAGAGCTAAAAGAGGAATCGCTCCTATGAAAAGGAATTCAGCATAAAGGAAAAAGGCAAATCCATCGCTGAGTCACTGGTATACATCCCATTCTTACACTAAGGCACACGTGAAATCATCATTTGATGATGTCCTCGTTGATGCAATGCAGGCAAGGCATTTTTTTTAAAAGCTGGCCCAGAATAATACACTTCAACTGGCCCAACTTCAAGGTTAGGAAAGGCTGATTTATTCCGGGCGCGTCCTACCTCCTCCCCCGGGTAGATGCTGTGGCGGATCCCCGTCCGTCTGGCCTTGGCGCTGCACTTACACAAGGGGCCGTCGTTCATCTGGATGGACGGGAAGTACGTAAATCAGAACGCCGTCGCTGCGACTCTCCAAACACTCTGCTGACCTTTACCTCCTTCGGTGCCCAGACACCATTACGAGGTGCTGCCTTCTCACTTTATAGTGGAGGGAACTCACGGCACGACAGAAAGAAACTTTATCCTGAAGAACGATATTAAAAAAGGGTAAACAAACTCTTGGATAATCCTCCCGACAGCAGCAGGACCTGAACTCGACGCCCTCAATCAAGTGTTCAAGTGCAAAATGCGATAAGAGCGGGAAGAAGGAAACGGTGGACATCACAAGGGTGTATCTGGATTAGAGAAATGCCCCGCTGTGACCTCTGGGGTTATCGGACCCTGGTGAGAGGCTACCACCGCACGCCGGAGGCATCGACAGGCGGGGGCACGTCTAATTTTTACATCCTCACTGCATGAATATTCCCCGTGGCGTTTACCATCGAGATAAAGAAAGCGCCACCGACCTGCCCCGGGTCGTTGTACCACAGCTCCTCGTGCAGGCGGTCCGGGTGAGCCTTCTTCCTCTTGATCTCGGCGATGACGTCGAAGACGTCGGAGTCGGAGCTGCTGGAGCAGGAGCTCCCCTCGCCGTCCGACTCGCAGTCCGAATCGCTGCTGCTGTCGCCTGAAAGCGCAAAGAAAAAAAAGAAAGGGGCTTGAATCAGGGCAGGGGAGGGATCACGAGCCGGGGAGGGAGCAGCGGTTAAGCTCTCCGGCTCGGCTGGGCCCTCAATACGTTTTATACAACATTAAGTACCAGCGAGGGATGTTTTCATATCATCCGCACAATGTGGGTGACACAGCAAAAAGAGCCACGTCGAGTGCGACTTACTAATTCAGCACAGAAATATTCTTCATTATGACTTCTAGCAAAAACCAGATTAAAAGAGCACCGCAGTTGCCATCTGGCACGATTCCACCAAAATGAGGACTCTTCAAAATGAAGACACATTCAGGCAGAGAGCCTCGTGAACACCGAGCTTAATCTCGCTGAGGAGAAAGACTCCTTAAGCACGTCAATCACGACATGGGCGTCTGCTGTTTGCACAGAACAAGGAGCTGACGAAGGGTCGCAGGAAGAAAACCACTCAGAGCAGGAACAACACTCATTTTGTTCTACTTTGTACCCAACTAGTTTTGCAGGTCTGCACACCTGGATCCTCATCCAGTTTGGTTTTGGGCGGGTCCCACATGGGACGGACGGACTTGGCTCGCTCCTGCCTCCTCCCCAGCTCCTGCTCAAAGCGCTCGTACAGGTCCCGCAGTTTACTGGTTCCCACCACAGTCGAGTCTCCCTGAACGCAACACAACACAACACAGGCAGGACAGGTCACATCCGTCATCACGCCAGCATTCCACGACCGAGAAATGAACGAGAGACCACGGGGATGAAATGGAAATGCGTGTGTGTTATTTACTCCGGTTGTGTTTACCATGTAACAAAGCTTCACGCGCACATTAGGAATTCAATTGAACTTAATCCTAGCTTAGTTTACAGGTTTAGAGTGTTTGGGCAGTGTGCATTCAAGTGTGAGCTGCTACATCGCACCAGTGGGGTTCAACGCTCTTTTGGGAAGGTGACTGTGACTCGCAAAGGTAGATATATATGCTGACAGCGTGAAGTAAATGCTGGTAAAGGTCAGCGCCTTCCGGAAGAAACGCATGCGAAAGGACAGATGTGGATTTAAGTTGTCTGTAGAGCCGCGTTTGGTAGCAAGGCGAGACGTCTTTACGGCTGTGGTCACAGTGTGAAAGGGTTTCATCACAACAAACGATGGATTCACCAGGTCAGACGTCAGCGTACCACTTGGTCCATGGGGTCATTGGAGTAGTTGTTCTCAGCATGAGTGCAGCGGATCCAGGCAGGCTTCAGCAGCGCTTGTTCCTCCTTTTCGTCTCCGCCCCTGTCCCTGTCCCGGTCCTTGTCGGCGGGGGGGGGCGCCTCCTCGGAGTCTCTGCTCCTGGCGGAGGAGTAGCTGCGCTCCCTGCTGCCCAGGCCCGAGGAGCTCTCGGACCTGCGGTCCCTCTCGTCCTCCCAGCGGCCACGTTTCCTGTCTCGGCTCGAGGACCGACTGTCGGGCACAGACACATTTAAACAGGAGGTGGTCACGTGACCAGAGCACCAAGCGGAGGTCGGGTGGCGACGGCCGAGGCCGCTCCAAGTGCTAGGTGAAGAATGAGTAATGGATATTAAAACCACAACACACAAACCTTTTGAACTTGTTGCTGCCTTATATTTTACGTTGTGAAGATAGTGTGCACCTATTAATGAAACCCTTTCATACGTTAACCCGAGAACAGAGAACTCGAGGGGCAAACCCGTCTTGGGGTACTTTATAGCAGCGGTTCTGTCGTGTTGTTTTGATATGCCGGATGTAACTAAAAGAGACTCCGTTCTCTCCTTTTCAGGTTTGGGTTTTCTGGATCTCTGTGCAGGCTCATTGGCGCCTCAGCAATGGACTCCCGGCTCAGCTTGTACTTCGTCTTTGCTCTCAAATGAGAGCTCCACCTTGTTGCCATTGTGCAGAGAGAAATTGTCTCTCTGACAAATGAAGACTTCATACCGTTATCAGGTGAGAGACCGTTGCCACCGATGGCAACTGAAGGCCCATTTCTCCGCTGATCTCATATGTAGGATCACTCCCATTGCTGGTCAGTGTGTGTCTTTGTGCGAGAGGTTTGCAGCTTGGACTGTTATTATTGTCAAAACAATTGCCATTATTGTGGCAGATACCAAATTAATCTTGAACTTAATTGTAACGAGAACTAGAGCCAACTAGTGTGGTAAATAATCAGAATTTCATCAAAGTGGGAATTTATCGTTTCACACAAGTTTTTGTGAGACATATAATCTTTATTAGCGTTTACCTCCGAGGCCTCTTCCGGTGCCGGTCGGGCGACTGGGACCGCCGAGTTTCTCTGTGCCGATACCTCTCCCTGTGAAGCAACACGCAAGCCAGTCAGAAAGAGAAAAAACAACCGATTCCCCGGCCGGGTCACGTGTCCGGAGAGCGGCTGCCGTTACCTGCTGCGATCCCGGCTCCTGTGTCTGGGGGACGCCCGGCCTCTGTCGTACTCAGACCTGTACCGCCCCCCCTCCGGCCGGCCGCGCTTGTCCGGACTCCGCCCGCGGTCCTTCCGCTCTCCGGGGAGTTCCATTCTGTGCCGCTCGCCGGAGCCCCCGTAGCCGTAGCCCTTCTGCCTGTGGTCCTCGTGGCGGTACGCTCTCTCCGGGGACCTCCTGCTGTCCATGGGCTTCTCGTACTTGTACGGCCCCCCGTGCCTGAAGCTGTTGACCGGTTTGAACGAGGCGGCGCTCTGGTTGTAGCCAGGGCTGAAGGGGGGCGGAGGGAAAGGAGGGTGAGGGGGATGATGGGGGTAGTTCATGGAGTACGGAGAGTGGTAGCTCATCGACTGGGACGCCATGGGGGGTGGCATGGATGGGTGTGGCATCGGCGGCGGCACAGGCGGCATCATGTACGGGTGGTAGGCGTTCTGAGCGGACACCTGGGACCCTGGCGTGGGACCCCCCGTGGAGCTGGGGATGGGGGGGGGAGGGAAGTTGGGCGGGGGATCTAGGAAGCCCTGCCTGACGGGGGGCTTGGGGAAAGGCGGGCGCACCGGGCACTGGTTTAGGGAGCTGGGAGTCGCGGACGGCGCCGGGGGAGGGTAGTGCATGAAGTCAGTGTGTGGAGGCATGTAGCCGCTGTTTCCATGGTAGCTGGAACTGGGAGGAGCCTGAGGCTCGTAGTGGTACTGGGCCACAGGAGGCTGGGGGGGCGGCGGCCTCAGGTTGCTGGGTCGGTAGTTCTGAGGGGAGCCGTGCTGGCCTGGAGGTGCTCCCCCCCTGGGGCTGCCGCGGTCCTGATGAAAAGACATGACTGTGGACAGAAACAATCAAGTCACTGAACAGGAAACGAACCTGAACCCGGAAGTAGATGAACGGCAGCTAGAGGAAGGTTTTACTCTTCTCTTCTCGATGTTGAAACACAAATTGATGGGGAAGCACTTGAAGCCGCTGCGTCGACTTACTAGTATGAACCCGGGGAATGGAAACAGGGAGAGATTATAAAGCTCGTCTTGCTACTATTTTCTCGGAAAATACCTGTGATTGTTAGCGACGGTGTTTCTGTTGTTTTGTCACTAAATCGTCTAGCTGCGTTTTTATTTTACGAAAACGTTGTATTGTTCTCGTCTTTCTTGTTAAATAAATCTCAATGAAACGTGAAACAAATCTCAGCAACTACTTTATTAATAATTTCGTTTGTATTACACGTGTAACGTTAACTCGTTATTTATACAAACGAGCAGAATACCGCTCGCTCCAACTGACGGTAACCTTAGCTGATTATAGCATCACCAGCTAGCTACTGTTAGCCACAGCATATGCCCCTTTTCCATTGCATGCATAGAGTAGCTCACTAAATGTAAGTTTTAGAAGAGTCCCCCTGAGTGAATTTCACCGTTAATACGATGTTCGTGCTAAGAGCATCGGAAATGTTAAAGTGACGATCCGGTGACAACCAAGTTAGCAAGCCTGCTAGCACATCATGACAGCGTAAGTTAAAGAAAATTACCTTTAAAAAATTGGTAGCTCTAAAAACTGAAGCGTCTCATTCCGTCTTCACTACTAGTTCAATATTCTAAAATTGCAGCGACGTAAAGTGTGAAAACAGAGTAACGTACATTAAGCTTTATCAACGCGACGCCTCATCTATTAAGGTACCACGGTCGCTGTGCGGCCGTGTTTCCAGTCGGACAGCTTAGCGAGAGGACCAAAGATTGACCAATCAAAATCCGCCATCAGGTCATCTGCCAATGAAATACAGGCGGGGTTTTTTCCCACCGGGCCGCAGCGGCAGGAGCGCAAAAAACCCGCTGGAACTAATATCATATTAATGATGTCTGGATGATTGTTATGTTTTCCAAGTACTGATGTTTATTTGGAATATCATCGTATGTCATTTATTTGCTTTGCTTTATTTAAATATTACGCCTACAATTAATCCACAATTAAGTACATTGTTTTTACTAACTGTTAACCGAGAAGTACGTGTACTGAAAATAATGAAACCAAATATTTATAGTTATAGTTTTTACCTCATAACCTACATTGCCTTCATTTATCTTTGGATATCTTTATTTGTTTCTGGAACAGCGAGGATGTCTTAAAACCTTTTTTACCGTGCACCTTTGCCATGCGTCCACCAGAGAGCAGCAGAAGATTGAACGATGATTGAAGACCTCAGCGAATTACTCACCATCGCCATGGAAACATATCAGACCCGACTGAGGCGGAGGCAATAACATATCATTCATGACCCTCTGTAACACTTCAGTCCACAGAGCGTCTCTCTGTCGGGGCACCTGATCCTCTCTGTATCGATCTGACCCTGAATAAGCGGCTCGCAGCCCGGGTGTTGACCCGTGCGTGGCAGCATGCATGGGCCCCCTGCCCTGATGGTGCCCGCTGCACGTTGGTGGAGGAGGCCTCAGCGCGGAGGAGCGAGGTCAGACGGTCTGCCGTGAGGGGTTTACAGAAACATTGTGGCAACATTTACTGTTTCTTCAAAGATCCTGTATACAAACCCAGGACCACAAATAGAGCACTGACATCATCCAGCAGTCGAGCAATCAATTCCTAATAAGTCAATTAATTACGTTGTCTATACAATAGCAGAGAAGGGTTCAGTTCAACATGTCCTAACATCAAAGGGAAAATGTTATTTCCCACAGATAGCATCCTGAGAGAAGCACTACAACCACAGAATTGCAGGTAGAAAAATAATCCACATATTTAGGTTGAGGGCAGTTTGTATGTACGTTTTTATGCTAATTGCCTTACTTCATATTATTATTACACTTTCAGTAACCGCTGTACCTTTGAAGGAACACAAAGAAATGTTTATTTTAGGGTGGAACCTTCTTAATCGAGGTATCTAAGCCAACAAGAAAAAAACACCTTGTTCTGTCTTTACTTCCATTGTATACCACAAATGCCACAGATGATTTAATTTTTCTGTGGCTTACGTTTGTTCTCCTTCAAGATGTCTGATGGTCAGCACCACTTCATTGTGATGCCCTTCAGGTGCAGCAGCATTAATATTCTGTGGCTTTTCGAGGGGCGCGCCCTCCCTTCCTCCAGAAGAAAGATGAAGGAGAAAGAAGAGATATTCACACCCTGGCATCACCTCTCATGTCTTTTTTAAATATTAATAAAGACATAACCGGCAGGGACGGGGTCACTGGATGTGACTACTGGACCGGAATGTGCACAGCAGACGATTCCCAGCTCACATGGACACCACACGACCACGCAGGATTTAAAAATATATTCTGTCAACATCTGGCCCTTGTTGTTGGACTGGTCCTTATGAAAGTGTTGCTAAAACGAAAGAAAAAGCAAAGAGACACATTCTGTCATTTTGTCACTCAAAGTCTTTTTTAAATGTAACGTCTCTTTATCATGTTTTCAAAGTCTCTGTGTCTTTGCATCTCTTTGTTTCGGTCTCTCTGGAGTTGTTTCATGCTTCCTTGGAGTCATTTTGAGGCTCTTCTGTGTCTCTTTGACTGATGATAATGAAATTATTTCTTAATTCGACCACATGCTGTGATGTTTGATGGTCGTCGGAGTTTCTCATCTTGTAACTTGTAACTCCTGAATGGGCAAATGGATCTGAGAAGAGCAAAGAAAACAACATTCCATTGAGTGTAATTTACTGCTTCGATGTTATAAAACGAAGGAGTGTTGAGTCACTGGCTCCCATGTTCCTCTCATCATTCAGTAGAGTTTGTAAAGAAAGAAGTAAAGAAACATTAAGTGTTTTTCCGGCGGTGCGTCTCTATGCTTTCGGCCCCCTGTGCATGCAATGGATTCCCAGTATTGATCCTTTTGCTTTTAGATTAGTTTTAAAGACTTGGGGAAATAAGCTGTATCACTTTTTAATGAGACTCAGAGGTGAAGATGACCTTTAGTTTACCCAAAGAAATAAATGAGTTCATTCTGCATGAGTTTGAGGGGGAATGAAAAATGAAAAAGGTTTCATTTAACCTGAAGAAAACGCCAGATAAACAGTTAAAATTGTGTAAAAGTGTGTTCTCTGTTGGTTTGATAACAAATTCAACGGAAGATACACAAAGAAATAATTGAAAATACCTGTTTTTCATTAAGTTTAGTGAGGAGTTCAGGTGTATAACAATGAGTTGTCACCCTACAAAAAACATTATGCAAATAAGTACATAGGTAAATACGTAAATAGGACTGTAAAATAAAAAATGACCTGCATTCATTGAATCAATTAATTTATTAATGCCTTTCAATTACATCTGGCCAGAGAATTTCAACATCACAGCAAATATTTCCACGAGTCCTGCATTGTGCACACAAGGTGCAATACAGTACGTTAGTGTTTTACAGTAATGCCATTGATTGCCGTCCATACTATTGTGAAACTGTTGCTGAGGTTTTGAAGCAGCAGTATACAGAGGTATGCCCAAATCCTTTCACTTACAGTAGCATAAAACAGTTTATGGACACATATTTAAAATTCAGGAAAGTAAAAGTGCAGAAATTCGATTGCCCCCTTCTTACACTTTGCCCCCTTCTTACACCTTGCCCTCCTCTTACACCTTGCCCCCCTCCTACACCTTGCCCCCTTCTTACACTTTGCCCCCTTCTTACACCTTGCCCTCCTCTTACACCTTGCCCCCTTCTTACACCTTGCCCTCCTCTTACACCTTGCCCTCCTCTTACACCTTGCCCCCTTCCTACATCTTGTCCTCCTCTTCCTCTCTGTGCATCTCTTCTTACATTTTCCACTCTTTGTCCACTATAGCATTGCCCTCCAATCTATCCATCTCTTCTCCCTCTACTTCTCTATCTTCTCCCCTTTCTTCATCTTCAGCTCTTCATCTTCAGTTGTTCTAGCTCTTTCTCCATCTCCTCTTCCTCTTCTTCTCCCACTTCCTTGTCCACCACCTCTCACTCTTACACCTCCTCTTCTTCCACTACTCATTTTTTTTATTGTCTTTTTTCATCATTCGTCTTCTTTGTCGTTTTTCTCTTCCCCTTTTGTAGTTGTTGAAATTAAGACGGCTGTGTGAACAATTAGGAAATTGTCTTTTTTTGTGTTGAGTGGATTATTTACTCATCAGGTATCAATTTGGCGTTAATTGAGGGCATAGGATGTGCAAGTGACTGTTTTACAATTCACAGAGTTTGTTTGTTGTGTTTTGAAAATGGTACCAAAATGCCTGTGATTACACACCAACGGTAGTAAAAACACAAGTACCTGATATTCATCTGTCATTAAACCTTAATGACAATTAAACATGAGTACAATTTCTCATAGACATATTTGCTTATATTGAGGGGGCAGAGGAGTCCTTTTTCTAAAACGCCTCGTTGAACATATTAAAGATTAAGATTAAAGCCTAATTAGGAGCCAATATCTAAATGATCATCTATTGATTCAAGGAGCACAGCAGCATTAAGCTGAGCTCGTTCACACGTCCATCTGAGGCCCAGAGAGCTGTGGACCCCCCAGAGTCCAGACCAGCTCAGGTACCCCTCACCTGCTCCACCTGCATCTCCACCCACATGAACCTCCACCAGCTGCACAGACTGAACTATGTGGTGAGCAGAGAGGAAGGTTCTCCACCAGGAGGAGACTCTCCCTCCCAAAGAGGACGCAGAGACACTGAGGAACCAGAATCAGACCAGAGAAAGAACCCAGGATAAAGAGGTTCAGTGAATGTGGTGCTGAAGGTGTGGAGGTGGATCAGTGTGTCAGAGGAGACTCTGTAGAAGGACAGAGAGCCAGCAGGACAGTCCACATACACTGCTACTCTACCAGAGGAGGAGGAGGAGGTGATGGGTGTTCCTGTCTTATTGTGCCAGACATAGTAACCTCCATCAGAGCATATCAGACTCCAGGACTGATCATAGTATCCAAACAAACAGTCATCACTGCCTCCTTTCCTCCTGATTCCTCTGTAACTCACTGATACATCAACGTTTCCTCTGCACTCGACCTCCCAGTAACAGCGACCAGTCAGACCAGTTCTACACAGCAGCTGAGGACAGTAGTCAAATCTGTCTGGATGATCAGGATACGACTGATCCTCATTCACATGTGTCACCTTCCTGTTGTTGTCAGACAGTTTGAGGTGTCTGTAAACTGTGTTTGTGTCGATTGTGAGTTCACAGGAATCTGATGAGAGAACAAGACACAATACAGCTGCAGTTATTAATCATGTGTTCATCTACTGACACGCTGATGATGACATCACAGAGGTGAATGAGTGATGTCACAGTGTGATGAATCACTTACACTTCCTCAGACCTGGTGTCATCCATCGGCCTCCATCAGGCTCCACCCTGAAAGGAGGAGGGGGGGTCAGAGCAGCATGGAGACATGGACATTACATCACTCTCACACACTCAGGTTATGTTTTGATCGCTGTGCATTTATTTGTAAATATGTTTGTTATTCGCATAACTCAAAAAGTATTGAACCGAAACGCATGAAATTTGGTGGGTTGATTGGTCATTATCCGGGGCACATTGATAGATTTTGGGAGCGATCGGGTCAAAGGTCAAGGTCATGAAAAGGTCAAAAAGACACTTTTGACAATAACTTCCTTCATAATCGAGCTATTGTCATGAAACCAACGCCATATTGTTCCATGACGAAATACATTTCAAATAATCCACATCCGCCATGACGTCACTCTGACGCAAGTGCGTCAAAATGAGATGAGGAAACGTTCCCTACGAGCCAGTCAAGCTAGCGTTAGCTAGCTAAATGTCCAATATTGAGACTGTGATCTGGTCAAACAAGCAAGCTGGCACTATCGTCGCCATGGAGATGATCTAATTCAACATGTCAGCCGCAGTCACATCCCGTCTCCTAGCAACAGTCAACACTGGCTTCTATCCCATGTAGTCTGCAGGTGAAGGTGTTACAGCTTAAAAAAGGACAACACACACTGGAGGCAGATGACCAGCCCACAAAGCTGACGACGTTGAGTCATAGGAACCCACCACGATGCCCGTCAACGTGTCAGGAGACACCACTGTCCTCTCTTATAACGTGGAAACAAGACAAAGCTTCAGAGAAACAAGCCTTTCACCTTCACCTTCCTCCCTGTGTAGGCTCATCCTGGCTACTGTTCCTCACTACTTCTGCCTGTATTGAACAGTTTGATGAGTCTCTGTTAGTTTGAGGTCAGCTTGGTGTGTCACGGTCTTATTAACCAGGCTCACAGTGTGAGAGAGAGAAAAGGTTTCCAGCTCTCCCTCCTCTACCAGACTGATGGTTTGTGGCTGCAGCAGGCCTCTTCCTACCTGAGAGTCTCCAGTCTCCAGTGAGGATCCTCCAGTCGGTCAGAGAGGAGCTTCACTCCTGCGTCTCCTGCATGGTTGTATCTCAGGTCCAGCTCTCTCAGGTGGGAGGGGTTTGAGCTCAGAGCTGAGGCCAGAGAAGCACAGCCTTCCTCTGTGATCAGACAGCCTGACAGCCTGAGAGTCTCCAGTTTACAGTGTGGACTCTCCAGTCCAGCAGAAAGAAGCTTCACTCCTGAATCCTGCAGGTCGTTGTTACTCAGATCCAGCTCTCTCAGACTAGAGGACGGGGAGCTGAGGACTGAGGACAGAGCTTCACAGCTTCTCTCTGAGAGGTTACAGCTACTCAGTCTGAAGAGACAACAAATCAACAAGAAAAATTTGTGTTGAAATGAATGATGACGAGTTTTGACTAAAATGCACCATGGGAGCAATAAAAAAATGTGTTGATTGAAGTTGTTTATTTATTTTCTTACTTTAAACAATCTGTTAATCTGTTAATTGTTCTCTACTATTTACAGGAAGTACTGTAGTATCAATATCACAATGAGGCAGAGCTATTTAATGTGGTTTGTTAAGTTCAAAGTTAAGCTTCCCTTTGCCTATGATGCGTTTAAAAAAAAAGAAAAAGAAGAAATTCTGAACAATAAGAAAAGACGGCAGCATGTTTAAGTCATGATGGATGAATCTAACTCTCTCTGTACTTACAGAGCTTTGCTGGAGGCTTTGACCACTGGCAGCAACCTCAGAAGAGCCTCCTCTGAAGCAGAGTATTCCTTCAGGTCAAACACCTCCAGATCTTCTTCTGATGACAGTAAGATAAAGGCCAGAGCTGACCACTGAGAAGGAGACAGTTCTCTGGAATCTCTGGAAAGACGTCCTGATCTAAGGGACTGTTGGATCTCCTCCACTAGAGAACCATCATTCAGTTCATTCAGACAGTGGAACAGATTGATGCTTTTCTCTGGAGACACATTCTCATTCATCTTCTTCTTGATGTACTCGACTGTCTTCTGATTGGTCTGTGAGCGACTTCCTGTCTGTGTCAGCAGACCTCGTAGGAGAGTCTGATTGGTGTCCAGGGAAAGACCCAGGAGGAAGCGGAGGAACAAGTCCAGGTGTCCATTAGGACTCTGTAAGGCCTCGTTCACAGCACTTTGGTAGAGATGCATTGGTTTAGGTTTGCCTCTAAAGACTTTAGACATCAGGGAGGTTGTTTGTTCTTCTGACAGCAGATTGACACCAGAGCTGAAGAAGGTCAGATGGACATGAAGAGCAGCCAGAAACTCCTGAACACTCAGATGGACGAAGCTGAACATCTTGTCCTGGTACAGTAGGCTCTCCTCTCTAAAGATCTGAGTGAACACTCCTGAGCACACTGAGGCTGCTCCTGATATCGATGTCACACTCTGTCAGGTCGGATTCATAGAAGATCAGGTTGCCTTTCTGCAGCTGATCAAAGGCCAGTTTCCCCAGAGACTCAATCATCTTCCTGGTCTCTGGACTCCAGTGTGGATCCGTCTCAGCTCCTCCATCGTACTTGATCTTCTTCACTTTGGACTGAACCACCAGGAAGTGGATGTACATCTCAGTCAGGCTCTTGGGCAGCTCTCCTCCGTCTCTGGTCTTCAACACCTCCAGAACTGTAGCAGTGATCCAGCAGAAGACTGGGATGTGGCACATGATGTGGAGGCTTCGTGAGGTCTTGATGTGAGAGATGATCCTGTTGGCCTGCTCCTCATCTCTGAACCTCTTCCTGAAGTACTCCTCCTTCTGGGGGTGTGTGAACCCTCTGACCTCTGTCACCATGCCGACACACTCAGGAGGGATCTGATTGGCTGCTGCAGGTCGTGTGGTTATCCAGAGGCGAGCAGAGGGAAGCAGCTTCCCCCTGATGAGGCTTGTGAGGAGCACATCCAGTGAGGCCGACTCTGTGACATCAGTCAGGATCTCATTGTTGTGGAAGTCCAGAGGAAGTCGACACTCATCCAGACCGTCAAAGATGAACACGACCTGGAACTCTTCAAACCTGCAGATTCCTGCTGCTCTGGTTTCACTGAAGAAGTGATGAACAAGTCCCACCAAGCTGAACTTCTTCTCTCTCAGCACATTCAGCTCTCTGAAGGTGAATGGAAATGTGAACTGTAGGTCCTGGTGGTCTTTGTCTTCAGCCCAGTCCAGAGTGAACTTCTGTGTTAAGAGTGTTTTCCCGATGCCAGCCACTCCCTTAGTCATCACTGTTCTGATTGGTTCCTCTCCTCCAGCTGAGGCTTTGAGGAGGTCTCCTTGTCTGATGGTTGTTTCTGGTCTGGCTGGTTTCCTGGATGCTGCTTCAATCTGTCTGACCTCATGTTCTTCATTGACCTCTGCAGTCCCTCCCTCTGTGATGTAGAGCTCTGTGTAGATCTCATTCAGAAGGGTTGGGTTTCCTGCTTTAGCGATCCCCTCAAACACACACTGGAACTTCTTCTTCAGGTTGGATTTGAGTTCACGCTGACAAACTGCAGCAAGAAGTCCTGAATGAAGACAACAGAGAAGATCAATGAGTCACAGAGTAGATTTCAACATGTCCTTTCCTCAGAGAATGACCCCATTAATATATTCTGTCCATCTCTTGAGACATTAGTGAAGGTCTCATTCATCAGCATGGTGAGTCTTTAGAGGAATCCTCTTACTGCTCTGCAGACGCTCAGCCAGCTCCTCCTGCTTCATTCTTCTCAGGAAGTGCACTGAGATCTTCACAAACGCCTCTCTGCTCCTCCTCTGCTCTTCATCCAGCATCTCCTCCTCCTCCCTCTCTAAGCATTCTGGGTAACCTGAACTCACAACCTTCTGGATCTTTTTCAGCTCGTTCTTCACAAAAGTGAGGATGTTCTCCTCCAGCAGCTGGAACAGAACATTCTATGAATGACACCAACTAGAACCATGGAAGCCAACATAAGGTCCATGTTGGACAGACTGAAGATCCACTGGTCTACAAAGTGCAGCATGGAGATGATGGTGAACTGAGAGATGTTAAAGTAGTTGTTCATGTACACACCATGAAGATGGAGTCCAGGTGTGTTTGATGCTGCTGGGCAGACTGAGATGTGGGAACCTCTGAGCTCTCCTGGTCCTCTCTGTGGAGGAACATGAACCATCAGCTCACATGGTGTTTGAACCATCGAACACCAAGACAACATTAGGTAAAGTCCAGCCATCTGTCTCCAGAAACCTGCAGCTGTCTCCAGATGTGACCTCATGCTGATCCTGATGTGGAGGAACTAGCTCACATTTTGTTTACATCTGAGAACCAGGTTACTTTGCTATTGTGATAATTACAAAAAGACATAAAATTTAGGGGTGTATCGATTTATATTCCTCCGATTCCAACGACATCGATCTGTGCTCGGCGAGTTGGCCTTATGGACGACATATATTGATCTAACATAGTTTTAAAATGTAATAAATCGATTGTATCGATACTAGGAAATAACCCATTGGGTTTAAGCGTGTCAGACTTTATATGGATGTCTTTTCTTCGATAAAGGCTTTAAATATTACTCGATTCAGTCTGCCTATCCCTGACGTCATCGCTTCCGCGCCAGCAGCAGCGCAAAGGCGCAAAGACTACATAACATAGCATGGCGGATGGCAGAGCGGTTGACCTAGCGCGGGTCCATATGGTCGCGCATAAAGTCTGCGGGCCGCACGAACTGCGGGCTGTGATTGGAAAACGGGACTGTAGCTGTCCCGGACGGGACAAATCGAAATTGCACATAATTCGGGATGTCCCGGTGCTTTCCAGTTGTCTCGTAAATCCGCCTCCCGAGTTGGAAAGTGACGTCATTGCCTGGCTCGTTCCACTTATAGTGTTCCAAATGCGTCTTGCTACAGGACGAGTAGGAAAGAACACCAGTGCAGCAACTGCCATGCTAATGCTGGACGTTTTCGACAAAATACTATAGTAATCTTATAGGCATCTTATAGGAATACTGTTGTACACGGGTCATCAGTGCAAGTCATCGAGTGAGGTAACGACCAAGAAGGTCTGGAGTAACTTATTGCTGCTTGTTTTTATATGGATTAGTTTTGTAGCTCTCAGTACGCAGCGCTGTTGTTCCAGTTGGTTACCGCTGCTGCTCGTTATTATTATTATTCAATGGCTTGCATTGAAAAGTTGAATGAAAAGTAGCTTGCGAGCCCAAAAAGTGTGGGCCGCCCTTCGTTAGACCTTTTCGACCACAGCGTTCCTCCAGGAAGCAGCGCCCCTTGAAGATGACGCCCCCTGTAGACCGGACCATCGCCTAAGATGTTACTGGTCTGACCCACTTGAGATCAAAGTGGGCAGCATCTAAAATGAGTTTGATCAAGATAATGAGTTGTGTCCTGATTGATCGTCATGGAAACAACACTTTAAACAATGCACCATCTCTGTAATTCCTAACTGAGGATCGTCAGTTCTTCATCTGTTTAAGAACTTACTCTGGGTCATAAGAACGGCCTCCATCTTTGAAGAGTAGAGGAAGACCCATAGACCAATCACTCTTCATGGACACACATCTGGGTTCAGGAGACTTTCCTCTCTGCTGATGTGACCTGAAAGAAACACAGAGGTTGACGTTGGGACATGGAGACGAGTGGAGGACAGCTGGAGATGGTCCTCTCACCTCTGAGCTGTGGTCTGGCTGTCATGTTCCCCACACAGAGGGTCTTCAGAGGGACGGACTCCGTCCTCTGGGTCCTCAGCCTGATTCATAGCAGAGTCCCACCTTCACACCTTCACCACCACCTGCTGGGAGAGCTTACACATGATCATCTTCAGCAGGACAAACACACAGAGCTCCTTCACCTCAACACTAACACTAGAACACTTTCTGTATTGTTGTCCTTCTGGTAAAGTTCCTTTACCTTTTGTAAACCCTGTTAACACGTCAAGAGACGTCATTTTAAACACTCGTCCTGTAAATGTAGTGTTTTACAAGATGAACAGTATCACTCATCGTCCAGCAGGTGGCGCTGTGCTGTTTCCAGAATCCAGAAGTCAGTAAAACACAGACCAGTAAGATGACATGTAGCTGTCCTGATAGGTAACACTGTGGTTACCATGGTAACATGATGGGATGGTTCCATGTGATCGGTTAGTAAAAGGTCGACTACGACCTGGTGACCAATGAGAGAAGAACTGAACACTAAAGAAAACAAACACATTCAAACACTAAAAAGTACAGATGAAGAATCGAACATGAAGCTTTGTGGACTAAAGGACTGAAGCAGCAGGTGAGAGCAGACAGAGCGTCTCTCAGGTGTGTTTCAGTGCAGCAACAAAAGGCCCAGGTGAGCTCTGTGGTCCCTGCGGGGTCCTAGTGCCCCTCCGTCTGCTACCTTCCCCTCCTCATCAGTAACAGTCCTCACAGACCCCAGATCAGACTGAGCTCCTCTTCTTCATCACAGTGTCATCATGCAGACTAACAGCAGCTTCTCTCTGCCTGCTCACACAGGCGCCATCTTGTTTCCAGCTTTAAACAACCATCAATGATGTCATTCAACCAATCACAGCTGCACTTACTGAGCTTGTAGACGTGAACTTCCTCAGTGAGCAGCTCTCTTCTTTCCTCAGCAGGTCCGTGTAGAAAAGGAGCTCCGTGCTTCACTTCAGCTTCCATCGGACGGAGTGAAGTGACGCAGCTTGTTAGAGCTTGTTGTCGTTCATCAGAGAGGGTGTGTCCTCACGTCACCATCAAAGTATGCAGTCCGACTGGTTGAGTCTCAGTCAGAGCGTGTTCACAGGGTCAAAGGAACAGAATCCAATCCTCCTCACTGCTCAAACAAGAGTCTTTCACGATCAGAACCAGCATCTGTGGAACAATTCTTCCACCTTGTAAAGTGTTGCTATGACAACAGAATGGACGCTGTTGTTGGGACCAGATAGATTAGAGGAGCTGTGGAGCTGACGTGAGAGTGTTTTCATTCCTCACTCCACCTTGAGGATCAGGTTGAACCTGTTGGGGCGGAACAACTCCCCACGTATCAGTCTCAAGCTGCATGTTAAATTGTTTACCTTTATGACAAACTGCAGCTTCCTCACAAAGGACACGTTGTTGCATGCAGTAATCCAATTTCTCAGTGCTACAAGCTCTTCACACACTGCCTCAAAATTTCTACAAGAAAATATCAAATGTTAAAACTAGAATGTGCGAAGGCCTAAGACTGACGTGGCAAAGGGATCTCTGCAATGAGATCAGGGAAAATGTAATGCAGGAGAACATATGGACTGTATGCGGGACTACAAGGGACACAAGAAGCACGTTTATCCATTATAAATAGTTCACACCTCACCTCGCTGCAGCGGGAGTGAGGGGGAGTGGCTCAGGGAACGGTGCCGGGTGGAGGCAGTTGGGCCTCAGCTGGGGGAAAAGAACAATTATCTCTCCCCTGTATTTGAGACAGGAAGGCAGCGCGAGCGAGCAGGACGCCGACCGTGTGTTGTGTTATTTGTCTGACGAACCTGTGCTAATAAACTGGTTGAACTTGCCATCACGGTTGTCAGCTGCATCCTTCCGGAGCCCCTAAACCCACAGACCTTTACAGGGATTAATGCTTGTGGTGGCGGGGCGTGGTTTCAGCACGGACATGGAGCACGAGGACGGGAGCGAGTACGCACCGGTTTGGGCGAGAGCGCACGGCAACGCCACGAGCGTTAATAAAAACCTGTATGACACTTGTAATCTGCCCTCAGCCTCCTCCTTCCGGGTCCCCCAGCACCCAAGCCCGTTACGCTCATCAAGATGCGAATGGAAACTTTAGAAAATATGTAGAACTTGGAAAATATCAGATGTGCTGAACTTTCTTTCCCTGAACGGAGCTGGATATTTATGAAGGTCGTGACCTCTGACTTGTGTCTCGTTAGATGTTTTAAATTATAACACTGTTGCTGCTGCTGGAGGGAACGGAGGTAACACAAAGTACACACTGAGATCTGGTACGAACATCTGCGTTTTACCGATGTTTTATCCCAATTATAATAACTCAATCCGTTAGAGACACGAGGAGATAGAGACTCGTATAAAAACATCATAATGGATCTGAACTTTGTGTGAAAGGAACTAGACTCTGAAAGCGTAACGCTGTTAATATGACACATTCTGATTACCGTCTTTATCACCACCCAAAAACAGGTCCTTTCTATTAAAAGCACCATAATAACCTGAAATCAAGTGTGTGTTGTTCATATCTTTGTGTAGCAGACATTAACGTGTTAGTAATAGAGTCCGCAGACATTATGGGTTGTTTGTGGCCACAACAAACCACTTCCAGGTAAACAAGTTATTTGAAGTCCGTTGTGTCCGAAGTGCTGTGTCCAATAAAGTGAGTTAGCTGTGAATGTGCTCCGATCAGCTCAGTTGGTTTGTCTTAAATTCAGCTTTCCTGCGGAGCATCACGACACCATTTGACACTCAATGTAGCAACGATGTGGACCACGACCACGACCGCTGACGCGTTTGAGTCTTCGGGGTTCTTGTGGTCGAGCGTAACAGCTGTTCTCCTGATGGAGACCCGAAACCGGAACAAGTCCAGTCCTTTACGACGAGGATCATAAAGTGTTCTTGTTGATTAGTCAGCAGGCGTTGTCTCGCTCGGCGTGCGGTGCAGCGCCTGCGCACGCATCCAAACTCATTATTAACAAAGCTGACCTGCAGAGGAAAGGCTTGTTTTTCCTCTGCACAATAAAAAAGATGATGCATTTCACCAGAGTGCTGGGAAGAGGAAATGATTTCAATAGGAAAAAGGGTGAGGAGGTGTACTTTGATGTTCCATGGTTAAGTGCAGAGGCAGACATTGACGCGTTACCTCGGTGTCCAAAAAGCAAAAAAAAAGATTAAGAGCAGCAGCAGACTGGGACCGGTTTGGAAGGGTTTGCAGTGCTGCAGTGTGACTGTCGACAGCTGCAAAGGCCCCTAAAACAACGTTCTTCCGGTTGAAGACTGAAAAGAAGGCTTGGTTGATAAAACCCCACAAAATAATTACTGCGTTTCCCCGTGAATTTACAAAACAAAGTCTTTGTGTCGTCGTTGCGGAGAGACAAACATCAGATGGCATTTCTTCTGCCGGTGACCACGTGGGCTCCTCGGTGACGCAGCAGCCCGTTTAGTGATTACTAATCAAACGTCAAACATTATGCATTTCTGCAAGCCGCCCGTAGATTACATGTAAATGAGATTAGATTTGGTGCAGGACATTAATGTAAAATCGGTGCTTCCAGAGACTACGCCTGCGGTTCTGCTGCACAGTGCTTACCGTGCGTGCCGGCTGCTCGCCGCCGCCCGTTAGCTCCAACGTGCAGGTCAAAGCCTCCGTGAGTCGGCTCGTCTTTACCGGGAGGCTGGAAACTAACGATTCAGACAAACCTGTAAACACGGAAATGTCACTTTATTTACGGAATTTAAGCAGTAATATGTTGTTGTTGTTGTTTTTTTGCTCTGTTAATTTGAAAAAGTAAAACCCTTGGCTTAGATAACCAGCGATTCGGGTCAGTCCGTCCTATCTGATGTAAACAAACGATTTGAACTCTGAAGCCAGAGAGAGAACTGTAAAAAACAAGTGAGGCCTCGATTATTGACTGTGGACCTTTCAAACTGTGGCTCAGTAAATTATGAAATACATCGAAAAAGGTCTGTTCTTTTTATTCTTCTTCTTCTTCTTCCTCACAATAACAACTTTGTTTGTCGGGCATTTAAGAGCCCGGCGCTTTGAAACATCCTGTCAGCTCTGCAGTTGGTAATGACCTCTTCATTACTGCGTTTAGTGTAACAGCCTCTGTGTGCTGAATAAAAGGGACAGAATGCAGTTTCAATGCAACTTCATCTAATGGAAGAAAGGATACTTACGTAAGCAAATTCCATCCGAATTTCTTGTTAAGATCTCCTTGGTTACGACATATTTCATTACGTTGTGTAATTCGGACCTCTGAGCGAGGTTACAAAGTCGTGATCGTTTTTCAAACAGAAGTAAGATGGTTCTTTTTCCTCACAGAAGTTCATATAGAAAAGCACAACGACTCGCACACAGTTAATATATGATTTTCTATGTATGTCTATAATAATATAAAGTCTACAAAATCATTGCAAGACTTATTTAATGAAGGGTTGCAATGTTGGATAGTGTTTGGATAATAAAACACAAAAATGTCTTAATAAATCGGTCCATTCCTAATTTGAAAAAGCTTCTGAACGTATCATAAAAAGATCAGAGTCAATGAGGTGAAGCCGAGCTCGACCTGTTATTCATGTCTTCTGTCCATCCGGTAAGGTCACCTGCCGATGGATCACATGTCGAGGACCAACTTTAACTGTCGAATCAGGTGGTCGAATCAGAGTTACAAGTTGAAGTGACATTGAAACTGGCTCTCCATTAGCTGCGCGTCCGTCTGAGTGTCACTCAGCCGAACGGAGTGAAAAGCTCGTCCCGTCCGCAGCAGAGAGCCGCCGCAGAAACGCTTTGAATGCAGCTCCACATAATGGATCAGAAAGCTTCTGAAAAGCAGCACATGACGCGCAAAACTCACTGTCAAAAGCACGAGGCAACGTAGAACATGTGGCTCATTAGAGCGACTAAAAAAGGCTGCGCCTCCTCACTCCTTCGTCTTAAAAAGCAAAGGCTCAGAATGTGTGCCTGCAGTTCATTCAGAAGTCTAAAGAAGAGGGAGAGTTGTTATTGTGGTTGGCATTAGAGGTCAAGCGGGTCTGAAGCGCTTATGCAAAGCACCAGACTGTGGACGGACGCTTGTTCTGGTGGTTATTAGCATGTCGGCGCCTCGGAGCACCGGAGCACCTTCAGAAAACCTCTCACTTTACCGCTGTCTGCTTCGCTCACTAACTTAGCGGATGTTGTCAAGGAAACCTTCATTTAGAAGACACCGTGACTCGATAGCGCAGCGAGGACCGCTCTCTGCCACTCAGGTACCAGGAGGGAAGTTCTGTTGTGCAGGTAACTCATCATCGGATGAGGGTTTGGCTCATTCACCAGCCACCTGTGAGCAAAACTCATTAGTTTCTTTCCGAGTCCGTGTTTCCCAGGCTCTGTGTTGAATATGCAGTATTGGAAGATGCTGGGGGGGGAGAGATGCAGGGAGAGACACAGGGATCCATGAGGCCGGTGACCTCTGGTCTCCCTCCCCTGGATGCTGTGCGTGTCAGCAGGAGGAGGCTCACGGGACCAGAATAACCAAATAGACGTCGCGCCTGTCGACTGAATGGATGAAGCTGCTGATGGAGGTGAAAGGATCCAAAAGGACACAACAAGAACAACCAGAGGCGAAGGATCCCTGCAGTCCGTCTCAACGATACTGTGGAGAGAAGACAAATCATCTGCCCCTAATCAGCAGACGGCACTGTGGCCAGATGAAGGATGGGGAAGTCTAATTGAGCTGAAACAAAGGCGGAGTAATGTGGGAGACAGAACAGCTCGATGTGTGTTGAAATGGATCATCACGGATCCAACACGATGGGCCTTTTTCAACCCAATAAAAGTTGCACACGACCTGAAGTCAGATATTCATATTGCTTTTTATTTCTGTGCACACGGAATTCATTAGGCGTTTCATTTGTGATGGGGAAGCATTTTGTGTAAAAGCAGATAGCGTACAATATGTAGGTTTGGACAACTATGAAATGAATAGGTATGATCTATATGTAATAACAGACGGCGCGGTGCGTTCAGGCTCGTAGGCGTTTCACTAAAATCAATAGCCTGCTTCTTGTTGGTAAACTAATGGTAGATGCACCGGCTGCACGGAGGAGGTCAAAGGTCGCCCTCGCTGCGTTCCTCTTTCTCTCCGTGTGAAGGTGTGCAGAGATCATGGTGAGATCTCTGGGGTCAACGGGTGTTTGAACATATGTGCCAATCTAACTATTTGTTTTTCGAGAAAAAAATCACGTCCATTTTGTTGGTGAAAAGTTGCTCGCTGGATTGTTATTAAAGTCTCTCGCTGTGTCTCAGTTTTCTAACACTGCTGCAAAGAAAACTCCCTTATGAAAGAAAATGCAATCTCAAATACGCCGCTGAGGGAAATGATTTTCCTTCCGGACCACAAGGCTGCAGCATCAAACTTTCAGCTCATACAAAATAAAAAAGACGCTGTAAAACTACACAAGACTACACTTTTATATTGTATTCATTGTCCCAGATGAAAGTTGTGTTTTATACAAACAGCTGTGTGTGTGTTACTCTGAGCTGGGGAGTATCGACTCTTTTCGTTTCTTTTTTCTCATGCAAATGTCAAACAACCTGATTTTTATCAGACAAAAAGGATTTAAAAGTCTTGGCAGAGACGCACAGGGGGACAAAACCAATGCAACTACGCAATAAGCACTTAAGATAAAATGATATGGGGAAAGAACCGGGCACTCGTGATAGAGAAAGGTGTTCAGCATTAAGAATTAAAAGAGAGCGGTTCATTCGCTGATGGAATATAAAGCAGCGCATCCGGTAAAACTCAAGAAAGGCCTCCAGCTGTATCCCTTAATCAACACGAACGCATTCAGCAGGAACACAAACATACGTCTCAGCAGCGTACGGAGAAAAAATAGATTAACATGCAACAAAGACACCACTGTTCATCCATTATATTTGCATTCTCTTTGCATATTGTCAATCGCTTTATTAGACATATAATGAGTTTTCATGGCTCCAGATGTTACACCGTGTAAAACATCCTCCTGGTGAGCCCTTTTCATTCTGTTGTTCACCCACGCAGTAAGTTCTCGTTTACTATTGAGTTAATCTGGTGCCTCAAACAGTTTCCAAGTGGCTCAGATGAGCAACAAAATCCGACTCCCGCCTCGTCGGGGCTTCATACAACTAAGCGCAAGTGTTTTCTGTTTGCAATGTGAGCCATCGGTGAGGAACCTGTGAGGGCCACGCGCGAGGAGAAGCCTTTCAGTGAGTAGAGTGTAAAGGAGGAAGGACTTGCAGGAGTCTCTGCTGATCAGCGCGGTGCGTTTGAGGCTCTGCAGCAGTCAGGAATCACCAGGTTCCACGTCCGTCCCTCCAGACGCGCTTTGAATGAAGCATCGACGTCGGTGATAATAGAAAACACGCGTGTGAGATACTTCCCCTCTGGCAGAAGGTTCAGATCGCTCTGTTACTTCGGCTTCTGGGACTCAACTCTGCGTTTCTTTTATCAAAGAGGAAGCAGAGGAGTCGGATTTGGGCTGAAAAGTCGGTCGTGGTTTCACTGACGTCATTGTTTCATTTTCACAGAGTAAGAAAAGAAATATGTTTTGGGAAAGTAAACATGTCTCTCTTGTTAGTGAAGGAAGGTTTTATCCGGGGTTACTAAGCAACAGTGTAACAAGTTCCATCCAGCATCCTGGGTCTTTGCTGTTTACGTCTGTTTGGTTGTTTCATATTGCTTTAGTAGAAAATGACCCTGTTTATCTGATATTGATAGAATCTTTAATATCTAATTGTGCAACAGCGTGAAAGAAATGATGTGAACAACAAGTCGGTCATCTTTATCTTTATCTTTCATCAGCACGTTGGATCATCAGAAAACTGCTGGATGGCCGTGAATCTATTAGAATCCAAACGTCCATTACGACGTTATGAATAAATAAATGTCTATTCGACACACAGTGGCTTCGGGTGCATTATTGGATGCACGCAGTGAATGTCTATTTGGTGATGGAAGCGTTTAGTTTACTTCAGTATAAATTATTCACCGCGGTCGCTGGTTTCTCACTTATTAATGCAGTCACATAATAACACACTCATCTGCATCTCCACGCTTTGTGCAGCTCCGGTTGTTTTCCCGGTGCGATGTTGTGTTGTGAATTTAACGGATTGAGAGTTTTTCCCGCGTCAGAGCGAAAGGTTGAGCGGTCGTCGTAAGTAGAGGCCGACAAACAGAGCAGCGTGCTTTATTGAAGTCACTTTGCAGCAGGAATTCACAGAAACAAACGGCTTCATATCGACAGGCAAAGCTTCTAACAGGAAAAGCACCACTCGTTTCCTTCTGCTTTGAAATGCCCTTTTGCTACACTGAAATAAATAAAGGCCATTTGGAAAATGACACATACCAGCATGTAAAGACTGTCACAGAGAATAAGTTGCCCTCTGCATATTTAAGGCAAAAATAAAAGTCACTCGCTTTACAACACGTACATAAAAATACAGTTACAGTAAAATATAGAAAATAGGTAGATTCACAAAGACACACACACAAACCACAAGTTCACAGGCGCTTTGATCGGCGTGATGACTCAGGGTGTGATGACGTCATCGCAGCTGTAAACGTGCAGCAAAGTCGTGATTCGCAGCTTTCTGGTCCTCACTGATAAAAAGCAATATACATACAAATACACACTTTCACATAAATAGAACATCAAAACCAGAAAGTGCTGAACACAAGCCTGAGAAATATCCGCTTTTCTTCATGTTCCCATTTTAAGGTGATAAACACATAAACACAACACACGCTCTGTTTTTTTTCTCACTTTTTTCTGACTGTAAATGTGAACAAACAAGGATTCTTCTCTTCGGGTTCGATCTCAGAGTGTCAAAAGGAATCATCGGGACGGAATCCCCGCGTGACGTCTGCCAGCGTTCTCCAGGACAGTAAACATCACAGGTTTGTCCTGTCAGTCGCTGCGGTGCAGGCGCACGCGCCGGCAGTGACCCCCCAGCATTCACCCCCCCGCTGGACGCACGCTGGCATTTAGGCTGCAACTGCTGTGACATTTAAGGTACAGAATGCAGGTGAAAAGGTGGCGAGCTCTTTTTCTTTGAAAGTGAACGAGAGGCAGATTGCGTGTGCTGACACAACGACGTCGAAGCGAATCACACTCAGACATTCAGGCCGCAGATCTTCAAATTGCACTTGAGAGTAAAATAGCATTTTCCCACCGAGCAGCAGTGTATTTTTCCTTTGCAACCCTGAAGGCGAGAGGCCCCACATATGAACCATTCAGCACGCCGACGACCCAAAGTCACACGAAGAGCAGCAGAAGATGTCCCTGAAGGTCTTCCTCATCTCCTGGCTGCGGAAGGCGTAGATGATGGGGTCGATGACGGAGTTGCACATGATGAGGATGAGGTACATGTTGAAGTGGGACATGAAGCAGGTGCAGTAGGGGTTCCTGGGGCAGGCGATCATGAGGATGAGGTGGAGGAAGAACGGCGCCCAGCACACCACGAACACCCCGAGGAGGATGGTGAGCGTGATGGCGCCCTTCATGTTGGCCCGCTGGTGGATGGGCGCGTGGCCCGGCAGCGCCGCGATGCGCTTGATGTGCAGGCGGGCCAGCAGGAACATGTGGACGTACAGCGACGCCATGAGCACCAGCATGGTGAAGAACATGGTGATGAGGCAGATGAGCACCGTGGTGCTCTCCGAGTAGACGATGAAGAGGACGCCGGACAGCGTGCAGCACGTCCAGATGCTGCCGATGACCAGCGCGGCGCGCCGCAGCGTGACGATGTTGTGGTACCGCAGCGCGTAGAAGATGGTGATGTAGCGGTCGACGGCGATGGCCAGCAGGCTGCAGATGGAGGCCAGCAGGGAGCTGCAGATCATCGAGTCAAACACGTTGTCCATGTTCCGGATCAGCGCCACCGGGATGGTCAGGCGGCCGCCGGCGATGAGCGCGATGACGATGGTCTCGGAGGCGTTGGAGACGCTGACCAGCATGTCGGCCACGGCCAGGCTGCAGATGAAGAAGTACATGGGCGAGTGGAGGTTCTTGTTTTTGACGATGGCGGCGACGACCAGGATGTTCTCCAGCAGGCTGACGATGCCCAGAGTGAGGAAGACCTCGGTGGAGATGAGCAGCTGCTCGTAGCATCCCGCCGAAGAGTCCTGCCCCTCGGACGCCGGAGCTTTGCCCGAGGCGCTCCTGTTGTGGTGGCCTTGGATCAATTCACCGCTCTCCGTGCTGTTCATGGCGAAAGTCCTCCTGCGGCGTTGTCATTCCATGGTGTGCGTTCGAGTGTCCGCAGTCGTCCTCGTCACCCGGAGGAGCAACAAGAAGAGGCAAACGCACAGAATCAGAATCCTGTTCACTCCTCGGCTTTACCAAAAAAACAGCCTATTACCTTCAAACATCTGCTGCTGCTGCTGCTGCTGTTACCCGCCGCCCAAAAAACGCCCCCGCGGGGCCCCTGTGTGCGCTGCACTCGCTTCAGAGGAATAAACGCTCCCTCGCAAAGAAGATGTGGCGAAGATCAAGGCGAAGGAGTGGAGCAGAGAGTCCTCAGCTCTCTGTTCGAGTGCAGGCAGATCATCACTTGGTGAGCTGCTGTGGTGCTGCCTGCCTTCTGCGCCCGCCTGGCTGCTCTTATACGCACACGCACACACGCACACACGCACACACACACACACTCCCTCCTGCGCTTGTGTCCTATCGGCTGGCTGCTGAGGCAGGAGGAGGAGTGTGAAACGGGATGGATTAGTGACACAATGAGAAGTTTGGGCTCAAATGAAAACACTCGACGAAGGTATGGAAATAGAACGAGATGAACAACGAGGGTGAGATAGACGGCTGTACATTTTTGAAGCCTCGACTTCGGCAGTTCGCCATGACGACCATCGCCGCGCGGCTAAGCAGCGAGCCCCGCCCCTAACGGCTCAGCTGCTTCGTGGCCTCTTTGACTCTAAATGGACCGTAATTCACCCGATCACACACGTGAGACTCGCGGCCTGGCGCCCGGCCGGAACCACCGAAAGGTCACCACGCATGCGCCGCCGCGTCTGACAGACGAGAGGCCGGCCGGTTATTTTTTTTCACATCGATTCGCTTCGCACGATCGGCGTTGGAGCGAAGTCTCCGGCCCGACACCTGAAACGAGTCTGACACGGCCGCACTAAATGAACATCGTGCTGTATCGACTGGGAGGACTTGAAAGCAGCCTTGTTTACTGAGGGAAGCGAGTGACTGAGGATCTCCGTCTCTCCTTTCATCTCAGTAAGACGCTGACAACACCAAACGCTGTCGTGTCAAACTTTCATGAAGACAAACCAGGCGTCAAACCAGAAGCAGCTCATCAGAGAATATGAGACGTGTTTCTGAGAGGCGAGCAGATGGAAGAACTTTGATACGGTAATCTGTTCAAACCCGACTTAGCTTTTTGATAGGCAGGTTTGTGGTGACTGTCTTTTTGTACATCGTTCCATTTAAAATAAGAATCACTTACATGATAATATAGCACTTTCCTCCAGCAAGGCTGCCTTCCAGGGGTGACGCAGTAAACATCTGCTCATCATAATTCCAATCCTTCCGTGTCGTCCTCAGTCTTCACGTTTGCTCTCTAAGCTCCGAACAAACCCAAACACAGCTGTTTAAATACCTCGGAAGCAGGACTCGTGTTGAATGTTAGACTGACACATTATTGCAACACAACATCTGAGAAGTATCTCAGAGATAAGATCAGGTTTACAGTCCCACAGGAGGGCGGGGGGGCTGATCAGAATACGTCTTCATGCGGCCCTGTGCGTTCTCACATCGCTCGTTCTGACTCCCACCTGACTCCCAACTGAGTCCCACCTGACTCCTACCTGAGTCCCACCTGACCCCCACCTGATTCCCACCTGACTCCCACCTGAGTCCCACCTGACCCCCACCTGAGTCCCACCTGACCCCCACCTGACCCCCACCTGATTCCCACCTGACTCCTACCTGAGTCCCACCTGACTCCCACCTGAGTCCCACCTGACTCCTACCTGAGTCCCACCTGACCCCCACCTGATTCCCACCTGACTCCTACCTGATTCCCACCTGACCCCCACCTGAGTCCCACCTGACCCCCACCTGATTCCCACCTGACTCCCACCCGACTCCTACCTGAGTCCCACCTGACTCCCACCTGACTCCCACCTGACTCCTACCTGACCCCCACCTGAGTCCCACCTGACCCCCACCTGACCCCCCCTGCTTGTGTTATCAGGGACATTTCTGTTGCTATCGCTGCTACTTTTACCGCGTTTATTACCCATATTATTATGATATGATGTCAACTACTGCTCTTATTATTGTGGTATTATTGGTGCCCTTGTGATATTACTGATCTCATTTGATCCTGAATATTTTAGGGCGAAGGACTCTAAAAGCGAATGAACATAAAGCCCATGATGCTTTCTGTGACTGAGCCCGTGGAATCAGAGGAAGGTAAAATGAGAACGGTTGACTCTGGTGCACGGACAAGTGGTCCACTGAATGCAAAATGACTCATTTTAATCCACAGTATTTCTACACAACAACACTCACGGCCTCCGTCCAATGCACCTTTGCATCTACGTGGTGGGAAGTGGGGGGGGCAGAAAAAACAAAGAAGAAGAACAGTTCCGTCTAGTTGTGATCTGAAGACCTGTAAAAAGCACGTTGCCTGGGATGTGCATCGACACCAAGGCGAAGGCTGCTTGTCCTCCGACGAAACGCCCATTGAAAGCCGTTACCATGGTGAACGTGAGGCGAATGGGCACGAAAACCCGATTCTCCAATCGAACTTTGGAAAGAAAAGAGAAAAACCTTTTTCCTTTTTAGCTCAGAGGCGACGCACAGACACAGCGCAGACTCGTGTTCATCGTGCGGCTCCTCCTCCTCAGCAGCGTCGCCCGAAGTTCACCGTCTTTGAGGGAACTGATCGGGAATGAAGTGCACCGAGAAAACAAAAGCAAAAGAAAGAAAGGAACGATGCATCCTGTTGGAAAAGATTTCAGGTCATGTGTGTCGTTTGATGCAGCCAACAAGCACTAATGGCTTCACCGCTGAGCTGCACAGAGACCAGAGAGGACTGAGAAACAACGGGAATCAAAGGGACCAAGTTCTGCCACTTTAGTAAAAGTGGCAGAATTTAAATCCCTTTTTTAACACTGAAATGCCACATTTTGTAACTTAAAAGTCTCTCACGCTGAGGGATTAAAGCAGTGAATGTTTTTAGTTGTGCATTTAAAACGTCTGCGTGGGACTTAAAGTGGCGTAAAGTGTGCACAGCGTCGCTGGTTGGCGCTTTGCAAAGACGTCGGGTGCTTTAGATTCTGTTCCTCAGCAGGAGGGGGGGGGGGGGGTTGTTCCGACACTGCAGACGTGTACAAGGCAATGTGGTGGAATAACAATGGAGTTGATCTTTAACAAGCGAAGGAGCTCCGAGCGGACGGACCGGCCCGCTCACAGGGGTCACAGGGGTCACAGGGGTCACAGGGGTCACAGGTCAACTTCAAAACCCACTTCCCGTCCGGAACACTGTCCTGAATTCAACGTGGCCCGCAGCAGCAAAAACATCCATCATTTTGCATTGAGGTCATTCGTTTGGAGTCCAGAGGGAAACCTTCAAACCTTTCAAACCTGTCAAACCACCCGCAGGCGCAAGTTGGGGAGTCTCGCTCGTGTCTCCGGTAGAATAGGTCACGGCGTGAGAGGAGCTCGGAGCTCGAGGTGAGGGGGCACCAGACGAGATCGCTTCCTCCTCCCCGACGAGCTGGTTTCGCGCCGCAGGTGAAGCACGTCTCAGGGATTCCGAGGCGGAGGCGGAGAAATCAAGATGTGCTTCTCCACCGGTGCTGTTCTGATGCCGGCTACACGAAGCCCTTAGCAACAAACCAAGCTGTGCGTGGGAGATTCAAAAGGTTCTTCGTTGCTTAATTAGAATTAACTTCAGGCCGAGCTGAAGCTCACAAACACAGTCCCGCCTTTAAGTGATCGGCGGCTTGCTGCGTTTTCTCAGAAAAGCAGCTTCGGTGAAAGACGACAAACGGGGGACAGACAGTTTCTCCCATCAGAGCGACGGCTGTGCTGCTTAATGGAAACACTGGGATTCATCGTCAGGCAGACGATGACGCTCAGGATCCACAAGCCAAATAAAGCAGAGTATATCGGACACATGTTTCCGTGCCCCCCCCCCTCACATGTTCTCTTCAATGCAGAGGCACGGGGACGGTAATGGCCTCTGATAAGGCACTTATCAGGAAATTCAGCAAATGGCTCCGACGACCTTTGCTGCAGCGCCACAATTATCGTTAATGGCTGCCGGCAGCGGCGGTCACTTCTTTCGTCCCCCGGAGGCCCGCTCAGTCCGTTTGCCCCCCCCAACAGAAAAAACACTGATGTGAAATATGGTGTGTGAATAAACAAACCCTGACCTACTGAATCACACGTGCTAGAAAATGCAGGTGAACAAAGGAGCCCCCTGTTTCAACAGTGAAGGTTTATTCCTCATAACGGCCCTCTGGAGGGGTCGGGGGGGGGGGGGTCAACATTCATCCATCAATGGGATCAGAGGCCGGCACCGTAGCAGCAAACCTCTCGCCTCCGTTTAAACATTCAAAGAGGCAAAGTGAGCAGACAAGTGGACGGACACGCAGACAGCAGAGTGACGTCTCTGAGTCGGATTCAATAAAGTCTTCCCCTGGAATGACGTTGTGTTAAAACGCGGAGGAGAAGAGCCGACCCCCCCCCCCACCCCCCCACCTTATTCTGCGCCGTGAGTTCTTTTGTAGTTGGGGATACGGGCGGACTGCCATCAACCAGTTTATATTCAGGCCGATTGTGGCGATCCAGAACAGGTTCTGTCTTTGACGGCTACATTCTGGACTGCAGAGAAATGCAAAAACAATCCGCAAAAAGAGCCAGAAAATGAGTCCCGAAAGAGGCGAAGCGACCGAAGGGACTGAAATGAGACTCAAATCGAATGCAGAGGTACAACATTAGAACCAAGAAATAAGAAGCAACTGGAAATAAGCTGAAAAAAAATAGAGACTGAAGGGCCGTTGAAGTTGAAGTCGATCTGAATATTTTGCCATTTGCATCTGCAGCCACCCTCCAGGCTGCGTTGTCATGGAAACGTGATGGAAGGTGCGTCAAGGTATCAGAAATGAAAACATGGTCGTTGCTCCTCTTTGTGAAGTAGTCGCTCCAGGTGAATAGTTAACAATTAAAATGTGTGGGACAGAATCAGAAATAACTGTGGGGGTTGAGTAACTGTAAAATTATTATAAAATAGTAGCTTGAAATTATCCTCCAGTCAATTGAAGGGGTGGAATAAAAAAAGACACAGAAAATAGTGGAGAAAAGCCCAGAAGGGGAAAATGGTGCCGTCTCTGCTTTCCTTTGTCTTTGTGCTTCTGAATTTAAACTTCCTGCAAGTCTTTTGAGCCACTGGAAGCTGTGAGCGCCAAGAAGCTCAAATCCTGTACGACAGCGGCACCTGCTGCTGCATGCACGTCTCTGCACCTCGCAGGGAATTGTTGTTTGCAGTCGAGTCGACCTCAAATTCAAGGATTCCGTCTGCAAAGAGTCATCGGATTGGAAAATACAGCCTTCCTCTCTGCGGGCAGCAGAATGCTGAATGAACCCAAGCGAAGCCGCATGTGCCCGTGCTAACAGATGTTTGCACGCTGATTAGCAGCATTGTGTAATGAGGCGGTGGGTCGGAGCTGCCCTCCGCACACCGGGGTCCTTTACAGCGGTTTCATTTAGCGGGTTCTCTGTTGGGAACCAATGCTCAGGCGTGTGGAAATAAACGTAAAAAGGTTTCGCAGTGACTGTACTGCACTGGGCCTTTGTTTGTTTGATGGTGTGAACCCTGACCCTCGTCCAAGAAGTGAGGTCATGGCGCCTTCAGGGCTCCATCGGCCTCTTTCAGCTCGCGCTGATGTAAAAGTGACTGCACAGCGATCGGGGTCACCTGCTCAGGTATGTAACTGACCCACGGCGACACCGATCATCATTCAAAATGTCCTCCTGTAAATGTGGGTATTTTTCCGAGGGGTGGGGGTTCCGCGGTTTGTTAAGGGCTCCAACATGCATCATTAGAAGTCTCAAACTTTCAGTTTACTGAACTTTGAGGCTCAAGGATGCATCGAGGTGTCTAACAAAGGCCTCGTACGTCTGATCTGAACCCGAGCCGAGTATTCAGTCCCAGAAGCTCTTCACTGGGACCCCGAGTGGATTAGAGTAGACGCCGCTGCCTCCTCCCTCCTGAAAACAACCATTCTTCGCCCTGAAGGTTTTCGTATTTGTCGCCTCGGAAACATTTGCCTGCTGCCAAGGCCTCGAAGCCCTCAGGATGGTTGCCGTAGCAACCTGTACCCCTGGCGTTGTTTTAATAAACCCTTCCACGCATCAACAAAGTCCAGTAATTTATCAAGAAATAACTCGCTGTGAGGATTTGGAGACAAAAAAAAAAACATTTTACTGTGAATATTCTACAGAACTGATGGATGACGGCGTTCCATCATCACCTCACTTATCCATTCACAATGTGTTATCCTAATATAACCGATAGAGAAGAGTCATAATATTTAGCAGGCTGACGGAGGAGCACGCTGTGTCTCCGCCAGGAGGAGGAACTCCTGTCAGCTGGAGCGCTTCTCATGAGCGCTCGTCACATTTCCCGCACGCTTCGGCCTTGGAAACCCTGCACGTTTTCTGCCATGTAAGCATGTAAGCAACCCCCCCCCCCCTCCCCAGGACTTGTGCCTCGCGTACGCATGAGAAATGAACGTCTTCTCTTGTTCTCGTCTTCGTCTTGTTCTCGTCAATGCTTCACGCCGGATCCTCGGCGATGAGCACAGGCGTCACTCAAGCAGAGGGAGGAAAGTGAGGATGCTTCCCCGCAGACGAGCAGCAGAGGGCAGCGCAGCACGCCGCTCACGGCCCGCGAACGTAAGCAAACACAGTGCTGAACAGGTAAAGGGAGGATTTGCCAAAGTCACAACCCTTTAATCCAAATGCAAATCCAAGAGGAAACTACATCCGTTGAAAGTCATGAGACCTGGAAGTAACGGAACGAGCACGCACACCTCTTCAAGTCAGCGATGTGTAAGGAAGCTTCGCTCTGCCGACATGCAGTATTTATTGTTGTCAATGCAGAGCTTGATGCACTCTGCGTGTAATCCTTCCACCATGTTTTCCTCACTCCAGTGAAGATGTGACATGTGAAGGGGCCACCCGGCCTGTGAGGAGAGAAAACAAGGACGACAGGAGGAAGGAAAAGATAAAACCTTAAAGCGTCGCTGCGTTCCCGAGGAAGGTTCCTCACAGCGGATAAAAGGACCGCAAAGTATTACCACACGCAGGGTGTAATTAGCCAGAGTTAATAAGATACACTGTGTATGTTTGATCAAAACAGCGTTTTTAAATAACGGCACAGTGGAAGAAAGCAGCATTCCTGCTGAGACTATCCAACCAGCTAGCCTGTTGCTACGTGTAGCCCAGGCTGAGCAGAGTCCGGACTCATTATTCTGATCGTACCAGAAGAACAAATGAGAGTTGATGTGGGTTTGAAGCCCAAACGTCATCGAGCGCAAAACCCTCCGGCCTCATCAGAGACACATCCGGCCTCCCGGATGAGACGACTCAGAGGCAGCGAACGACGAGGACGAGGGAGGAAGGGGAGGAAGAGGAGACGCAGGGCGGCCGGTGCTGATGCTGCGTGAAGGTGACCCGGGGATTATTCCTCAATCTCGTCCCGGTGTCTGAAACTCATCGAATGGGCTCAGCTTTCCACGTCCACGAGCAAGTTGCCGGCTGAAGAACCGATCTGCCCGCAGCGGCGAGGTGAGCGAGCGCGTTCCCTCTTCTTCTTCTTCTTTTTTTTTTTCACGGGCAACGCCACTGAGCGCTGGCTCGGGTGATGACATTCGCAGAAAAGCGTTCTTTTAAACCAGGTCTTTTCTATCTAAAGTTGTGCATACGTTTTACGTGTGCGTTGATTACCTCTTTGGAGGCACCTGGTGGCCATTCAGGCAACTGCAGCTTCGGCTCATAATATCACAACTCGTTTTGATAAGAAACTGTTCCATGAATCCCTTTTGTTTAAACGTCTTTATTTCACTGCTCTCTTCACACTAGTGGATCATTTGCCTTCTCAAACAAACAATCTGCAGCAAGTAAAACGCAAACCCAGTTTTGCAAAATGTCCTTGAGTGGGATGACAAACCTTTCCCTTCTGAATGAAACTGTTCAGTTACTCTCCAAAAATAGAACCTACCAAATGACATCCCATTTAAAAAAAGGAATAAAACGTGATAATAAATCCTGCAACAGTACCGCACGTCCCAAATAAGAGAAGCTCCTCCAACTCGCCAGCTGTCGACGGCTCGCAGTGTGCAGACATAAACAGATGTGACGCTAAGATGCTACTGTAATTGCATTCGTGAGATTGTTTGCAAACACTTATTGCTTTCTGGGTGTAAATCATTTTATTTTTATTTTTTTACTTTAAGTATAAGAAATATCCTGGATAGAATGGAAAACATGTTTATCGTAGTGTTAATTACTTCTTGCGGTTCCTGCAAGTACTGGTACACTAAATGTCATCGCTCACACACACACACACACACACGCACACACACGCACACACACACACACACACACACACACACACACGCAGGGCCAAACAGCATTCTGAGTAATTGCAATCATATTTGGTTGCAGTTAATGAGCATAAAAATAAATAAATAAATAAATAAATAGAAATGACTCTGGCAGATGCATTTATGAGCCGGATTGATTTTTTTTTGCTCGATGTGATAAAAGTCTCCTGACGGAGAGTTGGTCGCGCCTCCATCAGCCCCGCAGAGGCGGAGTCAGTAGCCGTGGGCGGATTGGAGGGGGAGGGGGGTGGGGGGTGCAGTATTGATGGGGGGGGGGGGGAGGGGTGGAGTCAAGGAGGTATTGACTTGGAAGACAGTGGGGAGACTCAGGGATTTACATTTCATTTGAATGGGATGATGCGCGGCCCACAGAGGCGTGTGTGGGGGGGGGGGGGGGGCGGAGCTTCAGGGGGCCCCGGCGGTGGTTCAACACAACACAAACACTTGGGTGCTTCCATGGAGGCGTCTCCGTGCCTCCCCGGCTGTGGATGCTCTAATTGCTTTGCTTATCCGCCGGCACACGGGTGAAACATGGAGTCAAACATACTCTAAACCCCCCCCCCCCCCCCCCCCTTCTCTGTGTATACCAAGTGTGTGTGTGTGTGTGAGTGTGTCAAGGCTTAAGGGCAGCTTTAATTAAAGAACAACGCCTTGTTGTAATGGCTTTCTTGTTGTGAGCTGCAGCCTCCTCGCGGTCGAGTCCTGATTAATGAGATTAATGAGATTATCACGCCGTCGACTGCTAAAGTGCAGTTAAACCGCACGAGGAGCAAAAAGAACTTCAGGACTTTGTGTCCGAACGATTCCCGTCAGCTCCGACGCCACGCGGTCGCGTTTCAGGAGAAGCGAGGCCGGACGGTTCTTTCCCCCCCCCCCAAGAATCTGCTGCTGCGGCTTCTTCTGCGATCATGAAATGAGCCGTTTCCTTCCAACGGATGCAAACGGAGAAAAGAGTCCAGTGTTCAGGTTCAGATTCCGTTTAAAACCAGTAGCTTCCACGTGCACATGGAGGCTTCACGTCCTCCTGCATCTTGTTTATATTCCTTTGATTGTGACAACAAGGTTTTGTTTTAATGTGATTTAACCGAGGCGGTTTCCTCCCGGTGTCCCCGTCGAGCTCGTCAGCGCGCTGACTCGGGTTATTTTCATTCACCTGACGTGGGAGCCCCCCCCAATTAAGGCCGATCGCTTTGGAGGAAAAACATAACGAAGGCTCGATAATGATCTCTCTTTTATCGCCACGTGTTCTGTCGACCCTTCAGGGTTGGGGGGGCTGGAGGACGCCGTCCTCTGCAAAGTGCGACATTTAAGGCCGGAACGTCCGGATCGGACCGACGCGCTAAATAACAGCGACGTCCTTACGTTTTTTTTTATCGCGGATTAGCAGCCTCGGATTAACTTGTTTGTCCTGGTGGAAATCCCACCTGGAGACGGCGGGGGGGAAGCTGGAGACGGCGGGCCTCCCATCACGGCTCATTAAAAGGCTTTTGTGGCTTCAGATTGTGAATCAGCGTGCGCTCCCAGAGGCGGAGAAGTTTCATTAAGGCGATTTCATTCTGGGAGCGGGCGGATGTCGGGATGCGACGGACGTCGTCGGCAGAAGCTGCTCCGCCGAAGCTCCTTCCGAGGACACTCACACCGCGCTGCGTCCAGCCGCTCCTGCCTGACGTTCCGTTCCTCTGATGCCTCCTCCATTGTTTTTTTGTTGTCCTTTTTTCGTGGCGTTTGGAGTCGGAGCCGAGCGGCGAGAAGGCTCAACCTTTAGCTGTTGGGCGAGGTAATCAATCAGGTCGGACGGCTCCGGTCGCCTCGCGCTTGTAAAACAGGGCGGCAGGAAGCCGCAGGTCCCGTAAAAGGTGATTAATCTCAAAACGTCATCACAGAAAAGACCAATGAAGAAAAAGGGTCAGAGCGCGAGGTCGCCGTGACCGTTTAACGGCCTTTACCTGTAAATCAGGGAGGCTTGTGGACGCAGGGGAACCGACTACCACCGTGTGATCATTGTCCACTGTCAACCAGTGCAAACCAGTGTTACAAAACATTTATTGTTTCCATCCCAGAACTGGAAGAACTAGCATGAAGGACTGCTTTGAAACGGTGGGGTTTGGCTTGAGTTCCTTTCAGCTTACATCTGCTTGAAATTAACTTCCTCCATCTGTGTCGATCCTGAGACAGAAAAAGGAAAAAGTTTCAGGCTTCATCGCGAGCTAAATTATTGCTTCGGTCACAAATAACACGAGGACTCACAAAGGAACGAACCGCAAGTCGACTCGTGAAGTGGCAAAGTAAGTTTCCCCCCCAGTTTAATCCTCCGTTTTCATCTATTTTCGGCCTCTGGGTTGCGTGTCGGAGGGCTGATGGAGGCTTGGCGGTCGCTCGGGCGGAGCTGGTGGAGGCCATCTGCTCGTGACCTCGGACCCCACCAGCTGCAGCAGGAAATGAGTTCCCAGACGCCAGCAGGAGGAAGAACGCGAAGAAGAGGAGCAAGCAAATGGGACGAGAACCATGTGACTGCATTGACGTAGAAATATCCCCAAAATCACCGACGCTTTGAGGACGTTTCTCTCTGTTTGCTGAGTGAAACATTGAGCTTTTTAGCGGCTGAATGTTCCGCGCTCGGCCCCCTGCTGCGTCCGAATGCTACTTCAGTGACTGTAAATGGACTCGCACGGCTCCTTTCTCCAGCCTGCGGATGACTCAAAGTGCTGCGTGTCATTCACCCGTTGACTCCCATTCATACGCTGAGGCGGAGCGTTTGTGGAGCCACCGTTCATCACCCGCTGACTGAAGGACGACGTGCTCTCTGTCGGACAGGAAGCGCCAATTAAGAGCACCGCCATTGTTCACATATCCAACTATTGTTAATATCAGCTTTAAACTACCGGACTGCTGCACTTTATAAGCCTGAACTCGTATCTGATCAGATTCGTATCACAAACTTTGCTCCGGTTGAACAAATTGTTTATTACCACATGATCTCATTTTGCGGTGGCTGGTCTCAGATAAGCAATCAGGCATGCAGCAGAAATAGAGCTTATTACAGCCTCTGTTGGCTTTAAAGCATTACCAGCATTAACAAGGGAGCCTTTGGAAGTTCAACTCGCCGTCTCTTCCCCGCGGTTCCCCAGCCGTGTTCATTCTCCCCGGAGGAATCCCGTGACTTCCAGAGACGCAACACGAGAAGCAAGACGCGCGCCACTTGTCTGCCCTGTTTCCCGCTTCCCTCTACTGCTGTGAATAAAGCTCTGCACTCAATGTAATAAGACCGCCCCCCCCCCCCAGGTAACGGCTCAAATGTAACTTCATTGTGTTGATTTTATTTCCCCCGAGCGGCTAAAAGATGCAGTTTCACAGCAAACAAGATGCAACGCCGCCGGCCTGCAAAATGTCTCCGATAACAGGAAGTGAAGGGAGTTCTGATGAATGAAACGTAGAGCGGTCTGCGTGTGCCAGGCTGGTTTCTGACTCCTTTACTTACACGGTTTTCACGGTGTCTCACTCGTGCGGTGTCTCACACAGTGTCTCACTCGTACGGTGTCTCTCCCACGCGGTGTCTCACACAGTGTCTCACTCGTACGGTGTCTCTCCCACGCGGTGTCTCACACCGTGTCTCACGCGGCCTTACATGTGCTCTTGGTTTGCATCCTCCGGTGGGATCACAGAGGAAAGTGTGGCGTCCTTCTTCTGCTCCGTTGCTGCTCTGAATCAGGGAACCTGCCGCAGATCCACGGCCCCTCATTTAAAAAACCCCACTGCAGGCGTGTGGTGTCAGAAGATAAAAGGGAGGGGAGGGGGCGGGACGTATTTTTTAAAAACTTCAGAGGGGAAAAGCCTCCTCCCTTTTTGACCACATGACGACAAGACGCAGATGTTTCAGGTCCCATTACGGCGCCGATGAAAAGAAAGCGATTAAAGCCTCGACGTCCCGCTTCTTCCCTCTGACATCTTTAATGGGAAACATACTTCAGCGAGCAGAAAGGCCTTTCTTCACTCGCCGCTGATTGCATTTAAATGGGTCCCATTGAGCCAAAAGAGGTTCAGATTCGTTTCTTAAGACTGCTTTGTCACATGATGCAATTTCTCTCTCTCACACACACACACACACACACACAAACACACGGCATCCATATTGAGCATATGTTTGATTTTATGAGAACTCCTTGCAAACATCATTGCATCAGAGTTTATGGGCTGTCATCTCGTGTGATTGATTCCACTTCTAACTCCATTGTGGAGCCGAGACCCCATCTGTCTCAAGGCTCCTCAGTGACATTGAACCCCGGACAGAAGTGTGCGTGTGAGGGGCCGGCGGGGGAGAAAGCGCCTGAGTGAGACTCGCTCCGTCGGGTCGAGGGCCTGAGGTCCTCCTCGCTCACCATCGTCCCAACGAGGACGGGAGGAAAGGGTTTGAAGGAGCGCAGGAGCGGACCGCAGCTCCACTCGACGCTCAACAACTAGAATTCATTTCGTTGGAATCACAGAATCCTTCGCTGGTTTCAGACTTCAGGCCTCGATCTGTTCGAATGACCCGAGCGCCTGCTGAGGAACCGGAGACGCGACTCGGCACCGGCGGCGCAATTAGAACCGTCTCAGTTTCCTTTCTCTGTTGCGCTCGCTAAATCCTCACATCCCCCCTCTTTTGTTCCGTTGTCGTTGTTTGTTTTTCTCTCTAATCTTCACATGCAAAGTAAGCAAACAATCCAAAGCTCCTCTGGCGGCTTCCACCGTGAATCCTTTTGGCTCGTCTACCTTCTGTCTCGATGCACAGAAGAGGATTAGCGGGCTGCAGCTAGCTGAGCGTCACAGGTGGGAGAGCGGCTCGGGTTCGGACTCAAAATAACACACACACACACACACACAAGGAAGCCTGAGAGCGTCAACGCACACAGTCACAGAGAAGGTCTTTGTTTGGGCTCACTGGACCCAAACTAATAATGAAATCCGTCCACACACAAAGGTCACACTCAATACGTCTTATTTATTTATCCGTCAGGGCGATGTGACGCTGAAACAAGCCGAGAGAGAGAGTCTGCTGGGAAACACACGGGGGCGAGACGCGCTGACACACCTCAGGTCCCACGGTATTTTTAGGGGGGAAATAAGTATTATTGTGACACATGTTATCCTGCATGTGTCTGAATGTGAGGGGAATGTTAAAAGGAAAAAGTCACCTTTTATTGTTTTTATTGTTATTTCAGCAGCGATTAGTCAGACGGGGAATAAAAGGTCGTCCTTTCTAGAGCCTCTAATACAAAGTGACACCTTGAATTGTGCGACCGACCTGCTGCATGTTTAAAATGCTCGGTTGGTGTTGGGGCGCCGCTCTCACCTCTGTCTCCTTGTTCATCGCCCTGACTGTTGACATTTCATGCTGAGGAGCGGAAACGTCCACAGAGACATCGAAACAATCTCAAGTGAACACGTGACCCCCCCCCCCCCCCCCCCCCCCCCGAAAATGGAGACGCTGAAGACCCGCGAACAGACACAACGAGAATAAAAACGTGTCACTGGCAGGTGGAAAGAAAGACAGGACGTCCCATCAAAAGAAAAGACGCACGTAACAATCAGTCAGAATGCGGCGCGTCGCAGAAAGAGGAGCGCGGCATGTCGAGCAGCAGGAAGCTCGTCCATCGGGCCTGCAGCTCTCACCTCACCAATACCACTCCTGGGGTGTCCCCCCCTCCCCTCAGCTTTGGACCAGGTGATTAGGAACCTACTGAAGTTCCTCGATCTCTCTGTACCCCCCCTCCCCCGTTCCCTCACCTGTGAGCACCGAGGGACGTGAAGGTGATCCGCTGACAGGCGAGCGGAAAGGTGGATGTGATCCATCAGGAGGACGCCTGGCACAGCTGCTCCGAACGGCGCCCCCCCCCGCCTGCAGACTGTAGGGAAGGGCGCTTTATGAAGACGCATGAGTCGGAAAGTTAGCGCGAGTTCATTAACCTTGTAGAAAGAGGCTCCGGCTCCCATAAAGCTCCATATTTCAGGCTTTCGCCCGTCATCTTTTTTTAATGCTAAGTGCTCCTGGTGGCCCGGCGGTTCCGTTCTGCACGTGACGCGCATTAAACGAGACGGAGACCAGAGTCGCAGCCGCCGCCGCGCACGCGTGGCTGCTCGCGTCGCACTGAGTCCGTCCGGCCCTCGAAGGCGCTTTCGTCTCCTCCGTTTAGGTGTTGAAGCTCAAACTCCGCGGCGCCACAAGCTGCGTCGGAATTAGAGAGCGCAGATGGTGATTGCAATCAAGCGCGCTGCTGCCCGGCTAACGGAGGGGTCCCGCGCTCAGCGGCACGGCGAGCGAGGCGTCTGAAGAGGGGAAGGGGAGCTTTGACTCAGAGACGCAGCGATTAGAGCTCCTCCGCCATCTGGGGGAGGCGTCTGCTCCCCGTCCTGCTCTCGTCGCCCCCCTCAGAACGCCGCCAAATAACTCTCCTGTGGGCCGTTGATAATGATTCCGTTGGTTATTATACATTTCATTATCAGCAGTGCCGTAGCCACGAGGCGTCTGCAGCGGGGGGGCGGAGCTCTCCTCGTCAGACGGGACACGTTTCCCGCGGTTCGTTTCGGGCCTTGGACTCGCCTCGCCGGAGCAGGCCGCCGCGCTCATCCGCATGAAATCAGAAGATGAGAGGCATTAGTTCCTGTCTCTCCCCCCCCCTCCCTCCCCCTCCTTCATCCTCCTCATCTTCCTGCAGGATGCGGCGGCTCCTTCGAGGGCCCGATGTGTTTGTGCTGCCGTGGCGTTGGCCCAGCCCGCCGCGGCACTCTGGGCCTGATGATTAGGCCGCCATCCAAGGCAATCAGGTAAGCCCGGGCCGGGCCTATCGGGGAGGGGGGGTTGGGGGGGCAGGAGACGGATGCTGCGCCGAGTTTCAAAGCAGTCGTCAAGCTCTTCTGTTGAATGAGAACAAAACTAAAACCCCTTTTGAAACGAGAGCTCGGAGCCAGAGTGGGCGGGGCCACAGAGGCGATCAGGTGGTTCCCCCCTGAGGTAAAGATTTATTACAGAGAAAACCATTCAAATGTTTTAAGCAATGAGTCTAAACTTGTATTCTATATTTACCTTGTCTACAGCTTTCCTGCTCGTCTGCCCCTTTGGGGAGTTTTAGTGGTTTTAGTGGTTTTAGTGGTTTCATGTTCAGCACTCTGATTCTCGTCGCGGTTAAAAAGTGCTGACGTGACGGATCTCACCTTCAGAGGACTTCAAAGTCTGATTCTGTGGCGTCCACTTAGTGCCGGAGCCCATTTTCCGTTCCGTCCGTGATGACATATCACTTTTGAAACTGGACCCCCTGAATCCCTCCTGGAGCTCGGTTCCACACCCGAAGGCGTCCTGGACTGGAAGGAGGAATGATGATGAAAGGAAAGCCAGCGCTCCTCAAGCTGCGAGGGAATAAAAGGCAGCTTCTTATTTGACGGCGGTTCACTTTGTGGAAAGAAGCTCTCAGAACAACAAACTGGACTTTTAAATAATATTTCATCTTTTTCCGAAGACGGAAGAACTGGAAATCATCGTCTGTCATCGTCTCCGGGGATTTATGGATTATGGAGACTCGCTGGTTTACGTGAGGACGGATACGTCGCCGCCTCTCTGTTCAACTTCCTAATGGCTTTTGTGCTCATATACTATTGTGTGTTTCATAATATAATGTGTATATATATGCATAGTGAAACCACATGACGATGAAGCCAGAGTTTGTCACCTTGTTTTGGGATTTTCACCTCAACAGAACACACTGACGATGTAATTAAATTCATGGTGTTCTGTCAGTAGACGCTGCCCCCCCACCACCACCAACCCCCTCCAGGTGTGTCGTGTTTTCCTTGTGTTTGTCTCGGCCCACAGAAAGCTCTTAATGAAATGGTGACACGTTGTATTATACATTTCCCTGGTTAAGCGTTGGGTTCGTGCTCTGTTGGCTTTGCTGTTCGCCTGCCTCGGTAGGATACGGTAATCGCAGCGGTGCAGGCTAACACGTGAGCTGTTACACATCTCAACACGCTAATGCAGGCGCTAATCATCCAGGAGGAGACAATTTGAAATGTGTACGGCTGCCGGCTGGTTTCACCAGCAGTGCTGCTTCCCGTTTCTTCCAGGCAGTATTTAGAAATAAAGTTAGACATTAAGGAAGGCAACTTAAAATACACACCTGGTAGCAAACTGCAGCAGCTCTGGGGTGCAGAGGAAGACCATCGATCATCATCGCCACTTATCGATCACCTCCAGGAGCCACTGACGCACCTGTTTTTAATCGCACGTGACAAATGATCAGAACAGCCGAGGAACCGACTGGTGACCTGAAGGTGCTTCCTGCTGTCGCCACCCGACCGACCTCCGACCGGCCGGCGCCGCGTCGCCCGCAGGCGCCTCCGAGCTGCAGGCGACTTAAGCAGCCCGGATGCATCCTGTTTACTCCCTGCAGGCGCAGCTTATGCACGGATCCCAGATTGCCACCTCGGCGCTCCCTCCTCGTGTTTACCGGCGAACGATGACACGCGCGTAAACATCCCGGTTCTGGGGCTTCGTGGCCCTTTTTTTCTCGTCTACAACGCAGAGGGGGAGGAATGTTTTGTCTGAGGTTGCAGCGTGTAGGAATTGAGATCATCTCCGTTCTCCGCTGCGTCCCCACTTGGCAACACACACACACACACACATACACACACACACACACACACACACACACCCTGTAGAAGGGTCTCTTTGTTGAGCGGGTTTGGATTTGAAGAAGGGAAGCATTTCACAGGGAGCACGGCCCTGTTAATTCCCTTATTGCAAAGCGTAAGCTGCAAACAGAAGCCTGCTGTGGGGGGGGGAGGTGGGGGCAGGGAGGGGGGGGGGGGGGGCACCCTGATCAATACCCACATTTCCACACGTAAACATGTTGAATGTTGCCCTGGCACCGGCCCATGTCCTTCGATGGGGATGTAAAGAACGTGAGGGATGCTGTGAGCCGCTTCCTTCACAGGCGCCGCAGCGTATCGATCCGCATCGTTTGAGAAACGACAGCGGCGAACGAGCGGAGTGGGCGGTTTCTGATGACGAACAACAACAACGTGGGGATGAAGATGGAGCCGGATCTAAAATAGACACTCGCTAATAAGCAGCTCCTGTGAGCCGTGTTCTTTCTTTTAACCACCTTGCTGAGGACGGAGGAGGATGAAAATTCATTTCTGTTTAGTTCATGTATACGTTCACTGTTTTATTGCAATATATTCAGTATTTAATGTGTGTCGCTTTTGGTATAAAAAGTTTCTTTATAAAATCACCATGAGCTCAATCCATAATCTCTCGTTTGGCGCAGAATAAACCGTTCCCGCCAAACCCAAGGGCACTTTGGTTTAATTAGGAATTCAACGCGTAGATTCCTCGCTGTGCTGTCGCTTCCCCTGAGACGACTTGTCTCTCGACATTTAAAAAACAATCAACCTGTGGGAAACTTTCAAAATAACGCTGGATTAAAATGTAAAGTGTTTTTTTATAAAGGGCCTGCAGCTGCAGCGCGTCTCTGTCATCTTCACACGCTTCCCTGCGGCGCCTCGGGCACTTCAATAATGGAATGAATTATATTGACAGGCCTGATCCTCCTCATAACAGTCTTGCGGGGACAATGAGGGTGTCAGTCAGAGCCGGAGCTGCTCACCTGGAGCCCCGACCTGTGGACAGGAGAACGGCGTCCTCTCAGGAAACGCTCACCAGCAACAAAAGAAACCTCGAGATTGATTCGTGCCTCCACCAGGGATCAATATAAAGTCATAACAAAATCTTTCTGAGGTCCACTATAAAAAAAAAGAAAAAGAAAAAAGGAAGTGTCCATTGATTTGCCCCCAAGCGGGGCTCCTCTCTCTGCCGAGGACAGCGTGGAGGAATCGTCCTACCCGCCTCGCCGCGTGTTCCATCAAACGGGAAAAAGGGACGAGTGTTAGAGAGCCAGTTATGACCCCCCCAGTGAGAAATGGACAGACGTGGACGTAGTAGTCATGGCGACGCCAACACACATCGGTGTGCAGCCGTTTGGGCTCCGACCAGTCACAGGGAAGCCCCGCCCCCAGCGGTCCGTTCGACTCTTCATGGACCATCATTCGCTGCATGAGCATCGTGCTGCATTGAAGAAGACTTGAACTCATGTTTACAATGTTTCCCGAGGGAATTAAATCTGTGGCGAGTAGAGTCATTTTCTCATAGACGTCTATGGGACCAGAGAAGTCGCCCCCTGGTGGTCAGCAAATGTAATAGAGCTTTAAACGAGAGGACACAATACACCTGGGCACATTCCATCGCCTAAAAAAAACACAATCCTTCAGGTTTACTTTTACCCGCAGCGAGTTTTCTGTCTCGTTCCAGTGTGAAGTACTTTAAGGAGAATTACAGGTGAGTCCAAACTTCCAAGCAAAAGTCTCACCGGCTCACGAAACTCTTTCGGTTTCATGTTTTGATGAGCTGTCATGCAGCCAGGTTAGAGATTTTGTCGGCAGGGGGTCGCCAGAGGAAGCCGATTAATTCCACCGCTCGCGGCTTCCGGAAGTATGAAGGACTTATCTGCACTCCTCGCTATCGCTCCCAAACTTTGATATTCACACCGGTCGGCGAGCGTGTGGATCTTCCTCTCGAGCATCTTCCACATCTGCAAATCTGCTGCCACGGCGAAGTCCTCGTCCATCAAAGCGCGCCGGCACGGCGGTACGTGGGCGCAGTTCGTAATTCGTGGGCGTCGATGGTTCTGAAAGGAATAAAATGCTGTGGGTGAAAAGCCACTTTGAACGGGAGATTTAGAAAGATGAAGACGAGGCGAGTCATCCGAGCCCTGACAGGAAAAGCCCCCTCGCCTTTAAATGCCCACAACGCCATGCATTATGGATGGAGGGCCAACACAGGGTTAACTGTGGTCTCGTACGGCACGGAGGCAACGTGACCACGGGGGGGGGGTCGTCCAACAGTCGTCCAACAGTTGTCCCTTTTATTGGTACGCTTTCATAGAAATTAGACATTAATGTGTCTCAATTTGGGTTGTATGAGATGGAAGTAGCAAAAGCACTCTGGGAAATTACTTTAATTAAAAAAAAAGAAAGTTGGCCAAATGCGTCCGAACTATGAGGAGTGAGGAGTGACTATGAGCCGAAAATGAGACGTTGCAGCAGCGTGAGTCCTGTTGCAGGATCAGCCAGTAAACGAGCTGGAACATGCAAAGCCACTAGTTAAAGGACCATTGAACACTTCTAGTTCATCCGTTCGCTCTTTTTGCATTGAGCACGTTCTTTGTTGTTTCAGTCCGATGAGCCTTTGAACAGCTGAAGCCAGAACTCCTGAAAGGTCAACGGCTGCTTGTTTGCGTGAGACAAAGTGTCACGATGCATCAAGTTCAAGGTCGCCGGGAGGGGGGGGGGGAGTTCGGGGGGGGTCGGGAGGCATCAGGCACCCGACTGATTAGTAGAACTAATGACCCAATAAATGACGCTTCTCTCATATCGTCTTTGGAGCGAGGCTGGAGCGGCTGATAAGGGACAAACACCTGACGCCCCCCGCTCTCGTTAACCTAATTAACACCCACACAGGTGAACGCGTGAGTGGCGACGGGGGCATAACGAGGCGCTCCGAAAGCTGTTTTGGGGGGAGATTTTCGGGTGACAGCTGGCCGTCCGTTGTTGCCGTTGCCATTTTTTTTTTAACATTACACTTTGCACAAAAGGAGGCCGACGTGACAAAAGATCCACACGGCCAGAAAAAAGAAAACCTCTTTTATTTCCCACTAAAAGCCAAAGATGTGGAGAGCCCCCCCCCCCCCCCCCCGTATTCAGCGGCGTGCCGCGGGGTAATAGGCGGCTTGGGGCACATGAGATGGGGAATAACAGTGGTGATTATCTCCTCTGCCTCCTTGAAGAAATAGATGAAAGCCTCGCCGTCGTGTAATAGGCTACTTAAGTCTGTCAAGGCGGGGAGAGGGCTTTCTTCGCCCCGTCCTTATTTGCCCAGCTCTTCTGCCTCCCCATCTTTTATGGCTAAGTACGCTTTGTCTGAATGCCCCGCCGACGAACAACGCGGGGCCCTTTTCTTCCTCCCGTCCCCGACATGATAATAAAATAAAAAAACACACAGTTCGATGTGCTTTTAGCTCCCTTCGGGCTAAATCCCTGCAATCAAGGGCCATTTAGGAAGCGGCACGCCGAGGCGCCGTTACCCGCACGCTGACATCACTAATGAGGCTGGAGAGGGCGCGAGGAAGAGGAGTGGAAACCAGTGGAAACCAGGCTGGTTTTCCATGGAGATCAGGTACCTGATCACATGGCTTAGGCCCCTGCGGAGGCCGCAGGACGGCTGCTGGTTTCTCATGGTTTGGGTTTTAATTTGCACGCGTGTGCTGGTCCCGCAGCAGCTGCTGCATCGCTGCACAGCTGCACGGGATCCTCCGCTCACTTCCCTCCTTTAATCTTCTTGTTGGAAAACGACAACGCAGAGGAATCAACTGGGCCTGGCAGATAAAACCATCTAAATGCAAATAAACAGCATAATGGCGGTTTATCGTAGCGCGGGCGCTTCGTTTAAGTCGGACTCCCTTTTTTGCTCGTGTGATCACTTCCTCATCTTTTGGACAATTGTTGCTCAACAGCCGCGGATCCATCTTAATCCGTCTGATCCTGCTATTCTCTACACCCCCCCAACCGCTTCAAGAACTACGGGTATCAGGCCCCCCAACCCCCCAGGCAAAATCATTGTTTTTCATACGCTTGGTCAATTTAAAGATTTGTGTATTTTGCTCGAATAGCGGATAGAAAACGTGCTCTCTGCTCTGTATTAGAGATCCACGCGGCCTAAACTTAATCCAAAACACAGAGCTACTGTGCTAACAAAATTTAAAGTTAATTTAAGTTCCATTTGGTAAGCAGTGATGCAGAGTCAGGGCTTTTATTGTGAAAGGCAATAAAAGAAGAGAGCGATAGAGAGTTTTGCGTACCATCGTTTTATTGCTTATAACTAACTCATAATCCTTCGCAGACCACCGGATTCAAGGATACGATCACGTATCGTCCGACGACACAGAGGTCAGAGGTCGTCCGTGACACAGCTGATGGCGTGGAGAACAACCACCTTCACTGTTTTGTGTCACCGTTCGACAGCTTCTCAGATCAGATTTGCTTCTTTTAGCGTTTTCTGGTGTTGTGGCGGCTCAGCTGTTGTTCCTTTGATAAAATGTACCTGTGTATTTATTCAGAGCAGCTTCTGAGGAGGCAAAACAAAGCAGGATTTGAAAAAAAGCGTCTGAGTGGGAGAGGAAAAATAATAAAAGCCGGGATGTGAAATGGCAGCGGGCTTTGTTTCCGAGCGCCGGCCCTCACAAAGGCCTCCGCGTGTGACCGGGGGAGCTCATCAGCAGCAAGTGAAAGCATTAATTACCTGAATAAAGGCGACGGTTTCTAAAAAAATAAAACCAAGAGATTCTAAAAGCTTTTCGAGGAGGCAGCAATTTAATGTAGTCCATCAGAGAGGAACTCTTTATCCTCCAAACAGAATGAAGTTTGAAATGAGGTGACAACAACTTTAACTGAACCACCTTTCAGCAGATGAACCAACAACACGTCCCTCGATCATATCTGTCTATATAGAAATGAATCTATATCTGTGAGGACGAGTCGCAGGGTCTTCAGATGGGAGACAAATAGCAAACAGGAGAAAGGAGCTCCAGCGGCTCGCTGTGTCCCGAAGAGACGCAGAAGCTTTTTCCTCGTTGGTAAGCGGGTACGGTTGCTAGGTGACAAAAAGGGAAGACGGCCCCTCGATGGCGAGGAGGACGGAATGGAGATGGAAATCTATAGAATGTCGTCTCTCTTCAGATGTAGAGTGCATATGAATATTCACCACAAACCGATATCTCATCCATTACCTCTCTGCCCCCCCCCCCCTCCTCGTCACTATCTGAGACGTCGTGTATTTATTTTGTGAAGCACTTTGTAACGTTGGTAAGCGAACTAAGGCAAGAAGACAACAATTAACGACCAAAAAAAAAAAACATGATTGAAAAAAGTTTGATTTCAGTTCATAAACGGTATTTTGTTGGTTGATTTTATTTTGACATGAATTGAAAGGTTGAGACAGCCAGAGAGAGAGCGAGTGAGACAGAGAGAGACAGACACAGAGAGTGAGACAGAGAGAGACAGACAGAGAGACAGAGAGCTCTCAGCAGAAACAACATTGACTTTCGCGCGTTAAGATCTGAAATGGAGGCTGATACGGGGCGAGGCGTCTCGGCCCGCTATCAGCCGCCTGTCTCCGTCTGTCTCCGGCGTGTCCTCTGCATATCCAAACAGCCCGTCTCGGCTTTAGAGGACGTTCGGCCGCAGACGTTCGTGCGTGAGGGGCCGAACTACGACAAGGACTCGATGCTGCGGCCTGAAGCTGAAAGTCGTGGACGACGAGTCTCCGGCAGATGAAGGAAAAGTGCTGATTTTATGTGAAGTCAGTAAGAATCATGCTGCTGTTAGGTTGCCAACGCGAGGAAGGAGCACCATTACACACAGTAATACAAGTTGTGAAATTTGAAAATGATTAAATGCATCTTATTTTCAACCCGCAGCCTTTTCCTCAAATATTAAACCGCACATCGCATTTGAGAGGCGGGTTAATATCCGTGACAGGAAGTGCAATAAATGATGTCAAATGACTCCTGGAGAAAACAATTTAACACGCTGGGAGCTACGCTAGCTGGAAGCCGCTAGCGTGGCTAACAAAACACACGCGTAACCATTGTTGGGCTGCGCCTCTTTGACTCTGTGTATTGAATTATGTGCTGCAACCACGGGGGACTTTTAATGTGAAACCTTAGCGGGAAGTGTTTTATTTGAATTGCAAAAATTGGCAAAATTGGCAAAACAGGACATATTGGATTTAATGTGATTGAAGGAAGCGTTTAAAATGTCATTAAAGAGGCCGTCAGCCTGCCAGCTGCAGAAAGAAGCTGCATTTAGAGCCGCTGACTTTTAAACAACAACAACAACAACAGCAACAACAGGGTGACAGAATGCAATGCGAATTAGCTCCATGGTCCAAGTTTTCATTACGTGAAGTTCTTTGTGTCCCGGTGAAAAGAGCAGTGTATTGATTAGAAGCTTATCGATTAGATACATGATTAAACGGAGCAGCACTTTTCTGTGAATAAAAAGAGTCAAAGCTGATGTGGGATCATTTTTACATAATCAGTGTTGTTGTAACATGTTTGTCTGTTTAAAACAGATTACTTATTGCTGCTGATGACGAGGAAGCAGCAGTGAACACGTGAGCTCCAACGTCCATGCTGACGCTCTGCAGGAACATCTGGAATATTAAAAACATCCCTTTCATTTCCTTAGAATCCGATCAGTAGTGTGACAAAGAAAGAAGACAATTCAGCCCCCCTCCCCCCCTTATTTACGTCTGAAATGAAAAGTTACCGCTGGCAGCAAACTGCATCCGTGTAGTTGTGTTCTTCCTGTTAGCTTCTGTCCAAGCGGATGGAAGTACCTGCACTCAGCACACAGTATTTGTGTGTTTTTAAGGAGCACGTTGGAAATAAGGTTGCCGTCAATAGTTGTACGGCTGGTGTAAAAATAAGACATGGAGGATGGAGCGGGGCGGCGGCGCCTCCTCGCTGAGTCAATCCGAGCTCCCAGCTGCTTTCCATAAAAGACGAGGCGGCTTTCGCCTTCGGGCTGAACGCAGGAACCGGGCGAAAGCTCCGGGTTTGAGGAAGGTCGCTTCGGGTCGGCGTGGTTAAGAGCCGCTCGTTCTTCACCGTCTTCCCAGAGCGTCACTTCATCTGCGAACCGTTTGCTTCAATCACTCGGGAGAACAAAGGCTCGTTCAAACAGCATCGCCCCCGCGCAGCTCGTTGAAGGTACCATTATAGCCGCCGCATTGCGTGGCAGCACAGAAAGAACAGGGGACCGGCCCTTTAAAGGGATCTAATAGTTTTCCTGGACCGCCGTAATGCTGGATTTGAAACAACACGCGTGAGCGTGCTCTTCCACTGATGAGAAGAAATCAATCTGCGACTCCAACGAAAGCCAATCAGACGCTTAATCAGCAGCGTTCTCCAGTCGTCAGGTCCAACGCTGTGAGCCGTGCAGTCCAGACGTAACGCCCGAAGGCCGTTTGCTACGGAGAATTGTTAAGGTCCAAGTGTCTCCAGAGCTTCACGTTAGAAAAAATAGAATCGTAGAGGCAAACGTTCTACGCGAAGACCAAACACGCTGGAAATGACTCTCACTTAGCAAAATGACTTTGTGCCCCGATTTCACCCCGTTGGGAAACAGCCAGCGAACGCAGACCAGGAAGTATTCATCAAAGTTGTAATTTCTTTTCACAAAATGACAGAATTAATTTGTCGACAAGAAAGTGGCGAGACGAATGAAAAACCACGCAGCTTCTCTGGCCGTCGAGCACGGGAAAGAAACCAGGCAGATTAAAATGCACTGAATCGGCCCCCGAAATAAGAGATGAATCTCAGGAAGCAAACGTTCGGTCTTGATTCTTCACAAACCACCAGGAGGAAAGTACGTCCCAACACTTCAACGGCCCCGCGTGACCTTCTGAGACGGCGGGCTTGATGTTCGGCTGCGCGCGAGGCGTTCGTCCCCAGAGGAGCTTCCGCCATCTTTGTTAATTACCCCCTCGCCTCCCTCTCGCGCCCGAGACGGCCTCCGTCCCCTCAAGCCGAGACGAGGAGGAGAAAGCGTGAACCTTGAAGTGGGCGATTAAGTTTTTCAACTTCTGGAAGATAAAAAAAAAAAAGAAAAAGAAGAGAGGAAGCTCCCCTAAGGGTCCGCGGTGAGTGTTTGAGGGAAACGAGCAGGTAGAAAACGGGTCGAGATGATGAAGATGGCCGCTCGCCGCGTGAAAGAGAAACACAGGATCATTGTCACACAACACGGCCGAGTGAGAGGGGCATTCTGAAGGAGATCTGGATTTAGAGTTTTAGTTATTATTCGCTGGGTGTTTACGTCGGTCGGTGGTTTTAATTACCTTCAGCTTCTCCTTTTCTGTTTGCGCGATAATGAAAGATTTTCATTAGGTGGTACCTTCCCTTTGAACACACGTGCGGGCGTCTCCGGCCTGTGATCACTGCAGGTTGGATGTTCTCTCCTCTGCGTTTGAAGCGCTTGATTATGAAAATGCTCTTTCATCTCCGTTAAGAGAACTCGTTTTTACTAATGAGCCTGCGGCTGAATTATAATTGACAGCGGCCACAGACCAGGTGTTTCCTCATTTGAATCTCAAAATGGATGTTTGCTTAAAGCGCCTATTCAAATAGCCGAGTGTGTGGAGATGAAGGACCGGCTTCGGCACCAGCTGCGTTGCCGACTACCAGGCCCCTGATTACCGCGCCGGGGGGCGAGAGGGGGGGGGTGGGGCGACGCGCCGGCTTGAAACACGCCGCCCTGGGTCGCCGGGATTTGGACGGTCGACGAGACGAGAGCGGGCCGCAACAGAAGCGAGGGCGTCTGCCGGGCCGGTGAATAACGGGGCGCAAAGGAGCCCGAGTGACGTGTTTGCCCTCTGCTCTTCTTGACAGCTCTGTGAATGCCTTCTTCTTCTTCTTCTTCTTCTTCTTCTTCTTTCTTAAACCGTCTCCCCTGCAGAGGGACAATTAAAGGGGACCGAGCTCGGTTTCAAGACTCGGCGAATGATTACGGAATGCTGATGAGAGGCGACGTCCCGGGCCGATCTGCTCACAGAGTTTCACCGCCGACTCCTGCGTTGATTTGTTTCTGTTCCACTTTTATTTGGCTGACTGGATAGAAAGAAAAAAAAAAAAGTGTGATGGAAAAAATAATAGATTTGCTTGAGTCTGACAAGGTGGCGAGGGATATACACCGATAACGTGAGTTATGGCCCAGGAAACAGGGTGCGTGAGCCATCAGACAGATAACGCATCAAATGCTGCTGTGATGGTGCATGCATCTGCATCCATCACAGACGCGACTGGAACTACATTTAATAAAGATGCAAAGTCAGGTTTCATTCTTCTAACGTCGGCCGCCATCATTCGTCTGGTATCAACTCTTAAAGGGCGCGAACCACAAACCCGCTGTGATTCATGTATTCTGGATGGTGTGACAGCAGAGCGTCGTTCAGAGCGGCTCCTCTCTGCGACGCGACCCGGGGGGAGCTCCGGGCCCCCGGCTGGAAGGAGCAACTTCCCGCTCCACCTCGACTCCGGTCCAATTAAACCAAACCTCAAAAGGTGAGCCGCCCCGCCGGCCTGTTCGACGATCCACTTCTGGTCTGATCTACACAACGGCACAAGAGTGTTGTGCTGATTGCGGTTCGACCCCTGGAGGTAATTGGCGGGCCGCTTGCCAAGGCGGGGGGGGGGATTCATTTGATGTTTCGGAGCCATCGAGAGGGATAAATCACAATTAAATGACAGTGACCGTAATTATGAAGAGGACTCCGCTTGTGCAGTGAACCTCCCCCGAAGGCGAGGACGCGGCCTCAGAAGACTGCACGGCTTCTGTGCAGGTCGACCCGGGTGAGCCGATTACAAAGATGAATACGGAGGAATAAGGGTCCCAACGGGAAGAAACACAGCTTTGTTTATTGTAGACAGACTATTGTACGGATTCACCTGGTACGTTTTACGGCGTCCATCCTCAAAAACCTCCTTGTTGTCTCCAACAGCAGAAACGGATGAATAAATGAGGGGCTTCTGAAATCAGCAGCTAGCGGATAAACAAAGGTTAACAAGTTGCATTTTGCAATTTGTTTACAATAATCTTCTCCTCTTCGTACGTTGAGTGTAATCAATTGCCGGATGCAAATTGCATTTAAACGGTTGGCCGTGAAATCAAATGTTGATTTCTTGCCAAATCCAACAATAAAAATCATTTTGAATGAAATTACCAATCATGGCTGATGAATTATGAAAACCCAGAGAAATCCCCCCCCCCCCGCTGGTAAGTCAGGCGGGGGCACAGTTCGCCCTCTGCACAGACTGAAGGTGCGGCCTGTGGGTCTTTTTTCTTAACACGGCCGGGAAAGTCACCAAATACCTCAAATTAAAAGGATGTCGATCAAACACTTGGAGCGAGAGAGAGGAGGGAGCGGGAGAGGACGGGGAGAGGAGAGCGAGGGTGCGAGCCGGTGCCTTCGTGTCCTTCATGTCCTTCCAGCCCCCCCGCGGTGGCTTTACTCAGAGATCCGCTTCTTCGTCGCAGTTGTGAATTGGCCGCATCAGCGGGATTTGTTTGCACGAAAACAAGGGGACATTTGGACCGGGATTATCACGGGCCCAGACCTCCGCGCCTCGGCTGCCAGAGACGCCGCGGCGCCGAGCCAAACTCCTGCTGCTCTGAAGCGGGTGGCTGCGTGTGCCGAGCCGGCGTCGCAGCGCCGGAGGGCTGCTTGGTGTTTAAAGAGGTGGCTGCTGGGATTTGATGTGCTTCGATGGATCCCGCAGTGTGTTTAACTGTTGTTTTTGTAAGCTGCAACGTCTTTCAGCAGCTACATGATGCGACTCAGAGGAGCATATTAGCCAACTGGAGTTTGCGGGTTCACAGGTGTGATGAAGAGAAACAATCGACCAAGTAAAAGTACGTCGTTTCAAATATAAAAGTATTGAGTTAGCGGGCTAAGCTAAGCCGCCAAGCCACAAGGAACCTGTCTCATTATAAAGTACCTGCACTGTATTCAGTTGAATAGCAGACTGTTAGCTTTAGCCTTTAGCTCCCTCGGCATGGCGCTAAGCCAACTCACAGAACCATCGTGGTCCGTTAAAGATAGAAATTGTTGTGGTCAAGAACTCTGACACGTCTCATTTACTTTTTTATTAGAACGCTTTCCCCTTTGATTACGCCTCGTTGTTGCAACGTCTGTTTGTTGGGGGTGAAGAAGGGATGTTGGCAAAGGGAAGCAGCGCCTTTATAAGATAACTGGTGCCATTAATTGTAAGATTACTGTGTCAACACGTTTTGGCGGTTACGTCTCAAACATCTGCTGTGTATCATGAGGAACGCTCCTCAGAAGAAAACAAGCAAGGAAAGGCACTGATTAAAGGAAATTTGGTAAAAAAAAAAAAAAAGTCTCTCATTAATTTCAAGCAGTAGCTCAGAACTCCCAGTTTTTCCCATTGAACATGAAAACGATGCAGCTGTTTATCGAGCGCCGACCCGCTGAACAAAGAGAAGCATTGTGAGACGCTTTCACCCAGATTCCTCTCAAAATTAGCCGTCGCTTCACGGCTCCTGAAAAGAATCCTCTTCTCTCTCCGTTGCTCGAGCGTAGGCGTGACGATCGCTTGCAACGAGAAACAACAGAAATAAACGACAGGGCGTCGCGTGGGACAAAAGGGAGGCGCAGAAGATCTCTGCTCCTTCTCTGCTGCTCCCATGAGGCCTTTTACCTTCTGCGCATCTCCTTCCTCAAGTCGCCGGTTCGGGTTCTGCTGAGATGTTGAAGGAGCAACGGCCCGAGAGGCACGAAAAACACACGCCGGGTCTGGGAGGGGAGGGCCCAGGCGGCCGGTGGCGCTTCGAGAGGAGGCGCAGCTCCTGCACAGCGGAGCGGGATCACGTGATCAGGCCTCATTAAAAATAACACAGCGAGGTGAACGCAAACAGACAACGGGGACGGCGAGAAGCCCTGCAGCGACTCACTTATTCCAATAAGTGGGATGCATGCAGATCTTGCATTTCATGATTTAAAAAAAACGTTCCCTCCGTGCTCACTAAGTACAACCAGCCGTGAGGGGGAGAGAAGGAGGAGAGAAGGAGGAGAGAAGGAGGAGAGAAGGAGAAGTTCCTCCGGTGAAACCCATTAGCCGTTCAGGCAATTAGGGCCCAGGTACTCTGAACTGTGCCGCGTGCAACACGGAGCTGAACAAAGTGGCCGAAAGGTGAATGAATCACTTAATTAATCAGGAGGCTTTTTTGCTGAATTACACGCGTGGATGTTTTAACAACTTAAAAGGGGGAAAAAAAGAAACCAAAGGATTTTGCCCTCCTGGATATTTTTGTATGTGTATTCATCAACATAAAAAGCAGCCCGCTGTTCTGCTGGCAAACGCAATAAAAATACTCAATTCAATGTAAGAACACCTACAGCATGAAATGAAAAGGTACAAAACAATACAGTAAAACACCAAAAGCCTGCATGCGTGCTGTGTCGCGTGCTGTGTCGCATGCTGTGTTGCATGCGAGCGCTGAGCCACTTTCACTGGTCTCAGTCGCAAGAGGAGCAAAGCGCATTTTCCCGACCAGACCGTAACTTGGGATTTGTATGATCATGATGCTAAGGATGAATTTAAGTTAGTGTCCTGGGAACAGGGGATATGCATGTTTTCCATTTCACACGCAGCTGTGCAAACCCTTCTGCATGCAACTAAATGCATCAACACTTAGAATAAAAAGCGGCTGCTTCACAGCGTCCGGGAGGAATATGTGCCGCCGCCGGATTAAAGTGTAAGTAAACGCGGTCGAGTCATTTTGGGCTTTTTCGGTTACAGTCCCGCTCTTCCACGGCGAGCAACAGGCAGAGGAGGAGGCCTGAATGGCGCGTGTGTGAGGGAGGTGCAGCACAAAGCATCACACACTTGTCCTCAAATACCGGAGGTTGTAATGGAATTCCACTCAATATGCAAATGTCTTCCGTGTTTCACGAGTGCGCGGAGACGCGGACGTGCTCCATTTTTGCATTGAATGCAAATGCGTTTATGTTTCTTCTGCTTATGAAGTAGACAGCGAGCCGGGCGGAGGAGGAGGATGAACGGGGGGAGGGGGGGGGGGGAAATGCTGATGGAGATCTGAGGACGTGGAGGTGAATTGGCTTCAGTCGTCTCCTCCTGCTTCGCCCGTTGCCGCGTTTGTGGGCGGTGGAGGTCACAAACCACTGTTTGATCAGGCAAGCGCTCTGAGATGAGACGACGGGCCTCCGATCACCGCAGCGTCTCTCCTCGGGGTGGGGGCCGGGGGGGGTGGGGGGGGGGGTCATTAGGAATGACTCAGAGATTCAAACCTTCCTCTGTGTGTAATTAAGGGGAAATCATCCCGCACAGTTGCGGCGGGGCAACGAGGTTGATGGAACTTTGCGCCTCGGCTGCAAAGAGGCGGGAGGAGGGAAGACAGAATGACTCTGGCAGACCCGCCCCCCCCCAAATAAATGATAAATAACATCTTTGTTGGTGCGGCTGAGAGGAGCGATGCTGTCGGGGCATCAGAGAGACAGTTTCAGTACCAAGCCTCTTCTGAAATGAGACTTAATATTCATGCACCTACATTTGAAGTGTACGAAGGGCCTACGGGGCAGCCGAGGTCAGGGGGCACTTTTGGGGTTTTGGTATTTTCATTGGATTTCAGATTTTTTTTTTAAAAGAATAAAAGAACAAACAATAAAGGAAGCCTTGAAAAGTCTTGTGCATCTTTCAAGCTACAGACAAAAGAAGTTGCACAGCTGTGTGTTATTATTCTGAGGTGGGATGATTCATCCCTTCGTTCATTAATAACCGGCCGGCTGAATAACGAGGAGATTTCTTCATGGACCCTCGCTGGAGAAGAAATTAACTTCTGTTTGGTCACGTTTAATAATTCCCCATCCTGCTCCCTTTGTCGTCCTCCTATGAGGCTCTGCAGAGGTAGGTGTTCTTCTTCCAAATGCGTGAACACAGGTTCCCCCTCCCACCCCCCCCCTTCCCCCTCCACCCGTCCTCCACCCCCCCACACTCCTTCCCACGGTCCTTTTGTCTTTCCGGCGACGCTGCCTCTGGCATTCCAGATTCCCGCCCTTGACGCCTGAGCTTAAGTTAAAAGGCATCAAGAGAAAGGAACTCCAATTAGGGTTCTTTTCTCTGCGCTCATAATACTTTCAATCGAACCAAATGAATAACGCCGCTTTGAAAGGGACAACATCTCTGCTGGCTTGTGAGCTCCTGGAGGTAGTGGAAGCTATTTTAGCTTCCGCTCACAATGAGTGATGATGACAAACACCGACATTGTTCCAGTGGCATTGTTCTCCCGTCGTTCGTTAGCATCACTGATTGCACAACGAGGTAAGAATACGTCTGGTTTGTTTATTAAAAGAGGTGAGATTATATTGCTGATTTAAACCAAAAGTACTCGCTTATGACAACGGCCAGATGGAACAGCTCAGGTGCAATGTCCTACTGAGGAAACATGGAGGGGAAACATGGAGGTGAAACATGGAGGGGAAGCATGGAGGTGAAGCATGGAGGTGAAACATGGAGGTGAAGCATGGAGGTGAAGCATGGAGGTGAAACATGGAGGGGAAACATGGAGGTGAAACATGGAGGGGAAACATGGAGGTGAAACGTGGAGGTGAAACATGGAGGTGAAGCATGGAGGTGAAACATGGAGGTGGAAACATGGAGGTGAAACATGGAGGGGAAACATGGAGGTGAAACATGGAGGGGAAACATGGAGGTGAAACGTGGAGGTGAAACATGGAGGTGAAGCATGGAGGTGAAACATGGAGGGGAAACATGGAGGTGAAACATGGAGGGGAAACATGGAGGTGAAACGTGGAGGTGAAACATGGAGGTGAAACATGGAGGTGAAACATGGAGGGGAAACATGGAGGTGAAACATGGAGGGGAAACATGGAGGTGAAACGTGGAGGTGAAACATGGAGGTGAAACATGGAGGTGAAACATGGAGGTGAAGCATGGAGATGAAGCATGGAGGTGAAACATGGAGGTGAAACATGGAGGGGAAGCATGGAGGTGAAGCATGGAGGTGAAACATGGAGGTGAAGCATGGAAGTGAAACATGGAGGTGAAACATGGAGGTGAAGCATGGAGGTGAAGCATCACCTGTTTATCTGAAGCAGGGAAAAAAACATTTTCATCTTTTTGATTGTCCATGTGCAACGAACACAATCGAAGCTCAGAATTGTTATTTTAATGTATTTTACTGAAAATCAAGGCAGCGGACAGAAAAGTCTGAAGGAGCCAAACGAGCGAAGTGCTTCCCTCCCGCATTCCGGAGGTTTCTGCACGTGTGCGTCGTTGGGAAAACGCATTTTTCCACAAACAAAAAAAAGCGAAAAGCGGCAAAGATAAAAGAGCTCACATTTTGCTCTGCAAACAGGGGAAACAAATACATGATTGTTATTTCTCAACTTTCTGGGGAGACTTGAAGTTTTGCCTGAGCTTCTTCTTTTGTTTGTTTTTAGGGATTTCCTTGTTAGCGCGACGCCCCCGTGGCGAATTGAACAAGTCTGCCAAAGACAGGCCACAGCCCTCCTTGTATCCGCACGTTCAAAAGCCGCACATTTCCCCTCATTATTATTCTTATTTTTCTCTCTACCGCGTCGGAGAAGGTCCCTGCAGATGTTCCCTCTCGGCTTTTATGTCATAAGCCATCTGACTGATACGAGGAAATGTCAGCCGCATCCAAAAGGTAAAAAATAACCTGATTATTCCTTTTCCCCGTGAAAGGTCACCTGTGACACCGTATCTCCAGGAAATGCGAGATAAATGTGTGTTATAGGCGGGCGCTTCGGTCACATGGTGTTTTTTTTACATTCTATGCGTTTCTGATAAGCCGCCAGGGACGGGTTTTTTTTTTTTTTTGCATCCGGCGTCTCCATCGGGGCTGATTTTCTTTTCCCGCCACAGCTTGTTCACTCGCACAGGCAGCGGACGATGTGAGCAGACTGCTTTTCGTGGATCGCACGCCAGGCAGGCGGGAGTGACGCCGGCTGGGCTCGATGCACTTTGCATCGGCAGGAGGTTCCCCTCCGAGTTGTGAGCTGCAGACGCATTAAACTCTGCGGGAAGCTGCGGGAATATTTGGTCGACTCGGCGAACACGTTGCCGAGCGCGCCACAAGTTCCCGCTGCACGGAGGCCCGACAGCGAGCGCCTTCCCTCCCGCCTAATGATGCAAATTATTAAAATGATTTCCCTCTGCAACCTGCGCCGCGCGCCTCCCTGCAGAAGAGGAGGAGGAATCTGTTTTTCAATTAGCAGGTTTTTTGACACCCTTCCTCCCCGGTTGACATTTGCTCTAATTGTGAAATATTCAAGCTTTTTAATGTTGCGGCTCATCGCAGTAACAGGCTCTTTATTTTCCAAAGGAAAAAGGTAATTAGAGGAAGAGAAAAACAGTTTTTTGCTATGTGAAAGAAATAGCAACATACTCCTCTCAGGGAGTAATTAGAGTCTATATTGACATATTTGTGTCTTGGGGAAATCGTCCGCAGTCACACCTGATACACATTCGTCTCTAATTCGGAGACTTAATGAGGATTTCCTGTGGCCTACAAACCAAAACCCCCCCTCGCCTCTCCCGTCAGCGTTTCAGCGCGCGCAGTAAGCAGACGTTTGACGTCCCAAACAAACCCTTGCATGCGCGTCAGGTGGTTCTTAGGAGGAGGTGTCCGGCTGCAGCCGCGGCCACACTGAACACACGCGGGCCACATGGACGCGTTTTGTTTTGTGCCAGTTCGTGTGAATTCTATCTCTGTTTTCCATTGTGTTTGTTTCTCTTAGTTGTCATTTTGTATCTCTTTGTGGCCGTACCGAGTTTCTCTCGTTTTGCATTTTGGTGTCTTTTCGTATCTTTGAATAACATGTTTTGTTCCATTCTGTATGTTACATGGATGTGTTATATATTATTGTCACGCATCCATTAAAATAAACTAGCTATGGACATGTGAGAATAAACTCGTCCCTCCTGTCCTGATGGAGGTGAAAAGTAGGCTAACCTTGCTGCCGGTTCCCTCGAGAGCAGCTGGCAGACTCGCTCTCCTCACTACACAACGCAACACACACCAACACACACTGAAGCAAACGCTCTGCGGGGTTCTGTCTCCAGCCGAGCCAGGAGCCCGAGCCCCCCCCCTCCCCCTCAGAGCCTGCTGGGCCAGAAGAAGCAGAGAGCAACTGCCCCCCTCCGCTGGCGGGAGGCTGGGAGGAAGGGAGGAAGGGAGGGGGGGTGCGCTTGTTTTGCTCACAGTCCGTTGCAGCAGTTCTGCTGTCCCCGTGGAGACGGTGCAGAGCGCCTCAGACACGGAGGCATTTCGTGACTTTGTGAGGACCCAGCTGTGAACACACACGCGCAAACACACACACGCTCACACACACGCGCACACGCTCACACACGCACACGCTCACACACTCCTGGGGTTTGGCAGCACATCCCGAACATTTTATGGTTCCTATTCATCATTATTATGTAGCGTAGCGGGGAGGTGGAAGCCAAAACCCGGGGGAAACATTTCGTGTCATCACTCGAAGCGTCCTGGAAGCACAACAGTAAATCCGGGTCCAATCGGACCAAACGCCGCGGTCAGCCAATCAGCGCCGAAGACGCCGGGACTGCCTCCAATCGGTGCCGCTGCCGCGGAAGCAATCGGCAAAGGCGCAGAAGAGCCAAAGCGTGCAGAGGAAAAGGGCCGTGAGATTGGCACATAAATATTAGACAAAAAAAAAACTGAAATGCGTCAACCGAGCTGCAGAGCGGAGACGCGCGCAGATGGAAGCAGTGAAAACAACGGAGGCGTCTCTGGTAGTTTAAATACACGTGACGGTGACATTCAAAGGAAAGCCTTCGTCCAAACGACCTTCAAGCACCAAAATATGGATCACGTGGACTTTGAGGATCCACTTCACCAGCAGATGCGAGTTACACCCCCCAAACCCTCCACCCATGTGCCCAGCAACCAAAGTTCAGCATCTGCCAAACACTGGGAGGCAGAGGGTGACTGGGGGGGGGGGGGGGGACGTAGTGGACAATCAGAATCTCAATGAGCTGATCTGCTGCGATGAGCGAAGACGATGCCGATGAGCGTAAGCACAGTCGTTTGTGTGCAACAGGTGCTCAAGCATGTCTGCAAATGTCTGCAAACACAAGGGACATTCATCATTAATGCAGTGATGGGGATGAGAAGGGGGGGGGGGGGGCGACTAACTTCTCCGATGGCACACAGACGTTTCATTTCCATTTCTTAAAAGCTCCAACGAGAAGGAATCTAGAAAGCCTCTCCTCCTCTCCTCCTCCTCTCCTCTTCTGCAGGTTCTGCAGATGACGGGAAGAAAAACAACAAAAACAACAACACATCCATCTTGCATGTCGCTGAACACCTTTGCAGCGACATCCGGCCTGTCAGTTAAATAATTTGTGCACGTTGTTGCCGGGCTGCATCAACAATTCACCGCGCAGCAGCTGCGCGTCTCGTCTGGCCTCTTCACGGCGAGGACAGACTCCGCGTGACAGCCGTGTTTGCAGCGAGACGCTGATTCAATACAGACCAACGGGACGTTTCATAAACCCAATTTGCCACGCGCGGCACCCCCGGCGGCCCGTTTGGGTCTCTCGCGCCGCACGCCCCCGTTTTGATTCATCCCGCGACCGCGTGGCGCCGACTTCTCTTTTCAGCATTCGTGGTTACTGGACCTCCCTTCGTAAAATAAAAGAAAACACGCATTGACGCATGCCGTTGAAACTCTAAAGCGGCTTTACTGTGTATGTAGAGTTCAGCTGCTTCCTGCGGCAGGAAGGAGGCGAATGATGAATCCAGCAGCCGCCGCTCCGTCCATCACGAAGCCCCCAAAAACACAACCAGGAAGCTGCCGCTGCTGCTCGCTTCCAATCGCTTAGCCATGAAACTGAGCAGCGGTCCAGACGGGAGGACGGACTGGTTATCTCCCCGTTGATGCTACACAGACACTTCTCACACGGGAGCTGGCCGAGCGGGGCATCTGGTCCCAACTACCCCCCCTCCTCCTCCACAGGAAACCATTTTATTTTGTCCGTGTGCGATGGGCGAAACAAGGAGGAGATGGTTATGAGCTGGGAGGGTCGGTCCTTTAACAATCTGCTCTAAATCAAAGTGAAAAAGGTCCTTCAAACTGCTTTCATGAATTTAACTTGTCAGTTTCGTTGCTGACATCCGTGTTTGGAGACAAAACTTCTCACCACAGTTCACCGACAGATCAGATCACTTCACTTTGGTGGTCACTACGCAGAACGGAGGAAGAGGAGCACACTCACTTCTTCACCCGACGTTGGACATAATTCATTACGTTCCACAGGATGAATGAATGATGAATAGTGTGTAGAGGTGATTCCACAGGTGGAGGTAAGTCGGGGTTACCAAACAATGGTGAGGGTGGGTGTGTACGACAGGGAAAACTACATTTAATGATTTCTTTCTGCACATTGACAGTTCCTCCGAGGATCAGCGCCCGTTTTTCTTTCTTTCCATCCGTCTAGGTCTTCCTGGGGTCTTGGTGTCTGTCACCGCGCTCCTCTCGTCTCCTTCTCCGGGGAGCTGCAGAACCGATCCGTGTGATTTATAGGTTTAGGGAGCGAGACATGCAAACTTTCTCATCTCCTGGGGATAAACCGAAGAAATCAATCACCCTCACTCTCTCGCTGGGTCTGCCGATCCAGACCTGGATCCCCACCAAAGACCGTCGCCGAGCTCTTCAGCCTTCTGCCACCTATCGTGCTGCTGCATTGCTCTTATAGTGTAGTGTTTGCTATAAGTACAGGAGAATCTTGACGTTGCGTCACTGAAACACCTGCAAACACTTGCTCTTCCTCCCGGGTTAACGTTTTCCCTGCATGTCACCACATTCATGCTGATTAATTTGTTTATGCCGTTTCAGTGTGCAGTAATGTTCCACGGTGCAGATGGCCTCCTTGTTAACATAATCACATTGGCCCTCAGGAGGACAGCAGGAAATCACATAGCTGCAGAGATAATTCCCACCAAGACGGGATGTTGATTACGGACTTTTTCTTTCTTTTTTTTCTAGGTAGCGGTATGGAGCAACATCCAGAAGAAGCAGACCGGATCCAGACCCGGACGGACCGCAGACGTGCAGCTCGCGTCTCTGCACCTGGAAGCTGCCAGGTGGGTGACGTCAGGTTCAGCATGCGACGCGCTGCGACGGTCAAGAGCCAAAAAAAGATGGAAGTGTGATTCTGGATCATCTCCATCCAGCTCAGCAAAGGCCTGCACGTGCACGGAGGGTCAAGGTCAGGCCTGTGAGCCAACGCTGTTTAAATAAAAACATGTAGAGCAACAAACTTATTTGCAAAGCAGACCTTTGATCTCTTTACTAAACCGGACCGAGTGGTTGAGTTTTTTGGAAGCCGTCCCACCCAAAGGTCAGCGCGTCTGCAGAGGAGCCGCAGTAATTGGCAGTAATCACACAGTAATCAAATCACAATCACGCCGACTTTTATCGGCTTTCCAACGGCTCGATATCTTCCATCAACTCCAGTTAAGCTCTAAGGACGATTAATGGTTAATTAATCCGGGGAGCGGGGTGGTAAATATTTACTTATTAATCATACACACGTCTCGCTTTGCTCATGATTGTTTCATGAGCCACTTTTTCCTGGCGAAGGGGCGGCCGCATCCATCACGGACGCTCGGCCCCCATCTCTCATTCCCACCACGGAGTTAATAGACCATCACTCCCCGTAAGAAGAACCGATTGCGCCGTTCAGCAGGGTCACACTCACAGCGGGAGGGAGGGGGGAGAGAAACTGGGGGAGAGTGGGTGAAGCGCAGGAGTGTGTTGGGAGTTCTGCGGGTTAATTCGGAGCCTGTCAGCTACAATTGCCGTGTCTAAACATTCACGAGCTGGGGAGGGAGGGAGGGAGAGAGGGAGGGAGGGAGAGAGGGAGGTGGGGAATGGATGGAGCAACAGCACAGCGCTCACACACCAGAGGGAGAGAGCCGGAGAGGCAGCTGCTGGAGAGCAGAGAGCAGGTAGAGCGAGCAAAAGGCAACCGGGGGAGAAAGAAGGGAGGCGGGGGGAGAGAGAGAGAGAGAGAGAGACGGCGGGGGGAGCGAGCATCGTCTCTGCACCTGAAGATGACTTTGTCTTCCACTTCTGGACGCAGCTGATCAGGAGGTGGCAGCTCTCGCTCTCTGGGGGGGGCAGGTTTTTTTGTTACCCGGACTGCTCCGCTTAAATAAACGCGGATCGGCGTCTCGTGGACCGACTGGGAAATAGAACCAAAAGAAACCAGCACGAAGACGGAGACAAGTGAGGAAACTGCAGCCAAAGGAGGAGAAGTTCAAAGGTAAGATGAACATATTACATATGAGATACTTATTATACACACATACGTGTAGTATTCATCTGAACACGGCGGAGAGCAACCTGTTACCAGGTCTTTGAACGCAGCGTGTGGAGAACATGTGTCGACTTCAGGGAGCAAAGTGGGAGACAAAAAGCTCAGACGGAGGGGTGAAAAACAGAAGATCCCAGGAACAGTTTGAATGGGGGGGGGGGGGGGGCATCCTGGCAGCCTACTCAGTAACCAAGGCAGCTGATGGGGGAGAACCAACGGGGGACGGTGGGATTTCTATTTTTCAACCCAGCCGAGACTCAACCCCCCCCGCCCGGATAAAGAACCCATTGTGCGTGGCTGTGGCTGGCTTCATTCAGCGTCTACATGTAGTCTTTCCTGTGCATTCTCTCTCTCTCTCTCTCTCTCTCTCTCTCTCTCTCTCTCTCTCTCTCTCTCTCTCTCTCTCTCTGCCCCCCCCGCTCCCCCCCTGGCTTTCATCACACAGTCGTCTCGATTGGCTCCCATAAAAGACTTGCGTTGCATCAACATTTAGCAACACTCTGCAGGGAGTAACAAACACATATGGTCGGGTTCTTGGGGGGGGAGGGGGGGGGTGTCTATCAGCCTTCATGCAGCTAAGGGTCATGGGACATTAGGGGACATTGGGGACATTAGGGGACATTCTGGCTTTATTGTCAAAGTGACATTTTCTTATTTGGAACACATATATTAAAGTGCCTGTAAGGAGTGAGTCGGTACTCGTCGGTGGATCACATGACGTCCCGTTGTTCGAAGCAACAATCCTTTTGAAAATGTTTCTATAGCCCCCCCCCCGCCCCTCAACTGCTCCATGCAGGGTTTTTATTACCATCTTTCAACTCCTTTTATTTGTTTCACGTCCTGCGGTTTCACCGTCTCGGCCATTAACTCTCAGGCGGCTGGGAAACAGATTCCGGCGACGCAAAGTTGAAATTCAACGGCTTCTTTGAATGAATATTAATTTAAAAGGTCGCGGTGGAAACCAACGCGAGCGCTGATCCAAAGGGTCTTTCACGCATCCACTTGATGTATCGGTGCTGTCGCGCCTCCCCAGGTTGTTTATCCCTCCAGGTGAAAAGGCTCCTTATTGTTTCTGCTGCCGGTGAAATCAATAGCCCAGTAAAGCCCTAATTGAATGACTGCGGGGCCTGGCGGGGGCTTTATGGGACACCGGGAGGCGCCTCTGACAGCGCGTTGTTGTAGTCGGGGAAACAACGTCCCGTCAGTCAAGCGGAGCCCGACGGCGTGTTAGCGCCCTGCTAGCGCCCTGATAGCGCCCTGCACACCTGCCACGCTGCACCCGAGTCACATTACCTCTAATTAACTGTCGCTTCTCACTCATTCGACAGCCGCGTGACACCGAAGATCCCGTCGTGAATGGAAGAAACGCCCTGAGGGGGGGGGGGGGGCACAGTCGACAGGAAATGATAAATGTCAGAAGTAGATGTATTTCCTTCTGCACAGGAAGCAGTCTGGTGTTACTGCGACCCATCGGAGCCGCTGATGGATGGAGCGACCTCGGGGCGGTTGTAGCCACTTCGACACACGCAGGAGAACACAATGCATTCTCTGTTTGAACAGCCACCCCCCCCCCCGGGGGGTCACGCCTGAGTCACGCCGCAGCCTCCCACCCATCGCTCAGTTCACCAGCTTCCTCTCAGCGGAGATCGTACGCGGAATCGGAATCACAAACCGGAGAGCGCAAAACGTACGAGTTTTAAAAAGATTGGATTCACGAGGAGTTCAAACCTGTTTGTAGAAAACTCAGGCGTCTAAAAATACAACTTCAATTAACGCGTCCACCTCAAATAACTGCAAGTAATACGTTCACCTCCTCGACCTTCAGAGGCCACGCAAGCAACACCTCCTCCGTTGTGTTTGTGCGTCCTCCGTACGTGCGCGGCGGCCATTGTTTGCGTGTTAGTCGGAACAAATTGCTTAATGCCGGAGCCGGATCACGCGCCAGAAGACGCAGGTTTTTTTTCGATTCATTAAGCTGCTCCTTCACCTCAAAACCTCAGAGAGGGATTCATTGTGTCCCCTCTTGGGCTGAAGAAAGCAATCATGTTTGCTTCTCTTTTTTTCCACCCAGCAGAACCGACTGTGAGGCGATGCATCCATTCAGAATGAGAGCAGCCTCGAAGTAAGAAAATTAATTGAATTGATTCGTCCCCCCCCCCTCTGCCCATCCCCCCCCTCTTCCCTGCTCCGACAAGGTTTTTAGAAGGAAACTTCAAACGTTCAAGGCTACACGTAAAAATTCTAAATGTAGCAGATCCGAGAGATGAGCCGCGTCCTTCCGGTGGACAAACTAAAGCCCCTCGGCTTTTACCCCCTCCCGATCGCCCTGTGTCTGATCACTCATTTATTTGGGTTTTCTTTTGTTCCATCAGCCGTAACCCCCTCGGAACAGAAAAGAAACGCACTTTCTTTCCTTTTTCTGAGGTGCATTGCTCCCAAAATACAACAAAGTATCATCATACAGAATGCTCAGGCCTCTGATTGGCCAACCGGGATATTCGCACCGTGACCTGTTTCACTCCTCATGCAACAAGTACCAGCAAACTCCGGCTGCAAAAACAGGAACTCTTGTTCTGCAGATGCAGGTAAGTCAATAAGAAAGCGGTGGAACTTTAATATATTCTCCCCCGGTGTTATCTCCTCAAGTGGCTTTGGTTTTGTGAATGAGATAGCGAGTGTGCAGTCTCACGGGTAGACTTCCCACTAGCTGTGACATCGTGAAACAGTGATGTGGATGTATGGGATTATGCGACTAAAGTAAACGTGTTTATCAAAGCGGACGGCGAGCAGCGCAGGAAGCATCGGCTGACGAGTCCTCGGCCTCCTCGGCCATCCAACGTCTCAATCCACCATCCCAATTACATCAAAAACAAACACGCCGTGTTTAATCTCTCCGGCGCCGATTTAAAATAAACAGCTCATCAACCTTCAGCGAAGGCCAGAATGCACGAGGAGCGCAGTGTGACCTCGGTCCTGGCAGACCGGAGAAACAGCGGCCCGACAGCCGAATAAAAGACGAGTCGTCGTCTCCGGCCGACGCTCCTCTTCTGCTCCTCCTCTGCTCCCGCAGTGCAGAGGAGGAGCTGCAGTGGATCCGACCCGGAGGCCGGCCGGCTTCCTGCTCGCTGCAGCAGCGCGTGTGTTTGCTTATTTAGGTTGTTTCCACATTGTGGACGTTCCTCATCCAAGTTGTAACAGGGAGCCGATCTGAAAGGGAAACCAGAACGACACTGTAGTTCTCCTCTGGCTCGGGCCCAGATGATCCGTTAAACCCAAACATCTGGTATCTGGTTTCTGGTCCAGGCTGGAGATGAAACGTGTACTAGAGATTTGGCGGCGGGGGGGGGAGAGGTGCATGAAATAAAACCTCTGGAAAAGTTTCCCGTCGGCGTTCCCCTCCGATCCATTATCTGCAGGCAGGCGCTGAGTGATCCGGGCCCGCGGGATGAAAGCACACACACACACACACACACACACACACACACACACACACACACACACACGCACACAGGTACCTGCATGCCAGGTATCGGCCCGCCTCATCTGCAGCCGAGAGCGTCACGCCGTGACAGTCGTCTGATTGAAGTTTAGCGAGCTGTATTTTATTTTCCCCGTCTTGGTGGAGATGCGACTCGGAGATGCGACGGCGCATCGCAGCGTGAGATGCAGTTTGCTCTGATTGTCTGCGAGGCTTTTATATGAACTTCCTCAAACATCCTTCTTCTTTTTTTTTGCCTCCACATCCCGAAGCGTCACATCGATCGGCCGTGAGTCAGGTAGACGCAGAAGACGAATATCTTTTTCTTTCCCACTGTTTGCTGAGACAGGAAGAATTTTTGAAGGTTTTGGGTGAAAAAAAAAGCATAAAACTTTAAAACACTAGTGGGAATCAAACAGATTGAACTCTTCACAAACTCAGAAACATCATTTAAATAGAATCAATCTTTCATCTTAGTAATGCTTCAAACAACTGAATCTCTTGTTTTCAGCTCAAACGCTTCAGAAAACTTTTGCGCACGACGCGTCCCGAAAGTCGAGTGAGACCAAGTCTTTGAGCGGCGCGTTTAGCCGCTAATGAGACAAACGAGTCACGATGGAGACAAAAAAAGCGTCTGATCTAAGAACAATCGCTCACAAAGTGTTTCTGTTTGGCTAAACTTGTTTCATTTGCTTGTGGATGAAGAAATGGAAAGTTAGACTGCATTCGAGTGCATTCCGCATCCTGCACGCTGGTCTTTGCAGCAACGCTAACAATCGTTCGGAGTCACGCGTCCGTCCGGCCGACAGATTTAAAAAGGCGTTGCTTTAGAAAAGGAAAGCGTTCGGATCCACGTGGCTCTCTCGTGTCCAATAAGCTTCAGACGTGAACCTGTGCGCTGCCGCTCGGGTCATTGATCACAAATGCGTTAATAAAGACGCCATGCGGGTTGAGTCCATGCGCCCGTCGTAGCCAAACGGCTAACGTAGCAGCTAGGTGGCTCAGCTGGTCCGTGCTTACTTTACCGAGGATGAATTGCATCCGTAGATCACGGCGAGATGGTGCAGCGATGCCACTCGGGGACTCGCGGCGGTTCGGCTTCCCGTCTCACCCTCGGCGCCGCAGCTCCGGCGGCCATATGTTCCAATAAGTGCCTGTCTTGTACAACAACCCGCCTCGTCTCGTCAAGTGGGCCTCAGAGTTCCCTGTTTGCAGTCACTTCAATTCTTAAATCATACCTTTTAAATATTTGAAAAGCCAGACACGAATTAAGAGCGAGAGAGACGAGCGGCGGCGCGGCGCACATGCAAGAATAGGAACGCATTCATAATGAATGCGCCTCGGATCCCTCTCTTGATTTATTTCAAGGCGAATGAGCGTACTCAGTGAAATTAACTTGTTTTACACACTGAACGTGTGACGTGAATAGCAAGCGCCTTTTTAACCGAGTTGGGGAAGCAAAGAAATTGACACAGAAATAACACATTTGCTTCTCCAAAGGCTTTTCTTGTTTTCAGGTGAGATCCTCGCCGTGTCAATTCTCACAGGAGGGGTTCTGACGAGCGGCAGACGGAGGCGCTTCATGTTTACCCGCCGGTCACATGTGAGCTACAGTGGAGATGAAATGGGAATCACGCGAGGAATCGCGCCGCCTCACGATGGATTTCCCTCCGTTTGACGCTTCGGGTGGCTGAAAATGTTGCCGTCGGTTTCGGCGTCGGATGCTTTATGGATCACGTCACCACGAGTGAAAGAAGAAATATATTTACGTACACAACCAAACAACAAGACGGGTGTTTGGCGGCAATTCGTTTTAGGAGGATATTAGATTTCAAACATTAGATGTAATCGGGAAACGGCTTGAGGGGAACCGAGGTCTGTTGGAGCTTTGAGATTGTGAATTACACTTCATCAAAACACAGAAACCCTCCGCGTTCCCTCTCTGCTGGGCGAATAATAAAATAACAATAATGACGTTCCTTTTTGTTGGTTCTATAATGGGAATCGGAGGCCCACGTAATCATTTGAAAAGAAAAGAAAGAGCAGCTCAAACCTTTGTGTTTCACTCGGCCGCTCTAATCTGTCATTGCAACACCGACAGCTTTACACGTTTAGCGTTGCCGGGCGGATTTGTTTTTACGGCTGCATGTTTATTAGAGCAACTGAAGTAAATTACTTCTCCTGAGGACACTGCTACTGAACAGTTTATTCCCTGCTCCCACCATTACACAGCACAACGCAACAACATTTACAGACCTTTCTTTTATTGCCCCTATTTTTCAATAAGAATTTGTAATTTTGCACCAGTTTGAGCTGCAGGGCAGTTGAGGGAGGGGAAGCGTGTGATTCTGTGATTCTGCTTCGGGACGAGCCATGCGAACGTGCTAAGCTGCACACGGAGGGGAACAAGTGAACGGTCACATGTTGAGGCGGAGGTGGAAGCCCGCTGAGCGGATTTGTCTCCTCGCCTGCCGGCTCGGTCGGTCATCTGCTCAGCGTTCGAGTAAACATCTGGTCGTCGGGCACAGGGGGAGAAGCTCACGCACTCCGCCGGGGGGGGGTCACGGAATCAACGCAGGAGACGCAGGAAGTCCTCTGCAACGACGCCATCGCGCTCGTGTTCTCCTGTAACCGTCATGCCGGTTGTCCAAAAGGTCCGAAGGTCACTCGTGCTGCACGTGCGGCCGCTCCGGAACGAGCGTTCCGTTTGCTCTGCTTCTGCAGGATGATGGAGATCAGACCTGACGGAGGAGGCGCAGGAAGGACAGATTTGTGTTTGCTCCCATCGGCTGAAGCTCAGATGGCGTTTCCAGGGCTCGAGGGTTCGGTGGGAGGATCTGAATAACTCAGCGTGCTAAGAGTCAAACCGAGGTCCGTCAGTCACTGTGCAGCGTCGCCTGCTTCATGGTCTGCCTGACTCCCAACGGACCTTGGTTCCTCTTTTAAATGATGCACTTCTGATCAACTGATGGCTGTCAGGTTGGTTTCACGAGGTGATGAATCTGTAATCTGCCCGGCGAGTGTTGAAGAGGACTCGGCGAAAGTGGCACCGAGGTAAAACATCACTCCTCAGATTGCCACTTAAGACGCAGTGTTTTGGCCGTCGCAGGACATGCGTCCATGCATCAAGCCGTCGCTGCATTTCCGGGCCGTGGCAGGAGAGACGTCCTCTATGTCAGCGCCTGTTCAGAATCGCTTTGTGGGAGACCCCCTTCCACCCCCCTTCCGACCCCCCGACGCCGCCCCCCCGTCCCTCCTGCAGTTCAAGTCAATCGTCCACATGATTCATCTCCGGAGCGGCTCCTCCATCTTCCCCGTGACGAATTGGAACCGTCAGCTCCTCGTAACCGTCGTTTGTTTTCCTCACCGGCCAATTTCCATCCAAGCTAACAAATTAAACCTGCCATGTTTCACAGGAAGCAGTTTTTCCCTCCTCCTCCCGCTCACATGACCTGCTCAAGAATTACTGGAGATGCACTGACACAGAGGAGTATTCCCCCCCCGGGCTGCTGAACGAGCAATATCCCGATTTTTAATGGAGATGTGGCGTCGTAACATTTAATGGTTGGGAACTTAGCTTGGCTGACACGTTCCGTTCTCTCAAAGACGCGCACCACTTACCGTCCCAATCGCCGACACCGACGGCACAACGTGATTAATGTGGCGGGCTTTTTTATGAGCAGGTTCTCAGAGGGCTCCGCGTATCACCCACGCAGTCACAACGCCCCCCCCTCCGCCTCCCCCCCCCCGGAAAACTCCTCTGAAAAACAATGGGACGCGCCTGCAATCAACGTGAGTGGTGGTAACTTTTTAAAGCTCCCGGTGTGTAATTGACTCCTGTGCAGCGCCGCTGGACGAAGTTAGAGGTCCACTGGGCGTCTTCATCTGGGAGCGTCGCTGCCCCGCAGCGCCCCGCCCGGCCTGCAGGCGGAGCGAAGGTGAACCTGCACAGCGAGCCACCGTCCGTTAAAGACGTGAAGCAGAGACAGAGGCAGTCATTGGTTTTGCAGGGGGGGGGTTATAAAAGAAAGTTAACGGACTGCAAATTATCCGAGTGGGAGTTTGAATTTTGCCCCGATGAGTGGAACCGTGACCCCCCCCCCCCCCCCCGCCCCCTCCCCACCAGGAGGGGCCCACCAGGTGTTGGGAATGAGCCAAATGTTCATGCTGCAAGAAACTAACCTGTTCACGGCTTTTATCATCCACGTTGAATCATCGAGCGATCAAGAAATCCCCGGTTTCTCCTCTGACCAGCGGCCAACGGAGAGCAATCGGGCTAAAAACCGGCAGCCCCGGTGATTCATGGGAGTCAGGGAGCCCAGCTTAAGGCTTTTAAGACTGTTTATCAACCCCCCCCCCCCCCCTTCCTCCACTTCCACCAACACAAACACTCCACACGGCACGCGCCTCCCCCAACAATGGCTCTCCGGAGCGTCTCCACCCACAGTGCCGGCTGAGGGAGATGGATGGGGCGGCGATGGTTTCTGATTTAGTCTGCACAATAAGGCTGAGTGATTTTCTCTGTCGGACCCCCCCCCCCCTCGTCGCACTCCTCGCTGCTCGGGAGATTGCCTCCCCTTTGCTAGCTGGGATTGAGGCGATAACCTCTAATGGAGTCCGAGCCCTGGGTGCATTTAGGAGCAGGAGTGTTGATGAATCTCACCGCGGCGCCGTGCCGGGCCGGTGGCGTCAGGCGAACACGTCGCACGAGGATACGCCGCGAGGCGGGATCCGCCTCGAATGTCTGATGGGTGAGGAGGGAAGGAGGGAGTGAGGGAAGGAAGGAAGGAGGGAGGGAGAGAGGACCTGAGTGAGTTGAGTCCCTCTCGGCGCTCGTGGGCCCGTTGGTCCAAACCTCTGTGCACCTTTGAAGATGCAGATGTCTTCTTCTACTTCACGACGTTGGATCGACATCAATGAAAGAAAACTGTTGGGAGGAAAAAGGTTTGAGGATTGAACCGTTGGTTGAGATAAGCTCTGTCCCCCCTGTTCTCCTCTACTCCGTCCAGCAGGCCTCCTCGCGGGGCTTTCATGCTCCACTCGGTGCACGTGGACCGAGATGGAGCGGTCAAACACTTACTCGAGTAGTCCGTCTGCAGGCTCACAGGACCTGAGGCCAATTATTGGTTTCCCCTCCTCACCAACTTCCCTCTTCCTCCTCTTCCTCCTCTTCCTCTCCACACGGCTGCAAAGCAAAAAGCAGCCTTTTCTTGTCTTTCCAATGCGTGTTGAAGGGAGCAGGTGAGCGGATGTGCGTGTGTGTGTGTGTGTGTGTGTGTGTGGAGATGAATGACGTTCAGGTGAGCTGCGCCTCCTCTCTGGCTCCTCTCTGCCTCCTCTCTGGCTGCAGAAGGAGGCGTCGGGGTTGGGTGTGCGAGCCGAGGAGCGTCGCTGTAAATTATGCTAATTTCACTCCGACGCCGAGCCTCGGCGGCGGGGAGAGGAGGAGGAGATCTGAGGAGATCTGAGGACATCGCAGTCTGAGAGGGAAAAGTTTGCAGTTCTCAGATCTCGCTGTGATGCGAGTACACAGGGATGGACCGAGGACGGAGGAGAGATCACACAAACACACACACACACACACACACACTCCGCTGGGAATAGACCAGTGCATTTTATTCATGATTCATTCTACACAGGACGGCTATTTAGTTGTGACTTTAATCTAAACTCTAAATGTTTGAGCTTTTGTTTTCCGTGCTTAAAATGCAAGTTCCTGTTTGACATGTAGACTTTTTCCATCTCGTTTTCACACGTCAGCATCATTATTCCACAACTGCCATCGCCCACCGCCGGGAGACGAGGATCAGAGAACTCATCTCGGCATTCTGGTCCGCAGCTTTTCCCTTCATCCCTCCGCTCTCGCTTCGGCTTTTCAGCCGGGCCGAGAAGGGATCGAGACCGAATTATCCGCTCGCACCGCCTCACAGCGCGGCGGCCTCAGATCGCCAGATAGATTAGATTCTTTTTCTTTTTTTTAAAGAGCACAGCGGCCCTCTCAGGGGAGTCGGAGGGACCCGCCGTGGAGAGAGGTCACCCAGGAGCTGCAGCTGCGCGCCAGGCAGCAGATGGCAGGCGTAGCCGCGGGCGACCGGCGAGCTGCACGGCGGCCTCTCGCCCGGGTCGAAGGATCGAAACCGGGGACACTCGGGCGTCCTCCACGAAGCCCAGCGGGCCGGATGAGGAGGCACGGCGATGTAAATCACACAGCTGTGCTGCTGCTGTTGTTGCTTTAACAGCAGCGTGGGTGCAGGTAGTCTGGCTTCGACCCCCCCTGACACTTCATTTCATCGCAGCTACCTGGAGCGAGTTACTGCTCAGGCCGTTTGCAAACAAGCTTTTGGCGAAATGAAGTGAGTTTGATGCTCCATCAAAGAAAGAGGTGATTGAACAGAGATACGTGAAGATACACGAAGCAGAGACAAGCGTCATCCCTCCGTGGTGCTGAGGAGGCAGGCGCGTGTTTAACATCTCGAGGGGGGGGGGGCTCTTGGCTGGATCTCGTTCCAACATCAACACGGTTGACGGCCATCTGGTCTGCAGCGCTGAAAATCCCCAAATGGCAAATACCACCCACGGCCCGGGCTGCAGAAGCAGCACCGGCTCCCAACAATCCGTCAGGCATGGGGGGGGGGCAACGGCAGACCGCAACCCCCCCCTCTTCCGACCAAAAGCAGCTCAGAGCTCAGATCAAACAAACAAGGCCCGTTTGGAAGGAGAGGCGATTTGCTTTGTGCTCGTTTTTTATTATTTTATTTATAGCAGCGTTTATCTGAGGGGGAAATGACGCTTGTGAAGGCCAAGAGGCTCGGTCATCTGAGGGGGGGATGGGGAGGGGGGGCAGTGTTTGTGAGCCAGTCAAGGCTGCGTGGACGGCCTCATATCCCCCCCCCCCTCGTCCCCCCGGATCACCATCCCTACGAGAGGCGCTGTAAATCATCTTTATTGCCATGGAAACATCTATGGTGATTGCCTGCCCTTCTATTGGCCAAATGTCATTGTCACAATAACACCCAGGGGGGGGGGGGGGTCACGATACACTTTGATTACAGGTGGGCAGCGACAGATAATCCCCGGGGAAGGGGGGGGCAGTTAGCAACTCGTGAATGAGAAGTTCTGCGTGGAAAGTTGAGAGAAAACAGGAGCCGCTGAAAACCTGCTTAACGCCCCGCGTGGTCACATGGTCACATGTCAGGTGTCTCTTTACTCACACCTCGCCGGTTAGCCGCGCGCCGATCGATCCTCTGCTCGTTAGGCTAATTGACGGCTGGTGTGAGCGGCGTGAATCTCGCCCCCCCCCAACACACACACACACACACACACGTCCATCAGCCGATCGATCGCATCTCGACCAGTGTTTAGCTCAGAGCGGGAACAGAATGTTATTTCGATGTTGATATGAACATTTTTAATGCAGATTTGTAATATTGTGTCGATAAAGTTTGTCTTAAGTAAGCGTGAGATTGTGGCGATAAAATGACGAGAACACAGTTTGACATGAAAAGGAGGCACCTGTCACTCAAGGTCCATTACTGCATTTATCATGTGCTCTGCAGATGTGCTGCACTTGCAGTCTATACTTTGTTGCATTATGAGTCAAAGGCTAAAAATGAAAGTGGCCGATTAAAACAAAACACCATATTCAAGCCGAAAATGCAAAGATTTGCTCAAACGAATCCTACATTGATATGAAGTGATCTCAGTCATTCCAGCTCACTCGGAAGGCAGCGATTAATAATAAACACCCGGAAAATAACAACCAAAATAATGCTGCCACCCAACAGGAAGACGACTTTCCTTACAGAGAGAAACCCTGAAGTCCTGAAGTAACCAGCGAGGCCATTATTCTGCTGGAGATGACTGAGACGACAACAACAGCAGCAGCAGCAGAGATACTGAGTGACATCGCCGCCTCGCCGCTCATATCTCCACGTCCCCGACAACGGAGAGCGGGCGCCGGGCCCGATCCGTCTGAGCAGACAAAAGTAGACTTCAATCGGCTAAAAGGTGATAAAACATAATGAATTCAACCTCCTTTCTCCTCCCCCCTCTGAAAAGAAGGAAACAGCAGTGAGCGGGGAAACGGCTTCCACGAGAGGACGGCGGCCTGTTTCCCTCTGTCGGTCCGCTGCTCAACGAGCGACGTGTGGCGCGAACCGGCGAAACGCCGAGGCCATTAACACCCCGCCGGCGTCACGTCGCCATTACTCCATCGGGAGGCGCGACGCGAACGGGTTGGCGTCGGGTTTCTCGCCCGGCGGGGGTGAAACATGCGCCGGGTAAACGAGCCGTCTGTGACGATCGCGGCGGCCCGAAGGCAGAAGTGGAGACGGCGGAGCTGCAAAGAGGCTCTTTGTGCTCCTGAGAACGAGCGCACCTGTAGAAGCGGGAACCCCCCCCCCCCCCCCGTCCCCCCTCGAGGCTTCTACTCTCCCACCAGAGCAAGGTGTGAGGAAGGAGAACAATCGCAGCACAAGGCCGCTGACTCCCGTCGCCCATGACAACCGGGCTCTGCGGCGTGAACCCGACCAGAACAACAACGACGACCTCCCGTTAGCACCAGGCAGGGTTCCGTTAGCCGTTAGCCAGACACACCTCGTTAGTCGGTGCCTTGATTTATTTAATACGGCTCCACAGATCAATCTTCATTTAATTAATTAGGTGCTTTCTGATCAACACTGGATCAAACGGCCACGGGCGACGCCCAGGCGCCGCTCGCAGGCGATCGGCCTGAATATTCACCGACTGCATCCTTGAGCTGCGGGATCTTTACTCCGTGTAGTGTGTGTTCCGTCCTCCAGCAGCAGTAAGGAAACTACTCACACAACAGGAAACGTGTTGCTGCGTCGCAGTATTCACCTCACAGCAGAAGAACTTATCAGCAAACAAAAAAGGTGTAATTGCATCTTACTCACAGATGGATTTCATGTCACAAAGGATGAAATCTTACTCCCTCGCACGTTTCAAACTCGCCCGTTATAGAAAGGCATTTTGCTGGAACTGAGATATTCTATTAACGGATTAGTTTTTAATGGCTTTGCCCTCCACCTCCATGATTGATGTAGCGCGGCGCGCTCGCAGGACGTGGCATTAAAATCTCATTACAAAACAAGTCATTTGGTTTGAATCCAGTCTTACGATGTTGTTTTTCTGAAACCGGGTCAAACTGCCTCGTCAGCGTCCTGATGAAACAAAGCCATCATTCCATTAGTTCCTAAAGACGCTTACAATCGTTTCTAAACTGTGGTAAATGGACTTGGAGGGAGAGAAACACCTACAGTTGGTTTTGAGGTGGACATTTTGTTCTTCTCGCTCTCTTCCTGTGCACCAGCGGGGGAGGCTGCCCATCAAGGAGAGAACTACAGCGGGAGAAAGAGGGGGAGACTCACACAATGAGACGCGGAGCGAAGGGGAGGCTTCTGTCTCGGATAATTACATTTCTACCTTTCGCTGGCAGTTGCGTAGCCTTAATGCTGGTAATTAATTGAATTATTTCTGGCCCTTGCTGTTGAGTGCAGATTAGTTCTCTCTGAGTTGTGGGGATAAACACGCGGTAATTGCTTATTACTCTCAGAGCCCGCTTTAGATTACACTGAGGCCAACGAATTAGAAAATATCCAATCGCCTTAAACAGAAATTCTAAATCTGCCGTCGTCGTCGCGGCTCAGTTTCATTCGTGACCGTGGAGCCGCATCGTACCTGTGATACTAGAAGGTTTTCGTTGTTATTTCCTCAATTTAGACCTGAACATGTTTCCTGTTCTCCAACCTTTACAAAACGTTTCCATTCCTAGTAATACTTATTTTCTCTCTTCAAGTACCCAAGAAAAAGCACTATTTTCTATAATGGATGGAAGAGGATTAGCAGAGGATTGTTGGCCTTCTCCTCTGGACCAGTTGCTCCTCTCACATCCATCCGAGGGCACGTCAGTGGTTAGTTTAGAAACCCTCCAACATGAGTCATGGAACGGGCCACAACACGTGCTTCCACCCGCTGAGCGTACCACCGATGCAGTTTCAAGGCTTAAGAATGACCCAAGATGGCCCCCAAACCCAGCAGGAAGGGCCGTGAGATGAAGTCCACGACGCTCCAGCGTCTGCCTCGCAAGCTTCTCCCCTCTGCTCGAAGGGGAGGAGGTTCAGAGCGGGGCGCTGCGGCGCAGGTACGCTTCCCGCCTCCCCGTCTCTCCCTCACAGCTCGCCTCTTTGCTCCGCCGTGTGCAGGCCGGCGGGTCGTCGCCCTGCAGAACGCACACTCACGCGCACACACGCACACACGCACACACACACACTGTGTCTTATCGTAGCGTTACACTCACTGAAATATTCAACACGGCGCCTGCATCCATCCATGCGTGGTGGGAGGATGAAATCCTGGGGATGACGGGAGGTCGGGCCCTTTCATTACACAGACACATATCATAACGAGAGCGTTGACGCACACCCCCCCCCCCCCCCCTCCCCATTTTTCAACAAGACAAACACAAAGCCTGTAATTAAAGATGTAACAAAAGCTCTGTCGATTGTTCCCCCTCTCGTCCCCGCCGGCGCGTCGCCTCGCATTACGGCCGGTCTGGCGTGCTCGGCTTTCGGCGAATGCAAAGCAGGACTCCTGCGGCCCGTGAGGAGAGAGAGAGAGAGGGGGGGGGGGGGACGCCGCGCCGCCCAGCATGCCCACACACCTCAAATCATGCATGCTGTTTATTTAGGTGTTCATGAAAAAACATGAGGTGTGCCGGACGCAGAAATGTCGACAGGCCTGAAGTTGCTCGCCTCCTCCGCCCTTCGCTGCAGCCGCCTGCGTCTTGCAGCTCTGCTCTGGCGTGAAAGGTGCAGCGCTCGCTCGTCCGCGTGGAGAAGCACTCGTACTTGTTGATGGAACAGCTGTTGTGGTGTTTTTTGCGGCGAGCACTGCGGCAGCGGTGAACCGAAAAGCCCACAAAGCGAACCGGTGTCCTGCTCCTGATGCCCTCAGAGAGCGTGGAGGCGTCCCATCAGCCTGTTTCGTGCATGGAGTGAATGTCTGATTTAATTTTTCCCGCCGCCAATGCCCCCCTCGGTTCCCAGGAGTGTCACATCTTCAGAAACTCATTCGCAGCAGGCGGCGGCGGAGGTGGGGGGTGTGGGGGGGGGGCAATTCATTGTGACTCGTCTTCCTTCTGCTCTCGCCGAGAGTTTCTTCATTCCAGGGACGGTTTTTGTGAGATACAAGTACGGGACGGCTCCATTCCACCATTGGTTTCCGCTGGATGTGTCAAAGCTGCGTGCTCGCTGGCGTCCAGCAGGGGGCGACTCCTCTGCTCCCATAGACGTCTACAAGGAAAACGACTCTACTTCTCTCTTGATTTATTCCCTCGGTAAACGCTGTAAACGTGTAAACGAGTTTATGGCCTCCGTCTCTGGTTTCAAGTCTTCTTTAACACAGCACGATGTTTATTTACTAAATTATGGTAAACTCAAGTCAAATAGGCCACAAAGCTTCAGGGCGGAGCTCCCCAGAGACCTGTGAAAACACCGCTGTTGTCCTTCGGCACATGGCTGAGCCTCCGAGATGGGGGGTCCTGGACATAATCGCTGTGAGTGCGCAGATGGGGAGGTCGTGCTGTCCGGTAAAAGGGTTCACGATCCGCGTTCCAAGACATTTTGACCCGCGAACAGCTTGGTTTATTCGGAGGAAACCGGCGGCGGAGCAAAGGTTCCGTGGACGGGAGACCTTCCCAGATGATTGGGTGTTTGAAAGCTTTTAGTCGCCCGGTGACAGAAAGCGCGACTCAGCCGAGCGTGCCGCTCCGGGCCTCGGGAGCAGGACTCCAGATGGAAGGAGGACTTCAGAACTATCCTAATTGAATTTTTTTCATGCACCAGCAGTTAGCGAGTAATTGGCCAATATTGGGCGGCGGCTTCGTCTGCAGCGCAGCGCAGTTTCACAGATTACTGTAATGGAATAAATACATCCCCCCCCTCTCCTCCCGCTGCCTTTCGCCTGTTTACTTTCATCGTGTTTATGTAGTTGGAACCGAGAACTTTTCATCCACACAGAGAGAAACTTTTTCTCCCCCCCGCTCGCCCCCCCGCCCCCTCCCCCTCCCCCCCACGGCGATAAGCTCAGCTTGGAGGTGGAAGGCGAGCGGCGGGCCGCGTTGTTTAAACAGGCAGTGAACTGTTTCTTCCCTCTGATCGCTGGATCTGTGTGGAGGCAGACAGGAGCCAACAAAGGAGACGCTTATCCCGGGTGTTTGTTCCCCCCCGCCCCCCCCTCCCTCCAGGAGCCCCCCCCCCCCCTCCTGCATAGCAAATGTGTAATGGAGCGCTCCCGCTGCTTGTTATTCTATTGACTCCAGGTGGAGGAACCTGCTGATGCGAGACGCGTGCTCTCGCATACTGGGGGGGTTTGAACCCTTAAAGCTCGGTTTAATAAAGGTTTATAATAGTGAGCAGTTATTTTTCATCTGTAGAAGAAAATGTTTATTTTTATTTTTTAGTTGCCTGCGTGTAAATAATGAATCCTGGCTGCATCCATAATTCAGCCGTTTCATGTTCCGTGTGCATTTGTGTTTGGATAACTCGCGACATGTGTGCCCCCCCCTCGCCCCCTTCCCCCCCCTTAATCCGCTACTTCAAAAGTTACTTTCGTCTGTCGCATCCGAGGTGGCTGAGAGGCTGGGGGGCGATGGGGAGTGACAGAACGGGGGGGGTATCAGAGCGAAGCCCCCCCACGCCCCGAGGTTTGAGGTCCTGCTGCTCCGAGGCCCCCACGTCTCCTCAGCTCCTGTCAGCTCATCAAGGCCAAGTCCCCCCCCCCCCCCCCCGGTATACCGCATCAAACGGGCCGGGGAGCCTTTTATCCCAAACAGAATGCCGCCTCTCGTCTCAGCGGAGCGGCTCTGCAGCGAGCGGGGAACGGTTTAACATGGGGGGGGGGGGGGGGGGCATACCCTGCTAATAAAGGTCAGGGGGTTCTTGAAGAAGACACAGCGAAGAAAAAGGGAAAGCGTGGCGGTTTAATGTCACGGTTCACTCTCTCAACCTGCTGCCAAACCCGATGTCTCACAACGAAGGCCCTTTTGCCGCCGTAAAGGTCGCCGGCTCGAGTGTTTACGGATCCCTTCCTGCGTCCAATTCCTCCACTTTGGTCCAGAAAGCAGACGCAGAGGAGCTCTTTGTGCTCGCAGCTTGCTCTGTACCTTCGGTCTCGGGAAGCGTCGGGGGCGTTGCTTCGGTGGAGGATCCTCCCCCCGGCCGATGCGTTAGTCACGGAGGATAGCGGAGCGGACGCGTGACTCCTAACAGCCGTGAAATGTTCCTTTCCTAATAAAAGGTGCTTTGCAGAACGTCGACCTTCAGGAGGAGGCGTCGCCGATCCGACGCGTGAAACCGCCGTGTCCCCACAACACGCCGCCAATTACCCCCGAGCCGGAGTCCGGGCGCTACTGTGTCCAATCCGTTTCTACGCCGGATCCAGGCCTTTGTGTGTGTGAGGGGGGGGGGGGGCGTGGGGGGGTGAGATGGGGGCCCGGAGGGACTTGTTTTTGCAGACGCTTTTAAAAAAAAGGGCCTTCCAAAAGCCCCCATAGGTTCAATTTGTTCTGCCAATTACGGCGCCCCGCTTAGCCGCAGTGACCGGGGGGGGGGGGGGGTGCCACTCGAAGGGCCTGAATGGGCCCCCTCTCTGCGGCCCGCCCCCACAAAGAGGGAGCCTCTTGCCTGCTTATCTTTTTATTTTCCGGGGGGGGGGGGGGGGGACCAGTCATGCAGTCGCTGACGGATCGGCAGGGGCGTTAACCAGTCAGGCCTTCAGAGAGACAAAGTCTGTAAGGGGGGGGGGAGGAGGGGGGGAGGGGCGGGGGGGAGAATGACCTGCCAAATGAGAAGGAAGACGTATTGAAAAGGGAAAGAAACGTGTTGAACCGACGGAGAGGGACGACCTTTTGGCCATCTGGCCCGGGACGGCGGCTGAGGGTCTGCTGGTTGGTATCGAGTATAATAAAGCAGAGAAACAGCCGAGCAGCGGTTGAGTTCCTCCTGGAGGAGATTCCCTCTTCGCTGTCCTCCTCCTCCTCCTCCTTCTCCTCCTCACGAGGACAAATGAGACTCCGCTCTGCAAAGAAACGTCTTTTTTTTTGCTGCATTAATTCCCTGATTGCTTAAATGAAACGGCACCATTTCCTCGCTCGCCGCTAAACAGCGATCAGATCTCCGTGACCGCCGCTAATCTGCCGCCGCGCTCTCTCTGTGCGGGGGTTCGGCGTGCGCCTAAGTTTTTAGGATCTATTTGTTTTTCAGGCCAATTTGAGGAAAGTAATTGCTTCGCCTCTTCGCCTCTGACTGTGCAAGCGGAAGAATATAATGCAGTTTAAAGCTCCATCTTTTATAAACCCCTCATATCAAGCCGTGTACAACGCTGACTCATTAAAATGCATTAGGGCCAGGCCCCCCCCCACCCCTCATCCCATGCGTTTTAAGGACCCTGCCCCCCCCCCTCATGTCAGTTCTGTGTTGGTGCAGAAGCATTTCCCTCTGTTGCTGCTCCCTCATTCCTCCGTCCCTCCGCTCGCCTGACTTCACTCCAAACCCCCCCATTCCTGCTGTCAATCTACCCCCCCCCCCCCCCAAATGACTGCCTCTTTTCCTTTGCTCCTTTGCAAATGCTCGAGGGCTCTGGAGGGCTGGATTACAGAGGAGCGAGGGGGGGTGCGGGGGGGCGGGGGGGGAGGTCCCTCTGATTGTAAGGAGAGGGACAATGATCGGGTCCCCAGATGAGAGCATGTGTGCAGACAGCCTTCATCTCCTCTCCCATCCAGGAGGACGCTTAGGGAGCGAGGACTCAAGGTGACTCGCTTTCTGAACTTCTACCGCGCAGACCTGAGGGACGAGGAGGAGGAGGAGGAGGAGGCGAGGGGGGGCGGAGAACAGGACGAGGAGCGCCGCTCAAAGGGGAGGAAGAGCGACACAAAGGTAGGAGTCTTTGCTCGGATGAAAGCTCGACTTTCAGCGGTCACGTTTGGAGACGCGCTGATGTGAGGGAGGTGTCTGCTGGAGGAGGAGATGGAGGGTTCTGAGATGAGTGAGCCATGTGGGGGGGGCATTGGGATGGGGGGGTGTTGCTGAGTGTGTGGCTGTCAGAAACTAGTTCACGGTGAATGTTTGGTCTGCCGGCACATTAAGAAAGATGCTTCACAAGGGGGGGCTTTCAGCTCTACCCCCCCACCCACCCCCCCGTCCTCCCCCGGTGTTTCCATTCCGTTAAACCGTGTGAGAGTTGAGAGACACCTTCCAGGTCCTCTGTGACGTCATGAAACGTCATAAACATGACATTCCAACGCAGGGATGAGACAAGTGAAGAGAAACAAGTCCAGAGGGGAGACATTCCTCTCCGGCTGTTAATCCTCCCCCCCTCCCCCTCCCGCTCCCCCCCCCCCTCCGGGGAGGAACGAGGAGCTCGGTAGCCAGCAGACGGGATCACCGCGGGGCTCTTATTGTGGAGAGCGTGCGCGGCGACATCACTCCCACGACACCACGCGTGATTTAATTTCGCCACAAATGACAAGGCTCCTTCTATGGCCGGACGAAGAGAGACTTGAATCAGGACGAGATGTGGGGGGGGGCGCGAGGGGGGGGGGGGGGGGTCTAAAAATAGATTGCAAGACTGGAGCATGAACAGACTTCTGACAGGACGAGGCATTTAAAGCCCTTTGTTCTAATCAGATGACCTGGTCATGACCCCCCCGACCCCGACCCCCCGTGGAGGCCGCATGGAAGAGGTGTAAATAAACTGAACTGGGGGGGGGGTGGATTCCCTGTACGAGGAACCTGTGGACTCGCTGAGACTTCGGGGACCCAGCGTGCACAATCGATTGCGGTTAACAAATTGGCCGTGGCGTTTCGGGGCCCCGCCCCCTTTGGAGCCGTTTTCACGGGTCCACCCAGTTTCCACAGTGTGGGAGGCCTCTTCCTTTAAGAGACACGGCCCCTGTGAAATCAGCACTTAATGCCCCCCCCTTCTTAAAATAAGATTACAGCTGGAACTAATGATAATGTTACAGACTCTCACTGATCGAGGCTTCACACGAGCCATTAACAGCTTCTCCTGTCCGATAACGTCAAAAATAGAAAGTTTACTGTCGTACAAACACAACAAAAGAAACAAATCCAAAACATTTGAGAAGCTGAGATTAAATGTGCATCTAGTTTTATTTAGCAACTTTTTTAAATAAGCAGAGCTTCTCAAATGCATCGGTTTCCAATAATCTGACACTAGCTGATAATGTTGCGTGATTTGACGTCTCTGATCAGGGTCCTTGTCCATGAAGCTGCTGCTCCACCTGTCAGGTGGGGCACAAAGACGATGACCTCCAGTCTTCGGCCTGAGCTCAGTCATGAGTCATGTGACCCCCCCAGGCCTCCACAGCTTGTTTGCTGAACGCCAGCTGCCTTTAAACAAGTAAAAATGCCACGAGAGAGAGAGACGGATGTGTGAGATGTTTTGACGGCACAATTACGCTCGAGTCGGCCTCATTACGGAACGACAGAATGGAGCAAAAAGCTCGGGTGCGAGCTTTGACCTTTGGGGGGCCGGGGGGGGGCGAGGGGTTTGTGAGGGGAGAACAGGGAGCTAATTTCACTTGATAATGGCCCCCGGACGGCTTGAATAGAGAGACAGGAGGGGAGCAGGGGGTGGGGTCAAGTGTCACCCTTTCTGCCAGGCGACACACACACACACACACACACACACAATGCAGACCCCCCCCCCTCCGACCCCAAACCCTTTTGGCTTTTGTGCCTCTTCCACAATGATGAAGTGAGCTGGCGATGGAGTCTGAGGCTTCTGTCTCTCTCATACAAAACATAATGGAGTCAAAGAGTCTCTCTTTCATCAGAGCTTCCACCTCCCTCTGCGTCTCCTCCCCGTTCGCTCACGCCCCGTTCCTGCCTTTTCCCCCGCCAACACGCCCCCTCACCCCCCCGACACATAAAAACAAGATGCCGATGGAATAAAAAGCAGCCGCCACATTAGAATAAAGTATTGATAACGTAGAAGATGGAAGATGGACGTAGAATTAAAACCCCCCATAGAACGAAATGAGATGCAAACACGCTCATATAAACTGCGTAACGATGTCGCTCATCATCTTATTATAACACAACGTATTTGTGCGGTTGCTCGGATACCTGTTGTCAAAGTGGCAGAGCGGGAAAAATAACATAATGCATTGCCACGTCTCCTTTATGCGTCTTCTCCTGCCGAGGAGACATGATGCTGGTCTATTGTCCCCTTCTCCTCGTCAGTGACCTCCTCATCCTCATTCAGCTTGGATGAGGCTCATTACGAAGTCGATGAAAAGAGACTCATGTCGTCCGCAGGTGTCCCGCGGCGTCCAGGAGGACAGGAAAACGTCTCGTTCTCTTTCTCCTGCAGGACAGAAGAAGCCGGAAGAAAAGGAACAGGAGAGCAGAAGAGGGGCTTTCCACGATGGGAGGCCCATCGCGCTCCTCGCTCCCCGCGGTGCTGTGCATCCTCACCCTGCTGCCCCACGGCCTCGTGGGTAAGGCGGCGGCGGGGGGTGAGGGGGACGCGCCGCACAGGGTGAAGAGGGGCTGGGTGTGGAACCAGTTCTTCGTCCTGGAGGAGTACACCGGCCTGGAGCCGCTTTACATCGGAAAGGTCAGTGGTGCCTTCACGCTTGGGGGGGGCTGCGGGCGGGGGGTAGTGGGGGGGGGGGGGGGCTGGAGGGGGGGGGCTGCGGGCGGGGGGTAGTGGGGGGGGTGCTGGAGGGGGGGGCGAGCTCTTTTCCGCATGACCTTTTCCTCGCGGGCTTTTTAAAGCGGGATCTCATCGGGCCGCGCAGACGGACCTTCGGGGGACGCTCTGGAGTACATCAGCTGCTACTGGAGAAGATCATGTGTGGGCGAGGGGGGGCGCCAGGAGGGGGCGCCAGGGGGGGAGGGGCTTGAGCTTACACTAATTGACCCTGCAAAACGCACCTTTTTATCGCATGTAAAATGGGATAAAACCCGTGAAGTCTTTAAAAGTTCTCCTCACAAAGGTGCTTCTCCTTTGGAAAAGATTCGGACCTGCCTAACAAGTCCTCTGGGGGGGGGGAGAGGAGAGGAGGAGGGGGGGACGCAGACCCCTGGAAGTAACACGAGTAACAAGTCCTGAGAGAGTTCCCACTCGTCTGCTTCCATCCGTCCCCCTTTTTGTAAATGTGCTCGACTCTTTCAATCGGACTGAAATACGGGATTTGATTCCCAGTGAGCCGCTCGCATTGTGAGATATCACAGAGGGGGGGGGTTTATTCAACTCAGCTCAGTCTACCTTGACACTCCTGTCGAGGAGCTTAGTATAGTATAAGTCCATGGGAGCGGAGGGGGGGGGGGGGGGGGGGGCAGGTAATTGATGGCACGAGTTTAAAAACTCTTTTCATGGATTTGAGTGTAAAAAAGGATCAGAGCAGGAAGATGAACGACGGCGACACGAAGGATGCTGAGGCCACAATCGGGCTGCTGATTAAAAATAAAATAAAAAATGTCCCCGTCCAGGAGACAGCGAGCGCGCAGGTGTCCTACAATAAATAGATAAGCGCTGTGTGGGGGGGGGTGTAAACACTACGCTGCGGCTGAGAACTTTCAGCCGCTCGACAACCTCAAGCTCAGTCATTTCAGTCAGTGCGGCAGGTCAGGGGGGGAGGGTGGGGGGGGGGGGGGGGGGGGGGGGAGGAGGAGGGGGGGCACTTAATACCACTCTGCCAGCGTGATGGCAGCAAGCACTCATCGAACGCAGAGGCCCTTTAAGTGCAGAGCGGGGAGTGATTACTCATCAACAGGCCACAAAGGGCCTCTGATTGCACCGCGGGGCAAAGATGGCTCCTCGCAGCGCCAACGCACACACACACACACGCACACACACACACACACACACACACACACACACACGCACACACACACGCACACACGCAGGTCGAGGGTTATCGTTAATTAGCGCCACGGGGAGCGTGTCGTTTGTTTAGCACATAAACAGCAGAAAGGGACTTTGCGGCTCGCTGAATGAACAGAAAAGTCTCGAGTGGAAGGTTCTGAATCGAAGTGATTGCAGCGCTGCTACTAAACATCGATCTTGTTGTGTGCGTTATTTCGAGGGTAAAGCGGCCGAGCGGGTCGCCGTGACGTCACGCTGTGGTCACTGGAACAGTAATAAACATAAAAGCTAAATTATTTTCCGGTGGGAATCCGATCACGTGATCGACTTGGACACACAGGAACTTTCCGCTGGTTGTCTCGTCTCTATTGTTTTTGGATCACTGGGCTGCTGCTTTGTTCTAAAATTAGGGGATGTGACCCAATTAAATGTCCTCAAAATCCCACCGCTCTTCTGATACTTCTGGACTGCACCATAAGTGTTATAATCCCGCTGTTTCAACTGGATCACTTGCATTATTTACACTGAATTTGGGCCCAGATCACTTAGAAAAGCCTTCAGAAGTCTCACATAGAAAGGAGGTTTTCATCCATTTATCTCCACAGCTCCACTCCGACATGGACAAAGGCGACGGCTCCATCAAGTACATCCTGTCGGGGGAGGGCGCGGGCACCACCTTCACCATCGACGACGGCACGGGGGACATCCACGCCATCCAGAGGCTGGACCGCGAGGTGAAGGCGCAGTACCTGCTGCGGGCGCAGGCCCGCAACCGCCTGACGGACCGGCCGCTGGAGCCCGAGTCGCAGTTCATCGTCAAGATCCAGGACATCAACGACAACGAGCCCAAGTTCCCGGACGGGCCGTACCGCGCGTCGGTGCCCGAGATGTCCCACATAGGTGAGCGGGCGTGGAGGGAGGGAGGGGGGCTGTGGCGAGGGGAGCGGCTTCCATCGCTCTTCATTTCTGGGTCACTCTGAACTTCTCTCCCCCCAACCCTCCCCCCCTCAACCCCCTCCTCACCCAGGAACGTCTGTGATCCAGCTGAGCGCCACGGACGCCGACGACCCCACGTACGGCAGCAGCGCCCGCGTGGTCTACAGCATCCTGGAGGGGCAGCCGTACTTCTCCGTGGACGCCAAGACCGGTAGGACGGCTCGACCCGTTGTTGCTAGGAGACGGGAAAACGCTCCCGGCCCGAGAGGAGATTTAGCTCAGCGGGACGAGACGGGGGGCCCTCGTGCTGAAGTGACTCACGGCTTAATCCCCCGAAATGAGTTGGGTTTGGCAGCGACAGCGCTTCAACGCGGTTTAGTCAAGTTATTCATTTATTAGTTCCCTCGTTCGCAGCCCGACGCCACCTCCAGTGATTCGGTTCAGTCACGCCGTCTCCCGTGCGGACACATGACCCTAATCCGTGTCACCAGCCCCCCCCGCTGCCGACCTTTACTTCACCTTGTGTGTCTTTGCCCCCCCCCCCTTCCACAGGCGTGGTGCGCGTGTCCCTGGCAGACATGGACAGGGAGACCAGAGAGAACTACACCGTGGTCATCCAGGCCAAGGACATGGGCGGCCAGCTGGGGGGGCTCGCCGGCACCACCACCGTCAACATCAGGCTGGGCGACATCAACGACAACCCGCCCACGTTCGACCAGAGTAAGACTTCCTCCGAGCACGCCCTCCACACCCCCCTCCCTCCCTCCCCCCTCTACCAGGGCCCCTTAAAGCAGAATCAGGTCACTAAAAACACAAAGCGGCTGAACACTGAATCATGGAGCAAACAAAAAGTCACAAGCGATTGTTTGCGCCTCAGCAATGTTTACGTGTGAACGGATTTGAAACCAACGATCACAAACCTCAAACCAAAGCCCCCTTTCCTCATTTCTCTCGAGCATGTCTCTCCGCTCCGTCCCCTCAGAGCCACCAGTCCCTGGCCACTGACCCCCCCCTCGCTGTCTCTTTGATTATCCCCATTCCCGCTGCTCTCATTACCGTCCTCCCGAGGTCACGAGGCCTGTCTGATTGTGCGCGGCCATCTCTTCCTGGCCGACGGGTGGCTTCGCTCTGAGACAAAGAAAACACCGGGCGCCGACTTCCATCATTGGTCCCCCCCCCCCCCCCCGTCCCCTCCCACCACCAATTAGTGCCATCACTCCCATGAAACTTTGACGGGCCGCGGGGAGCTTCGGGTATTCCTCCGTGTCGAGCACAATTTGCAGGCGTTTCCGCTGCGGGGAGACGGAATCAAAGCCGCCCCGCGAGGCCTCCGTGGAGCCGCTCGTGAGGGCCGAGGGAGCGGCGGCGATGCGGGAGGAGGTGGCGCCCTCTGCAGGCCGGACGAGGGAGCCTCACCCCGCTGTGCTCCCTTTCCCCCTCAGGGCTGTACCAGATGAGCATCCCGGAGGCGGCCCCCGTGGGCTCCGTGGTGGGACGCATATGGGCCCGGGACCGGGACGTCGGGGTCAACGCCGAGATGGAGTACAGCATCATCGACGGGGACGGGAGGGACACGTTTGACGTCAGCACCGACCCGACCAACCTCTTCGGCGTCGTCACGGTGAAAAGGGTGCGCAGGCAAAGAGACGGAGACGCGAATAAATCTCGTGTTGGAGATAATTTAGCCACATTTTCATTCTCCCGGAGAGTATTTATTCATCTCTTTATTCTGTGCTTAAGTAATATTTCAGAGGGGAAGAAGAAACAGCCTCAGTATTCAAAGCCAGAAGGCTCCTTTGATCACTCGGGGAGAAACATCACAATCTCCTTGATCTCTTTGACTCTTGATCTACTCTGCTGATGTGAAGCTAGACGTTAGACATTATGGGGGGTTTCTGAAATACTAAAAGCCGGTTTCATCAGAATAATGCCTGTACCCCCCCCCCCCCCCCTCCCCCTCCTCCCACACACACACACACAGCCGCTCGACTTTGAGAGCAAGCCCAGTTACACGCTGAAGGTGGAGGGCGCCAACACGCACCTGGACCCGGCCTCCCGGCACCGCGCGCTCTTCAAGGACATGACCATCGTGCACGTGAGCGTGGAGGACGTGGACGAGCCGCCGCTCTTCGACAGGCCGGCGTACCGCGTGGAGCTGTCCGAGGACGCCGAGGTCGGCACCGTGGCGATGACGGCGACGGCGAGGGACCCCGACGCCGCCAACAACACCATCAGGTGAGGAGGGACGGAGGCCTGGCGGGTTCCTCTTTGTGGCTGTAACGCAGCTGATCGCCAGCAGGGGGCAGCATCGCAACACGACTCCTCACAGGAGGCCTTCACTGCAGACAGAGCGCGTGTGTGCGTGTGTGCGTGCGTGCGTGTGTTTGTTCCCTGGACAGCTGATGAACACGACTTAACCGCACAGATTCAAGAGACCACAGACGCTTTCACTTCACTCGATTATCGGAGAGTGTGTTTTGTGCCATAACAGTACAGATGTCGCGTGGGGGTGAGTGTGTGGTGAGGGGGGGGTTAAGGGGGGAGGAAGGGGGGGGGGGGGTTACTGTCCAGACTGCCCCTCTTATAAACTAATTACACCCAAAGCCATTAATCATGAGAATCGACCACAGCATCAACCGAGCGGTTCAGCGCGTGCCGGGCTGCAAGCGGAGCGCAGGATGTGGATGACACGGTTGCTGCTCCTGTGTGTGTGTGTGTGTGCGTGCGCGTGCGTGCGTGTGCGAGTTAGAGAGGGAGGCTGCATGACCGTGAAGCTCACTGCAAACTGCGCCGGATCTGAAACACTTGGAGAGGTGTCGAGAGGACAGACCTGCTTTAGTGTGCGTGCACAACCACTGCAGGTAATTACAAGCATTGTGCCAGAAAGAAAAACCTCCTGTTGAGTCCCGCCGCTCCGATAACGACACAAATCCCCCCAAATCCCTCCGATTCCCGAAGAGAGACGCTGACGCAGCTGGCAGAGGATCACTGGGGGGAGATTTTCCTCAATAACACCAACAACAAAAAGATGTAATAAAGTAAACACATAAACGGGGAATCCTGTGCATCTTGATACCCGTCTGTGCAGACACCTGACAACCCTTCATGGAGATAACAGCGTCTATGGGACCAGCATAGTGTGTGTGTGTGTGTGTGTGTGTGTGTGTGTGTGTGTGTGTGTGTGTGTGTGTTTCACACTGTGATGTTTTTGTGACGAGGGCAGATACTCCATCGAGAAGTCCAGCGACCCCGACAAGTTCTTCTACCTGGAGATCACCTCCGGCGCGCTGAGGACGGTGCGCTCGCTGGACCGCGAGGAGGTCGGCTGGCACAACATCACCATCCTCGCCATGGAGATGAGTGAGTCGCTCGCTCTTTGTCCCGTTTGCTGAGTTAATGAGTGATTAAATAACTTTTGCGAGCAACATCACATGAGTCACGAGTCATTGTCTCTGCTCTATTGTTCTGGTAAAACAAAGAAAGACTTTAAACCCTTAATTACAGAGAGAAAGATAAACTCTCTGGTAAGCACGTAAAGCTAAATTGAAATAAAAAAAATAGGATATGATATTGAGATTTAAATGATAATTCTACAAAATAAGAAAATAGCTGTATTAAGTAACATATGTATTTTAATGGGGGAAACTCATGATGCAAACTCTTAATAGGGTAAAGTATTATGAGGATTAAAGCATAATTGAATTAAACTATTAAAAGGTCGTTCACAACAAAAGCGACCGGGGTCGATATTCACATTTCAATTAAGCTGCTTCTTACTTACTTTTGACTCAAATTGAATTTCACATCGCTGATCCCGCTTCACACTCACACACACACACACACACACACACACACACACACTCGTCACGCCACCGATCGACCGTGATGGAGCCTCAGGAAGTGGTCGCTGTCCGCTAATCGCTAATTGCGTCGCTTACACAGCTGGTTCAGAGATTAATATGAGAGGATAATAGAATATTCATAAGAGGGGGAAGATCACGGGAGCCCCGAATCGAGATGTGACCGTGTGTGCGTTTCCTCTGTGTGTGTGTGTGTGTGTGTGTGTGTGCGTCCTCAGATAACCCCACGCAGATCTCCAGCGCGTCGGTGGCCGTGAGGGTCCTCGACGTTAACGACAACCCCCCCTCCCTGACGCACTACCTGGAGGCCTACGTGTGCGAGAGCGCCAAAGCGGGACAGGTGCGACGCTGGACGCCGCGGCGCCCGGCGGCGTGCAGTAATATTTACGCGTGATAGCACAGGAGCTCTGGTGACCTCTGGTGACCTCTGGTGACCTCAACGACTGCCTTTCCTCCCAGCTGATCCAGACGGTGACGGCCGTGGACCCGGACCAGCCGCTGGGTGGACACCGCTTCAGCTACCGCCTGGCTCCGGAGGCCGCCAACAACCCCAACTTCACGCTGCGGGACAACCAAGGTAGAGCAGCGCGGGCGAGTCACGGGTCCGAAGGCTTTAGAACGGCCCGGGTCAGAAAAACTGGTGTTATGGACTTGGATCTGACCTCTTGAGCTTTCGGGCTCGACCCTCAAAATGTAAAATAGGTCTTGTTAATCTCGAATTTGTCCTCGATCTGGACCCGGGTGTTGAGCTGGTACCTCGCTGACCACCATTCTCGCGTTAACCGACCGGCTCCGCCCGTCTCGCCCGCAGACAACACGGCGTGGGTCCTGACGCGGCGAGGAGGCTGGTCCCAGCGGGATCAGACCGTCTTCCACCTGCCCGTCGTCGTCTCGGACGGCGAGCCGCCGCCGCAGACGAGCACCAGCACGCTGACCGTGCGCGTGTGCAGCTGCGACCGCGAGGGCAACGTGGTGTCGTGCAACGCCGAGGCGCAGAGCCTGCCCGCCAGCCTCAGCCGGGGGGCGCTCATCGCCATCCTGGCCTGCATCTTCGTGCTGCTGGGTGGGTCAGCAAACCATTCATTTAGCATGTCAGGCACAACTGTGTGTGTGAATGTGTGTTTTGATGTTCTTCATCTGTTCCTGACCCCCCCAGTGATGATCCTGCTCATGCTCTCCCTGCGGGCCCAGCGGAAGAAGCCCTTCCTCTGCGACCAGGAGGAAAACGTGCACGAGAACATCGTGCGCTACGACGACGAGGGCGGCGGCGAGGAGGACACCGAGGCCTTCGACATCGGCGCCATGTGGAACCCGCGCGAGGCGCACCGCCACCAGCACCACCCGCACCACCCGCACCACCACCGCCCGCCCCAGCCCCCCCACCCGGGGAAGGCGCGGCAGGACATGCTGCCGGAGATCGAGAGCCTGTCGCGCTACGTGCCGCAGGCGCGCGTGGCGGGCGGCGGCCTCGGGGAGGACAGCAACGTGCACGGCTACGTGCTGGCGAAGCTCCTGGACGCCGACTCCGACGCGTGCGCCCCCCCCCTACGACTCCCTGCAGACCTACGCCTACGAGGGGGAGGGCTCGGTGGCCGAGTCGCTCAGCTCGCTGCAGTCGGGGGCTTCCAACGCCGACCACGAGTACGACTACCTCAGCGACTGGGGGCCCCGCTTCAAAAAACTGGCGGAGATATACGGCGTGCTGGAGACCAACGCCGCCCCCGTGTGGTAGAGCGCCGCGGCCTCGCAGACTTCTGTTTCGTTTTCTTTCTGAAATGAACCGCTCCGAACGAAAAATCAGAAACCCGAGCGCCACAAAGACGGGGGCGGGACTTCCTACCGAAGCCTTCAAGGCCCCTAGAGGCCCCTAGCAGCAGAGTGAGCCCCCCCCCCCCCCCCACCAGAGACTTCAAAGCACATGTCAGCTCCCCTGCATTGAGCGAGCCGGGGGCGGGGCCGGGGGCGGAGCCTCTTTGCTCCAAGGAAACATCCCGCTCCGACCTGCTGCAACGTCGTTGGAGATCTGTGGCTTTTTGTTAGTTTCATCCGCATATATATACATATATACATATATATATATATACATATATACACATATATATATATACATACATATATACATATATATATATATATACATATATATATATATATATATATATACATATATATATATATATACATATATATATATATATTTTGCTAACTTATTCGGGCGCTTCAAACCAACTCTGTACTTAAACTGCCTTTGTGTTGTAACATACATGACGGTTCTCCACAAAAAGACGAGGAGCACATCTGGACGAGGCGCCTTTTCATCTCGGACCCGAAAGATGAAGAAAAGGTGCATTTTGATAATTCGATCTGTGTGGTATGTGAATGTAGATCTGTTTTTGTATTCTTGGTAATAAAAAGGAAAGAAATGACGCAGCCTTCCTCCTGTAATTAAATTACCTCGAGAGCACTGATGCTCTGTGAACATCTGGGGGGGCATATTTGCAGAGCTTCGCCCCCCCTGAAGCGTGACAGAAACGCAGGGCCTCCAAAGATGAAGCTGCTTCTTAAGAATGCAATCACACGCTGAAATCGTCCTCCAAAGTGTTATTGCAGTTGCATCACTTTTTATGACAGTTTCCTCCCTTGAATTAGCTTGACTTATTTTGTTTTGCAGTGATGCTGCTTAGCATTGATTAAAATACCTGAGCCTCCGGAGCAGCAAGAGAAAAATGCCTTCATTTAATTGCTTTCACTGTAACGTTTGTGGATTAAAGATGTTAAGCTACTTAATTGCTTGTGATCGCGGTGAAGGACGCGGCGAAGGACGCGGCGAAGGACGCAGGGAAGGAAACGACCCTCCGCGAGGTTCCACCGTAAGCCGAGTTTCCATCACACAAACAGGGAGCCTCCGGTTCACCAGCTGGGCGGCATTCAACGGTGAAATTGCACAGAAGACGAGCCGGAGTTACGTCTTCTTTCCGCCGTCCTCTGCACGCCGAGCGGAGACCTTTAACTCGAATCGGTCTTTCTTTATTTCCACATTCGACGGCCCGCGAAGGCTTTCACGGAACCTGCACGTGCAGCGGATGAACTCTCCAACCTGAAGATCCAACCTTTTACTGGGATTCAACTTTTGCCTAATTTAGCAGAAATATACAAACATAAGGAGTCAAAGTGGTGAAATAAATGTTTTTTTAGCACCAGGATGCGACAGGACCTACAAAAAGGCCCCCGCTTGCCCGTTTGGCGCCGTGTTGCCAAAATAAAAGGCGCCGAGGGGTCAATTTGTCTTAAGCTCCGCTGCTCCCTTCAAACAGGCGAACGGCGGCCAAACGGCGGCGGATAATAGGAAGCCTCCCGGCTCTAATCCTGCTGAGGCCGAACCGGAGCAGAGCCAGTGAATCACCCGCAGGGGCCAAGTGGAAGGAAAACACACTCTGCTCTGCCAGGCACATCGGAGACTCCATTGGAGTCAGAGAGCGAAACATCTTCCTCCCTCTGAGCCTCCAGGCTCCACCTCCTCAAGCTGCAGGAGAACATCAGCTTATGGACGTCCGGCGTCCTTCATGTTAGCTGCTGCTGCTAGCGCTCGCCGTTGTGTTTTCTTCTTCTTTCTTTTGTAAAGGTTCGTCTATCAAAATATCAGGTCCAGATTGTTTCGACAAAAAAATATATTTTGGGAAATATGGAAAAAAAGTGAAAATAATATGAAGTGAAAATATTTTCTAAAAAAGTAAAAAAAAAAAAAAAAAAAAAACTATATTCAAAATATGTTGAGTTGACAAATATGGAAAAAAGTCAAAATATGTTTGGTAAAAAAATGTTTTGGAAAAAAAAGGCAAAATATGTTACGTCATGCAAAAAAAAACGCAAAAGATATTAGGTAAAAAACATTTTTTTGACAAAAAAAAGTATATATATGTTTAGCCGAAAAATATGGAAAGAAAGTATGAATTAGGTCAGGAAATGTTTACAAAAACAGTAAAGCGCTTTGTTCAAAGTCTCATGGAGGTAGAATGTAGTTTCCCAGGATGAGGCACGTTTGTTTTGAGTGGAATACGACCTTCTTTAATCCGTCACCCCCCCCCCTCATTAAGGCCTGGAGGCATCAACAGATCGATGCCAGAAAAACAAATACCACCCTGACTGAATCATCCACAAAAACCTTAAAATCCTTTCCTCTGCCTGTGTTCGCTGAAGGCTCATTTTAATGTTATTCCTCAATTTATAGATATGACAACACCTGTTTACCATGAGGTGGTAATGTGGAAAGAAATACCTTCCTTACTTTGGATCAATATTCATGATTGACCGCATATCAAATCTTGAAAAAGCTTCCGCTAACTTTCACAGCTTTTTAAAATAAGATGTATACGAAAGCCCTGAAGCAAAAACAAGAAAATGCAAAAACAACATCGATGCCAATTAATTCAGGGATTATATCAAAACAAAAACCCCCCCATGCGTGAACACACACACACACGCCGTGTACAACAAACGGGCACGCAAAGAACTCATTCTGAGTGCGCGCTGATGGGGAAGGTCAACGTAAACTGGAACGGTGCTTCATAACGTTCCCTCTCGACCAATCAGAATGTCACGTGATTTTACGTGAATATCTACGCACTTCCTCCACGACTGATTACGTGATTACACGAGAGAAACAGAAGAAAAGCCGCCCGTCACACGCTGAACAAGTCATCTGTGTGTGTGTGTGTGTGTGTCTGTGCATAATTTGCTTGTAGGCCTTTATGATCGTGAGCATAAAAAAAACGCACCGCTTGTAGAACTTGGCTGGCGGCCCGTGTGATGATGACGGCACAATAAAAGCTTTTCTCCAGTCGATACCCCGGTGCACCGGGGACATGCATCACTATCTGAATCAATAAGTGGGGTGAATAAATTAAAACGCCGTTGGAAGAAAGACATCTGCGCGCGTCGACAGTTACACGCCTCTTTGAACAATCGGAACGCGGCGTGCAGACCTTCAGAATATGAAAAAGAACAGGTTCCATTTGGATGCGTGAGAAGGCCCGGCAGTGGAGACGCTCAAGTGACGCGTTACAGGGAAGCCTGAAGAAAAACACACGCTGTGAAATCCATCTCCTGCTCATCACAACAGGAAGTGAGGTGACTGCACGTACGCACTTCTGGTCTTGAGAGGAAGGAAGTTCGGGCTGCAACAAAGCACCAATGAAGCTCATTGCCTCCTCAGAGAGACGATCCCACCGGGGACGGAGTGGACGTTTCCTCCGCTGGTCACATTTAGATTCGTTGGATCAGGTCGAGGTCCTGGAAGCAGAAGGGAAGCTTCCTCGTGTAACACGTAGCGTCGTGTAACCTTAAACAATCCGTCTCCTCCGAAATGAGAACGTCGCTCTGTGAAATGACGTTCCAGGCCAGAACCTCTAATCCTTTCATACATTTAAGCTTCCCGACGTACCGCAGAACTCTTCTCTCAACAAAAAAATAAATGATATTGCTTTTATTCATTCCATCGCACACCGTCACCCAACACTGGCTCCTGCATGCAGGAACCATTGTCTCTTCTTTCTTATTCCGCTGTGAGCAGGAGAGACAGAACCGATGGCACGTCCTCCTTTGACAAACCCGCCTGTTTAATTCTCTGGGAGTTTCTGGCTCCCCGACTTGAATAAGAAATGCGGGTGATCAGTCGGTTTAAGTCCTGCAACTTATCGGATAAGGGAGGAAAATCACCACGTTTAGGAGGGTGAAGTCGCACTGGAGAAGGTAGCCGTCAATAAGGCCACCGATTAAAAAGTATAAACCCAGCAACAAAGAACGGCTCATTAATACAACTGACAACAATTCATGCGCATTTTTAATTTGAACTGATATTTCCGTCCCTTAAACCTCGAGGCGCTGACACGTTAGCGAGTTTTCCTTTCTTATTTTTCTGCGCAGGCCGCACGGCGCCGAGTGTTGCAAGCTAAAGATATTTCAACTCCCAGCTAAGCGGCGCTCCCTGCCAAAAAAAAAAAAAGAGAGACTTTCAGCAAACTGCGAGTCGATCCCACGTGAACCAGCTGAGCTGAACATCAAACGCTTCACGTCTGCTGGCCTTCACATTGGATCCTGCAGCCTGTGTTTTGAACACTGCAGCGTTTGTTTCGGCTGCGGCGGCGTTCATTTTGGATTGTGTAGCTCAGGAAGCCGCGAGCCGCTCAAACGTTGCGTCCTGGTCGGAGGATTCCAAGACCTCTGTTGGGTTTAAACGGCGCCGCTGCGGCACGAAACATGTGAGGGAAGTCCTGTTCTTTCACGGGGGGGAAACGGGAGATAGAAATACATCTCAAAACGAGCTGCATTTAAAAAAATAAACCGCTTTTACATTTTGCAGAGACAGTGATCTTCAGCGATGCATCAAACACATCTAGAAATGATTTGTGAAGAAACACAATCCGTATTTATTTACAGCATTTCGGTGCAGCATCTCATTCTTTATATACTTCATCGCAAATCTCAACACTAGTAAGTTACTAGAAAAAAAAACCCCAAAAGAAAATTACAATCATTCTGTACAAAGAAGAACAAATGTTGCCTTCCGAGTCTCTGATTGTATTTATTCTGGTTTCATGTGACGCATTTAGCACGTTGCACAACATCACAATAGTTTGCAGGTGTCACTTTGTCTGCTTTAGAGGTGCTGATAAAAGGAATTTATGCTAAGCTAACAGAGCTAACAGAAAGAATGCAATAAGTGGAATTCCCAAATTAAATGAAAACGTGGCCAAACTTTTTACTGGAACTGTAGTTTTTTTACTGCCCAACATTTTCAGGACCATTTTCACCGTAATAAATCAAACCGCTGCCCGTGTTTTTAGTCGAGGCTCATGATGTGATGACATGAACAACCAATACAATCCAATGGTTTGTCTTATTTGTTTTCACTAACTACATGTAGCTGTTGCAGCAGCAGTTCGGCGTGAATGAGAAGTTCCCCCGATGACTCAGACGGAGGATCAATAACGTCCTGCAGCGTCGAGAGGAGTCTTTGTGCTGCTGCTGCTGCTCTCAGCTCGACGACAAACCGGAGAAAACGACGTACTTCTACCAACCGCAGACCACACGGGAAACCCCCAAAAAGACAACACATTCCCGGAGTAATTCCCAACGCGAAGGGGGAAGGAAACAGGACGAAAGCTTCAGGGGAAGGAAACAGTGAAGTGAAGGTTTGCATCTTGATTTCTAATTTCAGTCCCCAAACAAAAAGGAAACGGGGCTCAAGTGATGGACTTTAGTCCACCGTGTCTTTGAGGAGGGGCAGGGGCTGTAGGGACAATCCACCAGGGGGCGGGGGGGAGAATGTGGGGGCTTAGGGGGGTGTAAGGGGGTGTTTGCTGCAGTCAGAGCAGCCCCTCCCCCCTCAGCCGCACGAGATGACAGTGAAGCGCTTGGAGATGCAGGACATGTTGTGCAGCACGATGCCCAGGAGGAAGAGCAGCACGCAGGCCACCAGGATCACCGTGCACACGCCGGACCACGTGGAGCCCTTCCCCCCGCCGGCCCCCGCCGCCCTCCTCTCGCCCTCGCCCACCTCCAGGCCCAGCGCCTCCAGGTCCACGGCCAGGCCCAGGTGCTGCTGCTCGGGCTCCGTCGCCACGCCGACCCCCTTCTGGTGGCCGCTGCCGCCGCCGGGCAGGAAGCGGCAGCCCAGCGGCGCCCGCTCCTTGGCGGCGGCGAGCGGCAGCATGTAGCAGCCGTTGCTGGGCAGGCGGATGAAGACCGGCGTGTGCTCGGAGGCGTGGGGGATGGCGATGACCGTGACGACGTCCGGGTCGTCCGGCAGCTGGGAGACGGAGAGGCCCGGCGGCAGCCTGGTGACGCTGCGGCACCACGGGCAGCGGATCTCCTTCTGGCTGCTGCGCATCTGGGTCAGGCACACCGAGCAGCACGTGTGCCGGCAGTCCAGCAGCTTGGGCCGCCGGCGGGGGCTGTAGTAGTTGAAGCAGATCTGGCACTCCAGAATGGAGTCCTGGGACACGGTGTCCATTTTCTCGCTTAACGATGGGCGGACGAGCTGTCGCGTTACCGAGTGGCCGACGTGAAGGTAAACACACACCGTCCACCGACGTCCACAGCGAGGTCACAGCGAGGTCACAGCGAGGTCACAGCGAGGTCGTCCATCTGCAGCAGGAGAGAATGCACAGTTGGGACTATGAGTTGTGATGTTCTACAGATCTCCTGACACACACAGTAGTTTTGTGCTATGCTATCATTCTTTGTCAGATATTAAGCCAGTCAATCACACACAGAAAAGCTTGGCAGCCTCCCCAGAACCCAAAAAGGGAAGCATGCACGCTTTGCATTTAACGAGGGAGAACTGTCAGACGCGTCATCGTGAGCGGTTGAGTTTGAGCGCGGTTCGCTCTTCTGAACGTCTCCTCCAGGCCACACGCCTCCAAACCGTTTCTTCCTCCTCCCACTCCTCTTCTTGCATAATCACGTCTGCCGCACGTCAACCCACGGCGGACGCTGGGATCCTTTTATTTTCCACGGAAACACGGCCGTGCCGACTTTATTTATTTTTATCTCCCGAATTGTAGTGTGAGGAAGCCTGTTAGCGGCGGGTGGCGTCCCTTCAGGCCCTCGACTGCCACTCCGAGCGAGACGGATGGAGTGAAGAGGCCCTTTGATCAAAATACAAAAGATGTCAGGCAATTAGAAGTGGTGGCAGCGGCCCGTGGAGACACCGGCAGGTGACGCCAGGAGAGCCGGGGGCAGTTCAGCGTCCATTCGGAGTCCATTTCAGGACGAGAGAGGACGATCACGTTCGACCTTGAGCGGCTGCACTCGAGACGACGACCCGATAGAATCAAACCCAGAATCCTTCTGAAAGCGCTTCATTGATCGATGATGGCCTTCTGCTTCCCCGTTACAGATTCGGTCACCTTACTGCAGGAAGAGACCTCGATCTCGTTCCTTCTGCCACCTGCTGACCTCGTTTCTCCGAGCCGCCGGCGAGTCGAAGTCCTGGCGTTTTTTTCTGAGGCAGAAGTGAGGAGAGCGAAATGGGAGCAGAGAAGCAGAGCTGCCCTTGAGGGGGGGCGAGACAGCCTCGGGTATTACTCCATCCTTTCTCCCCCAAGATGAGGATTAGCTTTGATCTGACATAAATGCTTTGTGGCTCAATATTCCCACACATCCCGTCTCTGCCTCTCTTCCTCCCGCTGACGGAGAAGCTTTTCCGCTTCGGCTTTGCATCAATTCTTCATACTTTTTCCCCCCTTTTCATTTCAACTTTCAATCTCCTCTCTTGCACGGGACACGCCGAGCCCGTAGAATAAAGTATCACAGCGGCATTTCCAACAATCGAACCGGCCTCGTTCTGTGCAAAATGCAAAAGCCCCAGAGATTAAAGTTAGATGAGATTATTTTATTTCACTCAGACTGAGCGACACTCGGTCTAAAGGTCTGTTGAGATTCCCCAAATAGCTCCAAGTTAACACCGACGGAAGGTTTTGTTTAATCTATATTTAAAGTAATAAGAAAAGTCCTATTGTATTCCATAAAGCCTGAGTTTCCTGCCGCATTGATTGCGTCTATTCGGCGGTAGATAAACCACAAAGTGGGTCGGCATCCGGAATCCGTCACATCGCAGGATTTTATTTGCAGTTTCTGCTTCGCTGCTCGACGTGAAAAAACCTCAGAGGTCAAACTTTCTATAAATCGGAACAAAAAAAAAAAAAAAGAGCGCGTCTGCTCTCCAGGAGGCGGCCGCCACCCGTCAATATGATTGATCTGTCCAGCCCGGGCGTAACCACGGCGACCGGTTTGTGACCTCTTTTCTGTCACGACAACAGGAAACGCGACAACAGGAAACACGGAAAAGCTTTGAATCGTCCTCGAGAGGAAAGTGCAGCGTTCGATTGATCCTCGCTATCCGACTCTTTAATGAAAATAAAGATAGTAACAGCTGAACGCACACACGCACACACACACACACACCCGCACACACACACACACACACACACACACACACACACACACACACAATGGGCTGAGGAGGAAGAGCACTTGAGGTTAAAAATAACCAAGTACACACAAGCAGAATCACACGCTTGTAAACACACAGAGAAACAAACACAGCTCCGCCCAGGTAATAAACCACCCGGAAGCCCCCGGGGGGGTTCGGGGGATTCGGGGGGGCTCGGGAGGGGGATGGTGGGGTCTGGGGGGGGGGGGGTTCGGTGCAAAAAGCATAAAGAGAAAAAGAAAGGCGTGAATCTGTGAAATGCCAACACGTCGATGATGTCACCAGCCACGTGACGCGTCTACACGCCAAGTGACAAAAGCAACGACCCGCCGCTCTGGAAGCTTCTGCCGGCCGAACTCCCCCCCCCCCCCGCCCCGCGGGGCAACAAGCCGAGGCGGTTCTGCCCCCTCGTTTGGACGCGAGTCAAAAGGCGCCGGCGCGTTAATCCGCAACTCATCAATTGCCTTTAAACGTTGTTTCAGTCCTCGACTAAAGGTCACAGCGTGTATAAGAACTTAGAATAAGGGGGACTTAGGCGTTTAACGGTTGAGTTTGGGGAAATTGTTATGGATTGTGCTTTTAGTCGGGTTAGAGGTCTAAAAGCAGCGACTGTAACCGATTTTAATTAAGCGAGCGCATCGACGCCCTGCGGCTGAGTGGCCTCGTTTATGGGAACCTTAACGAGGTCCTTCGGAGGACCTTCTGGCGTCACGACGGTGAAACCAAAGGGTCAGATTCTGTGATTCTAAATATATTCATACATGTTCCTGTACGCGTTGAAGCTCCGCCTCCTTCCCATCAAGCACTCTTTCGATGGGGGGGGGGAGGGGGGAATCTTCCACATGAAGATCCCGGAGACCTGAAGATGAAGGCGAACTTCAAACAACGCCGACACTTCTGATCAAGCTGCTGGTGGCGTCCGGCGTGAACGGAGATTATTTTAGATTCAAAATAAAAAAAGATGAACAAGTAAACCCATTTCCCAAAAGCAGGACGGCTCTCGTGGAAACGCCGGCCCTCCTCCTGCAGTGGGGTCACCGGGTCGGATGAGGTCAAAGGTCAAAGGTCGCGCCTGATGGTTTTCATTGAGGACACCGTTTTTAATCGAGTGATAAATTCACCACCTTATAAAAACAGATGAGCGCGTGACGACCTCCTTGTGAAACAATGAATCATTAAAAAGATTTCAGCTGATCAATTAAAGAGCTGCTGTTCAGATTCAACACTGATTTGTTCTTTAAGACAGAATACAAAACCTCGCCATGCTGGTAGCGACAAGCAGAAGCTGCTACATCAAAGCCCCACACACGCACACGCACACACACACACACACACACACACACACACACACACACAGCTTACAAGCAGGAACATGTGTACACACACGCAGCATCCCATCGACGCACACTTAAGATAATGGGGCCTGTTGAGGAGGCTGCAGGTCGGAGGATGAATCTCTGTGTGTGTGTGTGTGTGTGTGTGTGTGTGTGTGTGTGTGTGTGTGTGTGTGTGTGTGTGTGTGTGTGTGTGTGTGTGTGTGTGCGTGTGTGTGAAGGGAAAGGCGAGGCAGATAAAGGGGCTTCAGAAAGACACCTTGCAGTAAATCGCTGTGGCAATTTGTCAGGATTAAAGCTGCAGGGTGGCAGTTGTTGTGCGTTTGTGTGTCGCAGCGTCAGGTGTTTTCCTTTATCTCAAGGTTGTCAGAAACACTTTCTAACGCTGCAGCACCCAAACAAAGGGTTTTTATCAGCGGTCACTTCTTTGCTAATTGATTCATCGGTGCATTAATGCAGTTATGAACGTTCCTCTCACCTGATGGCTGTTTGTTTGGACTCTTTGCTACTGTCATAACGTGACAGGGTGGCTGCTGGGAAAAGGGGCCGTGTTGTACTTTCATGGTTCCAGTCAACGGGTAAAGACCACCGGCGTCTCCCTCTCTGAACCTCCACGCTCTCATGAGACGAACACACACACACACGGGACACGGCTGACCTTCATATGAGAGGCCACCTGTGTGCGAGCGAAGGCGCCTGCTGGGTGCCTGATGGAAGCATGAAAACATTCCCTCCTCCGAGCACAAGGAAAGGAAGCGAGGAGGCATCGTGGCGGCGGGTAACAACGAGGAAAGGACGCGCCGTCCTTCCCTGCGCGGCGGGTAAACAGCACGATGCTGATTAACATACCAACATGTTAAGCGTTGTTATTCTTTGGTAAAGGAGAAACACACAGACACATTTAGGCTGAAAGAGGCTCACGTTTGGCGCCGTGTCGGCTTGATTGACAGCCGTCTGTCGGCCTCCTGGGCGTTCGCCTGTCGCTCGACGCCACACGGGCGCCGCGTCCTGAGCCCGAAGCAGCCGACAGGCGGCGTGCACGTCGCCCCGCGGGCTTCGGAAGGCGTCGGCTGAGGCCTGCGGGCGACCTCGCAGGCGTACCACACCGACAAGAAGAAACACACGCAGGCGCCCACGTCACATTTCTAAAAGATTTCATTCTGTTTCTCGCACCCGCAGAACCTCTGGAAGCCGCCGACGCCTTCGCGTCTCGTCCGACGCGCCGTTACCTGACAGCAGCGCAGGTGTGGGCGGAAAAGAGAAGGGGAGCATGCGAACAATGGGAGGCAAAGCGCCGTCATCGAGGAGCTCAACGAGAGCTCAGCAAGAAAAACACGGCGAAGGACTCAATGCTACAAAGCGGCTGAACTATAAGCGGAGTAATGGCAGCAATTCCAAAAGGGCCCCTTCAGAAATCACGCTTCTCCTGTAAGAACCGCGTTGCCCCGGTGAGAATGGGGAGCCGGGTGTATTTTAATGGGGGTTTTGAGAGAAATCCAGCTGATCTCCACCCGAGTTTGGGGGCTTCCTAACGTAATGATTCCCCAGGAAACTGCTGAGACGGCGCCTTAAGTGACATCAACCTGAGAGCGAATTACAGAGTGTAATAACTAATCAAACACCCTCTGTCCTGCCCGTCTCCCCCCCCCCCCCCCCCCCCCCCCCCCCTCCATCTCTCTCTCACTCCTCCCCCTCCTCCTCCCCCTCCTCCTCCATCACCGGCTGGATCATTTGTATCGGTGTCTTCGTTCCCAGGAGAGACGGAGATAAATGTCAAGACGCAGAAGAAGTGGCTCATGTTTCCTCCCCGGCCTCACCCTCCTCTTCTTCCCGGTCCGTCGCTCCCTCCTCTTCGTTTTCCTTTACCCCCCCCCCCCTCACTTTTCTATCCTGTCACCTACATTGTGCGGATCCGTCGGCTTTCTGTCGGAGCCTCGTGGAATCGGAGCGAAACGAATCACCAGGAACTTCAAGCTGTCGCAGTTCAAAGTGAAGAAACTTCAGCTTTCATGAAAAACCAAGTTTTAGCCGGAGGCTGAATATGGGGGTCGGGTCGGGTCGGGCATCCCCCCCCCCCCCTCATTGCCATGGTTACATGAAACCACATCCTGACTCCTCGGCCCTGCAGACGGAAGCCGGACCGGGTGGGAAAGAGGAGGTCACCTTTTCACAGAAGCCTTCTGCTTCAGGGAACACGACCGTATTAAACGCACACAGTGGACCTCGCCTACCTCACAGCGGGGGGGCAGTGAAGCACAATCACTGACGTCACCGATCAGCTGACGAGGCCTTTTAAAGATCCTCCTTTTTCCCATTCAAGATGATAAACAAACGTCTTTTCTAAATGAAAAGGAACCGAACCGATAAGATGAATAAAATCCTAAAAAGATTCCCGTCCACACCTGTATTCATCTAACGTGGCTTTGAAACGTAACGCCCAGGTAAAAAAAAAGAGGTCAAGACAAGAGAAAACAATATATTAATATATAATAAATAAGCACGGCCACGTGGAGGCTGATGAATTATGAAGGCGCGTGCGGCGCCGAAGAGCCCCAGATGTTTGAATAAAAAGGGAAAGTGGGTCAGGTGTCTGCTGGAGGCCGACGGAGCCGAACCGCCACCTGCACTCCGTCGGTTCCTCATCCGTGCCTTTGGTTCAAGAATAGTGTTTCTTGGGTTTCGTCCTCGGCCTCCCCCCGGAGTGCATTCAACGACACGATAACCTTGGAGGTCTGAGGCCGCCAGTTACTTACTATCATCTTCCCTCCATTTAAAACCCCATTTATTTATGGAAAATTAAACCCACCGAGGCAACGCGGCCCCGTGTTTCAGTCCCCTCCGGCTGAGGAGGAAGCCCCCGCTGGCACATGTGGAGACCTTCCCTCATTACAGAAGGTCAACGCAGGCACACAACTCTCTGGCGGGGGAGGGGGGTAGGAGGGGGCCATGTGACATTTATCTTATGATGAATAAAAAAGGAGAGGAGAAGGTCTCGGGGCAATATGCATCCTAAATACCGTAATTGAGGGTAAATACGTCAACAAGCCCGAAACGAGCATGCAAGTGTTCAGTGCCACTTCCTGTTTGCACAGTTGCAACCAGGCCACTTCCTCCTGGCGGGGAGGGGGGGTGAGGGAGGCGCCGAGTCGGGCGGCTCGTGCTGCGGATGAAGCCGTTGTGAAATAAAAGGCCGCTTCATCCCGGCAGATGGGAACCAATTAGCCACCCGACTCCCAGGATGCACTTGGGCAGCGGCGTGGCGCCGGGATGCAAACGAGGCGGGGGGAGAGGGGGGGGGGGAGAACAACAGCGGACCTGCCAAGTGTCGAGGGAGGAAGGGATGATAATTCAACGACGGGTGCATGATTGAAGGTGATTGATAGTTGTGATCTCCGAGGTCTCATGCAAACACGCAATAAATGATTCAAAACCGGCAAAAGGAACTAAAACATTTTTAATGAGAGAGGTGCACGTTGACACGAAATAAAGCTGCGACCTTCTCAGATGCCAAAACGCTCAGCATCAAACTTCGCCTCTGCATATTTACCGTTTACCGTGAACATATGTGCTCCTGATTGGATGCTGATGATGTCGTGCAAAGAAAAAGCTTTTTGTTTATTTGGAACGAGTAAATTCCAGCCGCATGAGGTTGTTGGTTCCAGGCGCCACCCTTCTGGTTTCCACCAGATGTTGAAGCTGGCTGCGTGCATTTGATGCCATGAAGTTTGTTGCAGAAACAGGAAGTGTAAAAAAGGAGTCTGGGTCATTAAATAACTGGGGCATCGCCGAGGTTTCCTCCTTCTTGGAAACGGGAATTCAACTGTTTGGTTTCGGTGTTTAATTAACAAAACTTCTGTAGTTATTTAAACCAAAACCCCACATTATTTCTTCTGGCCTTGGTGATGTTTTGACCACGCCTGAGCACTCCCTCCATGCGAAGCGGATTCAAGTCCAGTTTTTAACTGAAGCAGATAACCAGAAGGGAGATACGCTTTTAGTCTTTGGACCTTTGTTCTCACATTGTTCCACACTGTGGAAACGCCTCACACCCACAAACCCACCGCGGCCCCAGTGTCCGCAGAACGCCGCAGGCCCATGAGCTGTGAACACGCATTCTACGCCCGGAGGTAACGCGCGTCATCGTCAGCGTGAGACCGACCAAAAGGAAGTGGTTTCCACACAGCAGGAAGCGTGAAGGTTTAATCCTGCGGGCAATTAAGTGAGCCGAGATTAAACCAAGGTTGAAACGCCTCCTAAACGTCAGATGGAGTCCAGCAGCAGCAAATATAAAGCGCAGAGGGGGCGGGTGGGGGGGATTACAGGATGCAACATTTATACACACATGTGATGAGCAGACTGGGAAGCAGCTCTGCACAACAGGACCCAACTTTAAATGCAGATTACAGGAATTCCTCCCCCTTTTTTTGCATAAACCAAAAGTGAAACAACCAACATGGAAGCCCTGCGGCTCAGCTGGAGCTGCTCTATTCAGATTCTGTATCTGACACACGCACACGCACACATGCACACACACACACGCACACACACACTGGGGAGAGGGGGCGACAAGCCACTCACCATTTCATCATCACACTCCTCTCTCCAGGGAGACGTTTCTGATGAAAGCATCTTTAAATGGGGCAACACGTACAGCCGTTTGTAAAGGGGGGGGGGGGGGGGGGAGGCAGCGTGTCTGCAAAACCACACGAAACCACACGACTACCCACTCCTGTTTTTAAGGATGAAGAAATGATGCAAATCTAGAAGTTCGCAAACAATCAGTGGAACAATGGGCGACGATGACATCAGCCCCCCCGCTGTTCAGGTGAGGAGAAGGTGAGATAACAACACAAAGCCCGACGCAACAGAAGCAACACATCGGTGCACAAGTCGGTGCGAGGAAAACCAACTCAAATGGTTCGAGTCCCTTGGAAACATTTAGCATCTGGACGCACATGCAGAAGTGTGCAGACAAAGCGGAACAAAAAGAGACGCGGATCAAAGCGCTCAAATGACGGAATTAAGAAAGAAAAACACACACCGGAAATAACTTGTGCGGCGTTTCCCCCTCAGCGATGTAATCCTCGTTTCTAGAGAAATGCGCTGCTCACCTTTTGTTAGTTCCTCGGTCGGATGGCAGCAGCAGTGCTCCCCTGCGCGTGTCCGCCTGTCTGCGCGTGCCTGCTCCTCCCTGGATCTGTGACCAGGAGGAGGAGGAGGAGGTGGAGGAGGAGGTGGTGGTTGGTGCGCGCTTCGCTGTGTTTCTCCTACGATTCAACCCGAAACACAGAAAAGCCCCCCCCACCCCTCCCTCTCTCTCTCCCTCCCTCTCTCTCTCTCTCTCTCTCTCTCTCTCTCTCCCTCCCTCTCTCTCTCTCTCTCTCTCTCTCTCTCTCTCTCTCTCTCTCTCTCTCTCTCTCTCTCTCTCTTTGGGGGGGGACACGCCTTCTTGCTGTAAGAAATGTGCAGGGAGCATCTAATGTACATTGCCTTGATAGCTGTGACGTGGTTTTATAAGCCCCGCCCCCCATGCCACTTCTTCCTGAGGTGGGTCCCGGTCTCCCTCTGGTTGGCCTGAAAGTGTTTTTGGTTGCTGGTTTGTTAAGACACACAGATTGTTGGTTAAACCGCCTCATACGTATTTAAAACCCAATAAGTGCTCTTCCTGCCCCCCCCCCCCCCCCCTCTATTATTCACAGAAGGCCCCTTCTTGTCCCCATGGACACACATTGGTCCTCTTCCTGCCCACATTTCTTTTGTCCCTGTGACTTTAGCACGAAGGCACTCTGCTGCACCGTGACGAACACGTTGCCTTTCCCCCGAGCCGTTACAGGGGGCAACGGTCACCATGTTTTATCAGCAGCCCACAAATAAAACCCATATTTATTGCATTTTTCCATGACCTCGGAATGTTGCTCTTACATCCTCCATCCATTCTCTTTCTCTTTAAACGGGAAGTTAAATATTTTACGAGTGGCGACGCCCTCGCAACAGACAAACACGTGCAAATGCATTCGCTGCCGTCGAACATCCATTCAGAAGGCAACGCGTTGGAAATAACAATCCGAAGTGCGTTAGAATTCCCACAGAGCGGCGTTCCCCGAAAACACAACTAGGTCAGCTGTCAAAAGGGAGCGAAAGACTCCAGAGACGTTTTACAGCACGAAGCATCAGCCACCTGGTAAGAGGCACATGTCGGGGTCAAGGGGGCCTTCTTCTCCAGGCCCAATGTCTCCTGCTGGGATCAGAGCATGCGACATACCCCCCCCCCCCCCCATCTGAAGTTAGTGTCTTCCATGGGGGCTTCTAATTGCCCCGTTGCTTCGGTCTGGCTGATGCGCAGTGACAAGCCGCCTGCTTAAGAGGAGTGATGTGTTCTCTGAGCGGAGCTTTGTCTCTCATATGGTTTCTCTCAACAACCCACCGTCCCCCCCCCCCCGCCTCCCCCGCCTCCCCCACATACTTGTGTCTCTAGTTTAAATGTAAAGTACGCGGCAAGTGGAGAGAGAGCATGCCTGTTACCGGGGCAACTAGCGGGAAACACTGAGTCAGGTGTGTTCAGAAGCTGCGAGATGTTCGGTCTGTTGTCGTCAGGGCCGGCACTAGCCATTTGGGTGCCCTAAGCACAAACGTTTGGTGGTGCCCCCCCCAACCAACGAACCAACAAAGGAATAACTCCAACGCTTTCTATCATCTCAGAAATATTTCTAAAGTTAGATGCTTTATGTCACAGTCACTCTGAAAAGCTTGTTCATGCTTTTGTTACCAGTAGAATTGATTACTGCAATGCACCTTTTGTTGAACAACAAAGTGTTGAATAATTTTTATTCAGAATGCTGCAGTCTTAACCAAAACCAAAAGGTTTGAGCACATCACTGCTGTCTCAGCCTCACTTCACTGGCTTCCAGTAAAACAGAGAATTGATTTAAAAACACTTGTTTTTAAAGCTTTGAACGACCTTGCTCCCCTTTATGTGGTTGACATGCTGACTAAATACATGATCTAAGGGATCTCACCGGAGTGTAACAAAGCCCTTCTCACTGTACCCAAAATCAACTGTAAACCAGCTCACTGGTTCTTCCAGTCACGGTGGTCCTGAGCTCTGCAACGCTTCACCAGTGGAACTGATCATCACAACAGGGTCTTCTTTTAAAATTAGACTTAAGACTCTTTTTTCACAAGCTTTTAGTTCTGCTCAGTTGTTTTCATACTGACGGCATTAGTTTGTATGTTTTTATTATGTATTGTGTGCATTTCTTGTTGCATTGCCTGGTTTGTTTTTAAAGCACATTGAGTCTAATCAGCGCACCAAGGGCACATCAGGGCACCAAGCGCCCGGGGGGGGGGCGTCAAAAAATCTGGGATGTAAAAAATCACCACAGAAGGCTACTAGTATAAATAACAAATAAAATATGTCTAAAGCATGTTAATATTAATACACTCACAGCAGCTCTGCGCTTACAGAGCTGGGTCCTGGACTACGGAGAAAGTATTCAAGTCAAATTTATTTGTATTGCACATTTTAAAAAATACATTCATTCACACATGGCAAATACAGACATAGGCGTAAAAAGAATGAAAAGATAAATAAAGAAGTGGGGGGAAAAATATCACGCATAAATAAAAGGGGACCACCGTTAATCTCAGGTAGTTAGTTTATGCTCACGAAAACAGATCATAAAAGGGGTTTTTAATACATTTCAAACGAGAAAAAAAAGGAGCTTGGATTTGATGTAGTACAGCTTTACATGACAGAGACCTAATGTTTGAGAGTTACTCTCAACTCATTAAGTCATTTAGTTTAACTCATTCCGAGGGCTGTCAAATGATTAAAATTTTTAATCAAATTAGAGTTTTCAGTGGATTGATCAGGTTTAATCACTATTTGCACGTTGTTCCCCAGTGAGTGCAGGCAGAAGTGCCAGGGAAAGAAGAGGTGCTAGGAGACGCAGGAAAAGGATGATTCCATTATCGGACTTGAGACACTCCATGAAGCGAATTAGGAATAGCATTAGGACTAAGAAGCATTAGGAATTTTCCTAATGCTAAAATCATCATCAATAAACCGTGCAGGATTTTCTAGATGAATTGCCGTTGACCATCAACTCGTTGGAAGCTTCTTCGGGTCCGGTAGCGTCTCCTCCCGGCGCCGTCTGTTCGGTCTCCACGGCTACCAGTTCAATGCCGTTTTGACTCCTTCGTCCATCCTCACAACTGTCTGAGAACATGGAAACAGCTTTAAGAGGTTAATTCATGCAACTTAAGAAGGTTCATGGTGAAGAATGTAGACGTGAGACGATCTGTTGGAGAGGGGGGATAGCAGTCGTATGTTCGTGCCATAGATATATGTCTATGTGCGCGTAACGAGCTACCTAGCAGGACACCGACCGTCCAGGCGCCTCGTGCAGCGTTCCCGCTGCTACAGCAGTGTTTGCACTTTATTCAAATAAAATGTGAATGCATTTGCCATTCATTGTTGTTTACTTGTTTATTTATATATTCAGAATTAATTGATACCTGATTCCATCACAAGAAACAGAAATCTAGGAAACTTCACCTGCACTGTCCAGTATTCAGGTATTTATTTCAGTCACACTGGTTGAATTTTGGGCTAAAAAGTTACTGAATCGATTTCAAGTCAGTCAATCGTTTCGGATCGTATCGTTCTAAATGAACCAATATCGTTTGGAAATGGTTTGACTCCCTGACGAAGGCTTGTATGCCGAAACGCGTTGGATTTATGTTGATCAAGCCATAAATAAAGGCTTTGCATTTTGAGAGTGCCTTGGATTTCCCTTTTTGGTTTGAACATCAACATTTCCTGTGTTTATCGCTTCATAAACGTACATTAATAACTTATTTACGCCAGAGATGAGTCTGCCAGTGTGTACATTCCACCACCAACAACACAATGCTGAGAGGAGTTTGTAACTCACCGACGCAGTTGCATCTCTTCTTCCTCCTCAGATAAAAAAGAAGAAGACCACCAACGAGGACAACAGCAGCAATAATCCAGAGGAGTTTCCACTTCTCACCACCTGAAGGATCATCAGACAGCGACGATGCAAAGAAGAGCAGGTTCTCATCAAGATACACAACTGCCGGTCAGATTATGTTGTGGAATAAGAGGAGAATAATTCAAAAACACTTTACCAGAATCGTCTGACTTTGGAGCACTAGTGATAATGGAGTCATGGCTCTTTGGCTCTGTTTAATATAAATGAATGCAAGTAGCAGGTTATATCTCAGCAACATCAGACTGGGTAAAAGTTAAAACGTACACCTGATTCAAAGACACACATTTCAGGTAACATTTATAAAACAATGAGCATAAGCTCGAGTTGATGAGAAGGTATAAAAGGAGATGGAGGTTGAGTTATTCACTTAAAACTATGAATAAATATGAATCTATAGAGTACTGGCTGTGATTTAAAGGCTAGAAAGCTTCCCCAAAAACATTAGTCATGTTTGTTGAAGAGCATCTTTACATCGTGACAATAACCGACCAGTCTTCAGATTCCTCGTGTTGTTCACATTCAGCCGAACAACATTTCATTGATGTTGTTGGGCTGATTTTCTGCTTAAAGTGTAAAGTGTAAAGAATAAAACCGAACGCAGCTCGCTCACCGACAGTGACGTTGATGAAAAATCGGATGCGCAGCTTTCGGATGATGACCACGTAGCATCCAGAGTCTGACTCGTTTACTGAGGAGATGTTCACCTTGACGGTTCCTTCTTTCAGGGCGTCCTGGTCCAGAGTGGGTCTGTTTTTGTACTGAGGCAACTGGTTATCAGAATCTACTCGTCCGTCTCGGTAGAGGAGGACGGAGTTGTTGTCGTACTCTGGGAGGTCGGCTCTCCTCACTTCCACCGTGATGTACCCGTCCAGGGGGAGTTTGGGATCCGAGTGACAACAGAGAATGGCCGCATCACCCTCGCGTACCCAGATGGACTTCTGACAAATGAATTGTTGGTCTCCTGGAGGAAACACAAATGAACAAAATCACACAGGGGGAAACGGCAGAAGAGAAAAACGTGTTCACACAGGGATGAACCTTCCTCCGGTCTTTAACACCTTTAAATCATTTCATCCATGAAATGTTTCAGAACGACTTCTCTGTGAAACAACACGACATTCGGCTTCAGACGGACGCGCTGCTGTTCTCATCCGGGACGGTTTGACACGGACCTCACTTTGCGTCATTTGAACTAATAACCATATACATTGTGATTAACTGTACAGCCATTATTGCCACTTGTGGGTTTTGTTACGTGCAGAAGACAATAAAAATGTGTCTTGTCTGGGACACAAACACAGAAACAGCTGCCACAGTGTAGCACCATTTATACTCTCCTGAATACGTCATCAATGAGGCTTTTAAGCACTCGTTTGTGTTTGTTGACACTCAGTTGATTCAACTCGGACATTTGCTGTGCTGTCGTGTGTGTTTCTATATTGGAGGTATTAAGCTCAATTGAGGACAAACATTATGACCACCAGTAACAGACAGGAAAAAAAACATCAAGACATCTCAAAAATCAGTCGAAAAGTTGAAGAAAGTCTCGACAAAGTCGAACAAAACCAGCGTAAAATATCTTCACATTCTTCAGATGTTTCAAAACGCGTTAAGGCAAGTTGAGCAAGTTTAAATACTGCGCATTACCGACGCCAGCTTAGCACAACATGCTAATAGAAACGCTCTTTCTACATGCGCAAGTCTCATGACAGAAACACCGGGGCTTTCGTGTTCTTATTTTATAGTAAATACACGAGGTACACTTACCGACAGCAGCGAGAAGAACACCAAGGACCGTAACAATTTGAAGGATCATTTCAACGTGGATTCTGCACCGCTTCTTGCACCGCTTCCGCTCTTTCAATTCCCCGCTAAACACGAAGCCATACGGATCGCTCCGCCAACGCTTCCTCACAGCTGTTGCGTCATCCGAACCAATCACAGCGAGGAAACGGGGAACGCGTCACTCTTCACGCAATGCATGCCGAGTATCGTAGTCCGTGAGCGAGGAGATTGGGACGTGCGGTTTTAATTGAAGCGGTTTTATTGAAGTCTTAATGAATACAATTGTTGTATTGCTGGTTCTCTAAAATTACACCAGTACAGGCGGTCTTAAAAAAAAATACCCCGGTAAATTAATGTATTTATCACATGTGATTTGGCTCAGGGGGCAGCCAGGATTCGAACCACAAACCCCGCGGTTCTCAGCGCTCCCTCTCAACTGTGCGCTGTAGCAGTACATATTCGTAGTAGATTTCCATCATATTGGACATTAAGGACAGGAACTTCTCCTGTGCTTCTCTGCTACTTAGTAGAAAAATCATCTTGAAGTTAAGCTTGGAAAGTTCATTTAAACCCGCCGCACATTACGTTTATAAAATGAAGTTATATTTTACCTGACAGAGACCTCCTCGTAATTCCACATGTTGCAAAGACTGCACCAGCATCCGGGTATGTTGGCCTCCTCCCCTTCAATCTCCCGCGTTTTTAGGGGCGCTGCTGGTTGCTGGTTGGCTGACGTTTGGCGGGAGTTTAAAAAAAAAACTTTTGGCGGAATATAATATTGAGGAATTTTACCAACACTATACGTTCCTCATAATTACAAAAAAAATAAACAAAAATTAGAATTCTTTTTTTCATAATCTTTTCAATTTAATTCGATGTAAAAGTAAAAAAGTTGGCCATATGGACGACATATATCGATAAGACATTGTTTTAAAATGTAATAAATCCATTGTATCGATACTAGGAAATAACCCATTGGATTTAAGCACGTCAGACTTTTTTCTTACGTGCTGCTCACGCAGTATAAAGGGGTTTTTCGGGGGTTGGTAGGTGGAAACTATTATTATAGGGGTGTTTTTTCACTAATACAAGTTTTTTTCTGCTACACTGCTACAGCAGTGTTTGCACTTTATTCAAATATAATGCGAATGCATTTGCCATTCATTGTTGTTTACTTGTTTATTTATGTTCATAATTAATTGATACCTGATTCCATTACAAGAAATAACAGGAATCTAGGAAATTTGTTTCAGTCACACTGGTTGAATTTTTGGCTAAAAAGTTACTGAATCGATTTGGCCGATGGCAAGGACACGCGGACGCGTTGTTCCCACGCGTCCGGAGGGTTTCATTGCATCCAGTGGAGCTTCGCGTATCACACACGCTGCTACTTTTGTTGTGGTGTTCGCGTGCCTCTGAATTGTGTAACTACGTAATGCCAGTGACCCGCAATGCATTGCTGGACCCGCTGGAGGGACCGCCGGATCCTGATGCTGTGGAATGAGAGGTTTTCTAAGGAGACACCACCACTTTGCTCCACAGGAGGCGCTAGAATCAAAGCTAAACACAAGTTTATTTTTGCTCTTAAAGGTGTTGAGATGAAAGAGGAAGCAGAGGGGAGGTCAGGCAGTCAAGTGTTGTTCCCCACGAGAGCCACTCAAGCGTGTTTTACACTGTACAAACAGACACAAAAACCATTTCAAGAGATACAAAAGAACTACAAAGAGCCACGACACAACTCTAAAGAGACTCAAACTAATGAGACAGATACAGAATAACAGACAGAGACCCTCAGTGGTTCAGTAGCCTGAACGTCTCACGCTCACATGTCTCTCTCCAGAAAGACGGACAGCGAATGGCTTCTGATGAAATTGTAGCTGATACATCTTTGGCCTCAGCCGCTATCACCCAATCAAATCCCCCCCTTCAACGGATGAGGAGGAGATAGGAGTTAAGGTGACCTCGTTCTGAGGCCGTATAATTGGATACACTCCGGTGTGAGATTGAGTTTATCGCGGGCAATAAAAGAGGAAGGTTTTTTTTTTTAAAGCGGTGCTCTGCTCTCTGAATGGGAGCAATCCTTTAGACGTCTATGAGGAAAACGACTGTGCTTCTCTGTGGTGACCAGCAGGGGGCGACTCCTCTGCTCCCATAGACGTCTATGAGGAAAAACGACTGTGCTTCTCTGTGGTGACCAGCAGGGGGCGACTCCTCTGCTCCCATAGACATCTATGAGGAAAACGACTGTGCTTCTCTGTAGTGACCAGCAGGGGGCGACTCCTCTGCTCCCATAGACGCCTATGAGGAAAACGACTGTGCTTCTCTGTAGTGACCAGCAGGGGGCGACTCCTCTGCTCCCATAGACGTCTATGAGGAAAATGACTGTGCTTCTCTGTAGTGACCAGCAGGGGGCGACTCCTCTGCTCCCATAGACGTCTATGAGGAAGCGACTCTGGGGGGGGTTGGCTACATGTGTGTCAAATGAATGTATGAGAGGAAATATTAGCATCTCAGTCGAAGCAGAAATTGAATTTTGAGGCCGACCGCTTCTTATTTCAGATGACTGACCTTCCCTTCTGCTACTAAGTGGAAATGGGGGAATATATTAAATGTGTGCACAGAAACAGCGAACACACACACACACACACACACACACACACACACACTGCATCCCCTCCTGCAGAGTCTTTATTTTTGAGACTCCTGCAGCGTCTAATGACCTTTTATGAGACAATCTGGGAGCAGAGATTTCATACATTTTAAGATCCACCGAAGCCGTGACAGTGAATTTGGGCGCTTTCACACCTCCGCCGATCGGCTCCATCTCTCCCCTTCACCTCCGATTCCAGCGCGGCTCCTCTAATCCACGGGGGGGGGGGGGGGGGGGGGGCGTCTCCGCCAGATACTTCCCACCCACAGAGGATTATCTGAGCCGGAGGGAAATGCTCCGTATCTCCTGTCAACAGGCACCAAACGAAAATCCAGTTTTTTTGCTCACGATCATCACAGTTAACGGTTTAAGACTTATTGACGGTGGAAAAGCGTTAACTGGAGGACACCTTGACAATCGGCTCCGGCTGACATGGCACCGCGTCTGAGGGGGATGAATCTGATGAGTGAATAATCCGTTTTTTAAAGAAAGCAAAACAGCACCGTGGAAGTCTGGGAGGAGATTTCTGTGACCACAAACATTAAAGGGCCTTTTCTGCCAAAATCTCACGTGCAACTATTTGAATTTGGGAATTTTTCTTCACGTATGATTTTGTGTAAATTTCTCGTAATTTCCTCCATAAAATGATGATGGTGGAGTTCACTTATTACATGTAGTGACTTTAGATAAAGCACAGTCGGGTAAATCACAAGAATCCAAATGGATCAGAAGGAACAGTTTCAACAGCTTCAGCATTTCATTATGTGTTGCATGTATGTGAACTAAAATGCAACTAAAATGATGTTTTCTAACCTCGTTTAATCAACACTTCTCTCAGTTCTTTGATTTTTCTTTCTGTGGGGGAACCGTGTTGCACGCCGGCCCTTTAAGGCCACACGAGGTTTGCAGCTTCACAGGGAGCTTTTTCACACAAGAGTGGAAACGAGCAGAACTTCTTCATCACGTTGATAAGAAACGTCGAGTGGAGCGGCCCGACCGCACGTTTCTCTCGGAGCGTAGTCGCCTAAAACATCATTTCTGAGGAGGCTGCATCCGCCACAGTGCTGCTTCATGAAGAAAGCACATTAAGTCCGACCGTAAACCAGATTTGTATTCATGTTCTGCAGCAGGGAGCTCGGCTTTAACCACATGTCTGCCCTGCCGGCATTGGAAAACAACAAATCCAGCCCCCCTCTCCCCCCCCATCCCTCAGATACCGACCCACCTCCATTGAAAGGACTCATACTGCAGGGTTCAACGCCGCGGCGCCGAGCGCCTCACAGGTCATCTGTCAATTGAAAGACATTATAGTGTAAAAGCTCCGGGTTTTAAGAGCGTCAGTCGATCCATCCACCCCCCCCCCCCCCCCGGGCCGCAGGAAGGAAATGCTGAGCCTGCAGCCAGGTGGGAGGGGTAAGGAGGGGGTCGTGATGGACCTGTTTTACAGCAAACTTATCGCCCCCCCCCCTCCCCCCTCCGGGCTCAGAGCCATTTTCAGAAACATGCCGCCCGGCGACCCGACACCTTGTTCCTCTGAAGGTGCACTGAGGGGGGGGGGCACCGGCCCTCCCCAGCCAATGATAGTGTGATTCATCCCAACGGGGGGGCGGCGGGTGGATGAAAATGCTGCCCCTCCCTCCCCACCTCTCAGGCCGGCGTGGCCAGCCGTGGCCGGGCCTCTAATTGGGGCGTCTGGATGACAGAAGGGAGCCTTCGGAGGAGCATCCATCATGTCCTTCAGACTGCAGGGACCTTCACGCGTGGACTCTCCTGAGGCCGAACACGACGCGCACAGAAGAATGAAACGCGTTACTTCAGGTCAGCCGAACGAGGCCGTTTGTCACCGCAGCCTCATTCAGGCCCAATATTCACACTCAGGTAATCCGCGGGCGAGTGGCGGCGTGAAGGATACGTGCGCTCAGTGTCACCATATGACGCTCTCAAGTTTTAGAAATCATTTCATTCTTATAAAAATCTAAGACACTTTCACCTCAAAAGCCATTATTTCTGCACATCATTGCATGTTTCAGTGGCAAAATCAGCCGATCTTGATACTTGAATCACCTGCTGCCTTTTACATTTAATGTTATAGTTCCATCTGGTGGACAAAAACAACGAGACAAACAGAAGTATCAAATAGTTGTGTTTATTTTAATGTCAATAAATAGTGTCACATTGTGAGTATACAGTTCATTCAGGTGCCAATAATTTAATCCAAGTGTACATCATAAATATAAAGTTAAAATGTGTCCTTTTTACATTGTGCTCTTGTGCAAATCAGCATCTTGTGTCTTTCCTACAATTCCCTGCAAAGAGAAAATAACATGAAAAAAGGAAGGTTAATTGAAATTACGGCTTCTCGTTTTGAGTGAAATGTCGGCATAATTTTTTTTTTTTTTTTGAAGCCGTTCGTTTGCTCGTTCAGCAATATTTTAACTAAAAAAATTTAAAAATTCCGATGCTCAGGTTCGAAGAGAAAAGCCAAAAAAACAGACCTTGTGATTGTGATTTCTTGTGTTTGTTAAAATGCGGCGTCCTGGAGGCGTCGCTGTCGAGCTGAGCGATGCCGGCGTTCCACGTGTTCTCTGCGGGGCGACAAGTCACACGTTTGCATTAAAAAAAAAAAACACTGGTTAATTATCTAAAAAAAAAGTGAAGGAACAGAAACAACCCTTCCTCACCCGTTTGCCACCTGTGTGTTGAATAAACGTGATCCATTATCCTGCGTTTGTCCTGCAGGAACACCGGCGCGGCGCGGTTCTCGTCGGTTTCCCGGATGGCGTTGCCGTGGGGACAGCGGCGCAACCGCTCCCACGCGACGGACTGAGGCTCGCCGCTGCACGCGCAGTTCTGCCTCGGCTTCTCCAGGTTCTGCTTGGATGCCAGCGGCATCTTGAGGACGTTCGGCTTCCCGTGGCGCTCGGCGGCCGTCCACTTGGAGCCGTTCTCCGAGGACTCGCCCTCTGAGTCGCGTCCGCGAGGAGGGCGTCGGGCCTCCGGGCCGGAGCCCTTCCTCGCCAAACGTTTCTTGGAGTGGGACCGGCAGGCGTCGCACGTCGGCAGGAGCACGTCGTTCCACTGCTGGAAGACGGCGGCTTTCCTCTTCAGGGAGCGACCGTCAAGCGGCGGCCCGACGGGCTCGCAGGCGGCGCTCCGGGCCACGCACCTGGAGCAGAGCCGCTCCCTCTTGGAGGCGCGCGGCGCGAGCGCGTTCTCGTTGAAGCCGCGGCAGCACTCGTGGTCGGACAGGCTTCGGCGATCCGCCTTCCCTTTGAGTTTGTACCGCTCCCTCGGCTGCCGGAAGGCCAGTTGGCCCTTGTGGTCGAGGTCCAGCCGCCTCCTCCTGGCGGGCATGTCCAGGCCGCGGCTGCCCGGCGCTCTGCTCTGCTTGGTGGGCGTCGGCGGCATCGTGCTACAATAGTAGACGTTGTCGAAGTCAGTGAGCCAGCTGGTCGACGGGAGGTAGGCAGGCAGCGACTCGAAGGAAGTGTCCTGCTGCTCGTTGCCGTCGGCCTTCAGAGGGGAACCGTCCGCCGCGGGCAGCGGCGTCTCTGTCGTGGCGGCCTCCGCCGCGACGGCGACGTCCGCGGCGGGGCGCGTGCCGGCCCCGGGCACCATATCGTCCTCGGGACGCTCCTCCACAGCGGTGACCATGTCCTCCTGTTCGTCCTCTGCCACGGGAGCCATCTGAATGACGGGCGGGACGTCTTCCGTTCCGGCGAGAGACTCCGGGTGGCCGTTTTGGATCAGAGATTCCGAGGAGGGACTCGTTTCCTTCATGGACCACACCGTGGACTCCATCTTCCACAGCTCGTCCAGGTACTCGGGGTCGAAGGGCAAGTGGACGACTTTGAAGCAAGTCTCGGACGGGTCCTTCTCGTCGCTCGTTTCTTGAACGTCGTTGCAGGCCGGCGCCCGGGGCTTGTCGTCAGAGGCGCCGACGCCAGGATCCGCCTGGCTCTCGGGCTCTTCCGGCGGCGTCTCGTCGACGGACAGGAAGTCGGGACAGGCTTGGAGGGCCTGCTCCCCCTGCTCGCGGCTCTCCTCGCCCTGCCAACCCTGCAGGACGGAGCCGCTGCGTTGGACCACGTCTTGGGTGAAGCCGTGGGACACCGCTTTAGTCTCGTGAGCGTGCAGGAGCTGCAGTCCCACCGGCGTGCTGCAGCACTCGATCCGCACCTCCTCCGTCTGGAACACGAAGCTGCCGCCGGGCTGCTTCCTGGGGGCGCAGGCGGGCGCCACGTCCTTCTGGTCCGCGGCCGGATCGTGCTTCTGCGCCGACGGGGCGGGCGAGGGGAGTCCCTTGACGGAGACGCCGGGGCTTCGCTCGTCGCCCCCCTTGCGGACCGGGAGGCCGACTGGAACCGGCACGTCGCCGGGAGCCGAGGCGCCGCTCTTCTGGGCAGCGGACAGCGGCTCGGTTTGGACCTCCGAGCTGGTCGTCTCCCTGGTGGGGCTGTTCTGCTGGTAGCGGAACCTGCGGGAGTGGTAGGCCATGGTCTGGTAGTACTGAGGGTTGAGCATGCGGCGGTAGTCCATCAAATGGAGGTGGGTGGTGGGCACGACGAACGTGGGCGGCTCCATGTAGGGATTGGGCTGATAGTGGGGCATCATGGGAAGGCCGTAACCTTTAAAAGCAGCGGAAAGGGCGAGAAGTCATTCCGAATACATGCACCAACATCTTAGAAAAAGAAGAAACCAACATATTTGTTAAGCAAAAGGTTTAGAAAAGTGGAGTTTCAGAGAGAAACTCAAGTTAATGCCTTTGGGAAAAGAGCGCTTTCACCTCAGAGGTTAAATTTATAAGAAAGTATCCTTATGGGCCACCTTTGGAACACCGAGGGGCCCAGAAACAACATGCTGCACAAGTTTAGCACTTTCTGAATGCGTCGCTCACCTAAACCCGGGTAGTACGGGTTGTAGGGCACATGCATGGGCACCGGCACCGGCCACTGCATGGGCATGTAGGGCTGCGAGGGCTGTATGTAGAAGAAAGGCTTGTGGTGCTGCTGCTCCTCGGGACGCGGGGCCCCCGGAGGCCCCGGAGGCCCCGGAGCCGAGGCCGGGTGAGGCGCGTGGCCCTGAGGGGCTGCGTAGCGCGGGTCCGGACAGCGAGGGCCCAGGCCGTAGGAGTGCTGGAAGGTGGACGCGCCTGCCTCCATGTCCGACGAGAGGCAAGTTTCGGGAATAGTCGTTTGGATCTTTTCCGTCTTTGTTGCAGGGTAGCAGTGTGTTTCTCTTTGTTTCTCTTTGTTTCTGATAACACAACACCAGCTGAACGACTTCGAAGCGACGCAAACTAATGACCGAGCAGCTGAGCTTTCAAGGTGAGATTTAAATAGTTGCCCCGCTGGAGGTCAATTAAGAGTTTAACGACCTTCTGTGAGAGCCAATGAAAAGTGTCCCTCTCGTCCCTGCCCACTGGGGTGCGTCAGCTCACCTGAGGAAAAGCAGACCGTAGATCCTGATTGGCTTCAACTAAGGAAACGGATCGGCAGCCTGCGAGCGTTTGACGACACAGGTAACACGTCTTAATTGATTAATTGGGGTTAATAGAGAAGCGTGCTGCAACAAATGTTTGAGTGTTGCAAATGTTGAGGACAAAAATGTCTGACTGATCATTTTCTCAATGAACAAATTCATCATTTGGCCAATTAATAGTAAAAGAACATCAAATGTGACAATTGTCTCGAGTTTCATAGTCAGACTTCAAAGAGAAAAACAATTCCGAACATCCGGCATTTCTGCTTGACACGGGACCATTAGTGGGTTTATAAAACTGCTAGAAATCTGAGAAACTGTTCATATGCATTTAAACCACTAGACAGACCTGATCGGATTCTAAGAAGGGATTTACCACAAATCTTATTTTGAAAATGAAAATGCTGAATTACTGGCTACTACGAACCCAATATTCCCAGTTTTGTTTAGACTTTATTCCATAATGAAACATAAGGCACAAGCTGTGAAAGGACTCAACACAAAGCTGAAATAATGAATATTTTTATTGGACTGGCCCCAAACTGTGGCACACCATCATCTGCAACACAACCGTTCAGCCCATTTGCCCGTGTGTGAAATTCATAAACCATGAAACGTGCGAGGCAGTGTCTTCATACAGAGCTTCTCTTCAAAGTTAACAGAAAGAATCCTTGTGCTGTGCATTTCACCTGGTGCTCCAAATATATACATTTAACACATTGTCCTGAAACAATTACACCTTTTTGGGGGGAGGGGGGCCTGAGGAGAGAAAACAGACAATGAGAAGATCATTCATAAAAACATGAAATCTTGCACAGAACAGTGTTCCTTCACCTACAGTTCAACACACTTTCGGCGGCGTCAACATCTCGGTTCCCTCGTCGTGGAGCCTAACGAGAGAGAAAAAGACAATAAACCACTTCCATCAGGACCGCGAGGAGTCTGCGGTGCGTCGCATTAACCTCTCTCCCAGGGCAGCGGCTCGTCCTCGTCTCTCGTCCTGCGGTACGTCGCCTTCCTCTGAGCGCTCGTCTCTACGCGGCCGACAGGGAGGGGAATAACATTCAGACGTGGAGATCAAAGCGTTTGCCTTTGTGTTCCAGCTCAGTTTTAACAAACGCAAAACCAGCGATGCATGGAGAATAACGTCGCTGCAGGTTTCCCACCTTGTCGTTGCGGCAGGTTGGCCGGTCTCCTCCTGGGGGCCACGTCCCCGTCTGCCCACCCGCCTTGGTCCGACGTGGTCACGTCTTCCCTGCAGAGTCTGTCTATCAGAGAGTCCCCACAACAAGCTCATGTGAGGTCCTCACGTGGTTTCCCACGCGGCAAAGAGACAGTAAATGACCTCAAGAAGCCCGTTGAGGCGGCTTACCCGTACACGGCCTGCACTGCGGCTCGCGGCCCGCCGCCTCTGCGGCCTCGCCCGGCGGCGGCGGCGGCTGCTGCTGCTGCTCGTGGCCCTCAGCAGCTTCCTCCCGGGGCGTCGGGTCGGCCGGCTCCTGGCCTCTCTTGTACCAGGGTTTGGCCGCGTGCCTCACCGGGGCGGCGTGGGGCTTCCTGTGTGCGGAATGCTTCCTCACAACCACTCTGACCGGCGGCTCACTCCCTCTCCCGTACCGGCCCTCTTCCTCTTCCTCCTCCTCCTCCTCAGTGTCTCTCTGGGCGTCGGCCCTGTACGCCTTGGCGCCGTGGCCTTTGCTCCTGGCGGTGCCCTTCGCCAGGCTTTTCCCGCAGCAGGCGCACATGGACCTCTTCGGGGGGCCGGCCGGCCACGCTTCCCCCGCGGCGTCGCCGCCGGCCTTCGGCGACCCGACGCCGACCTCCGGGAGCCGGCGGCCCGCGTAGATGCGCTTGGGGAAAAGGTCGGCGTCGTCCAGGTCGGTGGAGAACATCTCGTCCCGGGAGGACAGCTCGTCCAGGGAGGGACTGAGGACGCTCATCCGCTCGTGAGTGGTCTGCAGGGAGAGGTAGTTGTAGTAGTAGGGCGCCGTCGGGGAGGAGAGGCGACCGGCCGCCGCCTCCACCGGACTCAGGACGCTCTGGAACGGCAGCTTGAGGATCCGATAGCTCGGGTCAGTCTGTGAGACTTTGACGCCACTTTTGGCATCTTTGAGACACGGCTGATTGGAGGTAAAAGAGGAAGAAGAGGAGGAGGAGGTGGTGGAGGAGGAGGAAGAGGAGGAAGAGGAGGAGGAGGAAGGCACGATTGGATCCGCCCTCTGCCTGGGGAGCTCCTCGGCGTCGCGTTGGGGAACACTGGCGTCGGCCACCGAGACATCTGACCGGATGTCGGTGACCTCCGCCTTCTCCAGAGGGAGGAAGCGTCCGTCCGCCTGCTCCTCCTCGTGCATGGAGGAGCTATCAAGGGGCTGCTCCTCTTCCAGGACCGCCGACCAGCACCCCCGAGGGCTCAGCCCGTCCAAGCTCCTCCGGCTGGACTCGCCGTCGTCGTACACCGCCGCCATGGAGTTGCTGAAGGTCACGGCCGGGGACTCCGGCAGGCGGCGGACGTCGTCGTCGTCGTCGTCGGGCACCGCAGGCAGCGCGTGACCCAGCTCTTTGACCTTCTTATTCTTCCCTTCCACCGGAGAAAACATCCCGGAGGACTGCGAGGCCACGCCCGAGTCGAGTTCCCGCTCGGCGCCCTGCAGCTCCGTGGCTCGGATTTTGTCCAGGCACTCGATGAGTTTGGTGATGGCGTCGCTGGGGTCGGTCTGGGCCTCCGAGCAGGCCGTCTCCCGGACCCCGGGGGGCTGCGGCGGCTGCTGCTGCTGATGATGATGATACTGCTGCTGTGGATACGGATACTGCTGCTGCTGAGGATGATGGCGAGGCATGTCATTCCAGCTGGGCGCGTGGAACCGGGGCTCAAACATTCGCCGGTAGTCCATCGGGTAGATGGGGGCGTGTGGGAAGACGTACCCGGGATACTGCATGTACTGGTAGGGGTTCATGCAGGGACGCCCAAAGTTAAGACCTGGGGAACATAGAATCACACAAGGAGAGCTCGACTTCAGAACAACTTGCACCTTGAAGTGTTTCCATAGTATGCTACTTCCTGCACATCATTAAAACAAGCCCCCTCTTTTACCAGCTGCAACTGAAGTTATGAAGCCAAAGCATCAGGTGCATTTCATGACGCAGCATTAGATGGAGGAGCAGGGCCTCGTACCTCCAGGCACCCCGTAGGGCCCGTACGGGTTGTTCATCTGCCAGTGCTGGTACAGGTAATAGGGCTGAGACGGCGGCTGCACATAAAAGAACGGTCTGGGATGTTGAGCCCTCGGTTGTCCGCTTCCAAATGTGTGCGCTTGTTTGCTTCCATCTACCGGAAGGAGCAGTTGTTTTTATAAGTAACTTAAGAGGGAAAAAAACACGTTTGCATTTAAATAATAAGGAAGTCCTTACCGTCCATTTCTCTCACTTGACTCAACCTGTCGGGAATAAAAATAAAAAACTGCCGCGGGATGAAAACGGCCTGATAAACATCCCCCGGTTCGTAAAAAATTAAAGGCGCAGTTTTCTAGTCAACTTATTGTCGTCGGTAAACACACAGAAGTGGAAACGCGTCTCTCTCTCGGGTCCCGGTGACGTTTTGCGTACAAAAAGCCAACGTGTCTCCGCTCATCAGTCAAATAGGGAACACCTGCTGCGAGCGGACAAATCAAGCTGCAGTTGTTCGGTGATGAAAAAAAAAAATCTAGAATTGGTGACAAAAAGAAGAATCTGAATGTATTTGAATGTGTTGAAATAAATCTTAAATGCACGGAAGGAAGACAATATTCACTGCAGTTCATAAACTCGAAATGATTCATCTCATCAATCCATTCACCAAATAACACAGAGAATAATGCATTTTTGTTATGTTTAATACATAACCCTAACCCTTTAATACAACGTCCATGCTTTAAAGGAAAATTCAAGTATTGATCTTTTCAATAAAGAAATAAAAGAAAATATGTTTTATATATTTTTTAATTCCCCTAAAACGTTATGAGGTGTTTTTGGTATGGATATAATGTCAAACGCTATTCAAAATTATCTTTCTCATTGCTTAATGTGTGATCTTAAAGCAGGTCCAGTTGTGCATCCATCCCTCCACCAGAGGGCGCTGTTTCCTCTCCAAACACCGGGCCAGACCGCTTCGCGTTTGCGCATGCGCAGTGTCCTCGCGTGGCCTCTGGTCTTTCAGACGCTTATGATGCGCTGAAAGGTTGTCTCCTGCTCGGCGCTTCACCACAACTGTTTAATGTCTACATTCGGCCCGAGGAGCTTACTTGACACTTTCTGGCGAAAACAAAGGGGGAAAGCCGCCGTGACCAGTGGCCGTGTGTGGCCCGCCCGCAGCTACAGTAAGGACGCGTGGAGTTCGATTGTTTGCAGTGGGTAACTTGGAGAAGCGGCTCTAGCTTACGTTTATTTAGCACGTTTAGCCCTTAGCCTGTTAGCCGTGTGTCTGCTAGCGAGCAAGAGCGCTCTCTGAATTCGTTTGTTTGTTTATTTGTTTCACCTATTTGATCGTTTCTGGGAGTGTCTCGTGGTTGCGGGCGACGCTGTTATAGACGCCCGGCTTTCTAACTGCCAGCTAGCGTGCGTCTACGTAACCCGCCCCCGCCCCTCTCCACTCCCCCCGGAACCGTTGAGCTAATGGGAGCTAAAGTTGATTGCTCACGCCGCGAGTGACAATCAAGCCCCGAGTGTCGCTATTGTTACTTGAGTTGTATACAAACCCATCAAAAGAGCGACCAGTAGGTGACCGCTTGATGAACGTGTGTATTTATTTATAGATGAAGCGGCGTGTGTGGTTACGTCATGTCGGGTTGGCTAACAGCGGCCTGTCTACAGTTACTTGTTTTAGTTAGCGGGCAGGTTTTGTTTTGGTTGACGGCAACGTGCTAACGTTAGCCAGCTAGCCAGCGAGCACCGGGCTGGTCCAGAGGAGCGGCCGCGATTAAATAACCCGTTACACGTTGGCCTTTTACTCAGACCCGTTGGCATTAGTTAAATGTATGTTGCGGGTAATTGAGTCGCTAATTGGCCGTTAGCGCGTTAGCTTGCCAGCTAGTAAAGCTAACATTGTTGCATGTAACGTTATCCGGCCTTTACGCGAATCTTCGACGTTAACCAGCAACGCGAGCAGGTAACGTTAACAATACTTAAATGCACATTTAAACAAATACAAGATCGAACTACTTCCCTTTGAGTATCTACGTACATCTACTTCGTCACTGTGATCATTTTGGAGGTGGAATGATACGTTTATTTGTCGGCTTTAGTTACTTTTCAAATCCTCCTTTTGTGGATCTCCAGATGTGTTGATGTCAGTGATGTAGTGTTCGTGATCAGATTCCTCTCCCACATCTGCACTAAACAACCTGAACGCTAGACCAACAACTTTGTATTTATTTATCATAACATCACATTATCATGCGTCCTTATCTAAACGTTATTCTGACGGCGCGTTTAACAACACGTGTTAATGACACCGGATCGGAGTCAGTGTTCAGATGGTTGTAAAAATCCACCCACACGCAACCTTGAATTTGACGTCGACGACAGCATCAGTTTATTCACATATGTTATGATGGGACCCTGAAAGACTCAAGCCCTGTTTCCCAAAAGCCTCTCGATGCCCAAAAGACTGAAGTTAGTTCCGGCAATAACAGCTGTGTTGTGCTCTTGTGAAACTGGGCTGGAGTTTAATATACTGATGAAAGCCTATTCTTTTACATGTTTCATGTATGACTGAAGTTGGCAAAGACAAATCACTGTAATCCAGACGCTGTCTAATTGTATTCAGGGGTAATTGAAGACCTTTTTTAAAGTTGTTATTGTGCGGCTGAAGTCAAAATGAGAGGAAGGAAAGCTACATGTTCCGTCTGGTAGTTTATGTTGTTGTGACACTCCCTTTTTGTTTTTCAGACGAGGGCTGACATAGCGGGAGAGCTCCCCGCTAACCTCCGACGCCCCCCTCCCCCTCCGGTGCCTCCCTGCATGACCTCAGAGCGCAGACCCACGGGGGGAAGCAGCCCCTCCCTCGCCCCGGACCCGTCATTCGACTCGTCTCCGGCAGAAGAATCACCCGAGTCCTTTTCCACGAAGGAGCCGGAACACCTTGGCGTGGCTCGGTGGAGGTGTTGAAGAGCCCCTCCCTTCCCGGCCCCCCCCGGGCCCCCCCAACCCGCAGCCCCTTCCGGTTTTCACGTCTCGCAAGAATATCTCGTCTTTTTGTCTCGTGGTCGACGTGAGTCCGGTCCCACGGCCGGTGTGACTTTTCAAACCTGGGGCGCGACTCGTGGGATGCAACCATGTCGGATCTCAGCGAGCGCCGGCCGGTCAACGCGGACTACGCCGTCTCCCTGCTGGAGCAGCTCAAGTTCTTCTACGAGCAGAAGCTACTGACTGACGTGGTGCTGCTTGTGGAGGACAGCGAGTTCCCGTGTCACAAGATGGTCCTCGCCACGTGCAGCTCCTATTTCAGGTGAGCGCCGCGGAATGATGACGAATGTTCCTGCTCTTCGTGGCGGAGCTCTGGCCTTTTGCCTCCTTTGGTTTCAATGAATAATACAGCGCACATTTGTGACTACAGAGCGCAATCACCCCGCCCCCTCCACCGGTGTTGTCGTGAAGGTGTGGGCACAACGTGGCGTCGTGTCTGCGCGTGCTCACCTCCTACAGCGACAATGAATAATGCACAGCGAGTGTTATCCGCCCTGTACGAGGGGGTGGTGTTTCCTCCAGCGCCTGTCGCCCCTCCCTCTGCGCCAGTTATTGATGAGCGTCTCAGCCTTTAACCTGCGGTCCCACCTGCTACCTGCGTGCTCGATGGAGTGTGCGTGCACTGCAGCGAATGTGACGGAGCAGCAAATCCCGCCGCTGAGAAGAATCCATCTGCACTTGACAGGAGGCTCGTGCTGCATCTGAGCTCTCTGTATTACCCTCACTCCCCACCCCCCCTCCCTTTTTTTAATCCTGCTCACACATATGCATTCCTTGATACTTGATACCTCACACCTGCAATCTCCTGCTCTGTTTCAGTAACGCTTGTTATATAGTGGGAACATGCAAAGGGGGGGTGCAGGGGTATGCCTGGAGGGTTGCGTAATCCTGCTTGGCAGATTTAGCCCCTGCCGTGAGGACTGCCGGTTATTATTTTTTTACCAATTGATTAATGGAGAAATCCCTTTTTTGGTTGTTTTTTTAACAGTAATATTGAAATATTTCTCTTGTTTCAACCTCATTGAACTTGGCATTGTATTACCCACAATGCACTGTAGCTTATTATAAACTCTTAGACCAGAGGTGCCTGCAGATGAGAATGTGAGTACTTGGTGGGTTCATGTATTAGTTTCTCCTGGTGACACTTTGTCTCCTGCAGGGCGATGTTCATGAGCGGCCTCAGCGAGAGCAGGCAGACCCACGTCCCCCTGAGGAACGTGGACCCGGCCACCCTGCAGATCATCATCACCTACGCCTACACGGGCCACCTGGCCATCAACGACAGCACCGTGGAGCCGCTCTACGAGACCGCCTGCTTCCTGCAGGTCTCCTTATTTCCAAACTTCTGACCCTCCTCAAAAGACAGCTGATCGTGTCTTAGCCGCAGTTTTTTTCTTTCTTTTTCTGAATGTCTTCCCTTGTCCTCTGTCCAGGTGGAGGACGTCCTGCTGCAGTGCAGAGACTACCTGGTGAAGAAGATCAACGCCGAGAACTGCGTCCGCATGCTGAGCATCGGCGACCTGTTCAGCTGCAGCGAGCTGAAGCAGAGCTCCAAGCGCATGGTGGAGCACAAGTTCCCCATGGTGTACCGGCAGGAGGCCTTCCTGCAGCTGTCCCACGAGCTGCTGGTGGACGTGCTGAGCAGCGACAACCTCAACGTGGAGAAGGAGGAGACGGTGCGCGAGGCGGCCATGCTGTGGCTGGAGTACAACATGGAGGCGCGCTCGCAGCACCTGTCCTCCGTGCTCAGCCAGATCCGCATCGACGCGCTGTCCGAGGTGACGCAGCGCGCCTGGTTCCAGGGCCTGCCGCCCAACGACAAGTCGGTGGTGGTGCAGGGCCTCTACAAGTCAATGCCCAAGTTCTTCAAGCCGCGGCTGGGCATGACCAAGGAGGAGATGCTCATCTTCATGGAGGCCATGTCGGAGACGCAGGGCGACGGCTACGTCGTGTCCGGCTCCACGCCCACCACGGTGGTGTGCTACAGCCCGCAGGCGGAGAAGGTGTACAAGCTCAGCAACCCGCCGGGCGACCTGCAGAAGGTGGGCACCCTGGTGACGCCGGACAACGACGTGTTCATCGCCGGCGGGCAGATCCCCCTCAAGAACTCCATCGCCAACCACGGCAAGAGCGGGAAGCTGCAGGCGGTGTTCCGCTCGGTGGACAGCTTCTTCTGGTTCGACGCCCAGCAGAACGCCTGGGTGCCCAAGACTCCCATGCTGTGCGCCCGCATCAAGCCCTCGCTGGTCCACTGCGAGGGCTACATCTACGCCATCGGCGGGGACAACGTGGGCGGCGAGCTCAACAAGCGCACGGTGGAGCGCTACGACTGCGAGAAGGACGAGTGGAGCATGATGAGCCCGCTGCCCTTCGCCTGGAACTGGAGCACCTCCGTGGTGGCGCACGACTGCATCTACGTGATGACGCACGACCTCATGTACTGCTACTTCCCCCGCGCCGACACCTGGGTGGAGATGGCCATGCGCAAAACCAGCCGCTGCTTCGCCTCCGCCGCCGCCTTCGGCGACCTCGTCTTCTACATCGGCGGCCTGCACGTGGTGAGCAACTCCGGCGTCCGCCTGCCCACCAGCACCATCGACGGCTCCTCCATCACCGTGGAGATCTACGACGTCAACAAGAACGAGTGGCGCCAGGCCGCCAACATCCCCGCCAAGCGCTACTCGGACCCGTGCGTGCGCGCCGTGGTGCTGCTCAACTCGCTGTGCATCTTCATGCGCGAGACCCACATGAACGAGCGCGCCAAGTACGCCATCTACCAGTACGACCCCGAGCTGGACCGCTGGTACCTGCGGCAGCCCGTGTCGGAGCGCGTGCTGTGGGACCTGGGGAAGGACTTCCGCTGCGCGGTGGGGAAGCTGTACCCCTCCTGCCTGGAGGAGTCTCCCTGGAAGCCCCCCACCTACCTCTTCTCCCCCGACGTGGCCGAGGAGTTCGAGGTGGACGGGGAGCTGGTGACCCTCCCGCATGTATAGCTCCAAACCCCCCCGACCCCCTCTGTGTTGTGGAGCGATCTTTGGACTGCTTGCGTTAGCCCCCCCACACCCCCTCCCTCTTTCCTCCAACCACACCCCCCCCCCCCCCCTCCCCCAAAAAAGCCTGGAGCAAAAAAAATCCCCCTTTGAAAAATACTAGTGATCTGCAATGTTTTTCCCTTATTTTGTCTGTTAGTAATATTACAAGTCAGTCATACTGTTTCTACAATGTGGTGATCTGAAAACGGCTGATTTTGTAATGATGATGATGATGATGATGATGCACTTCAATAGTAAACCTTCTCTGAACGATGGCAACTGAAGCAAAATGCCCCGGCGCCTCTCTCCCTTTCCTCTCGCCACTGATGAATGAGATCTGTTAAATCCAGTAGAAGCTTTGCTCCTCTGTGGCAGGAAGTCGGTTCGCGTCTCCTGCGGCTGAACTTCTTGGCTGGTTTCTGATACGGAGCATGAGAGTTTATATTAACCACAGAAAGTTGAACACTAGGGGGGGAGGAGGGGGGAGGAAAGTCTAACATTAAAATGATGCCTCACGGAACTCGTGGTAGAGTTTCAGGATGTGGTTCAGTTGTTGTCGTGTGACAAACTCCATCTGCTAATTCTCCAGTAAGTGGACTTTGGTGCTAAGAATTATGATCAAACTACTGATTAATCATCAATAAGGAGTCTTTAACCCTAAATGTTGTCACATGGTAGCAAACAAAGAACAATAACTCCGCTGGTTGGACCGCGCGTCCAATCGTCTCGCGTTTTTCAGCTGCTCCTAAAGACTAAAAATTGCATCGATGATCACTTTTTTTCTCAATTTATTAATCTCGCCCCAAAAATGTAATTCTCCAAACCTGCCTGACCAGCGCGATCAAAAATAAAAAGCCGGGCCTTGTTTTCATACATTTGCTTGAGCTACGATTAGTTGACGGCCAACGTGAGGATTCGCCATTTATTTCATTTGTGTGAATTGAATGTTTTTGAGGGTTAAATTGACCTTTTAAACCTTTTACAGAGCAAACGATGCATCAGTAAGGAAAGTAATGACAGCTCCACATTTCTTCAGAGAAACTCCCGGCAGACGAGAGGACCGGGGGGGGGGGTTTGGGTTTAAAGGGGGGGTGACTGCAGGTCCGGTCACCCGCCACCTTCCTCTTGGCTCCACCTCAGCGCCTCCTGCTCAGCAGTTCACTCCTCACTCAGACCCATCGTCACGTGATCACGGAGACTTTTACTCCTCAGCGACTCGACTCTCACTTTCTGGGCTCCTGCCTTTTTTATTTTTTATTTTGTGTTATTTCCAAGCTGCTGAAATATATATTTTTCATATGTTTCAAAAAAAGTCAACTGTTTTAGTGTGGGGGGGGCCGGGGGGGAGTAACCAGGTCTATTTTGTATTGTGTTTTTTATTATTTAATATCAAACATTACTGTAGTGTGATTGTGGGTAGATATCCATTTTCCTATCAGATTTAATTTGAGTGAAATATTGAGGATTCTTGCTGCTGATTGGTTGTGAGAGGAGAGGGCGGGCCCACGGCTGTTGCTACGTCCCTGCCACCACTAGCAGTAGTGGAGGGGGTGGGGACCTCCTCCTCATCCTCCTCCTCATCCTCCTCCTACCTGTAAAAACATGAGCACAGGTGCTTCATGACGAACCTTACTAGCATGTTTGGCTGCATCATATTCCTTTTGGCACTGTATTTTGAATGAACGTTAATTTATTAAAAAAAACATACCAAAAACGTTCCTGAAACCGACTCCGGGTTTCTTTTGTTCGGAGTGTGAGATGATGAATTATTCATTAAAGCTGCTATCACAGCACTTCTTCACAAATTCTTTAAAATGTTCTATTTCAACACGCAGCTGGAATTTAAATATTGCTGAAAATAAAATGAACCATGCATTTTGCATTAAATAAGGTGATACCATTTACTAGTTAAAGCAGTAAAGCGCTGCTTTCTAAGTGTCACTCAGACAACACACGGAATCCTTTTTTGCAAACAAACACTTGCTCCACTTTGATAGTCGACCTATTTTTTCTGCCCGCAGGGATAAAAGAAACGTTTCTCTCCCGTCGTCCAAGAAAGAAGAGTCTCGAGTTTATTTGGGTTTTTTTAATACAGCAATATAGTATATTATCAGTCAAATACACTAGTACCAAGTATCTGTCAAGAAAATATTGTCTGAATTTCAATTCACGATACTTATGTTAAATACAAAATTAAAATATATCAGAAGATAAAGACGTTTAAATCTTTTTTTTTTTTTTTACTTGAGGCCAAAATACCCGAAATGGCCAAATACATTTAAGTACAAGGAACCCAAAACAAAAAAGAAAGACAGCATTAAAAGAGCTTCAGAGACGGAAGGACACTCGATGCGGCGGACTGACGCAGCACGTTGAATAACTGCAGCCTGGAGGGGAAAGATCCTGCAAACGAGATGATGCGACATAAAGACCCACGCGGAGAGAAGAGGACGGCTGCTTCGTGCAAACGCACGCAGGCCGGCAAAGGCAACAAAACAGGGACACACATAAATAAGTCGCCCGGCTGTGAACTGTTGGGGCTCAGTGTAGTGCAGCTTCCTTCATCAGAGCGCTGCGGCCGCTGCAGTAACTGCGTTTGTAGAGGGAAACACGTTGAACAGGAAATGTAACTACGGCTTATTTGCGACTTGGAAATGTGATGATTCAAAAAAGAAAAATTGCGACCGTTGCACACCGCACGCTCGCAGCCGTGAAATATACTTTAGAGTTTTAATGATCTAGAATCGGACGTAAAGACCTAAAAAGGTTATGGACCAAGTAAAAAAAATATATTGAAGGCATCAAAAAATAAACCCAACAGCCAACTAGTTGAAAGAAGTCGTGCTCTTAGTCGAGGACCACGTGGTCAGTAAGTCTCGTTGTGTCAAACAAACTCAGATAAGCAGTTTAGCCGAAAAGAGTTTGTGTTTTCTAGCTCGCTAAAATGCTTCCACTGCTGTTAATTAATCATTTTGAACTGATGATCAAGTCAAAGTTTGAAGCTCTACATCTGTTCTGTATTGTTTGTATTTAGCATTCAACATGATATATTTTATGCTCCATTGCTGTCAAATCGCACAATTTTCCCCATTTTGTGGCATTTATAAACTTAAGTAGTGGAGTTGGATAATAGAGGTTTGCATTGTGTCTTTTTTTAACGCTGTTACCACAACGACCGCAGGGTGATTACACATCAGTTTAAAAATCTAAACTGTTAAAAATATCCTTATGCTCTTTTCTTCACAACCGATCCTTTCTGAATCTGTGATTTACAGGCCAGCAAAACAGTTTCCTGTAAGGACGAACCCCAGAAATACGCAGCAAAGAGTCGAACACAACGTGACGTTTTCAGATTCTCACAGGAAATAAAAGCATATTTGTTTTTGTTTTTTTAATCCGCCTGGCGGTGGATGTGGACCGTACGGTTATTTTAACGGAAGCGCCGCCTTCCCGCTCGAGGACGAATCACCGTTGTGACTTTTCATTTTCTTTTGCCTCCCCTCCTTCATCGGACGCACGTCTCGGTGGGACCGGAATTCAGGGATGGACCTCGGTGGCCGGCTCCGGCGGCTCGTTTGCCTCCGGCGGCGGCGGCGGCGGCGCCAGTGTGGAGAACCAGGAGGACATGGCCGACTTGGCGCTGGTTAGCGCTCCGCCCACGGACTGACCTGAGAACAGCGGAGACACAAACGGGTCAGCAAACGTTTGTCTGAACCAGGCGGCGACCTCCATCGAAGCCGATGAGGTGTGTTAAAGCTGCATTCTGTGCGGTGACCAGCAGGGGGCGACTCCTCTGCTCCCATAGACGTCTATGAGGAAATGACTACTCCTCTCTTGATTTATTCCCTCAGGAAACATTGTAAACATGAGTTCATGGTCTCAGTCTCTGGTTTCAAGTCTTCTTGAGGGGATGCTTTAGGGCGGGGCTACGCGCTGATTGACAGGTCTCCTCCATCACCATAGACGTGCATGGCATCGCTGTGAAAGTCATGCAGAGAGGAGGTGTTCTTACCCACGGCCTTCCCAGTCTGCACCACGCTGCGGCTGGTGGTCATCATGGCGTTGCCGATCTTCTTCCCTCGCTCGCTGTTCTGCACCGAGCTGCAGCGGCGCCGTGAAGGAGAAACAAAATGAAAAAAACGCTCTCCAAAAAGGGGCGTTACGTTACGACAGGAGGCCGAGCAGCAGGTGATGCGTCAGGTGACCGGAACAAATGCTCGGCTAAATTCAGCTTTATCTTGAATGGCACAATTAATTTCCTTTTTAGTCTTTAGTCTTTTATTTTGGAAAGTTAACAGGAAGTAGGGGAGCAGGAGATAAAAGAGTGAACTCACTGTGAGAGCCGGAGTTTCACGTCAGCAACGCTGTACTGGCCCTGGAACGGGTGGCTAAAAGAACCCAAAATGACATTTATGATGATTAGGTTTATAACATTGTTTCATATGATATTTATAAAAAGCCCAATAAATCCTAACAATAACAAATGTCACAATATTAACTGTAAAAACATTGTTTCCAGCTTCATGTTACAAAAACAATATTTTTCAGCGGTTTTCTAAATTCGTTGAATATCAATTAATGACATTATTACCTGGAGTTAATCAAGAATACTTCTAGTACTTCAACAGTGAACAATAAGAAGGAAAAAAATGAATTGAAACGGACGACATCGTTTCCTCGACTCTCGATGTCGCCGGGTAGAAATGAAGCGCGTTTTTCCTTGTTTCGGCCTCACCCACCCCGGCGTGATGGCGGCCATGGCGGGGTGCTTGTTGCTGAACCACACGCGGTGGTTGTGCGTGATCTTCCAGGCCGCCACGAAGGGAACGCCGTAGTCGGCCAGCAGCCGCTCGTTGTCTGAGAGTCACAAGCATTCGTGCGGATTAAAACTGACATAATAACAATGGGATAATTAACCCAACGGGCGGCTCCCTCAGAGGCTCCTCCCACCTTGCTGCAGGGCGGAGGACAGCAGCGCGTGGAGGTACAGGGTGAACTGCGCTCGGATCCACTCGTCTCCGCCCTCCCAGCCCGTCCCGTCCAGGAACACGTCGTCCCGGTTCTCCGTCACGTGCTTCACCAGGTAGTCGGCGAAGCGCAGGTCGGCCGTGGTCAGGCTCACAGCCTTCCGCAGCTCCGGGTCCTGGATGTGGACTCCGGCTTCCTCCACCTGTAACAAAGAAAAACACAACCACGCAGTGTTTACAGTCAGAGCAGAAGTGCATCCCACATCTTTGGAGTCAGCTTCACCTCCACCACGGCGTCGCTCAGGTGCCTCTGCTGGCGGAAGAGGATGTTGGTCGCCCCGGCAACGAAGCCGCGCACCGTCACGTCGGACAGCAGGTGATGCTGCTGCAGCGCCATGTAGGGCAGACACAGGTAACCCTGGCAACCAAAGGGGAAAAAAGCTCAACACAATAATTACAATGTTGCTAAAACAAGAGGAGGAACATCTGAGGTGGATCTGCGCTGAGGTCACCTTGGTGAAGATGGGCAGCGGCAGGCCGTACTGGTCCTCCTCCAGACCGGACACCAGGCCCTGGACGACGCCCCCCTGCCCGCCGGCGGGCTGCGGCTGCACCGTGATGGGCGTCCCCGGCACCGGGTCGAAGGCGTCCGCCGGCTCCGCCTCCTTCCCCTCCGCCGCCTCCTTGGGAGCCTCCTCCAGCACGCCGGGGTCCAGCGTCTCCCAGTCGCTCTCCGAGGACTCCGGGGAGCCGCGCGACGGCGGCTTCAGGAGGCCGCCGTTCCCTTCCGGGATGTCGGTGGCGGACACGGAGACGAACGCCTCGGCCCCCGAGACGCTCTCCACCAGGGCGGGGTCCTCCGAGGCGCTGCTCCTGGGCCGGTAGTGGGAGGAGTCCACCAGGCCGTGCTCGATCATACCTGCGCCGGTTAAACGGGGGAAGAAGGTGGAGGCGTTACATCACAAAAAGGCCCGGTGTGACGTGCGCGAGGAGGGACGACCACTAGGAGGCGCTGACCTGGAAACAGCGACAGGACCGTCATCAGAGCCCCCACCAGTCTGTTGACAGGAGACACATAGAAGAGCACCTGCAGACAACAACAACAACAGTCAGACAATCAGTCTTGTTGGTTTTTTACAGAAGTTGTGAATCGTTAGAAAACATCTGTAATGGACCTTCTTCTCCAGCAGGATGAGCTTGAAGAGGATGAGGATCTACAGGAGAAACAGAAGAGTTCATCAGTAACGACCGATGAATCAGAGGAGCAGCAGGCGCCTGCAGGTCCGTCTGTGACGCTCTACCTTGTGTCCAAAGTGCAGAATTAGATCCCTCGGGGACAAACCTGAGGGAGGCAAGCAGAACCACAAACCGCTTAGTAGAACATCTGGAATGACAGAGCTACTCAGATCCATCTCACAGCTGTAGCGACCGTGAAATGAAATCAATAAAACAAACCAGTGTCAGAGTACATCTGCATTAACGCCTATATTTTATAGATTTCGCTATTTTTATGAACTGATTCATTGAGAATTCTTAAATTGAACCAATTCATTATTTATCATTTGTTTTCATTTTATTGTGTCCCATGTATATGCAACCCCATCTTGTTGATGGAGGAGCTCCACCCACCGAGATACACCTGAGACCCCTCCAGGGCCGAGCCCCTCAGGGAGCCGTTCATGTGGTCGAACAGCTCCTGCAGGGGGACGAGAGGGGGAGATGAGGCCATAACACAACACTAAATGAAAGGTAGACACACACATCCATATACTGTGTACGCTCACCTTTAAAATGGAGATCTGTGAGAAGTCTTTCTCCTCGAAGTAGGCGTGCGTGATGAGCTGCAGTTTCGCCTGAAGCAAACCGTACAGAGGCTGCGGAGCGAAAGCAGCTCGATTAAGAATCTGCATCCTGCTCAGCAGGAAACGGTCGGACATGATGATTATTTGTCTTCTTGGCGTGTGACCGGGGTTCGTCACGTGACCGCGGCTCGTCACGTGACCGCGGCTGGTCGTGTACTCACCACGCGACTGAGGACGCAGACGCTCTTCTGCACCGTCTCCCTGGTGACGTCGGCCTGTCGCACCTTCAGGGCCTGACGGGGGAATAAAGACACGATCATATATATAAATATATAAAGAATTTTAAAATTCTGATTAATGAATGAGGTTACACCAGATTAGATGCTGGTTTCTTGTGCGGAATGACTTATAATTCTTATAAAAACAAAGACGATGATGTCGGACCTTTGCTTCGATTTGGCGATAACAGGAAACCCCGTAGACGCACTTCCTGTCTTCACTCAGCGGCGGCAGATGAAAAAACACAGTGTCTGCAACAGAGAACCACGTCGGTCACGTTACGGCGGCGCAGGAGACACCTGCGCGTCTCACCTGCAGTACAACGTTTTCTTCCTTCACATTTTATGAACGGCTTCTTCGCTTGTTCTCTCGTTCAGTTTCCACCATCTTTTCAAACGTCAAAAGGTCTCACTGTTTGCTGTGCTGCTCCTGTCAGAACATTCGTTATTGGCTCACGTCGCCACACCTCGTGTCCATCAATTAAGGACACGTACGGCGTCTCTGAAACACCAGGAGCGACTGACAGACACCCGGATGTGCACAACGCAAACTAGCAGGTTTTACTGCCTCTTCCGACCCGCCGGTGCTCCGGGACACGCCCACATCCCTGCTGGCTTGTTGTTGTTGTTGTTGTTGTTAAATCAGCTGACCGGCAGCTGGAGCGGCGTGAAACAAAAGGGACTCAAAAGACGATGAGATTGGAGATTTAGATCAAGGGAACGTCAGCGAGGCGGATCGTGTTTGATCAGGTGTCATGCTTATGACTCACTGTCACATGACTCACTGTCACATGACTCACTGTCACATGACTCACTGTCTCTGCTGACATTCTATTTACAAAAGGTGTCCCTCGTCCTTTTTCCGCGTGGCCTACCTTCCTGGAAGTTGTGCGCTCCGTCGGGCAGCGCCAGGAAGGGGAGGTACCTCCACTCCTCCGGCAGCAGCGGGCTGTCGTGACCTTCGGCGGGCATCAGCGGCGGGTACGAGAATTCCACCTGAAAGGTCGGGGACACGCGGTCAGCAGGTTGTTTGTTTTATTCACAGTCGTCGCAATTATTCATCCTTTTTATTCGTACTTAAAAATAAAGCTTTTGTTCACTTGGGGGTATTTAACACCATGTTTGCAGGACCAAGAAACGAATTAAACAGCGTCTTTGTCCAGGTGTTAGAGCACTTGCAAAGCTTAATTAACTTATCAATTAACCCCCTGAAAACCTTCTGTTAATCTTGGCAAACATTTCAGAAAGTGTCCACAAGAGTCACCAATGTTGTAAGAAATAAATGGAGACTCTACGTGCTTTATATATCAAACTTAGTACTTTACCAGCTTTCATTGGGCTCAATATGTTCCAGCCCCGCCTCCTTTTTACCGTTTGCATCTAAAGGGTAAATATAGTACTTTTTACTGCATCTCAGAAGTAGACATTGTGCAGTATTTCCACGGTGTACTAGGAGTACTTTCCCTGCAGTAAATGAATGAACACATCGTATCTTCAGGGCGGCAGGTGAGTGAAAGAAGAAGTCTGACAGAGAAGGAGCCTGAACCCCATCGGACCCCCAGCAGGGGATCAGGTGACCTCCTCCACCACCCTGGAGGGGTGTTGAGTCATTTTAAAATTAAAACAGTGGCTTGTTTTATTTTGTTCCTCTGCTGCTTGTGAGCCCAAAGAAACGTCTCAAGTTGATGAAGTTAATATTAAAATGTGCCCCTTTGTGGACATTGTATTGTGGTTGTAGCTCATTTTTCTTTCTTCTAATCAAACTGTTCATCTGCTCATTTGAGGAGGTGTTTTCCTGCTCTCATAAACTGCAATGCAATCAATCTAGTTTTATAAAAAATGTAAGATTAGAAAGACGCTTTTCATCTAATTGTATTGCTCCTTTGAGTCAATGAAGGCAGTTCAAAACCTCAAGGAGATCCGTTTATGATGATATAAAACAGATCTTGAGAATTTGCAACTTAAGAATATTGAATATCTTGAAAACAGCTTTAATGAGTAATTCTGCATCAAAACAGCTGACAAACATTTGAATATTTATCAGATATCTAGAAGTTTCATACAGATCAATGCTTCTTCTGCACGGAATAGGTAAGGCCTTTAAACGTCACAGAGGAGCAGGTGTCTCAAACTATTCGTTTGTTATCGAGAGAAAGGAGCTGTGACCTCCTCACGTTGACATCCGGGTCCTAAATCACGGATTAATACGGTTTGTAGTTAGAGTTAGGAAAAAGACACACACACACACACACACACACACACACAGTAACAAAGATGCGCAGAGTCAGCAGAGCACATGTTACATAAACCCGCAGAGCCCAAAGCGAACAGCTGATGTTGTTGTTGTTGAGTGAATAACCACCATCGCCCAGCGAGGACCCGGATGACCAGTCAATGCGTGAGGACACAAAGGCGGAAACGTGCCTCTATTGAGCCGACGGGCTGGTTAGCGGCTAGCCGCGTTAGCTTCCAAAGAGCAAAAGGTTCATGCGCACCTGACAGCCCTTTTTGTGATGGAATCCGACCACCACGATGTGCAGCACGGGTCCCTTCAGCTCGTCCCCGCAGTGAGGCTCCATCCCGGGGGCCCCTCCTCCGCCTCTACGGACGTTTTAAACTCGGGGGGGGGGCGGAGGGAGCGGGGGGGAGGTCGGATGTAAACACTGTCCCGGACAGAAGCTGATTCTTTGCAACCCTCCCACTCGCAAGCTCTGTTTCCGCGAAACACGAACCACCGCCGCGGAGATGATTCTCTCTTCCGCTTCGTCCCAACGCGTCAGAGGACGAGCGGAAGCGAGAGCGCTCACTGTCACGCACTTCCGCCTTCGTTTATTTTATACAAACAAGATGAAGATAAGCCAAGTGACAGATAGATTAAATAAATAATGATGAATTAAAATATATGTGAATACCGTAGAAGGCCTGGAAACTGCAAGGGAATAACCCTATTTAGCTTTTTTGGGGGATGGGGGGGGACGCAACCAAATTTCCCAAAAAACCACACGACACAATTTACCCCAACTTTCATTTCATAAAACATTACACTTTACAAAACAAAGACATTTCTTGAGGCGTAACATTTCAAGAAATTGAGTACAGTAAAAGGTGCGATATGCCTAAAATTAATATTTTTAATTAAATAACATACACTGCCGGACCGGGCAGGCCACTGCGGCGGGGACCAATCTTGATCCTGACTTGTTTATCTTTGCTACAGTCATTCATTACGTCATTTATTGATGAGCACAGCCGGCGCCATCGTGTGGAAATCAATTGAAAAATATAATTGAATCTCCCAGTTTCTCTTCACTTATTTAACTATGTGCTTTTTAAATTTCAGATAAAAAAAATAATGTACTATTAAAACGGATCTTTTAGCGCGCTGAATTCGACGATCGATTCTCGTTTCGACTGCTTTCACCTGATTAGTGACGTTCTTCTGTCGATTGCTCCTGCCTGTTGCCAGTTGAATGAACATGGCGGCTACTCCAACCACGAATCCGTCTCAGCTGCTTCCACTTGGTTTGTAAATTCTCAAAATATGTCGACATACCCTGTTAAACGGCTCATTCTGTCTCACTATCTAAAGTCAGAAGTGCGGTGGCGGGAGTTCAGGTATCAGGGAGGCTGTGTTAGCTAGCTAACGTTAGCATCACGCTCCGAAGTACCGCGGCGGGATGGTGGTTGACACGAACGTTAGCTTTCTTTGCTAGTGCTGTTATCACCACATGCAGAGTAACATAACACACCTTTTCAGTTACACAAAGTGTTCTGCATGACGGGGTTTTTTTGCACTTAAAGGTCTATTAGGTGCGTTATGTACTAACGTATATTACTTAAGCATTAATGTAGGTACTTTTACCATTTATACTTTAGTTTTTTTTATGGTTTCACCTGCTCAACTTATTCTTTTTTTAGTAAATATGCTTTGAAATCAGTTCAAGATTTTCCAACAGCTGCAAGCAATTTAATATTATAGAAATGAGAGGAACAGTCAGTTTAAACGTATTACACCGTTGCTGATGCAGTAAAATCAATTAACTGAACAAATACTTTTATTTGGGGCTTTTGCCCAGTTTGAACGGTGAATTTAAAGAATTTGACATTCAATTTCATACTTTTAAATGCTAAAATTCACAGGCTATAACCTCAGGCTTAATCACAGGCTATAACCAGTGCCAAGATCAAATGACCCTGTGCGTCTCTTTTCAGAGCTCGTGGACAAATGCATCGGCTCCCGAATTCACATCGTCATGAAAACCGACAAAGAAATCGTCGGCACCCTGCTGGGTTTCGACGACTTCGTCAGTATCCTTTCACGTTTAGTCACAAATGAGCGCGTAACAAACTGTCTGCATTGTTCCGCTCTCTCTTCGTACTTAACTCTGTGCTTTCAGACATGGTCCTGGAGGACGTGACAGAATTGTGAGAACGGCCTTTTTTTTTTTTTTTTGTTAATTAAATTGTTTGTTTGCTGAATTAACTCTCTTATGAATCTCGCGTTGCAGTGAAATCACACCGGAGGGACGGAGGATAACCAAACTGGACCAGATCCTCCTCAACGGCAACAACATCACCATGGTGCGTAAAGACGCCGCCTGCTCCTCACAAGCTGCTCCTCACAAGCTGCTCCTGGCCTTCATGGTTTCTATCTACATGTTTCTCTGCAGCTCATCCCTGGAGGAGAAGGTCCTGAAGTCTGAGACGAGAATCATCACTGACGGCGCGGTGGATTTCATCCGTTTCCATGTTGTTCCTCAGTTTGTTATATTATTGTTTCATTGTTCCTTCTAGGTCTTGAGTGAAGAAAATATTTTTGTAAGATTCCCATATTTAGTATTTGTTCAATTTGAACTGTATCGCACAGGACATTTTCTTTTTAGAAATAAAGAATCACTTGAAAAACAAGCCCTAAAAAAAAAAAAGTACCATCTGTTAAGGGTTAGAAGCTTCTCGAGGGAGATTACACTAAGATGAATCAAAGAGTCAGCTGGCTCTAATTTAAAATCAAAACGTAATTAACTAAACAAAGTGATAAGGAATACAATTAACAAAGTGAAATACAATGTGAACAGTGGAATATTTCGCAAAATAGAATTCTCAGACCAAGTCGAAAAATGACTTGTCAAAGAGGCTGCTGAAAAATTCTGCCAGTTCTTTTCCAGCTTCGGAATGTCATTGGTGTCTCCTCCTGCCGTCCCCTTCACATCCAGGTGTGAATCTGCCGCTGCAACCTGAAACCCTCTCTTCCTATCTCTCGCTCACATTCCAATCCATTCAATGAGGATACATTTCGGCTTCATGCCTCAGTGAGTGAATTCAATTAGCCCAAAATCGCAAATTACAAATTTGCCTCAGAGGGCTTTACAGTCTGTACACATGCAACATCCTCCGTCCCAAGACCCTCACATCGGCACAGGAACAACTCCCCAAAAAATGAAAGAACCCTTCCAGGGAAAAAAGGGAAGAAACCTTAGGGAGAACGTCAGAGGAGGGATCCCTCTCCCGGGATGGACAGACTGATGGATGTCATGTGTACAGAATGACTCATACAGATGTAGAATACATTCAATTTCTATAACAGAAATGATTCAAAGAATTCCAAGTAGCCGGCCAGATGTACGACAGGACCACTGCAGGGGCCACCACCATCAGATAGAACCTCCATCAGATAGAACCTCCATCAGATAGAACCACCATCAGATAGAAGCACCATCAGATAGAACCTCCACCAGATAGAACCACCATCAGATAGAACCTCCATCAGGTAGAACCACCATCAGATAGAACCACATCAGGTAGAACCTCCATCAGATAGAACCTCCATCAGATAGAACCACCATCAGATAGAAGCACCATCAGATAGAACCTCCATCAGATAGAAGCACCATCAGGTAGAACCTCCATCAGGTAGAACCACCATCAGGTAGAACCTCCATCAGGTAGAACCACCATCAGGTAGAAGCACCATCAGGTAAAACCACCATCCACAGAAGACTGTGGGGAGGGAAAGCAAAGATTTTAGAAAACAGTAATAGTGATATGAATCTTATTTATGATGATGATGATGATGATGATGACGGCAGCATGACCAGGGTCCTGACGGAACTACGATCTGCAGAGACCTGCTCGGCGACAAAGCACAAAGAACTCCCGGGAAGGAGCTGAATTAGTCATGTGCATTAATGCAACGTGGATTTTAGTAAAAGGGAAGAGAGAGAGAGAGAGAGAGAGAGAGAGAGAGAGAGAGAGAGAGAGAGAGGGGAGTTCGGTGTGTCCTAAAAAGTCCCCCGGCAGTTTAAGCCTATAGCAGCGTAACTAAGAGCTGGTCCAGGCAAACCTGAGCCAGCCCTAAATATAAGCGGTATCAAAGAGGAAAGGTTTAAGCTTTATCTTAAAGGAGCTGACTGAATCTGCCCCCCGGACTGAAAGTGGAAGCTGGTTCCACTAAAGAGGAGCTTGATAACTGAAGGCTCTGCCTCCCATCCTACTAATAAAAGAGACCATAATAAAGCAGTTAGCAGATAGCTGCTTTATTACAGATAGACATTTTTTTTCAACTCTGTGGCTTCACCGAAAGAGCCATATATGGCTCGCGGGCCATAGGTTCCCCCGCTGAGTTCGCAGATATCGTCACGTAGAGCTTCTCTGACCTTTTGATCGTTTCTCTGAAATGCTTTAAAGGCTCCACTCGGTCTCAGACTCGGTAAGTGTGAGACAGACCTGGAGGGAGAACGTCTTCATCCGTAACTTCTACAGGTGTGTTTGTGAGAACTTTTGTTTGTTCAAAATACATTTAGTCATGTGCTTGTTTACAATTTTAAGTCTTTACTATTTTATTTCCTTTCAAGTTATACTTCTGTCAAACAATTGTGTATTTAGTATTTTTTATCAAAGAATAAGTGATTGCCTTGATAGATTACGGTGAAACTATTTATTTCGCAAAGTATCCAGCAGATGAAGTAAAATAAAATGAGCTCATCTGCAGCATTAATATGATGAACATTCATGCGTCAATAATGTTTTAATTTTTTTGAGGGGGAAATGCACAAGTCTGCATAAAGAATAGAATAGTCTTCAACCTTTAACGAGAGAATAAATCAGTTTGAAGAGCTTTTGGGAAAATATGGCACAAATATGTCCGCGAAAAGAAGCGAAGAAAAGCAGCAGGGGCGATGCACGGGGCAAAAAAGTCTGATAAATAAATAAACCAACGACGTCTGCACACGACGTCACTCTGTAGACAAAAAGCGCTACTCCCCCTGGTGTCTGTCGACACAAGGCGCGCCGGGCCGCTGCGTGTCTCCCTGCCGGCGGTCCAAGGTTGAACCTCCCCGGCGGCCGCGGGTCGCTTTTCCGCTGGACACGTTTTCTTAAGGCCAAACGCATCGCATCGAGCCCGTTCGCGAATTGTTTTTTTATTTTTTATTTAGGATATCATTTTTCACATTCCGAATGTAATGTTTATCTATTCAATAAAACGTTCTTTGAAATAGCGTACTTGTATTACTATATGCTATTATATTGTCATTATGTCATCAGAGGCATAAAATGGTCTAAATTGCAATAATATCGCATATCACAATACCGAGCCCACCGAGGCCGAGTTCTACTGCAACGACTGCAACGACTACTTCCCGTCCTTCCAGGTGACCTTGGCGACGCGTCTGAACCACATCAAGCTGCCCTCCCGATTACAGGATGTCTTCCGAAGCCCGCGAGATTCTGCTGATGCTACGGACCCGCTTAATCGAGGGGATCTCTGAACCGGTGCTCAAGAGTCTGCTGGACCGACTGTTGGAGACCGGGGTGATCACCGACGGCGAGGGGGAGGCGGCGGCGGCGAAGCCGGATCACAGAGACAGAGTTCGCTTCGTCATCGACATCGTGAGGGGGAAGGGCGAAGACGCCAGTTCAGAGATGCTCGAGTGCCTCGGGAAGATCGACCCATACCTCTGCGAACACCTGGATAGTTTTGATTTTGAGTCTTGAAGCAGAGTTCCTCCTCTGGCCAACAGGACTTCCTATTTACTGTTGATGCTTCTCAGAATCTCACATATGCAGAAGGTTGTGTAACTCATCGATTCATGAAGCCTTTTACCCAGAAGTCCATCACAGGAAAAAAAAAAAGAAGAAAAAAAATCACTTACTGTCTATTTGTTGTAAATCAAATAACAGGTTCAATTTGTACTGTATCACGCAGGACTTTTTAGAAATAAAGAATCATTTGAATTGCAAGCTCCTTGTTTTTTTTAACTAACATTTGTACAACAGAGATGAAACGTTGATCATCTACAAAGTGAGTTCAACACACTGAGGTTGGTACATGAATCCAAACGAGGTCTGCAAACCACAACCAGCCCGTCACGTGAAATCAGGCCAATGATTCTGTGACTTCCTGTTTTGCTTTTAAAGGCTTCCTACAGATTCATCCACTTATTCTCAAACGCTCACAATAACGTCCCCCAGACTGCCGACCTCAGCAGGCCGAGTTGTTTCTGTTCCTCACCCACCTTCTCTGACCTCTTGGTCATTTCTCTGAGATACTTTGGAGGCTGAACTCAACTCGCCGGTAAGCGAGAGACCGACCTGCAGGGAGCGCGTCTCCGTCCATGAACTTCTAACAGGTGTGTTTGAGAGAATCGGAGATCAAAGGAAGCGTTTCACCAACAAGTGACGTAGGATTCGTACAATTTTAGGTCTTTACTTAAGTATTTTAAATTCCTTTCGATGTATAACTTATATTGAACTAAAATTAAGTATTATTTCGTTATTTTGCAGATTCAGATTGATAAAACAAAATAACACATAAATGATTGCGTAATAAAAATAGATTACAGTGAAATTATTTCTTTCGCAACGTATCCAGCAAATAAAGTAAAATGAGCTCATCTGCAGCATTAATATGATGAACATCCATGCTACGATAGGTGTCAAGTCGGCACTTAAGTTGACTTTTTCGGTATTTTTACTTTATTCGAGTATTTTTTTTTTCTTACTTTCTACTCCATAAATTTTAAAAATAGCCTCGTTCCTCCACTTTCTTTTTGGCTTGTTTTCCGGCTTGTTATCGTTCAAAATCACACACAAAAGAACCTTTGCAGCTAAATCGCGCCCTCCGGACACAGTGAGTTTGATTGTGGTTGCATGAGGAGCATAAACACAAACCATTGCGACACCCGGTTGGTTTCCTCCGCGACACAAATCCGAAGTGACACCGGGTCCGGACACTGGTCGGCTCCTTTTCGAACCGGCACAAGCCGATCTCAGTTGGGTGTTTAGCGACATGGACCCGCCTCCTCCTCCTGATCCAAACTCCATGTAACGGTAATGAGCATCTTCAGGACCTTGGGTTGGCCCTAAATGTTTTTTCTAACTTTATTGGGAATCTGGCAGAACACAGTAGAAGTAAAGAAAGTGATGTGTGTCTTAATGCGAGGCTTTAAAAATGAACATTAAGGGATTCTGTATTTAAGCAATAAGGTACGAGAGGCTGCACTTTATCGTCCATTATAACGCTGCATTTCATCTACCCGTATTATAATTACTAATGAAGCCCAAACGAGATATTTGGCCAATGTTTGGACAATCGAACGCTGTTTGCCATCGTTATAACAATGCTGCGGCCCCGACACATTAAGAGTTTGTCCCTAATGGAGATTTTTTCCCCTTACATTGCTTTTACTTTTATACTTTAAGTAGATTTAAAACAGTACTTATACTGTTAGTACTTATACAGTTACTGTTAGTACTGTAAAGTTACACTTTTACTAAAGTAAAAAGCTTGAGTTGATACTCCAACTACAAAACTACACTACAAAAGTCTGTTTAAACCTGAGTATCTATACTTCTACTTGAGTAATAAATGTGAATACTTTTGACACCTCTGATTAGACGTTGATGGAAGAATTCTGACACGTCTCGTCTTGTTGGTGATTGAAGAGGAATTTAAATATATTACTTAATTAAAAGTATGTATATGTATAAAGTAAGTGTATTGTAGTATTAAAAATAAAGGTATGAAATGTGGAGTAAAAGTAGAAAGAAATATTCAAGCACAACTATAAAGAACTTGAGTAAAGTTACATTCCACTACTGTTTATTGTAGAAGAAGCAAATGTAAAATATTATATTGATCACTTGTAATAGATTTGCATTCTTGTAGTTCTATTTCAGCGACCAGAGCAGGAGAAACAACCGGAGGAGAGTTCAAACACAATTTAAACACTTTTGTGTCTGAAGAGACCTCAAAACCAGCGAAGCAACCTGCAGACTTCCTGTCGCCTTCCTGAGCGCCACCAGGATGGCGTCCCCCGAGGAACGCCGGGGGCCGGAGAGAGACGACTCGTGCTTCAGCAGGGCGGCCAGGGCCCTCCGGAGAGCCCTGTCCAGGATCTGCGGACATTGTTACACCCCCCCTGACCTTGCCCCCCTCGGTGCCCCCTCCCGTGACCTCACCTCAACCCTGTATATAGGCTCACTCAACATCAGAAGCAGCTTCGAGGAGTTCACAACCATCATGGCTCCCCTGACCATCAAGAGAACCTCAGAAGGGCAAACCTCCAGAGGAAAGAAAAGGTTGAAAACTCATTCCACCACGTCTTCTTCTGGCTGCTCATACGAGTGGCATCCACCTCCAGCGATGACGACATACGCCCCAGGAGCCGGTCAGGAGCCGGTCAGACCCCTCTGGCCTCCACAAGGCCGCTCCGCACTCTCCAGCGTCTTGCCCGCTGCCCGGGATGCGTTTGGATTTTCCTCCAGGGAGCACGAGGGGGAGCCGGGAGGAGACGCCGACGTCCTGAAGGAAACGGGCGCTCCTGTTGCAGCAGCGAGTTACAGTGTCACCGCCGCCCCACCGGTACCGGGTCACCCCCCGCCCCCTGGTAGCAGGAGGCCCCCCGGCCCCCCGTCTCGCTCTCACCGCGGGCCTTCACCGAGTCCGGTAAGCAGCTTCGAGGAGTTCACGCCCGATATCACGGCCGTTGAGGACGACGAGACCTTCAGGTTGCGGTGCTCCGGTCCGGGCCTGTACCTGTGCAGCGTGACCGGCCTGGTGTTCCACATGGGGGGCGCGGGGGGGGAAGTGGTTTACAGGATCGTCCCCTGGGACGGGAGGCTGCTGGCCCGGCATCACAAGCAGGCCGCCGGACCCTTGTTCGACGTCAAATGCGAGCAGCGGTCCGTGCTCGGCCTTCAGCTCCCACACTGCGAGATCCGGAGTGGTAAGGAATGCGACTTCCTGTCGGTGGCTCACGTTGAAGACGAGGGCTGGGAGTTCCTCCGCCCGAGGGAGGTGACGGAGACCCACGTCGTGGTTAATGTCTCTAGGCTTTCTGCTTTCGGCAACGTCAGGGACGAGAACTCGCCCCCCCAGCCGGTCCGGGCGCTGGTTCTGCTCTTCTATCGGCCCCCACACGACCCCGACGACCCCGAGTCCCTCCTCAACGTGTTGATGCTGCCGGGTAACGTGGTGCTGCGGGAGGTTCAGCGCACCAGGAGGAAGCAGGTCGGACCCGAGCGCTACATAGAGACGTCCCCGCATTGCAAACTGCACCCGGACCGGGAGTACGTTCTCTCCACGAGTCCCCAAGACGACCGGGTCACTGTTCAGCCCACCGAGGCCGAGTTTTACTGCAACGACTACAACAACTACTTCCCGTCCTTCCAGGTGACCTTGGAGACGCGTCTGAACCACATCAAGCTGCTTCTGAGAGAAGGCGACGGCTTACGCAGCATCTGGGAAAGACGTGTCCCCCTCTTCGGGGCGTCCCGCGGGCCGAGCCCTCCGGACCTCCCCCACAGCGAGCGGCTGCTGGCGCTACGGACCGACTTCGTCGAGAGGATCTCTGGACCGGTGCTCAAGAGTCTGCTGGACCGACTGATGGAGAGGAAGGTGATCACCGACGCCGAGGGGGAGGCGGCAGAGGCGAAGCCGATTCACAGAGACAGAGCTCGCTTTGTCGTCGACACCGTGAGGAAGAAGGGCGAAGACGCCAGTTTGGAGATGATCGAGTTCCTCAAGGAGGCCGACCCGTTCCTCTGCGAACACCTGGAGTTGTTTTGAGGCAGAGTTCCTCCTCTGGCCGACAGGACTTCCTGTTTACTGTTGATGCTTTTTTGTTGATGTAATTTCCCCTATTTTGTCGTTCATCGATCTATTTACTCAGAAGTCCATCGCAGCGCTCCCTCTTGAAGGACATCTCAATTTCTAAAATAGACCATGAAAAACGAGGAGACACACCGAATACAAATGTATTCACAAATTGTATGTCTGATTTATTTTAATTTGTTTGGTTTATTTTATCAACGTTGAGATTACCACAATTTAATAAATAAAATCATAATAATAACAATAATAACCCAAATGTAAGGATTTCCAATTACCATGAACGCGCCATGGGAAAACTGACGCTGTCAGCCAATGGCTGTGTAGAAGGGGCGTGGTTCAATAAACCCATCAACCCCTGCTGTCTGTAGACTAGGAACCTCGTTCATTCAGCAAGTTGGCCTATTCTACAACCTTTTGCATATATTATTTTAAGAAAATGACTTTGATAGTCATAGATAGCTTACTGGAATTGAGACGATGCACATTGACATTCCTAGTAACTACTATTGTCTGTTTCTATTAAACATATTTAGCTCACCGACATAAGCATGACAGTTGACACTGGTTAATAATTCAATATTAAACATTAATCGGGTGGTCAATTATTTAACAGTTACTTCTATCAAGCTGTTTTATGTTTCGATTTGTACACAAGAGAGAACAAAGAACCTGTCCACATGTTTTATTACATGCCTAGCCGGTACGTCCTCATTGGTTGGCACGTTTATCCGCTCAACCAATCGCGTCCCCTCACACTGAGGAGCCTCAAAGTCGGCTCCTCCGATTGGCCCAAAGCGTTTGGCGCCTCTTGAATCTGCTTCAGCCGTAGTGGGCGGCGAGTGCGAGACAGTAAGCAGTTTGAACCGTGGCTGTGCCGACGCGGAAACATTGAATTTGGACAATTTGTCGGGTGGAATTTGAACTTTTGTGTTCCCCTTCCCCAAACACAGTGTCTTATATGACAACGCCGGATCAAAAGCGGCGGGTAACGGCAGCTTTTCAGTCTGTTCGCCGAGTCTGGGAACGTAAAAAGCCGGTGTCGCGCAAAGTGATACGCTCCCTCACCGAGCTAACTGCTAGCTAGCTGCCGAGCTAACCACAGAGCTAGCACCAGTCAGCTAATCCCCCCCCATCCGCACAACACAAAGGACGACTTTTCCCGGTGTTTGTCGTTTCAATCCCGAAGAACTCCCTCGGATGAGGACTGATCCCCCTGTGAAGGTGAGAAGAGCTGTCAGTGGCCGCTGACTTTAAAAACATACATTTATCAGCTTTTTATGACATGAGAAACCCATTTTGATGGGATACAAACTTGGCACGACGTCGGACAAGCTATCGTTAGCCTAAAGCTCTGCTTGTTATTGGTAGCATCTCAGCCTGCGAGGATTGTTGGAGTCTTTATTGTGATTGGACAGCATGATACGACGATTAAAAGACACAAACGAAACAACTTGAACAAACAAAGATTTACAACCAACAGGTTTTAAATTAACATTTGTGTCAGAAAAGTTTTTTTTCTTTTACTGTTTGGCTTCTTATTTTTTTACAAGCCATATTAACCGTTTACACAAACAAAGAAGTAAACAAAACGCTAAATTAACCAGGCAGTAAAAAATAAAGCTACCAACAAACCAAATAGAAAAATAATAATAGTGTTTGTATTTATTTCCCTAAAATGATTTATTATTGCAATAAAATATTATTACATTACAATCGGGTAGGTTTAACCATTATACCTATTTAATGTAAAGGTTTTTTTGGGTTGTACATGATGCTGGTTTATGACCTTCTTACCTGAAGTGTGCAGTTGGATGATGAGTGAGAGACTCTGATGTGAACATGCAGGGATTGAAACTTATGTTACTTATGTGTTGTCTGCTTCAACGTGTTTGTCACACCTTTCGTTTTTATTAAAGGCTATTTCATTTAGTCCATCATCACCTCTGGTAATAACAATGTTCTTTTTACAACCCTCATGTCCAACATGTGTAAACTTGTGTCAGAGCTGGACAGATGACTGTAATCAACAAAGGAACACATTCATTTCCTGCTGCGCTTCCTCCAAAGGAACAAGGAGAATCTCCCGCTCTTCAGCGGCTTCCGTGTATCTGAATCTTTAAAAAATGTCATTCTGTTCACGGAAAGAAAAATCTTTCTTTTGTTCAGCCTCACAATCCAAGACACCAAATGTGGAATAAAAAACGGCTCTGAGGTATAGAAACCTTCACCCTCCTTCCTGTTTTTGTTTTTCAGGTCAATCATGGTGCTGACAGGGAAGCGTTCGGAGAAAGGTCCAGCCTGCTGGAAGAGGAGGGTGAAGTCTGAGTACATGAGGCTGCGGCAGCTCAAGCGCTTCCGACGAGCCGACGAGGTCAAGGTTCGTCCTCGCACAACACGGCGAGAGACCTTCACGCCACGCCGATGCACACCGGGGCCATAGTTAAAACGGGCCTGTGGTCGAGGACACCCGGTCGCCTGTAGCACTCAAAGATATCAGAGTGGTATAAAACAGAAGTTCTCAGCGGCCAAGACCCAAACATACGTGATCAGCCAATTACTCAGAGGGTGATGAAAGTTATTCTGCCTCCTTAACTCAAAACAACGACACGTCTCCCTTTGAGAATAGAAGAGGCTGTAGGTTAGCTTGTCTACCGTTGTTGCTTCTCTCGTAACCATAGCAACAGCGAAAGGCCCTTTGTGAACTGAATATAGATGTTTCTAGGAAAAAAAACCAGCAGCTCCACAAAATGTTCACCACAACATTCCAGCACATGATAAAAGAATTCTCACTAGTGGTCATATTTTAAATGTTTTCTAAGCATTGAAAGGTCGCGGTTCAGGTCCTTGGCTTTGACTTGAGTTTAGCAGTTATTATTTAAGTGTTTTGCGCAAACACAACAGAAACCATGATATGTTTTTTTAAAATCACTCTGAGCACCTTCAGCCAGTTTAGCCCTAAATGCATTGAGATTAATGTGGACATGAAAGTCCTTTTGCAGTGTTAAATTGTCCAGATGGAGATGAGGTGGTACTTTGCATCTGGATGGGATCTGTCACATTCAGAAGCCTTGTTCTATACATCAATAATTAAGATGGCCACTGAAACCTCGCGGTGAAATGAATGTTTTTGGCTGTCACGCTTTTCGTCTCTTGTTCCTTCTCCGCTTCATTTGAATATGTTTTATCTTTACCCAGAGCATGTTCAACACCAACCGCCAGAAGATCGTGGACAGAACTGACATTCTGAACCAGGAGTGGAAGACGAGGCGAATCCAGCCGGTTCACGTCATGACGTCTGTCGGCTCCCTGAGAGGCACGCGAGAGGTCGGTGGATGAACGCCTGAGGAAAGGTCTCCGTCGGCTAAAGCTGGAGAAAAGGTTCTGACGGCGCGGGTTTTTCCCCTCTGCGCAGTGCACGGTGGACAGCGGGTTCTCTGAGTTCCCCCGGCAGATCATCCCCCTAAAGACGCTCAACGCCGTGGCCTCGGTGCCCGTCATGTACTCCTGGTCGCCGCTGCAGCAGAACTTCATGGTGGGAACGCAGGAAGCCTGGCGTGTATTGCTGTGCTGCGGCATGCAGTGTTTATTCAGGCTCAACGTGAAATGTGTTTTTTTGGCATCAGGTGGAGGATGAGACGGTGCTTCATAACATCCCCTACATGGGAGACGAGATCCTGGACCAGGACGGCACTTTCATAGAAGAGCTCATCAAGAACTACGACGGCAAAGTCCACGGAGACAGAGGTGAGGGGCCCCGTGTGGCACACAGGGGTCAAAGGTCAACTAAAACACCCTGCGCTTTAAATGCACATCCGCGTGTCGTGTTCGGCAGAGTGCGGCTTCATCAACGACGAGATCTTCGTGGAGTTGGTGAGCTCCCTGTCGCAGTACAGCGACAACGAGGACGAGGAGGAGGACGAAGAGCAGGACTTCAAGGTGGAGAAGATGGAGATGTGCGATGGGAAGGAGCATCCGGAGGAGCCCCGCAGGGACGGCCTCCTCAACAATGAGAGTGAGTCCGTCTGAGGTCGTCCGGGTCACAAGAACAAATTAGCATTTATATAACGTGGTATTATTTTTTGACGCAGTGTTAAAAAGATTACGAGCCCAACGTCTCAGGAAGGGCTGCAGGAATTCCTCTTTAACGCCAACATCTGAGGAAGAACTGGTTTAAATGATGGAACTAAAAGTGTGCGTGTGTGTCGTCGACAGGCCGAACCAGCAATGACGGCACCAAGAAGTTTCCCTCTGACAAGATCTTTGAGGCCATCTCATCCATGTTCCCTGACAAGGGCTCCACGGAGGAGCTCAAAGAGAAGTGAGTGGGTTTGTCTGGATGTGGTGACCATGACGATGGGAGTTGGATATGGAGACAATTATGGCTTTGATTTATTGCAGATTGTCTTAATACATCTAAAATTCTTCTCAAGTTGATATTAATGAAAACGGTCATGGTTCCTTTTTAAGAAAGTCGGGCTAATGTACAAATGGTGTGTGTGTATAAATGTATATAGATTGTGTTGAAGCTAAATCTGTGTCTCTGGTCGAAACGAGTTGATTGTGATAATTCGAGCAGAGACGGAGGAGAAACGGCGAATTGTGTTTACTTGGTCGAGTTCATGACGACAGGCGTTGGTTTCCCCTCCGTCAGGTACAAGGAGCTGACGGAGCAGCAGCTGCCCGGCGCGCTGCCCCCCGAGTGCACGCCCAACATCGACGGGCCGAACGCCCGCTCGGTGCAGCGCGAGCAGAGCCTGCACTCGTTCCACACGCTCTTCTGCCGCCGCTGCTTCAAGTACGACTGCTTCCTGCACCGTGAGTCGCAGCCTGTGTTCCGTCAGCAGAGGTTTGAACCGGGTCCTCTGTGGAGTGCTAACGCTCCGCCTCTTCCTCGTGTCCTCAAGCTTTCCACGCGACTCCAAACACCTACAAGCGCAAGAACTTGGAGAACCTGGTGGACAGTAAACCCTGCGGCATGGACTGCTACATGTACCTGGTGCAGGTGAGCCCCTCATTCTTTGTCCTCGCGAGCCACTCAGACAAAAACAGAAGGGAAGAACGGCGTCATTTAAAGTTTACCGCGCTGTGATTGTTCAGGATGGGATGGCGAGCGAGTATCCGGCGGGCGCCGTAGCTGCGGCGGAGCGAGCCAAGACGCCCTCCAAGCGCCCGGTGGCGCGTCGCCGCGGGCGACTGCCCAACAGCCGGCCCGGCACCCCCTCCGTATCCTCGGAGACCAAAGACACGGACAGCGAGCGCGAGGGCAGCAAGGACGGCGAGCGGGATGATGATGACGATGACGACGACAAAGATGAGGAAGACAAAGACGAGCAGCGGGACGTGGACAAGGAAGACAAAGACAAGAAGGACGATAACGGCAGCAGCTCAGGTCCGTCTCTCTTCTCTCGCTCACGACGGAGGCAGACTTCTCTTTTTTTAAAGCTAACAACCGTCTCCTGCCGCAGAGGGCAACTCGCGGTGCCAGACGCCGGTGAAGATGAAGCTGATCGCCGCGGCGGAGGCGGTGGAGTGGAGCGGCGCCGAGGCCTCGCTTTTCCGGGTCCTCATCGGGACGTACTACGACAACTTCTGCGCCATCGCGCGGCTCATCGGCACGAAGACCTGCCGACAGGTGAGCGGCGCCGCGGCGGCTGCACTGTGGCTCAGGACATCGCTCTGTAATAATCATCCGTCTCTCCCGCAGGTTTACGAGTTCCGGGTCAAGGAATCGAGCATCATCGCCCGGGCCCCCGCCGAAGACGAGGACACGCCCCCGAGAAAGAAGAAGAGGAAACACCGACTGTGGGCCACTCACTGCAGGAAGATCCAGCTGAAGAAAGGTCAGAGGTCACCCGGAGAAGAGTTGGGTCGTTAAATGGTTGTGTCGGAGTCACTCACCTCTACCCGCCCTCTCGCAGACGGCTCGTCCAATCACGTGTACAATTACCAGCCGTGTGACCACCCGCGGCAGCCCTGCGACTCTTCCTGTCCCTGCGTCACCGCGCAGAACTTCTGTGAGAAGTTCTGCCAGTGCAGCTCAGAGTGTGAGTCCCACACACACACACACACAGCACTTTTCTCCCCCGGACGCTGAACTTTGACCCCCCTCTTCCCCTTTCTGCCCACCAGGTCAGAACCGGTTCCCGGGTTGTCGGTGCAAAGCCCAGTGCAACACCAAGCAGTGCCCCTGCTACCTGGCGGTGAGGGAGTGCGACCCCGACCTCTGCCTGACCTGCGGCGCCGGGGACAACTGGGACAGCAAGAACGTGTCCTGCAAGAACTGCTCCATCCAGAGAGGCGCCAAGAAGGTTCCTACTGGACGTCGGTTCTCAGACGCTCGTATTTTGAAACCCAGTACTGCAGTTTGAGTTTTTTGCTTTGTTCTCCCTCGTTCTCTCAGCATCTGCTGCTGGCGCCGTCGGACGTGGCCGGCTGGGGAATCTTCATCAAAGAGCCGGTGCAGAAGAACGAGTTCATCTCGGAGTACTGCGGAGAGGTAGGACCTCGCTTCTTACTTACACATATATATATATTTCTATTTATGGGAATCACAAACGGGTTTCATATAAATGTTTAATAATCTGGACCTCGTGGTTGCAGATCATCTCTCAGGACGAAGCCGACCGCCGAGGGAAAGTCTACGACAAATATATGTGCAGCTTCCTCTTCAACCTCAACAACGGTACAAAACGCACGCACACACACACACACACACACACGCACACGCGCACACACACACACACACGCACACACACACAATGGGTAACCGTCCGGTCGTCCTGGTTGTTGAGAAAGCCTCCGCACGTCTTCCCCCTTTGCAGACTTCGTGGTCGACGCCACGAGAAAAGGCAACAAGATCCGCTTCGCCAACCACTCCGTGAACCCCAACTGCTACGCCAAAGGTGGGAGGAGAAGGAGGAGGAGGAGAGGGAGGGGGAGGGGGAGGAGGAGGAGAGGGAGGGGGAGGGGGAGGAGGAGGAGAAGGGGGAGGAGGAGAGGGAGGGGAAGGGGGAGGAGCTTGGATGTCCGCGGGTGGAGTTGCCGGCCTCGCTGAGTCTCCTCCTGTTCTCTCCTCTGCAGTGATGATGGTGAACGGGGATCACCGGATAGGGATCTTCGCCAAGAGAGCCATCCAGACGGGGGAGGAGCTCTTCTTCGACTACAGGCGAGTCTTCGTCTTCCGTCGCCGCGACTCGTTTCAATGAAACGCGTTTAGAAAAACTCGTGACACAGTTTTCATTGGAAGGAACATACAGAATGTCAATGATTCTGCCTCCGTACTTTCGGTTTAAGGGTTAGAATGAAACTATCAGATGTAAAATGGATACATAATAATTTAATATTTTAGTTGTGGATTAATCTTGTAAATGTTTTTCCTAAACGCTGCCTGCTAACGCCGTGTTTGCCTGACACTAAGCTAACGACGTGTTGGTGCTGCAGGTACAGCCAGGCGGACGCTCTGAAGTACGTCGGCATCGAGCGAGAGCTGGAACTGGCCTGACCCGGACTCCCCGACAAGAGCCGGTGCACTCAACGCGCGCACGTGCACACACACACACACACACACACACACACTCCTTTACTTCAGGAAATCCACACGACTCGTCAAAAACGCTAGAACGCTTCAAGAAGCCTGGGAATCTTTGAAGCAGAATTTTGATGCCGTTTTTCTGGTTTCTTTAACCACCTTTTGGTCTATTTTTATATCTGTTTTTTATTTCTTCTCGAAAGCGAGGGGGGGGGGGGGGTAGATCTGGATTTTCTCGTTTTTACAACTGAATATTCTTGTCTTTCACACTGTCGTTCGTACGTAGGTTTTTAGGAGTTGAGGCCTGAAACTAATGATCTCTTTATTTAGTTTGACCAATTTAAAAAATATCAATTCAGTGTGGAAAACTGAAAAATATTCACTTTTCACAATTCTAACAGAGAAACGGCAGTTGTTCCTTTTCTTATGGTTGATAATCAAATACTAGCTTTTATTTTTGTTGGACTCGTGATGCCTTTATGGCCTCCTCTAGAAAGTCCGACACTGTGACTGACTACCTGCACCAGCAGTCTGTTTCCAGGTGTGTGTGTTTGTGTGTTGTTGCTTCAGGTGCTAAATGTGAAAAAACAAAAACCAGGACTACTTACAGGAAGCAGCTGCTTTCTTTTTTAAACAAACTCAACCAAAACTGCCTGATTTTCATTCTCCTTATATTTACAAAAAAAGTTATTTTTGATTGTAACCATTAATTTTTTTCATTACATTTCTGCTGTCAAACGATTCATTTTAAATTCATTTAGGAACCAAATCTATTTAGGCCAAAAAACATAATTTATATTATTTAACAAACAACTCCTCCATTCTCGTTTATTTAACAAGCTACTTGTTAAACAACATTCCGGTGATGTGGATTAAAGGACAGCGAGGACACCCAAACGTCTCTTCTGACATGAATCTGTCCTTAATGCTTAGTTTCCTCTCCTTGAGAAAGACCATTTTAATATTAACGTACCAACAATCATCTTTGACTCTTCTTCTGCTGCTCGGCCTTTAATGAAGAAAAACCAGCCTCCTCTTCTTCACCTGCCGATGTTTAATCTTAAGGTTCATTGCGACGTCTCATGTGATTCTTTTGGAACAACTCAGGAGGTGTTTTGGATTATTGACATTCCTGTGCAGAATCAGGAATCCTGGTTGTATTTAAGGCTCAGGGTCAGACGGTGTGTTTAAGCCGGTGATCGAACAGACCAGCAAATTCAAAACGTTTTGTTCAGTAATCTGATTTGAGGGCTGAGTAACAAAAAATGACAAAGACACACCTGGATTATTTACCGGTCTCTGAACATTAATTCTAAAAGGATAAAATCACTTGTTACAACCTGAACTACAGGTGGACTTTTCTTGTCAAACAAGGAGCACTTCCTCCTGACACAGGTGCTGATTTTTGTAAAGTTTACAGGGATTTTGTTGTTCAAAGTGAAGATTAAAATATTGTAAATCGTTTCTTGGTTTTATTTATCGCACTGGATCGTTGCTGCTGATCAATGTGTACATCTAAGTTAACATGGAGACAACATTCTTTTTTGAAAAACCCTTTCACTTGACAGAGCGCCTCCATGTGGTGGAAACAAGGAACCCGTTAGCGAATCGTTGCATTCTTCAAAAGAAAGTCGCGGGAGAAGAAAGCGTTTAGAGAAATCTTTCCTTGTTTTTATTTATCACACATTTAGAAAATGAACCACACTATACAAATGTCCCCCGCTGGGCCTCCCGCAAGAACCCGACCGACCTCCAACCAAAACAACTTCAGCAGATAAAGAAGCATCATGGCCGCCGTGAACTCACCTCCTTTAAATTACAGCCGGCGTCGCTCGTACGGTGGACTGCGTCAGCGGCCCAGTGACTCGACTTTTCATATTCATGTTTTAATTCTTTGTGTTTTCCTGGCGGTCGCAGGGAGGCAGTAGCATGCAGAAACCTTTGGATGCGGCTCTCCTGATTGGCTGAAGGCTAATTCGTTACGTTCGCGCTACGTAAAGTAGGGTTTGTTTTTTCCCCTCTGAAGAGTCTGTGGTTGTTATTTACAATATGAGAACCGGTGTGTGCGTTGGGCGTACAGATGGGGACGGGACAGGCGAGCGAGTAGACGGACAGGAGGGGGGAGCGGAAAGGTCCCCGCCCCCTTGTCATATCAGTGCGGTCACATGATCGGCGACACACTCACAACATGTCCGCCGCTCAGAGGGATCCTCACTTTATTACTCAGACATGAAATTAAAAAAAAATGAAGATAACAAATAAAACTGAGGAGAGCCAGGTGGGGCAGGGAGGTGGGGGGGGGGGGGCATTCAGGCCAGGTAGCTGTACGTGTCCTTCTCTCCGTCCACTCGCTCCAGGTACTCTTTCTCTATCAGGATGTCAATGCATTTCTGTCCACAAGAGGGAGACAAAAACAGGAATTTGAAATTAACACAATATCAAAAGCTAAAAATGTGATTATGGTTTAGTGTCCTGATGAAATTAAGGTGCTGAATCCCAAAGAACTCAATGCAAAGGCACCAAGAAGCATCATACGTTTCAGAAAATTAATAACCTGTTGCCATGGTTACACATTACCTTGATCACAGGGACTCTGGGTTTGAATCGTGACGACAGCTGGTTCAGCACTTCAGCCAAAAGCTGCTGGTGCTTCAGGACCTTCCTCATCTTCATGATCCGCACTATGGCGGCCTACAGCGTAAACACATAAATATACTGCTTAACTCTGAAGGTGTAGAACAATAAAAGTGTGTGAAGGCGTCAATAAATCACCTGAATGAGGAGCTTTCGATCCTCCTCGATGTTCTTGTGAGTCGTCTCCTGCTCCTGTTTCTGCTCCGTCTTCATCGGCACGTTGATGTTCACTCGCAGCTTCTTACTAAGGGCGGAGAAACAGAGTTTGAACACAGCCGGGAGGGCGTTCGAGGCTCCGGGGCGTTCGAGGCTCCTCACTTCTTGTATCCGAGGAAGAGCTTGATGACGGTGTCGGGTTTGAAGTCCATCTCGTCCACGTTGGCGTTTTCGTCTTCCATCACCTGTCCGACGGACAAACATCAGTGAGGAAGTGAAGAGGACAGATGTTAACCTAAATGTCTATTTCCTACACACACACACTCTGTGGAAGACCTCCAGATTCATTCCAATTAAAAAAAAATAAAAAACTGATTGAACAAACGTTTTTGGAGTTTAGATGTCATGAATGAAAAAAGCCAAAATAAGGACAAAGAGAAGTACGATTCACTTACCAGAAGCTTCGATTTCAACAAAATCTGCAGAACTTGAACGAGAATGTCCTGAGAAGAAGTGAAACGTGGTCAGAGGAGAACGGAGAAGTTTATGATGATCAAGATGTTCTTCAGGAGACACGGTGGGTCCGGCTCACCGTTTTGATCTGCGTGCTGTCGGTCAGCTGCTGCACCGTGTAGCTGTCCTCTGTGTTGTACTGCAGCAGGATGGCCATCTGGAAGGTGGAGGCCTGCAGGGTGTACCTGTAAACAACAACAACAACAACAACGTCGTCGTCAACACGGGAATGGAGATGTTCCTGAAGGAGCTCAACCACTTATTATTCAGCTTGTTTTCACATCTTCATTATAAATGATCGTTTGTGAAGTCCGTAACAAGCGACGTGCCGACTGGGATAACTCGTCTCACCCTTCCATCATTAGAGGGTAACAGCCCCCCCCCCCCCCCCCCACGTCCCTCCCCTAGAAATGAGTCTCACCTGTTCTTGAAGCAGTTGGTGACCAGCTCTCCTTTGGACAGGTGATAGAGCCACGTCAGCTTCCTGCCGCTGTGTCTGCTGGCGTAGAACGCCGTGAAGCGCTGGTAGCTCCGCTCCAGCTGCCCCGGGGGGATGGAGAGGGGGAGAAGTCAACATGGTGGGGTTCTTATCATTGTCACTAGTGAGTAGCTGCTCGAGGCATCAGTGGTTCGTACCTCGGAGGGCAGAGCGAAGGTGCAGGACTGCTGGAAGGGCCACGAGCCCGAGCTGAGGACCTGGATGCTGAAGTCCACTGCAAGACACAAGTCGCACACGCCGTCGCTCAGATTCAAAGCCCTGCAATGTTCGCTAAACCGTAAGTGATGCGGCATGTGATAAGGAATACAAAATAAAAGCTCTAAAAATCAAAAGAGCGCTGGAAATTGGTGTATTTTTGCTGTGCGTCTCCTCTCGAGTCCCCTTTCACTCACTTATCTGGACTTCACCCAGAGGAGCTGTATGAGAGGAGACAAATGTCCAAATTAGCTGGACCGGACACTTTAACGGACTTTATCCGTCCAGCTTCCTGGTACGAGACTCCTCAGCCTCAGGGCGCCACCTAGTGGTTCTGCTAAACTAAAAGCTCCCCAAAGCTGCTTGTTTTTGTATAGAAACCTGCTCCAGAACCCGTGAATGAAGAATCGAAGGAGCTTTGCCCACGTTGGATATCTAATGTTTCCTTTACCAGCGTTCAAAGCCTCAACGTGTGTGAAAGAAGAAGTGACGTCACATGACGATGCATAAAAACACAGACAGGAGGATCCTCATTTATTTAGGTAAATTAAACATCAGCATTGAGGCATAAAAGGTCTGGAAGTCCTTTGCAGCATGTACAGTCACGTCCTCCTGCTCCGGTGTGTGTGTGTGTGTGTGTGTGTGTGTGTGTGTGTGTGTGTGTGTGTGTGTGCGTGCGTGCGTGCGTGCGTGCGTGTACTCACAGTCCAGAGGCTCAGAGTTGGTCAGGTGTTTCTTGAACTGTTCGTTCAGGTCTTTACTGACTCCGATGTCCTGGAACATCCGCTGCAGTTTGGACGTGTACTCGAAGCCGCACGCTTGCTGCACGAAAACGAAAACAAAACCAACAGATAAAGCCGGCGCTTTGGAGGCCGGGAGGCGCAGACGGACTCCGGTGCACCACCTTGAGCTTGGAGATCATGCTGGCCTCGGCGTCGTCGCTGGCGCTGTTCTGGTGCACGAGCCGCTTGGCCAGCATCTTAGCGTAGAACTTCTGGAAGACGTCTTTGTCCTCGATGTATTTGAACACGACCATCTGAGAAGAGGAAGGAAACCACCTCAAAGTCCTCAAGAACCATCGTCCCACTTCAACGTGCGTGTGTGTGTGCGTGCGTGCGTGTCTCACCACTTGGTTCAGTGTGTCCTCCAGTTCCGCTTCCTCCGGGTTTTTAGAGCTGCAGATAAAAAACGACAGTCGGTCAGCGCTGCGATAGTTCGCCGTCCTTTGGGGATCCACAGCGCCGCGACTCGTCAGCCAGATGTTACACATTAACGTGACACAAAACGATGAAGAGGAGAACGTGGCGTCCGCTGGCGTCTCACCCACCTCTTCTTCAGCAGCGAGTCGCAGTATCTGGCCAGCAGCTCTGGAGACTTGCTGGAGGACTGAGCCATCCTGGTGACGGCGTTGTTGTTGATGAAGCGACCGCACGCCTGTGAAGAGACACGACAAGCCGCGGTGAGACCCGGGAGGGGCGGGGGGGGGGCTCAAAGTCGGGGTCAGGGGTCGCCGACCTTGTCGAGTGCAGCGACGAAGCCGGCGTCGTTGTTGAAGGCGGACATGACCAAGGCGTTGTACTTCTTATGGACGTCCAGGGTGGTCTGCACGTACACTTTGGGGTCCTGGGGGGGCAAAGAGACGCGTTCTACTCATTCAGTGTTCAGAGGACTTCCACCCAAAGAGGTTCATTGGCTTCGGTTCCGTACGTTCAGCGCCGCCTCGCCACACTTCTCGATGGCGGCCAGGCCCTGGTTGTGGATGTGAGTCTCCAGAAGTTTCTTCAGCTCGCCGAGACCGTCTGTGATCCTGGAGACCAGGTTGTACATCCGGCCCAGGTCTGAGAGGAGGAGGGAGGTGGGGGGCAACAACGACTTAAAGGACGTTTGTGGTTTTTACAGCTTACGGCTGATTAAAAAAGCTTTTTGTTTTTATTTATCATAAAAAAAAATAATCATAAACTGCCAGCTTACCTTCGTTCTTGTCGGCATCCAGAAGGTTCTGGAACTCCGTGTGGAAGATCTCCAGGTGCTTCTCGATGAGGACCTGCTCACACTTCCTGGCTAGCTCGTCCTGCGTGGACTCGTGGAGGTAAACCTGCACGCGGCGCTGCTCCTCCAGCAGACGAGCCTCCGCCTGATGAATAAACGCTCATTTATTCTCAGCGCCTCACAGCGTGCGACGCAACGAGCCGCGCTGCCGCCTCCTCCTACCTTCTTCATGTACTCGGTGACGGGGTTCTGCTGCAGGAACTCGGTGCTCTCCCGGGTGTAGAAGCGCTCCGTGTCGGTGAGGAACTGGCACTCGAAGTACTCCTTGTACACGGACAGCGTGGGGCCTTTGGCGTAGGCGTCCTCCTCGTTCAGACCCAGCTCCACTGCGCGCACACGCACACACACACACACACGAGTCATGTGTGTTCTTTGGGGTGTGGAACCAGTGAGCAGAACACTGACCACCAGTCACCCAGCGACCTACCGTAAGACTGGACCACGCCGCTGATCAGGCGCGTGTTGATGGTCTCCCCGTTCCGCTCCCTCTCGATCAGCTTCAGCACCGCGTTTGTGACCTGAGGGGAACCGGCCGTTATTCTGAAGTCATTGACAGCAGGGGGCGCCGTGCCGTTTGAGTGGCGTTATGTGCGTGTTCCCACCTGTTTGTTGAGGGGTCGGAACAAACACTCCCTCCAGGTCACCAGCGCCAGCTGGGAGGAAGAACAAGGAGGTCAAGCAGAGGTCAAGACTTCAGGCTGCACGTCTGTGAAAAGCACCTCTCTGTGCGCCACACGTACCGAGTAGATCTCGTAGATGCCCTTGCGTCCCTCGTCACACTCCCGTCGGACCCAGTGGCGGTTGAGGTAGGCGCAGATCCCGTTGAGGACCTTGCTGGAGAAACGGTAATCCTCCCACTGCTGCGTGTAGAACTTCAGCACGCACTCGTCCATCAGATCCTCGCCGTCCTGGGGGGCGGAGCGGACACAAAGGGAGAGCGCGGTCATGAGCGGCCCGACCCGGGACCCCGGCCCTCGCCCGGCCCGCGCGCACTCACCTTCAGCAGGCTGGTCAGGTAGTTCTTCAGGAACTCTTTGAGCCGCTTGTAGAGCTCCAGGCCTACGAACTGAGCCCCCCCCGGAGTGGTGGTCTTTTTGGAGGGCTTGGTTGGCGGCACCGAACCCCGGCCTTGGCTGGACTGGTGGACGCTGGTACAATAGTTATATACATGTCTGAGGGGGGGTTAAGGGGTCAACAGCCACGTCTGTGTGTGTGTGTGTGTCGAGTGGAGATTAATCAAAGTGAATATAAAGTGATGACATCATTGAGGTTTTTCTCATCATCAAGATCAGCATTGTAGCTGCTGTGATAAAACTACAAAAGCTTTTGATAATCACACAATACGGACCAACAATGATCCAACTATCCGGCATCAAAAAGGTGATTTCTGATCCCTTTTTCTTTTGTGCTGATCCAAAGACATTTTGTGACCAGTTTCCCTGCTAACATCAGGAAGGAATAAAACCCGCTGGTTCCTTTTGTGAGCATCACGTTCACCCAATGAATGAACGGTGAACAGGTGACATCACTCCGCTGGTTTACAGCAGTAATGACAGGAAGCCCTGAATGTGCCCTCGGTTCTGTGGCGCTTGAACAATTGAAGGGTGATTTACTCAGTGTGATTAACCGGTGACTGTATTTAAAAGAATCGCACAATCTCTGTTAAATACTCATCCTTAATAAAGCTCCAATTAACAAACGGCCTGAAAACCCAAATATAGAGGACATCACTGTTCAAAAACATCTGTTTTCCGTGGAGCCCAAAGATCCGGCCAGCGTTTGAACGCGTCACGGCAGCAGGATACGTGTAGAGTTCCATGTAGCGCGACTTGGCCATGCTCTGCCGCGTGTACACCTGCTGGATGCCGGCCCGCAGGTCGTCCCATATCTGGTCCAGGCCTATCTGTTTCAGTCCGTGGGGGTTCTGGGTCCTGTTCGACGACATGGCGGATACCCCTCGTCCCCTCCTCTCCCTTTGCTGCGTCGGCGGGCGTTGTAACCCCCCCCACCCCCACCCTCCCAACCCCGACCCCAGCAGGCACCTCTCCTCGGGTGGCTCGTGTCCTGGCTCTGCTCAGAGCGCGCGGTCCATCGGTCGGCGGCGCGTCGGGAAGCCGGTCGTTGGGCTGCAGTCCCACTCTGCACACCCAGGTGGCGCTGTCTGCCCCGCCCCCTGAAACTGTTTGCAATCCTCACCAGGTGACCTGCAGACAAAAAAAAAGATGTTTTTTGTTCAGGAGAGTAGCGGTTTATTTTAGAGTAATGACGTCACTCGGCTAATAACAGATTAGTCCACTTCAGCGCCGCCATGGTTTCCTCCTCGAGTCCATCGTCTAGAGTTCCTCTTCCTTTGCACATACCCCCCCCCCCTCTCCCCCAACCAAAGCCCATAAGAGGTTTGATTAAAGATCAGCCATTTGGGGGAAATCAAGTAGATATTTTTGACGTGAAGGCAGTTTCACAAGTATAGAATATAAAAAAGAGAATGGGTCATTGCTGTCCAAATAAAGAGTGTAAAGATCATAAGATCCCATCAGAAGAGGCAGCTGCGCTGTAATTTCATCCCCTCGCCGAGGAATAACAATAAAAAAGGACTTTTGTGTTGCGTTGTTCTGGTTAAACTGAAGGAAGGAAGCAATCAGGCTTCATGGGAACTTTAAACATGTGTTTGAGAACTTTAAAACCAGTAGCTGTGAAAACTTTGCATGAGAACAAGAACAGGAGGAAAGACTTCTGAGGGATCTGATCAGACGCACGTTGAAGGGCTTTTGTTCCAATAAATCATCGATCATTAAACAACAGGCCGAGCTGTGCAGACGCAGACTGAAGGGAGGCCGCGCGTGTAGGCAGCGCGGCTATATTTAGCTTCCCGTCTCTGGCAATTCACCGCCATCAGGAGGACGCGGCCCAAGTGCAGCAGCCTGTCAGCTCCGCTCACTTCCTGTTCCGTTAAGGACACAGGAATTTAGGTCTGGAAATGAAGCTTCACAAAAACAAAATGTTTGTTTTCATCCATTGTTTCAAAACGATGGATGACCACAGAGTAATTCCAGGTCTACAAGGTTACAGAAGCTGGTTAATCTTTCAACGCTGTAACTTTCTAACAAGCCACTTAATTCTTATTGTTAAACACTAGGAAAGTCCCGATCACAGCAGATCCGTGTTCAGACAGCGGCCTCGATGGTGAATAATGCACGAACAGAAGGAGCTGGACGGATGCATTTCACTGGAGCGGTTCCTTGTGTAGTGACATGAACTGACTGCTATTCATTTGTCACGGCGGATGCAGAAGGCAGAGTTTAACGCAGACTCTCGACCCGTTTCAGCCTCCGCTCCTCTTTATCGGAACCTCACTGAACGGGAAAAAAAAAAGCACCCACTAACTACCTGAGGTGATTCAGCAGTTGCCATGGCAACTGAGGCAGACAATACCTTGCAGAGTAACTACTCAACTACAGAAGCTGGAGCTCACTGCCGGTGGAAGGTGCCCTTCACTGCAGCTCTGGGGTCAGATTTCAGGCCCTGGACGTGCGTGTCCTCTGCGCGGTCCCACCTATTGTCACTTGGGGATGTCGAGGACGGCCTGCTGAGCCGCATTACTTTCTAGAAAGTTTGTTGTGAAACAGGAAACACGCGCAAGTTTGTTAATATCAGTGCCGCCTCCTTCGCACGCAGCAGCAAAGCGTAAAAGGTGGAGGAAACATGTTCTTTCCCGGGAACGAGGAGTCCATGTGTGAAGCAGTGCTGTTAAAACACTGTATACCTGCAGTGCATCGCTTTCCTCTTTGGGCTTCTTGGAAGAATCCATTCTAAACTGAGCATGTGGATTTGTTATGCATTGTTATGTACGATGGCATTGTCAGTAAGTGTTATCAATTAGTGAGTCTCACAAAACGCCTTGATGACAAGAATGACTTGCATGCAGTGAGCTAAAAATATTTAAAATAAAGGAGAGGGCAGAGCTGCGTCTGTTATGTCGGCAGATTATTCTCTTCAATCTACGGTACACGGCTAAAGGGGGGGGGGGGGGTGAATTCCCTACGTCCAAAAACAAACAATAACAAGGCAACAACTTAACCGTAACGTTTGGTGACCCAATTAAAAGCATCACAATTGCCACCGGTGAGTCATCAGATGAATCACAGCGCGTCCTGAACACCGGCGTGCTTGGGAGACGTGCGTCCCGGTTAGTCAGCAGCGAGGGAAGACGTTTCCTTCGCATAAGCGGCTTTTGATTTCTGTCGCTCCTCTCAGCATTCAGGAGAGCAGCAGATTGATCATCTGACATCTTAGCGATATTGTAATAGAGCATCAGAATAGGCTGCACACATTCCTACAGTTAATAGGCCGCTATTGATTCACCCTTCAAGGCTAGTACACCAAGGGGAAGCGTTGGCTTTATTAGTTTAATAGTAAGCTAAAAGCTTCCCTCCAAAACGGACTTGTAGTCACCTCTAGACAGGCAGACGTGATGCATCTCTCCATTTAAAAAGGGGGGAAAGAACCGAACTTTAAAATGCAGCCAACATGGTGACAGAAAACCTGAATGCTTTCTCAAGATAGAACATCAACAGAATTCAAAATTTGTCACAGAATTTCAGTTAAAACATACGAACAAAACGATTTAAAATTGCCTTGAAATTGTCTTGTATTGGGCAACATCTGATATAAAAATCCTACCTGTAGTAACAAACATATTACAACTATTTGACTGTAAACTAAAGGGTAACCTTTCCCTCTTGTTATGAGACTGTTCATAGAAGGAGAAAAAAAGTTTTATTTTAATCCTCTGGACCAAAAGAGAGATTTCTTATAAGTCCCACTTGGTTAGTGCCATTGTCTCCCATTACTGTCATCAACAACTGGGAACATTTCTTTCACTTCCAAAAAGCAACCCTGAATGTATCATCAAATACTGTACAAGCACAGAATAGATTACTGACGGCACGTATGTTCTTAAAAGCTCAACATATTCCAGGAAACATTTCAACGTGTTCACACAAACTGTCAAGACCAAAAGACAACGACTAGACAACAGAGGGGGTCCTATTCAACAAAAATACAATGAAACACAGGTATCTCCAGGCCTGGAAAACGCGTATTTCATACAACAGCTCTTTGGGGTATTCCTGGGGAGAACCTTGCACAAACGCATAGTGATGTTGGTGTAAGAAATTGACCGTAACAGTGAGTTAGTGTTTCCTTTCAGTCACCAACCGACAATAGTTTCCACCGGCTGAGGGGTCCTGATCCTTCGGGCTTACCGATAACGTGTTCCCCGTCAGTCTTCCCTTTCCCCCCTGCAACATCTGCAGGCCTAGAAAGTGGCATGGACCGGGTATTTATTTTACCGGTATTCAAAGAGCGTGAGCCCTGTGCCAGGTTTAAAAATCACCCAACGCTACCCGTCTCACCACATCCACACAAGGCCGATCCCGATCCGACGGTTTAACAGCGATCTGTACCCGCGCCAGCTAACTCTCTGACATAATCCCATTAAAAACAAACGAGGCTGCGAGGAACCCTTTTATTGATATTCGGCAGGGATTAAACCAAAAAACTGAGTTGCGAATGGAGGCATAGGCTGCTACACAATACTGGTTGCGAGCATTAGCTTCACGGGGCTCGATTAGCCCAGTTAGCTTGCAGGTAACGTTAGCTAAGGCTAACAAGCGCTTGGGAGGATTAGCTTCAAATAGAAATACAACATCTATTTAGATTATATTTAAAAATTAGTTTACACACACATGTGTAGTGTTTGGGGTGTATTCGAGGTAAATCCTGCCTCGGTCGAACTAACCGCAGTAGTCGGGAAAGACCAACTGCCCGTGTTGTTGGTGTAAAATGGCAGCCTAGCTTCTCGGGCTGCTCAATAATGAGTCAGGAAAACAGTTCGCTAACAGTTTAGCATTAGCTTGCTAGCTAGCTAGCTAGCTCGAGGCTAGCTGAGTTGTCCTTAGGAGAAGAGGGAAAAAATAGCGCCACCAGATTACGTTCGCGACTCCGAAGCGTCTTCTTACCATCTTAAGACCGCCGCTATCGCTGTATAGTAGCTTTGCGTGTAGATGATCGGCCCCAGAAGCTGCCTCCTGCGCGGTGTGTCACTTCCCTTTCGGAGTGGCTCTGCTCGCCCGTTGCTAACTGCGACCGCTCTGCTTCGTTCGCACAAAGATCAACTCAGCAGCCACCAAATCATGCTACCTTCAGGTACCGTCGGCAATGTGGATATTACGAAGGAAAACCTGACCAGGTACTTTTATTTCTTCCGTACATTCTTAATAGAGACAAACAATCAGATCATAAACATCTGCAAATTACTACTGACATGTTATGTTTTCGTGACCCTTAAAAAGTATCAGTTGTTATTTATACACTTAAATAAAATGAATAAAATTGTAACGTATTTGTCATTCTTCCCTGAACGCTGTATAAGTGAATCCTTATTATCACCACACGCTGATGTATCTGTAAAACAAATATAACCGATTTTCTTTACATATGGCACAGTATTCTACACCATAACATTTTAAAACCATGATATCATAAGCTCATACGTACTGTCCATGATATCACGTGCTCATAAGTAAACGGCACTGAAACGTCGGAGCTACCGAGTGGTCCCCGAATGCGTCGACAGCGTCACACAAGGGTGCCGTCGGACTACATGCATGGCCGTAAAAAACAATCACAGCTGCTTCAAATATATACATTGCAATATCTCACACATTCGCATGTTGGTTGTCTCAATCACCCAATATGACGTCAGAAAAAAATGCACGAGGGTTTTTGTGTCCTTTCTATTTTGTCCATGATATTGTTTATTTCTTCATCATAGTGTATTCTTAGAGGGAACCAAATGTTCTCCAAGCACAAATTACACAACATGCGTGATGTGGTTCCACCCTGTGCTCTACACTGACTCTGAAACATAAAGAACACGACCTCTACTGGTCGACGAGGAAACGACAGAAACACACCGAGCAGCACAGTTAATTAACTCAAATCAATTCGCTGGAAACTTTACAACAACCAATCTTATAGACAGGGGTGGAATGTTTTTTTTAATGTAATTGCCAAATTGCCTTACAATAACTAAAACATAGTAAATGTGAAGTTTTTTAGTGAAAATTCTTGTCATTATTATTCATATTTTCTTGTCGTTTTTTACCTTCATTTGCCAGGACAAAAACACAAGCCCAGCTGATCACAGAATAAACATTTTTAATTTATGTAAAAATATGATTAAAATGATGAACAACAATACAAAGACAATATCTATAAAATACCTTAAGACTGACAGAAAAACTACTGCAGCCAGCTGCAATATTAAAATGATGCCTATCTGCACAGTGAATACTTGATAATAACATGTTGCAGAGGTTGTACTTTTACTTTGATGCTTTAGCTACATTTTACTCAAGTGACTTGTCTTGTATCATAGATACTTTTACATTACACAACACACACTCAACCACAGTCATCAAAATGTACACATTTCAGTGAGCCACTTTTTGATATAAATTATGTCTTTCTGTACATTATTTATTGACATCTAGTCTTCAGTGAAGATAATCCATGTTAAAATCACGACCCTTTGAGTTCAGCTGCCAGTGGAGACGAAGAGAGTAGCTACACTTAATGTCCTGCTCGATACTTCACTTTCACAAGGATTCGTCTAGTTACTTCCTAGATTCAGATTATTGTGATTAAACAACTATGTATTTATTATAAAATAATATAATACAACTCTGAAAACCTCTTTTTCTTTTGGTGCTCATTCTTTTGTTCTTTTCATCAAATAAAACGTGATGGAGGTCTCAGACCGGTTTGTTTCTTCTTTGCTTCCATCATTTCCTGCTGCTGCTTCAAGCGAACTTCCTCCAGACTTAAACAGCCACCTGTTACCACACACACACACACACACACACACACGCACGCACGCACGCACGCACACACATACACACGCAAATGCAGTCAGATGCACGCAGAACACGTGATATATCTCCCTGTGTGTGTGTGTGTGTGTGTGTGTGTGTGTGTGTGTGTGTGTGTGTGTGTGCGTGTGCGTGTGTCTCTCACCCACACTGCTGGGGTCGATGGAGACATAAGCCATCGCTCTGCTCAGCCGAAGCGCCTCCAAAGCGGCAAGCTCCGCCTCCGCCTCTGTTTAACCAATCACATGTCGCATAACAACCAAACCTATGGTTACATATCATATGGAGATATGCAACAATATATATTGCATAATATATGCCATTTAATTTAATGCGTCATTCTTTGTAGTGACCAGCAGGGGGCGACTCCTCTCATAGACATCTGTGAGAATGTGACTACTTCTCTTTTAATTTATTCCCTCAGTAGACATTGTAAGCATGAGTTTATGGTCTCTGTCTATATTTCGAGGTCCCCTTCATTTATGCATTTTCATATGAATTTTAGTTGCTTCACACAACACATGATTACTCACTCCTCTGGATCTCTCTTCTCTTTTTGGGGTTCGGGGGGATGACAGTGAAAGCTTTGTGGCTGAAACAGAAAAACACGCAGCTTTCATATTTCTGAAGACATTGGGAATTTCATTTTTTCACATATTGCATATTTCCATCATTAAAAAATACCTTTTTTTGTATGTATTACAAAATAATACTCTATGTTATTATATATTTTTGTATTTTATATTTTGTTTTGTATTATTAATTTCAGATATTTTATTATTTTATTTTCTTGTGCTGCAGTTGTATAAATTAATAGGTTTAAAAATGTTTTTATACACTGTACTTTTTTTCCCCGGCAGGGATTGACCTCGGCAGACGGGGTGAGACGTCCTATCAGAGGACCTGGCACCTGCTTTTGCTGCTCTCACGCACACCCTCAAGGGGACCCTGAGCCGCACACGCGTCTCTTCTGTCTCACCTCTCACATGCACGCCTCGTCTCAGTCCGGACCCCCTGCGGCTCTCCCCTCTGACCGGCTCCGGCGCTCATCTCCCGGCGTTTTGGCGCAGCCGCCGCGTTTCTCCCGCAGCAGCTGGCCCCCCTGCGGCGGTCCGGCTCCACGGTGGTTTTCGCCGCGGCGGAGCGGGAGCGGGACCTCCTCTCGCAGCTGGGCTTCAGGGTCCCCGGGTGTCCCTCGCAGCGGTCCCGAGGGGGACACCTCGGCAAGCTCTCCGCGCGGCATTTACGGACAGCAGGAACTTTGAGTTCCCTGCGCGCGGCGTTGACCGGCGGTACCTTCGGCGGTTTGCTTCTCTCGAGGGTCTTTCTCGTGGCCTCCGCCGGCTTTGATTTGATCACTTTCGTGGCTTGCATCTTTCTAGGTCAGAGGGACACTTCTGTCTTCATAAATAGGGCCGTCATCTTCGGTGTACTATCGGTTAATCGCCTAAAATCTCACTTTTACGCTCTCAATGACTCGGTTGCTATGGAGTTTGCGTTGTAGCAACCGAAGAGTCGAGGTACACGGAGTTCCGGTGCCATCTTTCAAAATTAGAACTGTGTGAAAAATAAAGGTGAACGGTTAAATGAGAAGAAAGGATAAAGTAAAGAAATATTAGGTAAAAACATATTTTGAAAAAGTCCAGATAAGTTTGATCGATAAAATGTTAAAAAACATTATATTGTCGTGACTCAGATTATCAACGTAGAAAATAGACAGGTTTATGGAAAACTGACTGATGAGAGTTTGGGACAAAACAGTATTTTAAAGTATTCTAAGATAGTTATTTTAAAATATACGATAACAATCATTGTTAGTTTCCACCCGATACCTGAAAACACCAATTGGGATTATACGTTTTATTCTGAAGGCAGGGTCACCGGGTTTCCGGTGTCATGACTGCGTTTACGTCGACTTTGACGCAGCCGCAGATTAACGTCAGTGACGCAGCAGAGTTTTGTGGTCAGATGTCCGAGTCCAGTCTGCCGCTTGTCCAATCACAGAGGCTCATCCGATTAGTGATCGGCGACTGCACGCGGGTCACGTGACCACATACCTTCAGGTAATTGGCTACAGTGAATTTAATATATTTTAAAAGGTAAAAGGTATTTAAAGTGAATGCATTAAAAAGTGAGAAGATATTATTACGATGCTATTAACTCATATTTCCAAGGTATTATTACTTTGCTTTTGATTGATCCAACAAGCCAACTACAACTACAACAAGTGCAACTCACATTGTAATACATTGGTTATTATCTTCAACAACTTTATTATAAAATAAGTTAAAAGAGAACATTATAATGCCAATTGTTTATTTGTACTTTGATACGTCAATAATCTACTGCAACTAGCTGACCATATCACATTTTATCCATTATATTAAACATTTAAAAGCTGTTTTATCGATCATAAATGTGTAATTATACAACTGGTGAAAAGCAATAAATAAGTTAAATATGTTTAAATAGCCCGAGATATTTTATACTTTCGTTCCACTGCACCTTAAACCACTGTGTGTATTAGTTTGTCATATCCACCTGAAAATGGTTCGTAATGTTAGATAATACTAGATCCACTTGAATGCATCAATTATATTCTAATGGAAACCCTGAAAGGGGCCATTGTGCATCTCATCTCAGACTGTGAACACACGTCGCTGGTCGTGAGAGAGTCGTTCTCGGTGCTCAGAAGCAGAAGGCTGCTTTGGGGAACCGCTATCTGAGTCTCCGCGGTCCTCCGGAGCTCTGAGTGGTGCTGTCTCGCCGCCGTCGCGCTCTTTAAACCCGCCTTCCATCGCGTTGTCTCCGGCGACGGACCAGAACCAGGCCCCTCGCAACCCGCAACACGGTGGTCCCTGAAACGGCACGATTCCCACCACAGACCCCCCCTAGCTTCCCCCCTCCCCGGCAGGTGCGCACGTTAGTGGTCCATCCGAGAACGGCGGGGGGAGGCGGGGGAGGGACAACACCCCCGCGTCTCGCTGGACGGGACTGAGAAAAAGCTCCTTTAGATTGTGAGAAACCCTTTTCAAAGTGCGACACACACACACACGCGCACGGGTCTCCGCGTGTTTCCGTGTGTGTGCGCGTGCGTGCGTGTGCGTTTGACTTTCCCCTGCGGGAGTTCACGGCAGATACGCGGAGGTGCTGTTGTCGTCTCGCGCAGGGTGACGCGCACTCCGCGCGCTGTCAGACGAGGAAGTGAAGCTTCATTTCACGCCCCGTTTCAGCCCCGCAAAGAATACGCGCACAGCGAGAAGCCCCGCGGCCGCGCGTCGGATCGCGGCGACGCGCCGGGACAAACGCGCCGACTACCGGATGGACCGCGCCGGGGACGACCCGCAGGACGACGCCGAATTCAAGAGGAGGGGTAAGTGGCCGGAGCGCCTTTTTTATCGCAGAACGTGGATGTGACCCCCCCCCCCCTCCAGAATAAGGCGCTATTATCGTGAGACTTCTTCGCGGTGGAGGCCTCGGCTTATCTTCTTGTCTAGTCACATGCGTGATCCGTGCGTGATCCGTGGCCTAGCCGTCACCCCGGCCGTGCGACTGCGTGGCGTCATCGCCGTCGTCGTCAGCGGGAACACAAGTGACGCTGAGCGGGAGGGGGGGGCAGATGCTAACATCTGCCCCCCCCCCTCCCTCCCGCTGCTGCAGAGCGGCACCTGCTCCCCCCACTGTCTTTAAAAAAAGCACACACGTGCAGATTTGCACGCGCGTAAACGTCTAATAGTGGAGGTGCCCATTGTGCAGGGAGGGGGCGGGGGGGGGCATTGGACCCCTAAACTTCCCTTTTCTGTTGACGTAGGCTACGACGTGACAGATGAAGGAGGTTGTTATTTAAAGTTGATTTAAAGAGAATATTCAGTGGAAGCAGCAAGTTTCACTTCCACAGCGTCGGCAGAGAGACCCTCAGTGGGGGGGGGGGACCCACGTGACCTGGGTCAGCATTCATTTCATGTTTCAGTTGATTCTGCTATCTGACGAGGTGCGTTTGTTGCAGAGCCTTAGCGCGGTGCAGCATGGACAGAGAGCCGGCCCTTCAGAGCCAATCAGAGCACGGCGAGCACGCCAATGGGGCCGCCCCCCGCGCCGCGGCGGACGCCTCCACCCCAACGACCCCTAACCCTCCCCGGCTGACCCCCAACCCCATGCTCCTGGACTCCCTCGCGCCCATGCTGACGCCCACCACCTCCTCCCCGCCTCCCCCTCTCACCCCGGCTCCCTCCGTCTCTGCCACCCACGTCCCCAGGGTGGCGCCGGCGGCCGGCGGCGCTCCGTCACCCCACCTTCTTGTCCCGGCCCCCCCGAAGCTCACCTCGACCGCCGTCCCCGCCCTGCGCACGTACTCCCGCCCGATCCTTTCACCCCCGCCAGGCGCCTCCAAAACACCCCCCCCCAAACACCAGCCCCCCACTTCCTCCTCCGCCCCCCCGGTGGCGTCGAGCAGCTCCTCGGCCCTCTTCTCTTCTTCTTCTTCTTCTCCTGCAACGCACAGCAGCAGCACCACGTCATCGAAGACCTGCACCGGGCAGACCAACGGGAACACGAGGCCCGTATCCACGACGACCTCCACGCCCATCACGCCCTTCCACACGCCGGCCAGCCCACCTGGCCGACAGGTAGAAACATTCACGGCCTATTTTATTACTTTCATGTAACTTGCATGCCTCATGAAGCTGAGTAAAACATTTCCTTGTGATGCGTCGTGTATGTAAATATCAACCTCCGCTTTGCGTGTTTATCTAGGACGACATCTCAGCCTTGATAAACCAAATTCGTAACGGCGCGGAGCAACAGGTGTTTCCTTTAAAACGTCATCGCTTAAATCGGTCCCGGTTATCTGTGCAACTGTCTGGAAAAGCTTCTTTTGTTTTGCTCCAGGTTGCTCAGCCTCATCCTGTGGGCACACCTGGCCTTGTGCGAGCCAATCAGAGCGCCTCCCCCGTGAGGCAGAGGGTGTCCCAGCAGACGCTGCTCCTGGGGAAAGGCCTCAGAGGGTCTGGCCCGGACCAGGTGCTGCTTAGAGCTCAGATGGTAAACACGGTCTCACAACGAACACGATGCTCTGATTCGCTGCTCTCCTCTTCTTATTTCCTCCCATTTATTCTCTCCTCTTCCCCCTGCAGCTGATTCTCACGTCTGCTATGCGACCTTCCCTTTCCTCTTCCTCCTCTTCCTCCTCTCCTCCTTCCTCTAACCACGCCTACGCTAAGGTGAGCAGCGTTTCTAGGCCCCGCCCCCTTTTATTTACAGTGAAAGCTCTTTTTTTAGGTTTGTTTTTCACTTCTTGTAAGTGCTTTTTTAAATGAAATGTCCCCAAATCTTTTCAATGTAGCATAGCATAGCACACTGGGACTGGGAACAGACACGAGCAACACGTCTAGGACACGTCTAGGACACGTCTAGGACATGTGGACATAAAGCCTGAAAAGATGTCGGAGGATCGAACGGATGTTTCTTTCTGTCTCCCCATCCAGCTCCAGAGTCTCACCCTGAGGCCGCCCCCCCGCGGGGCCCTCACCATCCCTCCCTCCCTCCGCCTCAAGCCGCCTTGCTCGGCGCCGCCTCCCCTCTCGCGCCCTCATGGCCCCCTCTTCCCCCCCCTCAGGCCGCGACCGCAGTCCTGCGCCACGGCAACGGAGAGACCAAACGCGCCCGGGCGCCACCTCTCCGTCCCGCCCCCGAGTAGGTCTCACTTTTGGGCTTTGTCGGTCAGCACGAGATAAAGCAGAGGATGGAGGGATGTGACCAGATCCGATCGCTTGATCACATGGTTCAGAGAATAGAAAGATGTTGCTGCTGTTCCACTTTCCAATTAATTCCATCCCATCATTCTTCTCTCCTCTTGCAGCTCTTTACTCTCCGGTGCGAGTCGTTCCTTTGAGACCCCGCCTCCATCCTGCAAACGGCCACAGGGCGGCGGCGCCGCGGCAGACCGGGTCCCTCCAGCCGATCGTTGCCGCCCCCCCCGCCTGTCGGGCGCCGCTCCCCGTCAGCAGGCCGCCGGCCGCGCTGAAGGGCGGCCCGCTGGCTCAGGCCGTGCGCGGCCCGCCGGCCGTGTCCGCCGCAGCCCGCTTTGAGCGCTCCCCTTCGGCGGCGCGGCAGCTGCAGATCATCGCCCTCTCTTCAGGACGCCAGTCCTTTTCCCAGAACGCACCGCCGCCACCGCCGCCTCCTCCTCCCGCCGCCGAGCCGCCACAGCCGCCTGGCCAATTGAAGAGGACGTGGAGCGGCGAGGCGCCTCCTCTTCCTCCGGACCCGTCATTGCCAAAGAACAGCTCCCGGCTCCCCTCGCCTCCGTCGCTCCTGAGTGCGCCGCCCCCCCTCAGTCCGCCCGGTACTCAGGCACCGCCTGCCAGCCCGAGAGGGGAGGGGCAGGCCGGAGAGGAGCAGCGAGAGGGAGGACAAGGGGTGAGGCAGGGAGTCAGAGGGGACGCGAGTGCCAGTAAAGACCCGAGCAGGGAGACGGAGGGGAAGGAGGAGAGGCAGCAGGAAGGAAGCCTCGTCGCCCGGAAGGACGCGGAGGCGGCCGGAGAGGAGGAGCAAATGGAGGTGACGGAGGAAGGCCGGAGAGACGGCGGGGAGAAAAAGATGGAGCAGGAGGGAGGAGAGGCCGCCATGGACCAGTCTGAGATCCATCAGAGGATGGAACCTGTCCACACGGCCAACGTTGTTAAAGACTCCAGAGGGGAACCGAAACCCGCCCCCACGGGCCTCCTTAAGGCTCCAGGCCAAACGGTCCCAGCACCGGTCCCAGTACCAGTCGCAGTAACTGTCCCAGTTACTGTCCCAGCACCGGTCCCAGTACCAGTTGCAGTAACTGTCCCAGTAACTGTCCCAGTAACTGTCCCAGTAGCTGTCCCCATACCGGAGGTCTGCGTCCAAAGTCCGTCTCACCGGGACCTGCAGCTGGTCGGCCAGGAGGACTTCTGTGAGAACATGTCAACGCAGTCCGACAACCAGTCAGGTGGGTCAGAGTTCAACCCTTGTTGACCACAAGGATCATGTGACCATAAATATATCATATTATGTCACATCACATGACATCACTTCACATTTCATTTGATCTCACGGAAAGTCTCCGGCCATTTTTAAAATAAACTCCTTCACCTTTACGGGAAGTTAAACATGGTGAAATCCTTATTGACTGAGATGTTTGTCTTTGCTCCTCCCAGCGCTGTCCAGCCTCTCCTCCCAGTCCCCCCCCCCCCTCGCCCCTCGCCCCCCCCTCCACAGACAACCCTCCCCCCTTCCCCCTCCCGCCACAGACCGTCCTCAGCCCGTCGGAGAAAGTCGACGAGTCGGCCCGGTCGGAGGCGGAACCAATCGGCCAATCGGGAGACGAGTCCGAGAGCTTCGACCGATCGCCGGGCGGGCCCTGGGAGCCGAGGGCGTGGCCTGAGGGCCAGCAGGTGCTGACTCACCTGGTGGAGGGCTTCGTCATCCAGGAGGGGCTGCAGCCGTTTCCTGTACGAAAAGCACGTTTTTTTGTTTCTCTTCAATCTATAGAAATAACACAGATATCTATTACGCTGATTCAGACATTTAACAAAATGCTACATGTAGCATGTGAGTGAAGCTAAATGCTTATAAAATGTATCATTATGGTCCATCTCGGAACAAAAACAAAGTGAAACTCTTAAACCAGCTGCTTTCCTTCCCGTTGCAGGTGAACCGCTCGTCCTTATTGGTCCAGGAGCCGGGGAGCCAACCGGAGGAAGTTAACGGGACCAACGCGCCGTTGCCCGCGGCGTCGCCTGTGCCGGACGCTACGAACGCAACGGGACAAGCGGCGCTGCGCTCCAGCGAGTCGGAGGGCGAGGCGGCCGGAGACGCAGACGACCTCGCCGACCGTAAGAGTCTTCACTTCTGTTCAGTTACTACGTAGAGGGAAAGCTCTGGTACTTTGGGGAATATCCTTAAGTACACTTGTCCATCAAATAACCGCTTTCATTCTGAAACCTGAAACAGTACATATTTGTAATATATTTTCTATATCTTCATAGTATTTGAACAATACAAAGACACAATTAGCGGTTACTTTTTCTCGCACACAGGGACGGCGCACAGGGACAGGACGGTGTTGCACTGCCAGTTCTGCGGAAAGCGAGGCCACGCCCACAACTTCATGCGGTCCAAGCGATTCTGCTCCACTTCCTGTGCGCGCGGGTGAGGCCCGCGCTTGAATGGCTGCCGCGCAGCGAGCGGCGCTGCGTGCAGGATGTGGTGCGCGGGGACGCACACAGGTGTTTCGGCTGCAGATGTGCGAGTGTGAATCGAGGCAGCAGATGAAGGTCGCCATTGTTTATTTTTTTTTCTTCACTTCGTCAGGTTCAACGTCCGGCTGACAAAGCGCCTGCGGGCTCTGAGCGCGGGCAGCCGGTCCGAGAGGCCCCGCCCAGTCCTAAACAGGGCGGAGTCTGTTCCTGGGAAGCCGCTTCTGCTGAGACTGGTAGGGACATTGAACTCACCACCAAGGCGTTTAAAACAAGGCTGGACGTATAGAAATATTACTGGCGTCTCTCTGCAGCCTCGGGATCTCTGGAGCGCCGGGCGCCGTGAGAAGGAGGGGAAGGAGAAGGTGGCGGCCGAAGACGAGGGCGAGGGGGAGGATGATGAAGAGGAGGAGGAGGAAGAGTACATGGAGGGAGAACAGGGAGAGGAGGACGACGACGACATGGAGGAGGATCCTGCCGTTGCCATGACGGCCAGGATGGAGAGACGCGCAGCGCGGCGAGCGAGGAGGGCGTCCGCGCCCACGTTGACCTCCTCCGCGCCCACCAGCACGTTCCAGCCGGCGCCATCCCAGTGGAGCGTGGAGGACGTGACGGCCTTCATCCACACGCTGCCGGGTGAGCCCCGATGCCCCGATGCCGATCAATAATAAAAAGAATGTTGACCTGTCCTTATTGCTCAAACTATTTTGTTTCCCTCCGTGCTTCAGGCTGCGGCGACGTGGCCGAGGCCTTCCGCCTGCAGGAGATCGACGGCCAGGCGCTGCTGCTGCTGACCGAGGACCACCTGATGACCAGCATGAACATCAAGCTGGGGCCGGCTCTGAAGATCTGCGCCCACATCAACGCGCTGAGGAACCAGTGAGGGAGAGGCGAGGGGGCGAGGGGGCGAGGGGGCGAGGGAGCTTTTACCAGACGCAAAAAGCTGACACCAAGGACGACAGGACAAAGTCACAAAAAGAGATTCACGTCATCTATGAGATTCTAAATCGAGGTGTGGCCTTAGGAGAAGGAGGGAGCGATCTGACTGCAGCAGGAGACCAGAGTCATGGAGGGGGGGTTTGGACCTTTCTGTACATTTTTCACACCACTGGAGAGTGTAAATTTGATGCTATTTCATGAAGGATTTTGAACATTTAATATATATAAATTTGTCTATTTAGTTTTTTTAGAACGTGACGTCAACAAAGAAAATCTATCCATTAGCTAATATATCCGGTGTGTGTGTGTGTATGTGTAAAAATAACAATAACAGTAATAACAACTCGTAGACTTTGTAAGTGAATAATTAAAAAGTTTCATGTTTTATATCACTATATTCTGGACAACCTGGACAGTCAGTGGATTAAAAAAAGGTCACTATCAGAGTAGAGACTCGTGTCTTCATTCGTCACATTTCCATGGCATCGTGCTTGGAATGAATAATTAATCAAAGTTTTATCACGTTGTCTCATGTAAAACATTTGTTGTTTTGGAGGAGTCACCAGCAGAGGGCAGCAGTGAGGCAGAAGAGTAAAACGATGAAAATAACGGGTTTATTCAATAAAGTGAAAGTTTGAATTTATGTTCCTTATGCACATCGAAAAAGCTCAAATGGAAACCAAACATTCCAGATCGGTCCGTATCTGCTGCTTTTTCTGATCCACAAGTTGGATTTTGTTTTTTTTTTGTCTCCAATCTGGTTTAAATTAGCATCCCACATGCGCTCTGATTGGCTTATCGTTTGGATCGTAGTTATGTTTCCCCCACACCCTTCTTCAATAAATCTCATTCTCAGCATTTTTTCCCTGCGGATCAGCTCAGCGGTGCGTTAACGGGACACAGAAAGAGCATCTTCCCTTGTGGCCATTAGAACTATTTAATACTCGTTAGAAGCAGCGACGCAAAGAAGACGAGTGAATATTGTAGTTTGACTTCGGAAACATCCATCGTTAAATTTCGTCGAAGTGAAGCCGCCGGCTCCATGGCGCACTTGTGCAGGCAGGTGAGCGGCAGCGCGGCCAGCTGCGCGGGGTGGGTCGCCATCATCGTCGCCACGGCAACCAGCGACTGGGTTCGCACGTGCGACTACTCGGTGGCCACGTGCGTGCGCATGGACGAGCTGGGCTCGCGGGGACTCTGGGCGGAGTGCGTCATCTCTCCCGCGCTCTACCACTGCGTGGCGCTCAGCCAGGTGCTCTCGCTGCCAGGTGACAGGGGGGTGAGGGAGGGGATGTGGGGGGCAGATGGATGGATGGATGGATGGATGGGCTGATTGGTGTGTTCTTTGCCCCCCTCAGCCTACATCCAAACGTCTCGGGCCCTGATGATCTGCTCGTGTCTCCTCGGGCTTCCCTCCCTGCTGCTGGTGTTGATGTCGATGCCCTGCGTCCGGCTGCAGAACGACACCGCCGCCACCAGGCAGCGCCGGGCCCTGGTGGGAGGCGTCCTCTGCCTCCTCATGGGTGAGGAAGGTCACACTCTCACACACTCACACACACACACACACACACATACACAAACACACACAGACAGTAGTTTTAAGATGGGCCTCGTCCTGACCTTCTCCTCCCTGTTGGATGAGCGCGCCCACTTCCTGTGAAGGCCGAACCCTCCACGCTGTCCAGAGCGATGCATTCCTAACGACTGTCCCCTGTGTCTCCCTGCGTCCTCCAGCCCTGTGCGGCGGCGTATCGACGGTCTGGTTCCCCATCGCCGCTCACCGTGAGCAGCGTCTGATGGCGTTCGGCTTCTCCCTCTACGCCGGCTGGGTGGGCTCCGGCCTCTGCCTGCTGGGCGCCGCCGTGGTCCTGTTCTGCCGCGGCGTCGACCCGGGCCCCCAGAGCAGGGGCAACAGCTTCTACTACTACTCCAGGCAGGGGGGCCCGGACCCCCCCGCCAACCACGCCAAGAGCGAGCGAGTGTGAGGCCGCCGTGCACTTACTGTGATTTGTATTATCCTAAAACATTTAGGCCAAGAGGAGTAATGCCGGCTTTTACATGATTTGAAAAGTACTTGAAAAGTATATTATTTCAATTTAAATGGCATTTTCTCCCAATATTACCTTTAGATTGCAAGTAGCTAGTTTAGATATATCATGTACCAGAAACTCCTTTAGCATCTTCATTTATAGACAGCATAATCAAGTAGAGTATCAATCAAGCACCAGCATTGTCGAAAATAATAAAAGGTTTTTAAGTGATTACGAGTCGCAGTGTTTCACTCAAAATGAGTTTATTCCTGAAACGCCCGTTAAGATGTTCACACGCTAACACGAGTTGTTGCTGCAGACGCTACATGCAGCGGAGACTTGAATCACTCAAACCACAAAAAACACACAAAAGAAGTTTCCAGTGCCTCATATTTGGAATGTGGAGAAGTGGTCTCTGGTAGAGAGATGTCAATCAACTTAAGCCCCGCCCTAAAGCATCCCCTGCTTTATTGCCTCTTTGACTCTGAGCATCATGCTGTGTTGAAGAAAACTTCAAACTAGAGATCGAGACATAAACTCATGTTTACAATGTTTACTGAGGGAATAAATCAAGAGAGACGTAGAGTCACTTTCTCATAAACGTCTACGGGACCGGAGGAGTCGCCCCCTGCTGGTCACTAAATATAACACAGCTTCGGACATAAAGCAACTATAAAGCAAGGCATGCTCTCGGGTGTGGCTACACTCTGACAGGTACCAGAGACGCATGCATCTAAATATGGTAACTTCCATTCATTTGCTGCGAAAACAAACAACATGGTGACGGTTATAATCCAAAATGGTTCCAGCAAGATGGCCCGGTTTAAGGCCTGAAAATGGCAGCCCACAAACCAGCGGGAGACGTCACTATGACTACGCCCAGTTCTTCTGCACGGCCTGTGGAACCAGGATGTCGGTGCGCGTTCTGGGTGCCCCGATGGGAGGCGTCCATCCTGTCCTCTTATGGTGACAATTAAAAATTAAATTTAGCATCTGGCGGGCCTTTTCCCAAAAGTCCTCCTTTCTGGAGGAAGCGACGTCTGCTCAGTCTTCCTCTTCCTCCACGTCAAAGCCGTGGTTGGTCCTTCCTCTGGACTTGCCGGCGGACTGGCCCCCCGATGCGGACTGATACCCGCGCTGCTCACCGTCACGCTCGTCACGCTCGTCAGTGCTCGTTCTGCTCTCCGCCTTCGTACACGTCCTCGCCCTGCTTCCGCTGGTGCCCCCTCTCCTCCGGGGCGGACCAGCCCTGGTAGGGCCTCTCGTCGCGCTCCAAGACGCCGCCGCCGCCGTCGTCGTACAGCTGGTCGTCGTAGCGCTGGTAGGAGCTGGCGTGCGCCTGCTGCTCCCGGGCGTTCAGCTCCAGCGTGCTGTGCCACACGCCGTAACAAGCGTAGATCAGCAGACCTGAGGAACATCGAGGCCATCAAACGTCATCTGAAGATCTATCAGCCGGACTTACAATATGTTCTAATCCATCTCCTCCTCTAAATGTGTACTTTACTTCATGCTTCTGTTTGGTGATAAACAAAGAGAGACGCCATAGTAAAAAACAACTTTAAAGTTTTTTCACAATCAACCATTAGCAACTCGTTAGCTCGTCTCTGGGGTAGAAATAAGATCAACTGAGAGAACTGAGAGAGCTTCTCACCTACAAAGCACCAGACGGTGAACCGGGCCCAGGTGAGCGGAGACAGCTTCAGCATGAGATAGCTGTTGGCCAATATGGCCGTCGCAGGGACGAAGGGCACGCCGGGCGCCATGTAGGGCAGCTTCCTGCCGCTCTGCGGCTGCTGGATGATCGTGACCAAAAGCTTTGCCAGGGAACCTGCCATCAGTGTGGCCACGAGGCCGGAAAATGCCGCCCCGACGCCGGATCCCTGCTCCACGCCGAATATGACGGTTGACCAGAGGAGGAAGGACGTGAGGAAGAAGAGGACGGTGCAGTGGGTCACCGTGCGGCCGGTGGCTGGCGTGGGCCGGGCCGACGCGTCAGGCATCGCCAGCCGCAGCCGCAAGGTGTAGTAGTGACCCCCCAGGAGCCTATTAAGCAGCGAGGCGCGACCGGTGTGGAACTCAGCGCCGTCCCCGTCTCCTTCGGTCCCGCCGGCGTGGTAGGACGACCCGTCGCCGTCTGGGCCTCCGATCAGCCCCTGGTCGTCTTTGGTTGGAGCGACGCCGTCCTCGCCGAACCCGTCCTCCCCGGGACCGGGCTCGTACGCGTCGCCCTCTTCGTCGGGCTGGTAGCGGAGCAGCAGCACGCACACGCTCACCAGCGTGTAGGCCAGCAGCGTGCCGATGGACATCATCTCGATCAGGTCCCGGAGGCTCACCAGCAGAGCCAGCAGCGCCGCCAGGCTCCCCGACACCGCGCACGCCACCGCAGGAGTGTGTGTGAACGCCGACACGTGGGACAGGAACCTGGACACAAAAAACAGTCGCACCGTCGCCTCAGGAACCGGGGAATCCTTGAGGTCACCTTTTTTTCACGCTCGCTCACCCGAAGAGCAGGCCGTCCCGGGACATGGCGTAGATGACCCTGGGCATCGGGAACAAGGAGCCCAGCAGAGAGACCGTGAGTCCGGCGATGGAGCCTGCGGCCACCACGTACTTCCCCCACAGGAAGCCGTGCACCGCAAACATCTCCATGAGGGGCGCCGAGCCGTCGATCAGGTCGTAGGGGACCATGAGAGTCAGGATCACGCTCACCTGTACGGAGGAAGACCAGCTCGTTCATTCAACGTCCATCTCTGCATCAGATTGTAGCCGACGCCGCAAACACCGACCGACACGTAGGCCGTGAGGCAGGTGACCAGCGAGGCCGTGATGGCGTACGGGATGGAGGTGTTGGGGTTTTTTGCCTCCTCCCCCGTCGTCGCGATGATGTCGAAGCCGATGAAGGCGTAGAAGCAAGTGGCCGCGCCTTGCATCACCTGACCGGCAAAAACAAGAGGTCAGCTTTGCTTTCGACCTCTCCCATCAAAACCAAACCGCCAAAAACCCGGCTACTACGCATCTCACCCCTGACCAGCCATACGGGAGGAACCTGCCGCCCCCCCAGTTGCCGGGGGAGAGGAAGAAGAGTCCGGCGACAATCATGAAGACCCAGACCACCAGGTTGACCACGTTGAGGACGTTGTTGAAGCCCACCGAGTTACGCACGCCGAGAGCCACGACCCCTGTGACCAGCAGGGCGATGAACAGGGCCAGGAGGTCGGGGTACGTGTCCTCACCTTTACCTGGGAGCGACACAGCGGCACAGCACCATTTGTGAGGAAAGATATGACGATAGGACGAGGCATCGTCCTATCGTCATATCGTTTCTCTCTTATTCCAACACTCAACAGAGACACAAGCCACGTTATTCGATTACAATCAGTCAGTCGTTAATAGACTCTTAATTGATGGCCGATCGTACTGACCGAGTCCTCTGAGCGTGCCCAGGTGTGTCGTCATGTAGTCGCTGATGCTGTGATTGGCCAGCGAGTCAAACATGCTGCTCAGGGCCGACGCTCCCGCCGCCGTGCCAATCAGGTACTCCAGGATCAGGTTCCAACCGATGAAAAACGCCACGAACTCCCCGACCGTCACGTAGCTGTAGGTGTAGGCGGAGCCGGTCGTCTTCGGCACCCGGACCCCGAACTCTGCGTAGCACACGCCTGTGGACGGAAATACAGAAAATTTATTTAAATCTATTTATGGGTGTATGAAACTTGAAAACGTGTTAAACAAGGTTCCGTTGCCTCACCCGAGAGTATGGACGCTGCCGCCGCAATAACGAACGACAGGATGACCCCGGGCCCGGCCATCGCCTTGGCGACCAACCCAGCGACCACATACATCCCCGTGCCGACGCAGCTGCCCACGCCTAGCGACACCAGGTCCACGGTGGTCAGGACCTTGGCCAGCCCGACCGCCGAGCCCTCCCCGAGCTCGGTGAGGTCGTCGGTGCCGTGAGCCATCGAGCCCACGGGCTTGGTTCGCAGCAGGCGGGAGTGCACGTTGTACCAGGCGTCGCCAAGCGGCAACCGACCGAGCCACGTCGCCATCGCCTCGCCTGGATGTCACCTGTCGGAGTGGGCCGGTCTACCTGTTTGCACTCCCTCTATCCTTCCCTCACTCCCATCGCGAGTCTCCTTGTCAGGCCTCTTTCTTCTCTTGGGTTTGTTCTTCAAGATCTGCAGATCTAAATGAAGGCAAAGCAGACATGGAAGAAAGAACAAATAAACAGTGTGATCATAAAGGGGCCGAGTTTCAGAGTGGAGCGAGACTCCACTCTGAAACTTTAATGAAGACTGAGGATCTACTTTCACAAAGGTAAAAGGTACGACTGAGGGAAATAAAACTAAACCAACGTATACAAACCTGACACGAACACTTGAACCAAAACCTGAATATAAATCTGCATGATTTGGTGATCGACACCAACGGGCTGGTTTGAAGACAGTGAAGAAACTTAAAGATGCACACCTGAGCACACAGGTAATCACACTTACCTGTAGTTTTTTTTGTTGAGGAAGAGTTGGTTGTGTCCACGTCCTCTGCAGACCTGCAGGAAATGGTGGGGAGACGACGGCGTTAATCCTTCAGACCGGACCCGACCTGATCAGATGGGTACGGTATTCAACACCTGAGTATGGCCAGGTGTGTGTGTATTTGTGTCATCATTTATTCATAGGAAGAAGGCTGGAATAACTGCTGTGATGGTGTGTGAATCCACTTTGAGCTGCAGCTGCTGCAGGTGACGATTATTGACTTTTTGTGTGCAGAGCTGAGAAATTTGCCAGGTGTGTGTTTGTATTCGTTCTTGTGTGTACCCCATCGTGAGGACCGTAACAATCAACGCGGTGGAGCGTGGATATTTTTCCCAATCTTCACTCCTTTAATGTCCCGGCTGAGTGTTAAGACTGGATTTAAAGGTTTGGGCTAGAATCTGTTTTGGTTGTGATCGTGAGGGGCAAAATAATGCATGATGTCACAAGGGACCCCACAAAGTAGAAATGTGTGTGCGTGTGTGTGTCTGGACAATCTGGTGGACGATCCAAATCTTCTGCACCCGAAGACACAAAAGGAAATCCATCCTACGTCTACACACTGGATGGTTTGTGTTATCTGCTGGCTGTAATCCGATGCAAGGAGTCAGATTACAGACCTGGTAACACGATGGTCTGAAACAGGAGAAACGAGACACCGAGCTCCACAAACTGGATGAGAGGAAAGTTTTGGGAAAACACTAGATCCAAAACATCGGCTGCTTCACGTGACGGACGATGTCAGTGTGAAGAACCTCACCAGTATTCCTCTGGATTCAGGCTGCGGTCTCTTGCATGTCTTTTTGGCCATAATGTCCCTGACTTACTAATACATTCCAGAGGCCCATCCAGAGATATCTCCACTCATGTGACAAAGTTTGCCTTTATCTTCTTCCTCCTGTCTTTATTTGGCCGGTGTGCTTTTTAAGTTTGGATCTGACTGAACTGTCGAGTCTCTTCTGAGCGTTTGCATGATGTAAAATAACAATAACCGACTCTCGGTAAAACATTTGAGTTGGCTGCAGAGCAGCTGAAGGTGAAGACATTCCACAGTCTGTGTTTTATATGCAACAGATGAGCAAATACAGACGCGCACACATTTTCGTCAAACATCCTTTTCTGTTTAAAGTAGCCCTGAAGACACGTGAGATCGACTTTGCCAGTATGGAGACGTATGAAGGGTTATAAAGCTGAAAATAACCAGAGGGTTTAAGTCTAAAATAAAAGTAGGCTGGGCGGAAAGGGGACCAGGACGAGTCTGTTAGGAGTACGAGGAGGACTGTAGTCCTTAGCAAAGTCCCTGGGCTACGAGCAGTTTGTTCTAAAGTCTTATTAATGAAGTCACATGACATTTTTAAACCTAAGATGTGATGTTGTATATTATAAAATTTACATCAGAGTTAATTGTATTAGCGTTACATTTAAAAGTGAACTCTTCCGCGCTGTTGGATCACCCGTCTCCGTCCTGAATAAATTAAATCCTCGGTCAGCCCGCACTGCTCGTACATTTGAACATACAAACACCAGAAGTAAACAGATCCTTTAAACCGGCCAGTTATTCAGAGAAAGTTTAACAGCAGCTCAATAAAAACAATGCAGAAAAGTTTTGTTTTCCCCTCCACATTTATTCTCCATCTTTTACTCGTCTGCCTCCGACTCTTCGTCGTCGTCCTGACTGATCTGGAAGTAACGCAGCTCGTACGTCTCCTTGTCCGACGCCACGACCCTCAGCCAGTCACGGAGGTTGTTCTTCTTCAGGTACTTCTTCGTTAGGTACTTCAGGTACCTGGCGAGGAGAAAGGGGGGGGTGTTGTTTAGTCTCTGAATTCAAACAGCCGACGTCGTTCCACTCGCTCTCATCTCACCTTTTGGAGAACTGCTTCTCGGACGTGACGTTGATCTTGTTCTTCATGCGGCCGACCTGGATGATGTTGCCCAGGTTCCCCGTCTTTCCGTTTACCTTAATCCTCTCTTTGAGGAAGGTTTCCTGTGGGACAGAACACAGTGACCTAGGGAAGAGAACCCTAGTATTTTCGGAGCTAGGGAAGAGGGCCCTAGTCCAGACGCACGGTTAGCCGCTCGCAACGTCCACACGCTTAATTTAGGAAACATTTAAGGCGTTAAATAATCTGAGAAATGTTCTTCCGCATTTTCCAGATTCCTCACCAGCAGCCATGATGAATAATGAGAATACTTACAAAGCTGGCTGAGTCCAGGATCCCATCCTCCACTGGGTGGGTCAGGTCCAAAGTGAACTTCCATGCAGCTCCCCGCTTGGACTTCCTGCTCACAGTCGGTCTTTTCTGCTTTAGCTGCGAGAATAAAATCAGTTAGCATTCTAACCTCATTAGCATTCGAACCTTTACAAGTCGACAGCATCGCGAAACCAAGTTACTCTTCGTAGTCGTAGACTCAGCTCGAGTCAACGTAACAGTAACGACATTCATTATTTTATTTTTCTGAGCAAAGTAAAAACCATTGGATGTAGACACGAAAAAAAACCCGTTAATAAATGAAACACCATTACAATCAATGGTAGAGGACTCCAGTAACGCACCAATGAATGAAACACGTGCTAGCTAACGTTACGGCCGGCAACGAGCTAATGCTAACTGCTAGCTTATCGGCTCCCTACCACAAATAAACGCCGCGCAACACAGTTATGCGCTTGAAGTTGTATTTCGTTTACATTGTGCAGGAACCGGAATGAATATCGCAAAAACTAGCTGATTCCAGAGGAGCTAGAGGGACCTACCGGCGCCATGTTAGGAGATCGGAAGTGAAAGGAAGAACCGGACGTGACGCAGAAGTGACGTAGATCGCGCCGCTTGGAACGCCCTTGCCATACATGGTAACGCAGAGAAGAACAAAACAAAACAATAAATACGTAAAAAATAGCTCGTTTAATACCCAAGGATGTCTTCGAACTAGATGTTAACACTCAGCTTGTTATTTTAGATTAGCTGTGTCATTAATACAGTTTCACTAGCAAGAGGGCTTTCTACTGGAGTTTTGGCTCTCTGGGTTTCCGTGTGGGATGATGAAGGTCTAAAGGTCAACCCCAGCCCAAACACACCCTGATAAAAGACCTGCTGAGCCAGGTCAATCATTCACAAACGTGTTCACACATTGAATACACACTTTGCACTTGGCCTCAGACCAGCCCTTCATTCTGCTGCGTTTGTGTGAACGCACAAAATGAAATCCGCCCTGATGAGTCAGAGAATCCTTCAGCGGCTTCGCGGTTAGCATGCGTCCTATATTCCACCGTGCTGGGTGTGTCACTGAGTTACTTGTCTCTTGTCATTCTCCCCGGTTGTGTGAGTCACTAAACATCTACATCTTGTTATGGTCTTTAGTCTTGCAGGAGCTCTTAAAAAGTTATTTCAGGGTTGGAAGTATCTCTGCAGACATTTTTTTTTTAACCTCTGAAAAAAACAGCTCTCAGCAGAAACTACAAAATGTGCAGTACTTTGCTTAGAGTTGGGCATTTTATTTTCAATAATGAGTGTTTCACTGACAACCAGTATTAACATACGTTAGTGTATGCAAGAGGCAGAAAACCAGACAGTTTCGCAGTTTGTCCATTTGTTTCATAATTTTATTGTTTGTTTTTTTGCCATCTCCAGTCAGGTGACAAAGGCCTCGAGTGAACAAAAAGGTTTGCAACTCTACCACCCTCCTCGACCCGATAGAGTCCCTCGAAAAAAAGAAACACGCCTCACTGCAAACCGCCTTCCACATTTCGGAGGCCGACACGCGACACTCTCACGCCTCTCAAAACAAGGTATTACACTCCTTTTGTATTGGGGGGGGGGGGAGGGTGGAGGAGGAGAGGGGGGATAGCGGGCTGAGCCCTCAACCCTCCCCCACCCCCCCCAAATGGACGAGAGGTGTGAGCGCACAAGCGCTCCTCAAACTTCTACAGACAAGAGACTGGCATCACACGGGTAAAATCACTGAAGTTTCTCTTCTAGGAAGGGGGAGGGGAGGAGAAAAAAAAACACTTCTCTTTTCTTTGTTTTAGAGCTTTGACATGCTGGGGTGGACCTCAAGTGCTCATAAGTGCTAGCCACCACCAATCCCAGCAACTAGGAGGGGACAGGGGGGCGCCTCACCGAGCCCCGACCCGCACAGGGACCAGAGCGGGGGCCATGCTGGAAAGCGGTAACGGCTGCTAGAGGGACGGCCTGGACCAGAAGTTAACATCTACATCCCTCCCTCCCACTGCTTCAACAACTCAAGCTGTCCTCTGCACGTTCCCTCTACAAGGCTTTAGACCCGCTTTCATCGAGACTTTTAAAAAAATATACAAAAGCTGAATCCCGTTGTTGTTAAAACGTTCAGGAATGTGAGTGGCGAAACCAACACGTTGAAGGCAGAGAGACGAAGCAGGAATGAGCAACCGATGCGGTATTTTTGAAGTTGTTTTTTATATATAAAGTAGATTGTACCCAAACAAAACCTCAGTGATCAGAGCAGAGGACCACGCAGCGAGCCACAGTGGAACTCCCATCAGCAATGCAAAAGAGAAATGATAAAAAGTGAGGGGGGGAGGGGACGGGAGGATAAAAACGATGAAATCACAACAGAATGATTGAGGTTGTCTGAAGGCTGACGCTTTGGTGACAGAACCAATGAGAATGCAGGGGACTGGTTGTGGGCGGTGCTTGTTGCCTGGGAAACGAAGTCCATCCCCTTATTTGCCAGCCAGGACCTTGGTAGCGACAGCACATTCCTCCCCCATGGCAGCGATGACGGTGACCTGCAGGGAAGAAGCCCACAACGTGTTCCAGTCAATCATCTGAAGCTTGCCCCCCCTATCTCCCCCCTCTGCCCATGTGACCACTTTCTACTCATTTCCTTACATAAATGTAACTCCCATTGCTTAAACCTCAGGCGTTATACTTTTAACATGATTAAAGTCATTCTATACATTTGTCCATTAGGTCAAACCCACCCTACTTCCCACAGTGAGCCTTTAGTTTTCTTTGCACACTCACCATGAACTCGTCACCAGCCTCAAACTTCCCCTCGATTTCTCTGCCGATTTCGCTGTCAGGGACACGCAAGTCCTCCCTGATGTCCCCGGTGTCGCTCATCAGGCACATGTAGCCATCATTGATGTTAACCAGCTGGGGGAGACATTTGAGACTTTAAATTAAAATACATTTATGGGTATATCGGAAGATGTTGCACAGAGATTTGAACAGAATTTATCCACATTTCTGGCTGGTTAAACTACGTTAAGTATCCAGCCAAATTTAGACAAAATGTTTCAGAAACGTTGGCCCAAAGGCAGCGGCCACGTCCTTCCATCGCTCTGCTGCTTTTGTTTAACTGCAGTTCCGCGTGAGAGATAAGAGTCCTGGAGTTGTACCTGGTAATCTAGCCTCTTGATGGAGGGAACATCCATGTTGTGGGTGGAGGGGCACATATCTTCATGCTTCTTGTTGGTGAAGATGTCGATTCCAACCAGGTTGACCTGAAAGTTGTTTTTTTTTTAAAGTGATCAGAAGGATAGACGGAACATGAGGCGTATAAACGCAGCACATACACAGATAACAGATCAAATAAACTAATCAGCAGGGATGCCAGTTTCCATCTGTTGACCCCGACCAGGTCACGAGTCATGACTTTGATCCCGGTTTAGGAAGCAGCGGGTCCAATATGTGAAAAGGACTTTCTACAGCTCATCATTTTTAAATCAGTTGATAGCAACTTTGAAAATGTTTCGCTAAAGTATGAATTCATTACTCCACGATGAGCCTGAGGGAATCTTCTTCAGGTGTGAGAGGAAAGCAGCTGTGCTTCTGAGCGCCAGAGTCCATCCAGCAATCAGGCCACAGTCTCCAGCAGAGGAGAAGCTCTGTTCCTGGAAAAGGAGACTCACAAGCCCTCCTTCTCCCTCCAGAGCTCCAACTGCAGGTCCAAGGCTGCATGGAGGCCGGATTTGGGTCTGTCCACGGTGGACTGGTCTCTGATGGAGTTTGAGCTGAAGAAGCTACGGCTGAACCTGCATGACGTCATCTGGTTTCATTAAGAAGAACTACATAGAACGTCTTCTCTTGAATGGTCACGTTTACTGATGGCGGTCATAATGAGGATCAGGACTAAGAGGACACCGTCTTGAGACTAGTTTAAGGTCCCTCGGGACAAACTAAGAAAAAAAAAAAACCCACACAGCTTTGATCAGACTGGGCAGGACTATGAGAACTAAAGCCTCAGGTCTCTGCCATCTTTGACGAGGTTCAGTTTGTGACCAAACTACATTTTATACATTAATGGTGGTGGTGGATTGGTTTAATGCACCGGGACTACATAACCACACTATATAGAAGGATGAATTCCTCCAAACACTGAGCAATATTCAATATTTGTTTGCTCATTTCATTGAATGTATTATAATCTATATTTAATCATTTTGTGAAGCTTCCCACTAAAAGCATTTCACATGGTTGTTCTTTGACAGCAGTAACAACAAGCAGCTGGCATCCAAAGTTTTTACCTTGGCATGTCCGTGCTTGCCGGTCTTTGAGGTGGACATCTCCACAATTTTGCAGGGGTGTCCCTTCAGCACCACATACCCGTTCTTACGCAGAGCAGAGCACTGCATGGGGTAGGTGGCGGAGGCGCCAGACTCGCCAACCGTGAAGTCAAGATCGGGATCGGACATGTTGCGATGGGTCAGCGTGCTGCAAAAGAAATTTACGGATCAATTTATGGCTTACTGCTGGTTTACAGATCTACAGCTACAGTAGAAACCAATGGACCTGGAGCTTAGTCACAGACAGGCTGGGATAAAGAGATGGGGCAACCCATACATTAAGAGTTAAATATTGTATATTAATCCAACAGCTGACATAATACAATTTGTAATCCCATTAAAGACTAATCAGATGTATTAACCCACATTGAGATCAGTCTCAAAATCAAAATGGGAATTCTGTTCAATCCAGGTTTTGCTTAAAAACAAAACCATTTACAGCTTAATTTTTGCTAAACTCCTGTAGGTTCAAATCACAGTTTAAAGACCCAGTCCCCATCTTGTATCGCGCCGGGCCAATGCAGCCGTTCCAGGGCCCCAACTGTGGACCGGTCACCGTGAGGCAGCACCCTCACGATCCGTTCCAGCGGGTCCCAATCAGAAGTTTAAATAATTAAGCCCGACCGGGGACAGACGTGCGGACATGTGGCACCACGGACAACTTGACCCCGACTCAGCACGAGGCTGCGCGACTTCCAAACCTGCTACTTGTTTTCTAACGTCAGCTCACTTAACTTCTCCCCAACAACAGATCAAAACAAGCATCAGATGCCCAGGGACGAGGCTTTATTTTATTCGTATAAACACGTGCGCGTGTGGGTTTAAAAAGGGTCCTCTGAGTAACTTGATATCAATACGTTAGCTAGCGCAAGCTAACTAGCTAGCTGGCCTGGAGTTCAGCACAACAGCGGCAGCGAGCGGCACGAAGCCAGGCAACGTCACGTATACGGCTAATGGATCAGCTGGAAGTGTCTTTCACTGCCCGATTAACGAGAGCTCCTCCAGACCAACACACCTCGTTCGGATGTGCTGAAGTGTTCTCCCGGTGTTTACAGACCGGACGACGTGCGCTGCGTCTGCTGCCGGTGTTACCAATAAAGCGAGTACCGTTATGTTCGCTAGGCGCGTTGCTAACACGATGCTAACGCCATGCTAGCTCTAACGGTCCATTCAGCTGCGTTCAAGTAAAAAAAAAAGCACAGGGGATTGACACTGTCGACGGCGGTTGGTGCTCGCAGGCCGCTGTGTTTTTTTTTATCGCTCCGACAGGCGAACCGTCGTACGACGATCACACCCCGCGGCTCATAATGACCAGTTGCCGGGAGAAATTTACAGACATTATTAGGGTATAGCCGCGGCGCCGTAGGCCGCACGTCCCTTCGATTCAACCCGGGTAGCGCTAGCTGGGAATACGGCCACCACGGGCACCACGGTGGCAAACGAACGGCTGGCGTCTACTTAAAACCCCATCGAAAACAGTCAGGGTTCACTCTTAATGCAGTTAGGCGTCCCTGTTATCCACCTTACGGCAGAAACACGCGCCATGCCACACTTACCTTCCGAGAAAAAAAGAGGCCCGAATGTGCGCATGCGCGGCCAACTTTACTGCGGCATCCGTAGAAGGCAGAAGGGAGGGGCGGCGCGCTCGTGTTCCGGTGGCGGCCTGGCAGGGAGGGTTGCCAGGTCGGACGCAAGCGAACATGGCAACCGGGTCAGAGGCGGCTTCCACGGGGCTCCCAAAGAGAAGCGTTACAAGCAAAATATACACGGAAACTAAAATGACACAAGTAGAAGTAGCAGTATATACCCAGTATTGTTTCTAAGGTAAAATTCATCAATATGCATATTTAACTCACTTGCAGTTGTCTCTTCATCAGTAAATATAATTACTTTAGGAAGACAACCTTTAAATTTAATTTCTTACATCATTCTACCATATTTATGTATAGTATATTCGTCCTCACCAACAAGGGTTCCATAATAAAATTCGAAATATTTGTACATCTGTATTGTATTATTCACGGTTGTTGGCAGCTAGACATTGAAAAGAAAGGTACAAAAAGAAATGCAAAGCAAATGTTCTCGTCCTTACATATAGCGCCATCATCTGGTCAACATTTTAATCTTTATTTTCTTTGATTTATTTAATCTTTTAAATCAACTTGACAGATTCTATAGCAAACTATTAAGGTCATTTTTTTCTTGCTACATAAAGGTTTAAGTTGGAAAAACTATGCAGCTTCTAAGCTCCAATGATGAACTGATTGAACAAAAGACTTTGATCGGAGATTGTCAAAAACAAATGCAGCTCAAAGCGTACTTAAGTGTGTGGCAGTTTTCACCGTTGTTCTCTTATTAAATGTTAACCCCGACGCCGCGGCGTGCAACAGGTGTTTCATGGTGAAGAAGGAGAGAGACGCAGGAAGTGCTGCTGTACAAGGAGAGGACATTTATTTGTAGTTTCCAACATCGTGCGTCACCAGATTGAGGTCGTCCTTCGACTGATTCAGACGAGGTGAAAACATCCACTCGCATGCATGTCACACACCTGTGCACGCACCTGCTCTCTCTCACACACACACACACACACACACACACACACACACACACACACACACACACACACACACACAGGCTGGCAGCCGTACATACGTTCACAGTCTTGACACGTACAAAAATTGAAATACAAATAATACCACAATAAAAACATTGTATTTTTTTTAGAAATTCTTATAGCTATGTTCTCTATTGTGTAGAAAGACAACTAAGATTTAACAAGTTTTTTTGTCTTTCTCTAAAATGATCGGTAAGATAATGAAAATTCTTACAGTATATATATCTTTTTATTTTTCAATCTACGGTCTCTCCCGCTGACCCCGCCTCCTGACCTTTATTCACAGGGTGCTGATTTAACGCCAACGTCCTGCACATGTAAAAGGCTTCAGCTGCGGCATCGCTTGCACCGATCGCACCCTTTAAGATCAATGAACGAGAAAATAAATATCCAGTCAGAGTTGATCCACTTTCCTCTCGTACAGCCGGATCACAACCCCCGCAAACACCGGCCTTTACGCAGGCCGGGTAAATAAAAAAAGGAAAGTGACGCTGAGGTCGTCCTGCTCGCCCTTTACAAGCATCGACAAAAAAAAAGCTTAATATATAAATCTAAAAGGTAAACGTGTGATTATCCAGTGTACAATCTTGGTTTAATCGTGAGATAAAAAGCCCACATGCTAAGCTGATTCTTACAATTTTTTCAAAAAAACTTTCACTTTACAGTTCAGTGTTGTGAGGAAAAACAAAAGCATAAGAAAAGAAGCCGCCTCAGGACTCGTGTGACGGTGGATTCTCAGCGTGCAGCGTCTACAGTCACCAGTCCGTGTATTGCCTTTAAACCTACCATTCATAACGAGTGACGACGGGTAAAAACGGGTTTGTCACCATGCAAAAATGGCACAGTGATGAACTACGGAGAGAAGGAAAGAGTCGGAGTGCTAATCAAACCTTTGTGCAAGTCTCTGCTCGCCACAAAATAAAAGAAGGGAGAAAAAAAGCCTCAGAGAGGAACCGAGCTACAGAAGCGCGACGAAACAAAAAAAACAGACTCTTTTTCTTCAGTTTCCCTCATTTACTTTTTTTGCAAAGTCTGTCGTCAACATCAAAATCAGTATTTACAAGAAGTGCGGCTACACAGAACGCGGTGGGTGGTGGTGGTGGGGGGGGGGGGGTAGAAACCTCCAAATGATCCACCAACTACTAAGCTCTTCCCTAAAAACAAGGTGGAGATGTGTTAGTTTTTTTGTTATTGTGTGGCTGTTAATGCAGCAATGATACCAACGGCCGGACGCAGCAGCCGCATCATCCTCAACCTCCGGTTTGTTTCTGTAAAAGGTCTCATGTCCATAATTAAATGCATGAACATGAAACTCTGTATTCTATACTACACGTCTAATGGTGACATCAGGGACGCGCCAACGGAAGGTCAGACCAGCCGCCGCGCTTTAGTCTTCTATTGATGCTACGTTAACGACCAGCGATGTTTGCTCGCAGTGTGAACGCCCGCTGAGGACTCGTCAATGTGCTACACGGAGAACTTCTCCACGGCTCACCGCGCGGCCTGATGGGGAAGTCAAAAGGAACAAAAGGCCACCCGGAGTGACGTCATCGGGGGGTTCAACCGTTCATTCAGCAGCTCGTTGGTTTCCTCCACACACACACACACACACACACACACACACGCACACGCACACGCACACACACACACACACTGTCCTCCTCTACCGGTGTCAGGGCGATTCTCAGAGGGAGGAAGAGGAGGAGGGCTGCGGGTCGAGGGAAGAAGGCTACCAGTTCATCATGGAGCTTCTGTTGAGGGTCATGAAGAAAACTTGACTGCTGCCTCCGGAACGCACCGAGGCGAAGAAGACCTGCGGGATCATCACCGTGTGAGAGGTCCGCCGTGCGTCACACGGTCAGATGGAGTCAGGTGACCTCTGACTCACCTTGTCGTTCCTCTCCGACAGGAACTTCAGTCGCTGAGCTCGCTTGTGCATGAAAACTCCGTCGAGGTGTCCCGTCTCCACGGAGCGGATCTCAATGGCCTTCTCTCCCCAACCCATGATCTGGTTGGAGTGGATGTATGCTGCAGGGACAGGAGAGGACACACACACACACACATACACACACAGGAGAAGACTCAGAACCTGTCTCACACCCAAGCCAGTCACACACGGAGGCCTCCTCCGCCTCGCCTCCAGGGAGATTATTGCAGCAGTTTCTGATCGGTTCCGGCGTCGGGCGGCGTGGGCGGGGTTTCGCTCGCCGGGTTTTTCACCTCGGCCAGCGTTTGGTCCTAACGGGTTAAGCGACCGACGCCGTCAGGTGAAACTCAGCGGCTTTTAGAATGAAAGTGGTTTGCATTGGACGCGTTTCTCAGCACGCTAAGGAGAGAGGAGGCTAAGCAGGCTCTCCTTCCACGAAGGTTGAGCGAATTAAATCAGAGCCTCGGCGGCGGAGGCCATCCCGTTTTGGCGCTACGTGTCTGAAGGGTCCAGGTGATGACGATGTGCACCTTCCTCTGTCAGAGAATTAATGTCCAGCGAAAGGTCTCTTTAGTTTGTCCCTATTCTCGACCAGCAGCTCGTCCTTAAAGCGTTGCGGGATAAAATGACTATTGTGTGATTGTCTGAGGGAGGGGGGAGGGACGAGGGGGAGGGTAGGGGGAGGTAGATGGGCTTGGCTGTGAGAAACTCTGGGCTCTGATAGTAAAATAATTACACACAAAACATGTTAACAGGAGATGGTGTCCACACAGCCACCTGAGCCTCGGGACGCAGTGAGCCAGACAGACATGTTCAATCAATTAGGACATCACACACCCCCCATCGGAGAATCAGGACACACACACGCACACACGCACACACACGCACACACACACACACACGCACACACACACACACACAGAGAGGCTCTGATCGACTCGGATCACAAGATCCGAGATCCGTCCTTGATCTACTTGAGTTTTAAATATGTGTGCTGATCAATAATCCATCAGATTGACAGGATTTCTTAATCTGACTTTTCACTTTGCTGAAGCTCTAAAAAAATAAAATGAATCACATCCTTTTTTTTTATAGCTTGTGCGATCAAGGATGAACGTGTGGAAGGTGACAGCAGAAACGAACAAAGAAGAAACATCCATTTCTCCCCCAAAGTGTTTACGGGAAAGTGTGTGTGTGTGTGCGTGTGTGCGTGTGCGTGCGTGTGCGTGTGCGTGTGTGTGCGTGTGCGTGTGTGTGTGCGTGTGCGTGTGTGTGTGTGTGTGCGCGTGTGGACATCGTGCTCTGTGATTGGCTCATGCAGTCGATGGATGTTCAACACTTGAGATTGTAAATATTTGGTCAACTCACCTGTCACAGTGATGAGAACATATTAAGAAAGCTCCTCTTCACACTGGTGCTTCATGGTAACACTTTTACATATCGTCGTTTTTCTTTTTTCTCATCTTACTTCATAAGCGTCATAATGTGAACTCAACAATTCAGACCACTTTTCTATATTTGGAGTTTTTACTAGTTTTAAGGTTTACTCACTCATCATCATTCTGTTTACTTATTTAATCAACTTTATGTTTACAACAAGAACAGGTACAAAGGAATCTCAAACCTTTGCTCATTTACTCGATACATTAATAAATTCTGATCTTAAGATCAGGTTACTAGAAATGTTCTTTAGCCCCATTTTAGTAATGATTTTATAATTTTAACAGTAAAATAACGATTCTAAATAACTATCACCAGCAGACTCTCATTCGACAAAGTGTTAGCGTGAAGCAACACAGCGATCGGTTTCATCTGGAGGATTCGGGCTGTGACTTTATGTTTTCATCACGTCACCAAATACTGAGCGGTCGGTTAACCCCCCCGCCCTCCCGCCGAGCAGGAAACGAGGCCGCAGCTTCTCGTCTAACGGTCTAACTGGCAGCAGAAGGCGGGACAAAGTGCTTTGAACCGGAGGAGGTGTGGTGGAAAGTAGTGAGGGTGAAAAAGATGATCTCCCGACCCCGCTCACAGAGGTCACAGGTCGGGGGTCAAGGGGAGAAGCGAGCTGATTGGTTGACGTACCGACGGAGGTGGGCATCTCGCCCCACTGCAGCACCACGTCTTTGGTGATGCGTCCGTAGGTGTTGACGTAGACGCCCTCGTCCTCGTAGCACAGCAGCATCTCCATGCCGTCCGTCTTGGGCAGAACCACGATGGCGTGCGGGGTCACCTGACCCTGAATCTGCCGGGGCAACACACGGGAGGGGGGTTGGAGGGGGTTTGGGCAGTGGATTAGGAGCCTACAGGTGGGTGGGAGGGTGGATGGGGGACCTGGACACCGCCCGTCCCAACCCTGAGAGAAGAAACTGCTGCAACAATAGAGTCCCTCAGCCACACAAGAGACACGGAAACACACATGAGCACATGTGAGGCGGTTGCTACGGTTACCGTCTCCTCCCAGCGGCCCGTCTCTTATCCCTGGCCACGTTAGAGGAGGACGCGGCTACACCCTTGTTCATTCATTTATTTATTGACTCACTCATTCCGGCAGCCAATCAATTATTTCCGGATCCACTCAGGAAGCGGTTCATCCACTACGTCACACTCGTCCTCACATACGTTCAGCCACATATTCATGATTTTATCGTTCACTGGCTCACTCGATGGAAACGTTCATGTTAAATGAAGTTCTATGTTCCAGTGAACGCAGCCGGACACACGCACACACGCAGACTAACATGTGAGGGGATGTAGATGTCGTAGGGGTTTCCAGAGTCCACGTCGATGACATGGAAGCCGACACTGGATCCGTAGATGACCTTTAACCTCTGCCCCTCCTCCACCGTCAGGTCGACCAGCTGCGGGCGATGTTGCAGGTCGGTGAAGGACTGAGGAGAGAAAAAAAAGCTAATTATTCAAACACTTGAGGTAAAAAAATCAAGCGGAAAAACAACTGACGCTAAGTTCGCTTTTAACAGATCTACTTTTAACCGTTTCGTTTACACCTTACGCATCCTTACACGTCTCACCTTGAAGGCCATGAACTTGTGGTACGGTTTAGGGGCCCAGGCGTAGATTTCCACCGCGTTCTTCAGAGCAATCACCAAGAATTTAATCCTCTCGTACTTCACTGCAGACGGAGGGCAGAGCAACACATTTACATTTAAATTAAACAAATTGAAACGTTAAAAGAATATTGATGTTGCTTTGTAAAGATTACGAATCAGAATTAAATCGAGTTTTCAAAAGATATAAAAGAGGAAATCAAGCCAAATTATCCGGGAGTCCCCACAACGTCAGTGTGTGTACGGGTTCACGTCCCCGCAAACCCAGTAAACGAGTTCCCTCACCGACTTTGTAGTGGACGCAGCCCTCCAGCTCCCCCACCGTGATCCAGCCCTGCTTCTTCTCCACCTCGGGGTCGTTGTGTAATATCCGGTTCCTCAGCCAGGACAGGTAGTAAACACGGAGCTTGTTCTTCTTCCCTTTAAATATAAAATGTTTGTAAAACGGGTTCGTATTTGAACAAATAATTCCGAGCCAACGAGATTGGACTTTTTTAGATGCTTGCCTATTTGAGATGTTCAGATCCTTTAGGAGAAACCTTAGTTTCACTACGAGTAAACGTGGTCTCGGGACCAACCTGAGATGGTGACCAGCACGTTGAGCCCCTCCAGGACGTCCATCTGCTGGAAGCGCCGGCGGTTGATCAGGTTGTAAACTTTCCCCTGACCGCTTCGGTCCAGCAACATCAGCCCGTTCTCCGTGCCCACCAGCAGATTCACTCCTGCACACACACAGATGTTTGTAAGTACACACTCATACATCAAGGTCTCTCTCTCTCTCCCTCTCTCCCTCTCTCCCTCCCTCCCTCCCTCCCTCCTTCCCTCTCTGCTCACCCCACAGCGCGGCGCACAGGATCTCGGAGTTGAAGCGCTTCTTGTACTTGCGGATCTCCGGCGTGTCGCTGTGCGGCCGGATGTTGGTGGGGTTCACGTTGACCACGGAGATCTTCCGGGCCTCGTTGAGCCTCGCCTGCTCCAGGTCGTGCTCGTGCTTCAGCAGGTCGTCGGAGAACAGCGCTGCGGGAAACAACCGAACATCCGTTTCACACAAGCTAGTTTTAACGGGGGGGGGGGGGAGGGGGGATTTGAACGCACTGCAAACAAAGGAGAGGAACCTACCTGAGGCCGAGATGTTGTCTTCGTCGTCGGTGGGGGAGGTCCCGTAAACCCTCGGATCGACGAAGGGCGTGAAGGAAGACTTGGAGCCTCCGCTGCTGCCCCCCCCGTACTGCAGAGCACAACGACACAAGCCAGGTTACACTGTCGAAGTGCAGGAAACAGGTCCAGTGGAGGATGAACGAGTCGGACACACGGAGATTCTCCCTTCTCACGGTAACGAAGGAATAAAATAAAATAAAACTTCTGCGATCGGGACACTTTCTGGATCGGAAGTTGGGAAACAGAGGGAGGAGAGAGGGGGAGGAAACTGGGGAGGCCGAGCAGAAATAAACAGGGCAGGAAATCAAAAGTGCCACATGGGGAACTGAAGCCGTTCTCTTCAACCAGTGATTCACTCAAAAGGACCAGTTGGTGACGGGTTGGACGGGTGCTTGGGGCAGTAGGGGGAGGGGTGGGGGTGGTCAGGTGACAGGGTGCTTGGTCTGCTGGGATCGGGTGGGGAGTGGTGGAAGGGGGGGGGGTGTGGGGGCAGAAAGTTGGGTGCCGCTCCACCTACTTGGGCCCCAGATGCGTCGCCGGGGGAGACGAGGGGGGAGGTGCTTTGCTGCACCAGATCGGGGAGATTGGCGTTGCCGGGGAACAGATCGGCGTCGCCGGGGAAACCGTTGCTGGCGGCGGAGCTCCGCCTCCGTCCCCCGCGCCACTGGAAAGAGAGAGAAGGGGGGCGGGCTACTGCGCAGCGAGGCTGTGATTGACAGGTCGGGCGAGGGTGGGGGGTGGGGCGGCCCTGCCGGGCGTTCGAGAGAGAGGCCCAAATAAAAGGTTGATATTTTCCGTCCATTGTTTTGGGTTTTCAGGGTTTCTGACAACCTGCTCATCAGGCCGCGGGAAGGGAAACGGTGCCACGGTGGAGGGGTCAAAGGTCAGAGCGGACTCACCTCGCGCATCATCAGCGTGCTGTCCTGGGAGCTGTTTCCGTACAGGTCGTGGTGGCCGTCGTTGTGGACCCCCGCCATGGCGAAGGCCTCGCTCAGACCTTGACTCGCTGCCGGCCTGAAGGGGAGGAGCCAACATCCTTACTCTACGTTCTCACTTACGTGCTTCTCCGCTGTTTGGATGATGAAGACGTGACAATCCGGGAATGATCAAAGCCACGACGTGACGCCTGTGTGTCTGAAGCTCACATGATGCGCGGTATGTCGCTGACCGCCACCGACCCGTCGTTGGCCCCGCCCTCTCCCTCCTCGTCCTCGCTGCTGTGCGAGTCCTCGCTGGAGGACGAGTAGTCGGTCACCTTGACGGGGGGCCGGCTGGTCTCCTCGCCCTGACGCAGCTCTCGCAGCTCCTTGGCCAGAGCCGTCAGGTCCTGGGGGGGGACGCGGGGGAGTCAGCGAGAGGGGTCAAAGGTCGAAAGGGATCCGGGACGTTTACATTCATGCAAAAAACGACCGTAAGTGCAAAAGTGTAGGTATCGTTGTCCCTGTTCTGAAGCAACCCAATGCTATCTAATATAACACATTTTATTATTTCAAATATTCTATTTCATAAATTTGATATATTTAATGAAATTATAGTTTAAATACATTCAATTAAACATTGCTGGTTTTTACAAATAAAAGTTTTGTACGACTTGTGGTACAAGCTGTTATTTTTTTTGTTTGTATGGGGGGGGTCATGCCTCAGTGCAGGAGGGCCGTCATCTCAAAAAGGGTCTGTGCATGTGAGAGAAGGTGGACAAGGAGGAACCTTACCAACTCCTCCTGATGAGAGGAGATCAAAGGGGAGGAAGAGGAGGAGAGAAAGTGACACCAGATTAAACATGAGACGGGTTGATGTGAATGATAACAGGAAGTGGATGAGATGAATCCTCCAGGAATCAATCATCAGTTTCCCTTTTTGGCAGCAGGAATGAACGGAGGGTGAGTGTGGGGGAGGCGGGGGAGGAAACCAGAGGGGTGGGGGGAGGAGATGTCACTGACCTCGTCGACAGCTTTCTTATAACTCTGAAGGACGATGGAGGGAGGAATGGAGGATAGGATGGGACAAAGAGGAGGAGGAGAAAGAGGAAGATGAGGGAGAGAGAAGAAGAGGAGGAACGAGGAGAAAGAGAAGAATAGGAGGAGGTGGGAAGAGGAGGAAGAGAAGGAGGGGGAGGAGGAGGGTGAACATGAAGTTCATTTTAGTTCAGAGAGTGTTTGAGTTTCATTTAATCAAACGTTTGTTTCTCTATGTGTGTGTGTCTCTGTGTGTGTGTGTGTGTCTCTGTGTGCGTGTGTGTGCGTGTGCATGCGTGCGTGCGTGTACTCACTGCAGGCCTGCTGGGTCGCGTCAGCTCTCTGCCGTCGTCTTTGGTCTCGTGGGTCGGAGGAGTTGAACCGTCGGTCACAGCGGCTGAATTACCTGAACACACAATGAGGGAAAGTTGACACATTTTTGTGAACACAAAACAAGCGTTACGTTGTGACGAGGAGCTGTGAAAGTGTGCGTGTGTGGTCACCTCGTTCGTTGGAGCCTCCCTTGGAGCTCGGGTTGCTGGAGCTGGAGGAGCTGCCGCTGCTCGTCCTCTTCAGGGGCGTCTCCATGGCAACGTCGGTCCTCCGCAGGTCGGGGTTGCTGCGGCAACACAAACAAAACAATGAGGTGTAAACAAACAACAACAACAACAACACCGACCCGTCTGTGTGCGCGTGTGTAGGTGTGTGTGATTGTGTGTGTGAGAGAGTGTGTGTGAGAGTGTGTACCTGGCCCGTATGAGGTGAGCTCCGGCTCGAGGCCCGAGGCCGGGTCCGTTCCCAGGTGAGTGTTTCCTGACCAAAGCTGGAGAGATGGAGGTCGTCCTCTGAGGAACCTGGAGAACACACACAGCAGAGATGTCTGCATGCTGTCTGCATGCTGTCTGCATGTTGTCTGCATGTTGTCTGCATGTTGTCTGCATGTTGTCTGCATGTTGTCTGCGTGTATATATGTATTTTTTCAAATGTATTAAAACCAATAAAATCTGAAATTTTGTGTTCTAAAAACAAAACACATCTGGAGAAGCTCCCGACTGACACTGAAATTCCCCAAAAACTGAAAAAGACACGAAAAAAGAATCCAGACAAAGAATAGACACACACAAGAAAAGACACACACACACACACACACACACACACACACACACACACACACAGGTGGGGGCATGCAGAGACCTTGGGCGGCATGTCGTCGTCCTGCCGCAGCCAGGCGCTGCGGTCCAGCTTGTCGAGGGGGGGCGCCAGGCGGGTGAGGGACGGGGGAGGAGGGGTGTCGGAGGTGGGGTCGGAGTTCTGCCGGGGCATAGGAGGCCGGGAGGGGGAGGGCGCCGCCGAGGAGGAGACACCGTGGGGTTCGTACAGGGACTGAGAGCCGGACAGACCGTGACTCCTCACCTGCACCAGGTGGGCCATCTGCACGCACACGCACACACACACGAGCAGGAAACAGGCGGGAGAGGAGGAGGAAGAGGAAGAGGAAGAGTTCACTCAACGTGATCAGGAGGCGGCGGGAGAGAAAGATCTGCATGCCTGCACGGGCGCGTTCACACCGTTCGGTTCAGTTACAACAAACTTCTCCTCCAACGACCCTGAAAACACGACGCCTGTTCACGTGTTAAGGCTGCGTTCTGTGCAGCGACCAGCAGGGGGCGACGCCTCTGCTCCCATAGACGTCTATGAGGAAAGCTGTCGAAACTGAACCGAAACCCCAGAGTGTGATCGCACCCCAGGTGTGTCTGTGTGGCGTGCGGACACGCAGACACACCTGGGGGGAGGGGGAGTGGAGGGGGCACACACCTGGGGCTCCATGGAGCGGTGCATCGGGGGGGTCCGGGCCTGCTGGATGCCGCCGCTGCTGAAGGACTCGGAGCGGGGGGGCAGCGACGGGTCCGAGATCCGGTTGGAGACTTTGTGCTGCAACGCAGGAGAAGTCTGTCGGTTCATCTTATAATGCTCCTCCACCTGACGCACACAGACACACACACACACACACACACACACACACACACACACACAGTAAGTCACTCCCAGCATGCTATACGGTAATATACGGTATAATATTAATAGTTAATTTTAAAAAGTAGGTTAGCGCAGTCGTTCCCTAGAAGGCTGAACCTAGTTGGGACCCAAATATATGGGTGTGTGTGTGTGTGCGTGTGTGTGCGTGCGTGTGTGTGCGTGTGTCACCTGGATTTATCTATTAGTAGAAGTATTATATGTGAGTATGAAAACCTAATCTCAATTTTGTTTCAGGTTGAAACTTGTTAATTTTTTATTTAAATTGTTACTCATTTCATTGTGTTTAAATTCAGTTAAAGACATTTCAGATGAAACGTTTATTTTATTAGTCTAGTTTGACTTCTTATGTTAATATTTACAGTATATTGTTATTACATAATACATTTATCATTTAATATATATTTTATTGTTTTTTTTTAATTATTTTACAGTCTGATTGGCATCAAAATTGTTGAATAACTGAATTTATACAAGCCGCCCTTTAAGAGCCCCGATCAGGAAGGGAAGGCAAACAAGTTAGAAAATATTACAGAAATAGTTAGAAATATCTGCTCCCATCACACCACAACATGCAACGAGCAGATGCGTTAGAAACCCACCAAGGAAACATCCTCAGCATCACTGTTATTATTTATCATGATCACAAAGTCAATAAGATCACCCAGAAGAGTCAGTCATCTGTGGAAAGTGAAGGTTAAACAAAGACTGATTGTTATTGTGGAGGAAAAGGAGACAATAGATTAAAAGAGGAGACGACGAAGGAGGAGGTGGTTAAGAGAGAATCAGCTTTCTGGATTTTGTGAGTGAACGTTTCCTGTGAGGAGCAGCGAGATGAATCCACACGACGTTAACGCATGCGAGTCCACCTGGTCAGAGAAGGAAAAATGGCCCCAGCAGCTCGGGTTAGTGAGTCAGCCCGCACAGATCAAAGAGGCAGCGGCGGAGAAGAGGCGGTCCGGCCCCTCCCACTGACCCGCCGGCCGGGGCTCCGCCCCCTGGAGTCGGGGCTCCTGTCGGGGCTCCTGCGGAGGTCCTGCTGCCGTGACCCCGGTTCAGGCACACAGGTGACCCGGATGCGAGGCGCATGCATGTGACCGTGGGGGGGGTCGTCGTGGGCCGGGTAGGAGGGGGGGCGGCGAGGTTTGTAACCGGGGAGCTGGAGGAGGTTGCCGAGCTGGACGTCCCGCCCTGTGAAGGAGTGGTACTTCTTGGGGGGGATGCGAGGCGAGTTGCTCTGAGCTCGATGCATCACCTGGAGAGCAAGGCGGGTGTTAACAGGTGGAGGGGGTGTCGGAACCAGAAGGGGGAGGGGCATGGCAGAGACCACACCCCCCCTCACCGCCATGTCAGAGGCTGACAGATCAGCTGATGACATCCATTGATTTAAAAACATAATTCACTTTAGTCTGTTTCTGGCTGAATGGAATGAGTGTGTTACAATAATAGTGTCTCTATTTGTTAACATTCGTATTAATGAATTAAGAAATGCGTTTGTTTTTTAATGCACTTGTTTATTTGTCTGTGCTTATTTTTACTTATTTATGTCAGTATTTGTCCTTTCAAGTCATACAAAACCAGTCTTTGAACAATAGTTTATGATGATTATTATTGAAACGGTCATAAATAAAGACCTCACAGACGAACATTAAACAAAGAGGAGTCATTTTGCTGTCAGGCTGCTGCACCTAAAAACATGAAAACCAGAAAGTGGTTAAAGGAGAAGGCGACACCTGGGGGGGCAGAGAAGTGAGACCAGTGTGCACGTACCTGTGCACAAACATTTATTCTCCTCGGCAACACAACCAAAAATACAATCACAGTAATAAATCTAAACCGTTCACAGCATTATTTTAATAAATCAGTGAAATATTAAATAACATTTTCTCCTCCACAAAGATAAAGCAAAGGGCATTAGTGGGAAGTTCTATTTCTTTTTATTTGTTTCTCCCGTTTTTACTATAAAATCAATTGTTTTTCATTCCTTTAGTTTAGTAACTTCTTGTAAAATCCGAACAATTTCTCGAATGTCCAAAGCAGGGACTTCAAAATCGCAGCAAAGCGTGAAGCCTGGTGAAGCCCCGCCTCCCTCGCTGTCAGTAACTCCCTGGAGCAACCTGCCGAGGGGGCGGGGCCTCTGCGTGGCGGCGGCTTTACCTCCTTGGCCCAGGCCGGCTTGTCGGCGGCGCCGCCGGGCGCCTGGTCCTTGTAGTGGTACAGCTGCTTCTTGTCCTGCGGCGGCCGCGCCGGGTCCTGCTGCTGCTGCTGCTGCAGCGACACCAGGTACGCCCGCTCCTGCTGCAGCTGCCTCTGCAGCCGCTCCGCCTGCCGCTGCTCCTCGATCTGCTTCCTCTTGTACTCCTAGAAAACGGAGACACAACTATTGACACAGGATTCTCGCTAATACCGTTTGTTTTGTGAGATGCAACTATGAAATGCTCTTTGCATTCGAAGCAGAGGCCACGAGGACTCGCTGGGATTCACATTGAGCCCAAACAAGACCTCCATCAGACATTAGAATCACATGCGAGTGATGAAATGCTTGTGGCGTGCAGCGGGCCGACCCGGAGGACTCGTCCAGGGGACTTTGTGTGTTTGTGTGTGACGTTACCAGCAGTAAGGCCTGCTCCTGCAGGAGTTGCTGCTGCAGGATCTCCAGCTGCCTCTGCTCCTCCTCCAGCTGCCTACGGATATACTCCTAAGCAATCAGCGCCCGGCGGGGGCGGAGGGAGGGAGGGCGAGGGGGGGGACGAGGGGGGCGACGTGAGGCGCGGCCAACCAGTGAGCGGCGAGGGAGCAAAGTCGGCGCCCAGGCAACCAGTGACATCAGCAGAGCAGGAAACGAAAGAAAAGGAAATACAAGAAGAGGAAAGTGGATTCATTGAGGAGGTGTGAAAGTAGCGGTTTGGAGATAAAGAGAGAAGCAGCGGGGGGGGGGGGGGGGGGGGGGGGCATAATTAGTAGAGCAAGAAAAGAAAGACGTGAGCGTAAAGTTAACTATTAAACATACAAAGCCTCCTGTGGTGAAGCGTGAAGAGATCTTTCTCCCTCTTTGTAATTATCAGAATGTAGCATTAAAAAGTGACACATATTGAGCTGCACAACGTTTGAACATAAGTTCAATTTGTAGGTCCTTAATGTATAGAACCACTTTCACTAGAGAAAATCATCTTCATATGTATCAGTAAATGTTTCTACCCTGTTTCTACCCCCTTTGAAGGATCAAATCTTATGGATCAATGACACACTGGTTCAATAACTATGAAAGTGAAGAAGTATATTCATCGCTCACATACGTTTGTTTCACACAGAGAGAAAGAAGAAAGGGCCCGTAAGAGAAAGAAGAGCAGAAGGTGTTGTTGTTAAGCCCCGCCCCCCTCATGGATGACCCCTGTGATGTAACATGGGGAAGCGGGGGGGCGGGGGGGGGAGGTGCTCCTCTACCTGCTCTCTCTCCGCGTGCCTCCTCTCCTCGTCTCGACGGAGCTGCTCCATCTCCTCGTACCTCCGCCTCTGCTCTCGCTCCTGCTGCTTCCTCATCTCCCGCTCGCGGCGCTGTTGCTGCAGGTGGAGAAGTTTTATAACCTCTGTGTGCGTGTGCGTGTGTGTGTGTGTGTGTGTGCGTGCGCGCACTAGGTGTGTTTCCCTGGAATTTGGAGAAGCGGAGGTGCTAACCGCCTCAGGTGGTTGCCACCAATACAACAAAGTAAGATAACATTACATTTCTTTGGTTTATTAACTTCAGAGTGCAAAATACGATCAATCAAAAATCCTGGTAAAACTGATTAATATCAGGATATTTGATCCATTTTTATTTTTGTGCCCATCCGTATGTTCGATGATCTCATCACTAAAGGAGACAAGCGGGGAAGCCTTAAATAATCCGAGCGGCTCTTATTTTGGCGGGGGTTACCTCCTCCAGCCGCCTCCTCTGCTCCTTCTGCTCCTCGATGCGTTTCTGCCTCTCGGCCAGCAGTTGGCGCTTGTGCTCCTCGTTCTGCTGCTGCTCCAGCTGCTGCCGTCGGATCAGCTCCGACCGCTCCTTGTTGGCCAGCTGGAGGCGCAGGAAGTCCCGCCTCAGCGTGGACTCGCCGGGGATGTTGATGATGGAGCTGACGGAGGAATTCAGTATGATACATTGTAGCAGTACACGTTCAGTACTACAGTACTACCAGTAGCAGTGGTTGTACCTGGGCTCTCCGACGTCTCGCTCTTCGTCCTCTTCTTCACTCCCGCTGTACTCGTATTCCGTCTCATCTGGAGGACCCACACACACACACCTCAGGTCAACATCCGCGTGTCCTGAAACACCTGGCCCATCGTCGTCGTCGTGGCAACGGGCTCACCCCTCTCGCCCCTCCTCTTCTTGGTGCGGTCGATGTGGTCCTTCAGCTGGATGCGGACCTGCCGCTCGTTGGGCAGGTCCCGGATGAACGGGTGCTTGAGCAGCTGCTCGGTGCTCGGCCGCTGGCTGTGGCTCTTCACCAGGCAGCCGTCGATGAACGACTGGAACTTCTTCGACCTGCGCGACCGTTTAGACCGTTTAACTGACAATGCAAGACTTTAACTTGAATTTAAATGCGTGGAAACAGTATGGGAGCCGAGGAGTCGCCCCCTGCTGGTCACTGCACAGAATGACGCTTTAGCTTCACTTATTATTGAAGAGGTTATTCCGAATCGCTTTGAATCGGATTCCTGATGAATGTGGCGAATGATCGATGACTCACCACTTCTTAGACTTTAGTCTGGGGGCGGGGTTTCTGGGGATGAGGAAGAGCGCTCTCATTGGATGCATGTCGCACAGAGCTGATGAGGAAGAGGAAGTGGAGGAGAGTGGACGAAAGGACGGGAGACACGATGAGACCAGAGGAAAGGATAGAAGACAATGCAAGGAGAGAGGAAACAAAAGGGCAAGACAAGAGGAGAGGTGGAAAGGACAGACCGGGGTAGGAAACAAAGTCAGATAATACGAAAGGAAACAACGGGGCAAAAGACGAGAAGGAAAAGAAAGAAAGGTAAAGCAAATGGATCCAGATAAGGAGACAAGAGGAGAGGAGGTAGAGGAGACGAGCAGAGAAAAGAGGAATGCAAATGAAAGGGGATTGAGAGAAGAAAAGGAAACATAAATTATTAATAACGGTACAAAAAAATGAAATAAGAGACCAATTTAGACTGTTGAGAAGGAGACAAAATGTCCTCTGTGTCCACTAGTAGTGTTTAATGAGTCGGAAAGCTTCACACTTACGTGGTGCTCCCTCTGCCATCTCAATCGCTGTGATGCCGAGCGACCACAGATCACTCTGCAGACACACACACACACACACACACACACAGGAAGCTGAAAACTTTCACATTATAAAAACTTCACACGTCTTTTTTTCGTTGCACTGGTCGCTGTTCTTGTGAAGTGATCAAAAATACAGAAAGTACCCATCTGCCCCGGTTCACATGCAAGCGAACCCGCGACTGCATAATATAAAACTTCCAAGAAATGTGTGTTGGTTTGTGTTTTCTGTTTTTCGGTGGCACCGTAGCAGCAAGGAAATGACCTAATAACATAATGACCAACCTCTTTCATTACAATTTTTATAATTTATTGTCATTATTTAATACACAATGACAATAAATGATCTGTCAAGTGGAGTAAAAAGTACAATAGTTGTCACCATAATGTCTGGGCTACACAATACTACACCCAGTACTACACACATTTACTACACCCAGTACTACACGCAGTACTACACGCAGTACTACACACGGTACCTTGAAGTCGTAGGTGGCGTCGGGGTTTTCGTCGCAGGCGATGACCTCGGGCGCCATCCAGTACGGCGTCCCGATGAACGTGTTCCTCCGTCCCACCGTGCGGTCCAGCTGAGCGCTCACACCGAAGTCCACTGCCGAAAGTACACGCAGAACGCACACAAACGCACAAAGAGCGGATCGACTCAGTTATGACTGATGCAACGTCATTAAATATTGATAATATATGATTATATAACGCAGCACTCGTTCCCTTCGTGAATGTGTGTAGTTTAGGATCATCCAACTCTGCATCACGTGTGTGTGTGTGTGTGTGTGTGTGTGTGTCTTCCTACCTAGCTTGACCTCGGCGTTCTCCGTCAGCAGCACGTTCTGGCCCTTGATGTCTCTGTGGATGACCTTGTGCTGGTGCAGGTGGGTCAGACCCTGGAGACACAGAGGAGGACGACCTCACAATGACCTCACAATGACCTCACAATGACCTCACAGCAGCAGGACAAACGCAGTGAAGCAGAGAACATTATCTATCTAAAAAATCAATAGGACTGCTGATCAATAACGCTCTGTGGCTCCTTCAACGAGCCTCTTCACGACGTGTTCACGGGCGACACGGGAGACGCACGGCGCTCAGAACCACGTGAAATAAGACAGACGTCCCTCAGGGATCCCCCCCGGGGCCCCTCGCGTTCGCCCGTCTCACCCGCAGGATCTCCCTGCAGACGTAGGCGATCCACTCCTCCTTCAGCGAGTTCCCCTTGGTGTTCTTGATCAGGTCGGTGATCGAGCCGGCGCCGCAGAACTCCATCACCAGCTGCACACACACACACACACACACAGCAGCTCGCACGCTTTCATCTTAAGCTAAAAGAGCCAATAACCTGGAGGATTATCCAGGATTATAATGGTCACACAACGGCAGGTAAAACACATCATTCGTAGAACCACGTGACTCAATCGTCTCCACTTCTTCCCTCGTGATTTTAATCTGAAATGTTGGTTTCACGCACCCACAGCTGGTCGTCCACGCCGGGGGGGTTCTTCTTCACGAAGGCTCCGTAGTACGTCGCTATGTTCCTGTGGTGGCTGTACTTCTTTAACATGTTGATCTCCGCTTTAATCTCCTCCTCCTCATCCTGAAACGCACACACGCACACACACACACACACAGACACACAATACAAATATAAACACCAGGTACAATATTGAAATCATGGAAAAGGAAACCCAGGCCGGTGCTGAATCGAGTTCCCTCGGTGTGTGTGTGTGTGTGTGTGTGTGTGTGTGTAACTTACTCCTGTGACGTCCATGACTTTGATGGCAGCGAGCTGTCCTGTTTTGACATGTCGACCCTGAGTAAACAAGGACACAATACAACTTAAATCACTGTGTGTCTTTGTTGTTTTAGTGTGTTACTCACTTCAAGGGAAAACGCCTGCTGAAGACGGTAAAAGAAAACAATAGTTTAACATACATGTAATATAATATTCAGAGTCTTCACATGTCGTTTGTGAACTAAAAATATCGCCTTCACAAAAAGTCTACATGTCATCTCTTGGTCACACGTAGGAATATTGGTTGATTGAGGTTCTGAAACCATTAAAAAAAGAGCTGAATGAAAAGCATCTCTACAGAGCGCCGTCCCTCAGCGGGGCCGCGACCCTCATGTTGGGAACCGGAGGCTGATATAAAAAGTCTCCGAACCAAAAGACAGCGACACAGCTGTGAACGCGAGGAAGTGGAAATGTATCCTCCTCACCAGCATCAGCCCACCACCCCACACACACACACACAGACAGTCTCCTCGTGGTAACCTAGCAACAGGCCTGGCAGGTTGTTTAGCGAGGGCCACGAATGGGGGGTTGGAAGAGGCAAAGTGATGGAAGTGTGTGTGGAGGGAACCCATGATATTTCACACGGTGGGTCACTTCCACATGCGAGTTGCTCTCTCACACACACACACACACACACACACACACACACACGCGCAGTCTCGGTTACTCGGCGTTGCATCAGACACGGGGGGGGGAGGACCACGGAAGAACGGGACCAGAATCCGCTTCGAGTCGCTATCTTCCAGCAGGCGATGAAACACTGATGCCAGTTACGCAAGAGTTTCACACGAGACGCTTCAGCTGAACGTGTGTGTGTGTGTTTATGACAGAATCCAGTTGCATTAAATCCACATACACACATGTATGCAGGGAGGAGGAGTTGGGGGGGTAAAGATAGCGACAGAGTGAGAACACAAGGATGGGGCAGCCGAGGGCGAGGAGGAGGAGGAGGAGGAGGGAGGAGCCCGAGGCGCGAAGGACGGCTCGCGTTCAGACAAGCCCCGGAATTCTCCACCCGGTCGGGACTCGTGAGGGCGGAGACGGTTAGAAGCAGGTACACAAAGCACGTTTATATGACGAGACGACCGCCGAGCTCCGTCTCCTAACGGATCCTCACCACGTCAACGCTCCTCTGCAGCGACCAGCAGGGGGCGACTCCTCTGCTCCCATAGACGTCTATGAGGAAATGACTACTTCTCTGCAGCGACCAGCAGGGGGCGACTCCTCTGCTCCCATAGACGTCTATGAGGAAATGACTCTACTTCCCTCAGTAAACATTGTAAACATGAGTTTATGGTCTCAGTCTCAGTCTTCTTCAATCAGCATGATGTTTATTTAGTGAATTATGGTCCATGTGGAGTCAAACAGACCATAAAGCAGGGGACGCTTTAGGGCGGGACTACACATGATTGACATGTCTCCAGTGCGTCGTTGTCCGGCGTTTTTTTGTCTTCATCTTATAACTTCCAGGGTGTGTTTTTGCAATTCATTAAAGTTCCGCATAACATTGTTGCGTTATCTAAATTGCTGATCTAAACTGCTCCTTGCTGATGGACTCCACTCATCAGCCCCGGTTGAGGTGGCGTCCCGCATCTCGCACGGTTAACAGCGCTTCATCGCTACACAAGCTCCTCCCACACAACGCTGGGAAAACGAGGATCGGTTCAGACGTTTGTTTGCAGCGGCTGTGCACATCGGGAGGGAAGCGGGAGGAGAAGCCTCGCAGCAGCGTGACGGAGGAGCGAGGCCTTCTGGGAAGCCGCACCTGTGCTCCTCCATCGAGTCACAGCTCAGCTCCTCAGCGCAGACGAAGATGAACTCGACCCGTGAACCGACTCCGATTGATCCAGAAGGCTCAATTTCAAATCAATGGGACAAAACGGACTCTGTTCTCCGAACGCCGATTCGCCGACGGATCGACTGCGGAAAAAGGAAACCGAGAGACGCCGTCTCCTGATTGGCCACATGAGCTCACAGCAGCGTTTCTACACACCTGGAAGGTGAGATGACCTCCGGCGTTCGTGGCTGCTTGTCGTCCTTGGAGTTTATTTTATCCGTGTTTTCTAAACTTCCCGAACCATCGTGATCAATAAGTCCTTCTGAATAATAGAACATGTGGGCTTAAATGAGGCCGACCTGAACTAAATCAAAACACGTCGTTTTGCTTCCTCTGGTTGGTCAAAATAAATGCTTTAAAGTGTCACCTTTTCAAGTCGAGCACAAAGGATTGTGGGTGTTTTCGATGTGGAGATGAAAGGACACAAATCAAAGGATCCTCCTCTGTGGATGAAATAAAAGCCCAAATGTTTTGATTCTGTAAATCTGTGTTTTTTCACCGTATCGATCGGCACACTTTGACGGCATCATTTAGACGGCAACACTTAATCTACCCACAATGCTCGGCGATCGAACCCGGTTTGTTCGATCAATCACTTCGCCCAAAGCCGCCGTTTTTCCTTGAAGCAGCAGATCGATCCTGAACGTCTCGTCTCACACACACACACACACACACACACACACACACACACACACACACACACACACACACAAACACACACTGGGATTCTTTCAGTGACAAAAGTGAAACCATCGGCAGCAGCTTCAGTGAAACAACGTTATTTCTCAGGGACGCGCTGGTCGCTGTGATTAAAGCGTAACGCCGGTGATTCAGCGGCTCGTCTCCGTGCGTCACCAGATGCGCCTCGAACACTTTGTGCCGCCGAGGAATCGCATTCTGCCGCTGAAACGGTTTCCGCGGTGATTCATTTCACGAAACACAAAACAAGCCGGCTTTTTGTTGGCGAGCGTCACGCGGCGGCGAGTCTTACCTTGTAGACCTGCCCGTAGGTGCCGTTTCCAACCAGTTCCACCAGCTCAAAGATACCAGCTGGGTCCTGAGAGCGAGGAGGAGGAGGAGGAGGAAGAGTAAAAAAAACAAATGAGACAAAGCCAGTCAGGAGAACGTGAGATGCATTTAGGAATGTGTGTGTGAGGAATTAGACCTCCACATATACACACACACACACACACACACACACACACACACAGACACAGACACACAAATATCAATAGTGTGTGTGTGTGTGTGTGTGTGTGTGTGTGTGTGTGTGTGTGTGTGTGTGTGTGTGTGTGTGTCCGTCAAACAGTCAGAGCTTCCTGAAGCCGATTAGTTTGAAGAGTTTCTTTTCACTCAAGGTCAAACAGAGGCAGATTTAGTCCTGGAAGACACACACACACACACACACACACGCCTGTTGCAGCCTTTAACACCACTTGCATCACAAAAACACCAGCAAGGAAGAAAGGAGGAAACCAGGAGGAGCTGATGTGAACTCCTGCAGGCAGCTAGGGGGCTAGGAGGCAAGGAGGCTAGGGGGCTAGGGGGCTAGGGGACTGGTTAGCGTTTTTGTGCTTTCAAGAAGAGAAAGAGGTTCTTAAAAAAGGTCTGACGTTTAATTTATGCGACGGGACACAAACTGCGGCCTTGTGGGATCCGTTTCATTGTAGCTTTAGCAGCATCGCTAACGGCTGACGATCGTGATGCGTTCAGGGTGTGCTCTGTGAAAATGGAAATCTTTTAAAGGTGTTATTGTGATGTGTTCACACGTAGCTTTGATGAGATGCAGGAGTTGATACAACCTTATGAGTGTAACAAAGTAAAAGGATCATATTTAGAACGTTTGATGGTTTACAGACTAAATAAAGTCCAAAGACTTCCAGACAAGCTGCTATCAAAAACAGAGAGGATCTGTATCGATTAATAGTGATCAATAATCTGCAAAAACTATCAGGAATGGTAAAGTTGTATTTGCTTCCCTTTACTCTAAACAATCCGCAGCAACGAGTGAAGCCCTCGAATCCGAGCGGAGGTTTGATTCCCCGAGTGACACGAGGACGAGGACGCCAGGTCACCGGAGGAAGGAGACGTGGGGAAAGGAGATCTCGTTAGGAAGAGAAACAGGAAGTGTGTGTGTGTGTATGTGTGCACGCGACAGGCTTTGCGTCACACTTATATGCGTCCCCCCCCCCCCCCCCCACCTCCCTCATCACGGGTGACCCAATTAGTCGGGAAGCAAAGATTCTTTACAAGAACATGAACCTCTTCTCCTCGGTTCTTCCGTCAACCTCCTTTGCCCCACAGTGTGTCTCTGTCACACACACACACACACACACACACACACACACACACACACACACACACACACACACACACACACACTCTGACCCACCACCCTCCTATCAGTCATGTCCAGACTTGAGTGCTGCTGTGCAGGTACGTCTCTGTTGCGTAACAGCAGCAAAAGAGGAGACAACAAAGTGTTCAGAATGTGTGTGTGTCTCACACACACACACACACACACACACACACACACACACACACACACGATGCAATGCTGACACAACATTACGAAATGGCGGAACTCGCTCCTGTTGCGGTTATCATCGGGATTATTCAGAGAGAGTGTGTGTGTGTGTGTGTGTGTGTGTGTGTGTGTGTGTGTGTGTGTGTGTGTGTGTGTGCGCGTTAATAAGTGTGAATGTGTCAGCGAGCAGGCAGCTTAGCATCTGCCCCAGATAGTCGGCTGCAGACAGAGGGCCTCTATTATGCTGTCTGACGCGCACGCGCGTGTGCACGCGCAGCAGCTCAGGGCCTCGTTACATCACGTCCCAAATGATAAGAACAAACATCAACATCAACAACAACAACACCAACAACACGAGTGTCGGTGGGAGGACACACGATCCCACGTTCTCCCATCCGACCGGATTTCCCTCGATCCCGACCACCGTGCACGAGCAGTGCACGAGCAGTGCACGAGCAGTACAGCCCCCCCCCACACACACACACAGGCGTGCCAACGTACATGCACGCGCACCGCCAACCAGAGGGAAGTGCACGAGACGCATCGTTGTGAGGAGAGAAGGGAAGTGGGTGAAGATGAAGGGAGAAGAGGGGGGGGGGCAGGGGCTCAACAGCCCAACGCGCGCGCGCACGCACGCACGCACACACACACACACACACAGACACACGCGCACGCACGGAGAGGACGCGTTTACCCGGAGAGCAGACAGGTCGATCTCGTCCAGGCTGCGCGCCGGGGAGTCGCTCGCCATCGTCGCTCAAGATGGAAGCAGCGACCGCAGCTCGCGCGCTCCTCCGCGAAGATGGAGGGACGCGGTCCGCTCCGCCGCCTCCTGCTGCTCCTCTGGAATAGAAGCAGTCCTCGGTGCGCTCCGGGGAGGGGGGGCGATGTTCCGGGGAGGTGCGGGGGGCGGTGTTGCGCGGCGGCTCCAGGTGGCTACATGCTGCTCGGCGCTACATTCCTCCACCTCGACACGCGAGCACACGACAGCGGGAGGGCTCAAAGAGACGAGTGGGGCAGGAGGGGGGATTCGAGACGCGCACGCAAACACACACGTTAACACGCGTGCGCACACACCGCCGTCGGTCCGTCGGTCCGTCCGTCCGTGTGGCGGAGCAGCAGCGCGCTTCCCGGGAGTGGCCTGCGAGGAGGCAGCGCTGCGGGCGGACACGCCCACGATGACGCGCATGGACGCCACACGCTCACACGCACACGCCTGCGCGCGCTTCAGCGAGACGCACAGCTGTCTGCTCCTGCTCTTCATTAATGATCCTCAGAGGTGATCAGTCCCGGGGGGGCTACACGCTGCATCCACGCTGCCCCCCCTCGCCTCCCCCCTACTGACCGTCATTGAACTCAGAGCAGTATTATTCCACCCATACGTCCGCAATATGCACATTCAGTAGTACATATATATTATATACACATTAGTAAGTCGTTTTCTCTGTATGGTCACTTTGTAACTCTCAGAAATGTGAGTCTCATTGTAGCTGTTTGGGGTCTCATTTGTAGCTGTTTGGTGTCTCTTTATAGCTGTTTGGTGTCTCATTTGTAGCTGTTTGGTGTCTCATTGTAGCTGTTTGGTGTCTCATTGTAGCTGTTTGGGGTCTCATTGTAGCTGTTTGGGGTCTCATTGTAGCTGTTTGGTGTCTCATTGTAGCGGTTTGGTGTCTCATTGTAGCGGTTTGGTGTCTCATTGTAGCTGTTTGGTGTCTCATTGTAGCTGTTTGGTGTGTCTTTGGTTCTCTTGTTTTTACTCATGTTTGGTCCTTTTGTGTCTCTTTTTGTTTGAGGTCTTTCATCCCTTTGTAGTTGGTCTTTGTATATTTTTCAGTTGTTTCATGTCACTTTGGAAATTCCCAAGAACCTTCAAACCGAGGGTCCAAATGTTTTTGCCCCCCCCCCCCCAGAAACGCACCTGCTAACAAAAACCTGCAAACCGCAATTACTACACTGTGTGTGTGTGTGTGTGTGTGTGTGTCGGTGTGAGGTCACGTACAGACACACAGTCCTCAGGACACAGCGGAACCGGTGATGTCATCCTGGAGCAGGTTTACTCACACAAAGGTCCCCTTATTGTGTCCACGTTTCACCAAACAGCAGCTTTGATGTTCAGATCAACGACGATCAACAGATAAAAGCAAAACACAACACAGTAGATTTTCCCTGTATTTCTTTCCTCCTTTGAGTTTATGGGAAAACAAGACGCCTCATTGGACATTTCACAGTTTTCTGTGATCAAATGACGCTGATATGTATCAAATGTATATATTTGACTTCAAACGGAAGCGTGGCGCCATCCAGAGGCGCAGCGCGGCGCTGCAGGAGGGAGGAAGTTTGATGCATTATGTTGGTTATAGCGTGATGAAGAGCAGTGATGATGATGATGATGATGAATATGATGCACATTCAGGAAGAAGGAGGGGCGATGTTAAATTACATTCCTGCTGATTGAAAAAACTCAACTAAACAAGCCGTTGTTTATATTCCATCCCAAGACTCAGTGTGTTTAGCAGAAGACATGAGATCAGTATGAATGTCACACTATTAGAGGACCGATGACTTATTATTTATTCATTCCATCCATTTTCACAAAGATCAGGAGAGAAAGCAGCGGTCTGTGCAAATGCTGCATTCTGAGAGACACAGTGACCAAAGGTCTCGTTTGGACGTCAGGTGAGAAGCTTCATTCACACTCGATAGGAATCATGTGCTGCTAATTAGGAGATCCACCTTTCTGGGTTTAAACTCCGATGACTTCTTATGACGTCTTCCGCATGTTTGAAGCTTAAAGAGACGCAGCGATTAAACAGAAGATCAATGTGTGAGAAAACAAACAACAGGACAAAAGAGCATCGGCATGTAACACAATGAAGAACCTCCTGAGAGCGCAGCGTCTTCAGTCGCTCCGCTTTGGCACCTGTGAGTCCCTGAAGGGGGAATTATGTAGGACATGTTGACACAAACCGTCCCTTCGGTTCATTTCCACGGCACAAACAGTTGGACATCTTTTGTAGTGCAAAGCTCTGATGTAAATAAACAGCGCTAACGCCGTATTTCAAAAGTCTGCTTTGAGACCGGTTGGGTTCTCTGGAATGTCGGCGGTGCTGCCGAGGCCTCAGGTCCAGACCTCCATGGGCACCATGGCCTCCTTGGAGCCGATGGGGGGCAGCAGGTTCTGCTCGCACAGGAACTGCAGAGGGAACTGGACCAGGAAGCCGCGAACCCGCCGCAGCTCCTCGCGCGCCCGGTCCGGGTCCTCCCTGTCCAGGCCCGGCTCGGCGAGGAAGCCCTCCAGCTCCACGATGCTGCGGACGTCGCTGGACGGGAGGCTTCTGAAGACCTGGAGGAGCAGAGACGAGGGGACGAGAGCGGCAGCGTTCACAAACGGGCGCAAACGCGAACGAGCCGCGGAGAGCGAGACGGGACGGGACGCACCTTCTGGTAGATGGCGGCGTTCCGAGCGCACGTCGACATCCACGTCTCCTTGTAGAACTGATCGCTGACGGGATCTGACACGTCGATGGACGCGTCCGTGTTGGCCCCCAAAATGATCCTGAGAGAGAGAGAGAGAGACGGGGGGAGGCAGGGGGAGGCAGGGGGAGGAAACGCTGAGATATTTGCCAACGAGAAGCCGTCGTGATGATGAAAGCAGCACTTGAAGTTGACGTTTGACACGTTGAATAAAACAAGTAGTGAAAGTCTAAGATTCGCATGTCGTAATCGTTGTGTGGTCGTACTCGTATTTCTGGAACAACAGTGACCACAAACAGACACAAAAGAGACACAAGGACATCACAAATGACACGATATGACCGGAAGAGGAAACATACTTACAGAGACAGAATTACAGACACACATTTGCCACAAAGTGAAAAAAAGAGACACAAAAAGCCAACAAATACTCACAAAAGGGCCGCAAAGAGACGCAAATCCAAAAAACAAAAAAAGACACAAAATGATCTAAAGAATAAACAATGTGAGGAAATTATACACAACAACACAAAGATGCAAGACTCAACCGGAAGAGGAAGATAAATAGGTAACAGGTGAAGTGCGTTTCCGTACCTGAAGCACTGGAGGCGGAGCTGCAGGGCGTATTTTCCCGCCTGGTACTCCTGCCCGTCCATCACCCCGGTAACCGTCTCAGAGTCCTCCACGATCACCGCCACCTCGCTGTCCCGCTTTCCCAGCATGCTCCTGTCGTTGATGTTGGCCGACCCTGCAGGATCGGAAGGAGGAGGAAATGGGTGAGTTCCGCCAGCAGGCGGCGCCGCAGCACCCGAGTTCGTCGGCCTGCGGCCCACAGCGAGCTGGAGGTACCGATGATGACGGTGTTGTCGTCGGCGATGAGCATCTTGCTGTGCACGTAGATGAGCTCGGTGACCAGCTTCCCCTCCAGCTCGGCGTGCGTCCGCAGGCCGGCGATGGAGATGTAGTTCATCCACGTGTCGCCTACTGCAAACACACACGGTCGCACAACGTCGCACAAATTCATTCTCTGCCAGCAGGAAAGGTCATAAACACCATGCCGGGCCAAAACGAACCAGGCCACTAGATGGCGCCACATCCAACACTCGCAATTCCCTTAAGGGGTCAAATACAAAGCGCTTTAATCTGAAACCCAGGAAACAGAAGACTTCAAAATAAAATGTCAGAATAAAAGAGCAAACCAGATTAGACTTACTCGCTCTCTTCAGCTGGGAGATGATGGAGTGTTCTCCTCGGTTCATCGTCCTGCAGGGGAGCAGGAGACATTCCTTAAGCCTGTGTGTGTGTGTGTGTGTGTGTGCATGCGTGCGTGCGTGCGTGCGCATGGGGAGCGTCAGTGTTACTCAAGAGACAAACACACACACACCTGTAGTTGAAGTGCATGACGGCCTGGATGGCGCTGCCTCCGCCGGTGTTGATGTCTCCTTCGAAGCCCGGCAGCAGCGGCGTCACCACGTACACGCGGTACTTCTGCCCCTCGCTGGAGGACGGAGGAGGAGCTTAAGTTCACCGAGTCAACATAACCAGGGAGGACGACTCTATATTTTCCTGGAGGTATTTTAAAAGTTTTGTGTGTGTGTGTGTGTGTGTGTGTGCGAGCTCACTTGTGCGCTCGGATGATGCGCTCGGCGATGGCGTCTCCTATCTTGTTGAAGACGTGTTTGTTGTCTGCACAGCTGATGAAGAACTGATTCTGAAAGACACAAAAAAACACAACCTCAACTTTACATTTGAATTTAAGTTCTTCAAGTTCCACAGATTTAAAAGAAAGAAAATTGTTTCATGCAGCACTAAAAAGGAAAGTTATTAATAATATAAATGACATAAATAATAATATTATTTAGGTGTTTAGCTGATACAGAGAACAGAGGACTCATCAAACGGACCTCGATGTAGATAAAGTGCCGGCTGCTCTGGATGACGTGCACGTAGGCGTTGTGGATCGACTCCTCGTGGTACTTGATGCCGGCCGACCAATCGGAGGCCGAGCGCAGGATCTGAATGAGACACGGAGACAGAGGGACAATGTTTCCCTTGCTGCATTGCATTGTGGGACACCACTCAAACGGGATGTCCTGCACCGACCTGCACTCGGGCCGGCGTGCAGCCGGGCACCTGGTAGCGCTGCTCGCCGGCCGTGGTGTGAGACTTGGGCAGCAGGTACGGGTACGACAGCGAGCGGTACTTCGGCTTCACCAGCTGGGGGACGAAACAGAGGAACAATGGATTCCTGTTCTTGATCGGTAGATTAAACCCTGACTCCTCCCACTTAAAAACCGATGTCATCCTCGCTGACGACCTCTGACCTTGGTGAAGTTCCACCTCTGGATGAAGTGTCTGGCCACGTCCCGCGCCGCTTTGCCGTGAACCACCGAGGCGATGTCGTGCCACGGCATCCTGGGAGTCGTGTGTCTGTCGATGAAATCTACAGCGGGGGAAATGAGGAAATCAATCACACGCTCGCCGCCTGGAAGGAGCCGCCATCGGGCGACGGCAGCGGCGGCGGCGTCCTCACCGGCAAAGGGTTTCTCCAGCTGGATCCAGTCCTTGTACACAAAGTTGCAGTAGTCCTTCCCGTGCCAGAAGCGCGTGTTGCCCAGCAGCGCCCCGACGTCGGTGTGCAGGGCGCCCGTTGAGCAGCTTCCTGAACAGAACAACAATGTGGTGAAACTACAGCCTCAAACTACAGCCTCAAACTACAGCCTCAAACTACCGCCTCAACCCTCAGTCTAACCTACAGGCTTTAAACTACAGGAGGCCTGCACACTACACCCACCTCAAAGATTGTTTTAATTATTTCACACATCTGAAATACATGAAAACAAACAATGTGAGGAGATGAAGAGCAATCAGGGAAATAACAGCCGTTTGTTCACCACGTCAGCTCTTTGTCCACCGCCGCTCCCTTTCTAACGTGTAACCACACGGTGACTCACGGTCGGCCTCCTCCAGCTTGCTGTCGCTGTCCGCGTGGGCCAGTCCGTGTTTCTGCAGGTGTTTCCTGATGCTGAACCTGCTCCTCCTCGTCCTCCCCTGACCCTTCAGCCTCGGCTGGTCCAGCGAGTCCGACACCATGAAGATGCCTTTCCCGTTGCCCTGGCCGACGGCGGCGGCGCTGTTAGCCGCCCCCGAGGCGCCGTCTTCACCCTGAGGGTAATTTCAAACGCGTGTGAGAGGAATCAAATAAAAGGCACTTGAGTGACTTAAAGCGAAGGGAGGCGACGGGAGACCTGCTCCAGGTACGTGAGCGTAACGCTGCCCACGTCCGTCAGCCGGTGCTCCCCGTCGTCCCAGCGGCCGTACGCCAGGTCGATCCCGCCCACGAAGGCCACCGATTGGTCGATGACGATGATCTTCTCGTGATGCGCCCACAGGTAGACGACGGAGGAGACGTGGTCGGGGTGACGCATCACCTATTTGAGGGAGTGAAAAAAAAAAGAATAAATGCAAGAACTCACGAGGGGAAACTGCAGTTCCACAAATGGCCACCGGGGCTCGCCTTGATGTTGGGGTGAAGGGTCAGCAGCGTTCTCTTGCTGTACTCGGAGTTGATGCCCAGCGCCAACTCCACCTCCTTGTACAGCATCACAAAGATCCGCACGCCTTGTTGCTATGGAAACGACACACTTTCGTCATCAGAATTGATACGCGTCTATTGTTTGAAAAGTTCTTGGTTTCTTTCTTGGTTTGTTCGTTGGTTGAAACTCGGCCTCCTGCTCACCGCTTTGCGTTTCAGGATGGAGTCCAGGCGCCAGCGGTTGCCCTCGACAACCGGCCTCTTCAGGAAGATCTCCGGACTCAACCTGCACAGCGACGCACACACGCGGTCACGTTTACACCGTCGGATACTTAACAGCAGTACTTTCTACCGTACCGTAGTACTACAGTACATGAGAGAGTATACAGAATGTAACATTGTAACTGTCTTTGCACTACTACAATTTACTCAGGAGTACTTCTTACAACACTTTAGGTACTGTGAAGCCCCTACAGACACACACATTTCAATGCTTTGTGTGTGTGTGTGTGTGCGTGTGTGTGCGCGTGTGTGCGCGCGTGTGCGTGCGTGTGTGCGTGCGTGTGTGCGTGCGTGTGCGTGTGAGTAACACTAGTCAGACTCAGACTGTAACAGATCTGTTTGCACTTGGCGGTCACCTCTTGGGGAGGTTTTCACCGCACTCAGAGAAAAATACACAAATAAACGTCACTCCTTCAAACCACACGGACGCACACACAAACAGACACGCACTCACCACCAGTCTGTGATGAAGATCTCCTCCTTGGCTTCTTCAAGAGCATCAGCCACGTCCTCCATGTACGTTTTTCCATTCACATACCTGTAGAGGACACACACACACACACACACACACACACACACACACACCATTAGACAGCAAGAACAACCCAAACAAACACTTCCATCATTATGCATTTAACACACACACACACAGTGTAGTGTTTCCCATCGGGGAGACAGGTGAGGCTCACTTTCCCTCGCTTTGTGTCGGGTTACTCCAGCGAGAGAGAGAAACACACACACACACACTGTGAGACCGAAAGGCGAACTCGTTTTCCGTAACCTTCCAAAAAAAGGGGCGGGGCAGAAGGGGGTCGTTCCGGCCGGTTGCCACGGTTACCATTTGGCGGGGATGTTGACTTCCTCCCTGGCGAAGGAGCCGAAGCGGTGGTCCTTGAGGAAGGCGGCGCCGTGCTTCTGGACGAAGCCCTCGATGGCCTGACCCCACCAGCGTGCGTGTCTGTAGCTGCTGCACTTCAGCACCAGCGACCTGCAGACACGCAAACACACACGCACGCACGCACGCACGCACGCACACACACACACAAGAAATGTTGTACATGTAGACTTATAAGAGCAGATAAAAAATTACTTTTTTACAGGTGCTACGATCTAAAGACAAACGTCATGAACATCCTTCACGTGTGTCTCTCTTTTATCTCTTATAGAGCAGCTCAACAGGGCTCCTGTAGTTTATGTTGGTGTCTATTAGGGATCCCCATTAGTCTACATTAGTCTACATTAGTCTACATTAGTCTACCGTAGTGGAGACTTTTCTTCCAGGCACAAAACATTTCAATACAAATCATGAAATGCATCACAGCCGGATCAAAAACACACTTAGAGAACAGCACTCTAATCTCGGTCTGCCTTAAGTTTCCCTTTGAGTCAAACCGTGAGGTCACACAGGTACGACTCCTGCTCACCTGGACAGGCTGTCGATGCGGACGCCGTGTTTGGTCTCCGTGTCTTTGGAGTCCATCTTGATGCAGAACTCTTTGTCGAAGAGCATCACGAAGGAGACGGCGCCCGAGTCGGGCTTCATGTAGAGAAGGAACGAGTCCTTCACCACCAGCCACCTATTTATACACATTTATATACAGGTTATATACACACACACGCACACACGTGTTCCCTCTAAAGCAGAGAGTAATGGATCACCGTTTGGACCAGCGGTAGCACACTCTGCTTCGACCACAGCAGTTCAATCCGGGGATCCGATGGCCTCCGGATCTCTTCAGCACCATTCCTTCCCTGAAAGACAAAGACATGAAGGTTTATATTATGTTACATTACAGAATAAAAGGTGATAGTTTAAAAGAAACGTCATTCATAAAAATGTTTGAGTTCTTTCTTATTCATTTAATAATGAATTCACAGACGTGTGACTGAGATGTCCTTACAGGCCTTTGGGTCCCAGGTCGTGGATGAAAGACAGCTGGCTGCTATCGATGAACTCCATCTGAAAGGCACAAACAAATGTTCCCACGTTGCTGCGCACGAATCCGCTCTCTGACCGGCCGCTCTGACGTGAACATCACCGCACCGTTGCGTGGTAGTTCCTGTACATCGGCATCTTCAGCAGGTTGTTCAAGTAGTCCTCCAGTTGTTTCTGCAGCCGCGAGACAAAACATCAGCCGGGAAACAAAAGGGAGGAGGTGACGGAGGTCGGACGGGCGGAGGAGGTCCTTACCCGTCGACTGGAGACCTGCCCGTCTCTCTCCAGCTCGTCTCCTCCTCCTCGGGGCAGGTTGGGGATGGGTTTCACCTCGCTCCTCGCCGCCGACAGCCTCCTCACCGTGTGGCTGCAGGGGGGAGAGAGGTTGAAGCCGAGGGTTCGAGCGAGCGCGCGACCCGAGAGGAACGAGCCGGGTCACCTTCGCTTCGGCAGCGGCAGCTTCATGAAGGTCTTGTAGGTCCTCAGCTCCCTGTGGAGCTCCATGAAGTGCTTCTCCTTCCTCTTCACCAGCCAGGTGAACTCGCCGTGTTTCATCTCGATCTTGTACACCGCCGGCAGCGACTGAGCAGAGAGGTGATGTCATCACATCACACGTTTTCACTTCAGCATAAAATAGATACTCGATCTTTATTGCAATATTCAAATTCCCAAATGTAGAGAGAGAGAAGAAACCAGAAGCAGCGCGGCACCTTGTTGACGCTCCTCTGCGTCGTCACGTTGAAGCGGTCCTGGTTCTTGGTGAATCGCTCCACCGCCAGGATCTTGGCCGTGACCGGCGAGGACAGGAAGACGTTGGCCTCAGCGTCCTTGAAAGCCACCATGTGGTAGACGGCCGTGAAGGGCAGGCGCTCGGCTACGGGACGCACAGAGACCGGTGTCAGGTGTGTGTGTGTGTGTGTGGGGGGGGGGGGGGGGTGGGGGGGGTTCCCCGCTCACCTGAGCCGTGGCCGTCCGTCGTGTCGTACTCGCCGTCTTCCAGGTCGAGCTCGCGGCTGTCCAGCGTCTCCATGAAGTTGGTCAGGTCGTTGGCGACCAGCTGCAGCGTGCTGGAGGTCGGCTCGGCCTGCATGGCTAGCACTCAGTCCGGAGCCCGGGGCTCACCTGGAGGTACAGGTGAGACGGCATGATCAATAATGCAACCCCGCCGAGGATCCCCGCGGCTTCCCCGGACGGGACGGGACATCCGACCCTCCGGAACAGCAGGATCTAAACCCATCATGCTGATAATCAACCATATGTGCTCAAAACTAACAAAGAGCCGTCACATGACACGTCCTTTAGCTGACGCTTTTATCCAAAGTGACTTACAATAAGTGCCTTTCAACCAAAGGATACAAACTCAAAGAACAAGAAACAAGAAAGTACAATTTCATCCAATAATCCGATGTACAGCTTCCTGTAGATCAGATCCACTGTGAGGATCACAGTAAACATCTGTAATCAATAACAGCAGAAAGCAGCGGATACGAGCAGGTCACTAAACCCTCTGCAAAGTACTGGTCTGTTATTCTGGTTCCTCGTGTTACACAATAGAGGAAGTTGGCTCCTCTCTGTGTTTTGGTTGTGCAGAGTGGAGGACAGTCTACCTTCACTTCCTCCTCCAGACGACCTCAGAGGCCAAAGTACAGTTCATATTATGGTTTAAAAGCGGCTTATTTCTGTATTATATAACATGCATGTGTACAATTTACACTTGAAATGAGAAAGGGAACTTTTGTCTGTAATGTAGTAGTTTGCAGGGCATCATTGAACCTTATTGGACCATAAAGCGCAACATAAAAAGGTCGTAAATGGAGAAATATGTCCAGATGACCAAGTTCCCCTGATGTTCCTCCACCCGCAGAAGACCTGAGCCTCGTATTGTAAACATGAAGATGAAATAACAGCCTCTCTGCAAACAAACGAGATGCAAACACAGCAACCTTTACTGTACCGGCGCGGCGCCGCACAGCTATTTGGTTACACGCACAAAGTGACACACACAGAGTACGCAAACCTCCGCGTGTCTGCAGAGGTGGAACAAAGACTCCCTGATGCCGCCGCAGAAAACAAGCAGGATTACAGGTGAAGGAGGGAAAGGAACCAGAGTCAAACCGAGCAGCTCCACACGGCTCCACACGGGCTCCACACGGCTCCACACGGGCTTCACACGGGTCCACACGGCTCCACACGGCTCCACACGGGCTTCACACGGGTCCACACGGCTCCACACGGCTCCACACGGGCTTCACACGGCTCCACACGGGCTCCACACGGGCTCCACACGGGTTCCACACGGGCTCCACACGGGTTTCACACGGGCTCCACACGGGCTCCACACGGCTCCACATGGCTCCACACGGCTCCACACGGGCTTCACACGGGCTTCACACGGCTCCACACGGCTCCACACGGGCTTCACACGGCTCCACACGGCTCCACACGGCTCCACACGGGCTCCACACGGGCTTCACACGGGCTTCACACGGGCTTCACACGGGTTTCACACGGCTCCATACGGCTCCACACGGCTCCACACGGGCTCCACGCGGGCTCCACGCGGGCTCCACACGGGCTTCACACGGGTTTCACACGGGCTCCACGCGGCCTCCACACGTCTTCTCTCGTCTTCTCTCGTCTTCAGTGTGAAGACGAGATCTCACCGTTTTCTCCACATTGAAACCAGAGATCACGGCGCCGCGGCGCCCTGATGGTGACTGCGTGAACCCGTGTGGTGTTCAAGGACACCCGGCACCAGTTATCAGTGACATGCGAGGTGCTGCGGTGGTCACTGCGCTAACAAACCGCCTCTTTCCCCCCCAGGAGGACTGAAGCACACTCATTGGAACCAAAACCACAAGGCCGTCATTGTTTTAGCGTCCACCTCTGTTTAAGGGCTGAATAGACGAACGAATGATGAATGTGACTCAAACAACGGGGGGGAGATCGATCAGGCCGCTGTAGACCTGAGAAATAACAAATTAATAACAAAATCACAAGAGTATATTTTAAGATGATTAATTGCGTCTGCATTACACCGGCACTCACAATAATTGGGTACAGTTTGCCCCCCCCCCCCCAGAAAGAGCGTCACTCGCCAGCCAGGTGGCAGGCTGCTGAGTACACGCAGACACACACACGCGCACACGCACACACACACACACACACACGCACACACACACACACACACACAAAAGTCTCAATGAGAACTAGTTTGGTGAGATATGAGCTCAGGTTCACTGAGGACTCCTTTATGCTTTTATTTTCAAATGAACATATTGTTGTGGGGTTTATGACCTTTGTCTAGATCAAGCTTAAAGAAAACGAAGACGATACTCTGAGAACTTCACATTTGACACTTAAAAACTAGTAAAAGGATAATTTATATAAGAGACGACGGACACAAAAAAAGATTCAGGCTGGAAACACAAAAACAGAAAAACACTAGAAAAGCACACACAGGTCGAACAGCAGCTCTGCGGTGACGCCTTCACTGACCTGAGCGCGCAGGAAGCACATCATCATCATCATCACCACCACCAGCTTCATCATCTGCACTTCCCTCAACTGTCCCTCAAACTGACCGCCGCTCTTCCTCCTCAGTCTTCCTCTTCCTCCTCTGCGGTGTCTCTTCTATGGTTAGTGAATCTCCTCACACACACACACAGTGACACACACACAGTGACACACACACAGTGACACACACACGCACAGTGACACACACACGCGCACACGTTGGGTTCGACCCGACTGAAGAGCAGAATGCAGCAGAAGCAGGCCGACAGGTCGGGAGAATCCAACTGGGCGGAGGGGCGGGGCGGGGGGGGAGGGGGGGGACAGCCAATCAGAGTGAAGAGAGAAAGCGTTAGGGGCGGCACTTCCTGTTTCAGGGACAAGTCTGTCTCAAAGAAGCTTTGGGATTTTTCAATTAACTTTTCAATCCCAATTCTTCATTTGGGGATTTGATCCACAGGAAAATGTGTTTCAGTTGCGTTTGCAGCCCAGATGTGGGGATGAGCTGGTCCCCCCCCCCCCCCCCCCCCCAGGGGAGGGCCGAGGCAGTGAGACGCTCACCCACGTGTGAGGTGGAGACGCACACCAGCTCACACGGCCTGAAGGGAAGACGGGTGCGACTGTGTGAAGCGTTTGTTGAAACGGCCTCTCGGCTCCGTGGCGTCTGCTGAGCGTCTCCGCCTCCAAGAACACAAATCATCTCCTGAAATGACTCACTTTCCTCTCCGGCCGCTCAGGTGAATAATTGATACGGACGTTTGAAAGGTCCAGCACCTTAGCGTAGCGTGTTAGCGCGCTGATGTGTCCAGGCGGTACGATGTGGTGTTGCGTGTTGGCGGAGTGTCGTTGGTTGGAAGCTGACATGTGAATCACTTCGTCAGGCTGCTCATTACGCAGCAATCCGCCATTGTTCTGCACCTTCTTTTGTCCCTGGTTCTTGCAGTGCTTCCACCTGTTTCACATTAGCTCTTTCTCTTTGCATGTTGGGGGGGAACTTTATCAAGCAGAGGGATCAGAACGCATTCAAATCTGCACAGAAACGTACGCTTCCTCTCAAGCGTCTTTCACACTTCCTGAAAAAGCTTTGTTTCAAACGCTCGACGGGGGAAAGAAATGATTTCTGATCACACGGCGACTCAGATGCACTTTAAACGTTTCAGAGTAGAAACTCAGGTGAGTAATTAGACTCAATTGAACAATATTCACCGCTGCCCCCTGGCGGTCACCTGTGTCCCTGCACGGGCCGCTCACTGTGCAACCGCACGCACTGCGACATCTCGATGAATGCAGATCGATATCTACATGGATGAGATACCAACATTAATGCACAGGAGACTAACTACGTTACCCAGAAGCCTTTCGCTCCATCAGGCGCTTAGGTGAAAGTTAATCAGATGATCGTGACCCCAAAGTGCTTCGCTTAGTAAGGCATTTAAGGCACTCAGGGACACGCCCACCACACCCTGTGTGTGTCTGTGTGTGTGTCTGTGTGTGTGTCTGTGTGTGTGTGTGTGTGTGTGCGTGTGTGTGTGCGTGTGCGGGAAATCATCTGTTGAAGTTGCTTTGTGTCGTCTCACGCTGACGTTCAACCACTTCCCTCCTGGAGGCTCGGCCGGAGACAGCGTGTTGACTCTTGTCGGTGTGGCATGCATGCCACTGCACCACTCCTCCCACGCACACGCGCGCACACACACACACACACACACACACAGCACTCCCTGCCTGTGCACTGTGTTTGCTGTAGAAGCCATTAACTGAATCTATAAATCAAACACACACACACACACACGGGAGAACAAAAAGAGAAATGCCTCACACTTGAGTGTCGAAGAGCAGGTTCTTCTACACACGAGTGCAGAAGAGCAGGTTATTCCAAAAGCAAACACACACAGACACATGGACACACACACACGGACACACACACGGACACACACACCCTAGTTAAACAGAGGTGAAGACGAAACCAGATCCTCTCTTTCTTCAGGCGAGCGGCTTGTTGCTCCACATCGTTTCCACACGGTGCAGAAATACAAGAAGACACAAAGAAAGCTGCTTCCTACGCCGCGAGAGGACGAACCAAACTACGACTCCCATGGTGCAACGCAGGAAGGCTTAACAGCCCTGCGGTTTGTGGTCGTTTTGACACATTAACAGAAGTGTCTTTGTGGCCAGTTTGTGTGTCTGATCGCCCTGCAGCCAAACGTGTTTAGTGTGTCTTTCGTCATTTATCTCTTATTGTTTCATCTCATTTTGTGCCTCTTGGTTATCGAGTCGTCCCCTGACCTCTGACCCCTGACCCCTGACCCTGTGCTGCTACCTGCTGCTTACAGGTAGCAGCAGTTAAAAATTACACTTTGACGAAAGAACCTGCCGAGAACATTAAGCAACTTCATTCAGTCCAACTTGTGGCGACATCGGAAGATTCAGCAACGGCGGCGACGTGAGGATGAGGACGACGCGCCGAAGGCTGCGTCTGAGTTTGACCTGGCGGACACACTGATCCGACACGTGGGTTTCACACAGACGCCGTTACATTTCAGCGGCGTGAGAACAATCTGCGGCTCCACGGAGCTTCAACGCGCGTTCCGGCTCAGAAGCATTCAGGCGGTGGAGGAGACCCAAGACGGAGCTAAAAGAGAGACACTGCAGGACTTCCGATGATTCGCCGTGACGCTACTCGATGTGAACGTGAGGTTTAAAACATCACCGGAAAAGGTGATAGAAATCTTTTGGCTGGGGAGGGGAAATTCTCCTCCCACTCTACAACTCCTGACTGTCGTTATTTGTGGAATGCAGCGAAATTTGAAAAACGAGAAAAGCTCCATTCCTGAGGGGGAGCAATCCGCTGAGTCGTTCTTCGGCTTCCTAAACTCTAACTCACTTAGTTTAGGTGACAAACCTCCTTGTGTGCGCGGACGCTGCGCCACACAAACAGCGTTTGGTGAAATGGTCACCTGACCCGCCGTGTCGTGACGAGGAGGACTAATCCCGTCTGCTGGGTCACAAATACAAACATAAACAATAGTTTGGTCTCGCCGACATGTTGCCGCTTCATCTCCAAACATCTCCAAAGTTGCACAAATAAATAAGTGTCTCCATGGCAACGCAGAACCGTTAGAACGCTCACGTGAGTATTAGACTGAAGCTTTGTGGCGAGATATTTGTGACAGCAAAGTGACTCGCCCACAAGTTATTAAAAAACACTCAACTGCCCACCTTACTAATTAAGTCAATTTAAATGATGAATCAAAGAAAAGCACCACTTTAAATCCTTTGTTTCTTAAGCACCTTAGAGCTTAAGAAACAAAGCTAGAAATAGATACAATAGATACAAATAGATTACATGAATAAATCAATACGTTTGTTTGTGAGGCCTGTTTCATTTACATTTGCGTGGAGAAAGTGACAAACAATGAAACCACAAACAGGAGGTTTTATGATGCGCAACTTCTGAAAAGGATTTCAACCAAGTGATGTTGCCAAACGATTGTTTCAGGATGAAGGGGGGGGGGGGGGGGGAGTGGGGGTCCGACCCGTGCCCGTCCTGCGGCCCCCGGGCCAGGGTTTGCCCCCCTTCGGATCTCCGCGCACGGCGCCGGAATGCGATGCCGAGCGAGACGATGCTTCACGTGCCCAAAACATGAAAGAGCGACGCAGAGAGCGACGCTACGCTCGTTGCGCGCGGGCTTTACGCGCACGTGAGCGCACTAATTGCCACGGCGCGAGACAACGTCACCGAACGCCGACGTGGTCAAATCCGCCAACGCGCGCGCAGCGGAGCGAACCGTGACACGACGCGCTCGTTCCGTCTCTCACCTGCTCGAGCGAAGCGAATGCGGCGGCGGCTGCTGATCCGAGTGACCGGAGGCGCCGCCGGACGCCAGGACATCCAGCGGGTGCGTCAAGGCCCGGCGAGCAGCAGCGGAACCACTTCCTGTCAGGCCGCTTTCAAAGTAAAACGCTGGGATCTCAGTAGATAATGATGTTAAAAATAATTACATATTCGCAGTAATAATTATACTGATACTAATGATATGAATATTACTTCAACTAATAATTATTAATCTTATAATTGAATGATAAAAATGAATTCTGAATAATTATTATCATGCTCTTATTAAACATGCTCTTATTAAGACCAAAACCAAAGATTAGTAATCATTTTTAACTATAAAGTAAATATATTTGTTATTAATATATCAGCATCTGTCATGTGATTTTCCTTTGAGAAAAATGTTTTAATCAAATTCCATTTAAGAAATTATTGGTATCGTTATTTAAATGGAAACGTTTTTTGCACAATTAAACTTTATTTTGGTGACAGAGGATGCAAAGGAATTGAGTCTCCTTTTTCTCACCTGTACATAATAAAACATACATAGTCATGAGGTTTAGGCCCCGGCAGTCATTAGATGTGATTCTATACCAAGAGGTACGCAAAATATGGAATATAACACACTGAATACAAAATAAAGCAGACGATTATTAATCAAGAAGGACATTTTAAAATAAATAACTAGCACTAATGCAAAATGGAATTAAACAACAATAAGAGAAAGGTAAACTTATTATTATTAAGTTAAAAAAGACAAATAATAAAGGTAACAGAGCTTAATAGAAGCTAAAATGTAAAAGTTATCTTGATCTCACCCGGGACAAAAACCTGTCTGTGCCTCTTCCATCCTGGCAGGAGGCCGAGGTCCATTAGGACCAACACCTCAAATACACGTTTTAGAAATGAAGAAAAGTACATTTTTCATTTGATTTTTGTTCGTCGTTGCATTTGTGTTTACTCTGAAGGGTAAGTCTTCTAACTTCCGGTGGAAGGCTGATCCCATCCAGCGGTCTGCTCAGATACACCTCGCCTACAGAAGGAAACATGGTGGAACATTAAAGGAGCGTTACAACGAAGAAAACACGTGACATGTTCTGTTTCATCTGCTGAGCTCGAGCCTCCAATCAGCTGCAGCACATCATTAATGTGCCGGGGGCTCTGTGTTTATGGGAGGAGGGGGCACACTGTCCATCCTCATCGTCCCGGGTGTTTCATCGTGGAAATATTCATTTTGGTGCATAACTGAAAGAACAGAGTCGTGAAATTATAATCTATTGACACATTAAAGCTCTCTTCATCATCGTGTCCTTTTGCACTCGACTCATAAACAAATTGGATCCAACAGACGTCCAGACAGGGGGACAGACAGGGGACAGAGAGACAGACAAGAGGGAGAGAAAAGAGAAGGGCAAGAGGACAGACAGCCGTTTGGTGGTAAAGAAAGGACAGTCTCTGTCCCTGCGGTCTCACTCGGTGGTTCGCGTCCTCGCACATTTGCCTTTTCAGCGATGAACACGTTAAATGATGCAAACACAGTTTTATGATCACAGATACGTTTTATTATGTGAAACGTCTGAGATCATTGACTCGTTAATCTCACACTTATAAGGCACAACTACGGTGCTTTTTAGGAGAATATTGAAATATTGTTTGAGGTTGATGATCCACTATGAACCAATGTCAGATTAGTCCTGATCCTCTCTGAAGACCCGAGCCGAAGGGGGGCCAGAACCAGGAGAACCAGGAGAACCAGGAGAACACCTGCTTGTGGCTGCACATCCAGAAGGTTTAAGGTTGAGCTTCAGGACGAGAGAGAATCTTCACCAACATTTCCCACGATGGGCTCTACAATATTTACAGATTTAAATTATATATATATATATATTTAAATCTGCAAATATAATAATTATTATATAATTATATACCTTTAAATATATATATATATATATATATCTTTTTAGATTAAATTACATTTAAAATGTTTTTACATTCAAATACATATATTGTCTTAGTTTGAATGTACAACCCCATTTGCTGTCAAATTGTATTCGTCATTGATTCAACATGCAGAAACAACTTGATGATTCAAGTTTAATCCAAACAAACAGAGGCAGAGGCAGAAATGAATGTGATGAGTCATCGTTTATTGTCCCTTTCTTTTACTCTCTTCCTGCGGTTCACTCGTCGATTCATCGACGCTCTACAAGTCAAGCAGACTTCATTCAGCCAGAATCACAAATGAACAAAAGCACAAAACAAGTTGATGGAAATAAAACTCCTCGGCTTCCAAAACAAAAATAAAAAAAAACATTTAACACTAAAAACAAAGAAGCTTGTTTTCATAAACAGTGATGATGATAATAAAATCACCATCACGCTTTATGCCAAATAAAATAACAGCGCTTCTATCGACTACGTAACCCACGACGACGCCGACGACGCGAGCGGCTGAATTATTAATCTGACAAACACTCATCCAATCAGACGGGTTCTTGGTTAGTTTAAGTAACCGGTTTTATCTGGTGATCAGAGAGCGGCTGGTCTCACAGCCCCCCCCCCCTCCCCCCGATCACGATCAATACCTGCAGATTACATCGGTAAGGGACGAGTCACTAAATGCGAATGGTTAAATGTGTTGTGCCCCCCCCCCCTTTCTACAAGCTACAACCACATCGGTAAACAAACCAGCAGCTTGTTTCGTCGGAGGTGAAAGCGAGAACACCTGACATGTTGGAACTCCTCCCTCAATGCGACTACGGAGGGTGCAATTGGCCGAAGCTGAAACAGGAAGTTGATTGCGGTGGATATCCCCCCCCCCCCCCCATCCCCCCGCTGAAGCGAGTTAGTCCAACCCGGAGGTCTGTTCACATCGACCAGCAGGCCGGAGGGTGGATTTGTACTGAAGGAAGAACCGTCTCTCCGACTCACTGCTGCGGCGCGTTGGGCTCGCCGTTGTCCACCGTCCTGATGATGACGATCTGCTCCAGGCTCTGGGCCGGGGAGGGCGGGGGCCGCAGCTGCTCCACCAGCGCGTGGAGCGTGTCCGAGTTGATGGTCTGCTCCTGGTCGGGTTCAAAGGTCACCTGCTCGGCAGTGGCGGCGACGGCGGCGGCGATGGCGGTGTGGGTGGGCTCCGCCTTGAAGTCCTGTATGATGGTGGCGGTGGCGGCTGCGGACGGCGGGGGCGGGGCTTTGGGGGTGGTCGGGTCCGGGTTGGCGGGCTCCCCGCCTTCAGGGATGGAAGCCATGCCTTTGCTCTCCTGGGTGAGTTTGCTCTGGACGAAAGCCACGGGATGACTGGAGGCCAGGAGGACGACTGAGCAGAGACGCACACACGCAGACAGAAACAGTTTTTATTAAAGTCACTAAGCAGGTGCAGTGTGCACACGCACACACTCACACACATGCACACACACACACACGCGGCTCACCTGCTCTGGCTCTCTCCTTGTGTTGCCGCACTTCATCAGCGTGAGCCTTCTCCTGGTGTTTGATCATGTTCTTCACGCTGGCAAAGCGGTTTCCACACAGCAGACACTGCACTCCGTTGTTCCCCTCTGCGCGCACGCACACACACACACACACACACACACACACGCACACACACACACACACGCACACACACACACACACACACACACACACCACGTTCATCCGTTTACAGCACTTCCTTGTTTCTTTGCGGGCGTCTTGGCACTTTAGAGTAACTCCTCCCACAGCCTGAACGCATCACTGGATCCTCATTAACATCGGGAAGTTTCTGATTTAAATTCAAAAGGCCTCCATATTGTTCCTCACCTGGATGAAGTCGCCTCATGTGTTTCTTCAGCTCAGAAGACGTCACAAAGCTTCCGTTGCACTGCGCACATTTGTATGGAGTCTCACCTGACAGACACACACACACACATTATTCTTTCTGACCATTAACAGCAGTAACGGAGACGAGGTGAAGAATGGCGGCGTCTCACCGGTGTGTTTGCGGGCGTGAGCGATGAGCGAGGAGGAGACGGAGAAGGACATGCCGCACAGGTCGCACTGGTACGGTTTCTCTCCCGTGTGGCGCCGCTTGTGGTACGTCAGCGTGCTCGACTGGGCGAAGGCCTGGCCGCAGATGTCACAGACGTACGGTTTCTCCCCGCTGTGCAGCCTGAGGACGGACACGGACACAGACACAGACACAGACACACACACACACACACACACACACACACACACCCCCTGTTTTATAAACGATACTGATATTGGCGTTTGTCACGAGAGAACGGACCCAATCTTCCATCACATGACGGATCATTTCAATCATTTATTTATGATTATTTATTTATGTATTATTATTATTAATAATATAAGCAGTAGTAATACCTGATGTGTATCTTGTAGTTGGACGAGGTAGCGAACTTGAAGCCGCAGCGCTCGCAGGTGTACGGCTTCTCCTCGCCGTGGTGCATCCGGCGGTGAGCGACCAGCTGACACTTCTGAGCGAAGCACTTATCGCACTCGTTGCAGTTGAACGGCTTCTCGCCTGCAAACCAACGCCAGGGACTCAGTCAGAAAGAAACATTCTTTTCTGTGCTTCGATTGAGTATTTTGGGGGTCTTTGGTTGTACAAAATGTAAAGACTTGAGCTCAAAGTTAAGGCCTGAACGCTCAATCAATTCACCAAAATAGAACTGACGAAGAATCATCAGGTCTCGTTCCGGTTGCTCACCCGTGTGGATGCGCAGGTGGGTCTTCAGCTGCGTCGCCTGTCTGAAGTTCTTGGAGCAGAAGATGCAGACGAAGGGCTTCAGGCCCTTGTGGATCTTCTCGTGGCGCCGCAGGCTGCTCACGTCCTTGAACAGCTTGTTGCATTCGGTGCACGACAGCGACAGCTCGTCCATTTCCTGTTCCCCGATCTCGCCGTCGTCCATCAACTCCCCCACGCCGTAGTCTTCATCGGTCCCCGCCCCGCCGCTCTCCTCTTCTTCCCCCTCCTCCTCCACCATCTTCCTCCGGCCCCGCCCCCTTCCTCTCCCTCTGCCCCGCCCCCTTCCTCTGCCGCGGCCCCTGCGCCCCTCCCCGTAGCTCAGCCGGGGCTTCTTTGCCAGGAAGTCGTCGTCGTCGTCCTCTTGGGAGGGGCTCCAGTCCTCGGAGAAGTCCCCGAAATCTTTCACGCTCCCATCGGAATCTTCCAAATACAGATCCTGGGCCTTGACGGCCCCTCGGCCTCTGCCTCTCCCCCGGCCCCGCCCCCTGCCTCTGCCCCTCCCCCTGTAGCTCTGGGGTTTGGGCGTGGCATCGGCCGAGCCGCTCGGCTCCTCAAACTCGCTGCTGACTCTCTTCGGCCGGCCCCTCTTCCTCCCCGTTCCTCTCCCGACGCTCTTCGGCGCCACAGGGGTGTACTCCTCCCCGCTCTTCTCCCCTTCTCCGACATCTGTGTAGGGGATGGCGGCCTCCTCCCCTTCCTCTTCCTCCTCCTCCTCCTCCTCTCCCCCTTTCTCCTGCTCCTCCTCTTTCTGCTGCTCCCCCCCGGGTGCCCCCTGCTCCTGACACCCCACCACGACGGAGACGATGGACAGGGGAAGCGGCGAGCAGGGGCTGCCGGGAGAGGCCGGGCTCGAGGGAGAGAGACCAGCTTCTTTATCCAGCTCCGACTGGGACCCGGACCAGTGGGGGGTCTCCACCAGGTACCTGGTGGCCTCCGATATCCCCAGGAACAGAGCGGCTCGACGCACGGCCGCCTGCCGGGTGCTGAAAGATCGTAAAAACAAACGTCCTTTATTTAAAAGTTGTTTCACCCCGAACATCGGAGGTGCCTTCGACGCCGTCTTACCTGCTGAGATTCATCTGTCCGGTGTAGATGAATTCCAACAGCTTCTCCAGGGCGTAGCGGCTGACTTTTTCGGGGTCCAGCGTGGTGACCTCTTGACCCTGCTCGGCCTGGGTGGAGAAGTACTTGCTGAACGCGGCCAGGATGTTGCGGTGGGCTCTGAACTCCACGTCTCGCACCATTATGGTGATGTCGCACAGGAAGTCCATCTCCCGCTGCTGGTGCAGGCGCTGCAGCAGCAGCTTCCCGTGGCTGCTGACCGGAGGCATCGCTGCTGCTGAAGGAGGGAGGACACGTTAACGCCGCCGCTGCGTTTAATTCCCCCTCTCAGTGAGCTCTGCTCGAAGACACAATCAACAGAGTCCATCAAACAACACGTATTGTTAAGAATAACCGCTACACAATTCCTACCAAGCAATGTTGGTGTTATGCAATAACCACATCTGGGAGTTTGAGACATTTATTAAAAGAGGAAAAGGGTCAATTTTGATCAAACAAGGGAAGAAAAAAAAAATGAATGGTCTTCTAGTACTGAAAAGATATAAAGAACGTAAAAACAAAATTCACAAATATAAAGTATTCTCTAAATATAAAAACAGCTGTCCATTATGGAAACAGGAAGAAACCATGTGGCTCGTAGCTTCAACCTTATTTTTGGACAACAATGGAGGCTCTCCATCTCTGACATGAGGACCCGTCTCACATCCGCCTTTAATTCTTTCCTCCCAACGTCTACAATAACACATGAATCTGCACTTATGCAGAGGATTCTAAGCAAGGGGGCACTGTTGCTTACAGCATCATTTCATCATTTTCTAACTTTTTGCATGAGCATTATTTTACACATGTACAATATCAGTCAAAGGTTTGGACACAACTTTGACTGTTTCTACATGTTTAATTCATGTTTCGGGGCAGGTTGGGGGGGTTAACGCTGTTCTTTATATTGGGTTTATTTGGTTTATATACAGTTGCAGCTGTGATGCCCATAAAAACACTATTCAATAAAGTATCAATTATAAATGGTTAAACTATTAAAAAAAAGAAGTAAAATACTGACTTCTCCTTGTAGTGTTGAAGTACTTTATTATGTATTTAATACCCATTCGGGCATTTAATACATGAAACGGTCAAATTAAGGTCCTGCAAATTGAATACGGTTCAACAGACAGAATACCTCTTTTCAGTTAAAATATTATCACGCATGACATCAAAGCACATTTTAAATACAATTCTAAACATAATATAATACGTACCAACTTACTGCCAGTAGTGCGTCTCCTCTTATCTTTAACTCTTAAAGTGTAGCTCTGTCTGTTAGAGGACAGTTATGCGTTTAGAAAAGGAGAAAGGAGATCATGAAAGTATGTGACAGAACATGCATCGCACATGTAAACACTCATCAGTGGACATTATTCTCAGCAGCTTCGACAGGTGAGATGTGGGAGAAAAAAAAAAAGTAGTTTTGGAAAATAAAAGCTTCCTGAGTAGGCCTCAAGCTCATGCTAATGCTAACGGCGGTGTCGTAGCTAGCTTAAACCGACTTCTGGCGGCCGCTCGTCGGCATCGCGTTCCGTTAGATGTTAGTGAAGACGACTCCACTCACGAGAGCCACGTTAGCCGGATCGCCGTTAAAACCGGAGCGGGGGGGACCAACTAGCGGCGCTAACCATTTTCGTAGTGGCGAGAAAACGCGCGGAAAACATTGTGCTCTTATTTCGAAGGCTCGTCGTTTGGTGCCGGCGGTGCGCGTCGATGCAAGTCGCCGCTAAATGTCAGAAAAACACCGACGGGCCGCGCGCACGCGTCGTCGGTTTGAACAGATCGAGTTATTAAGCGCGCGAATGTTTATCCGTCACGAAGTAAATAAAAGCAGAAAAAAGTACCTTCTTGAGATCCGCGATCTTCGGCCATTATCCCGTGACGTCGGTGATTCTCGCGAGACTGCGCCAGTAACGCGCAAAGAAGAGTCGGTTTGGTCAAGATGAACACCGCCCTGCTCAGATGAAAAACGGACGAAAGTGGGACGTTGATTACTATCGTGAAGGGATAGGATGACCAACAAAATGATTAACTTTGAATGACTCCACATGTTGCTCTTCAGACGTCTCTATCACAAACGTTTTTAAACATCATGACATACATGTGCATGTATGTATGATGTGAAATTAAGACATTTTGATAAAAATAAAAAAAGTATATCCAAAAGAGTACTTTGTATTGTGATTACAATTTCTCTTTGAATTTACATTTAAATGTAAAAAAAACATTTTCTTTGACCTTTATTGTCTCGTCTGTCCTTTGCAAAATGCCATCTCGACTTGTTGCCATGGAAACTCAAACGCAACGACAGGCCCCGGGATGGCCGCAGTGAATATGTCTGAGTTTTACTCCGCTGTCTGCGCAGACCATGAGATAGAAATCAATCCACACGTTAAGGACGTTTTAGAGAAGACTACGGTGACAGTGTAAGTGGGTAAATCTAAATCGAGTCATTAAAAGTTCACATTCTTCCACTAAAAATCAACCATCTTATGCTGTGTCAATTGATTTATAGATTGTGTTGATTTAAGTGTTGTTGTTGTTGTTTATTTAGCAGTGGTGTAACAATCAAACTGCCAGGAAACAGCCGCCGGAGAAACGCTCAGCGACTTGATGACGACGACAGTTCTTGCCCTCTCAAAATGTTTGAGGAACAACAAGAGTGTAACAGGTGGGCGAACACCTTTCACGTAGGACAGCTTCACATCTTCTTTTAAACAATCTAAAGGTATTTCCTGTGCATCGACAGGTCTCGATGTCGGGTACAACGACATAACAGACAAAGGAGTTGGTCACTTAGTTGACCTGCTGCAGGTGAGCAGCAGACGGAGGATGTTCTTCATCAGATTCTTTTTGTCGTTCTGACTCACATTACGGATGTTGTGGTCGCCGAGCAGGACGACGGCTCGTCTCTGCGCTCTCTGGACTTGGTGTTCAACGACATGTGGGGAGACGGAGCGGAAGTTCTTGCCAGGAGCCTGCAGGTTTGTAGCTACACACAAACGCACAACTAATACAGCGTTTATTAACGAGTTCTACAACATAATTTGTTGTTACACTCCCTCTCTGCAGTGCAACAGCGCCTTGCTCTCTCTCAGACTCTCCAACAATAAGATTGAGCGCAGAGGAGCCGTGGCCCTGGCCAGCATGCTGCAGATGAACAGCACCCTGAGGGAGCTGCAGCTGGCTGACTGCGACCTGGTGAACACACACACACACACACACACACACACACACACACACACACACACACGTAGTACTGTCCCTCCCTGCAGAAGAAGTGACCCTCATCTCACAGGACACTCAGGGAGCGACCGCGCTGGCCGTCGCTCTGAGAAGCAACGAGACTCTTCTCTCCGTCGACCTCAGCCGCGCGCTGCTCCCCAGCCTGCAGGTACGCGCCCCCCCAAAGGTCACTTCGGACGCACAAACGCACAAAAGGTCACTTTGGGCGCACACACGCCTCCCGCTGACGGGCGTCCGTGCCACAGGAGGAGTGGGCGGTGCACGTGTCCGAGATGCTGGCGGTGAACGGCGGCCTGCTGGAGCTCCACCTGGGGAAGGTGGGGATGAGCGACGTGGGGATGGAGAGGCTGAGCGCCGGCCTGAGGCTCAACGGCCGCCTGCGCTACCTGGACCTCCGCTGGTAGACGCGCCCCCCCCGCCCACGTTTGTTTCTCCGGGTCGATGGAGAGGAGAATGTAATTTTCTTTCCCTCGCTGTGCGCAGCAACCGCGTGACTCGCGACGGCGCGCGTCACCTGGCCGAGGTGCTGAAGCTGAGCCGGAGCCTGGAGGTCGTGGACCTATCGGCCAATCGGATCGAAGACGAAGGCGCGGGGTACCTGAGCGAGGGCGTGGCCTGGCCGGGCTGCGTCCTCAGGCAGTGAGTCCACGCCCAACACATGTTACCCGCTGTCTGTTTGAAGGGTTCAAAGGTCTGAAGAGGAAGCAGGTAAAGGTCAAAGGTTATATGAAGTAACAAGTGGGTTTCCTTAGTGCTCTAGGAAAGGTATCAAGCTTATACAACGTATTCTACGAGTCTGTAGAGGTGAAAGTGTATGAAGTCATTTTGAAGTGTGATTTCAAGAGGCCTGAAGATTTAAAGGTTTCCAATAATTCAAATTCAAGTTTACTACCTGGGGTAGTTTAATCTTTGAAAGTAGCCTAAAAAGAGTTCTGAAGAGGTCAGAGATTTAATATCTCATTGTGATGAATAAACCCTGCTTCTCCTGCAGGCTGTCGGTCAGCAGCAACCACGTGGGGCCGGAGGGCCTGCTGGCTCTGGCTCAGGCTGTGAGGGCGAGCAGCACTCTGAGCCACCTCTACATCTGGGGCAACCGCCTGGAGGAGCCCGTCTGTCAGGTCCCCCCGAACCCTCCAACCTCCAACCCCTCCCCGATCCCCAAGGGACACCCTTTAACCCTCGGCTCGCTCGCTCTCCAGGTGTTCGGGGAGATGATCGCCAGCGGCCGTCTCCCTCAAGACCGGACCGACGTCAGCGTGTACGAGGCGGACGGCCGCACGTTTCTCGCGCAGGGGTTCCACGGCCTGAGGAGACGGCGGTTTGGGGCGGACGTCGACTCGTTCCCCTCCGAGGCCTCCATGTGAGGCCTCCATGTGAGGCCTCCATGTGAAGCCTGCATGTGAGGCCTCCACGTGGTCCAACTGGGCTTCAGAGTAGAAATACAAACTAAATAGAACAAAGCAAAGACTCTTTGGGGGACATGAGCCTCCTGAAGAAGAGATCTTTCTAATTAAAGGTGCATTAATATTCATCCCGGGCTTTGGGAGTCGTGTGTGTGTGTGTGTGTGTGTGTGTGTGTGTGTGTGTGTGTGTGCGTGTGTGTGTGTGTGACGGGAGCAGAGGACAGTTTGCTCAAGTTGCTGCTGGGATCGAACCTGTGAACTGAACCACCAGATCCACCTGAAGCGTTTCTACCGTCGCCTCGAGGTCACGAGCGTCTCCGAAGGTCAACTAAAGGTCAACTCAAGGTCGTCCCGGATCTCTTCATTCATTCTGCCTCACATGATGAGGAAGTGAAGTGAATTTAAAATGAGCTATTTAACAGGATTGTTCATCACAAGCGAAGATCTGAATCAGGTGACATGATGACATCATCACTGTTTTATTTTGACTGTGCTTTATAGTGTTTTATGTGGAAATGTTCAATCAACAAATTACTACTTTAATTCCGTGACTCCTCATCAGTGATCTCCCATCAGACATTGCTCTACTCCTCAGGACTCTCCTGATTGGTCGCCTCGGATGACGTCGCCGCGTCCCACTCCAGCAGGACGCCCCTCTTCCTCAGGCTGTGGGTCAGCTGCTCTCTGTCCCGGGGGCCGGCCGTCCAGCGCTGCGCCGCCAGGCGGGTCAGCGCCGGGAGGCCGGGAAGCGCGCAGAGCAGCGCCGGCAGCCAGGCCGAGCAGGGGGCAGAGGTCAAAGGTCGCAGGCTGAGGTCCACGTCCTGCAGCGAAGCCAGGCCCCCAGCCGCCAACAGGGCGGACCAGCCGTCCTCGCCCACGCAGCCATTGTAGGACACGTCCAACGTACGCAGCGAGGACAGGACGCCACGGCGGCACGCGCCACCTGGACCGCACCAACGAAGAAGAACGTTGAAACTTCCATTAACTGACAGTCTTTGTCAAATCGTTGAGCATTGTCCTTTCCGCGCATGTGTGTGTGTGTGTGAGAGTGTGTGTGTGTGTGTGTGTGTTACCTAGGTAACGGAGGTCCTCGGTGGTGAGGTCACAGCTGCAGAGGCGGAGCTCCAGGACGACGGACGGCTGCAAAGCGTCGAGCAGCAGAGCCAAACGCCCGCCGACCACTTTACACCAGGACACGTCCACGCTGAGCAGGCCGGGCGCCGCCAGAGCTGAGAGTAGTGAGGGTAGTACACAAGTACAGTGAGAGTAGTACACAAGTACAGTGAGAGTAGTACACAAGTACAGTGAGGGTAGTACACAAGTACAGTGAGGGTAGTACACAAGTACAGTGAGAGTAGTACACAAGTACAGTGAGGGTAGTACACAAGTAGTGAGGGTAGTACACAAGTACAGTGAGGGTAGTACACAAGTAGTGAGGGTAGTACACAAGTACAGTGAGAGTAGTACACAAGTACAGTGAGGGTAGTACACAAGTACAGTGAGAGTAGTACACAAGTACAGTGAGGGTAGTACACAAGTAGTGAGGGTAGTACACAAGTACAGTGAGGGTAGTACACAAGTACAGTGAGGGTAGTACACAAGTACAGTGAGAGTAGTACACAAGTACAGTGAGGGTAGTACACAAGTACAGTGAGAGTAGTACACAAGTACAGTGAGAGTAGTACACAAGTACAGTGAGAGTAGTACACAAGTACAGTGAGAGTAGTACACAAGTACAGTGAGGGTAGTGCAAAAGTAGTGAGGGTAGTACACAAGTAGTGAGGGTAGTACCGAGTATACTGATCTACGTAGTATTTATTGGTACCCAGAGCGGTGAAGGAGTCCCGGTTCAGGCTGCAGCTGTTGAGCGGCAGCCGCCTCATCTGTGGCAGAGGGAGGGCGGCGACTAGCTGGTCGACCACGCCCCCTGCCTCCTGATTGGACGACACATCGAGCTGCGTCAGCCCAGCCAGAGAGGGAAGCACCTGGACTGGAGACAACAGGATCACGTGATCGACGACCTCTCACACTCAGTCAGAGGTCCACACACACAAGCACACACACACACACACACACTCACTCACTCAGGGCCTCCAGGTCGGAGCGCGTGAGCCGGCACAGGTGGAGGTCGAGGCTCTCCAGGTGTGTGAGGTGAGCCAGGTGGGGCGTCAGGGTGTCCAGGCCTCCAGCCAGACCCTTGTTAATGGACAGGTCCAACTCTCGCAGTGAGGGGAGATGGCGGAGCGAACCACCTGCACGACAGTAACGAATAGATGAACCAGACTGTTTCTAGTTTTCAAGTCCGATATAATTATATGAAAAAAGTCTGTTATAAAACCTCAGGTTGGAGGTTTAAATGATGATTTACTACCGTTTCAATCAGACAAAGTGAAAAGAGGTTGACGTAATTCTGTGGCAGGTGGACTATGAATTAGCTTCAATTAGGATGAAGCTTTAAATAAATATAGCAACTTAATTAAAACACTGAGAGAAAACGAAAATCACTTCAATTTGACAGAAAGCTGCTGGAAAACTGGAGGAAAAATCCCCCAAAATGATTCACTTTTTCAGGCTCAGATTTGTGGAAAATAGCGGGAACTTGAGTGCCGTGAAGCAGAAACCGACTTCCATCTTTGCCCGCGGGGTTCCTGCGGAAGAACACGGATCTCCTACCGAGAGCCTCCAGGCCGCCCGGCCTCAGGCCGCAGTCCTGCAGGCGCAGCGTGGCGAGCGCGGCGGCGTGGGGGAGGCGGGAGGCGAGCGCCATGAAGCCGCCGCCGTCCACTTCCTGTGCGAGCTGAGGGTTACAGGAGAGGTCGAGCACGCAGAGCCCGGGGACAGCAGACACCCTCCCTGCTGGTAATGCGTTACAGAGAGAGGGGGGGGTTAGGCGGTCTCTCCCAGGGCATTCTGGGAAATGTATGAAAAGTCATACATTATAAAAGTGTGTAATGGAAGCAGACGTCCCGGTGGTTACGGGTTAACGTCGGTACCCAGTGCCGCGGCGTCGGCAGCGGTGAGCCGGCAGGCCACCAGGTGGAGCTCCCTCAGCGGATGGGGGAGTTTACCCAGCAGGCATTGCAAACCGCCACCGCCGACGCCGCCGTTCCAGGACAAATCCAGGACCTCCAGGAGAGGGACGGAGCCGAGGGCCGCGCCTGTCGAAGCACGACAAACACATCTGTTTGAGCTGTGAGGAGGCCACGAAACATCTGGAACCCACGAAGTAGAACCAACAACAGAAAAAAGAGCCTGAAATGATCAGTTAACTCTAAAAATATCAGCGTAATAACGTTCAGCTGTTTGCTTTTGAGGAGGTGGATTGATTTGTTGACTTTGTTGACCCACCCAGCGCCGCCACGTCGGCGGCGTTCAGCCTGCAGCTGCAGAGCCGCAGCGCTCTGATCCCGCCCACCTGCTGCAGGTGAGAGGTCAACGTCGCCAGGCAGCCGCCAATCAGCTCGTTCCAGGAGACGTCCAGCTCCTCAAGCCGGGGCAGGAGGCGGAGCAACGTCGCTGAGGACGAGGACGCAGCGCTTTAATGCAGCTTCCCGCTTCATCAGCGACCATGAGAACCTGAATCTGAACTGTGTTTTTATTTCTACACAATCGCTAATTGAATTACTCAAGAGATGAAGTCAAATTTGAACAAAAAAAGGATGAAGAATGTAAAATATACATATAAATAGGCTATAATTGATCCTACTCATAATTTGGACTTAATTTTAATCCAAGATTATACGTCTTAAAAGGGAAAGAAATAGAACATTCTCTTTGCTGTTCCTAAAAGCTGGGTGCCAGGCGATGACGTCACGGGCCTGAGGTCACCTAACTCCAGCAGGTCGGTGGCCGTGAGGTCACAGTGAGACAGGCGCAGGCTGCGGCTGTCGGCCTTCTTCCCCAACTTCTGCAGGAAGACGCACACTCGACCCCACCCGCCGTCCCGCTCGACCCCACCCGCCTCGGCCACGCCTGCAACACGCAGTCACACAAGGACGTGTACATGTTTATATCCATGTTTTAATAAGACGCATGTGGAAACCGTCCAGTGTCTGTTTGTGAGATGAAGTGTTCCGGGAATCGAACCTGCGGCCGGTCCCGTCTCCTCCGCGGCCTCCGGGATCGACATCCGGTCCCGGGACAGGAAGCGTCCCAGCGGCTTCCTGTCCGACGCCGCCCGCTTCCTGCGGATCTGGTTCATGAGGAGGTCGAGGGGAGAGCGGCTCGGACCGCCGCCGCCGTCCCGCCCCCGCGCACCTCCTGACCAATGAGAGCACGTCATGTCCTTTAAGTGCGCTCTTCGACTAATTCATCAAAAAGGAGCGTGAAAGCTTTTATCAAAAGGTAAATGTGTGAAATATGATGGATCTGAAGATGAGATAATCCGTACTCACTAGAGTCAGAGATCACAGGACCCGGTTACACATTTACAAATTAACGAGAGTACGTGTAGCCTAGTTAATATAACGTAAACACACGCACGCACCTTAGCAAACGTAAACGTGTTCTAACAAATGTACTGTGGTAAAAATAACGAATCTTACCTGCAGTCTCCATGAGAAGAGTTGAGCTCGAAAACAAATCCGAGTGAGGTTTAAAATAAACAAAATAAACCAGTCTTTGTCACGGTGATGCGTTCACGGCCCGTTTGTTCGTAGATAAAAACAGCTCAAACTGTGTTCAACGCCTGACGCACGAGCCAAATCACAAACCTCCACCTTTTAGATTTTACCTCCCGCGGCTACTTCTGCCTCGCAGCGACACCTGCGTGACGTCACGTCCCGTGCTCGTCAGGTGGCTCACCGCGGAAGGGCGCCGCCCTCAGTAAACGTTGCCATCGCGACTGCACGAGGACTTGATCGTCATTATCCATATTTAAAGGGTTGTGAAGTTACAACTTTCTCCCTGATGAGGCATCGACGTAAATACTTAAAGCACAAACTCCTCACGCTGGAATTAAAAACTGAATAAACCAACATTCACAATCGTCAGATCAGAACTCATCAAATTTTAATATTTCGGTTTTAGAGGGATTTCACCACAATATATATTTCTTACTATATTCAAATACATGTAAAGTTCAATTTAAAAACGTTAATTTGTATCTTCAGCTGCAGCAGAAGGAAACCAGACAAGAACTTTTCTTCCAAATGCATTTTATTAGATTTGACTGAAATCATTTATGTACTGAATTGAACTCCTCCTCTTCCTCCTCCTCCTGCAGAAAACCACCCAAGTAGAAAGGCTTAACCTCCCTGTGTTGCTGCCGAGGAAGAGGAGCAGGAAGAGGAAGCAGCTTTAAAACACTGACGTTTCCTGTTCCCTTCATCCCTTCCTTCGTCCCTCCTTCCCTCTGTCAGGAAAAAAACCCACAACAACCCAAAACAAAAAGAGCAACGAAGAAGCCTGTGATGTTTGAGACGTCGGCCGCTTCCTCCTCAGTCGTCGTCCACTGTGGGCGTGATGGTCACGCCACTCCTGATCTGCCCCCATCCAATCAGACTGAGGAACAACGAGGGGAGGAGCCAGTCAGGACCACATCAAAAACGACTAAAGCACTTTGAAAATCATGTAATAATATTTCATATCCTCAGCTGCTCTATTCAATGATCTTTGGTCCCAACAGCTGCATGTGGATTTAAGGACCTAAAACCTGTATATATCTTGCATTTGGACATTGATTTGTTGCTCCTCACCGCCAATGCTTCTCCACACGTCGACTCAGAGCGATCTTCTCCCCGACCTCGGTGCAGACGGGGTTGGTGAGGACGATCTTGGCGAGGTCGGCCTTCACGGCGCTGACGCGGCCGCCTGTCGACAGCGAGCCGATGTTCACCATTAGCACTTCGTTCTTCGACAGCTTCTGGACCTGCGAGGACGAGAGGAGACGCCGGGACGTCGTCACGACCTCTGAAAACAACAACATCTGAAAAAAGACCGGTCGGACGCCGCGGCGCTCGAGCCTCACCTTGGCGGCCTTTTTGATCCCCCTCGGTGCGGACTCCCAGCAGCCTCCGCAGCAGGAAGTAGGAGATCTCAAGCTCGGTGAAGATCTCTGGCAGCGCCCCGACGGCGCCCAGCACCTGACCGACCATGCGGTCCGCCCGGCACAGCGTGGGGTCGATCTTAGTGCCCACACCTGCACACAAACACATAGATAACTGCTGTGACGTTGGGTCGTGGCCACGGACGGGAGTCGGGTGAGGCCACAACGGAGCGACGCAGGAAATGAACCCATCACGTACCGATCAGGCCTCCGGGCGCGGCGTACTGAAGGTCGTTGTGCTCGGCGAACAAGGAGACGATCTTGGAGAAGATGGGTTTGCACATCAGCTTCCCCTCGTGGTCTTTGGACACGATGCCGGGTCGCACCTCGATCTCCTGGCCCACCTGGCAGGTCACATGGGGGGCGGGGGTTACATTCACGCCATTAAAGAAAACACTACAGCACAGAAGCAAAGAGCCCGCTCCAATGAGTCACCTTAAGGACTCCCTTTAGGATGCTTCCTCCGGCCACGCCTCCTTTCAAGTCATCGACTTCGCAGCCCGGCTTGTTCACGTCGAAAGACCTGATGACTGAAACGCAGAAATGCAGCATTTAAAAAGAGAGAAATGTAAACCAAAGACCACGAGAAGACGTAGCGCGGGTGGTGCTTCTCACCGATGAGCCGCGGCTCGGAGATGAAGTCTCTGACGGGCACCGGGATCATTTTGACGATGTACTCGCAAACCACCTCGATGTTGTACTTCAGCTGTGCAGAGATGGGAATGATGGGGGCGCCCTCCGCCACCGTGCCTGCAGGACGAACATCACACACACACAAACGTCAGTGAAATCTCACAGAACAGTTGTTTTTGCTTTGTCGTATTTTAAGAAGGTGGAGTATTTGCAGACGGAGTTCCGGCCGCTCCCGACTCACCCTGCACGAAGGCGAGGATCTGCTCGTACTGCTCCTTGGCCTGGCTCTCCTTCACCAGGTCGATCTTGTTCTGCAGGATCAGGATGTGCTTCAGCTTCATGATCTCGATGGCCGCCAGGTGCTCCGACGTCTGGGGCTGAGGACACGACTCGTTTCCGGCTGGAGGACGGAGACCAGGTCAGAGGACGGTAACACCCCGTAGGTGTGGGGTTGGGGAGAGCACGTACCAATGAGCAGAAGGGCGGCATCCATCACGGCGGCTCCGTTCAACATGGTCGCCATCAAGATGTCGTGACCGGGACAGTCGACGAAGGACACGTGTCTGAGAGAAGAAACAAAAAACGGCAACGGTTAAGAATGAAACGTTCTAAAAAAGGTCCACGTTGGGGGACACGACCGGTCGTCTCTCTCCGGTCTCACCTGACCAGCTTGAAGTTGCCCTTGGTTCCGGGGATGTCCGACTGAAACTCGTCCGGAGTGCTGCTGCCGCACGACCTGTAGCACTCTGGCCTGGGACAGCTGGGGTCGTCCAGCTTGTAGACCTGCGACAACGCGGAGGCGTCCCTTTAAAAAACGCCGTCGGGTTTTACGCGGAAGGGAAAGGTGCGGCGTGATCGGCCGCTTACCTTAGCGTTGGCATATCCTAGCTTGATGGTGATGTTCCTTTCCAACTCGTTCTTGAACCGCACCGTGTGGACGCCGGAGATGGCTTTCACCACCGTGGACTTCCCGTGGGCGACGTGGCCGATGGTGCCTGGGAGAGAAGGTGGAGACGGACGTCAAGAACAAGGCCGAGCTTCCCGTGGAGGTTCTTCACGAGATGTTTAACGTACCGATGTTGATGGTGGCCTGTCTGCTGATGATCTCCTGGGAGAGAGGCGTCAGAGAGGAAACATCCTGGGGAGAGAGAGAGAGAGATCTCGGGTTAGGCTCATCAATCAGGGCAAAACACACCAACACAGTGAGAGAAGAGCAGCACCCCGAGGTGAACGGAGACAAAGGGACAGACAGACAGACGTGGACCCACAATGAGTCAACACGCAAAGCTGAGCACAAAAGGATGATTTATATTATAATAGACACTAACACTACTTATTCACGACCGTTAACCTTGTAATGCCAACTTGCCACATCACCAAACATTGTCTCCAATATTGTTTAATGGCCTGTTGCACATGATTTATATATCGTCTGGTCTGTGCTTTAATAAAGAACAGACTGACATTTCATTAATTATCACTCAGCACCACACGTTAACCCACCCGACAAATCCCTTTCATCTCTTGTTACATCATTGTGACAAAACCCATTCAGCTTTTTACGGATTTCACTTCAATACAGCAAACGCGACGCGAGCGCATTTAACCGAACGGGACTGAAGAACACATCACTGACACGGAACAAAGATGGCGAACACTTCGGCGCTGTAAACACACAGCACACATCCACGCGTTAGTCGCATTTGGACACGATAACGCGGCGTCGGCGTGCCGGCATTGCTCGCAGCGTTAGCGTTGAACAACGGTAGCGTTGGCTCTTCGCCCCGCCGGGGGCCTGCCGTCATGTGCCGGATGGTAGCGGCGCAGCACCGTCGACCGTTGGCGTTACGGGAGAAACGGTAAAAACCCGGGAACCGACAGACACCGACGTAAATAAAACCCGAAGCTCTGCAGCCCGTTAAAGTGCCACTTACGAGAGAATTAAGGTCTTGTCTGGCCAGATGAGGCTGACCAAGCGTTGTACCAGACTCGTCACCCGCCATCTTGAATGAAAAAGGGAATGAATGAGGCGGCTAAGGCGAACGCCTGATCAACCGCCAGAAACTGCTATTTCTTTTTTTTAGAATAAAAAGCCGTTATTAATTTAAATTGAGTTAGATTTATTATAGAAGATAGTACACGAAATACACGACAATAATGTGTCACTGTATTTATTTTTGTATTTATTTTGATAGGTCCTTTCAGAACGTCTGATGCAATTTATTGAATATAATTTTTCTAATAAAATGAATGTTTTTTATACTTGGCTAACAATCATTTCAGACAGTAAAATGCAGTTGTTTAAGTACATTGTACTTCTACAAAAAGTAAATTTATCAGTACAAGTACATTTATCTTCATACGTGTGTCAGGTCCCTCGTTGTTAATTGACGTCATCAAATAGCATTATGTAGTTCTGTTGTGTCTGTAGTTCTGTAGAAAGTCTGTCCCAAGCGTACAGTGTCCTCGCTCACCCATAACATTGTGCTAGTAGTGGTACACGTACTTTAAATTATACATACAACATCTGTTCATGTTCATGTTCAACATCTGTGAATGAAGTTAGAATCAAGAGTATTTAATACAGGAAAAGGTGTCTGCAAATTTGACCCTCCCTGGTGCCTGTTGCCTGTTTCCTGTTGCCTGTTGTTTCCACCAGCGAACTTGCGAAACCGGGAGAGTGATACATCCTTCTCTCTCCACACGCGATCTTCTCTTCACCGCACTACGCCCTTGAGTTCCGCCCCAAAAGGGAAATGACGTCGGCGCAGAAAATGGCGTCCGCAAAGCCCGTGGACCGCTGCGGTCTGTTATCCCGTCACATTTAGGAGCCGAGTCGGCGGGGGGGTCTCTGCGTCTGGCAGATGGACGACACCATGGCAGAGCGCCGCTGCCGTCCCCTTCCGGCGACCGCGGAATAAGAAACCCGCAGGCTTCATGTCCGAAGGGGCCGGAGCCGCCTGGTCGAAGAGGGGCTGCGGGGATTCGCACCGCCGAGGTGAGACTGCTGATTGTTAGCAACTAAAGCTACGAGCGGTTACCCACCAGGATTGAGCAGTGCCCCCCCCCCCTCTCCCATCCCACACACACTCACACACACTCACACACTCACACACTCACACACCCGCACACACTAACCCCCGCCCCTACCTGAGAACCGTGCCACTTAACGCAGGCAGCTCGTATTTAGACACGTCGTCCTCAACGAGGCTTTGTTTTGGGCACTGTGCAGCAAACTCTCTTTAATTACCACGCACTAGAGGCGCGCTGTTTCCAAACAGACCCTTGGGTGGCGCTGTCGCCAGTGTGACGTGAAGTCCCCCCCCACTCCTCAATGTGTTAGCTAGCGTTAGCCTTTAGCATCGCTCTCTGCTGCTCCCGTTGTCACCGCAATCACACAGCGTTGTGACGGCTCTGTTGTGACGGACGGCCGGCCTCACGCACCAGCTGAGCGGCCGGACTCTCGTCCACATGTTGTCGTCGTTGTTGTTGTTGTTGTTGTCCCCGCTGTCCACCGGGAGGTTAACCCGGGTCAGGTCCGCCTTCACGCAGAACCGTTCCTGTTGGGTGGAGGTGGCCACTTTTACACCACCTGCCTTTGTTTGACCATGTTGGCAAAACGTTGGTCTTATGGGGCTGTTCATTCAATAAAGACACTCGGACACAACGAAGTTCATTTGTAAAAATTCATTTCTGTGATTTACAAATGCCAAACATTTGATGGTTTAATTTGTTCTGATTTAGATAGTTAAGTTATAGTATAATAAAAATAGTGAGTTCAATGAAGACATTCAGAACAGTTATTTGGCAGATTAATGAATGGAACAATCACTTATAACGAGGTTACGTGAGTCTCACGGCTGTCGGGCGTCCATTACTTTGGGTAGAAAGTAGACAACCTAACTTTTGTGTACAGTACTTCCTTTGCACGTTTGTGTTACTCCTGCTCCTGCCCCGCAGGGGTTCTTCCTGTCTCCTCTGTTAGAAACAGGGAAACATAAACACAGGAAATGCGAGGAGCCCCGTAGCGCTCAGCCGCCGAACCTTGCGACCGTTCCCCCGGCCTCCAAAAGGTGCGTGACTCTTTACCCATCATCCCCCTCTGGGCTCCTCCTCAGGCTCCGCCTCTCACCGGCGGCGCTGATTGATTGTCTTTGTCGTCCAGGTGATTGACGGTCAGAAAAGGGACTTTGTTTGTCCCGGACACAAGGGCACTGTCCTCTGATTGGCTCGGACAACCCCTCTCTGACATGCCCGTGGCCAATCAGAGGTGAGTGTGCCGTGTGTGTTTTTGTGTTTTTACCTGTGAACCATGTGCGTATTTTCTTCCTTTTGTAAACGCGTGTTGTTTCATTTGATCTCCGCCCACCTCCCCTCCGTCGCTGCCGCTCATTTCTCTCCGTCATGGCTCCAGGTGTGTTATGTCGGGGGCAGATGTGGAGGTGTACCTGTCCCAGGTGCACGATGGGAGTGTGTCGTCGGGCTTCCGGGCGCTGTACGAGGAGCGCCTGCTGCTGGACGTCACCCTGCTGATCGAGGAGCACCACTTCCAGGTAGGGTTTCTCTCCGTCGACGTCGCGGAGCCGCACGTTGGGTCTCGTTCTGTAAACTGACCTCCGCGGCTCCCGCAGGCCCACAAGGCGCTGCTGGCCACGCAGAGCGACTACTTCCGGGTCATGTTCACCGCCGACATGAGGGAGAGGGACCAGGACAAGATCCACATGAAGGGGCTGACGGCGGCCGGCTTCGGCCACATCCTGCGCTTCATGTACTACGGCTCGCTGGAGCTCAGCATGCCCACCGTCCAGGAGATCCTGCAGGTGCTCCTTTGCAACATCACGACTCCAGAAGCAGGTTGCAACAAAACAACCTCCCGCGCATTAACCTCCTCCGCTTCCTTCCTCCTCTTCACTTCCCGTCCCCGGCAGGCGGCCATGTACGTGCAGCTGACGGAGGCGGTGGAGTTCTGCTGCTCCTTCCTGCTGGCCAAGATCTGTCTGGAGAACTGTGCCGAGGTCATGCGCCTCCTGGAGGACTTCAGCGTGGGCGTGGAGGGCGTGCAGGAGCAGCTCGACAACTTCCTGCTCGACAACTTCGTCCCCCTCATGAGTCGGCCCGACTTCCTGTCCTACCTTAGCCTGGAGAGACTGCAGGTCTGGCTTGTGTTGATCCCGATGGCGTTTGGCCTGCGGGGTTTTTAATAATGAATCATTAGTTGTGTGAATGTGACCTCTGAAGGCGTCTCCCTCCGTTCAGGCGTACCTGAACAGCGACGCTCTGAGCCGCTTCCCAGAGATCGAGCTGTACGAAGCCGTCCAGTCGTGGCTGCGACACGACCGGCGGCGATGGCGGCACACCGACACCATCGTGCAGTCCGTCCGCTTCTGCCTCATGACCCCCGCCAACATCTTTGAGAAGGTGGCCGCCGCTCTCCCCACAGATTTGATTTCATCATCATTATTGTCATTGACTCCTTTTCACCGTGACGCCGCTGTTCCGTCTTCCTCGCCGCAGGTGAAGACGTCGGAGTTCTACCGGTACTCCCGGCAGCTGAGGCAGGAGGTGGATCAGGCGCTCGGCTACTTCCACGACGTCAACCAGCAGCCTCTGGTGGAGACACGCTCCAACCGCATCCGCTCCGTCCGCCCGCAGACCGCCGTCTTCCGGGGGATGATCGGCCACAGCATGGTCAACAGCAAGATCCTGCTGCTGCAGCGCCCCAAGGTGCCGCCCTCGGCTCGGCTCGGCCCGCCGGCCTGCAGCAGCCCGCTGAGCCGACTCTCTGTGTATGTGTGTGTGTGTGTCCAGGTGTGGTGGGAGCTGGAGGGGCCTCAGGTGCCGCTGCGACCCGACTGCCTCGCCATCGTCAACAACTTTGCCTTCCTGCTGGGCGGCGAGGAGCTGGGGCCCGACGGCGAGTTCCACGCCTCCTCCAAAGTCTACCGCTACGACCCGCGGCAGAACTCGTGGCTCCGCATGGCCGACATGTCGGTGCCCCGGTGAGCGACCGCTCTTTGCCACCTCCTTCCGGTCATTCTAACGCGTCATGGCGTGTTCACGTGTAGTGATGGTGAGAATACGCCCCAACTGAACCCTTTGTGGCGTCTGCAGGTCAGAGTTTGCCGTCGGCGTCATCGGGAAGTTCATCTACGCCGTCGCCGGCCGCACGCGGGACGAGACCTTCTACTCCACGGAGCGCTATGACATCACGGAGGACCGCTGGGAGTTCGTGGACCCGTATCCCGTCAACAAGTACGGCCACGAGGGGACGGTCCTCGGCGGCAAACTCTACATCACCGGCGGCATCACCTCCTCCTCCACCTCCAAACAGGTGTGTGTGTTCGACCCGGGACGGGAGGCGGGAGGAGGAGGAGGAGGAGGAGGAGGAGGAGGAGTTGGCGGCGGCGGCGGTTCGGAGGCACACAGGACGCGCGCCGGCCGCGGCCCGCCGCCCCCGCCGGCGCCCAGCAGTCACGCCTCCTGCTGGGAGAACAAATCCAAAATGAACTACGCCCGTTGCTTCCACAAGATGATCTCCCACAACGGGAAGCTGTACGTGTTCGGGGGCGTGTGCGTCATCCTGCGGGCGTCGTTCGAGTCGCAGGGCTGCCCGTCCACCGAGGTGTACGACCCCGACGCGGACGAGTGGACCATCCTGGCCTCCATGCCCATCGGGCGCAGCGGCCACGGCGTGGCGGTGCTGGACTAGGCAGATCATGGTGCTGGGCGGCCTGTGCTACAACGGCCACTACAGTGACTCCATCCTCACCTTCGACCCCGACGACAACAAGTGGAAGGAGGACGAGTATCCCAGGATGCCTTGCAAACTGGACGGCCTGCAGGTGTGCAGCCTGCACTTCCCGGAGTACGTGCTGGAGCACGTGCGGCGCTGCAGCTGAGGGCGGCTGCCAGGAGCGAGCCGCCGCCGCTTTGTGTCGTATCGCCACGGAGAACGCGCCGTTCGAGGACTGAAGTCTCTCAGAAATCCGGTGTTTGGCAGGCGGGCGGGAGGCCGGGGGGGCAGACTTTAAAAAAAGATGAAGAAGAAGAGTCCAGCAGAGTCTCGCCTTCCGGGGAGGGAAACACGCCACACTGTTCTCAACGAAGCCAATCGAAGACGCCGCGTACGTCAGCTACAGGGGGAGAAACGTTTTTAAATCTCTACTCACCTTGTTGATCGCAGCTTATAACAGAAACGCACTGGAAGCAAACAAACGGCACACGGTGATCTATTTAAAGTTGCTTTTACTGAGGAATAGATTAAAGAAAAAAACACCCTCATAAAATGTTACATCGTGCCATCGGGTATGAAGACAAGTTGACTCCATTTACTGCAGTGTAGCTTCTTTTCCACTAGAATACAAACCATCCAGAAGGATCAGCTGATCCTCCTTCACCTCGTTAACACAAGCGGCTTCCAGTGCGTTTAGTCCCAATTCTGCTCTTTACTCCCAGACATCACCATCCTGTGCTCATGCTCTAATTACTGTGTGTGTGTGTGTGTGGGATGAATCCAACATGACTCGCAGTACACTCAGTCATTCATTCATTCATTCATTCATTCATTCATTCATGCAGCGATGACATCACGGCGGTGGTGACAGGTACCTTTTATTTTGGCGATAACAGGAAGCCGAAGCCCTTCCTCTGGAGCAGCTGTGTGCTGTGCTTTAAACCTCCTCTACATTCCCTGCACTTTATGGTTGTTGGTATTGTTATTATGGGATGCCGCGGCGGCTCTGAAGGCGCACTGTTACCAGCACTTGGAAGCAGCTGCAGTATTAAACGCTCAGCAGTGTCTGAAATGAACCTTCTGGCCTGATGGGATCAAACTGAGAGGCGTAAACGTTCTTGTGTTCTCGTCCCAAACTTCTTCTACCAGTCCGACCTTAAACTCTCTTTGCTGGTCGCAATATTTCATCCTTTGATATTTTCCTCCTGTTTGTTTTAAAGGTCACTCAGATAAGAATCCCAGATATATTTAGAAGAGCACGTTTACAGCAAAAGGGAACCTTTTTATGTGGATGCAGAACGGTGCTGATGGGAAATGTAGTCTGCTGAAAGACTTTTATCCTTATTGACTCCTCAAACACTCTAAACACCCGATGAGTTTAACGTTTTACTTTTAGGGTCACTACTCAAATTCCTATTTATTCAGTGAAATAACATTTAATGGACCTGAAGCAGTTAAATGTTCTCAGTGAACACCGAGGAGATGGAATCTGATCGGTGATATTTATATGAATAAATGTGTAATTTCTACTGAACTACTGAACTGGATCCGATTTGGGAACCTCTCAGAAAATCGAATATGTCAGCGTTCTCTCTCTTTTATTTATTTATTTTTAAATAGTTTTTCCATCAACTGTCAGATGTGTTCATTTCAGACATTTTAAAAAGTGCCCCAATTAGGCCGGCTTTGTTCCTCACGTTACCGGTGTCGACGTTACCGTGGCGACGCCACCGAGCTCCACGTATTTATTTCTCTGGCTCCTCGGCCTGTTTGTGTTTTTAAGTTATGAATTATTCTTCTGCGGTGTTTTCTTTCTTTCAACGCCGCATCGTTTATTTATTACCTCAACGTCCGGCCATTTTTTTAAATGTTTTCTTTACGGAGCGATGGAAGGTCTTTATTTACGTCTCCATAAACTTCACATTCAGCTGAATTCAAACCCACTGAAGATGATTTTCAGGTTTTTTCGTCAGCTTCACCGTGGGACACGTGTCTCCCTGTCTCGACCGTCCGTCTGTCTCCATGTGTCCTTCGGTTGCCATGGTGTTGCGATGTTACGGCTGCAGGCACATTCTGTTTTGCAATTAATAATCTTAATCGATTTTGATTAGCCAGTGACGTCTCGATAGTGAAGAATAAACCAGACGCCTTCAGATGTTTAACTGGTTGGAATCTGTAACTCAGCTGCTGAAAAGTGACCAAAAGAACAAGAGATTTTAGAAGCTGCAGCTAAACGAGGAACACCAAGTGGATTCATTCAATCTTCATTCAAACAGTTCTCTCTGTTCTCTGATGTTCCGTTTTTTTGCACTTTGGTTTCCCTGGCGGACCCCAGGAGGAAGACGCGAGGCCCTTTACGTCTCTGGACATCTCACCTGCTGCTCCTCATCCCTCTCATGTCGCTGTTTAAAGACGAAACGTGTAACCGATACCAAGTACTACTGTCCTGATTTATGGCACACAGCGTCCTTTAGTCCCGGTCTTCAGTCTGTCCGTAGGGAAAACAGAGTAGAGGATTAAAAAAATGAAGAAACATACCTTGCTGCAACGACTGTATCTGAAAAAGAAAGTAAAATCAGATTAATATAACGGATAATCTGAGTAGAAACTCTTTGGAAACGATTTGTAACTTCTTTCCAGAAATAAATGTTCATATTGTCAACTTTCATATGGCTGTTGAGTGATTTTGTTTGTTCTGGCCTGAATGTGATTCTATATCTATTATTCACAGGCCTTATGAAACCAATTGATATTTTCTCCGTACGTCCCTGCACAGAGAAATGCATTAAAAACCACACGTAAAGTCTTTAAGCGTTGCTGTAAATAGTGACAACTAGCTCTGCTTCTAATACTAATTTTATGTTGATTGTTAATGATTACTAGTTGTTGACTCATTTAGAGTCTCACAGTGAAGTAGAAATAAATAAATAAAGGAATGCATTATAATTGAATCCCAATGATCTAAAATCTACATTTTTGCATATTGTGTACTTATACACTAGTATATTTTCATACAAATACTTTTATACTTTTAAAAGAGATTCTGAGCATTTCACCACTGTGATATTGCTGTCTATGATTAAAAATAGAGGATGACACCAGATCTTGACTATGTAAGTCTTTGAAATGCTTTTGCATAGATTCTTGATTCGATTCTTGATGCGCATCAAGCGTTGATGGTTTTATTTGCAGATGCGCATGCGCCATTTAGTTTGAAACCCCTCCGGTTTGCCGTAGAAACGCGAAGGTCTCCTCCTGGATGAGAATGTCATATCGGAAACTGGTAACTATTATGCCACCTTCTTACCATCTTCGATATTATTTGTTTCCTATTATGTAGCTGGGATTTAGTAAAGCGTGGCTTTTTGTATTAACTGAAATTATAAAACCCCAAATGACTCAAATGTTGTTAAATGAGTCATTAGCCAATGTTAGCATGTTGTCAGCTAGCCTGTGTAGCTAACAGGGTCAGTCAAACAAGTGCTGCGTCTTCCTTTTATTTAATCCAACGTTAGAATACACGAATTATTTTCCTCCCACGGTATCTACACCGTCAGCTACCGTGTTATAACTGACGTCACAGCCTGACTTACCGCTTTATTAGTTCGCTTTGACGCCGTCTGACGGCCCGGTGTGCTTCGGCGCGCCGCCAGGTGTCGCTGTTTGTCGCAGCTCCCGGTGTGACGCTGCTGCCGGCGGCCGGAGAGCCGAAGAAGAAGAGCTGCCAGCCCGCTCTGAGCATCGATGAGGTGGGTTGATCGATAACTGACAGGTCATGTGGACGCAAGTATTTGATCTCCTTTGCTTCGAGTGAAAGTGTTGTTACAAATGTAGACTATGATACTGGAGGTATTTTACTGTTATAAAAAACAGTATATATACTGTATATAAAAATCACACATCTTAGGTTGTTGTTGTTGTAATTGTGTGTTTACGCCTTTTGTTTACACCGTCAGTGTTGTTGAAGTATCTCATGTTCCAACATGAAGAGATCATCACCTGACTTTGTGATCATGATCAATCGATACCGGCTGACACACTCTATCCTATTTTTCAGTTTTTGGGGACCAAAAGCCCTTGAGTTTGTCAAAAAATAAAATCATGTAAAAACTTAATTGGACTTGCAAATACTACTTTTTATTTTTGTAAGTTTGTATCGTCAAAGCTTTATTCTAAGAAAGGCTTGTGTTGAAAACAAATATAAAATGATGAAGTCGTAGGATCACACGTCCTTCCGTTTTTCATACATCTGCGTTTATCAGAAATCAGTTGTGGTTCTTTTGGTTTCTCGCTTCCAGCTGCCGTCGCTGTACTGCGTCCCGGAGGCGGAGCCTCTGCGGGTGGAGCCGGCGGCCGGACCGCTGGAGCAGAGCGTCGCCTCGCTGAGGAAGCTGGCGGAGCCGTATACGGACCGGTGCCAGGTGAGGGATCACGTGTCTGCGCGCAGAGCGCATAATATTGACTCCTGACCATCGAAGGAGTCGTTTGGGGCATTAAGGTCACGAATGTAGATGAACTTATATTTTGTTTTCTTTTGTTCAGCAAACCGGCCGAGCTGCAGTTGAGAAAGTTGAGGTTAGTGACGTTTAAAAAAAAAAGAAGTTATTTAACTTCATTGTATGTCCATCTGTATCATCTTTTAATAGAATAACTCTGAAAACACTGAAACTGAGAGAGCTTGTGTTTCTCTCTCGCTTCCTTGTGGTCATAAATAAATGTTTAACGAGCAGCTTCTGTCTCTGTGTTCATCTTTGAACCCCAGAAAGTCTACAAGACCGTGGAGCCCACCGTCAGCAGCTCCATAGCAACCGTCACCGGTGAGACGTTCGAACGCACATACATGCGCACGCACGCACACGCACGCACGCACGCACGCACACGCCAGCCATCTTCTCAGCCCCTCGTCGTTGTGTTTTTCAGAGACTTACCAGTTCCTCAGTGACCCCCCTCCCGACCTTTACCCCAGCGTGGCGGCGGTGGGCTTCTCCGGCTTCCTGGGACTGTACGTGGCCAAAGGTAACAGGGGGGGGTCCAGATGCTCTGCCAGATGTTCCCCCTTTAATCCAACACACCACACGAAGCAGCGTAGAACCTGGAAGAGAAGCGCTTCCTCAGCCTTTAAACAATAACACTGGAAACGAGCACCGGATGTGACACGAGCGTATGGAAATATAACCGCTGCATTGAGTTCACAACATGTAGACGAATGTAACAAAGTGTTAATTATCTGCATGAACTAACTTTCCTTTAAATGAATTCATGATTAACGTTCTCTCCATCAGGCTCCAGGGTGAAGCAGCTGTTGTTTCCTGTTGGACTCATGGCGCTGACGGCCTCCATGTTTTACCCTCAGCAGGCCGCGGCGCTACTGCAGGTGTGTGTTGTGTTACTGGTGTGTGTTACTTTTAATCAATAGTGGGGGAAGGGTTACTTATATCTCAGTTCAACGTTTGGTGCAGCACTGCCTGTTCTTCTATTTGCCCGTCTCACTTTGTTATTTTAGTCCGTGTAAATAGTTGTTGACAAATCGGCATAAACGTATTTTGGAGGATGAAATAAAAGATGCCTCTGTCATCCCCTCCTTTAATCCTCATACTGGGAAATTCTCAGGAAGCAGCTGTGAAAGCAGGAACAGAGACCTGCATCTGCCTCAAAGTTAGTTAGTTCATTCATTCATTCATTCAAACGTTCATCAGCGCTTTTGATCCGACGCGCGTTTCCTGTGAGGAAGGTTGTGTTTTCCTACAGGAAGTCCCGGCTGTGAACGCTGCTTCTGATTCTCTCGCTCCTTTTATTCACTGTGACTCGAGCCAGACAGAGACAGAGACGCACACGCATGAGGAGACGCACACGCATGTGCACTCCACTTTTAAAGATGAATTAATTTCTGAGTTAAGGGACTCAAATGGAAACTCTTCATGAGGCTGTTTCTTAAGGATGTCACAGCCTTTTTGTCACATTTTACTCGCTGTGAGTCTTGGTCCCCTTTGGAGAGTAGGAGAGGAACGTAATAATGTCTTTCAGAATAACACTTTGTTGTACATTTTATTAAGTGCTACTGATGTTTTTTATTCACTGAACACATTTCTTCCTAAAGTTCAAAGATTCTCTGATTAAACGTAATTGTAAGTTTCTTTTGCACAGAATCTGGTTCATTGAATTTGTTCATTCAGGAAATCGTGTTTTTCGTTGCCGTTTCAGTCGTTCCTCGCAGGTGGTGTTCAAGGACTGCTGGAAAGTGGGAAATCAGACAAGTGACGTTGTTTGTTGTGTGTCCACCAGGTGAGTCGGGATTCGGGATACACCTGGGCTCAGCAGGGCCGCGTCACCATGGAGACGCTTTGGAAAGAGCCTCCGTTCGGTAAAAAGGTGAGTCCTTCAAAGCGTTTCACCATTATATATATTTATATAATTATATTTGTATATAATATACGTGTCTGTTTTTCTTTGAGAAGAAAGAGCGAACAGAGAAAACTGACACAAGCGACAGCTGAGACAAGAAGACGCGCGCACACACACACACACACACACGTGCACCTATTTGTGAACATTTATGTATTTTTGTTGAAGCTTCAGACATCTTCACTAAACTCAAATACATAAGTCTGAGTTAATAATTAAATGTGTCAACTTTTATAATAAACTCAGATTCTTGATGGTTTGTTTTCCAAATGTGAGAATGTATTCCGCTTGTTTAAATTATAATAAACTTGCAATATGATTTACAAAATATTTTCTAACTTTGTGGACCAAAGCAAAATAATCAATAGAAATAAACGATCCTTAGTTCCAAATCGGTTTTAGTACAATTTCTTTGAGAAGGAAAGTTTTGATTCTTTTCAGATTGGATGTTTAGAATATTTAACATTTTAACAGCTAACATGATCAAAGTTCCCATGTTGTGTATTTGGGGAATTTATTTTCTTAGGGTGAGTAAGATGGTAACGGTAAATAGGTTAGCTTAGCACAAACACTGGAAATGGGGGCAAACTGCTAGCCTGTAATCTGCTCACCAGCAACCTTTAGATCAACATTTCATATCTCGTATTGATCTAAATAAGTATGAAGGGTATAAAGTTCATACGAGCAGCTTCTGGTCCACCTGCTCTGCCAATCTGGCGCCAGGTGAATTTGAGAGTCATGTGACTGAGGGAACAGAGTGTGCAGTTTTATCTGCTGATAGTGTGGCTTCTCTGAAAGTCCCTTAGAAAATATTCACTCGTCTTCTCCACACAAAAAGGGAAGTCAAGTGAAAAGCACAGTCTGTGCAAACAGTTCAGAGAAATGATTCAGCTTAAACCAAGTTGACCTCACATGGTTCCCTCAGGAGAGAGTTGCTGCATTTGAACCTGAAACTGCTCCTTTCAGAGTAAAAGTTGAGTCTATTTTAAACATTTTCACAGTAAAACAAACTGATGAAACCAAGCGACTAGATCACTAGCCTTTGTACGGGCCGATGAAGGACACTAAACAGGTGAGAAGTTACTGTCTTTATTGAAAACTTCCGTTAATCAACTTCATGCAAATCACATGCAGCGACAGAATGAAACAAATTATTCAACCAAGCTACAGAACTACATACACATCCCCTTTTTAAACAGCTGAACGAGTGTCTGACGCGTAGAAGACCGCCACCCCCCCCCACCCAAAGGGCCGGCTGCCGAGGCGCCGCCACCGCGTCCTCTCACACGCGAGGTCAGAGTGGCGGCAGCATCAGAGTCAAGAACATGACTCGTCAAAAAGAAGCAGCCGACCCCCCCCCCGCGGCCCCTCACTCCTCGGCCGGAGTGCCCATCTTCACCAGGCTGTCCTTGTCGAACCTGAAGAGCCTCCAGCCCTCCTCCTGGGAGAGGTCCTCGGCGCCGCGCCGCTTGTAGTACTGGACCGAGGGCTCGTTGTTCTCCGCCACCACGAACATCATCCCGCTGCAGCGAGTCTTCATCGCCAGCTGGAGGAGGAGCCGACAGCAACATTCTATTAGATTGTAGAAGACTACTGCTCATTTTTAAAGCTTTCTATTGAGAAAAGGAGAAGATCTTCCAAAATTAGGTTGTTCTCTTAATAAGATTTTAAAACCATTTATTTGAGCAAACTACCGGCCCGCCAAGTCACGAAAGAATCAGTGCTTCAAAGCACAAAAACTACTGAATATACAGGGGTCCTTATTTTAGGCTCACGATGATCCACATACTCACATCACTGAGGTGACGCAGGAGCTCCGATCCGATTCCCAGACCTGAGGACAGAGGAGCTGCTTAGTGAAGCGCGGCTACATGAAAGCTGGGCTCCACGTACGGCGTTGGTGGTGTTGTTTACCTCTGTACTCCCCCATCACATAGAACTCCTCCAGGTAGAGCTGTTTGCCAACCCACGGGTCATAGGTGAAGTAGTACATGACGAAACCCACCACCTTCGGATCTGTAGATCAGAAACCGTATTTATTAGTAATAAAACACATTTATTGCTCACACATGATAGCTGACAAAGTTTTGGCACAACATGTTCTTGTACTGATGACGGTTTATCGGACAAATGTGTAAATTAATCCTTTCTAGGGCAGTTCTGTCATGCGACTAAAACAGGATGCATGTCACACAAGCGTCTGAGAAGGAACCGCCGCAGCGTCAGGAGGCCGACAGGTCTTAGATAAACAGGAAGCCTGTCTGCGTAGCGGTGAGGTGAGCGGCGTCACTGCAGATGGCAGACAATCAAACTTAGAATGTTCTGGGAATGACATAATTCCAGCTCGAGGAATGTTAAGATGGAAAAACTCAAAACTACGTAGCGACAAGCACCCGAACACCATGTTTACGCCGTTTGAACCAGGACAGTCAGGAGAGTTCACAAAAGCAGCGGCTCCTCTTACCGTCGCTGCTGGTCGCTCCTTGGATTTCAGCTATAAAGCAGTGGTAGAACGGGGTGTCACCAAATCCATCCTCCAGGAGTTCTGCAGGCAGATGCAACGTTGAAGATAGCCAAAATAACATTGGATGCGTTTCAAGTGGGCCAAGAGGAGCTCACCTTCTTCAGTCATTGTCACCTGGTCTTCCATCCTTTCGTATGTTGCAAGCTCCTGAGACAAGAAAGGAAACGGGTGGATTTAAAAACCGGCCAAAAAAAAAAAAAATCCACATGCTACAGTTCGAAACTAACACCATTCAAGTAGGGAACAAAACTATAGAATAGACTTATTATTCAAACAGTCTTTACTTGGACTTCCCCATTCATCTACTTATTCCAGACAGCTGCTTTGAAGCCTCATTTAAGAGTTGGAGGACTGAATGATTTATCAACCCTCCTGCAATAAACCCCCCTATTTAAAAATAGCATTTCTTCATGCATTGACCAGGGCCACAAAGCATAAATGCTAAAGAAGAAACGTGCCAGAGGCAACACGCTAATTTTAGTGTGTGGTCACTGGGCAGGTTGTAGATTTACTGGCACAATACACCGAATACGTTCAGTAGCCAGCGGTCCTGTGAAGTCAACTAACCGATCGCATCCCGGCTTCTCAAACCGGGTCCTGGTCATTGGTTCGGTTCTTTGGACGCATCGTAAGCAGTTACTCAGCAAAAACAACGGATTCTCACACGTCAGTTTGGTACAACACATTCGCACCGCTGGTTACACAACAGCACTAACGGTCCGTCGGCTTCGACCTTGATAAGAACAGGAGCTGATGGTAAGACGCCCCATATTAGGAACACCGGCGGTCACACCGGATATGAGCCGCCTGGCTGTAAACAAAGCCCCCCCCCCCCACTAATCCCACAAACCGGGGTATTTTCCACCAGGCACTCGGTCACCAACACACGGTGTGATTAGTCTAAAATGTCGGACCGTTACGGTCCACGGGAAGGACGAGGCGGTTGGCTAACGCTAGCTAGTAGCTAACTAGCTAACGGTTTCTCCGTGTAATCCAGCCAGCTAACCAACGGTAGATGTTTGCTAGCTCACCTTCACCAGTCGTAATATATCAGACACGTCTCTGGGTTCCGCTTTTCGTAATTTAAACTCCATTTTCTTCGTTTACTCTTTTTTCCTCTTGTTAGAAGTCCTCTGTATGTGAAGTGAAAGATACGTTGTTTCTTCATTCGCTTCAGAGTGGCCTTTTTCCCGCAGTCAGCCTCAGATCCGGACGGGTTCGTCGAGACAAGTTCATCCAGTAGTTATCACCCTCGGCTGGGTCGCTGCCGTTCAACTGCCGTCGCCTTTGTCTACGGCGCCGCTTTTATACGCGGGACGCGCCGCAACGCTATTGGCTCGTCCCTGCGGCCCTCGGATTTCTGGCGAATCAGCGAACCCGCTGACTGTCGTCTGTCAGCCAATCGGGGGGCATTGCTCAAGTGACGCGCGTTGCTGTCCCTCTCGGTCCCTTTGCTTCTGATGATACGGGAAGGGAAAATACTTTGCAGGCTACTTTACGCAGACGCACCTTAACAGGTGAGCATGTAACACTATAGAAACACATGCTAGCGAAGTGTAGCTACTCATTTAAAAGAAAAAACATGTTTGTATCCAAATTGTGATTTGTTCTAGCGGTGACAGAACATTTCTAAGTAGGGCAATTAATTAATTTTAGAACTCATTTAATAGGTCTAAACACATTTTTCCATTTAGATTCGATAGCCCCGCCTAGAAATATTCTAACTGTCACCAACAAATCACAATACATGGCATCAATCCAAACAAAACAGAAAGCAATAACAGCTGTATCTGCAGTATTGGCATATTCCAAGGTCATGTCACTGCTACACTTAATATGATTCAGGTTACGGGAAGCGACACTACAGCAGTTTAGCTTCTTATCTGAGCTGTGAAATGCGACAAAAATATACAGAGGAATTTAAACAGGATTCTACAGTAACTAATAAGTTACAATACAAGTAATAAAACATTGTAAAGCAACAGCTGGAGGTGATATGATACTGTGTCCGATTTCTACGACAAGGAACAAGGACAATAAAAACATCTGAGTGTCTCAGCGATTTGTTTGAATCAATGATGTCTTCAAATCCTTTATGAAAGCAACAGTTAGCCAACTGTTCATCATTGGATCATCACGCAGTGGGCGGGGCCGGTCGTCAACCCGGAAGCCGTTACCGTGGTCGGCCTCGATTTGCCGGGCACTTTGACACCGCAGCATCCCGCAGAGGAAACCCCTCGTTTTGCCGACCTCACCCACTTTGTTTGTACCCCCGAACCAGCTACGGTTACATCCGGGACACCGCCATGCTCTCACCGAGGTCAGTGGCACTGAACACGTGACTCCGAGCTGCGCGGACCCGCACAGACTCGATGCTAGCCGTTAGCATGTTTACAAGCCGCTTGATCTGCTAATCAGGCGAAGCAGCCGCGTAAAGTGACTGCGCCGAAGACCGGTTTGTGTTCAGAGCTGTTAAATGGATTCTTCACCTTCAAACGAGGTGAAAGAACGAGCTCCTCCCGAGGCTACACGGAGGGAGTGTCATGGTTATATAAGTACACTTTACACTCCCGCTGGAGGCGAGTCATCCCTCAGCATCCATCACTTCACTGTGAACAAGTGTACCGTGAGCCGATCCTGTCACACTGACGCAGACAGTGATCAGGGTGTGCGCCGGTTCACAGCTTCCTATGTTATACTTTGTACTGCACATCATCTCCGGTAGGTATTGTATATTTTACTGCACTCCTGGAGGAAAAGTGTAGAGTGTGTGGTGTAAGAAGTACACGTGTGTTTGTCATGTGTCTGACCATCAGGGAGCAGGTTACACATCACGTGGCGGTTATTATTAGGGTACGATGCCTGCGGGTGTAACTGGATTCCTCGGCCTAAAGGTTTGTTTGTTTGCTTTTGGTCGCGTCCTCTGGTGACCTGCAGGTTCCTGCTGCTGCGGTCCGCCGCTTCCGTGGCGACCAGGCCATTTTGTTCGGGGGGCGTGTCCAAGCTGGGCCGGGCGCCGGACATGGCCGAAGGTAAGGCATCCAGCGTGCTTCCTGTTTGACCTGAATGACCCCCACCCGGCCCTCATGCTGTGCAGGAAGGGTTTTCTGTTTGCTGACAGAGCAAACTGAGCAGCTTTAAATGTTAAACTTCCTCTTGGCAGCCCTACACAATCAGTTGGTGGACTTCGATGCCGTTTTACTGGCTGTAATTTGACCGTAAACATGAACTATACGTCAACGCATCATCCCGACGACAAGTTCTTCTTTATGAGCTTTTCTTTCAAGGTCATCGCTGCGGGACACGACCACATGTGCCCGGCCTCAGCGAAGGGTCTGATTTAACGACGAAAACACACAATCACAGGGTGATTCCAAGCTACGAGTAGATCAATGCCACGAGGCCCCTCCCACCGGAGCTTTGGACTGCCGGTCGGGGCCAACAAGCAACCGGATGACGTCGTCCCGGACTTTGGGATCATTTTATGACACTGTAGATCAAACCCTTGAATGACAGATTCCAGTGAATGACTCTCTTGTGTAACGACCTCCCTGCTGAAGTCAGCCCGTGCTAACTAGCGCATGCTAACCGTGTCGGGCCTTGACACAGGTTCCGTTGCTTGTTTTGAAAGTCATGCTGTTCAAATGATCGACAATGATGAAATGTAATTGGTGACGGGATTCAATGTGTGAAAACCTCATTGGAATCGTTTGTTTCTCCACAGGAAATCCCCTTTTACACGTGTCTAACGGTGTGTGGGTATACCAAGATAAATCCCATCTTAACTATCGGAATCCTTCTCTTCTAATTCACTCAAATTCTTCCTGCACATCGAGTGGCTGAGCATGCACCTCCATCTAAACTCTGGTCTCCTGCTGGGCCTGTTCCTCAGGTCTGCACTGTTCCTGCCCTCCTTCTGCCCTGCGGCTCCGAGCTGCAGCGTTTTATTCATGATGGCTTCTTTCCTCCGTGTTGTTTCACATCGTCTCTCCGCTTCAGGCCTCAATGAGCTGCAGCCTTCCTGCAAGAACTACGGACATTTGGCGGTTTAAATCCACGTGTAGATGTTGTTACTGAGGATCCACGACATCGAGTGATGATTCCTATTAAATAAAGAGCAGAATCATTAGACAGAGATTCAGTTTCCTCAATGCTGAAAAACCCAACAGCCTCATTGTTTGTGAGGGAGACGCTGTGAAACAGAAAACCTTGAACTTTTGGTGCTTTCACTGCAGCACACACACACACGCACATGCAGACACACACACACACGCACATGCAGAAGGTCTGATTGTTTTTCTCGTGTTTTCTCAGTACGGAACCGGCTGAGGGAAATCGTGGGAGCTTCCACTAACTGGAGGTACCGAACCATTTGTGTCAAAGCACCAAGAAAACAGTTTGTCTTGTTTTTGTATCAATTACAAAGAATAGTTGAAATACTTTTGTAGGTGTGGTACTTTTTTTGCTGTATTTTTCGACAGTAAAGTCCCACTCAAACAGCCGTGGATACAACTTAGGACATATATTTTCATATTATTTATGTGTGTGATCATTAAACCTTTGAGTTGTGTGTTTAGAAGTTACGGAAAGCGAAAGAGCCTGAAGGCGTCACGCTGCAACTTGAATCCAAAGCGAAACACGCACGCTTCTCATTTTCAAGGTCTAAGCTTTACGGCTGATTTATTGGGACATCGTAAACCAGAACAGAGACACAGCAGTGTTGTTTATAGAAAATACACACGGTCAAGGTTAGTCGCTCGTTCCGGAATCACTTCCGGATTTTGAAATCCATCTGAGGACTAAACAAAGGAGCCGAGTGAACTAATCTAACAGAAAACCTGACCAGAGAATAGATGAAGAATTCAAACGGAGGCTTTAAACGGTTATCGTTGACGTTCTGCGTGCAGCGACCACCAGCAGGCCATGTCGGAGCGCCTCTCGCTGTCCTCCATGCTGGCGAAGTCTCAGAGCGACCTCCCAGCCAAGCGGATGAAGGACAGCTACCTGGAGGTGTACCTGCCTCTGGGCTCGGAACCACAGCTCCGAGAGAAGTACCTGACCTTCCACAACACCGTCAGGTACGCACACCTGCACACCTGCACACTGCAGACTGGCACCACCTGGATGTTTTCTATTGGAGGACAAGTGCATGCCTGTGACCAGTAGGTGTCATTGAGGCCCTCTCTCTTTGGTGGCTGCAGGTTCGGGAGGATCCTGGAGGACTTGGACAGTTTAGCAGGTAACGCCGCTGCAACACGTGTGGACGTCGTCCACTGTAACTCAACAGCTGGTCTCCCGTCAAACAGAGATGTCTCTCCTCCTCAGTCCTCATCTCGTACTCTCACACCTACAACGAGGCGCTGAAGAGGTCTCCTCTGTCCATCGTCACCGCCCTGGTGGATAAGATCGGTAGGTGCGGTCGGTCTGAGAGCCTTCGTCGTTAAGCAGACGACAGGAAGTGTCTCTCATCCTCCTCTTCCTCCCCCCGACAGACATGAGGCAGCACGTCATCTACCCCGACTGCGACATCAAGTTCACCGGTCATGTGACCTGGGTGGGAAAGACCTCCATCGAAGCCAAGATGCACATGTCACAGGTAGACACACACCTGGGGAAGTAGAATACAGGTGGGATTAAACCACACAAATCATGTTGAATAAGAAGAACGTGACACATTAAATATGTATATATGACCCCCCCATGATGATCTGTTGTTGAACAAAAGCAAAGGAAACAGAAGACGCCAGAGGGGAGTTTGAATCTCTTCTTTCTCTCCTTTCAGTTCCACGATGGGTCTTATTCTCCGGTTCTGGACGCCACGTTTGTGATGGTGGCCCGAGACCCCGAGAACAAGAGGTGCTTCTAAAGAGCCTCAGAGATCAGAACCAGTTCAATAACGCATTCTTTTTCTTATAGCTATATTTAATTTATTATTAATACATAAAATAATATTATTAACACTATCAGTACATTATTGTTATTTACATGGGACTATATGGGAAATGTAGAACCATTAATTATATATATATATATATATATATATTATATTATAATTATAGTTTATAATTAATAATTATTATATTAATATAGAATCGTAAAAAGGAGAAAGTGGCCACTGAAGCACTTTCACATTGTGTTTATTCATCTGATATTTACACTTCAGGGCGGCTTACGTGAATCCGCTGAAGCCAGAAGGTCCCGAGGAGGAGAAGATCTTCCAGGAGGGAGAAGGTGTGACCCCCCCCCTCGCCACGGGACCCCAGGTGGAGACAACAGGATGTGTCTTGTGTAAACTTTGTGTCCTTTGTCCTCCCAGCTAACAAGGTCCGGCGCGTGGAGCTGAGCACGGCGTCGCTGCTGAAGGTGGCGCCCACGGACGAGGAGAGGAAGATCGTACACGGCCTCTTCCTCAACACGCTGGACACTAAGTACGTCGCACTGCTGGAGTTTACCACAAAGTATCTTATTAACTCACAGAGGAGCAAAGGAAGCCACCTGACTAGAGTTTGATTGAGAGGTGGGTCATCCAATGAAATGCATCACGACATTGTTTGAAACGTGTGTGGGTGTGTGTGTGTGTGTGTTTCTCCTCCTCCTCCTCCTCCTTCTCCTCCTCCTCCTCCTACAGGACGGTCAGTTTCCGCAGCAGACTTCTGCCTCCGAGCTCGGTGTGGATGGAAGACGCCAAGCTGAAGGGGCTGGAGATCTGCCACCCTCAGGTGGGAGGCGGGGCCAGCTGCAGACACGCCTCTTTATTGTCTCCCACAGATTTCATTTTTTACTGTGCTTTGTTTTTATACTGTTTTTCACATTTATTGGAAACAACACAGTTTCTAATCTTAAAACCCACATTTTCATTTTGAAGCGTTAAATTTTGGCACCTTAAAAAAAAGTGTGTGTGTGTTTGTGTGTCAACCAGGAAAGGAACATCTTCAACAGGATTTTCGGAGGCTTCCTGATGAGGAAGGCCTACGAGTTGGGTTGGGCCAACGCCTGCTCCTACGGGTGAGAGGTCAAAGGTCACCAGCAGACCTTTAAATGCTTTTACGTTGCAGTGAGCGAGCGTCTTATCTACCCTAAGTGAAAGTAAAACAATAAAATATATGAATAAAAACGCAGACAAGCATTCATGTTAGAGGTTTGAGTTCCGTGTGTCCTTTGTGAAGTAAAACGTGCTTCCTGTTGGTCACAGAGGAGGTCGACCCAGGCTGGTTGCCGTTGACGACATCCTCTTCCAGAGGCCCGTGGAGATCGGCTCCCTGCTGATGCTCTCGTCTCAGGTCTGATTGGTGGAGGCCTCCGGATGCTGCGTGTGTTTGAGTGTGTGATTGTGTTCCTCGGTGACTGAGCTCACTGTGTGTGTGTGTGTGTGTGTGTGTGTGTGTGTGTGTGTGTGTGTTTTAGGTGTGCTACACACAGGGGATGCACATCCAGGTCCGAGTTCACAGCGAGGTGTTCGACCCGTTGACCCGTCAGCACAACACCACCAACGTCTTCCACTTCACCTTTGTCTCCGACCACGACGTCCCCAACGTCGTCCCCATGACCTATGGAGGTGGGTACACCTGCACAGACACACACAAGAAAACAACACACAAACACTGTTAATTGACTTTTTAACTACACTACATTTATTTGATAACTTTTATTTAAAATATTCATTATTATTTGTATATTTTAGTTTTACTTGAGATCTGAGAACTTCCAGCACTAAAATGTTCAGTGACACTCAGAACCATAAATACTTAATGAAGATTAACGCTGTTTTGTGTCTTTTTTGTGTGTTTGTGCGACAGAGTCAATGTTGTATCTCGACGGGAAGAGACACTTCAATCAGACGGTGGATTAGTGAACGCGTTGCATCGACCTGCCAAAGCCTTTCATAGTGTGTGTGTGTGTGAATCAATGCACTTACAGCATACATCCTCTTTACACCATGCCTTGTTAAATTTACGCAACTTGTTATTTTGATTTTTTCTGGTGGGTTAATTTTTTTTGGTGTCATTTGTGTTTTCTTCTAAGCTCATTTTTTGCTGATTTGCATTGCTTTACCTTATGTTATATATTTTTTATATTCTGCCGCTGCTTGTACGCACAAAACTCTGACTTTACTTTAACTTCTTCAACGTTGAATGAGAAGCTTTATTCTGAAGGGCTTCAGAGAGAAAAGGACGCCGCCCACATTCTGGCCTTCAGTTGTATATTTACTCAAACGCAATAAATGAATTCTTATTTATCTTCGCTTCAGTCATTCTTGTGTCTTTACTTTCAATTTGTTTGGTTGTTGGTTGGTTGATTTAATGTAAACCTCGACAGTAGTGATGTCAAGTGGAGATGTAATTGGGGTTAATTTGGTCGTTTTTAGGGCAAGATTTCCATTTTATTTTATCACCTAAATATTGCCTTTTTTCTTCTTTAATTAGTCATCCTCTCATGTTGTATACATTTATTTATTGTACATGTATATTATAAATTATTGAGTCACTTTTGGCCCCAGATAGTTCCTCCTGTGCTATCAAAACAATAAATGAATGCAGTGATTGCAAGTGATGCAAGTGATTTTCTAATTTTAACATTAATTTAAAACGTGTACACTAATTACTTAGTGCACTTTGGCGTCCATTTACTTCTAATTCTAAATCATATACTAAATCTAAAGACAAAAGTCTTAGTTAAAAATTAAACCATTGAAGTGTTGCTTTAATGACTCAATTAAATTTTGCTTTTGCGAGCCTCCATATAAACCGCTAGGAACCAATGTTCTTGGCCATTCTCTGGCCAGTGTTCACCCGGCGTTATTTCGCACGCGGACACCAATAGGGAGCTATCGAACTATCGCTTAGCTGCGTCTCACTTCCGCTCCTCTAATCCCTCCCGAGCGGGTCGTCGTTGAGTAGCATGAAAAACATGTTGACTATTATCTCCAACGCGCTCTGCAGGATCGCTGGCAGGAACGTGGTGAGTAGTTCGGGGTTCGCTTCGTCTCGGAGCGGACGGCTAACGGGAGCTAGCTCGGTGTTTAGCCCGGCTGGTGGGGGCTGACCTTGTGAGCGGGCAGCATGTTAGCCGCTTCGGCTAGTGCGACTCGGGCTTTTGTGATCCGACGCTGTGTGTTTTATTTGTGTTTGTCTATCGGTAAGTAGCTGAAGTGGTGCGTTTGAAACGCGGGTGGTGTCGAACGGAGGAGCTACAGACGCTCGGCATCCGCGTGCCCGTCTTCTACTTGACTCTGCGCATCTTTTTGAAACGTGATGCTAAATTTAGCTTCCAATTCACACAGCAGTCTGTTCATTGCTTACTTCTCTCCCTTCTCACCCCCTTCCTCTCCCCCCTCCCCCCCCCCACCCCACCTGTAGGGAGCCCAAACAGTGTCCGAGGTAAGCAGCTCGTTGCTCAATGAGGTTTTAATGTACTTAAAGTCTTAAGCTGCAACAAAAATGCAGAATAAAACAGTCTTTGTTCTCCTGAAACGCATTCGTTGTCTTTGAAGTTTATGTCAAATATCTAATCTAACTGATTTGTATTAAGCGTTCAATATAACTTTATAACAACTTAATTCTCCTCCTGCCCCCCCTCTGCCCCTTTCTTTTCCTTTTTTCAAACAATCCTGGAAAAGTCTCTCCAGGGATCTTTTTATCAAAAGATGAAACCCCCAAATAATGAGTGACCTATAAAATGAGGGAGTTGTTTAAAAGAATGAAAAATATTAAAAGCAGTCTTTCAATATTCCATAACTTAATGGTTTCAATCCAATACAAGAGGCAGTAATGTTCTGATTTTCATTTAATGTATCTTTTACAACGTTAATTGAATGCTGAGCTGCTGCGAGTCGTCTTCGTTACCTTCCTAGAGGTCCCCGAGGTGTGTGTCTCTCGTCCATGCCTTTGTCCCTCGTAGTCTCTGCTGAGCCACTATGGCTGTGCCCTGCTCTGATTGGTCGGCTCGTGTGTTCCCAGTTGCTGGTCAACCTGTCAGAGTACGTCAGTGTAACGTCGACGTTGCCCGCGGCGGCGCAGGCGCGGCGGCAACCAGCCGAACCACCGCCACCGTTCTGTGACCCGTTAGATAGAGACCAGGCAGACGGACCAGTAAGACCTCGGGACGCGTTGGGGGTTCGTCTCCACTAACCGGCTGCTTCTGGGCCAAGAAAACCTCCCAAAACAAACCACCGTGGGATTTAACTTTCTCACTTAGGGTGTTAAGAAGGGAAGCCGATCAGCCCAAACGTGGGAATCTGTTTAAGCGCTGACATTCCTCCTTCCATGGATTTAACTTATTAAAAAAAAAGGCCTCCAGAAAACTATTCAATTCCTGCTCTGCAAATGTAATGAATCTCCTGAGCTTCTGCTAAGCGAACCTGTTTATCTGCAAAGTGCAACAATTAATCAGAAGTTCTGGGAACTTCCCACTTCACTTCCGATTTCCGCTATTTCTAATTTGATCATTTATTTCTGTTGAATATATTTTCTTCCTCCAGAACCAGTTTTTGTTTTGAATTTTGAATTTGAATTATTCACCTGGTGTGATTCTCCCACCCTCGTACTGCCCCCCCACCCCCCACGCTGTAGTAGGCCGACACCTTTTTGTCTCCGTCCTGTTTCACGTTTTTGTGAAGTTTCACGTGGTGTTGCTTCGTCCTCAGGGCGGCCGAGTCGTCGTGTCCCGCTCCTTCGTCGACTTCAACTCTACGGCGACCTTTGACATCAAGGTGAGTCGGATCGATCTCTCATACGACCAATATCCATTGATCCCGTATGCAGGTATTGATCTGGTCTCTGTTAGAAATGCGACGTGCACCGCCTGGAGGAGGGGCCCCCGCTGCAGGCGGAGCTGACCCGGGATCAGGGCCTGCAGTATTACCGCGTCATGCAGACGGTGAGGCGCATGGAGCTGAAGGCTGATCAGCTGTACAAGCAGAAGATCATCCGAGGCTTCTGCCACCTGTACGACGGGCAGGTTTGCATACGCACGCTCCATTTCAGTTCAGTTATTCTGTGTTACGAGGCTCTTCATTGCATCGCCCGCCTCCTCCCGCAGGAGGCGTGCGCGGTGGGCATCGAGGCTGCCATCAACCCCACGGATCACCTGATCACCGCCTACCGCGCCCACGGCTACACCTACACCCGCGGCATCGCCGTCAAGCAGATCCTGGCCGAGCTCACGGGTGAGAGGGGGCGCGTGCGGGACGCAGTCGACGAGTTGTACGGTTTCAGTACGTGTGTAAAAAGTGCGTTTCCGCCGCAGGTCGCAGAGGGGGCGTGGCCAAAGGAAAGGGCGGCTCGATGCACATGTACGCGCCTCATTTCTACGGAGGAAACGGGATCGTCGGAGCGCAAGTAAGCAGAAGAACTGTGAACTGTGCTGTGAAGTGACGGCAGGGATGTTTAGAAGTCGGGGGGGGGGCGGCGAGAGCATGTGACTCACCTGTGGCTCCTTCAGGTGCCTCTTGGCGCCGGCATCGCGCTGGCCTGTCAGTACCAAGGCAACAACCAGGTGTGTGTCGCGCTCTACGGAGACGGGGCGGCCAATCAGGTAAGCGTCCCACCGGCGTGCCATACCCACATTACATGGATACTCCCCTAACCCCCCTCCCCCACCCCCACCTGATCCCACCAGGGCCAGCTGTTCGAGTCCTTCAACATGGCCGCCCTCTGGAAGCTGCCGTGCATCTTCATCTGCGAGAACAACAAGTACGGCATGGGCACGTCGGTGGAGAGGGCGTCAGCCAGCACCGACTACTACAAGAGGGGAGACTACATACCGGGCCTCAGGGTGAGACACGCACGCACACACACACACACACACACACACACATCAGGTCTTAGGCGGTAGCTGCAGTGAGTCTGTACGCTGCAGCTGGCCCGTATGAACCGACACTATGACGGGAGGAGGCTGGCCTCCGTCCTGGCAGCTGCAGGTGTGAGCATTCATTCAGCTGTCTGATGCTCATGTATGATGCTGCAAACATCCATCACACACGTGTGTACGCATGTCTGTATATGTGCATGTCTGGTTTGACTGACGCTTGGTTTTCACCAAACCGGTAGCGGATTAAAAACTGCCGCCTGCGTGTTGTTAATGTTCGACCTTGTTGTCTCCCAGGTGGACGGGATGGACGTCCTGTGTGTCCGAGAGGCCACCAGGTTCGCTGCAGAGCACTGCAGGTCTGGAAAGGTGTGTGTTTGTTTTTCTTTAGATCTGTAAATGCGATTTAAGAAGCTTTGACAGTCGGTCCCACTCTTGGACGACTCGTGTCAAGCTGGCTGCCCGCTGTGAGGAATCACCGCTGGTGTGTTCTTAGGGTCCCATTATAATGGAGCTGCAGACTTACCGTTACCATGGACACAGCATGAGTGACCCGGGCGTCAGGTGAGCTCCTGAATACGGCCGTCCTGTTCTACCGCTTTTCTGCTTTCTCGCTTTCATGTTAAGAATCAAAACATGTATTTATTCGTCAAATCTCAAAGTTCTGTTAACGATGCATTTTAAGAAAAGACACTAAAATAAAGCGGGAATGTAAATGGTGCATGAAGAGAAATGTAAAGTCTTGATTGATTTTAATATAATCAATCACAGGGTTAAGTGACAATAGTGTTGACGGTGTGATGTCACTTCCTGTAGTTACCGCACGCGGGACGAGATCCAGGAAGTGCGCACTAAGAGCGACCCAATCAGCATGCTGAAGGAGCGCATGCTCAGCAACAACATGGCGTCCGTGGAAGAGTTCAAGGTACACAGGATCTATGGAAGACACGAGGAATAATACCTGCTGTTTTTAGATGATTGATCAAATATGTCCTAACTGGTGTTAGAAGTCCTTCGTTGTAACTTGACTTTCAGCAGGAAGTGAGGATTGTATCTGATCTTGTGAAACGCGCTGTATTAATCTTGGCTTCCCTCCACCAGGAGATCGACGTGGCGATCCGTAAGGAGGTGGAGGAGGCGGCTCAGTACGCCACCTCCGACCCGGAGCCGCCGCTGGACGAGCTGTGCAACCACATCTTCAGCAACGACTCGCCGCTGGAGGTCCGGGGCATCAACCCCTGGGCGAAGCTCAAGTCCGTCAGCTAGAGACGCACATGCCCCCCCCCCCCCACCTGACCTTCATTAAGAAATGACATTCTGCACCTTAACTGGACGTTCACCTGAAACCTCAGTGTTATTTATTGATAGTTTTACATAGAAATATATTTATTATTTACCCGTTTGTTCTGTTGTCCTCATGAAGCCTCCTTACGGCTGCTGCAGGGATCCGTGCGGCCTCGAAGTACTTTGACATATTTATAATCTTTCAGGGCTGCTTATCATGCGCACAAAACGACCCCAACATTCTGTCTGGGTTTTAAATTCCTCCTTCAGTGGAAGGATATCTAGCAACTTTTAAATATTGTGATTCTGCGCCATGAAACGTGTTCATGTTCTTTCCAGCAAGCCAGCGGTAACTTCAATGAATATTTTGAGTATTCAGAACTTCTCAGATCTTGTTTTTAGTTCATGTTTTTTAGGAAAAGCGGGTAGTGTAAAGCTGAAAATACACCACTGACTCTGTAAAAGTACATTTACTAAAGGACATGTGTGAGGTACTTAGTTTAACTTACTACTTCACAGCATGTCGGCACTTTTAAGACAAAGTAAATTGGTGATGCAGACTATGAACCCCATAAATACAAAGTCTGCATACGGAGTATTTGTTGATGACCCATGTGTATAATTACAAGAGAAAGTACTTTCCTGTAAGGTACTTTTCTTAGACTGTTGATCAGTGCGGAAAGGCCTTAAATGATTTACTTTCAGTAGTTGTAGCATTCAGAAACATTTCATACGGAACTGGAATTATTTGTTGAACAGAGTGACCAAAAAAATAAAGGGTGAAGATCAATACGATTCGGGTTGTTTCTTTTCATGATGCTTTGTACTTTGTGAAAAGTCAAAACAAATAAAGCTGAAGCAACAATCATTAGGCCCCAAAAATGAATTATGTCTTTAAAAACCATTTTCATGTTCAGCTTAAATCATATTTTATTTACTTGACCTTCAGAACCTAAAATGTTTTTTCAAACTTTAAATAATTGTAAAATCTATAAAATAATTTAAAACTACAAATTTAACTGCAGCTCTTATCTCTGCGTGGGATCAGTACCTGCAGTACTTCCCACTGACCACTAGATGTCGCTGACGCCATATTCCATCCGCTGTCATGGCAACCGGCCATCACAGGGGCGTCACTGATTCATCCCGCTGCATCGCCAGTTAACTGGTTACTAGAACATGAAGCGCTCCTCCAAGGAATCGGTTTAAAATGTCCATCTACTTGTCTTCTCCTAGTTGACCTCTGACCTGTCGGTCTCGACTCGGGACTCAAAGACTCGAATGCTCAGGCGAAGCCTGAACATGTCAAAGTTTAGTTGCCTCGTTATCTAAGGACTCCGCCCCCCTGGTGACGCAGGCGTGACGCAGCGGCCTGACGGACAGGTAAGCCGACACCGGCCGCCATATTGGGAAACAGCCGGAAGTGAGAGAGAGCGCTATAGGGGGGAGGAAGGAGAGAGAGAGGAGAGGAAGGAAGGGGGAGTGGAGGGAGGGGGGGTTTCCGAAAATAAGTCCGTCCTCCCGCTGCGCGTGCTCGCGCCGCGTCTCTCCGGACGAGGGGCGGTCTCTCTGCGCGCCACCGATCCAGAGCCAGAAGGTGTTTGGCTCGGCTCGGCTCGGCTCGGTCGTTCGGGGGGGGGAGAGGTCTGCGAGCGCGGTTTGGTTCCACTCGGGGGAGGGGGGGAGAGAAAGAGGAAGAACTACCTGGGGAAAAAAGACCGGAATAATTTAGTAGAAGAAGAGACAAGGAAGAAGGAAGTGTAACGGCCGAAGGGAGGAAACAGGAATCAAGGAAGTCAAGGGATCGAGGAAGTGTGAAAGACGAGGAGAAGATGCCTCTGGCTCAGCTGGCCGATCCCTGGCAGAAGATGCCCCTGGGGGGGCCGACCGGAGAGGTGAGGCGACATGGGGACCCCCGACAGGTACTCAGGTACTCAGGTAGAAGTACACCGGAAGTACCGGAGTGCTGAGTGTACCAACAGGGACAATCCGACCCGAGCAGGTCCGCCTCAGTGCCGGATAGACCGGCATTAAAAACTCCTTCTATTAACTATTAAATACGAGTTCTACTATATGCTGCTGTGAAAGGTTAAAGCGCACATCAAAAGCACTGTTAGATAATCATTCTAGTCTTAAAGATGCCATATTAAATACCAATAAATTACGTAGTTCCTAAAACACTTTTGAATCAAGGGTTAACACGTTTAAAGTCACTATTAGATGAAGGTATTCTGTTGTAAGCGCTCCTTGTAGGGATGTCAAATCCGATTAAATGCACGATAAAGGGTTGTGATACATCTTTAATTAGATTAAATACATCGAGATGCTCCATGTCTCACTTTACTGTCACTATGAAATGATTAGTGTGCTCACGAAGCTCCTGCACGCACTCCCAATTAGATTACATTCATAAAGAAGCTCTTAAATAACAGACGTGTCACTTTAGGGCTTCTAATCATGTTGTTCACGCCTTTTGCTGCTGTTGCGTATTTGATAGATAGACGGCAGAAACGGAAGTTGAAGCTTAAAGTGCCAATCGCTTTTCTCAGGGAACAAACGGAGCGTGAATGAGAATAAAAGTGGTTCCGAAGTCGCCTCCTGTGTTTCGTGAAACACGTGAAACGCGTGAAACACATGAAACACATGTGTTTCATGTGTTTCATGTGTTTCATGTGTTTCACGTGTCAAGCTGAAGCAAAAGAAGCTCTGCATATGTTCTCTGTGTCTTATCACTTCTCCCTTCAAGCTACTTTTTAAATCTAGATAAGGAGCCGGGGGGGGCGGGGCCTCGGCGGCGGCCTGATTGGGGACGAGCTTTCGTGTGTGTGTTCACTTCCTGTATGAGGTGTCACAAGGACAAACGGCGGTTTGTGCATTTGTGAGTCTCTCTTCTCCATTTTCTTTTTGTCTCCCCTCACAAGCCAGCTCGTACCCGCACGCCACTTCTCCCACGCGGCCTCTCCTCACCTCGCCCTCGGTGCCGACGCCGCTCACCTTCGACCCCCCCGCACTCCCCCCTCCTCTCGTGCCCCTCGCCCCGAAGCAAAGCGCGTCGTAAAGCTGCTGCTGGTTCTTCTAGGCCACCACACAAAGAAGTTGCGGAACGAACAAGAAAAGCT